>CM057451.1:754567500-756967500 GCA_016271365.2 Neoceratodus forsteri
CATTGGTGGGACAGAGGTGACATATAAAGGGTGGAGAGGAGAGAGCAGTGGTGGGTTCTGAGGGGAAGAGTTTGAGGTGAAGTGACAGAAAGTGTGAGAGAGGGAGTCTAGCCTGGCTAAAGAAGAGGAGGGCGCAGTGCAGTATACTAGGTTTGCATAATCAAAAATGGGGGTAATCATTTTAACTAGCAATTCGTGTCTCACAGGTAGAGGGAGTGATTCTCTGTTTTGGTATACTGTATAGCAGGTTGAATTGGCGTCCGTTATAGTTAGAAAAAGTCAACCTTCTACACATATTCACGTCTGATAGAATTAGCGCGGACAGTTTACTCTTCAGTACAGTACTGCTGACAATCAACTGTCCATTATTTTTCACTATCCATTTGTTTTCACTGATTATCAGCAATAGCAAATATAGCGAAAATGAACAGACAGTGAAAATAGCCTTCTATACAGTAGTATAGCTAGCTTAGGGCAGAGTTTTGAGGAGATGGCATCGATGTGGAGAGAGAAATTTAGTTGGGGGTCCAGCCACACTCCTAGGTATTTGTAGGAAGTAACAGTGCTTAGGGGGGTTCCAGCCAGAAAGGTGATTGCTGGGGGAGGGGATGCTCTGGCTAGCTTTTGAGTGGTCCCGAAGGTCATGGAACTGTCTTGGATATGTTGATTTTGAGTAGGTTTGTCTGGAACCAGGACTGCATAGAGAGGAAGTACTTCTGTAGAAGGGTTTGGACCTCACTTAGTACTGGGCCGGATGCAAAAAGTATGGTATCATCCACGTACATGTGGATGAGTGAACTAGAGCAGACAAATGGGAGACAATTTATAAATAAGGAAAATAGAATTGGACCGAGGAACAAGCCTTGGAGGACCCCGGTGAGTATAGGGAGGGAAGGGATGTGTAAACCTCCTATGACAATGTTATCCTATGGGAAACAAACCAAAATTTTAACCTGCAGAATTCCACAGCAAAGTAATATATTTTTAACAGAGCAGCAAAAGGCACATTTGTGAGGCAATCCCTTTGTACCCTGAAAATTTCAGACCAAAATCAACAACTGTTTGTGAACTGTGGAGTGACAAAGAAACAGCTGTCTTAAAATTCCTTTTTCACAAATTGTGAAAAAGAATCCTTTTCTGCAGTTCCTTTTTTTGCAATTTGTGGAAAAGGAAAATCCTGTTTCACAAATCACGAAAAAGGATCCTGTTTTGTGATACTATTTTCGCGATTTGTGGTAAAAGAAAATCTTTTTTCCAAAATTCAAAAAAGGACCCTGTTTTGTGGCTTTTTTCCCTGCGGTTTGCAAAACAGGATTTCTGCATGTTAAATACACACATTTCTAAGTGACTTATCAAAAAACTAACCTCAGAATCGGATGCTATGGGTCCCGATTATCTAAAGATGACTGCTATTGTCTACTAAACTCGTGTATTTTTTTAAATTATTTAATTTTTTTGTCATCGATAACCAAAAACAAGATGGCAGCGGCACAAAAAAGATTCTGAATTTGCGGCAAAGGATTCTGCATTTGCAAGAAATGATTCCACATTTGCGATAGAGAATCCTTGTTTGAGGCTCACATCTAACGGGTCCCATAGGAAAAAATGGGAAACTTTGAAATGTAATAACTTTGGAATGAATTAACATTTATTCATCAAATCTTCAAAAAGCATATCTGTGACTCAATACCTTCTTACCCTAAACATTTCAGACTAGAATTCCACACTATTTTTGTGCAGTGGCATGACAAAGAAGTTGACCAAAAAGAGTAATTTTCACATTTTTGACACTCCATATCTCTGCACCCACACCTGTGACTAGAATGGAACTTCCCATATCTAGAGAACTATGGTCCCTGATGGAGCATGCACAATTTCCTGCAAATCGTTTAAGCGATTGTGTAGTTATTAAAGTGCAAAATTTAGAGTTTAACATATAAAGACTGAACCCTAACTGTAGTGGCACCCTATAATATATATATATATATATATATATATATAAAACACCACACCACAAGCTCACAACAGAAAGGGTGCTGACCAGAAACAAATGTACAAACAAAGCAAACCAATGGTGGCACTCAACAGAAAACAACTAAATGTTAAAGTGTTAAATGCAACTTTTATTAATGCCACATAGAGAGTACCACACTAAGCCCCAGCGCTTCACCTCGTATGCATGAGGCTTCATCAGGCATGTGGCTTGACAACAACTAGCTGCATGGATTATAAAGTAAAGTGTTAAAGGTACAGTACAGTAGCCCCTTGCTATAATATTTTGTTTTTATTTTTACTGGAATCTAGGATTACAAGTACCTTTGAGACAAGGCTCTTTTACAAAGGTTCCACGTCGGATGAGGTACAGTTCAAACAAGACATTGAATAACAGTATAGCAGTGGGTTACAGGCAGTTACATACAGTTTTATACATTCAATACAGTGGCAAAAGGAGGTCTGGTAACAGGGTTAACATGGTATGGAAGAGAGACACACTAGTGGGGTGCAGCCACAGGCACTTGTCAAATATCAATTGAAGTGCTGCAATGGGGTAGGGAAGGTGGGTGGGAGGAGGGGAGGATGAGTGGGTGTATGGGAGAGGGAGTTGAGGGGGGAGAGGGTTAAGTGCTAGGTGGAAAGAGCAAAGAGGAGAGGGGAGAACAATTAGGAAGGACAGTCACAGGAGCTAGATGCAGACAGGATGTGATGGAGACTGGATTTGAATGTACCAAGCTTTGGCATTGAGGCGATGTCAATGTTGAGACCATTGAACCAGCTTGGAGCTCTGTGCGCAAAGGATCTTTGCCCTTGTGTGGTGCGGAAACACGGGATATGCAGTAGCTTGGGATTCAGAGTCCCAGGTGATGTGAGTAATCAGCGTTAGGCAGAGGAGAGCTTGGACACCTGGGGGAGCAAGGCCTAGTGTTATTTTCTTTGCCATAAGGCAGATTTGGTACTTGATCCAGTTTGAAAGTTGAAGCCACCCAGTCTGTGCGTAGAGATCACACATGTGGGTGAGGCGAGGGGTGCCGGTTATGAGCTGGCAAGCTTTGTTTACTGCAGTGGATGTGCGCCTGAGGGCGGTGGCAGAGGCAGAGTTGTAGATGATCAGGCCGTAGTTGATTATTGAGATTACGGAGCTCTGTACTGTAATCCTTAAAGCATCTGAGATAAGGCATTGCCTGTGCCTGAAGAGTAGGCCAATGCGAGTGTTGGCAGCCTTGGCAATGTTGTCAATGTGCATAGCATATGATAGGTTACAATTGATGGTAACTCT
The DNA here is from genome assembly GCA_016271365.2 of Neoceratodus forsteri. Classification (NCBI taxonomy): domain Eukaryota; kingdom Metazoa; phylum Chordata; order Ceratodontiformes; family Ceratodontidae; genus Neoceratodus; species Neoceratodus forsteri. Next base: position 754,570,775 of record CM057451.1, read on the forward strand.
TAGATATTTAAAGGATTGAACCTGTTCAAGGGTTGCACTAAGGCAGTTTTTGATCATGATGGGATTGAGTCTGTGTTTGTTGTGTGGGCTGCAGAAGAGCACGGGCTTGGTTTTTTTATAGTCGAGAATCAATTTATGTGTACTAAACGAAGTTTCAATTGAGGTGAAGGCAAGCTGTAGATTCTTTTGAGGGTGGCCTGGATCCTTGTGAGTGGAGAGGATGACGGCGGCATCAGCTGAAAGGAGGATTTGTGCTGGACACGATTGTGGAAGATCATTCAGAAAGAGGTTAAAAAGAAGTGGCCCAAGAATGGAGCCTTGAAGAACTCCTGAGTGAACAGGATGTGCATCTGAGAGAACGTCAGCTATTTTCACTCTTTGGGAGCAGTTCTCCAAGTAGCTCTTGAACCAGGTATTGGACTCAGGTGAGATCCCAGCAGATTGTAGCTGTGTGATTAATAGTTTATGATGTACAGGGTCAAAAGCCTTGGTCAGGTCTATGAAGACTGATCCAGTTAGGAGGCTGTTATCCAACGAGCTGTGGATAGCACCGGTGAATTCAAGGAGAGCTGATGCAGTACTGTGACCTGTATGGAAACCATGTTGTTGGGGGAAGAGGATGTTGTGTTTATCCAGGTATTCCGTTAGCTGGTCAGATACCATATGTTCAATGGCCTTAAACGGGGGGGGAGAATGGAGATGGGCCGGTAGTTCACATGCAGGTCCTTGCCCCATTTTTTATGGACTGGGGTTACTGTGACTGATTTCCATCTGTTGGGGAACTGGCTGAGGGCGAGGGAGAGGTTGAAAATTTTTGTTACTGGAAGTAGCACTTCATCAAGGGTGAGGGACACCAGCTTGGGGCCAAGTGAGTCCCCACTAGTTCTGGATTTGGCGATTGCATTAGAGATGTATTTATGGACCTCATGCACCCCGACTTCCTTAAAGTAGAACAGTGGGTGGTTGGAGGGAGGAGGTTGTGAGCTGGGGGTAGGAGATGGAGGGTGGTCATCATTGAAGAAATCGAAAGGGAGAACACTACTGAGGTCAGAGAATGCAGCATTGAAAGTATTTGAAATTGTGGTAGGGTTGAGAGTTATGCCAACATCAATGGCCAAAATAGTAGGTGAGGTTTTTGGCTGCTTTCCAGTTACTTCTTTAAGATTGTCCCAGAAGAATTTCCCTTTTTCCCAGGTGTTCATGAGGGTATCTCTGTAGTATGCATTTTTCTTCTGGCAGATTGATTTAATGCAGTCGTTTAGCGCCCATTTGTAGTTCTGAATATTGGCTTGATTGCCAGTGGCCCATGCCCGAAGCCAGAGGAGGTCCCTTGCTTTCAGATTCTTTAAGTAGATCAGCGGAGAGCCAAGGATTGCAAAGGCCTTTGATTTTATGCCTTTTGAAAGGGGCACAGGTGTCACTGGCAGCATTGAAGGAGTTGATGAAGAAATCCAAGGCAGAGTTGACATCAGAAGCGTTGAATATAGGAGACCAGTCGAGCTGTCAGAGGTGGGATTTGAGGTGTTTCAACTGACAGCATAGGAGGACTCTACTATTGATTAATTTTGGGGGGGGGCTTGCAGAATTTATTCCACAATTTGCAGATGACTGGAGAATGGTCACTTAGTGTATCTGGAAGGACAGAAACATCCAAGATGCGGGAGGGATGGCTGGTCAGTATCCGGTCCAGGAGAGTGCTTGCACCAGTTTTATAGTTTATAATTAGTATTTATAAACAGTTTTATAATTATGTCTGGTGGGGGAGACTACCAGCTGTGCCAGGTTTGCTGCTGAGATGGCATCCTTGAGGCCCCCCGTGTCAGTGGCTAGCCAACTGATGTTAAAATCACCCATTAGGATCGACTCCGAGTCAGGGAGTTGGGCACGGATGAGGTCCAAGACTGAGTTGAGGCCTTTACCTTGTTCTTTTGGAGGAATGTAAACAGCAGCAACAGTCAGTGCTTTGTTGTGAGGCCCCCAACAGAATTTTAATAGGTAGGATCTGCATAGAAGAAACTGAGAGGGGGGAAGGTAAGTGGTGACCCAGGAGGGTGTCTTTGAGATATATAGCACAGCCTCCCCCTCTTTTTGCATTCTTGTCAAGTCTGAAGACATTGTACCCTGGCAGGGCAATAGCCGCATCTGGAATTTTGGGTGATAGCCAGGTTTCAACGATTGCAATGATATCGGGTTGTGTTGGTTAGTGAATATTTCAGGGCATCAAGTTTAGGCAGGAGGCTGCAGATGTTGAGAGATGCAAGGGAGAGAGTCACAGGGTGCCTTGATTGATGACTGGAGCATAGAATTTTAGGCGCAGTATTTGGGTGAACATTCCCAGTTAGCAGCGGCAGGAGTAGCAGAATAATAAACCATGTTATAGCGGATACTCGGCTATAACGAACGATCGGCATGGCTCCCATTTAAAATCATGTACAGTATTTTGAGCCTCTGACACTGACCACTCTTCTGGTATTTCATGATAGCTGATTGTCAGCTGTAATCAGGAATCAAAACAACTCTCTGTACTTTACCTTGTTCTCCAAGGCTGTAAATGCTATGAAGCCTGCACTTTTAATAATTTCCCGGTTCCCACTGCAGCCCCGGCTCCTCCCCACAAGCCCCGCTGCACACCATTGCTTAATCGCTGAACATCACAAAACAAAGAATGACTTGGGCTCAAAACAAAACATATAGATGTAAAAAACGGTCTCTTTTTTCAGTTAATCACCATTGGCACCAACAGTATTCAGTAACAGAGGAATGCTGACTCCAATTTCAACAGCAAAGATCGCCACTGCTGATAGGAAGCTCATAGCAGAAATATCACTGCTCAGCACAAAACAAAGAAATACCCCATCCCATACTTCACATATGGTCACCAACAATGCTGAGATAAACCACAAGAGCACCCAATAAATAATGTGTACCCCCAGCTTCACAATTAGATACAATGCACTGTGCATGATAAGATCGCACCAACTGGAAGCATGACTTAAGACAATAGAGCATCCCTCGCTTTAATGAATTACTTACTATAATGAACATTTACTATGGCTCCCAAGGTGTTTGTTATACCAAGGGACCACTGTAGTTCAAAATGCAGCTTGTCCTATTGATCGCCTCTTTTGAAATGATTCGAATGTCCAGACCAATTAAAACGGGTGCACGAAAGCAATCTGATTTTATTTCCACCACTATAAAAACATCCTGTACATCTGTATAGATTAATCACATTTCAAACATAAACAGTTTATTCAAATTCCACTTGTCCACATTATTTACAATTCAATCTTGCATTGAAATACATCGTTTTGTTCCTTCTTCTCTCGGGGTCTGGATGCAACATCCAACCCCCTGCCATCAACCACCAATATTCACTACCTGCCACTTAGCTAGGTCCGGATGCCATAGACCTGACCGCTAGCCCGTCTATCGACCCCCCAATCATGTCCAGGTGGCTATCCCTGTCCCTTGTGCCTCCCTTCCCCCGGCCTTGCCTGTCCCCTCTTCTTTTCTAGGCCCTCCCTCCTATCCCTATTTCCTTTCCACTAGCCCCCCTCCAGCTTACATTGGATGGTGGGGCTCCCCCCCTTGCAGGGACCCGAGCTTCCTACAGCCTTACCACTGCAAGTTGCCACAAAGCCAGTAAAAATACCACCAAACATCTATCAGAAAGGTGCACCCCAACCCCCTTATACAAATGTGGCTTGTCAAAATTAATGCCCAGGAAGCAATAGAGACCAGCACATTCCCTGGACCCCGTTCCAGCTTATCAGTGGACTTCTCAGTACTCTCGCAAATTCCCTCTCCCCCTGGCAGGTCACCATGTGTTTCTCCACCTAGTAGATATAGGAATGTCCCAGAATCCACATAAATCGCTGCCTCCTTTTACCTGCCAGTGGAGAAAAACACACAAAAGTTATTTCAGGGTCTGATATAGTGCTTATAACAGTCAGATTACCATATACCCAACTCCTTTATATGCTCAGCAGATTCCCCTTCCTGGGCTAGTGCTGAAGCCACTCCAATTCTTAGAGTGTGAGGCGAACTGTGCCAGTCATAGAAACATAGAAACATAGAATTTGACGGCAGATAAGGACCGCTTGGCCCACCCAGTCTGCCCATTTCCCTACCTACTGGATAAGCTGCAGATCCTAGTTAACCAGCAGCCTACTTCTTCCTACCCCCACCCCCAAGAATTGCCTTATGACTATCCCATGCATGCTTGAATTCCTCCATTGATTTTGACTCCACAACCTCCTCCGGAAGGCCGTTCCATGCATCCACAACTCTCTCTGTGAAAAAATACTTCCTTAAATTACCTCTGAGCCGCCCCTCTATCTTCAAATTGTGCCCTCTTGTTCTTGCACACCTCTTTTTTTGAAAGATGCTACCCTCTTGGACTTTGTTGATTCCCTCGAGGTACTTGAAAGTTTCTATCATGTCCCCCCTCTCCCTCCTTTCCTCGAGGCTATACATATTAAGCTCCTTAAGTCTCCCTTCATACGTCTTCCAGTGCAGACCCTGCACCATTTTAGTTGCCCTGCTCTGGACAGCTTCCATCCTGTCTATGTCTTTGCGGAGATTGGGTCTCCAGAACTGCACACAGTACTCCAGATGGGGTCTCACCAGTTGCCTGTACAGAGGGATAATAACTTCCTGTTTTCTACTGGTGATGCCTCTCCCTATGCATCCCAGTATCCCCCCAGCCCTCCTTGCTGCCCTCTCACATTGCTTGACCATCTTTAGGTCATCTGATATGACTACCCCAGGTCCCTTTCCATTTTGTTGTTGTTAGTATCTCACCCCCATTGTGTACTCTTCCCTGGTTTTTGTTTCCCAGGTGCATTACCTTACTTCTTAGCATTGAATCTAAGCTGCCATACATTTGACCATTCCTCTAACCTTGCCAAGTCCCTTCTCATCCTTTCCACCCCACCCTGTGCATCAACTCTGTTGCAGATCTTAGTGTCATCTGCAAAGAGACATACTTTTTCTTCCAGTCCTTCTGCAATGTCGCTTATAAAGACATTGAAGAGGACCGGTCCTAATACTGAACCCTGTGGTACCCCACTAGTAACCCTCCTTTCTTCTGAGTGGACTCCATTTACTATTACTCTCTGTGTCCTATTCTCCAGCCAATTCTTTACCCAGGCTGTCATCTTGGGACCCACTGCCAGGCTGGCTAACTTGTATATTAATCTTTTGTGTGGGACTGTGTCAAATGCCTTGCTAAAGTCTAGGTAGGCCCTGATCTACTACTTTGGTCACCCAGTCAAAGAAATCTATCAGATTCATCTGGCATGACCTTCCCGCTGTGAATCCATGCTGCCTAGGGTTCTGTGCCCCTCTGGCCTCTAGATACTCGACAATTCTTTCCTTTAGAAGTGATTCCATCATTTTCCCTATCACTGAGGTTAAACTAACAGGTCTATAGTTTCCTGCTTCTGCCTTGCTCCCACTTTTGTGAAGGGGAATCACATCTGCCCTCCTCCAGTCCTCGGGTACCACCCCATCCTCCCATGATTTGTTAAAAAGGGTAGTCAGTGGTGTCACTAGTTCTACCCTTAGTTCTTTTAGAATTCTGGGATGAATCCCATCAGGCCCCATTGCTTTGTCCACCTTCAGTTTTAAGAGTTCTTTCAGAACCCTTTCTTCTGTAAATGGGCTGGTATCAACTTCTGTATCCAGAGTGTTACTACTGTTTGTTTTATGTACCTCCTCCTCTTCCTTTGTAAATACTGAGCAACGATATTTGTTTAGTATCTCTGCCTTTTCACAGTCTCCCTCTGCCCACCCTCCCTCCCCTTTATTAAGCCTCACTATCCCTCCCTTGATCTTCCTTCTCTCCTGATGTACCTATAAAAGGTTTTACCCCCTTCTTAACTGAGTTGGTTATCTTTTCCTCGGTTTGGGTCTTTGCTGTTCTGACTGCCTTCCAGCCTCCTTTTGCTTTTAACTGATACAGTTCTCTGTCCTGCTCCTTCTGCGATTCCTTGTACTTCCTGAATGCTTTCTTTTCTCTTGAACCTTCACTGCCACTTCCTTTGAGAACCATAGTGGTTTCTTACATCGCCTTGTTTTGTTTATTTGCTTCACACAAAGGCTTGTTACCTCTGTGATGGCAGTTTTATTATTCCCATTGTTCTTCCACCCCACCTTCCTGCCCATTTGCTAGTGCATTCCTTAGGCACTCACCCATATTGCAAAGTCAGCCTCCTAAAGTCCAGTACTTTTGTCTTTGTATGGCTTGACTCTATTGCTGTGTTTATTGTGAACCATACTGTTTGATGGTCGCTAGTTCCCAGATGGCTACCCACTTCACGTTTGTGATCCTCTCCATCTCCATTTGAGAGTATCAAGTCTAATATTGCTCCCTCTCGAGTGGGCTCCAGTACTAGTTGTCTAAGGCATCCCCTGTAGGGCATCTAGAATAACTGCACTCTTTGAAGTGGCAGCTGCAACTGCACTCCAGTTAACATCTGGCATATTCAGATCACCCATCAGCAATATCTCCCTTTTCTACCATTCTAAGTATACTTTCTATCATTTTCTTGTCCATTTCCTCCCCCTGAGAAGGGGGTCTGTATACAACCCCTGTGCGGATTGTGGTGCCATTGCCTGTCTCCAAATTTACCCACAGTGCTTCTTCTCCTCCCTGTTTACCCTTTTGTTCTGTTGCTTTTATTCCTTCCCTTATGTAAAGAACTACTCCTCCTCCTCTTTTACCCTCCCTGTCCCTCCTGTAGATAGTGTATCTGGTATGTTTACATCCCAGTCATGGTTTTGTGTGTACCATGTTTCTGTGACTGCCACGATATCCAGATGTTCCTCCTCCATCAAGGCCACTAATTCAGGAAGCTTGTTACCTAGACTATGGGCATTGGTACTCATTGCTCTCCATTTTTTGATGGCTTTACCTTCTGTTGCAGCATCCCCCTCTGACCATTCTCCTTTGGTCTTTTTCTCATTTAGTACCCTGTTTTGTAGGGAAAGGCTGGGATTTTCTGCTGCTTGTCAGTGCCTCCCCCTTTGACTAGTTTAAAAGCTTGCCAATGAAGCATTTAAACCAATTGCTCAAAAGACTTGTTCCCTTCCTGGACAGATGCAGACCATCCTGCCAGTATAGGCTGGTGTCCCTCCAGGTGGAACCCCAGTCCCCAATGAAGCCAAACCCCTGTGCTCCACACCATTTTTTCAACCATTCATTAAACTGCATGGTGCTAATTACCCTTGCCTCCCCCATGCCTTTGACAGGCAGCACCTCTGAGAAGGATACTGTGTGTGCTACTTGTCTTAGGCCCCTTCCCAATTCTGCAATGTCCTCCTGCACTGCTCTAACCTCCTGATGAGCCAAGTCATTTGTCCCTAGGTGGGCAATTACGTCCAGCTCAGAATCCCTTGCAGCTGTTGTCGTGATCCTGAGGATGCGCTTCCTGTTCCTCCAAGCCATGGCACCAGGTAGGCACCTTACTTCAGTTTTCCCAGCTCCTCCCAGTTCTATCCCCCTAATAATTGAGTCCCCCACCAGGAGCTGCTTCCTTTCCTTGTGGTGTCCTCTGCCTTCTTCCTGTGGGCCTCCCTTGTGACAGCTGTCCTCAGCCTCCTTAGTCTCCTCTGTGTGCATCCATAAGGGAGCTATGCTCCCCAGAATGGTGTATGGATTGTGGAGTGGAACAACTGACTGGGTGTGCCTCCGTTCCACCATCCTCACTCTTCCTGAGCCCACTGTGGTCCAACAGCTGTGTTTTCTTCGCAACCTCTGAGGTAGTGGTGGTGGCTGTGGTGCTCCCTGGATGGGGGAGGTTCCCTTCCTACTGTCCAGTGTGGCCTGGGGGAAGGTCCCCGTACTACTGTCCAGTGTGGCCTGAAGACGGGCAACTTTCTCCCTCAGGGCAGAGAGTTGTCTGCAAATAGGGCAGCATCTCAGCCTCCAGAAAGACTCCCAGAAGACTGCTGCCCCACGCCATTACATTTTACTCCCACATTTTTTTGTGTGTGTGTGTGTGTGTGTGTGTGTGTGTGTGTGTGTGTGTGATTGGTTTGTAATATAGAAATATATATTTATAATATACAATGTGTAGCTTATATTGTCATTGCAGTGTGCTAGAGAGGATATGACAGTGACATACCTTGCACTCTTAGAAATGATGTCAGAACCCCAGGTATAAAGGAGACTATTTCCAGGGGTGGGTGGGGTGAGGGTGGGAAGGGGTTGGGCCTAAACTGTGCCCTCGAAAACAATCAGCTAAAAGCTCTGACCCACTGCTGCAATGAGTGCCTTCCCTGTCAGCAAGATGCCCTACACAACAATTTGATAGAGAAATACCCTGCTAATCAAACAGAGGAAAATCCACACATCCAAGTCAGACACAGGTAAACCTTCCCAGCCCCAAAACAGGCCTGGTGGTTTGTGCTCCGAGAGCTGTCAGCCCCAAAATAAGTCAGCTGTGCTTTAAACTCTTCCTGCACTGAAAATCTTGAGAATTTTAACAAACAAACATAAACCTAGATCCACCACCCTCTGTTGCTTGAAAGACTGTCTTTTCCTGTTTCACACTGCAGGTTTTTCTGTGACCACTCCTTAACCCCAGTAACTCTGTTAAAAAGAGTTTAACTATCACAAACTCCTATGCACCAGTAAATTATTTAAAAAATAGTTTCTGTCCCAAAATCCTAGTAGTCAATCCAGCTACCCCCAAGGGACAACCAGAATGCAGTATTCAAACACTTATGAGGTTACTTCCAAGATAAGCAGAGTTTGCAAGTTTCTTTTTCAACTCCTCAGCCAACTGTAATTCATTTAAAAATAGTTTAACTGTCAGCAAATCCTAGTAGACAATCTAGCTACCTCCAAGGACCTACCCAAATGCAGTATTTAAATCCTTCTGAAGTTACTAACAAGATAAACAGAGTTTACAAGCCCCTTCTTGGTTAAACACTAAATAAATGTGAATAAAAAGCAATTACCAAGGGTGGTTAGTTTCACCTCCCACAGAATTAAGCAAAAGTGCATGTTTGTTGCAGATATCAAGTGCAATATAGAATTTCTCACACAGCACGCAGTTGAAGAAAGTAGTGTCCTTCCAGCTTCAGAAAATGTGCTTTGTGTCTTTGAAAATTGCAGCCAGCAGTAACTTATAGTAATCTGATCTAGTCTGGATATCTCCACCCAGGGCAATTTGTTGCCAATGGTTATATGTAACCCTTCCTGTTCCAATACAACCTGTTTGGTCTGAAAATAATGTCCTTCCCCATGTCCTGCAAGGTCATGTTCTTTAAAGCCAATGCCCTCTTCAATAGCCCATCCACTTGATAACAGATTACCACTCCCCCGTTCCTGTGTTGAAACCGAGAGCCTGTGCCTGCCGGCCGGATGCTATTGTACTTCTCCATAGCTTTAACTGTGCATACCTGCCCTTCCCCCCACACACTGAATCCGCAACCAAGAGCCCCATCCCATCTGGTCTGTTTTTGATTGTCGCAACCAAATGTGTAGGCCCTCTTCATTGAACTGGATGTCTTCCTTCTGTAAGCCCCCTTTGATGTCACCCTTGTTTTTAGCCACCACCTCCCCTACTCTAAAGGCTCCCCTGTACAGTAATGCAAAAACCACCTGAAAGAGGCAGGCCTCAGATGCCGAGTTACATATGGTCCACAAAGCCCCCATGACTGCCACTAAAATGTTGTGTGTTATGGGTCTGTGCCTGTCTGCTTGAGGGCCCTGCCCCTTCTGCCACCTCAGAAGCATGCGACATACTCTTCTACTGTTATTGAACTCGGCCAGCCTCTGGTATGACATGCCCAACCTATGACAGCTAACTGCATCACCATGGTAGAGTGAGCCATTCCTCTCTTCCACCAGTCCACCATAAATTTCATTACCTGTTCTCCCGCAGCAGGTAAACTTACCACCATGCCCTGCTGCTCCCGAAACCCTTGGAAGGCTTCCCATGCACCTTCTTAAGCCCTCAGAGTGTTGGCTGACCAGAAGCTGTGGTCCAACATTCGGGCTCTTGCCACCCAATTTCCCACAGATGGTCTGGCATCGGTGTTTTCATCATCTCTACCTGAGGGGCCAGCCTCCTGAACCTGCCCAACTGCAAAGGTGAAAAGTTGTCAGTGATCTCATTCTTTACCCCCTCCACATGTCTAGCTCTAAATGTGAGGTTCAAGTGCAGCCCTAACATTACCAGCTGTCTGACAACCTTAGACACCACCTCGGTGGTTCCTGTTTTCCTGTTGATTACCTCTACCACCCCTTTATTGTCACACCAGAACACCACTTTTATGTTTCTCATCTCCTTCCCCCATACCACCAATGACACCCAAATAGGAAAAATGTTGAGGAACGTAATGTCCTTCTGCAAACCTGACCTTTCCAGCTGGCTGGCCAGGACTCTGACATCCACTTGCCCCATAGTATGTCCTGAAACCCAAAGCACCAGTGAACAACTGCAAGGCCTCTCTGTCCACCCAATCTTCCTTCCAATAAGTCACTCCGTTGTACAACTCCAAGAAATCATTCCATACCAATAGGTCTTCCCGTACCCTTTTTGTGATGTAAGCCCAGTGGTGTGGCTGCTTCACCTTGCTTGTGGCCTGCTTAAACACCACGTGAAGACTCTGCCTGGGCGAATCACCTTATAGGTGAAATTGAGATGGCCCAGCAGTTGCTGTACCACTACCAATGGTACTCTCCTCCTACACAATACCTGGCCAAGGAGATCCTTCAGTTTACAAACCTTAGCTTGAGGCAGCCAAAAACATTCTCCAACTGTATCTAACTCAATTCCCAGAAACTCTATCACTCAGGCCGGCCCTTCTGTCTTCCCCTCTGCCAATGGGATACTGACTGCCTTGCACAAGTCCTGGAAATCCTTCAGCATCCTCTTCACCTCCCTCTTAGATTTACCTATGAGCAAGAAATCATCCAGGTAAAGTACTACCCGATTATGCCCATACCTGAGCATAAATACCCACTGTACCTAAGTGCTGAATGCCTCAAACATTGAACAGGCAACCAAGCACCCCATGGGCATGGCTTTGTCAAAATAGAACCCCCTATCGAACTGGAACCCCAGAAGGTCCCAGTCATCTGGTCGGACTGGTAGCAGGCGGAAGGTGGATTCAATGTCCGTTTTTGCCAACCATGCCCCCTGTGCTGCTCTGATGAGCAGCATTGCTGAGTCCAGGGATGTGTATGACACCACACTGTGCTCGTCAGGGATGCCGTCATTCACTGAGGTGTTTTCTGGATATGACAGATGATGAATCGGGTGGAATTCCCCCTGCTGTTTTTTGTGGACAATTCCCAAAGGGGAGATATGAAATTAGCCGCATGGCGGGGTCTCTAAAGGTCCCTCTAGCCTGCCTGCCTCTTTTTCCTTTCTGGTTTTCCATTACACTATGTCTTCCTTCCCTTTTACCAAAGAGAGCTTCTTGGCCCTAGCACCCTTCCTGTCACCTTGAAATTTTAAAGAAGAACTGTGGAAAAACCCTCCCTAAGCAATTCCCCAACCATGAAATCCTGGTAATCCACAGTCCATGCCTCAACTATATCCCTTTTTATCGGTGTTCTTGCCAGCAGAAACCCCTACCACAAACCCGTCGCTGCCTGGGTATCAGTTCTAACCATAGTTGGAATTGTACCCCCCCTCTGTTCCCATATCCCCGTCCCCTATTCCCAAAATTCTCATTGTTACCCCCTCTTCTCCCCTGCCATCCCCGAAAGGGCTGGTCCTGTCCACTTGCTCCCACAGGTCGGTTGGTGTTGTTTCTGCATTTTAGCACTGGGTGCGTCCCCCCACACTTCAAGCAGGTATGCTTGAACTTACAATTTGTCCAGGTCCATGCAGTCCTGTTGTATACCCAGCATGACCTGAACTTTGTAACCCCTTGACTGACTACTTTTTTGGCCCCTTCCGATGCCACCCCCACCTGACTGGACAGAGTCCTCACCCATAGTTCGAAATGCATACAATCCCACCTCAGGTCCCCCCTTGATGCCATCTACTGCCGGAATATTTTGTCATATTCCAGCCAGCTGTACCCTTTCTGTGCCTTCTCGGCATCCCTGATTATGGCCGTGTATGTCAGTAGAGGGATAACCAGATGCGACTGTTTCTCTAATAAAATGGCATTGTATATCAAGAAACCTGCCTGAAATGTGTCTAGGGCCGCTTGGCGATGACGTCAGATGCTATGCCATGTGTCCAATTTGAAAGGTGAGTCACCACATGGTCAAAAGGTCCTTTTCTTCCCTTGGCCAGTGCCTCAGCATGTACAGCACCCAGCCATGCCTGCCCCCCACCAGCCATATACCTATTACCCCCGCATCAAGTACAAAACGTAGGTACCATAAGAAACAGACATACCGTGCGCCTTGTCAGCCCTCTAATCGACCAGGAAGCTCCCCTGCCTAGAAGCCACCTGTCTTTGCTATCTGCAACTTGGAGCCAGCCCAGGATGTGCCAGTACCGCCGACCAGTTGTCTGCATGGGAGCCACGGAAAGCATTCACCACCTGCTGCCCTGGAAGCTCCAACAATTACAGCCACCCGGGCCCCAAAGAAGTACTTAAAAACACAGACCAAACACTGCCCCAGCAAGCGCCAGCCTTGAGAGAGCCTAAAGGCATTCTGGTAAGAAATAATCAGGGTATCCAACCACAACAACTGCTAGTTTCCATCCCAAAGATACCGAAGGGAAAAAAACGTGGCACAGCCCTTCTGACTGTAATACTGATCAATCCCCACCTGATTTGACCAAAAACCTCAAAAACTTAAACTGAGCAATGCCTTGTTTTACTAACTGGTCCCACACTTGTATCATTTTCCAAAAACTCCCTCCAGACCCAAAAGTATTGCCAACTGCAAAATATTCCTATTGTTCGCCTTCAACACCACCCCCTCCCATCAACTTACAATTCTTAAATAACATAAAAAGCAATATTATTGCAAGCTAACTAATCAGAATTGCAGGCAAATATCCCTTTCTACTGTAGTCTAAATTCTCTTTGTCTTCTGTTCATTTGCAAAAACCCAAGGCCAGGCTAGGTATGCCGCGTGGTCGCCATGTGACCAGTAGGCCCCACTTTTGCTATTTATTTATTTATTTATTTATTTATTTATTTCAATCTAGGATTACAATACCTTTGAGCCGAGGCTCTTTTACAAAGGTTCCACATCAGCGTGTGCAACAGTCATCATTTTAAGTTACAAACATATAATCATTGACTTATAGACATGTAATAAACAGGACAAAGACTTGAGCTATGAGCAAGACAAGGGAAGGGGAGGTGGGTGGGGGAGTGAGGGTAGGAGATCGAGGCGGGAAGGAGGTGCAGGGGTGAGGGGGAGTACGAGAGGTGGTTGTGGTGGGGGCAGGAGTGGAGATATGGGAGGAGGTGGGCATGGGCAGGAGACAGTGCAGCCAGGGGGCCTTGTCGAGGGAATATGACAGGTAAGGTGCTAGGGGTGCAAAGACTGATTGTAAGTGCTGGGTGCTGGGGCATGTGCAGCTGGAATGGTGGAAATGTTAAGATGGGCAATCGCAGGATACAAGCAGTGAGAGGCGCAGCTTGGACTTGAAGAGGCCAAGTTTTGGAGTGGTCACTATGTCGCTGCCAAGAGAGTTGGGCCAGTTGGGTGCCCGATAGGTGAATGATCTTTGTCCTTGGGTTGTGCGACATCGTGGGATATGTAGTAGATGAGAATTGGATCTCCTTGTAGTGATCTCCTTTTAATCCGTGTACTAACATAGATTAAACACAGAGAAAGACAGATCCTCAGATTCAGCAATAGTTAAATGCCTTTACCTTATATCTACAAATTCAGCCTCTTAAAAGAAAAACCCTCAGGGCTTGGAGGCCCAGGCCCCAGAGTTACAACACCTTACCTAGTGGTGCAAATAATCAGAGAAATTTTGCCAACGCTGTGCTGAGATCCACTCAAAACTAAAAATCCCGGCAGAAAGTGGGTGAGCAAACCTCAACCTGAGCTTATAAAGCCCTTAAGGACCTATTGCAAGGGCCCCTCCAAGTCACACCCCTTTGGCCAATCCAGTGCCCCTTCACCTGTCTGTCATGAGCTCACCTGGCCCCCCCAGTCCACTTGTTAATCCTCATGATCTCACTAGGCTCCTCCCCTTCCTAGCCCTGTCTGTCCCTTCTCAATCCCCTCTCCTTCTTGCCTCATCTCCCCCCTTCCCCGTCCCCTAAGCTTACTTCCTGTCCTGTGGGCTGCCATCAAACAATTCAGGTTGCCTTTTATTGGCAATCCTACTTAGCTGTTTAAAGCGCATCAGTTGTAACAGCCAAGTTAAAAACAAGTTCCCATAAACTAATAATGAAATATAAACTCTCAAACACCCAAAATAATTATCAATCCAGTGCAAATGGAGCTTGAACAATAAATAAAACAGAAACAACCAAGGAATGTTTGAACCATGATTCTAAATATTCAAAAATACATCTAAAAGAAGAAATAAAAATAATGTGACTATATTGGCTCCACATTAGTTTAGCAAACAAAGAGAAAAGAAAGAAATAAGGAGGAGGAAAGGGAAATGATGTTACAGATTCACAATTAAAAATATGGTGTTCACTATCAAAAGCACTCACATCATAAGTAAAATGCATACATTTGACAGATTTCATATTTTTTTTATAGGTACATCAAATAGAGAATGTGGGGAAATTGGGTGGGGCGAGATAAAGGTGAAAAGGCAAGGAAAACACATTTCCCCACCTCCTTTTTTTTTTTTTTGGTGCCCTATTTGATGTTCATATGACAATTATTACAGTAGAAAGGCAGGACTCCTATTGGCTGCATTCATGGCACATCTTTAGCTGGGATTGGACATAACTGTATGTCAATCAAGATGGTTGACATTTTGATGATGTATGCAAGTGGAAAATAAATGCTGTTATTGAGCCACTGGGTCAATAACAGTGTTTATTATTCACTTGAGTTAGAATTGTGGTAAAGTATCTCATTTACATTAATAATCAGATTGTTACATGCATTGCATACATATATTACAGGGGGGCTGTCGTGCCCCTATATTAGGGTTCAGTCTTCACTTCTATGTTAAACTGAAAATTTTGGACCTTAACAACTTCACGACCATTCAACTGATTCACATGAAAGTTTGCATGCTTCATCAGTGCCCAATGTTCTCCCAATGTGGCAAGTTTCGTTCCGGTTGGCTGTATGGGTGCAGAGATATAGATTGCCAACAAATGTGAAAATTACCACTTTTGGTGAAATTCTTTGTCACACTGTTGCACAAAAATGGTGTGTAATTTTAGTTTGAAAGTTTTAGGGTATATTGGTAATGGGTCATAGATGTGCCTTTTGAAGGTCTGGTGAAAAAATATCAATCTGTTCCAAAAGTTATTACATTTTAAGTTTCCCATTATTTTCTGTGGGACCAGTTAGTTTTCCTGCTCAAAAAAGGGTTCTTTATCACAAATGCAAAATCCATTTTCACAAATGCCGGATCTTTTGGCACAAATGCAGAATCTTTTTCTGTGCTGCCACCATCTTGCTTTCAGTTAGAGGTGGCAACAAACTTACATATTTTAAAAAATAGAGAGCTTTAGTAGACATCAGCAGTTGTGTTTACCTAACTGGGGCCTGTAGAATCAGATTCTGGGTTTAGTTTTTTCATAAATTGTTGAGAAATGTATTTATCTAGCTGCAGAAATCCTTTTTTGCAAACCGTGGAAAAGAAATGCCACAAAACAGAATCTTTATCCACAATTTGCAATAAAAGATTTTCTTTTGCCGCAAATTGCAAAAAAGGAATCATGAAAAAGGATTCTTTTTTTTTGCAGTTTGTAAAAAAGGATTTTCTTTTATCACTAAGTGTGAAAAAAGGAACTGCTGAAAAGGATTCTTTTACACAATTTGCAAAAAAGGATTTTTAAAACAGATGTTTCTTTGTCACTGCACAGTTGCCAAACAATTTGTGATTTTGGTTTGAAATTTTCAGGGTACAAAGGGCTTACCCCACAGATGTGACTTTTGTTGGATTGAAGAAAATATATTACTTTGCTCTGGAGTTCTGTGGGGTTACATTTTCATTTGTTTCTCATAGGATAACATAATGGAAGGTATACGGAGTTGTTTCTTTGTCACTCTGCTATGAAGAAATGGTTAGAAATTTTGTTCTGAAATTTTCAGGATAGAAAGGGCTTGCCCCACCGATGTGCCTTTTGATGGTTTTGTCAAAATATATTACTTTGGTGTTGAGTTACATGGGTTTCAGATTTTCCCTGTGTTTTCTATAGGAGAAAAAAGTGTAATGTCAGCAGTGATGGCAGGGCAGACCTTATGCATACATGGCAGTACGGGAGCCCTCTGGGCCTTGAGCTCTCACATGCAAATATGCAGAGGATTATACAGTCATGGGAGTACAGGGCCAAAGGGCCCTCCACTCCCTCAGGGAAATAAAGATACAATTACAATCTCTCAAAAATTATGGATGGTTGGGAGTACAGGGCCCAGAGAGCTCTTTGCTCCCACAAGCAAATAAGCCTATGATTATACTTTCTCAAAAAGTAAGGAAATTCTCCGCAAAAAACTTCATTAATGTACCATTAGTGACAAAAGTTTGGAAATGTGGTCTTAGGGTTCCCTGCCCCGGGGCAGTCTGCCCGTACATGCTCAGTAGAACGACTGTGATATCATCAGTCCTTGAAGTCCTATCATGAGAATCAGCAAGACAGGCAGAAGAGGTTGTGGAAGCACCTCATACCTGGTAACAGAACCATTCAGCCATTTTGTGTGGCATTTGTACTGATCTCCTTTCAGGATTTCAATGAACTTGGACCTTGTAAGTACGTCTTTACATAGAAATTTGAAACCTTTTTGAAACATTGCATGGAATTTTGAAAACCAGCCCTAAAACATAACCCATTGTTATATATTTACAGAATCTAAGATCTGTGAGACACTTTGTGAGACATATCAGGTAGGACATTGCTTCAGTTAAACAGTGGCACAAGTATTATACTGTATACTGTGGAAAATGATGGATTATAGCAGTGCTTGTTCCTATGGTGCATATCTTCATGTCATTGCAGGTGTATCTCAGAGAATGAAATTTATATCACAAATGCTGGCACAATAGTTGAAAGAACTCTTATGAGCCATTATAAATATTGTATAGCCTAGTGAGGTAGGACAACTAGTACGAAAAAAATACTTTGTATATTTAGCTTTTAAAGCAGTAAAATGACAAATAAAATGTATGTTGTATATTAACACATATAAACAAGAATACTGAAGAGAATTAAGAATATATACCCAGTGAACAAGCCCCTGATAGGGGTGAAATGTAGGGGAAAAGAATAAATAAGATATTGGAACTAACTAGAAGTCTTTTTGGTGTTATTTCAAAAGGCCCCCCAACCCCATTTTGTGTACATATCTACTACTCATAAGTTATGGTTCTGCCTCCCCACACTTGAAGATAAATTTCATATTTTGAGTCAGCCCATTGTATATCCCCTGACAATCTGTCTGTCTGTCTATCTAGCTATCTACACACACAACAGATGTGGGTTAAAACTGCTCTAGATATCACTACTATCTCATTGCCTACTGTGAAGATAGTAGTGCTATCTTGCAAGTTGAAAGGTCACATTAAAACAATGGAATACTGAACCAATCAGAGAGCAGCTTTAACAATTTATTTATTTATTTAAATTTTGGTAACCGGGTAGGCCCACTGAGACTTTGACAGTCCCTTTTCAGGGGCGACCAGGGATTAGTTACATGTACCTAGAGGGGAAAAGAAAACCAATGCTTTTGATTGTACTACAGTATATGGTACATTGATCATGTATACGTGTCACAGAGATAGATATCACTACAGTTGACATAGGCGAGTTATGTACGAACAGCCTTGTTAGTTACACACATTCATGAGTAGATAATAGACGTAAGTGCAGTTCAGTACATTATGTCCTTCCTTAGTGTTCCTGCTTCCCTTTTTGTCTGTATTTACGTGAGGCATCCCCCTTTAGCACAGGTGCCTTTATGGGTTGCAGCACCTGCAATGAAACCCACTGCTTATGTGTAGTTTTAACCCTTTCTTGTACCCCTCAAGAGAGGTGCAGTCCTGGAGCTGTGATGACAATGCTGATGACATCACAATAGCCATGTGCAGCACTGAAGCCAGCAGATGTGAAATGTTTGAGGGACACAGTCAAAATGTTGCACTTTTATCCTTTTGTAATTTTTTTTTATCATTTCTATCACAAAACCACCTAAACATCTGTTGTGCAAATCAAACTGACATGGGTGAGAATAACATGTTTTGACTGGCAAAGTTTACATTTTGCACTTTTTTTCCTTTTGCAACTTGGTATCATTTCTATCACAAAACCATCTAAACACCAGTTGTTCAAATCAACTACAACATGGGTGAGAGTGAGATAGCAGAAGTGCCTTCTCTCACTATGCTTGACCTCTTCTGATCTTACTCGTGGCTTCATCACTCTTGAGGTCAGGAGGTCAATCAAGCACAGCTAGTGAAGGTATTTTTACTATCCCACTCTCACCCATATTATATCCTATAGATAGATACAGAGATAGATAGATATACACACACACACACACACACACACACACACACAATATATATACTGTATATTGGCTGAGGCAGCATTTCTGACGGATGGATCACTCACTGAAGGTAAGGTCAGGATAATGTTTTTACTGGAACTACTTCAGAATTTACAGCTTCATTTATTGTTCTGCTGCTGAGACACCAATGACAGGTAGGACCACAATATTTTATGGTGGTTATGATCTCACAAATAAAAAAAATGAAAAGGCAGCAAGAAGCTAACATAGCCAGAGAAATAAAATACTGAATTGCCTTGTAATGTTTGTTTTATAGCCCGGCTAAGGTAGAGTTGCTTGATGTGGTGATGACCACAGAAAAAAAAATTGTGCTCTGATTGTGTCTCTAGACCAGTGCTTCTTAAGCCTGCAGTAGTGTTAGCATGTGTTGAAACAGGATCTAGTTCAATACTTACATAGTGCCCCAAAGTTAGGGGGACAGCAGAACGAAAATGGAAATGTGCCCAGTCTTATAAGGTGCTCTAGTACAGTATAGACCTACCCCAGAAATGCCTAAGTGCCCAAGTTTTAGGTACATACAGCACAAGCACGTTTTAAAATGAATATAAATAGCCCAAACTGCCAATCAATATTGCTGTGCCAGCACTGTGCCCAGGGTAGAATGTTGTGCTGAGCTCCACATGCTCAGCATTCTGGTGCCAGAATCAGAATGCAGAATGTTGCTGTTTGAAAAATAAGCAGTTGTTACAATGTGAATCCTAGTGGCTGTGGAGGAGAGAGGACATAGAAAGCATAGAGGGGCTACAGAGCTTACATGTAGGGTTGAAGCTGTCCCTGGGGAATCCTCTGTGTGCCTCTGCGGCCTCTAGTGCCTGATTCTGCCAGCCTCCAGCCTGTGAAGCAGCTGTGCCATCTGAGGTGCCATCAGGTTGCCTTGTAAGAAGAGGAAAGCGTTCTGTTCAGCGTGTTGGGCTTGGAGCCCTGGTTTATTATTTTTTATATTTAAAGTACAGTTTTCTGTCCCCTGGAGGCAGTGGTAGCAGTGCCGCATCATGAAGTTAGATGGTCACAGAGCCATCAAGCCGCTAGGACCTCGCAAAGTCCCCAGACATCCTGTGCCTGCTTGTAAGAAAAGCCCTCCCTCTGCCAGCAGTACCTTCCGCCTCCTTCAACGCTGTCTTTACCCCAGGCCAGGGCAGTGAGTTGGTAGCAGCACCAGCAGCTGGGTGCTGGCCACCTAAATTTATTTTTGTTAAGTAAAAGTTATTTATTTTGCAGCACAGTTGGTGCTAAATAGGAACGTCCAAGAGTTGTGGGGCAGGCCAGAGGGCTGTATTTAAATAGATTAATATTCATCTGGGTTTAGCGACACCCAAAGAAGGGGCCTGGTAGACAGGCTCTGCAGGGAGAAGTTATAAATATTAATAAAGGGAAGCTCCGGAGGTGGAGTTAAGGCAGGGAAAGGGCAGAAAAGGCCCTGATTGAAGTCAAAGATAAGAGAGTGACAGGAAGGCCTAAGAAAGGCCCAGCGATTTAAAGGGGCTAAGTCACATAGACCCAGCAGTTTATTTAAAGAGGCAAGTCAGGCCCAACTATTTATTTAAAGGAGTCCGGCATTTACTAGGCCCACTGTACTTAAAAGGGTGAGTTAGGCCCACTGCTACCTAATAGGGCAAGTTAGACCCAATGCTAATTAAACATGTGAGTTAGGCCCACTGCTAGCCAATTAAACCCATGAGTGTAAAAGGGACCCAGCAGCATTAGTGACCCTAGATGCTGAAGAAGCCTAGCTAGCCACATAGACCCACAGTAACAGGAGAATCTGATCTAGCTAGAGGGACCTCTGGTAGGTAGGTCCACTGAAGCTTGGGTTCACTCAGTAAAGTAAAGTGCCTGTTTATTTACTGTGGTCTGGACATTGAGACTGTATAATTGACCACTAAAATAAGAACTGAGACTTTCATTGCATTGCTATTATACCTAGGAACAGCAAAAGTGCCAGACTGTCCTTGTATTGCTTTGTACCAGCATTTCAGTGCCAGAAAGTATTGCTTTGTTTCCAGCATTCCAGCATCATAAAGTATTCGAATCGGTCTTCAGCAAGTTTCGAGAGTCACTCCACCAACTTGTATCCAGATCAATCTTCCTTAGTTCTTCAGAAATCATCTCTCAGTGCATCTTCAAAGCAGCCAATGGCGACCTCCTGAAGAACCATGTTGCAGTCGTCTCAGTTGCAATGTCCTGTTTATTATTTTCCTCTCTCCAGTTCCCAGTGTATGGCCTGACCTAGTACAAAGTTTGTTGTCCATTTTCTTGTTTTGTCATCTGCACCGAAGTGCCGTCCAAATCTTCTGTTTCAGTATCCTGCAACATCATCATTCTGTTTCTTATTTTATGTCAGTCCTTGGCTCATCTGGCCTTGGTGCCCAGAACCCTGTTGTTTCCCCCACGTTCTACAGATTTCCTTCTCCCAGCATCTTCTTCATTTCCCGGCAGTTCAGAAGTGGGCTGTGGCTGGGTGTTCTGTATCCTCTTCATTTCCTGGCAGTCCAGAAGCGGGCTATGGCTGGGTGTTCTGTATCTTCTTCATTTTCCGGCAGTAAAGAAGTGGGCTGTGGCTGGGTGTTCAGCATCTTCTTCATTTCCCTGCAGTTCAGAAGTGGGCTGTGGCTGGGTGCTCTGCATCTTCTTCATCTCCCAGCAGTCCAGAAGTGGGCTGTGGCTGGGTGTTCTGTATCCTCTTCATTTCCTGGCAGTCCAGAAGCGGGCTATGGCTGGGTGTTCTGTATCTTCTTCATTTTCCGGCAGTAAAGAAGTGGGCTGTGGCTGGGTGTTCAGCATCTTCTTCATCTCCCAGCAGTCCAGAAGTGGGCTGTGGCTGTTTGTTCAGAATCTTCTTCTTCTTCTTCTTCTTCTTCTTCTCCCAGCAGTCCAGAAGTGGACTGTGGCCAGGTCTGCTGTGTTTCAATTCTGGCAGCCCTCAGTTGGTTTTGAGCCGAGGAAATCTTTGTGTTGTTCTGAAATTCCGGCAACCCTAGAGAGGAGGGATGTGGCCGAGAATTCATGGCCTGTTCAAAATCCTCTCTGCATTCACTTAGTTTTTAACTCATTCCAACCAGTCAGCCAAGTGTTCCCCTTGTGTTTCATATCCTGCATCCCAGTTTCTTCTTGACAACAGACAAAGCTCAACCATGCATGAACTGCCTTTTATGACATATGAAGAGTCTTGTAAGTGACATGCTATAGAATTTCCTTAGAGTGGAGTACTCCAGGTAATAGGCCCTAGGTAGAAGAGCACCTTAGGGTAGTATTAGAGACTACATAATGATTTACTGATTTTAGAGGATAGAAAGCTCTTAAAGTGGAGTTGTTACAGCCAATCATTGAAAGTTGTTTGCACAGAGTTACCCTTGTACAGGGTATAGAAGATAGAATGCTCTTAAAGTGGAGCTGTTACAGTCGTTTGATTTAGAGTCCTCCTCGTACAGGAGATTAGGTGTAAGAGATTTCCTGTGACCGTGTTCCCTTTCCCCATTTGTGTGAATAGAAGCCTGTCAGGCATTTGGAATCTATTTCTGACTCCCTCCTCTCTTTGTCAGGTGACAACATCCACCTTCTTGGAACCTGTGTTTGTAATTTGTGTGCAAGTTACTGGTGTCCTCACAACACAGTTGCTCTATTTACCCTTTCATATTTTTGTGGAGACCCAGCACACATTAACATCCATTTTACCACCATTGGGGCATTACACTTACACTTAGTTGCCCCTAAGACATTGACAGAGGACATAGATGTTGAGGGTAGGGATGGGCAACCAGTTTGTAATGATATCACATACCGAGGGTATGGAAAAAAAACAGTTTTCACTGTTTTCCATTCGTTATTTCTCTTTATAATTACTGCTAACATAACTGCAGTCAGCAGGTAGTAGCATAGCTGATGAAAAACAAAGGTTGAGATAGCTGCAGCAATTGTGTGCTCAGTGCTGGCTGCAAAAGTGAGGTAATTCTCTGTTACATACACAGGTTGTAATCAACTCTAACCAGTACATACAGTTTGAAGCCAAACCATTTTCAATTATATATCACCATTCATAGGGGCATCTCTAAATGCTTCAGTTGACATTTATCTCAGTGTCAGGCAATCACTAAAATGCGGTCAGCTCTAGGGTAGAATATAACAGCATTCATTGCCTTCATTACACAGCAACTTTCCTGTCTCTGTGCTCAGGCACTAACATAGTCATATAGGTGGATGGAGTCTACAGTGTCTGGACTTCAGCAACAAGTCTGACATTATACCGCATGGAGAATCTATTGAGAAAGTATAGCTTTATGGAGTGCAGGAAGTGCCCAGGAAGTGAAAAACCAATTGGCTAACAGAAAGCAAGAAGTAGTGCTGGATGGCCACCATTCCGAGTGGGTGAATGTTCTGATTACAGTACCCCAAGGGTTGTATCTGGTCATTGATTTTTAACCTATTTATTAAAGACCTGAAGGAGGGGTCAGCAACAGGTTGCTGACATTTTCAAAAGGGCTTATTGTGGCAACACTAACAATAGATAGGTACTGATGGACGCCACTGGCAAAATGGCAGAAAAGCGGGACATGCTGGTGGTGGGGACTTCAATCTGCCAAATGTTGACTGGAACCTCCTAGCTGCAGCTTCAGCTACTGTAGAAGCAGGGATATCCTGGACTCACTGCAGTTCCTCAGGCAACTAGTCAGTGAACCCACTCATGATGGAGCAATACTGGACCTGGTACTCACGAACAGGGACAGTGCTGCAGACATCAAGATGGGATCACTGTACAATGTGGTGTAATACTATGGTGGCTGTGAAACTGAACCACACACAAGTGAGGGTCCTGGACTTCAGGAGGGCAGATTTTAAGATCGGTGAATGCCTCAGTAGTGACTTGGGGGGGTGGAGAAGCAGTAGGCAAAGATAAAAAGGGGCATAGTGAAGGCAAAAAACCTCTACATCAAGCAATTGAGCAAAAGCAAAAAGGAAAAGAGACTGCTATGGATCTCAAAAGCGGTGGAAGGAAAGGTAAAGGCTAAAAGGATAACATTCAGAGGGTATACGGAGATGCAGAGGGAAGAGGACAGGGAGATGTATCAGGGAAAACAGAGGGAAGCAGAGAAAGCAGTAAGGAGTGAAAAGGTGGAAACTGAAGAGAGAATAGCCCAGGTGGTAACAAAAGGGGACAAGACATTTTTAGGCATGTAAATGAAAACAGGAAGGCCAGGGGAAGGATTGTAAGGTTAAAAAAGGAAAAGAGGGAGTTAATGTACAGAGGGGACCAGGAAAAGGTGGACATTTTGAAAAAATACTTCTGTTCAGTGTTCACAGAGGAAGGGAAAGGGGAGGTAACAAAAAAGTAACAGGTGCTTTGAAGCGGGGGAGGTGGATGCTAGTCCTTTTTCAGGGGGCAGAGTCCTGAAGGGACTCAGTAATCTGAAAGTGGGCAAAGCACTGGGGCCAGATGATGAGCATCCAAGGATATTGAGGGAGCTCAGGAAGGTACTGGCTGCACCTCTGACAGCCCTATTTAACAGCTCACTGGAAAAAGTAGTGGTTCTAGAGGACCCGAGGAGGGCAGATGTAGTCCCACTTTACAAAAGTAGTGGCATGGAGGAGGCTGGTGATTATGGCCAGTCAGCTTCATGTCAATGGTGTAAAAGTTAATGGGAACACTGCTGAAGGAAAGGATTGTGGAATATCTTGAATTCAATGGATTACAAGATCCAAGGCAGTATGGATTCACGGTGGGGGTGAGGTCCTGTCAAACGAATCTGATAGATTTCTTTGACTGGATGGCCAAGGATTTAGATCAGGGTGGTGGATGAGGCCTATCTAGATTTCAGTGAGGCTTTTGACACCGTTCCACATAGGAGAGTAATAAGCAAGCTGGGTACCTTAGTAGTAGGTTCAAAGGTGGTAAACTGGGTGGGAAATAGGTTAGGGGATAGGCAACAGAGGATGGTGGTAAATGGAGTTTACTCCAAGGAAGGGAGGGTGGCCAGTGAGGCAGCTCAGGGATCAGTCCTGGGACCAGTCCACTTTAATGTCTTTGAAAGTGATGACATTGTAAAGGAGCTGAAAGGGAAGGTCTGCCTCTTTGCAGAAGACACCAAAATCTGCAACAGGGTGGTCACGCATCGGGTGGGGGCATGGAAAGGAAGAGCAGAGACCTGAGAAAACTCAAGGAGTGGTCAAGTGTATGGAAGCTGGGTTTCAATGTGAAAAAGTGTAAAATAGTGCACTTCAGGCACAGAAACCTGGGAGTGGAGTAAAAAATGGGTGGAGTGGTATTGACAATCACCAAGCACAAAAGAGACCTAGGACTAATCATATCAGATGACTTAAAGATGGCTAGGCAGTGCAGCAAGGCAGCTGGGAGGGCTAGTGGGATGCTGGGGTAGATAGGAAGGGGTCTCACTAGCAGAAAGAGGGAGGTGGCATAGATTTATTTATTTATGTTATTTATTTAGAGTCTAGGATTACAGGCACCTTTGAGCCAAGGCTCTTTTACAAAGGTTCCACGTCAATTAAGGTACAATACAAACGTTATATAGAGTTGAGTAACAATGCAGAAATGGTGCACAGACATTTTTAAGCAGCTGAAATACATTACATTGAGGGAAAGTGAGTACCAGGGGGCAGGGTAGCCAGAGGTAACTGAGGCTTGGAATGGACACAAAAAGAGTGGTGCAGCTGTGGGCATTTGTGGGCATAGATCACTGGCAAGACCTCACCTTGAGTACTGTGTCCAGTTCTGGAGACCACCTCTCCAGGAGGACATAGAGAGAGTGGAGGCAGTCCAGAGGAGGGCAGATAAAATGGTGCAGAGTCTGCACCAAAAGCCCTATGAGGAGAGACTGAAGGACCTCAATATGTACACCCTGGAAGAGAGGAGGGGGGATATGACAGAGACCTTTAAATACCTCACGGGGTAAATAAGGCAGAGGGGGAAAGTACTTTTCAGAAAACAAGAAACTCAGAAAAAAGGGGACATACTATGAAGCCGAAGGGGGGTAGATTCCGGAGAGCTGTGAGGAAGTACTTCTTCACAAAAAGAGTGGTGGATTCCTGGAACAGCCTTCCAGTGGAGGTGGTGGGGGCGAAGACAGTGGTGTGGTTCAGTAATCCATGGGATAGACATAAAGGTATCTTATTAGAAAGGGGGAAGAATGTGCTGGAGATTGACTAGGGTCTGTGGTGGTACTGTAGGTAGGGAAAAATGGGCAGACTGAGTGGGACAAGCAGTCTTTATCTGCCATTAAATTCTCTGTTTCTATTTTTTCTATGTTACAATGAAAATAAATGTTTAAATTGTAAAGCCCGAAATTAACAATGTGTACTGTGCAAGCAATATTGAAGGAAACATAGAAACATAGAAACATAGACTTTGATGGCAGATAAGGACCACTAGGCCCATCTAGTCTGCCCATTTCCCTACCTACAGGATAGGTCGCAGATCCTAGTTAACCAACAGCCTATTTCTTCCTACCCCCCACAAGAATTGCCTTATGTTTGTCCCATGCATTCTTGAATTCTTCCACAGTTTTAGACCCCACAACCTCCTCAGAAAGGCTGTTCCATGCATCCACTACCCTCTCTGTGAAATAATGCTCCCTCACATTGCCCCTGAACCGCCCTCCTTCTATCGTTAAATTGTGTCCCCTTGTTCTTGCAAGTCTCTTTTTCTGAAAGATGCTACCCTCTTGGACTTTGTTGATTCCATTGAGGTACTTAGAAGTTTCTATCATGTCCCCCTCTCCTTCTTTCCTCAAGGGTATACATATTAAGCTCCTTTAGTCTCTCCTCATACTGCGTTCTCTTGCAGACCCTGCACCATTTTAGTTGCCCTCCTTTGACTGCCTCTATCCTGTCTATGTCCTTGCGGAGATGGGGTCTCCAGAACTGGACACAGTATTCCAGATGGGGTCTCACCAACTGTCTGTACAGAGGATAACAACTTCCTGTTTTCTGCTGATGATGCCTCTCCTATACATCCCAGTATACCCCAGCCCTCCCTACTGCCTTCTCACATTGCTTGCTAACCTCAAGGTCATCTGATATGATTACCCCAGGTCTCTTTCCTTTTGTTGTTGTTACTACCTCCCCACCCATTGTGTATTCTTCCCCTGGGTTCTTGTTTCCCAGGTGCATTATTTTGCACTTCTTTGCATTGAATCCTAGCTACCATACTTCTGACCATTCCTCCAACCTTGCCAAGTCCCTTTTCATCCTTTCCACGCCTCCTTGTGTATCAGCCCTGTTGCAGATCTTTCTGTCATCTGCAAAAAGGCATACTTTTCCTTCCAGTCCCTCTGCAATGTCACTGATGAAGACATTAAAAAGGACTGGACCCAATACTGAACCCTGTGGTACCCCACTAGTAACCCCCCTTTCTTCAGAGTGGACTCCATTTACAATTACCTTCTGTGTCCTGTTGTCCAGCCAATGTTTTACTCAGGCTACCACCCTGGGTCCCATTCCCAGGCTGGTTAATTTGACTATTAATCTTTTGTGTGGGACTGTGTCAAATGCCTTGCTACAAAGTCTAGGTAGGCCATGTCACAGCCCCTCCTGGTCTACTACTTTGGTCACCCAGTCAAAGAAATCTATTGGATTACGTCTGACATGACCTTCGGCGCAGTGAACCCATGCTGCCTTGGGTCCTGTGCTCCACTGGCCTCTAGGTACTCGACTATTCTTTCCTTCAGAGTGACTCCATCACTTTCCCTACCACAGAGGTCAGACTGACAGGTCTGTAGTTTCCTGCCTCTGTCTTGGACCCACTTTTGTGAAGGGAATCACATCCGCCTTCCTCCAGTCCTCGGGTACCCACCATCCTCCCATGATTTATTAAAAGAGTAGCCAGTGGTTTCACTAGTTCCTCCTTAATTCTTTTAGAATTCTGGGGTGAATTCCATCAGGACCATTGCTTTGTCCACCTTCAGTTTTAGGAGTTCTTGCAGAACCCTTTCTTCTGTGAAAGGACTGGGATCGACCCCCTATCAAGAGTGCTTCTGTTAATTGGATTAGGCACTTCCACCTCCTCTTTTGTGAATACTGAGCAGAAATATTCTTTCAGTATTCCTGCTTTTTCACTGTCCCCCTCTGCCCACCCACCGTTCATTCTATTCAGCCTCACTATCCCTCCCTTTGTCTTTCTACGCTCGCTGATGTACCTATAAAGGTTTATCCCCTTCTTAACTGGTTGGCTATCTTTTCCTCAGTTTGGGCCTTTGCTATTCTGACTTCCTTCCTGCTTCCTTCTGCCTTAACTGGTACAGCTCTCTGTCCTGCTCCTTCTGTGTTTCCTTATACTTCCGAATGCTATCTTTTCTTCCTGACTTTCACAGCCACCTCTTTTGAGAACCATAGTGGCTTTTTCTTTCGTTTTGATTTGTTTATTTGCTTCACACAAAGGCTTGTTGCCTCTGTGATGGCAGTTTTGATAATTCCCCATTGTTGCTCCACACCTCCTTCTAGCCTGTTTGCTAGTGCTTTTCTGAGGCACTCTCCCATCTTGCCAAAGTCAGCCCTCCTAAAGTCCAGTACCCTCACTTTTGTATGGTTTGACTCTGTAGCTGAGTTTAACGTGAACCACACTGTTTGATGGTCACTTGTCCCCAGATGGCAACCCACTTCTAGATCTGAGATCCTCTCACTGCCCCCGTTTGAGAGTACGAGGTCTAAGAAGGAATTAGCCACTAGGTTCATAGAGCGTGGGACTTACATGTATATCAGCTGCAAAGCAACAATTTGTAACACAGACACCTCCTTTGGCATTTCAGCCAGCATATCGCTCTCATTCACTACATATACATGACAGACCAACTTACCGGATAATTAGTTATCTGGCAACTAAAGGGAAACCTGACTAATGACAGCACAACATTTACATAAGGGCAGAATTATCAGGGAAGATGACTGGAAGAAATGTCTTCAGTGTAGATACCTGGTAACTGGACTGTTATCCAGCCATTCTTACCAGATAACTCTCTTTACTGGGTACTTTCAGTTAGCAGATAATGCACTTGTTTACATGCACCTGTAACTAAGTCAGGAACCAGGTAACATTTTAGTTACTGGTGTCCTGTACAACATGTAAAATGCACTATGATATTCATAGGTATGTGTTACTGGATGAATTTTGCCATAAAGAAAAAGACATATAAAAAATATGTTTAAAACTAATTACCGGTTTTATTGTTTTACACTTAGGATGTAAAAGGAAATACAGAGATAATTAATGACTTTATGAATGGCAAAGGGACCCAGTCCAAAACTTAAGGTATGCCAGTAAGAAATATTGACGGCTAAGGGCTGGCTGGAGTTCAATGGGTGGAGCAACAAACCACTTCCCCAACCAGGTCTTAAAAGGCCCTCGTCTGGGCCAGTCCTCATTTGTTTTCTTCATTGCGGCTGGAGGTGCCACCCTCCTATGCTCCTGGCTGTTTTTCCCTTTCTACTATGCCTCCTGCTGCCAGTTCCCTACCCCCCCTTCATGCCACTCCCCATTCCTTCTCAACCCCTCATTCCCCGAATCTTTTTGACCTCTCACTCCATTTCTTCTCCTTCTCCCGCTTTCTTTTTGGGCAGTTTTCTCAGCCCTTCCAGCCACAGCTCCTCGTACTTGCCAATGCTTCCGAGTGTGACATCATCTGCAATACTACCCTTTCAGCCATTTCTTTTACCTGTAGGATCTCCATTCCTCCAATCGGCTTCTGCGTCGTTCACCTCTCCATCCAAACTCATGCTGCATTCTGGCTTCCCTGAATGCACGTTCCTCCCCGCGGCCCGCCATATCGATTCTGCCATTAGTGTAACTTGTTCCAATTTCTGACACTGCTCCTATTGGGAGGATTCTAATCCATTACATCCTCATGCACTTCTCCTGTATTGTCCACGAGCTGAACCGCATCCACCCAGCATACCCGCCTTTGCTGAGTCTTCCTCCTTCTTCCGGGTCAGTGTTCTTTGGCATCACCACCCTGCTTTCCTCTGTCCCTCCATCGGTCCAATCTCTTCCTCGCTGCCCTATGTTTCCTCCACTTCTCGCTCCTCGCTAGCATTATGGACCGAGCTCCACCAGCCTCACTCATGCAGGGACTCCTTCTTCCAGTGGTACGACTCCTATTATCGATGCATGCCTGCTACGCTGTGCCTTGCATTTCCACCCTGTTCCTCTCCTCTCCTCAGCCTGTAACTTCCATAACAGGGCAGTGGGCATTGCATCATCTTCCCAGCATTTCAGCTCCCTGTTTCTCCCTGATCTTCCTTAGTTCCTCAGTGCTCTTATTGCACATGGTCTGCACAGCTGTCCTAGCTTGCCTGCTTTTCCTCTACCCCGAGACATGTCAGCATAGCTCTCCCTTTTTCTGTTATGTTCCCAGTCAGCCCGTAGATTCTCTGGGCCTGTCTTATGGCTCTGGAACACTTTTTATTGGGGGAGTGTTGAAAAGCTTTGAATGACACTATATAGAATTCCTGTACATCCAGCATGGGGGTGCTGCCGTAACCACTGGTGTTCCATTTTGTTGTCTCCATGCTGGTGGAGATAGCTCCACACTCCCTCATGCCTGTCCCACTTCCCATCTCCCTATTGCTTGTCTTTAGCTCGGGCCTTCACCACTCCTTGCTCTTAGTTCCGCCATGATGCGCTTTCTTCTTTTTCATCCTTCCTGTGCTTCCCCATGGTGGGCACTCGCCCTCCTCTTCCCGTTCCCTCCACCCTCCTTTCCTCTCCTTCTTTGACCTCTGCTTTCTTTTTGGGGGCTTCCTTATCCTGCCGTCCCACTATCACCTCCTGCTACCACCATACCCATCTCATTCACATTGCCTAATATTCCCTCCTGCATATTGCCCTGCCTACTCGTCTCCTCCTCTGATCCTACTCCCTTGTTCTAGTCAAACCTATTCAGATGTCCTCCTGGTAATGCCTACTTCACTGTCGGCTGCCAGCTTCACCTGGCTGCTCTCGCTTCTACCTTCATGCAATTCTTTCCATTCCTAATTTGGCTCTCAATGGACCCAGTTAGTATGCACTCCCGTAGTTACCAATCACTGGTAGCTTCCTCTCATTGGGTCTTATGCTACCTCCTCGAACTGCTCTACATTTGGAGACATGCCTTCTATGTCCATTACTCCTTGGCTCGGGGCTAGCTTGTAGCTGACAGTCTTGCTCTGCACCCATGATTTCTGCATCTAGAACATGCGAAGCTTGGAGTGGGGTCCTTCTCACTGGCCCATAGTGAGAATGTCTTCACTCCGGGAGGACCTTCAATTGTCCCTCACCTCGGCGACACCTCTGGATGCAGAATTTATGACTTCCAGCTGTTAGGGGTGGGGCTCTCATCATCTGAGCCCCTTCAGCTGCCCAAATGGGTTCGGAGACACCCTCTATGCTGTTCTCCATCAAGACCTCCTCTGGTTCACCTGGCATGTTTCGTAGGCTCACATAGACCAGCTGAGTGCCTCAAGAGTCATCTCTCTCTTCTCTTGCTTTTTAGCGTCTAGTTGCAGAGACATTGCTCGCAACCCTCAACAGCTGTCCTTTTATAAGAACAGAGCGAGAGCAGCCTCTAAATTGGAATATTTTCCTCCTTCCTTGATCATGACTCTAAATTGCAGTAGCTTAGCCATCACTAATCAAAACGTTCTTCAGCCTGGAGGGAAGGTGACCTAGGTCTTGGATCCCCAGAGGTTTCCTACTCAAAGGTTTTTTTTCCTCTCCTCCGTGACAATGGTCATAATATTACATAGGGTTGGAGTTTCATTAGGTTCCGTAGTTTATTTCCGCTGACAGATGGAGTTGGATGGTGGCCCCAGCTGTTCCCTCTCTCCTTAGGAATTCTGCCCTTCTGCATCTTCTCTGCTTTCATTTCATTCATCGTCCTCATCATATCTTGTTCTTCTCCTGTCCTTCCCATCTACGTCTTTCACCTTAATTTCCGGTCTCGATATATTCTGATTTCTCACCTCTTTGATGCTTGTCATCCTTTTTTGGGTATTCTTTTTTTTTTTTTTAAAGTAACATACTTTATTAAGTTTTTCAGAAATGGGTATTCTTTTGGGGCTTCTTCCTAAACTACCTTTAGCCAAGGGAATTATTCCTGTGGCACCTGTAAGGGGGAACCCTCCTCTAGGGTTCCAGGCATCGTACCCGTACAGGGTGGTATATCCCATGAATAGAGAGGTGAACAGCCACAATATATCAAAGTCACACAAGCATACATCTCATCCAGTTGCACAAGCCCATTGAAAAATATTTATATAGTGTATGGTGAGGGCTTGTTCTGCATAGAAATCCATCCTAGCTGAAATGCTGTTGTACCACAGTTCAAAGGTCATAGAACATGATAATACCCTACTATGGTACAATTGAAAGGCTATGCCTGTAGTTCAATGGGTGAGCAACCAACTACTCCCCGTTCCTGAGCTATATAAGCAGTTCCTCCCAGCCTCTCTCTAGCTCTTTTTTCTTTGCCGGCCAGAGGCCCCGTTCATCTGTCTTCTTCCCTGGGGCCTGCTGGGGCTTTGCCCTGTGCTGCTGTACTCTGGGCTCTGCTTGGTTTGTGCTGGACTTCTGTTTTTGTGTTCTTCTGCTTTTGGTTTGTCTTCCTTACTCCTGCTTTTGGTTTGTTTTCCTTGCCTTCGGCTGTTGCTGCGTGCTTCCTTCTGTGCCTGTTTTTCTGTTCTACAGTCTCTATGCTTTTCTGTTGTGTTTCCTTTTAGCATTTGCTAGTTTTCCTAACATACAGTATTGTTGCCCTTTGTTTGCTCTGTGCTTATCTTGCCTGTATCCAGGCTCCTATCACCTCAGTCTTTCTACAATTGTTAGTGCATGTTTCAGCTCACACTGCAGTCAGTTTCTGCAATTGCTGAATGCTTTAGCTACATTCCAGCTTCTACTGCTGCTGTGTCCACTTCATTCACTACACCTAGTCTAGGCTGCTACTATCAGCTAGCTACCACTCCCTGTTGCAGCTCAGTTGCACAGTGTATCCATGCTGCTCTCTTCCTTCAGTATTGGAGTTCAGTGTGCTCTGCACCCATTTCCCAGTATTTGCTCATCCTGCTAATGAATGCTGTTTGGTTCAGTATGATTGTTGTTTGGTCTCATGGTGCTCAGTTTGCATACAGCTCTTTTGGAAATTTACAGCTGCTCATTTATGTTTATTGGTACTCGGTGGGACTCAAACCTGAGTCCCCTGCAACTCTATCAACTTCTCCATGGGCTTCTAACCAACTTAGACACAACTGTACTATGCAATTTTTGCTGTTGTTTTCAGTGCATTGTCTCTCCCTACAATTCCTATTCTTGTTCGATTGTTCAGCTTAACTACTTGCAAAGCTATTCCTAATTGCTGCTGGGCACTGCCCAAACTACTTTTGTACTTCATTATATTCTGGAGGATGGCTCAGCTACAGCTGTAGCTGTAAACTAGTTTTGCAATCCGCTTGTGGGTCACGGAGCTTTACCATGACTTCCTTGTTTCTCCTAAGGCAGAGGACTGGGGGGGTTATAGTGGAGAGCCGTGACCCCGAGTGGTCCATATACCTCATGTTCAAATACTGCCTTTACTGCTAAAATCCTCCAAGTTTTTATGTCACCTTTAATTGGCTTCCTTAATGGAACTGGTTGGCTTGCCTCCCTGCAAGTCATGCAAATTGCTGCCTCACAGACCTACGTACAGGTCCAATCATTGCTTACACTGCCTCATATACCTACGTACAGGTCTGATAATTGCTTACACTGACTGACCTTGGAGGTTTAGTCTACTATGTGCTTGCTATAAAATATGTATGACCTATGTGAGGGTCTACAACACTCAGAACTTCCTTTAAGCTTTCTTTTCCATTTTGTTTCTTCCATAATCGGAGGCATGTCAACCACGTCCATTAGTTACCTTGGCTCACGGCTCGCCCTGCAGCCAATGGTTTTGCTCTGCACCCACGAAGTCTGCATCTTGAGTGTGTGAAACTTGGGGTGGGATCCTTCTTATCTGGCCCATAGTGGGAATGTCCTCACTCCAGGTGGAGCTTCAGCCATATCGGTGGCATGTCTCGAAGCAGAATTTATGACTTCAGTTGCTAGGGGTGGGGCCTTTAAGCCCAAGGGAGCTCCTTTAGCTAGCTGAGTGGGTTTGGAAGCACCTTTTAAACTATTCTTCCTACTACTGCCTCTGGTTCACTAGGTTTGTTTTTAGATCGGTAGGCCAGCTGAGTGCCTCCGCAGTCAGTGCTCTTCTCCTCCCACCTTGGAGGCCAATTGCAGAGAATGCTCGCAACCCTTCATAGTGTTCCTGTTAGAAGGACAGAGTGAGAGCTTTCCTCCAAATTGGAACATTTCCACCCCTTTAATTGGGTTTTCAAATTGCAGCAGCAAAGCCTTCGCTAAACAAGATACCCCAAGCTTGGAGGTAAGGCTACCTAGGCCTGGGATGTCCAGAGATTTCCTCCTCAAAAGTTGTTTTTTCTCTCCTTCGTGCCACAGGTCATAATACTTAATTAGTGTTAGTCAGTATTCTCTAGTTTACGTAGGTAGATTCCACTGTTGGATGGAGGGGGATGGTGTCCCTACTTGCCATTCCCTCTCTCCTTAGGAAGCCCCTGTATTCATCAATGCAATCCATTGTACCCATGCTATTCTGCTAACCTGCGCATCTCATTTATGTTTTATCGAGTTGCCTGTTGCTGTCACTGTACTTCTCTGCCTCATGATCATCAATTGCTAATGTCCTTTTGATGCTGCTACAGTTTTTGGGGGGATTCTTCCTAAGGTACTGTACCTTTAGCCAAGGGAACTGTCCCGTGGCACCTCTAGGGTGGGAGCCTCTTCAAGGGTTCTTTGCCTTTGGTACCCCTACAGGGTGGTAATTCCACATGGAACAGAGAGTGAAAATGGCCAAAGCAAGGTAACACTGTTGCACAAGCATAACATTATACTGGTTGCGTAGGCCATTGACTTGAAAGACTATGCTGGTAGTTCAATGGGCAAGCAACCAGCCACTCCCCCTTCCTGAGCTATATAAGCAGTTCCTCCCAGCCTCTCTCGAGCACTTTTTTCTTTTCCCCTCCATCCTCTCCTCCTCCTGCAGCAGCTCACCTCTGTCCTCCAAGAGATTCTTCCTAAGGTACCTTTAGCCAAGGGAACCTTCCCGTGGCACCTCTAGGGGTGGAACCCTCTTTGAGGGTTCCTTGCCTTTGATATCCCTACAGGGTGGTAATTCCTCATGGAACAGTGTGTTAATGGCCAAAGCAAGGTAACAGAGTTGCACAAGCATAACACTATAGTGGTTGCATAGGCCACTGAACAACATTTCAGCTGGTTTGGAAAGCACACGAGCCACAGTTTAACTGAGGAAACAGAAACTGCAGGATCAACCAGATAGAGACTTGCAGTGGTGGCATGATCATTTGAACAAATCACACAGAGGCAGGATCAACCCGATATAAAACAAAGGCAGGATCAACCACATATTTTCAGTTACAGAAAAAAATACAGAAAAAATATAACACAGGGTCAACTAGATATTCAAAATTATAGTACAGTAACAGTCATCTTGCTTAGAGAGAAATAGGGCCATTTTTTTTTAAACCCTTCCAAATGCAACTAATAACAAATGGAAGCCTGTGCTATAGACGTAAGAATGTCTGGTCCATGACAACCACACCACTGACCCTGGCAACCATCTTTAAATCCCGGAAGAGAATGCAGCAGCAAAAATGTATTTTTCTAGTTAAAAAACAAAGATCAAACTGTCTTTATATTATTGTTAAGGGTCCCATACACTATAAAGAATACTGGATGGGCAACTCTGTGCACAACCAGTGGGATCTTCCACCTCTGGGTTCTGATTCCCAAGGACTCAGAGGGAATTAGAACCCATCTGTGGCAGAACACACAGATTGTGCATTCTGTAGTTGCCCATCCAGTATTCTCAATACATTTAGTTTTTGTTTAGCAGCTAGGTGCACTGAACAGTGCAATTCTATTTTTAGGCACATACCCAGGAGAATTACAAAAGTCAAAAAAATGTTACACATTGGAAAAAGTTAAAAAAAACAAATGGGACAAAACAAACATTATACAATGGCTTTAAAAATACTGCATCCTGATTGGCTGGCTGACATGATTTACAACATGAAAATCACATTCTTACCCTAGGAGTCCTTTAGCATCAGTAACTTTTTGTACTTAGCTGGCTAGGTGCAATTGCCCCTTAGATGTGCCTTTAAGAGATTTTTTAATGAGTGTAGGGCCAGCCAATCAAAAGACAGGAGGGAGTGAGAACTGAGTGAGAGCTGTTGACTGCTTCAGAATCTTTTCTCCGCTGGACTGAGCATATTGCCTCTGAGGTGTCTCCCAACTTTCCTTGTTGACAGCCTCCTGGTGCTTATCTTGGTAAAGTTTTCGTCATAAATCATTTCCTTTAGTGTGCTGAGTGACAACTTTTACTTTTTCATTAGTGCTTTGCAAGTTGTTAATTTTTTAGCATGACGGCACTATTTAGACTTTACCTGCGACTCTTTGCTTTAAAGCCTGATTTTATTGCGGGTGTTTATTCTCGATGGTTTCCTTCATTTTTGACTAATTTCTTGTGGGAACCATCGAATTGGGGACAGTTGCCTTGTTTTTTACCTCAAACCTCGTGGGGTTTATCGCGAGGCACCTGGAGTAGATTTCAAACTTAAACAGTGCCTGGGAGTTTTCTCTCTAGATTGGCAATTGCAAGGAAACCTTTTTTTGTTATATTACTAGTCCTTGGTATCATCTGTGTCAGGACTGTCTGTAAGGGTCCAGCAGCCACCTGGGCGCAGTTGAGTATTACTGGTTTTCTATTAAGATTGGCACTGGTATAGATCCCAGTTTTACAACCAAAAAGGAAAAAGGCACTGGTAATAGACAGAGTTTATTAACTGGGGCAGAAACCTGCACTCAGTTCATAGGTCCAGAACTGGTTTGCTTTGCTTAAATTGGCGAACATAGCAGACAAACCTTTGATAATTATGGCTGAGGATAAATCAAAGGTTTCTGATGAGGGGCCATTCAAAAATACTAATACCAAAAGCAGATGTGCTGAAGAACCCTCCAGATCCCAGTCAAAAAATAAAGCTTCCAAAGATGAAGTTCCCCACAAATTGAAAAGTAATAAGAGTGACAAAAAAAGGAAGTTTGATCAAGCCTCTGATGAAGTGGCTAAAAAGAAACTCTTTCAAGACAGATATGCTCCAGTTGCTCCTGGGAAAACCAATAGTGAGACAACAGGCAGCTTAAAGCATTCAGAAAAAACAAAGCACTTACAAACTGTGCAGGTTCTTCTGTCAGTGCAAGATATGGAAAAAGCATGGCAACTGTTTCAGACCCTTCAAAAGATGAGTCCTCAATTTACTGGGGTTGGCAAGCACTCTTCCACAGTTCTCTGTTCTGTAGACTGTGAGGGTGACACAGACGATGATCAATTCTATGATGCCCCTGACATGGATTTTGAGGGCCTTGAGCCCCGGGAGTCCCCGGACCCTTGCCTTGGGGATCCCCTGGGTGATCACGAGGATCCTTCCTTTATGTTTTCATTTATGCAGAATATGCTGGATACCCTGGACCTCCCTACACAGGAGCCCAACCAAGATGTCGATGGAGATGAAGATTATAGGAAGATGAAGGGTCTATCATCCTCAAAGACCCTGGTCGTCCCTATCTATAATGCATTTAGAAAAAATACCATGAAGGTGCTTCAACACCCCACTTCAGTACTAAGGGTCGATAAGCGGCTTGAGAGAAAATATAAATTGTCTAAAAATGGTACAGAGTTCCTGTCAGCACACCTTAGCCATGAGAGTATAGTGCAGCAGGCAGCTTGTGAGAAAGCTGGAGTCTCCTTGTCACCCTCTCCCCCTGACAAGGATTCCAAGAAAATGGACTTTGTAGCAAAGAAAATGTATGCCACAGCTTCCCTGCTTCTCAGGCTTTCTTTTTACATGGCATTCACAGCCAAATATCAGAAAGACCTTTGGAAATCTGTCCAGGCTATCACCCACAACGATTCTGATTCTATGGTACAGGAGCTGGTGGATACATCAAAAACTGCCTTGGAAGGTACTATGTACCAATTCCACATGGCAGATGACAATAATGATGCAGCCTCTAGAGCAATGGCCCATGCCATATCTCTAAGATGCTTTGCTTAGCTTAGAACAACCAGTCTGGCCACAGACACTCAGAACAAGGTCATGGATTATCCCTGTGATCAAAATATGTTGTTTGATTACAGAACCACTGACTACATGAAAAAAGTCAATGGGTACAAGGCCTCCTGGCAGAGCCATTCATCCAAGCTTAAACCCGCCACCCCTCAGAGATCCCGTCCCTGGGGCGTTAGGGGCAGAAGTTTTGTTCCAAGGCCTTACAGTCCCTATCCCCAATCTGACTTTAGCCAGTACAGGGGGTCTTTCAGAGGCAAGGGCAGAAGGGGCCTAAGAAGATCCACCTCTACCCAGCCATCTGCCTCTTAGTCTAAGTCCTGATGTGAGTGTCCAGGTCACCTCCCCAATTTCAGTTGGAGGTAGACTCCCTCACTATCTTCAGCACTGGTCCCTCATCACGTTGGACAAGTGGGTGCTGGAGTTAGTGGAGAAGGGTCTGTCATTACAGTTCAAGCTGCTGCCAGACCTCAAGCATACCCAGGTGTCAAGACCTCTGTCACCATCACAGATACCGCTGTTGGAAATAGAGGTACACAACCTGGCTTTACGAACAGTGGAGAGGGTCCCCACCCACGAGAAGGGCAAGGGTCTCTACTCCAGGTATTTTCTGACACAAAAGAAAACTGGGGAGTGGCGAGCTATCTTAGATCTCAGATATTTGAACAAACATCTGAAAAATCCCAAATTCAAAATGGTCACTCTGTCACTGGTCATACAGTCCTTATAGCAGGGTGACTGGCTAGCCTCCCTCGACTTAAAGGGCGCTTACTTTCACATACCCATAAGGAGATCTCACAGGAAGTTTCTCAGGTTCAAACTTCCTTCAGGTCACTATCAGTTCACTGCAATGCTCTTCAGTCTGTCCTCGGCCCCAAGAGTCTTTACCAAGTGTCTCACAGTGATAGCAGCACATCTCAGGAGACTGGATGTCACTCTCTACCCCTATCTGGATGACTGGCTCATAGTAGCAAAGTCTCCCTGCCAAGTCAAGGAAGCTCTTTCCCTCACAGAACACACTCTGGAGTCTCTGAGTTTCCTGGCAAATCTCAAGAAGTCTCACCCAGAACCCACCCAGCTGCTCACCTTCATAGGGGCCCAGCTGGACACTCGAAAGGAATATGCTTTCCTCCTACAGGAAAGAATTCAGAGTTTCCTTTCAGTGGCAGTTTGTTTTGCCTAGGGACGCCAAGACCAGCCAGACATTTCCTCAAACTTCTGGGTCATATAGCCTCTATGACTGCAGTAGTCCCGGGGTAAGGTACAGGATGAGACTCCTGCAAGCCTACCTCAGAGCTTGCTGGTCTCAGAGAAGCAAAACATTTTCAAAGTTAATACCAGTGTTGGAGCAGTTGCTCCAAAATTTGCTGTGGTTGAAGGACCCTGCAAATTTGCAGGCAGGGGTCCCCTTTCAAGCTCCTCTTCCCACAAAGGTGATCACCACAGATGCCTCCCTGTTGGGCTGTGGAGCTCATCTAGACTGTGCCTCAGTAAGCGGCAACTGGACTCCCGAAGAGTCTCAGTTGCACATAAATCTTTTGGAACTCAGAGCAGTTTTACTAGCTCTCAAAGCTTTTGCTCCCAGCACAGAAGGGCAGGCGGTTTAAATTTGAGCAGACAGCACCACTGCAATGTTCTACATAAACAAGCAGGCTAGCATTCTCCCTGGGGGTCAGCCTCTCAGCTATTCGCCTCCCAGGCAAACTCAATACTCTGGCAGATGCTCTAAGCTGCATCAGTCAAGGTCAGAGTGAATGGACACTGAACAAGCAAGTACTAGCCACAGTGTTCAGGCAGTGGAGCGCACCAGCCGTGGATCTGTTTGCCTCGCCTCTCAATTTTCAGCTTCCTCAGTACTGTTGCAGGCCCCGAGTTCCGGGAACACTTCCTCTGGATGCCCTGAACCTGGACTGGTCAGGGAGATTCCTATACGCATTTCCTCCCTTTCCTCTGATATTCAGGGTTTTGCTGAAACGCAGGCGGCAGCCTGCATCCATGATCCTAGTGGCTCTGGACTGGCCCAGGCAAGCCTGGTACCCTCTCCTTCTCTCAATGTCCTGCAACAGGCCCATTCACCTGCTTCTGACTCGCTCCCTGCTGACCCTTCCTCAGACGGGAGTGCAGTACCCGGATGTACACTCTCTTCACCTCAAAGC
Source organism: Neoceratodus forsteri (assembly GCA_016271365.2). Classification (NCBI taxonomy): domain Eukaryota; kingdom Metazoa; phylum Chordata; order Ceratodontiformes; family Ceratodontidae; genus Neoceratodus; species Neoceratodus forsteri. The sequence continues at coordinate 754,610,753 of CM057451.1, forward strand.
CTGATTCTTGAGGAGTTAGAGTTTCCATCCTCACAGTACTCTGAACAGGTCCTTAAGATACTGAGGATGACTAAAAAACTGAACACTAAGAAGACTTTTGCAGCCAAATGGAAAAGGTTTTCCCTCTGGTGCAGAAGTGAAACGGTCAAACCCCTATCAGATTCAGACCCTCAGCTGCTAGACTACCTGGTACCCCTACAGGCATCAGGCTTGAAACCAACTTCACACAAGCTACACCTGGCAGCAATTTTAGCATACCTTTCGGTGGGAAAGAAGAAATCATTTTTTTCCCACAACATTTTTAAACAGTTTTTCAAAGGCTTCTTGCACCTCCAGCCTCCAACCAGGGAGCCTGTTCCTCCATGGAGCCTGAACCTTTGCATAGATGGGCTCATGAATCCACCTTTCAAGCCTATGTCCACGGTCCACATCAAGTTTGTAACTTGGAAGACCATCTTCCTGGTAGCTGCTATGTCTGCCAGAAGGATTTCAGAGCTACAGGCCCTGTGCACTGAGCCGAATTACATCATCCCTCACAATGATAAAATTGAGCTCAGGACAAATAGGAAATTTCTGCCAAAGGTGGTTTCAGAGTTTCACTTGAACCAGTCCATTACTCTGCCTGTCTTCTTTACTGAGCCATCCACTCCTGGCGAGCAAAAGCTCCACAGCTTGGATGTCAAAAGAGCCATCTTTCACTACCTAGAGCATACTAGACAGTGCAGAGGCTCTTTCACTCAGTTGTTCCTCACCTACGGGGATGTAGGCAGAGGAAGACCAAGAGAACTATTTCTCATTGGTTGGTCTCTTGTATTAGATTTTGCTATGAGAAAGCTGGTCAACAACCTCCAGTGGGGCTCAGGGCCCATTCCACCAGGGGCATTGCAGTCTCGCTTGCAGCAGCAAGGGACATTCCCCCACTGGATGTCTGCAAAGCAGCTACCTGGAAATCTGTGCACACCTTTGTGAAACACTACAGTTTGGATGTACAGATCAGATCTGATGCCAAATTTGGCAGGGCAGTTCTGCAGAGCCTCTTTCCTAAGTAGGTTCTCTGCCTGCCTCCCACTTGGTACTGCTTGGTAGTCTGCAAAAAGTTACTCATGTTAAAGGACTCCTGGGGTAAGAAGAAAAAATTACTCACCACAGTACAGTAATCTTCTTTTTTCCATGGGGTCCTTTAGCATCAGTAAGCTCCCACCCTTTCTCCCTGGTTCACCTGTCGGAGAAGGGCTCTTATGCCACCTTTTACCAAATCTGGTGTTTGTTATTGATGAGTTTTTACCTCGTGTTGCTGTTTCTATTCCCACTTTTGGACATTTGCATGTTTTTTGAATCCTGTTCATTCTTTTTCTGGGCATTTGCCCTCGTTTTTCTGTAACCCCTAGATGGCGCTATCCCAGGGGCTACTACCCCTGCCTGATTTGCCACTAACAGGTTGAGGGGCCTGGATCCAATGGCGGGTGCCTCCACCCAGAGGTCAGGGTTTGCAATAGTTAAACTAACTTGGTCACAGCCCTCTGGGACACTGCAACCCCGCTTTCTTCCACTAGTGGCCCACACAATATATCAGAATTACCTTCACAGTATACACTTACCCCAGGTCTGGTTCCGCACTGGGACCTCCTGTGAAATGAGATACAGTGCAACAATCACAGTACAGTACTTTAACATAGACAAATACCTCAGGCAGTATAACTTTGCTGAAACAAGCAGCTCTGATTTATTTAAGGATATAACAAGGACAGGGGAAATCAGGTTAATTAGCTTATCACTCTAATAATCTACCTATGGCTCTGTGACAGGCCTATCCCTATCAGTTACTGTCCCTAGGGTACCCGAAGCCCTAGTGGCTAGTCCAAACCGTGGCAGCTGGTAGGGGCCCTTTCACACACAGAGAAAAGGAGAATTAAACAGCAGTACAGTAATTCCATTTGGATTTAATGTGGCAATTCAACAGGGAGGCGACCTGAATTAGTACTCACGACCTCCAAATAAGATAGGGTCCTTCAATGTCAGCAGGGCTCACTTGAGGTCACAAACCTCTTCACACATCCATATAAAGAAAGCACTATACCAGGCAGGCTGCATCTGTATCCCGATCGCAATTACTGCACAATACCGGGAGAACACACAGCAGATTCAGTTCCTGACAGACCGAGTGCAATTTTCAGCAATTCCTCAGTCTTCTACAGGGTGAGCCTGGTTTCTACTCTTCAGAGATCCTTTGATTCTTTTCACAGGACGGATTCAGTCCTAACAAGCTGTTAACAAGCTGCAGACCAGAACTCTGGGCCTTACACGTTTTTGACTAAAACTGCACACTGAAAAAGCACAGGGCTCCTTCCTTCTTCACTGCCAAAGCTCAACTGAAACTCCAACCGACAAAACCGGCACTTCCTTTGAGTTCCTCCCAGTTCTTGACTGGATTGGCTGTCACTCACAATAGACTGCTGCTGTTGGTCCAAAAAGGCACTGAAGTCTAAACTACATCTCCCAGAGTCACTGCCCATACAATCCTCTTGTGGCTGGCTCAGATTATGAGTCCAAGTTCTATTCGTCCAAGGCACCATTTAGAGCTAGCTTACCCCACACTGATTGGTCCAGTTCAGCAGTTCAAACCTAGAATGGGGAACTAGCAGACACAGTTCTGACTGCAAAGAAAGCAGGTTAGACAAACTGTAATTTCATTATTACTCTAAATAATTTCTGGCAAACAGTTACATCTTTCAGATAGGTTCCCTTTGCACTCCTAGTGACTGCAAAAATGAAGTGAATTGGCAGCAGCTCGAGTGGTACTCAGAGAAGCACACAGTCCCCCCATACAAACTAATTATGTCTGCAAGCAGACAGCTCTTAAAGAGACAGTACCAGAGGCTCTAAAAACACTCACTGATAAATGGCTTAAATGCCAAACACCATTCAGGCTTGGAGCATTCAAGCAAGCTCCTGGAAGTCTTTTGGGAACCCCCATTTTCAGGGGGGTTACATTTCCTTGAAAATATTCTGAAGCAGTCAACAACTCTCACTCAGTTCTCACCCCCTCCTGTCTTTGGATTGGATGGCCCTACGCTCATTAAAAAATCTCTTAAAGGCACACCTCCAGGGCAATTGCACCTAGCGAGCGAAGTGCAAAAAGTTACTGATGCTAAAGGACCGCATGGAAGAAAGAAGATTACTGCGGTGAGTAATTTTTTCCTGTCACCCCACGGGAAGAAACGTCAGCTTATTTAATGCCCACTGAGTATCACTTCAAGCCCTCCAACATCAAAAGTCTTCACCGCTATACTGGTCCCCTGCTAAACTAAGTGATTCGCCGCTAAATTTAAAAAATGGACACCTCCTTTACTGTAACTGATCCAGAGGAGCTGAAACACATTTTGTCTACAGTCAGAAAACAGTAGCAGTCCATTCCTGATTCCCAGCATCAAAACAATAAACATTATGACACTTAAATGCTGCTCCTCAAACTGCCCAAACAGGCAGCTGAAACCTTTCCCAATCCACTGACTCGCTCTCCCTGCTTGTACATCCGGTTTCCTCACAGATACTGCTCCGTTTGCAGTCCATGCTAACAAGATCATACAGGCAGTCACAGATATTTTTTTTTGCAAGCTAAATCATGGAGCAAAGAAGGAAATTTTTATTGACAGTTACCAGTCTTACTGGGGAGAGCAACGGCTGAAGTCTTTAAAGGAACATGCAGCAGCAAGTACAGCAAGTGGCTGGTCTGCAAAACAATGACTAGTTCCTTCGTCCATACCTCCTGTTTTGAGCTCCACTCCATAACTAACTCTTCTTCTTCTCTTTTCTTTAACAAAAATATACTTAAAAAACATAAGCCCCATACCATTCAAAGGAGACAACAATGCCATGATCTGATCTCCTCTTCCCCAGCCCTCCCTACTGCTTTCAGCTCTCTGCTCCATTTCAAAGTCCTATTCGGTGCGAGAGCACACACATAATTCAAAAGTGAACAGTGAGTCAAAGTGTAGCGAGCTGTCACTTTTAAGGAAAAACAAAGGAACATTACTCAGTGGTGGGAGGTGGGAACGCAAGTCTCACCGGGGAGTTAATTACTCTACTTAGCAGGAGGGAACTATTTTTTCTGCCGCAACAATTAGTTCAATAAAAATAATAATAAATCTAAAGAAAAGGTGATTTTTTTTAATTTTTTTTTTCACACAGAACATACAGGGGAAATTGTATAATCGCAATATGCCACACGAGACTATGGATGATGCCAGGATTTACTCATGCCTGGTGTGGCTTACTCACTCGACCTGCGGCCTCGTGACCAAACCACACCAGGCGTGAGAGTAAATCTTGGCATCAACCACACCCTCTCATGGTATATTGCTTAAATAGGTAACAGACAATGTTGCTAGAAGAAGGTAGGCAGTGTGATGGCTTGTATCTTGGGAATAAATAGGTGGTGATCCACCCAGTAAGAATGAAAATTAACTGTATATTAATAATAATTATTATTTTTATTATTATTTTTAGACTAAATGTTCTGAAGAAGCAGTCAATATAAGATTAAGAAACACTGATGTAACCCCCTTGCAAATGGGGTTCCTAGAAATGCCAGTCTGGGTTTACCGTAGCCCGTTTTGTTCTGTCCTTCTCCTGACTTGGCTTCTAATTTTTCTGGCTGCCTCCAGGGTAGCTATGTTCATCTCCACCCGAAAAGTAAAAAATTAAAATGTTTTAAATAATGGAACTGTTGCTGCTTGTTGGGAATATGTTGTACATGTGGGAAAAAGTGTTTAAAGTTAAAACTAATACCGTTTTCTTGGCAATTCAATATTGTGGGACTGTATGTGTCAGTCTGTCAGCTGCTACAGGGAGCTTTCAAAGCTGTAGTAAGCGACGAAAAAGTAAAGGAGCCACATTCTTTAGCTGCGCAGTGACAACAAGTGCAGCCTTTAAGCTATAGAACTGTGTGGCATTTGGGGCAAATAATTACTTCTTTCTGGTTGCACCAGGACATTATTCAGGACTGTATCTAATCTTCTATAAGGGACAGTGGGTTAAGCAGCCATTGCCAGCAGTACAGTCAATTGGAATTGCAGCAACAGAAAGCCAGGATTTGTGGGACATTCACTGCATCTCATGGGAAAGCACCCAAGTGCTTATGGGGGCTTACAGGGACATTACTTTTGGTGCAAATTCCACAACCCAATTGTGCCTTGAGTGTTCTGATTGACAGGTTCTTCAGCAACTTGGAGACATGTCACCCCATCCCTGCTACCAATCAGGAGTCGAGCTAGGAGCTCTATAAAGAAACAATGTTGCCAATTTGTCTGGGAGATTGATTCAGAGCTGCAGAGCTGAGAGAGCAGCAGAGCAGGCTTCAGCCTGCTGGGAGCCCCCCCCATGGGGGAGGGGCTCAGGCTCCAGCCATGCCATCAGGCCTGGGCCACTTAATTCAAGCCCTTTCAGTCTTCAGGGGGCATTTGTTATTTTCTTCAGTTAAAAGTTAACTAGTTACAGCAATTGTACTTTCTGCAATAGCTAGTCTGGAGGTTGCCAATATTGTCCTCCTTCCCTCCCATGTCGGGGAAAGATGTGGACCGAGGAATCCGATGTCCAACAGCGGTGAGAGTGCTGACCAGACCAGATGACATCATGCAGTGATGAGAGCACTGACCAAGTACCTCAGCGGTGAGAGAGCTAAAGAAGTCTTCAGGATGCCTTCGATTGCGGATGAGACCCGTGGAGGACCTGAGTGAGTACCCTCGTACCCCCCGGTGCGAGGGAGAAGCTAAGCAAGTAATCTTGTGGGCTCCATGCCCAATTAAGAAATGTGTGCTGTTAAGTGTGAAGTATTGAACTCATCAGTCTAGGCTACTAACCCCATAAGAGACTGCCTAGTTCAAGTAATGGATGCATCTTGTCTGTGGCCCAAATGGCTAAGTTGCAGGTGCAGCAAGATGCTGGGCTTAGCGAATCATATAAATGTGTAGCTATGGGTTAGAAGTCCTGCCATCGTGGACCTGTCTGCCAAGGCCAGCGCTTGCCATTCATGAGACAGGAGGCCCTAGGGCATGTTAATGTCAAAGATACCTTAAAGAAATGTACCTGTGTCTGCACAGAATTTCATCTAAGAGCGCTTGATATAAGTGTTAAATGGCTAGACATGCTGGATAGGACTCTGCTTGTGGATAATGTTCTTGGTATATAGAATGTACTGGATGTGACTGCCTGTGACTAAAGTATCGGATGCTTGATAAAAGTGTCATTGCCAGCTTATTCTGGATGGATGCCTTTTGGTATATAAAGTACTGGATGTGACCGTATTTGAATTGCATATAGAATGCTTGACAGAAGCATCATTCTCATTGCATTGGATGGGACCTTCAAGTATTGTGCTAAATGTTCTGGATGTAAGATCCACATAGTTTATTCTGGAATGTTCGGAAGTCTGCAAGTGCAGGGCAATCCCTGCTGCAGTTGTAAATAGTAATTTGCTGCTTTACAAAAATCTGTTTCCAAGTTGCCCCCTCCCTCAAATTAATAGCCGGCCACCTCGACCAGCTGCAACTCTATCAGACCTGCAACATCTTGGACTGTGGTATCTGTTTAACCAGTATGGTATGAGATTGCGGGGTTTCTGCTGTATCTGGGACTGGTACCAGTGTGGGTATTATTAATAATTATGTTTAACATCTGATTTATCAGCTGCTAGATAGCCAGGGCTCTGGATGTCTTAAGTCGAATGGTAAAATGTGATTTATGTCTGCCTTTAATATGTAGCCACCCAGCTGGAGGGTTCACCAGCAAAATTCTGAAATGATCTCTGTACATGTGTAAATATGGTAAGATAACCTCTACTCCTCCTATTTCCCTTTCCTAGCTCCTTTATTACCCCGAAATAAATATCTTGTTGCTGTTGTTTGAAATCCTGTGTGAGCATATTATTAGAGAGAGTCTTTAATTCAAAATGTGGAAATGTGGGGAACTGTGTATTGGGGCATGTCTGGGGAAGGTAACTGGTCATTGTGGGTGGTGTAGCAGCTCAGGGGGCTACACCCAGTACCCTCTCACCCACGTAAAGCACCCTGAGTGGAGGCACTGCGTAAAGGTTTTATAAGTTAGCTAACCCAACCCCCTTAGCCTTTGTTCGGGGTAGTAGGCAGGGGTGTAACACTGTTGGTGGTGCCGCCCCGGGGTTACACTGACATGTTTAGTCTGTATGAAGAAAGGTCCTAAGATGGAAAAGCTACATTTTGTGAAATATCAGTTTTTTAGGGTACTGTAGTCCATTTTAACTATACGGTTGGGGTTATCATTTTATGCACACATGTGTGGACTGGCCTCCTCCCAGTGTGTTTTGTAACTACAGGGTCCTAAGGGCCATGCTGGCATCTTACTCTGTCAGTCCATCTCCTGCCTGGGTGTCCCCTAACTAACCTGTCTCAGAACCAGGTGTCCTGTCTAATGTGGGAACCTGTACTACTGTTTACATTTGTTATTTTTAAATATGGTTTCAGGAGTAACCTCCCCCCAACCATGATGTGAATTTACTAACAGTGAAATCTTTGCTCGTTGTATATGTATATTGCAACATGGATTTTTTTTTTTTTACCCCCAATTGTTTAACCAGGAGAGACACACTAAGCTAAAAGTTTGTTTACAGGTGCAACTTGGGAGCGCAGGGAAGTTAAGTGACTTAGTTAGGGTCACATAGTATGCAAGTGGAGAACTGTGGGATTCAAACCCAGATCTTCAGATTTATAGCTCAGAGCCTTAAACCACTGCGCTACACTGCCTCCTCTTTAATGGGGCACCGTAAACCCCCTTAGACCTCAAAGTGTCCCTAGTGTAAAAAATATGTTATTATTGCTCACATTCTGTAGAAACTTCTGCTGTAGCTGGTAGTTTGATTTTGATTCTTTTTTCCCCTGCTAAAAAGTGAAAAAAAGGCTGCCCGTCATACCGGTGTTACCGCACTAAAACATGTTTGTTTACACTCCTTGATCAACTCCCACACTGCATTATTCCTGGACTTAGAAACACCCCAACAGTCTAGCCACTGATTATGCAGTTGGAGTCTAGGAGACTATTGCATCATGAGTGGCTTCACTATTTGGGAGTGTTTCTAATGTTCAGAAAATATGCAATTAGAGTAGGTCAAGAGTGTGAAACAAAACAAGGCTGGGTATAACTATACATTAGAATGCATCTTAGTTCTACCAGAAAAGGAAGCAAATAAAACAACCAGCATCATCCATTAATTTTAGTGAAGAAAAGTAATCATAAAATGTGGGTTTTAACTAGAAATAATGTAATACAAACAAGGCTGACAGTGTCCCTTTAAACCATTATCTGTAAAATTCTTACTCAGTAGCAAATTATTAGGTGGTGTCAGTGGCTCAGCAAGTTGCACACTCACCTCTAAAACCAACCGATCAGAAGGTTGTGGGTTCGGCCCCCACACCAGGAACTTGTGTTAAAGCCCAATACTGACAGTGTAGTGCAGCATCAGTGAGATGCTGTACTCCTGAGTTGTCATTTTTTGGATGAGATATTAAACCGAGGCCCATCTGCCTGTTCTGCTGGTTGATCAGGTGGATGTTAAAGATCCCATGGCACTTCTTTAAGAGCATAGAGGCATTTCCCTTGTGTCCCGACCAAATGTCCCCCATTCACTAAAAAATGCCACCAACAGCTTAATCTGGTTCAATTTCACTTGGTTTCCATCAGTGTCTCCCCCCTACCACAGGACAAGGCTGAAACTATGCAGATTTGCCTAGCTCTCCTTTCAGGGTCAACAAAAACTAACTAAACTAAAACTAAATTATAGGATGTGCTAGAGGTGTATGCCCCAAACATGCTGCTGCTGGTTCCATAGCCACATCTTTTGCCATTTGAAGTGATGAATAGCTAGCACTCCATCCTGCAACAGAAATCCCCCCTTCTAGCTCAGTGACCATGCTATTGCTATGCTGTTGGTTGTCTGGGCAGTGGCTAGGCCACCTGGTGGGGCAGTCGTTGATGCGGTGGTACCATTCCTTGATACCCACATTAGATATGCATCATGTGTCCTCTTGAGCTCCTTGCTGGCAGTACAAAAAGGGAAAGGGGAAATTGTTTCACCAGGAAAAAGGCACACTAAGCCAAAGCTTGTTTCCAGGTGTGATCTGGGAGCACAAGGAAGTTAAGTGACTTGCTCAGCATCACACAGTATGCAAGAGGGGGCTGTGGAATTCAAACCTCGATCTCCAGGTTTGCAGCTCAGAACCTTAAACCACTGCACTATATTGCCTCCAAAGGGAAAGGGAAAGAGAAGGAGACCTCTACAAGTTCTCATAATGCTAGAGACAGCTGAGATGTAAAATAATGGGCTTAAAGCTCCAAACTGTGATTGGTAAGTTAGCAGCAGATGCAACACCATTCAATTTTAATAGTATGCTGGCGAATAGTGATAAAATTGACAGGCAATAACTATATTAAAGAGGGAGTTTGGTCAAAAGTGCTACATTGCAAAATTTAGAATCAAGATATCCCTAATAAGCCTCATATCAAAAATTTAATATCTAAGTTATTTCTTTTAAAGTTACAAGTCATTTTCCAGTTTCAGTGAAGAGCTACTGATAATGTCATAACCAGAACTCACAGACTAGTGCCCCTCGTCAGCAACTTTATAGGACCTATTTCTCCAAAGGTTAAGAAACTGTTGTTGTTGTACTGTAGTAGTCATTTGAGAAAAACTGACACAGTGTTGGGTGCAGTGCACGTTTCCAGAATGTGCAGATGCATGGTACTGTTGTTCAGTTTCACATCGGTACTGGGTAACACAGTTACCAAAGATGGCGACCATGCTGGGTCAGCCAGCAATCAGCTCTGTAGCTTGTAGTGTGTTGTTTTAACATTTTTGTTTTAATGTATTTGTTTTTTTTCTTTTGTGCGCTAGTCCTCGTTTCTACCTTCTAGTTTGTCCATCTGCTCGTTTACTCGCTTGCAGCGAGGATAATGTAAGTCGCGGTCGGTTTTGCTCTTTAATCCGACCGCTTGCTTTAGTGAAAACTCTGAAAATCACCCAGCGTTTTTTCACTTACGTTTGGATGTTTATACTCGCTGGGATTGTCCACTCCTTCGAGCTGCTGGTGACTGTTCAGCCGGTGACTGCTTTAGTAGAGCATGCGGGATTGTTTTGTTGGGGTTGTTTGTACAATACTTGGGAGGTTTGCTTCAGATGGATTTGGGAGCCAGTGTTTGTTGGTGGCCCGGCTATTGGAGGAGTGGCTTGAGAGGTCTGTGACTGAGCTTGGGAGTCTTGGAGCTCGGCTTCTTAAAGTTTGTTTGCTTTGGACTACCTGGATCTTACAAGCAGGAGTTATTTGGACCAGGAAGCCTTTTTTCTGTGTTCTACTGCCGACTATAACAACTCCAGGACTTTTGCAGTATATGTGAGATAATTTGTTGTGGTTCTGGAGCTGCTGACATAAAGTTGGACTACCTGGCAAAAAGCATTCTTTGGTCTGTGAGTAGTGGATATCCTGTGCAAATGAAGATTTGAAATTTTTTGCTAGCACAAGAGCTCTGACTGGGAAATGTGTGGGACTGTGTTTTATTACACTATATATGGATGTTATGAGTACTGATTCAGCGTAATCGTAGGGTTTATTACAGGGTGAGCTGCTGGGGTGCTTATTGTTCTGGCTGGATTTGGGACAGGCGGTACTGGCTCTGGGTCTGCCGAAGGGTGGGTGCAGAGATATCGGTGCCTCCTGGGCCTGCTGGGGGGGTCTGCTGGTGAGTGATCCCTTTCTGGTGGCCGTAGTCCTGATCCAGGCTAGGATTTGAAGTTCCCTGTAAAGTTATTTTAATGTAGCATTTTCCCTTTGCTGACTCTACACTGAACCTTATTTTTAATAAGCCTGATAGGCTGTTATTTTATGATGCTAAAAGTGCCTTGATTTAGTTATGTCCTATAGTTTCTGGTGAGAGCAGAATTTGAATTAAGATCTAATAGGATTGGGGAAGTGAGAGGCCCTAAATCCATACATAGGATATCTAATGTGGTAATTTGAGTAATACTATTATTTTATGATTGTTGTAATATATTTACTAATTATGGTAAAGATGGTTATTTTAAGTCAAACTGTTAAAGGAATATGGTTAATTAGTTTGATTTGTTTAATGAGTTAAGCTTTTGTATGTTGTCGTAATTGAATTTTTGGATATTTTAATTATATGGTTAATTGCTGCTTACTGAAATGTGTTGGGAGGGCTTTAGGACGGTCAGGCACTATTCTTCCGCTCTGCTTCGGGATCTCAGCTCTTTTCATTGTTCCTCTTTGGCGGCTGATGTGTATAACAAATGTCGTGCATTGGGGATAATGAGAAAGCGTTTGAGGGGTGGATGGACCGGGCAGAGTGGGAGAATGGATAGGGGTCGATCGATAGAGGTAGGGGGACTAGGAGATGCCCTGGGGCAAAATGGGTCCAGGAGAGGGGTCCTCCCTGCCTGATTCCCATACCCAAGGGCTCCGCAAATTGTGGGCAGGTACTGCATTCCTCCTCGAAAACCTTTCCAACCTGGGCGGTGCTATGTAATGCCAAGTCAATTAAAAAGAAGACCGCTATCATAGCGGACCTTGTTGCAACATCTGACCTGGCATGTATCACTGAGACCTGGTTGGATGAGAATGCAGGCCCTGTTTTGGCATCTGCTGCTCTGACCGGGTTCTCGGTGATACACCGCCTGAGGTTGGATTGTAGGGGCTGGGGTGTAACCATCTTTTTTAAAATGGAGCTGGGTCTTGAGGATGTACCAGTGGGTTTCACTCGATCCTTTGAGTGTATCCTGGGAGCAGGTGTAGGGTTCAGGACTCTCCTCATGTACCGACCACCCAGTGATGGTGGAGAATTCCTGAAGGAGTTTGCAGACTTCATCATCGACTTAGCATTGGAGTCGCCCAGGTGGTTGATACTGGGTGACTTCAATGCTTGGGTCTACGATGAACTCTCGCCTTTTGGGAAAAGCTTCCTCCAACTTATGACGATGTTGGGCCTTACATAGGTGGTTACCTCTGCTACCTAAATAGGGGGTCACTCATTGGACCTAGTGTTCCTACTGGAGTTGGAAGTCGCACATTTGGGGGTGGAGCCAAATGTGTGGACAGACCATCATACCATAAGATTCAGCTTCGGGGCACCCCCAAATAGGCCTGCCCCTACGGAGATGGTCCAGTATCGCCCTTTGAGAGGAGTTACCCCTGAAGGTTTTTCTGTGGTACTGGACCTATCGGGTATTTCAAGTGAGTGCATGGGTCCAGGGGCTCTTGTACTTGCCTATAATAAGGCTGTAGGTGAGGCCCTGGATCAAATTGTTCCTGTTTGTGTTCGCCTGCTCACTCAGTGCCTAAGATCTCCATGGTTTGATGGGTTTCTGAAGGAGCTGAGGAGAGTTGGGTGAAGGTTAGAAAAAGCATGGCAGAAGTCCAGCCTAGATGCTGGCAGGCTTAGATTGATGGACCAATATAGCGTCTATCAATCAGCAATCACCTGTAAGAAGGCAGAATTCCTCTCCAGGGAGATTGCTGCTACGCGGAATTGACCAGCTCAACTCTTTCAGACTGTTGACAGATTGTGCAATCCACTCTGTCTGCAGTCTGGAAGAGATTTTTCACAAATAAAGTGTGATGAGCGTGCTCGATTCTTCACAGATAAGGTTGCCAGAATCAGTTCGGGAGTCTGTGCTGCTCCCTCTTTAGGGAACTGCGGTGATCGGCGAATTGAAGCGAACCCTTGTATCACCTGGTCTGACTTTAGTAGGCTGGATTTCATGGATGCTGTGAGGATTGTTCAGACTGTACGACCTAATAGCTGTAGTTTGGATCCGGGCCCTACGCCACTATTAATAGGTTGCGTAGATGTTATCTGCCCGATCCTTGCTGAAATTGTGTGGAAGTTTTTGGAGCAGGGTTTTTTCCTGATCCCCTAAAGGAGGTGGGCATTCAACCACTCCTTAAAAAACCTTAATTGAACCCAGACTGTCCAGCCAACTACAGACCTATCTCTAACCTGTCCTTTGTGGGTAAGGTTATTGAAAAGGTGGTAGCACAACAGTTGGATGACCATCTTACAAATTTATTTATTTATTTGCTTTTGTTAACCGGGTAAGTCACACTAGACAGCCAAGTGCCTATTTTCAGGTGCAACCCGGGAGAGTTACAAGCTTGGATAAACAGGTACAGTGACAAATTGGTATTATACACAAAGAGTATTACATGTCATATAGAGAAAAAAAGGTAAAAAGGCAACCAGTAGGAAGACACCCACCCGGGGAGGGTTACAGACAACCCGGGAGAATTAAGAGATAGAGCATACACATACAGTGAGTGAGTCAGATTTACATACAGTGGTATTGCAGGCGTTAGCAATTATTGCATTACATTTAGCCAATTTCTAGACCAGTGACCAGGAGAGTCAGTGCAGTGGACCTGGAGTGTGCAGAGACCCCCTGTGTGAGGATAGTTCAAGGGGCTACGGGGCGCAAGGATAGGTGGAGAAGCCCTTCAGGAAGGTCCAAAGGGATGTTTTAAACCGTGGATGGGAGGGGGTGGACCGAGTAAGGGCAGGGAACAAGTTCCATAGTTTGGGGGCATAGTTGGTGAATGCCCGATCACCCGCAAGGGTGCGTGTTCTGGGAACCAAACAATTTAGTGCCACCCTTGACCTAAGGTGGTGGGAAGAGTTTGTCGGGGTTGAGGGCAGGGCTAGGGTAGCGGGGTGGGTGTTCTAACGATGTTGTCAATGAAGTTCCTATTACAAGATCGCGATGCTTCTCAGGGAGCCACTCAGCAGTGTAAAGGTCACAGGGGGTGTGTCGGGGGCAGAGATCGCAAGCGGCAGATGCTGTTGTAGGCCGTATCCCATTTCAAGAGGTTGGATTTTGGCACAGGGGCGAAGGTCACTAGCCCATAGCAGAGGGAGGGGAGGAGAACACCCCTGGCTAGGGCCATCCGAGCGGCCGGGGTGAGGCAGTTTTTGGCTCTGTATGCGAGTCCAAGTTTAACATTCGTAGCCTTGCAGATGTTTTGGATATGAAGGGAGAGGTCCAGCTGGGGGTCCAGAGTGACGCCAAGGTACTTGACAGCGGCAGCTATCTGCAAGGGCAAGCCGTCAGCCCCGTGGATTAGAAGGGGGGCAGGGCAGGATTTTGTTCTATTCAGCGACCCAAAGAGCATAGCCTGGGTTTTTTTTTGAGGTTGCTGACAAGCTAATGCTCATGCAGCCAGGATTGGATCCGCTTGAAGTCGGAGTTTCGTTGGGAATTGATGGTGCCGACGTCTCGGGCGCTATCCAAAATGACAAGGTCGTCGGCGTACACGGTGGCAAGCCCATGGGTTATGATAGATGGTAATTCATTGATGAAAAGGGATAAGAGCGTCGGGCCAAGAACGGATCCCTGGGGGAACCCGCATTGGACAGTGGTGAGGTTGGAGAGGGTCCTGTTGAAGTTGGTGTATTGCTTCCTACCAGAGAGGTAATTGTGGAACCAGGCGTCCGCGGGGTTTGAGAGTCCAAGTGAGAGCAGAGTGGCGCTGAGGAAGGAGTGATCTACCCTGTCAAAGGCCTTGGATAAGTCCACGAAAATCACACCAGTGAGGTTGGCCTGGTCGGTTGCAGTTCTGATCTGTGAGGTGACTACGGCGAGGGCGGTAGCCGTGCTGTGCCCCTTCCTAAACCCGTGTTGGGCCGGAGAGAGGAGATTGTGCTCCTGTAGGTACTCGGTTAACTGAGAGGCCACAACTTTCTCTAGAAGTTTTGATGCCGATAGAATAGCAATCGGTCGGTAGTTCAGGGGATCTTTAGGGTTTCCTTGTTTTAGGACAGGGGTGACCTTGGGCTATTTTCCAGATATCTGGGATGACACCGGTGGCAAGAGAGGTGTTAAAGATATGCGTTATTGGCCAGGCTAGGAGGTGGGCACCTAGCCTGAGCAGCTTTGGCTCGAGGTTGTCGTGCCCTGGGCTGGTATGGGGGGAAAGGCTGGCGAGCAGCCTCTGAGTCTCAGTGATAGATACCTGCTGTAGAAAGAAGGAGGGTCTGGATGCAGGTCCGGGTCGAGCGGCATTGGGGGGGTACGTTACAGGTGGTTGAGAGTTTGAGGACTTGGGGGCAGTGGGGGCAGGAGGTGGGGGGGTGGCCTGTTCAGAGAACATAGTATTAAAGGTGTTAGCGATTGTGTGAGGGCCATTGCAGCTGACCCCATCAATGAGCAAATCCATAGCTTGCCCTCTCACAGAGCCCCTGACCGCGCTTTTTATGTTCTGCCAAAAGCTCCTCAGGTTGTTGATAGAGGAGAGTAGTGTGGATCGGCAGAACTCGCTTTTGGCGGCCCTGATGGCTTTTTTGCAGGAGTTTCTGAGGCACCTGTAGGCGGCGAGATCATCGACGCTGAGAGAGGCATTATAGGTCTCCCAGCATTTGTCTCTGAGTTTTATTAGAGAGAATAGACCCCCATGAAGCCATTTGGTGACAGTGTCTCGCACCCTCCTTCTAGTGAGGGGGGCATGTTTGTTCTGTACTGGGATGAATTTGGTTAAGAATGCATCTAGTGCTTGATTTGGGTCCAAGGAGGCAGTGATCCCGGACCAGTCAATTGATCTGAGGTCGGTGAGGAAGTCGGGCAAGTAGAGCTTTGAGTAGTCCCGCATCTGTATCACTTTGCTAAGTATTCTTGCCTGAGAGATGCCCCAGGTACAAAAGGTGGGTGAGTGGTCCAAGATGGCATCAGGTAGGATGTCCGAGGATGTGATCCTGTCAGGCCTGTTGGTCAGGACCCAGTCAATCAGTGATCCTTTATCCCCCCGGGGGATGGTCTCATTGGCTCGGTGATAATCTGGTTTAGGGCGAGGCCTGAGAGCAAAGGCTCATAGGATTTAAAATTGGATCCTATCAAGTCGAGGTTGAAGTCTCCAATAATATGGACTTCACTTGTCCCCACCCTAGAACTGATGCTGTGTAGAAGTGAGGAGAGTCCAGGTAGCCCGCCTCTGGGAGGGTTATAGCAGCAGATCAGGTGGATTTTCTTTGTGAGCCCTAGTAGGAGAAGGGTGTGCAGGAACTCACATGTCGGGGGGGGGGTAGGTAGGTGGTCAATGGCAGACACATTGAGGTGGACTTTATAGTAAGTAGCACCCCCCCCCCCGTATTTGTTCCCCCTACGATCACACCTGATATGGCTGTAACCTGGCAGGGTACATATAGCGTCGGGAGTGTGTGGTTTTAGCCACGTTTCCGTGATACCCAATATATCCGGATTATAGTGGGCAACCCAGGCAGCGAGCTCAGCAAGGTTGTGTAGGAGGCTGCGGACATTTAGATGGACAATTTTTAGCCCCTTGACAGATAGCCATGGGGGGGGTTGAGGGGATGCAGGAGGCCATCCTGTTTGTGAGTGCTAGTTCCGCCCCTGGTGGGCCCAAGGGGGAGGGTGGTTGAGGAGGTAGCCATGCTAGCAGGGGGGTTGTTGGGCGCGGAGGGGCCCAGCAGAGCACGGGGCAGTATGGTGTGTCCGCAGCACAGTAGCAGTGCCCAGAAAAGATGTAAGCCTGCTGTATGTTTTTTTTTTGTTTTTTTGTGTAACTAGTTAGCTAGGAGCTTGAGATTAATTAGGTGTGCCCCTAGTGGCAGGTTAGTATAACCTGCAAATGGAGAACTGGTCAAATTTCCAGCACATGTGACCACTCTCAGCCTATTTAAGGGAGAGCTGACCAAGTGTGGTGATGGGGGTGGTGGGGAGCCAAACGCATAGCGTTCGGCGGGGCTAGGCCGTCCACGACGACACAAAACAGAATCAGCAACTGCCATCGACGGGGCTGATTCCAGTACTGCTGTGCCCAATAACAGGTATGGAGTTGCTATTTTTCGGCTAGCGTTTTTAGAAATGGCGCCAAAGCATTTTCAAGGAGTGCTGCCGACTGTGGTATATGCAGTCCAGGAAGAAATTACCTCGTTTCGTTTTTGGTGCTTTCGGTGGGCTGGGGGGAGGGCCGTGGAGCGCCCTTGTGACCTCAGGGGCCTGGGATTGCAGAGCTCGTTTTGTTTCGGTGCTTCGGTGGGCTGGGGGAGGGCGTGGAGCTCCTTGCAATCACAATATCTATGATGCTGTCCAGCCGGGGTTCAGGAAAAGACATAGCACTGAGACTGCTCTCATCTGGGTTGTAAATGATCTCCTAATAGCGAGAGATAGAAAGGCTTGTATCATTCTAGTCCTTCTTGATTTCTCTGCAGCATTTGATACTGTGGACCATGGTGTGCTGTTGGAACGCTTGCGGCTCCTTTGCAGACTGTCTGGTACAGTTCTGCATTGGTTTTGATCTTTCCTCACAGGGCGGACTCAGAGGGTTGTCACAGGAATTTATTCCTCTGCTGCCATCTCTCTGTCCTGTGGGGTGCCGTAGGGCTCCATTTTGGCGCCCATGTTGTTCGCAGTTTATATGCTTCCATTAGGAGATATCATTAGGCGTTACAGTCTGGGTTTTCACTGCTATGCAGATGATACCCAGCTGTATCTGTCCTTTACTCCCGGACAGGATGATCCAGTCTCTTTACTTAATAGCTGTCTAGCCGAGATCAACGACTGGATGAGTGCCAGCTGGCTGAGGTTAAACTCAGATAAGACCGAGGTATTGATCGTGGACCCAGGTTGCCTGGAGGCGGATCAAAGGGCTGAGGTTCTGTCGGGCCTTTGGCTCGGCAGTGCCCAGCTCTTGACCTCAAGCCAGGTGCATAATCTGGGCATTATTATTGACAGCGGTTTGACCATGAAATCTCAGGTGTCGGCTGTTGTTAAGTCCTCTTTTTATCATCTGAGGAATATTGCCCAGGTAAAACACCTGGTTCCTCCGGCTGACCTTCCAACTTTGGTCCACGCTTTCGTGACCACTCACTTTGATTATCTGCCACCTGCAGCTAGTGCAGAATGCAGCAGCCAGGCTTTTGACTGGAAAATCTAGACTTAGTCATATTACGCCTGTTCTGCGTGGGCTGCACTAGCTGCCGGTGTAATGGCGGATTACCTTCAAGGTCGGATTACTGACCTATAAGGCCTTACACGAACAGGGACCGCAGTATATGCAAGAACTCCTTACTTCCTACTGCCACTTTCGCTCACTCTGATCTGCCAATGAGGATTGCTAGAGATTCCCAGGGTTCATTTGAAAACATCTGGAGCATGTGCATTTTCGTGTGCCGCTACTGCCCTGTGGCACTCTCTACCTCATCGGATACGAGGCTGCCTGACTGTCGAGAGCTTCAAAGCAGAGTTAAAAACATTTTTATTTACAAAAGCTTATGATGTCTAATTTTATTATTGTCAATGTTTGATATTTCTTTGTTATTTATTTATTGTCTGTACAGCACTTTGGTTTAAGAAAAGCACTTAAAAAATAAATGTTACTTTACTTACTTACTAGAATGCAGCAGGAGGCAGTTTTGGAAAGCAACGCTGGACAAAGCTATGGAATGTCAAGGTGGTGCACAATTTCAGAGTGTTGAGAGGGTATGCAATCTCAAAATATGTCAGGGATGCACAATCTTGAAATGTGGAAGGCATACTCAATCTTGAAATGGGACAGGGACACACATCACTGAATTTAGCAGGACTGACAGTGTCAGAATATGGTGAGGATGCATGCTGTCAGAAAAATGTGACAGGACACACCATTTTATTATGAAATTGCTAGTACATGATACATTCCAAAATTATGCACACCCACTGCATTTCAAAATTGCACATCGCATCCGCACCCCATTTGGACATTCTGCATTCCTGCCAAATTGTAAAAATGCATGTTCCTGCCATATTGCAAAACTGCATGTCCTCCATCACATTCCGAAGTTGGGTGTCGTCACCACATTCTAAAATTTTGTCACCACTACATTCCGAATTTGTGCATCCCCATCTCATTCCTAAATTATGTATCACCGCTGCATTCCCAAATTGTACATGACTCCTGCATTTCAAAACTGCATGTCCTTGCCACATTCTGAAATTGTGTATCCCTGCCACATTCTGAAATTCTGTCACCACTATATTTCAGAATTGTGTACCCCCTTGCGTTTCTCAGCCACATTCCAAAACTGGGCATCATCATCACGTTCTAAAACTGTGTATCTCAGCCATATTCTGAAATTGTGCCTTCCTGTCACACTCTGAAATCATGTGCCACTGCCACATTCCAAAACTTCCCATCTTTGCCACATTCTGAAAATGCGCATCCCCACCATATTCAGAAATTGTCCATTCCCACCACATTCTGAAAATGAGTGTCCCTGCCACATTCTGAAATTGCATGTCCCTGCCACATTCTGAAATTGAGCATTCCTACCACATTCCAAAATTGTGCATACCCGTCACATTCCGAAAATGCATTTCAAACAACGTGAAGTCTTGCTATATTATGACATATGCAGTATAACCCCAGGTTAGAACTGCTCCGGAGGTGAAAGAGTTAACTTCCATGCAGAGCATGGAATCTTGAGCGCGAGCTCGGATGAACACTCTGTCTGTTGAAGCTCAAACTTAAACTGTCAGATTCTTTACTCCGCCTCACTGAACAGTCGCTCTGGAGATTCCTCCTGCTGCTCGGTTTGTTTGTCGGTTTTAAAGTGTAATTCTCGGTTTATTTTACCGAAATTTAACCGCAATCATCGGTTCAAGCTCTGTCTGTGGTATTGTAAGTAATAGATAGGCTTATTTATTATTTTTTCTTCTGTGTGGAACTTGTAAACATCTTTTTCGGTTCAGTTTGAACCGATCAGAGGGGTCTAAAAATTACTTTCTAGCCCTTTAGAGTGCGGTTCCCGGTTCTTATCGGCTCTTAAAAAAACGGATTTTATTACGTTTTTTTCCATGACCCGTGACATGGTTGGGAACCGATAAGAGAGTCTTGCTTGGTGGATTGCCATTAACGGGCAAGTTTGGTTAGGCTGGCACTATGTCTGAGAAACCCAAAAGAAAAACCAGACCCACTGGGTTTCAGCGCTGTGGCCTCTGTGGGGAAGCCTTTGCCAAGGCTGACCCACACACCATTTGTGTATATTGTCTGGGGTTTGACCACCTCAATGCAGACTGCCAGATTTGTAAGAATTTTCCTGCTGCCACTGTGGAAAAAAGAGTTGGTAGGCTCAGGGAAAAGGAGGCCAAAAAGTCCGCTGACCCGGATGGCCAGCCCGGTTCGGTTCCAACCGAACCTGAGGGAGTGCCCTCTGACCAAGGCGATGCTTCCTCGGGCAAGCGAAGAGCCAGCTCTGAGGAGCCAGTTCAACTAAAGAGCTAGAAGGTCAGCTAGTTTGGGGCCAAAGTTCTTTCTCCAACTGCTGAGGAAATAGCCAAAGCTATCCAAATTGTCAGTCTCTTTCCCCAGTTCCGTCGAACCGGCACCATTGGGCAAGTGCCCGGTTGGTCGTTCTCGGTTCAAGATTATGATTTTGAAGATTTTTATGAACCAGGGAGGGAGGAGAGTGCGAGGAGAGTGAGTGTCATTTGACAGTCTGGATGTGCCCATTGAACCGGACATCTCTCCAGACAGACCCTCAGGAGTATCCCCTCCCAGGCTTTCTGAATCCCCTTCTCATTTTTTGTTTTACAAGAAGGTTGCTGACACTCTGCAACTCCCTGTTGAGGAAGCTGTTGATGATCAAGAAGAGCCTGATTTTGTGGAAATGATGGATATTCCAGAGTCTCGGAGACTGTCTATTCCTTGCATAAATCTTTTAGGAAACAGACAGTAAAATTCTGAAAACTCCTCATTCTATCCTCCTGTGGATAAAAGGATGGACAAGAGGTATGCTTTATCAGGCTCTGATACAGAGTTCCTATCTCAGCAGTGCAGCCATGTGGGGGTAGTGCAGGCTGCAGCCTGTGACAAGGCTAATATTCCTCTAGCCTCTCACCCTCCTGAAAAAGATTCCAGGAGGATGGATGCCATGACAAAAAAGCAGTACATGGCAGCATCTTTGGGACTCAGACAGGCAAATTATATGGCTTACGCAGCTAGGTACCAGAAATCCAGGTGGGATACTTTCCTGACCCTAGCAAAACAGGCCCCTGAACAGCTTGCCATGGAGCTGGAACAGGTGGCAGCGGACAGTATTGAGGCATCCAAGGTGCAGTTTCATGCTGCTGTAGACTCTAATGATTTTTCATCTAGAGTTATGGCTACATCTGTGTCTCTTCGCAGAATGGCCTGGCTCAGATGTACTGCCCTGTCACAGGATACCCAGTCTAAGGCTATGGATTTTCCTGTTGTGGGAAATTCTCTGTTTGGGGAGCAGACAGAGAATTATATGAAGAAAATGGATGAGTACAGGACCACCTATAGGAGTGCACAGGCCAAAGAAAGGCAAGTCACTCCTCAAAGGCAGCATGTCAGGGGCAGGGGCAGGCCTTGTCATAGGCCGTTTTACCAAACCCAGGCCTCCTCTTCTGCTTATGTCCAGAGGGGGTTCTTTAGAGGAAGGGACAGAAGGAGCTCTAGTAAGCCTGCTTCTACCCCTCAACCCAAAGCCCCTGCAAAACAGGCTCCCTGATGGGGTAGCCAGGGCCGATTCTCCACTACTGGTAGGGGGCAGGCTGGCTTACTTTGTCCAGGACTGGAAGTCTTTAACATCAGACCAGTGGGTCCTGGAAGTAGTAAGCCAGGGACTGGTTCTCAGCTTCAAAAAGTTTCCGAAGATGAGAGCCAGATCTTTTCTACCTGCAAACCCATCAGAGACACTTGCCCTGGAAGCAGAAGTTTCTGCTCTCCTGGCTCTCAGAGCCGTGGAAAGGGTTCTACCCATACACCAGGGCAAAGGGTTGTACTCCAGGTACTTCCTTACCCCAAAAAAGACAGGAGAATGGCGGCCCATTCTGGATCTCAGGTATCTAAATAAGCACCTTTTAAAACCAAAGTTCAAAATGGTGACCCTGGGGATTATTTTACCCTCTCTAAGGCCAGGGGACTGGCTAGCCTCCCTGGACCTCAAGGATGCCTACTTCCATGTTCTCTTCAGAAGCTCCCATCGAAAGTACCTCAGATTCGAACTGCCCTCAGGCCATTACCAGTTCAGAGCAATGCCCTTCGGCCTCTCCTCGGCTCCAAGGGTGTTCACAAAATGCCTGGCAGTAGCAGTTGCTCATTTAAGAAGGCAAAAGATTGCCATCTTTCCTTATCTGGACGACTGGCTCATTGTAGGCCAGTCTCCAGAACAGGTCAAACTTCATTTACAAGTAACCCAGCACCTGCTTACATCTCTAGGTTTCCTTCTCAACCTTCCAAAGTCAGTTCTGGAGCCTGTCCAGCTTCTCACCTTATAGGCACAGAACTGAACACAAAAGAAGCCAGAGCCTTCCTTTCTCTGGAGAGAGCAAGGACCCTGGTGTCTCTGGCCTCCTCTTTCACCCTGCAGGTCTCTCGACCAGCAAGGCATTTTCTACAGCTCCTGGGGCACATGGCTACTTCTACAGCAGTAGTGCAGGGAGTGAGATTTCAGATGAGGGACATTCAGTTCCATTTGAGAGCCTTTTGGTCTCAAAGGACGGATCCCCTAACCAAATTGATTCCAGTGACTCGAACCCTGATCCAGACCCTCCAGTGGTGGCAGGATCAGAATAATCTGAGACAGGGGGTTCCCTTCACTCCCCAGTCTCATTCCTTGACCCTTACTACAGATGCATCCCTCTTGGGGTGGGGAGCTCACATGGGCGACCTTTCCACCCAAGGGCTGTGGTCCCCTCAGGAATCTCTGCTCCACATCAATTTGCTGGAGCTCAGAGCAGTTTTTCTAGCACTTCAGGTTTTCTCCACAGCTGTCCAGAACAAGGTAGTTCAGGTCAGAACAGATAATACCACTACAATGTGATACATCAACAAGCAAGGGGGCACTCGGTCTACGGCCTTGTGCACCGAAGCAATGACGTTGTGGTCTCTAGCATATTCTCTGAACGCCTCCCTTACAGCAGTTCACCTCCCAGGCAAGGACAATGTCCTAGTGGATGCTCTCAGCAGGATTTCCCAGGGCCATCACGAATGGGCACTGGATCCCCTAGTACTGGAGGTAATATTTGCCAGATGGGGCACTCCGCAAATAGATCTCTTTGCAGCCCCAGACAATCACCAACTTCCCCTTTTTTGTTGCAGGCCCCCAATGTTGGGCTCAGTCCCTCTGGATGCCTTCCTTCTCAGTTGGGAAGGGAAGTTTCTCTATGCTTTTCCCCCTTCCCCTTCTTTTCAAAGTGCTAGTCAGAATCAGATCTCAATCCTGCAAGATGATCCTGATCACTCCAGATTGGGCCAGGCAGCCCTGGTACCCACTCCTCATGTCCTTAGCAGTCCACCCTCCCCTATGCCTTCCCAGGAATCACAACCTGTTATCCTGTGCCAGGGGAGATTTTGGTATCTGAACCTCAAATCTCTCAATCTCAAGGCTTGGCTCTTGAAGAGTTAGAATTTGCTGACCTACACCTTTCTCAAGGTGTATTGGATATCTTGAAGGCCTCTAGGAAGCCTTCCACCAGGGCTACCTATAATTCAAAATGGAAGAGACTTTCCATATGGTGTGCTGGTAAACATATTTCCCCAGAATCTGCTGGTGTGCCCACGATCCTGGATTATTTGGTGCATTTGAATTCCTGGGGCTGAGGCCAGCTACCCTAAAGGTGCACTTGGCAGCTGTGTCTGTCTTCTTGTCAGCAGGTAAGCCCTCTTCTTTATCAGCTCACCCTGTGTTCTCCAAGTTTTTTAAAGGGTTGCTTCACACCAGTCCCCCATTCAGGGACCCTGCCCCTGCTTGGGATCTTAATATTTGCATCGCTCAGCTTATGCAACCCCCATTTGAGCCATTGTCTTCAGCAGAGCTGAAGTACTTGACTTGGAAAACTGTGTTTCTGGTAGCCATCACCTCTGCCAGGCGCATAAGTGAGCTACAAGCCTTGTCAGTGGAGCCTGATTTTATCTCCTTTCATAGAGATAAGGTAGTCCTCAGGACTAACAGGATGTTGTTGCTTAAGGTGGTTTCAGACTTTCACCTTAATCAATCCATGTCTCTTCCTGTGTACTTCACTGACCATTCCTCCTCTGGTGAGAGGAGATTGCACAGTTTAGATGTCAAAAGAGCCCTTAGTTACTATATAGAACGTACCAAGGGTCACAGGTTCGAATCCCTCCAATTGTTCCTCACTTATGGTGAGGTTGGTAAAGGGAAACCTGCTACTAAAAGATCCATTGCCAGGTGGATTGACTCTTGTATCCAATTCTGTTATGAAAAACTGGGTAAGGTTCCTCCCTCAGGCCTGAGGGCTCACTCTACCAGAGGTACAGCTGTGTCTCTGGCTGCTGCCAGGGACATTCCTATCCTAGAGATATGTCAAGCAGCTACCTGGAAAACAGTTCACACTTTTACTAAGCATTACTCCTTGGATATCCAGGCTAGGAGTGATGCTTGATTTGGCACAGCTGTGCTTCAGAGCCTGTTTCCCAAGTAGGTTCTGTCCCTCCTCCATGGAGGTACTGCTGTGTAGTCTGCATATGTCATAATATAGCAAGACTTCATGTTGTTTGAAGAAAAAATTACTCACCTTAGTAATGTTGTTTCTTCTAATGGAGTCTTGCTATATTATGACCTCCCCCCTCAGCCTGCCCCTCTCAGAACCTTTGTTTTTGGGAGGTGGGTGGGCAATGCAATGTTGGCACTTCTTTGATGCCCAGTTTATTCAGCCTCCTTGGGTGCTTAGGTGTTATGTTTGAGTTTCTTCTTGACTCCCCCGACTTGAGTCTTTGTTTTGGGGATCAAGATCAAAAAGGTATTTTTGTAGTTAGTAGCCAACGGCTAGTGTAGGTTTACGACTTCCACACAGAACCTTAGTGAGTTTTTGCTCGTAAAGATCTGACAGTTTAAGTTTGAGCTTCAACAGACAGAGTGTTCATCCGAGCTCGCGCTCAAGATTCCATGCTCTGCATGGAAGTTAACTCTTTCACCTCCGGAGCAGTTCTAACCTGGGGTTATACTGCATATGTCATAATATAGCAAGACTCCATTAGAAGAAACAACATTACTAAGGTGAGTAATTGTTTCTTCCTTGCCATGCTCCAAAATTACGCATCCCACAACATTTAAAACTGTGCATCCCCGTCACATTTTGAAATTGCATGTAATCACCATATTCTGAAATTGTGTGTCTCTGCTGCATTCTGATTTTCTGTGTTCGTGGCAGAATGTGAAACTGCATGTTGCCACTGCAATCTGAAATCAAGCATCCTCACCACATTCTGAAATTGTGCGTCACCACCACATGCTGAAATTTTGCATCCATGATGCATTACAAAATTGCATATACCTGCCACTTTGCATGACTATGTGTGTCCCACATTTCAAAATTACATTTATGCAATGGAGAAGAGAAGAGAATAAAGATTGCCACATGGACACATTTATTTGCAGTAGTGATGTACCTGGAGTGTAAATAAATCATTTATTTACATTCCAGGCACATCACCAGCATTTATTCACACAGAGACATCACAAGTCCCAGACAAAGCTCATGCATAGTTGGATCTAGTTTGGAATTTCTGTGTTTGCTATATATGATCTTTCACTATGCCTCTAAAACCGAGCAATCCCAATGGCAATCCGTATCCAACATTACTTAAAAATTGGGAAAACAACTTCACATGCTTCAAAACAGCCCTGCTTCTGCTCATGCTAAAACGTACAGCTACTACAGTGTACCTGTCATAGCCAACCATTCCTGAATTTTAATTAACCATAAGAGGGAACAGCCTGGAAAACCAACATTACCCAGAAGTATACTGAATTAAGAAAATTTCTCCAAAGCCTCTGTTCCCTTATGGTGCCACTAACAATCCGATCTGCTGTTGGTAACAAAAAAAAAACAAACAAACACATAGATTACCTCTATTGTGCTTCACTTCAAAGTGCACAGAAAGACCACAGACAAGCATTTTCTCAGAAGATGGCCCCCAGCACAACGAGACCTCCCAGCAATTGGACTCAACAGCACACCACTGCAGCCCTTGGAACTCGCCAATGTGGACGAATCCGTATCACTGCCCATAATGACTACGCACATGAGCAATCAGGTGCTCACGTCACAACCAATGATGAACTGTCTCCCAACAGACAAGCACAGTACACAGTGCAGTGCTTCATAACGACACAAAAAAATAATCCTTGCACCTCAACATTAAACATAAAAATTTAATTAGTAACTCACAATAAAAAGACAGTAGTTTGCCCATCCACAAGTTGCTCCATTGCATAAACAGAACATGGAATGGGCAGCGTGAAAATAAACTATTAATTTTTTCCTTCAGGGTTTGACCTCTATAGACCTCACTCATGGCTTCACCACTCATGAGGTCAATAGAGGTCAAAACCTGAAGGATAAAATAAATAATTTATTTTCACGCTGCCCATACCATGTCCCCTATATCTCTACCACATTCTAAATGTTTGTGACATTACCACATTCTGAATAACAGCATCTATAACACATTCCAAAATTATGTGTCCTAGCTACTTTCTGATATTGTGTCATTGCTGCATTCCACAATTGCAGCTTGGTGGCATTCTGAAATCTCATCCCTGCAGTGCTCTAAAAATTATACACAGCTTTGACGTTCTACAGCCGCATTTGCCACAGCATTCCAGCACCCTTGTCTCATACTTCAGTACCTTTTATCTGCACGTTATGGAAATAATGGCTCCACAAAGAAAAGGGCTCAGGAAAGCTGTACCCACTTCAGATCAACCGATCCAAATTTGATAGACAAAAAAGCAAAATAGTGGCACTCTGGTCAAAAAGCCACAAACTCTCTAAAAACTACAAATAAAGTGAGTTTATTTGAGCAGCAATAGAGGATACTGACAAACTGTGCCTTGGCGCTTCGACCACATGGATCTTTCTTGGGGGGAGGGGCATGCCATTAAAGACAGACCCTCAATAAAAAAGCCCAGATTTAAAGATACAGACACATATTATAAAAGAGACCCCCTTGTGAATAAGTAAAAATTTGCAACACTTAGATTCTTACGAAAAAAATCAAAATTGCAATGTTAAAAACATTTCATTCATAAGCAAGATCATAATTTAAACAGCCTTCAGCATAAGATATTAATTTTAAGTACTCTGAGATGGCACACAGTTCAGGAATGGTGCACAAATACATAATACATAATAGATGTGACATTTATGACAATGAGTGCAAAACCATTACATACTACGTTGAACAGCTCTCACTAGGGGTAATATGGAATAGGGAACATAAGTAAGTTTAAATTATATTGTAACAAACAAACAAAAAAAGTGAACGGAAAGAGGAAAGAGTAAGCATACAAAACAACAGTCAAGGGGCCACAAATAAGACATGATAGGAGTGGTGCAGTGCAGTGATTGTGGAGTGGCAGTCTTCCAGGAGACATTCTGGAGGATGTGGTGTTGTCCCATCTGCAGGCACCTCTTTGGGCTGAGGGAGGAGGTTGCTTATCTCCAGGCTGAGTTGACCAGGATTCAGGGGACCTCCTCTCCCACCCAGGGACCACTAGGGCCAATGCTGCTGCCTCAGAGATTGCAAATAAAGAGGAGCAGTTGGACCACGGTGGGCTCAGAGAGGGTGAGGGTGGAGGAACAAAGGCGCATCCCTCCAGTTGTTCCTCTCCACAATTCATATGCCAGTCTGGCAGACCGTGGTTCCTCTATGGAGGAACCTGCAGTGGAAACCAAGGATGATGCTGGGAACCTCCACAAAGGAGACTCACGTGAGAGTGGCACAGGACCCTACAGGGGAATGAAACAACTCTCGTTGGGGGACTAAATTGTTAGGGGGGTAGAACTGGAGGAGAG
This sequence comes from Neoceratodus forsteri, assembly GCA_016271365.2. Taxonomy (NCBI): domain Eukaryota; kingdom Metazoa; phylum Chordata; order Ceratodontiformes; family Ceratodontidae; genus Neoceratodus; species Neoceratodus forsteri. The sequence continues at coordinate 754,638,621 of CM057451.1, forward strand.
AGGGGATAGGGGAGTAAGGTGCCTGCCCGGCACCATGGAGGGACAGGGAGCAAATCCTCAGGATCATGGGAGCATCTGCACAGGGGAGGGAGCTGGATGTCATTGTCCACCTAAGGACAAATGACCTGGCTGGGAATAGAATCAGAGCAGTGCAGGAGAGGTTTGTGGAGTTGGGGAGGGGCCTTAAGTATCACGCATGGTAACTTTCTAAGAGGAGCTGCCTGTCTTTGGCATGGGTGAGGCTAGTGTGCTCTGCACCATGGGATTCAATTAATGGTTGAAAAACTGGTGCAGAGCTCAGGATTTTGGCTTCATTGGGACTGGGATCCACCTGGAAGGATACAGGCCTATACTGGCATGATGGCCTACATCTGTCCAGGAGGGGAACCAGGATCCTAGGTGATAGGTTTAAATGCTTCATTGACAAGCATTTAAAGTAGCCAAGAGGGGAGGCACTGAAAAGGAGCAGGGACCCCCCCAAAAAAAAACAGGGTAGTTAATGAGGCAAACACCAAGATAGAAAAGTTGATAGGGAAAAGGGAAGGGGTAAATGGAGAAATAGGCAAAGGCAGTAAGGACAGGGATGGGGCTAAAAGGGGTAAGGCCATCAAAAAATGGAGGGCAATGAGTGCCAATGCCCATGGTGTGGGTGACAAGCTCCCTGAACTAGTGGCCTTGATGGAAAAGGGATGCCTGGATATCGTCGCAGTCACAGAAACATGGTAAACAGAGAACCATGACTGGGATGTCAACATACCAGGTTACATAGTCTACAGGAGGGACAGGAAGGGTAAAAGAGGAGGAGGAGGAGGAGTAGCTCTTTACATAAGGTAAGGGATCAAAGCAATGGAATTAAATGGTAAACAGGGAGGAGAGGAGGCACTGTGGGTCACTCTGGGGACAGAAAATGGCACCACAAGCTGCACAGGTGTTGTATACAGACTCCTTTTTCAGGGGGATAAAATGGAGAAGGAAATGATAGAAGGCATCCTTAGGATGGCAGAAAAAGGGGAGATATTGTTGGTGGGGGACCTGAATATGCCAGATGTTAACTGTAGCACCTTTTCTGCAGCCACATCCAAGAGCAGGTTCTTTCTTGATGCCCTACAGGGGGCATGCCTCAGACAGCTAGTGTTGGAACCCACTCAGGAGGGTGCAATCTTAGACCTGGTACTCTAAAACAGGGATGGAGAGAGCATCTCAAATTTAGAATTGGGTAGCCATCTGGGAACAAGTGACCACCAAACAGTGTGGTTCATAATAAATACAGCCGTAGAGTCAAGCCATACAAAAGTGAGGGTACTGGACTTTAGGAGGGCTGACTTTGTCAAAACAGGAAAGTGACTCAGAAAAGCACTAGCAAATAAGCAAAAAAGAGGGGTGGAGAAACAAGGGGGAAACATCAAAACTGCCTTCACAGAAGCAATAAGCTTATGTGTGAAGCAAACAAACAAATCTAAATGAAGGAAAAAAAACACTATGGTTCTCAAAAGAGGTGGCAGGGAAGGTTAGGGAGAAAAAGATACTGATCAAGAAGTAAAAGGGGCACATACAGCAGTCTACGAGCTGTGTTAGAGCTCTACTGCAGTGTGCACCATGCAATACACTATCTGTGAAACATTAGATCTGAGACACATGCATTGTGTGGTGGAGCCCTGCTTTTACTTAAAAGCAGGTAGAGTGGGCTGTAGTCCCTAGCTTTGTACTGGGCTGCAACTCAGGTAGCTTTTTTTTTAAACTTTGTGGGTAAACAGTTTAATTTTATTGGCTATTGCATTGCTGGGGTACTGTATGCCAGGTCCATGGATGAGTGGATTTCACCCACAAACCTCCACATAGTGTCAAATACCGTACTGTAATGGGGCCTTAGCAGAGATTTTGACCCCTACTTCTGGGTCACGACCTGCTATTTAACTCACACTGCTGTGAGTGGGTGAGTGTGTTTAGCACATATACAGCAGTCTGCGAGCTGCGTTTGAGCTCTACTGCTGTGTGCACCATGCAGTACACTATCTGTGAAACATTAGATCTGAGACACAAGTATTGTGTGGTGGAGCCCTGCATTTACTTAAAAGCAGGTAGAGTGGGCTGTGATCCCTAGCTTTGTGCTGGGCTACAACTCAGGTAGCTGTTTCTTTAAACTTTGTGGGTGAACAGTTTAATTTCATTGGCTATTGCATTACTGGGGTACTGTGCATCAGGTCTACGGATGAGTGGATTTTGCCCACAAAGTGTGAAATACCGTATTGTAATAGGGCTCTGGCAGAGAATTCAACCCCTACTTCTGGGTCATGAGCTGCTACTTAACTCGCACTGCTGTGAGCAGGGTGAGCACGTGGCCTCACGCACAGAGACATGCGTGTCTGTGTGCATGTCGAGCATGTCAAGTGGGAAAGAGGAAGAGGAAAAGGCGGTTGAGTAAGATATCCCACCACAGTAAATGGAACTGTAGCACAATCTTGCATATAGATGTATATACCGGGCCATATAGATTAATTGTGCTAGTGTATCTGAGCGACCATAGGAACTGTTGCAAAAGCAACTTAGGGTGCTAAACTTTGTAAAACACCATATTACCAATGATGAATACACAGCTCGACTGCAAATCCTTCACTGGCTCAACTATAGCTACCTTGGCCAATGAACTTATCACTATGCCAACTGTTGTTCCCCAAAGTCCCAAACTACAAGCAAGGATACTACATAGATACATAGACAGTGTTGGCAGATAAGGGCCTATGGCCCACCAAGTCTGCCCATTTGAGCTTGTAAGTTCAGTTTATGTTTTTCTAGAAGTCTGTTGCCCCTTACCCCTGATCTCCAGAATTCCTTTATGTCTATCCCATGCATTCTTAAATCTCGTGATTGTTTCAGCCCCCACCACTTCCTCTGGCAGGGTGTTTCACTTGTCCACCACCCGTTCTGTGAAGAAATTCTTCCTCACGTTTCCTCACGTTTCCTCTGAATCCTTTGAATACTATTATGACATTAGATGGGGAAAATGGTTTATAATGTTCTAATTGCCATATGTACATGTTATTTGATAAGCTTCCCTCCTGTAATCTGTATATTTGCAAGAAATGTGTTAACAACAGTTTCTTAAGAGAGGATATTATGATGTTTTATAAAAAGTTGGATCAAATAGAACAACATCAGGATAATATGACCAGTAAACTCAAACAAATGAACAATAGCCCTAAACATAATAATGATACTATGTGTTCAGCTGAACTGATTACACAGGAACACATTGATAATAGTATTACTGTATCAACTGATAAAACGGTCACCAGATGATCATGATATTCCAAATACAAACACAAATGACTAGACTCTTGTTAATTTTGGAAGAAAATCTAAAACTAAGCGTTGAGCTGTATGCAATGTATTTGAAATACAAAATAGATTTCAGTCATTAATAGAGTTACACGAAGAGGAGACATATCATTTGGCGAACACTGTGGAGCCTAATGTTATCAACTCAGATTTAATATCAGTTCAGGATATAAATCCAAATCTCTACAAGGCACTGGAAGTATGCAAACAAACTTCAATGCTCCACATAACCCGTCACCACTAACACCAACTCACAATCACTTGAGGCATGGGAGTGAGAACTTGCTGCAGGCTTCACCTAGACACCCCCAAAATTTGGTGGGGGGGGGACTCATACATGTCCTTCAGTACAACCAGTAGAAAACCATATTGATATGAATAGTGTAGAATCAAATGTTAAATCAAGACAGTCCTTTATTTTAGGTGATTCAATCATTAAATATATTGACAAAATAGTTTGCAGATCTGATAAACAAAATATAACTTGCTCATCCTCCTGTGGAGCTGGGGTTAAGGATATGTGCAATGAAACCAGAAAAAAAATTAAAAATGCAGGGCACAACCCTTTGGCTATCATTCATGTAGGGACTAGTGACCTGAATAAAATATCAGTGCAAGAGCCGAAGGATGAATTTATCAAGTTAGGTAACACACTAGAGAGCTTAGATTGTGAAGTACACTTCTCAGAGATTCTAACTATCCCAAGAGCCAATCATGCTAAAGAAAAACAAATAAAGACCTTTAATAAGTGGCTCTGGAAGTGGACTCTCCAGAGAGGGTTCCACACTGTTACACATTGGGAATCATTTATAAATAATTACTCTTACTATTGTTGGGATGGATTACACCTTAGCAAAAGAGGGGCGCTCATGCTTGGTAAAACATTTGAAAACATTATCCTGCATCCTTTAAACTAGCAGTTATGGGGGATATGGGAACTACAATTACTAACAACAACAAAATAATAACACAAAAAACTGTACCACTACATAATTATAAAATTCTGAATTTAAACGTTCGTAGTCTGAATACATCCAAACTAGCTGAATTACATGTACTAATACAAAACAAACATATAGATGTCATATGTGTTAGAGAAACCTGGCGGGATGACACTATGACATGGAGTAACAACATTCAAGGATTTCAGTTATTTTACAGAAATAGACTGCATAAACGCGTAGTGGGTGTTTGTTGCTATGTCAATAGCGAGTTATCTTGTGCCAATTTAGTGATGAATACAGACTACAAATCAGATATAGAAACATTATGGCTTACATTAAAACCTACCCATATGCCTAAATTAATCCTAGGGGCATGTTACAGGCCCCCAAATAGTGGCAGTATCTATAATTCAATGTTATTACATGAAATTGAGATGGCATCTGAACTTGGTGACATCCTTGTGGTAGGTGATTTTAATGCACCTGATATTAATTGGAATGACTTAACTGGTAAAACAGATTTTGAAAAGGAACTACTTGACACTATAACATCATGTGGCTGTGACCAGTTAATTCACCAACCTACACAAGAAAATAATATCCTAGATTATAAATAACAAATTGCCCGAATGCTTAACAAACCCTCTGGTTAGTGCCCCACCGGAATCCAGTGATCATAATATAACTCAGTGTACTATACTGGCTAAAAAGACAAGAATGTATGATAACACAAAAATTCCTGATTATAAAAATACCAATTGGATTAAACAACAAAAACTACTTGGACAAATACAGTGGAACAGATTACTAGATGGGTTAAATGTGGAAGACGTGGAACACATTTAAAAATATTGTCCATGAGGCTCTAGAATTATATGTTCCCATGCAAAACAAGTGTAACAAGAAAAGTGTAATACCATTATGGCTTAATAAAAAAATCAAAAACCAAATTAAGAAAAAATACAAGGCATTTAAAAAATTATTTAAAAAAATCCATCTCCTGAGCTTAAACTCTTATACAGGAATCAACTAACTAAAGCTAAAAAAAAATAATTTGAAATGCAAAGTCAGATCTTGAAATGAAGTTGGCTCCAAAAAAAGATAACAAAAGCTTTTATGCATACCTAAATAACAATTAATGTACAACAAATAGAATTACAAAAGTCACACATGATGGGCTTGAGATCACAGATAATAAAAACATTGCACAGTCTTTCAACAAATACTTTGTATCTATGTTTAACATTAAAGGGAATACTACATCACCACAATGCCCAGATGAAAGTCAACTAATACAATTTGAGGAAAAACAGATTTATGAGGAATTATTACAACTTAAAACATCAACCTTCTCGGGGTCTGATAAGCTGAATTTGACTATGCTTAAAGAACTAGCCAGAGTACTGTCTAACCCCTTGTCAATCATATTTAATAAATCCATTCATTCTGGGCTAGCTCCCATGGATTGGAAAAGGGCCACTGTTGTTCCAATTTTTAAGAATGGTAACAGAATGAGTGTTGCAATTATAGGCCAGTCAGCCTCACTTCAATATGTGGGAAGCTACTAGAAAGATGATTAAAAAAGAGATTGATAAAGAAATACTTAGACTTGGTCTAACTGGCTTCTCTCAACATGGATTTCAGAAAGGGTTGTCTTGCACTACAAATCTCATTCTATGAATTTGTAAGTGTGAACCTAGATACAACAATACCAATCTATGTCATATTACTTGACATAAGGAAGGCTTTTGATATTGTTCCACACAATTTACTAATCAATAAACTAAGCAAAATGGGTTTAAACAGCTACATTGTCAACTGAGTATTAAACTGGCTTAATAACAGAAAACAATCTGTCAGAATAAATGGAGTTTAATCAGATGAAAGATCTGTAAGTAGTGGAGTGCCCCAGGGGTCTGTCCTGGGGCCTGTGTTGTTCGGTCTATTTATTAGCTATAGGGGCAAGGGTTCTTGTAGTTTTATATCACAATTCGCAGATGATGCCAAGATTGGTGGAACTGTCTCGCCTTTGGAACAGCATCAAATCCTGTATACAGATTTTAAAAAGATCGAAGAGTGGGGAGTTAAAAATGACATGAAATTTAATGAATCCAAATATACTGCACTGCACTTTGGCAATAAAAATCCTTGCTATAACTATATGTTGACTCGCTCAGTATTAAAATCATCTACAAGGGAAAAAGACCTAGGGATTCAAATTAATAAAGAACTTTCATCAATTGACCAGTGTCGACAGATTTCTTTTACAACAAATTGATTAATAAGATCCATAAAGAAAGCCTTTGTCACTAGGAATAAAGAATGTTTACTCAAGTTATATAAGACGTACATATGATACTACACGCAGATTATGGATCTCCATTATGCTACCCGCATGACAAAAGAGATATTCTGCTTATAGAAAAAACCAAAAGGAAACGTACTAAATCTATCAAAGGTGTGAGAAGCCTATCATATAAGAATCCTTTAACCCGAATCAATTTGTTTAAACTAGAAACAAGAAGAAAAAGGGGTGACTTGTTCTTACTTTATAAAATATTACAAAATCAGACTTTAATGAAACAGTGTGGCATTGAGTTCAACCCAAGGAATAACAATCTTAGGTCTCACAAAAATAACTATATGTGCCTAGAGTTCATACAGTGTAAAGACTTAATTTTTATACTGTTAGAACAGTTAGGATTTGGAATTCCTTACCATCAAACATAGTACAAGCTACTAAATTTGGAAGCTTTAAAACCTCCCTAGATGAGCTACTGTTAACCGGAACTTTGAATAAATAAACCTACCAGTGTAGGAGACAATCAAATGGGCTTATGCCTCCTTTGTCTATTTCGACCAAGTAAACCAAGTAAAGTAAACAGAGAAAAAGCAGGACAGAGATCTGTACCAGTTAAAGCAGAAGGAAGCGGAAAAGGCAGTTAGAATAGTAAAGGCCCAAATGAGGAAGAGATAGCCAACTCAATTAAGAAGGGGGATAAAACCTTTTATAGGTATTTTAGGGAGTGAAGAAAGACCAAAGGAGGTATAGTGAGGCTTAATTAAGGGGAGGTGGGTGGGCAGAGGTGACAGTGAAAGAGCACTGATACTGAAAGAATACCTTTGTTCAGTATTCACAAAAGAAGAGGAGGGGTAGGTACCTAATCCAATCAATAGAAGCACTCTGGATGGGGGGGGGGTTGGTACCAGTCCATTCAGAAGAAAGGGTTTTAAAAGAACTCTTAAAACTGAAGGTGGATGAAGCAACGGGCCCTGATGGGATTCACCCCAGAATTCTAAAAGGACTAAGGGGAGAACTAGTGACACCGCTGACTACCCTTTTTAACAAATCATGGGAGGATGGTGTGGTACCTAAGGACTGGAGGAGGGTGGATGTGATTCCCCTTCACAAAAGTGGGAGCAAAGCAGAGGCAGGAAACTACAGACCTGTTAGTTTGACCTCAGTGGTAGGGAAAATGATGGAATCACTTCTAAAAGAAAGAATTATAATGTATGGTAGAATGTTGTATTTGTTAAAAATCCAGGTTTCCCTAGTGTTGTTGTACCATTGATGTGACATCACAATGTTGTTGTACCATCATGGGTATGTCACATCGATGGTACAACAGCACTGACAACTTCTGCGCATGCGTGAGTCGCGGTTCTTGTAGATAACAACATGGGCACCGCAGTTCGTCGAAGGCACCGGAGGACGTCTAAAAAATCTCAATGTGCCATTTTTTTTAAAAGAGTGGCTGGCACACAGCAAGAGAGATGTATGTGGTAAAATATTTACGATCGCACTGGAAGGAGTGCAGTGTATTTACCGACACGGGTAGGAAGGGGCGGGGGTCACCGACATCACGTCGCGACATCACGGGCAGCCAACAGCTAATTTGTTTAGTGTTGTCCATACACTATAAAAGACAGTGGATAGGCAACAGTAAACAGCAACACTGTGTTACACCTCTCAAGGTTTTCATGCCAACCGAAAACCTCTCGAGCTTTGCTCTCAAGGTTTTCTTGTTTGTCATGACAATCTCTCGAAGTGAACAATAGTATTGTTGTTCACTGTTGTCCATCCACTATCCTTTATGTTGAGCACATAGAGGCCAGCGGGGCACAGGACCCATGGCAGCATGGATTTACAGTGGGAAGGTCATGTCAGATGAATTGAATAGATTTCTTTGACTGGGTGACCAAAGTAGTAGACCAGGAAAGGGCTGTGGACATGGCCTACCCAGACTTTAGCAAGGCATTTGACACAGTCCCACACAAAAAATTAATAAGCAAATTAGCCAGCCTGGGAGTGGGTCCCAGGGTGGTAGCCTGGGTAAAGAATTGACTGGACAACAGGACACATAGGGTAATAGTAAATGGAGTCCACGCCGAAGAAAGGGGGTTACTAGCAGGGTACCACAGGGTTCAGCACTGTGTCTGGTCCTTTTTAATGTCTTTATAAGTGACATTGCAGAGGGACTGGAAGGAAAGGTATACCTCTTTGAGGACGACACAAAGATCTGCAACAGGTTCGATACACAAGGGGGTGGAAAGGATGAGAAGGGAATTGGCAAGGTTGGAGGAATGGTGAAAAGTATGGCAGCTTAGATTCAATGCAAAGAAGTGCAAAGTAATGCACATGGGAAACAAAAACCCAGGGGAAGAGTACACAGTGAGGGGGGAGGTACTAACAACAACAAAAATGGAAAGGGACCTGGGGATAGTCATATCAGATAACCTAAAGGTAAGCAAGCAATGTGAGATGGCAGTAAGGATGGCTTGGGGGATACTGGGATGTATAGAAAGAGGCATCACCAGTAGAAAACAGGAAGTTGTTATCCCTCTGTACAGACAGTTGGTGAGACCCCACATGGAGTACTGTGTGTAGTTCTGGAGACCCCATCTCTGCAAGGACATAGACAGGATGGAGACAGTCCAGAGGAGGGCAACTAAAACAGTGCAGGGTCTGCACCAGAAGCCATTTGAAGAGAGACTTAAGGAGCTTAATGTGCATACCCTAGAGGAAAGGGGTGGGGGACATGATAGAAACTTTCAAGTACCTCAAGGGAATCAACAAAGTCCAAGGGGTAGCATCTTTCAGAAAAAGAGATGTGCAAGAACAAGGGGGCAGAATTTGAAGATTGAGAGGGGATGGCTCAGGGGCAACGTGTTGAAGTTATTTTTTCATGGAAAGGGTGGTGGATGCATGGAACGGCCTTCCTGAGGAAATTGTGGGGTCCAAAACAGTGGGGGAATTCAAGAATGCATGGGACAGACATAAGGCAATTCTGGTGGGGGGCAGAAAGAAGGCTGTTGGTTAACTAGGATCTGCAGCTTATCCAATAGGTAGAGAAATGGGAAAACTGTGTGGGCCAAGTGGTCCTTATCTGCTGTCAAAGTCTATGTTTCTATGTTTCTGTTTTCGAAATTAAGAAGTAAGAGGAAATTGTGCAAAGATTTGTCTGATAATCAATTATAAATAGAGGGCTGGATATTGAAAAGGGTTGAGCCATGCGCAATAGGGTTGCGCCTGCGCAAGTCCAAAATTGCGCCATACTGCCATATTCAGCAGGAGGCAGTTGCACCCCCCAAGTCAAGCTGAGCAACAGCGCAATGCTAATGAAGGCATGGTGAACCGGAGGGGGTGGAACCATGCATAAACTGCACAGCCACATATTCAGCGGGCTGTGCAGAGTTGTGCAGGCGCAACCCCCAACCTGCGCCTGCACAACTTTGAGCCAAAAAAAAAAGGAGTAAGTCGAAGGCCACCCACAGGTGAGCTGCAGCATTGCAGGGTGCAACACAGCAGCTGCCACCTGTGGGTGGCCTCACCTACTCCCTGTGCCTCCCTGCAGCCCAATCATGGGCATATAGTAACCCCACCCCGACTGGCCCGATGCGTGGGCAGAAGTTCAAACATCCCCCACCCCCACTGGCCTGATGCGTGGGCATAAGTTAACCCCCACCCTCCGACTGGCCCGATCGCGGGCAGCAAAGAGTCAACCCCAAGGACATATCCTGGTGGTCCAGTGGACGCGAAGCCTGTTCGGCAGCAAGCGTGTTCAAACCCCCAAGGACCACCTACCCTGGTGATCTAGTGGCCCCACCCCACCCACCCACAAGCCCCACCACCCGCTGCCCCTCCATCAGCGGCGGGCAGCAGCACCACCGCCTGCCGCCCCCGCCGCCGACTGACTGCGCTAGAGCGACGCCATTGGTTCAGAGCAGAACCACGGGCGGCAGCCCATACCATATCTTGCTCTGAACCACGGGCGGCAGCCCTACCGGCAGTCAGTCGGCAGGTGGCGGGCGCCCGCCGCTGACGGGGAGCGTGGTGGGGCTTCGTGGGTGGGTGGGTGGGGCCAGTATACCACCAGGGTAGGTGGTCCTTGGGGGTTTGAACACATTGCTGCCCGCGATCGGGCTTTATGTCCACTGGACCACCAGGATATGTCCTTGGGGGTTTGACTTTGCTGCCCGCAGTCGGCCAGTCGGGGGTAGAGGGGTTAACTTATGCCCCGACGCCATCGGGAGTGGGGTTAACTTATGCCCACGATCGGGTCAGTCGGGGTGGGGTTAACTTATGCCCGCGATCAGGCCAGTTGGGGGGGGGGATTTTAGCTTATGCCCGCGATCGGGCTGCAGGAGCGTCAGTCCACAGCTGCTGCCTGGCAGGGTGCCAGGCGCAAGTCCTCAGGATCGCGCACCTGCATGCTAATGGCATCGCAAATGGGCCATAAATAGATGCAAATGGCCCCCCGCGTGCTTGCATGAATTATGGCCCCATTTGCATGTCACCTTTTGAATATCGGAAATTTGCACATGGCGCAATGGTACTTGTGCCACCGCATCTTGAATGCTCACTCTGACCATTTCTGTGGCGCAAGTTCCACTGCGCCATGCACAGTGGCTGTGGCTGGGGGTGATATTCAAAGGAGTTGCTCAATAGCGCAACTCCATTGAATATCGCCCCGGCCACACCCCTGCGCAACTATTTTGTGCAGCGCAAGGGCTTGCGCCACAAAATAGCGCAGTTTGAATATCCAGCCCATAGACTATAATCAATGTCTTCATTCAGACTCTCTGGGAAAATGGGGCCCGATTCCAGGTTGTGTTACACCTGGTACAAGATGAGTTAAGCCAAACCCTATGGTGCAAATCACACCTTGCGCCATGCGTTACGCAAATTGCAATTACAAGTTGCGGTTTGCACCATGCCATATGCAGGTTGTGCCAAAGGTGAGATATGTCACCCACTACACTCACAACCCGCTAAGGCATGGTGCAAGGATGGGTTATGCAGCATCTGTGCCCTATTCTGAAAGGGCAGCTGCTGTAACCCACCTACACCATTCCAGGTCTGGATATGGTGCTGCAGGGTTAGACCAGCACTTAGCTGGTCTAAGGGGCATCTATCCTGGCAAAATAACAGATGCCCCCCACAGCACTGCATATGGCACATTGCCCTGCCCCACATAGCCCCCGGAACAGTGATGCCCCCCACCCCAGATATTCATGGAGCCCCAGGTCCATTTTGTGCCATGACCCCATGTGCCTGTGCCACCTGGCCAGCTCCCCCAAGGCCTCCAGGGGATTGTGGGAATGTTATGGGGCAGGGGGCTCCAGGGGGGGCAGTTAAATGTGGCCTGTGACTTGCAGCACCCAGGTCCATTGAGTAATTCCTGTGGTGCATGCCTGTGGCTGCCGCAAGTTGCAGGTCATAGGTGCTAGGGACCCTGCCTGTCTTGGAATAGGGTGCAGGGTCCCCGGCGTAACACCACATGGTGCAACTCACATACACCTGCGAGCTGTGCCATATGACTTGGAATCAGGCCCCCTAGTATTTAATATCTGGTCCATGCCTTTGTTACCTCCCGCCTTGACTACTGCAACGCCCTTTACCTGGGGCTACCAGGGGTTGAGATTCGCCGCCTGCAGCTAGTGCAGAATGCGGCAGCCAGGCTGCTGACTGGCTCTTCTAGGTCCAGTCATATAACGCCTGTGCTCCGCGGACTACACTGGTTGCCAGTTTGTTGGCAAATCACCTTCAAGGTCGGTTTGCTGACCTATAAGACCCTACACAATCAGGGACCTGTTTACCTGAAAGATCTCCTTCACCCCTACTGTCCCCCCCGCTCTCCTATCCACTGACGAGGGATTGCTAGAGATTCCCAGGGTTCATTTAAAAAACTACAGGGGCCAGATCTTTTAGTTTTATGGCCCCTACCCTGTGGAATTCTCTACCTCGTCAGGTGCGAGATAGCCCGACTGTCCAAAGTTTTAAAGAATCTTTAAAAACCTATCTCTTTAGCAAAGCATATAATGATTTCTAATATTGTTGTTTAGTTTAATTTTTTTAAAATGGTTTTAATTATTGTTTTATTTTGTATTGTACAGGCGCCTTGGTTTTAGAAAGGCACCTTATATAAATAAATAAAGATTGAGATTGAGATTTAATGTAACCATCTATCTAGTTTCTTTTTGTAAAAGTAATTTTTTACAATCCCCCACCCTTTCGTAACAGGGGGACATGGTCAAATCCCATAAATCTTAACCCATTGTTATTGAGTTATGGTGACATCTAAACTGAAATCCCAATACATTTTTATCATCTTGGTTTATAATAGCTCTAACATGCTCTTGTATCCTCTTTTTCAAAAGGTGCACTGTTTACCCCACATAATAACGGTAACAAGGGTACCATACTGTAGAAACAACAGACTGTGTGGTACATTTGATTAGTTCCTTAATTTCCACTTGTTTACCTCCCTTAATGAATCTTTTGCCCACTTGAGCATATCTGCAACCATTGCAGTTTTTACAGGAGTAGAACCAGGTGATGGCTCGAAGTGAGCATGTCTCATATGCTTTTGCCTTTTCTGAAAGACAGTCTTGGACTGCTCTGAATATTTGCCTCCAATGTTGGATCCGCTTTTAAAATGGGCCGTAATCAGTGCACCAGTCCCCCAATTTGTACTGCCAATGGTTTGAATTCTGTAGAAAATGCAATTAAACTTTTAGGGGTACTGTAATTATTCCCTGTGTTACCTGAACTTTGTATCTGTGTCATTTTTGCTTTTGGCACCAATAAGGTAGTTCTGTCAATAGTTCTAACCTGTTGTAAACTGTTGTTAACACCTCTTTAGCATAACCACACTAAAAACCTGGTTAATTCTTCTGCTTGGTATTGAAGATCATCATCCTGTGTGCAATTTCTGTGCAATCCAAGTTTTTTTAATTTTCTTGGGTGTGACATTCGGCATGTAGTAGGGAGCTACCTGCATTAGGCTTCCTAAAATGCATTGATGTGACCCTGCTATCTTGGAGGGCACCAAGTGTGAGATCCAAGAAATCAGTTTTGCTTTTATCGTTAGTATGCATGTTTTTCAAGTTCATGTTATTGTTATTAATGCATTCCATGAACTGTTTCATTTGTGGTTCAGTGCCCTTCCAGATACACAGGGCATCATCAATAAAGCAGCTCCAAAACACCACATTCGAGGCACATGTGTGGTCAGAATTAATATATGTATCTTCTCACATACTCATATAGAGAGATCTGCATACGAGGGTGCTACTGACGCCCCCATAGCCATGCCATACTTCTGAAGATAAAAGTTCCTGGCAAATAGGAAAATGTTCCGATTTAAAACAAATTCCAAAGCCAGGAGGATGAAATTAGCATTCACTGTTGTGTTTTCAGTTCTAGTAAAGTGATAGCTAACTGTCTCAATTCCCGAATGATGAGGGATGCTTGTATAAAGACTTGTTATATCAATAGTTACCCAATGATAGGTGTCTTTCTGCACAAAACCCTTTAGTTTATTTAGTATGTCCATCCTATCTCTTAAATAAGATTTCAGGTTAGTGACCAAGAGATGTAAATGAAATCAAAGAATTTGCTCAGATTCTGTGCAATATAATTAATGCCTGATATAATATATACAAGGGGGAAGGGATTGTAAAAAAAACAATTTTACAAAAAGAAACTAGATGGATGGTTACCTTAAACACTATTTTCCCAGAGGGTCTGAATGAAGGCATTGATTATAGTCCATACTTATCATTGGTCATCTGACAATTATTTTTTTTTAACCAGGAGAGACACACTAAGCTGCAAGCTTGTTTACAGGTGCGACCTGGGAGCACAAGAAAGTTAAATGACTTGCTCAGGGTCACACACTATGCAAATGAGGGCTGTGGGATTCACACCCAGGTCTCTAGATTTGCAGCTCAGAGCCTTAAACCACTGCACCATACTGCCTCCTCAATTGAACTGAATTACAATTTAATTTAAAATTATTTATGTTCCCTATTCCCTTTTACCCTTAGGAAGAACTATTCCAAGTAGTACAGTATGTACCAGTTTTACACTCATCGTCATAAATATCACATCTATTATGTATTTTTGAACCATTCCTGAACTGTGTGCTGTCTCAGAGTATTTAAAATTAATGTCTTATTCTGAATGCTATTTACATTATGATCTTGCTTATGCATGAAATGTTTTTAACATTGTAATTTTGATATGAGTTTTTTTGTAAGCATCTAAGTGTTATAAATGTGTACTTATTCACAAGGGGGTCTCTTATAAAATGTGTCTGTATCTTTAAATCTGGGCTTTTTATTGAGGGCCTGTCTGTCTGTATTGGCACACTCCCCTGAGGAAGACCCACATGGTCATAGTGGCAGGGAACAGTTTGCCAGTGTCCTCTAGGGCTGCTGGAATAAACTCACTATATTTGCAATTTTTTAGAATGTTTGTGACTTTTTACCAGAGTGCCACTATTTTGTTCTTTTTTTTTATTACATTACGCAAATACAAGCCCTGTACCCACCCAATGTCAGCTTTCCTTTTTCAAATGTTTACTGCAACAGCAGTTTTATGTAACGTGGAAGAAATAAGTCCTATACGGTAGCTTTCTGGTAGGACTAGGCTGTGATTTCTGGTTATGACATCATCCACAACTTTTTACTGAAACAGGCTTTTTGAACAGGCAGTGAAGTTAGGGTTATAGAATGAGTTGTAGTTTTTAAACAAAGCAGCACAAAAATCTAATTTTTGGCATGAGGTTGATTGGGTAAATGGCAATTCTAATTCTGAAGTTATTGATGCTAGAAATTTTTGCCGTACTCCCTCTTTAATCTGTATTGCTTCTTAACAGAAACACTACATGGGAAGGATTACAAAATGTCATGACCTGGTAAGACCTTGATATGGAGTGCAACTCACTAACCCAAGTTAAACCTAACAACAAAAACTTATTAGCCTGTATACTTTTTATTTTAGGCAGAGTCATAGATGAGGAGCATTAGCAGGATTTGCCCAGTGTCAGATGGGTAGTGGTAATGATCTTTTAAGAATTTTATTTATTTATTTAGTTTTTGTTGACCAGGAAAGGAGGACTAGACAATTCTGCCTATTTTCAGCTTCGTCCTGGGTGATGGGGATACAGATGAATGCCAACTTACATTGAACCAGATTAAGTTGTTGGTGGTACTTGTAGTGAATGGGGGAAATTTGGTCAGGACACCGGGGAAAGTCCCCTACTGGCCTGTAGGGGGAACTGATGTCTGTCAGGATGGCCACTTCTCTAGGAGTGTTGGAGTGTATGGATGTGCAAGAGGTGGAGGAGCAGGCCTCCTCCTCCTCTACCTCCTTACCTCAAGAGGCTGAGCAATTTTATGATGTGCCCGCAGTATTGGCACCAGACGCGGCTTCAATCCCTACAGATACAGAGCTTTTTCAGAAGACAGCTGAAAGCCAAAATTTCCCTGTGGATTTGATGAAGGAATGTGTTGGATTGTCTGGAGCTGGTGTGGCTAAGGTACAGTCCTCGGAGGAAAATGCGAGGGAATTACACCTTATATTGCAGTCCGAGAAAGAGGGCTTTCTGACGTGCAAAGAAGAAATCCAGCTGGCGTTTACTGCTTGCGAGTTGCAGTTGGGGCAGAGTGAGGTGTCACCTAGCAATGGGGCTGAGCAGTCCCAAAGGCAGCCTACTGTAACAGTAGGCATGGAAAGAATGGCACCAGTAAACATGGAGGAACAATTGGGATCTACAGCAGTGCTCTGCAGCTTGGCACAAGCCCCAGGACAGGATGCATGAGGGGCAGGAACTCACAGCCAAACTTTCTTCTTCACAGCAAGTACGAGCGAAGAACCGAGTTTTTGTGCTCAAGGGAAATAAAAATAAGTTGCTGAAAGATGTCCTGTTGGGAATGGCAAAAACAGGCAGCCTTACACCCTGCATAAAACAGGACAAAACTGCAAATACAGTGACTATAGGCACGCAACCATGATTGGTTGAGGCTGTTCTCAGGTGTGCCGGTTTGGAACAAAATGAACAGGCTGGAAAGTGGGAAGCTGGGTCCCAGTCGATAGCAATAACTAAGGTCTGCACTACTGCAGCTTCACCAATCCCTGTACTTGCAGTCTGATAGTGCAAATAATGAACTGGATGTACAAGGGATTAATGTTGATCCTATTTCTTGTGTATCCTCCCTACTGCACTTCACTCAGTGTTTACAGATGCCCCACACTCCTGAAGCCCGGTTCGGACAAAACTTTCCTCAGAGCCTAGGTGATGGATTTCAGGTGGGTCCATCACAATGCCACAGGCCTGAAGCATCTGACCTAAGGACACCTGCTGTCAACCAAGGGGCTTCCACTTCTTACAGTGAACAGCCTCATTCCAGAAAGAACAATCCTGAACCCCTACCAGAAACTGAAAGTACTTGGCCCAGGTTATATGCTTCTTTTTTTCATGCTCCATTATATCCAGACAGATGACCCATTGCTGTGCGATTATTATACAGATGAGGTCTGGAGACCTTTCTTGACAGAAAATTTGTGGCCAGAACTCTGTTGAAAGGATTAATGGATTTTACTGCAGCTGAGATGTACGTTCTAATACATGCGTCAGGGGAGGCAACGTTTGACCTCAGCTTTAAGCTGAGTTCTGAACTACAGAAATTTTGGGCAAAATACAGCTTCCTGAAGTCCCGTCCCCTATGGGCCCCTCTCGAGGTGATTCCACTGACTAAACCTGCTAACTGTTACTATAACTGTGCTCTTCAGAAATGAAGGTGTCAACATAACCGATTTCCGGGAGCATGTCAATTCACTGCCGACAATTCGTGTCTTGGAAACACACTCCCGACAACTCACTCTCATTTATTGTGCTCCTTCCCCTACCCGCTATATGTCAATTTGCTCCCACTCCCATTCATACATTACATGAGAACCAATGACTTGCAAGAACATCTACAGGAAAATAAAGTCAGATTATAAGGAAATGGCTTATGATCTGGGAGCACTGGAAATGGCAGCTCTGTAACAGGCTGACATAGAGTGGTCCCCTCCTGCTCAGCACCACAAAGCCAGCTACATATTACCTAATGAATAAAAATATCACAGTTCATCGGTACCTTTAGTGTTCTCATAAAGAACACTCTGATTAAGTTTTATTTGAGCTTGTAGTAGTTTGGATGTATAGGACTGGCCGCATCACAATGCAGAAAAGCATTATGTCAGTATGGAACCGAAGTGAATTTTAATGTAAAATGCATAGTGCTACATCAGATGTGTAGCATCTGAGAGTCTGTGTTTAAAAAAAAAAAACTACAATAGATGTCAAAATGTCTTCTTGCATTGCGCGGGAGGAAGGAGTGTCACAATTTTGGATTTAAATATATCTGTATCCGTCTTTGTATTTGACTAGGTCTCACAACTGATAGAATAACAAACATCCTGACTTATATAATGCTTTTAACATCTGAAACCTATTTCAGTGCACTACTGCAAGGAAAACCTACCGTGGCTGTGCCATTTCAGTCTATCACTGATTTGTTGTTTTTCTTTGGGTCCCTAGACTGGAAGAAAGCTGCTGTAAGCTGCATCTAACATGTGAACCATATTTCCCTTTGTCCAGTTTTCTACTGTTTGGATGCCAATGGATTTGAGTTATGCAGTAGTGGGAGCGGGTTGTCGGTGAGTGAGAGTGGCGGGAGTGAAGTGCCGCAGGAGCAGGTCGTCGGGAGCGAGTTTAGTGGGAGTGAAAAAGTGGGAGTAAACTGACGTAGATCCATGATGTCCTGCACTAGTTGAAACAACTTTGCATGGTCTTGGGGAATCCAGAGGCCATATTTGATGATGAGCAGATCTGGACAGGGGATGGCAGATACGAGTGATCCTAAATAGCACTGATACAGGACTGGAACATCTGCCTAATTGTTTTTTCTTGGGTAGGTACGGGGGTATTGTTCTATGCAGGGCAACCTAAGGCCTGTTATCAGTGTGGGTCTGTGGGACATATTAGCAGCCTGTGTAACAAATTGAAATGCACTATATGTAATGAATTTAGTCATGCCAGTGGTTTCTGCAGGAACAAACAAAAATGTAACCTCTGTTAGACAGTGGGTCATACAAATCATACCTGTCCTTGGGTGGTCCACAATCAGCCAGACCAAGCTGATAGTGAGGAGCAGTACCTCCTGATAACCTTGGCCCAGAGGGAAAAGTCAAGACAGCAAGCCCCTAGGCAGCCCTTATCTGCAGCTCCTCCTCCTCCCTCCCATCCAAGGGAGAGTGTCCTCAGAGAAGAGGTACCCCCCCCCACCCCGTGCACACTGATGCACCAGTAGTTGGTACCGGGGAAGGTGAAGCAGAACAACCTATGATAGAAACAACACAGGAACAGCCTGTAGAGGTGGCAATGGATGTAATCCCTACTGTATCATTATCTGATATGCCTCCAACTTCTCACTCTCAGAAGGAAAAACAAAAGCCAAAAATGGTTACTAGGAGGAGGCAGGCTTGGGGGGTGCCAGCTCCCCAAATTCTCCAAACCTCTGAAATCTCTACCTGAGACAGAGTTGATGTACTGACCGACGTGGCGGCCACCAAAGGCAGTGAATCAGAAACCTCCTCTCTGTGGTCTTCTTTGCAGGATCCAGAGTCAGATATGGATAGCCTTCTGCCTTCTGACAAACCCATGGAAGGTGAGCCTAAGACAAAAGGGAAAGGTAAAGAGAGGTGTACCAAGGCTGCCAAAACTCAAGGGAAAAAACTTTGTGAATTATGTTTTTTTGGGTGGAACTTACTACTACTATTTTTTAACTCCCTCTATGAATTCCCTGCTCTCATTCTATACTACCAAAGCTAATAGTATAAAAAAGCATAAAAAGAAGCAGGTGTTTTTTTTGCTTTTGAAGTCCCTTCCTCCTGGGATATTTTTTATCCAAGATACCAGGCTCCACACAGATCTGGAGGTGAAGTAAGCTATTACTCAATGGCAAGTGGGGCCCTCATACTGGTCCACTGAAACTGATTCCTGTTCTGGGGTGCCTATTATTGTTTTATACTTTACATTTTGACTTAATAAAATTAATTGATCTGGTACCCGGAAGAGCACTGATTTTAGATGTTAAAATACATAATACTTTATATAGATTAATTAATATTTACACTGCACAATCTAAGGTCAAAATAATTGAACTCTTTCAGGCCATACAATCATACTTACACTCATCACAGAACGTAATTCTGGGGGGAGTTTCAACTGTGGGTTGCGTTTAGCAGATAGAGGATGTAATACCAGAACTAAAAAGATTTTATGTTGGTGGTGGTTAGAATTACAGATCTTAAACTGTATATATACCGGCCCAGATATTCAAAAGGGTTGCGCCATGCGCAATAGGGTTGCTCCAGCACAAGTCCGAAAATGCGCCATTCTGCGATATTCAGTGGGAGGCAGATGCACCCCCCAAATCATGCTGAGCAATGGCGCAGTGATAATGAATGTATGCACAACTGAAGGGGGAGGAACTAGGCATAAATGGCGCAGTGCGATATTCAACAACATGTGCCATGTGCAATAGGGGAGCAAGCGGAAGTTGCGTAGTAGCGGAAATGAGCTGAAATAAAAAGG
The DNA here is from genome assembly GCA_016271365.2 of Neoceratodus forsteri. NCBI lineage: Eukaryota > Metazoa > Chordata > Ceratodontiformes > Ceratodontidae > Neoceratodus > Neoceratodus forsteri. Next base: position 754,658,833 of record CM057451.1, read on the forward strand.
AACAAGGGAGAGACACAAGAATGCTACAGGGAAGGCACATGAGGCTGAACTATAGCAACTCAAACTGGGCAGGAAAGACACACTGGGCAGGCCAGGGAAAGGGCACCCTGACCAGAGAGGCAGAGGGAAGGTGTGGGGAGCCACAGCCAGTCCAGAAATGGGAAGTGCCACACAGCACAGAGGCCACCACAGGAAGGTGTTCCCGGTGCAGGGGAAGTAGCAGCCAGGACAGCGGGGGGAACACAGAAACAGCTGCCAGGGGGGTGAACACAAGTCAGGGACATGGTCAGTGCCACCATCCAGATGGAGGCAGTAATGAGGGGGGGTAAGAAGGCGGGCAGAAGGGGGGGCGCAGCCGTGGAAGGGCCCATCGGTGGTATGCCCCCAACAGGCAGTACCGAGCCTGCACCAGCTTCAAGCTGTACAGCGATACTGAGATCGTGGGCCGGTACCGCCTGAATCGTGCAATTCTGAGGCAGCTCTGTGAGCTGTGCAGTGATGTGATGCAGGCACCCACACGACGGAGCCATGCTCTGTCAGTGGAGACTAACGTGACAGCTTGCATGTGCTTGCTCTCCATGGGTACCTTCCAGAGACCAACAGGGGACACCACAGGCATAACCCAGTCGGCCGCGTCATGCCACCTCACCCAATTCCTCAGTGCACTGCTGCCACATGCTGTGGAGTACATCCATTTCCCCAGCACACCGGCGGAGCGCACAGCAAACATACAGGAGTTCCACAGGTAGCACGTATGCCTGGCATGCTAGGTGCAATAGACTGCACCCATGTGGCCATCCGCACACCACCTGGCCCCGAGGAGGCCGCATATATTAATCGGAAGGGCTATGCTAGCATCAACTGCCAGGTGGTGTGCGATGCCAGGGGGCACATAATCAATGTCTGTGCCACGCACCCTGGGGGAGCACACGATGTCTTCATCTGGCACCAGTCAGCACTGTGCCACAGATTCGAGAGTGGGGACATTCCCACTGGCCACTTAGTGGATGAGTATGCAAACCACACTGAGAAACATAGAGCTTGGGAGGGGCATAGTCAGAGGTGACATGGGTAGTGGCCTACATGGCCCGAGGCAGGGTGATGCTGATCAACAAACTAACCTCCACCCTCTACACACAGGTGACAGTGGATACCCACTCCGTCCCTGGCTGCTCACACCATACCGGCGGTCTGCGACCCCATCGCAGCAACTCTACAATGAGGCACATGTCACCACACGCAATGTCATTGAGTGGGTGTTCAGTATGCTGAAGGCACATTTCCGTTGTCTGGACACCTCCGGTGGTGCCATACAGTACAGCCCCTCAAAGGCCTGCGGGCTATTCCTGGCCTGTTGCATCTTGCACAACATGGTCAATGAATGTGGGATAGCTGTACAGGTCGAAGAGGGGGACAGCGATGGGGATGATGAGGACGCCGGTGACAATGGTGATGGGCAGCCCCCCTTGAGCGATGGGACCCCCGACTGCTGTGGCTGGCACAGCTGCACTGGGACACCATCACAGAGGAGCACTTCAGCCAACCCAGGTAAGTCATGGGGCCATGTGCAACCACCAGTGGCAAAGGCACAACCCACAAACACGCATGGACACACACCAGGGGTGCATGCCGTCAAGGGAAGTGGCCGGGCATGGAACCGCACACACCGCCAGGGATGGGCGAGGTATAACATAGCATGCGGTCATATACACACACACACACACACACACACACACCTCACCAGACATGCACAAAGGGTAGGAGGCACACCGACCCAGACTGCCACCCCTAGCCACACACATGTCCACAGACCACCACTCCCACTGCCTGTCATTGTGCATGTGTCAGACACTGGGCACCATTGCACAGTGGCATACAGCGCAACGCAAGCATCATCATGCACACGCAACTGCAGACAGCAGCCGGGAGGGTGTGCAGATGGACTATATGTGTGCGTGCAGGGCCGGTACCCACCTGTGCATTGCCCGCTGAATGACACAATGCACACAGGGCAGCATCAGACAGTAGCTGCACTGGGAGACAGGTCAGTCACGCGCCACAGTGCCACGGCCGCCATGGATGCGTGGGCGGCCCCGCCAAGACCCACCAGCAGTGACAGGCTGAGCACTGGCCTCATGGGGTGGCACTGATGGTCCCCCAAGGGTTTCACTGCATGAACGCGACCATGCTCACACAGGGGTCTGCAGCACACCAAACATGCCTGCGCCAGGCATGCTCGGGATGCCCACAGCTGAACCCGGTGTTGACAAGGATGGTGTTGCACGACGCCTGGAACGGGGGGTGGACATTGCACTGTGTGGTGTCTGCGATGCATGGGCAAATAACTGTGTGCCCATTGTGGTCATGACAGCAGTGAATGCCTGTGTCTGCCTGTCAATGGCAGCTGTCACATCCTTCCACAACCGGTCCATCCCTGCCAGAAGCAGAGCAGTGTCTCTGCTGCGACACTCCTCTGTCTGGTGCAGAGCCACACTCAGTGCATCCACCACCGTCACAAGCCGCATCTGCTGATTGACTGATGCTTACAGTATGCGGGTGTGCTCATCCAAGAGGTCATCTGCCTGATTGGCATGCTGTCCCTCAGGGTGTTCGTGGCTCTGATGCTCATCACCCCTTGAGGGTGGGTGCTGCACACCAAGGCCAGGCCTGGGTATGTCCACAGGCAGTGCACTGACACCGCCCCGACACTGTACCCCCATGGCCATTGGCCGACTGCTGATGCAGCCCCTCTGGCTGCCACTCCCCAGGGCTCAATGGTGCCACCACAGTGGCCGCAACAGTCCCACTGTCCTGGACACACACCAGCGCTGCCCCACTGGTGCTGACAGGAACAGGCTGGGACTGTGATGACATGCAGGCCTCCACGCGGCACCACTCACAGCCATGGCTGCGATGTCACCTACTGTGTGGCCATCCTGTGGCACACACGTGTCACTGCCCATGACGTTAGCTCCATTATCATCGGTGACTGATCCGGCATCAGCCCGAGTCTCAGCATGCTGGCATCCATGGACGCTGGCATGCTGGGACATGGGCAGGGTCTCCTCCGCACCTGCTCTACCAACATCAGTCCGGACATCCAGGTGAGCCCACTGTCGCCCTGACTCCCGTATTCCTGTGGAGGTGGATGGGCCGTCCTCCATCTCCATGTGACTGGCCTCAGTGGAGAAGCCCACCACCACTGACCCATGCAGACACTCAGGAGCTATAAGGGAAAAAAAGCAGCGTTACTGCATGTGACCTACCCTGCCCCCCCCAATAGACAGACCATGACCTACCATGCAGTGATGGGCTACCACCCGTCTGGAATCCACCACCCGGAACACCCTCAATGGCGCAACGCTGCATGCTGCCAGCAACCCGCTCTTCCTGTGGGGTCAGGTGTAGCATCTCCGGCTGTCCCCCACCTGTCACAGACCATGCTGCCCTGATGGCAGCCACCTTCTCTTTAATCCTCCGTCTGTCTGTGCCCATCATCTTTTTGCACTCCTGCATGGAGCACTGGTGGCTGCCATGCAGGTTTACAGCACGCACCACCATCTCCCATGCAGCAGCACGGGCCTGTGGTATTCCCTGGCATCCGCTGAGAAGAGGCTCCTGGTCTAAGTAGGCCTCGAACAGGGCATCTGTCTCAGCCTTAGTGAAATTTGGCCTCCTCTTCCTCCCACGACTCTGTTCCTCTTCCTCCACCACACGCTCAGTCATGATTCATCCTGTGAGAATGACAAGTGTTACCTGTGACTGTGCAGTCCCATGCATGTCCCAAACACCACAGTCCACACTCCCAAACAGCCTGCAACTCACCGCAATAGATTGCAGTAACCGACTATGGCCAGTGCAGCCCAATGTTGCACTTTTATAGCGCAACCCATGAAATGAGGTGAGGCGCATCTTTAAGTGGATGCAAATGCAGTGACTGTGCCATTGAATGGCTGATTAGATGATTTGCATATGCCGGCTGAATATCGCACTGTTGCGCTTTGTGCAATTGTGTTGAACGTGCTGAGCCAAGGGTGCAGTTCTGTGACATGCGCAGTACACACCTAACTGCACATGCTCGGGTTGATGATGCAGGCGCCTGCTGCGCTGCTGACGTGCTGTGCGCGGGAGGCAATGCAGGGCACAGCCACCATTGTGCCAGTGGCGCTACAGCACTGTTCACCTATATGGCACTGTGGCATTGGGGCGTCATAGGCGCAATGGGGCAACAGCGTGGTAGGCCACTACAGGAGGTGGTGCAGAGGCACCCAATCGCGCTACATGCATTCGGTTCCAATCACGCTGTGGCTGTCCGTGCGCCAGAGACCCTTGACCCTGTGCCCAACCTTTGGCCCACTAGGCACCATGTGTCAGGCATGGATGCACCACTATCGCGCTGTTCGGTAACAGCATGATAGGGAATAGCAGCACTGTACCACACAGCATCTGCACGTGGCAGGACCGTGCTGCAGAGCGTCATTTTGCTTGAACTGAGCAGCAGAGATGGCGCAGAGGCATGGTGTGCAGTGGAGCCAGATTGAGCTGGCAAACCTTGTGGCCATAGACGAGCCTCATATTGGGGCTTTGTTTGGGGAGGCACCCCTGGACAGGGTCAGGAGTGTAGTATGGCAGGAGGTGGCCGATGTCCTGGAGGAGGCCACCGGTATGGGGTGGATGGCGGATCAGTGCCGCCACCATTATGGGGACCTGAGGAGCAGGGACCCGGACCTGCTTGCCCGCCTGCAGACACGTGCCAGGAGGGTCATGGTGCCATGGTCAGGTAGGTGCAACATGCATACACTTTTATCGTCCATACGGGTATCACGGTTGCATGTCTCCGGCACATGGAGGGGGCCGTCCGGTGTTGGCCGTGGTGGTGGTATTGGGGTGTGGGGTGGGTGGATCTGGCTGTGTGGGATTGCACACACATGGGGGCAGGGGGACACTGCTACCGGATTGTACTGATGTTCCCCTCTCCATGTTTGCACCTTAGGGCCAGAAGAACGGAGGTGCAACCGGGAGGGGAGGTGCCGCATGTTGGAGGAGAGGGACGGGAGGGATGAAGGTGGTCCACGGCGTGTGGACCAGCCTGCTGATGGTGAGTGCCTTACATCCATGATTACTATTGCATGCTGTATAACTGGGCGGGCAGTTGGGCATGGCCACCATCAAGTAACACCACTGCCATGCACACAACTTGTTACAGTTAGCACTGTCCAGTGGCACTGCATGTCTGGGAGTGCGTCAATGGTGGTCCATGCGTGCACCAGGCACATGGCTGTGGCACTGCCTTCACACTGCATAGCCAAGTCACTGTACGGCCATGGTGGTGCTGTGCAGGACATGGGCGGTGGGTGTGTGCAGTGGTCCACATGGCTGTATCTGCCTGGGTGGGCAGGTCTTGTGGACACGATCACTGTGGGTGGTCGCACACCATCACAGGGGCATGTCATATGGCTGTATGCCATGCACAATGGGTGGGCTGCAATGGGATGGACAGTCACACCTATTGACTCTGCTTCCTCATCCTAGGTGACCGGACACTCCGGCAGATCCAGCGGGACATCCAGGAGCTGCTGCGGGTCGGAGGGAGACCTTGGAGCTCCTGAGACACATCCACCACCATGGGGTGAGGAGGAGGAGGTGGAGATCCCATCGGCACCAGGAGGAAGAGGACTGGGGCAGCCAGTGACGTCCCCATGCCCCAAATACCACCTTCCCCCATTGATCCACCCTCACACCCCTTCTTCCCTCTCCCATATGTTCATCCCTGGCCCTTACCCGCCCCCACCTGTTATGTGGTCCCCCCCCCATTGTATATAGTTCTGTATATAGCTTTACTGTACATAGTTTTAATATATACATTTTGTTATAACAACTGTGGTGGTCTCTGATTTGCAGCGGGCTACAGGTGCTCAGCTGCAGTGGTGTGCATGGCGTCAGGGGTGGTGCATGCATGGACGTGTGTGTGTGTGTGTGTGTGTGTGTGTGCAGAGGTGAACCACCTATAGTGTGGACAGGGGGATCAGTCACTGTCTGTGGTTTGTGTGTTGTACTCTACGCACTGCATGCCTGTGTGCAGTGGTCCACGGGGCCTGCACTGTGTGCATGGCACCCCTGTCATACCGTCCATGGCCTGTGCAGCTGACACCCTTGCATGTCTGTGATATGCACAGTCTGCTGGCATGTCAGTGGTGGCTGTCCATGCTGGATAACAACTGTACCCGGCACAATGCCAGGTTGACCGCCATCACCAGTATGGTGCACGTCTGCCTCCGGTGGCACTGTGGCCTCCACTGTTGTTGTCCACCATCCATGCTGTTGCTTGTGTCTGTTGCAGGGGATGTGCTCCAGTGTCTGTCACTTGTGCTCTGGCAGCATGCTGGTGGCATACAGCTTCATGGTGCCTGTGCAGGGTGGCTGGCACACCTGTGCAATGTAGGGGTGCTGGCCGTGTGTACACGTCAACCGTGGCCACATGCCAGTGGCTTGGTTGACCCGCTACTGTGTCCCTGTGTTGCTGTGCCCTTGGGTATGGGTGGGTGTTTGTTCATGCACTGTCTTGCATCCTGTGTGGTGCATGCCTCCATGCTACACTGTGCGTGTCTGTGCTGGCTGTTGTGGCCACTGCTGGGATGGGATGTGTCCTTGGGAGGGTGTGCAGGGTGCTGTACCACTGGAGGTGGGGTCCGGGGCATGCCCTGTCGCATGTGGGGTACCTCGTGTGCTGACGCATGGTCGGTCTCTCAGCTGTACCTCGGGGGGACATGCAGGCGGCACTGTGTATGCATCTGTTGCATCACTGTCTGCTGCCACCCACTGCAGGGTGTCCATGGTATGGCTGCCTTGCATGGCTCCATGGTGCACAGGGTTGCATTGTCACAGTGGGGGTGGTGGTATGCATGGGGTGTCCTGCACTGTTGGGTGCTACTCCTGGGCAGAGTGTATGGGGATCATGGTGCAGGGTGTGCTCTGCATTGGTGGGATGGTGTGGTACGGGGTGGTCGTCCCTCCTTGTGTGCCGGTCACAGCTTGCCAGGGGGTGTGCTGGGGCACCATGGCCCAGCTGTGGGTTGGTTGCTGGTATCCATGGGCTGGTGGTTATTCCAGCTGTCCCCTGGTTGTGCAGTGCATGGGGTGTGGGGGACAATGTCTGTTCTGCTGTGTGTTCCTCTGCCTATCTGTGGCATGGGTGGTGTGCCCCTGCATCCCTGGTTGTACTGTTGCATTGCTGCACTGCTGCTGGGGGCCTCCCTGGTTGCGCTGTGGCACATCTGGACTGCTCAGCTGAACATCCCTTGTTGCGCTATGGCACATCAGATATGCTCAGCTTCACCTCCCTAGTTGTGCTATGGCACAGGGGGTGTGATATTCGGTCGTGTGCCATAGGCGCATCTTGGCCTGCGCAGTTTTTGAATATCGCGCTTCTTGCACATGAGTGCATTGGACTTGCGCTTGCTCCTGCTGTTGCGCACTTTTGGGGCACAGTTTGAATATCTGGGCCACTGTGTATATTATATTTATTACTGTGGTTGCAGCATTGTTTTAAACTATTTTAATTTGTACTGAGCCTTGGCACTCGAAAGGCGCATTAAAAATAAAGATTATTATTATTATTATTATTCTGTGACAAGTCTTTTCTGAAAAAAATTATTCAGACTGCCAGTCTGAAAGATATATATTTAACGGGCACAGGAAAGTCCGATCCAACCTTTTAAAAAGGGCCTTTAGCCACCAGGATTGATTATTTGTTTATCACCACAGCTGTATTAATCTATGCTGTCAGGCTGTTAGAAACATAGAATTTGATGGCAGATAAGGACCGCTTGGCCCACCAAGTCTGCCCATTTCCCTGCCTACTGGATAAGCTGCAGATCCTAGTTAACCAGCAGCCTACTTCTTCCTACCCCCACCCCCTAGAATTGCCTTATGACTGTCCCATGCATGCTTGAATTCCACCACTGTTTTTGACTCCACGACCTCCTCCGGAAGGCCGTTCCATGCATCCACAACCTCTCTGTGAAAAATACTTCCTTAAATTACCTCTGAGCCGCCCCCATCTTCAAATTGTGCCCCTTGTTCTTGCACACCTCTTTTTTGAAAGATGCTACCCTCTTGACTTTGTTTATTCCCTTGAGGTACTTGAAAGTTTCTATCATGTCCCCCTCTCCTCCTTTCCTCGAGGCTATACATATTAAGCTCCTTAAGTCTCTCTTCATATGTCTTCCAGTGCAGACCCTGCACCATTTTAGTTGCCCTCCTCTGGACAGCTTCCATCCTGTCTATGTCTTTGCGAAGACTGGGTCTCCAGAACTGCACCAGTACTCCAGATGGGGTCTGACCAGCTGTCTGTACAGAGGATAATAACTTCCTGTTTTCTACTGGTGATGCCTCCCCTGTGCATCCCAGTATCCCCCAGCCCTCCTTGCTGCCCTCTCACATTGCTTGCCCACCTTTAGGTCATCTGATATGACTATCCCCAGGTCCCTTTCCATTTTTGTTGTTGTTAGTATCTCACACCCATTGTGTACTCTTCCCCTGGGTTTTTGTTTCCCAGGTGCATTACCTTGCACTTCTTAGCATTGAATCTAAGCTGCCATACATTTGACCATTCCTCTAACCTTGCTAAGTCCCTTTTCATCCTTTCCACCCCACCTTGTGCATCAACTTTGTTGCAGATCTTTGTGTCATCTGCAAAGAGACATACTTTTCCTTTCAGTCCCTCTGCAATGTCGCTTATAAAGACATTGAAGAGGACCGGTCCTAATACTGAACCCTGCGGTACCCCACTAGTAACCCTTCTTTCTTCAGAGTGGACTCCATTTACTATTACTCTCTGTGTCCTATTCTCCAGCCAATTTTTTACCTCACAGTACAGGACAGAATTTAACTGTGCAAATCCAACAAGTGAAAAAAGTTATGACACAGTACCACCTATTGCAGGCTCAGAGCTTGCAGTTTCAGCAGAGATATGAGGCACAGGGCAATAGAAGCAGCATTTGCCCTTTACCTGCTGAATTCTCAGATCATAACATGATTCATGCTACCCTTGGACACCGGTTATACCCAGAAAATGGTCCTGGAGACTGGATATTTAATTCTTCACTTTTATCGCAAGAAACACTAATTACAAATTTGCAGTATTTCGTTCAGGCCAGAAAGTCAGTCTTCATAATGTAAATAGACCCCTCTCTTTGGTGGGAAGACACACTTACAGACTAGGTTTCCCTTTTAAAAAAATACAGCAGGGATCAAAGGACTTCAACATATTTGACCTATTTACATAATAGAAAACTACTGCAATGCTTACTAACAGTTCCTCACACTACAGGACAGAATTTAACTGTGCAAATCCAACAAGTGAAAAAAGTTATGACACAGTACCACCTATTGCAGGCTCAGAGCTTGCAGTTTCAGCAGAGATATGAGACACAGGGCAATAGAAGCAGCATTTGCCCTTTCAAACATTGTCAGGCTAGAATTCAGCATAAACAAACGGTTGGGCTTGTAGGCCCAGACCAGAGGGTGCACACAACTCTACAGGGTATTTTGAGTATCATTACACAATATTCTACAAGTCTTTTTCAGCCTGATACTATAGATATGCCAGACCCAGTTGTCTTCTTTCAGTCCTGCCATGTCCCAGTTATACCCTTAGCAGTTAAAAACCAGTTGGACGGAGTTAGTACTCCTGAAGAAGTTGTGTCTGCAGTCTCTTCTCTGGCAAATGATAAAGCCCCAGGAGGGGATGGGCTTACAGGGGAAATTTATAAATGTATTGGAAAAGAGCTTGTCTCAGAATTGGCAGAAGGTTATTCTCACATTTTAGACCATCAGGCCCCTTCATTGCGTATGGTGAATGGCAAATTGATTTTTTTTGTTTAAAAAAGGTAACAACAGACAGGATATTACAAATTGGAAACCAATTAGTCTCCTCAATATGGATTTCAAGATATTATCTAAAATTTTGAATACGAGAATATTGATAGTGGTAAAGAAGCTAATTTCCACAGCACGGACTTGTGCCCTTCCAGGACATTTTATCACTGAACATTTAATTTTATTGAGGGAACTTTTTGTGCAAAATCGTACAGATATTATGACTGGCTTCCTGCTAACTTTAGACCAACAGAGGGCATTTGATGCTGTGAGCCATTCTTTTCTGTGGGCAGTGTTGAAACACTATGGGATTTCTCAGATGTTTATAAAGTGGCTGAGTGGCCTGTATAGAAATGCCACAGTTACTCCAGTGGTAAATAGGTGGGTGGGTGGGCCCTATGATTTCGGTCCTAAGGGGGGTGGGTGGGCCCTATGATTTCGGTCCTAAGGGGAGTATGGCAAGGGTGTCCTATGAGTCCGTTGCTCTATGCATTCTGTATAGACCCTCTGTTACATGCTCTAAATTCCTCTCCTAGTTTATGACAGATTGCTACACCTGATTTTAGAATTCCTTATGTTGCTATTGCCTATGCGGATGATCTATGTGTGATAGTACCTGATGTTCAGTCTGCAAATGAGATTATGTGAGTCTGCAATCAATCAATCAATCAACTAAACTTTATTTAACCAAGCAGTAACATCATTGAGCAAGCTCATTTTCAATATGGTGCTGGACACATAGGACAAATGTGGTTACATGACCTACCTAGACTTTAGCAAGGCATTTGACACAGTCCCACACAAAAGATTAATATACAAGTTAGCCAGCCTGGGAGTGGGTCCCAAGATGGTAGTCTGGGTAAAGAATTGGCTGGAGAACAGGACACAGAGGGTAATAATAAATGGAGTCCACTCTGAAGAAAGAGGGGTTACTAGTGGGATACCGCAGGGTTCAATATTAGGACCGGTCCTCTTCAATGTCTTTATAAGCAACATTGCAGAGGGACTAGAAGGAAAAGTATGACTCTTTGCAGACGACACAAAGATCTGCAACAGAGTTGATGCACAAGGTGGGGTGGAAAGGATGAGAAGGGACTTGGCAAGCTTGGAGGAATGGTCAAATGTATGGCAGTTTAGAATAAATGCTAAGAAGTGCAAGGTAATGCACCTGGGAAACAAAAACCCAAGGGAAGAGTACACAATGGGGAGTGAGATACTAACAACAACAAAAATGGAAAGAGACCTGGGGGTAGTCATATCAGATGACCTAAAGTTGGGCAAGCAATGTGAGAGGTCAGTAAGGAGGGCTGGGGGGATACTGGGATGCATAGGGAGAGGCGTCACCAGTAGAAAACAGGAAGTTGTTATCCCTCTGTACAGACAGCTGGTGAGACCCATGCTGGAGTACTGCATGTAGTTCTGGAGACCCAATCTCCGCAAAGACATAAACAGGATTAAGGCAGTCCAGAAGAGGGCAACTAAAATGATGCAGGATCTGCACCAGAAGACATATGAAGAGAGACTTAAGGAGCTTAATATGTATAGCTTAGAGGAAAGGGGGGGACATGATAGAAACTTTCAAGTACCTCAAGGGAATCAACAAAGTCCAAGAGGGTAGCATCTTCCAGAAAACGAGGTGTGCAAGAACAAGGGGGCACAATTTGAAGATAGAGGGGGGGCAGCTCAGAGGTAATGTAAGGAAGTATGTTTTCACAAAGAGGGTTGTGGATGCATGTAACGGCCTTCCGGAGGAGACTGTGGAGTCAAAAACAGTGGTGGAATTCAAGAATGCATGGGACAGTCATAAGGCAATTCTAGGGGGTGGGGGTAGGAAGAAGTAGGCTGTTGGTTAACTAGGATCTGCAGCTTATCCATTAGATAGGGAAATGGGCAGACTGGGTGGGCCAAGCGGTCTTTATCTGCCATCAAATTCTATGTTTCTATGTTACACAACAGTTCATAATACAGTGTACAGAATTCTGGAGTGATACAGGATACACCATCAATAAAAATTGTAGTAAAACATGTATAACGAGTACAAAAACATACATTTAGAATGCAGCAAATACAGATGGAAGACTGTAGAGTACAAAGGGAGGAGGGGATGGAGGGACACGGTGGTGGGGAGTATGAGGGGAGGGAGACAGACAATAATGGGAAGAGGGAAGAGGGCAGTCTACTTGGTAAGGCCCCCCAGGGGAGTTACCATGGGGAAGGAGTGAGGAAAATGGGAGGGGGGATACCGTAAAATATTTCTGTCCGACAGGGGGAATAAGAAGGCCTGGGAGATAAGGAAGATTGGGGACTTCCCAGTCAGGGGATAGTGCTTACCTGAAGCAGTCACACACTGTTTTCAGACATCTGTTGAGCTATTGTCTGAATATATAGGAGCTAGGCAGAAGGGAGAATTAGTACTTTTTGCAAGATATTCCAGAGTGTCGATAGGAAGGAGCTAATGGCAGAACAGCCAAGACATATCATTGTCCGTGCTAGTTTAAAAAGGATAAGGGATGAGTTTCTTTGTGCATAGCTACCTTTTGAAGGTTCAAACAGGTCACAGATATAGGGAGGAAGTTTATTAGACATAGACCGGTAGAATCATATAAGGGCGTTTATTTGCCTCCTCATGGAGAGGGCCGGCCAGTCTAATGCTTGGTACAACAAGCAGTGGTGAGTCTGCAATGGTGAGCCAAGAGCAAATCTCAGATCATTATGATAGAGGGTATCAAGCCTTTGGAGTGCATACTGGGGGAAGTGACTGTATAGGAAGTCAGCGTAGTCAGTCAGGAGAAGGAAGGTTGTTTGAACCAACTGCTTTCTTGCTTCCAGGGTAAGTAGGCATCTTATACGGTAAAATATACCAAGGCGTTAGCTTAGCTTTTTTGTTAGCTCTTTTAAATGAGCACCAAAGTTGAGTTTGTTATCCAGCCAGACTCCCAGGTATTTAAATGTATCTACTAACTCTAACTGTTCACCAAGGAGAGTGCTAATCTGCAGGGTACCAGGAGTTCCACAATTGAGGGAGTGGGATGGAGAGATAATCATGGTTTTTGTTTTTTTTTGGCATTTAATAAGAGCTTCAGATTCAGCAGATTATGTTGGAGGATGTTAAAGTCCTGCTTCAGCTCCTTGTGTGCAAGGTCTAGAGAGGGGTTGGTTATGTAGAGGACTGTGTCACCTGCGAAGAGGTGAACGTTTCCTGCAAGCAGTCCAGAATCAATACGGTTGATATAGAGAGCGAAGAGGATAGGCCCCAGGATGGAACCTTGCGGGACGCCTCGGGGTAGTATTTTTAATGGGGAGAGTTCACTTTGTACTTTAACTTGCTGTTTACAATTTTTGAGGTAGGAATGAAACCACTTAAGCATGGTGGGGGCTAGACCAAGGCTAGCCAGAATATCGAGTAGAATGGAGTGATCATCCATGTCAAATGCTTTGCTGAGGTCAAGGAAGAGTGTGTAGATGTGGTGTTTACTGTCCAGGGCTTTTAGCTAGTCATTCAACACTTTGGCTGGGGCCGATATGGTGCTGTGATTAGGTCTGAAACCAGACTGGACTGGGTTTAGGATTTTTCGTGGTCCAGATACTCCCTTAATTGAGAGTTTACAATTTTTTCAAGTAACTTGGATAAAACCGGAAGCAGCGAGATAGGCCATAATTATTCAAGTTTGTGGGATCTCCAGATTTGAACAGAGGGATAACGTGCAATTTTCCAGCTAGGCGACAATTCACCCTGGATTAGTGAGCTATTGAGTAGGTGGGCAATTGGTGCTGTCAGATAATGGTAGCCTGCTTTTAGGAAGAAGGGTTCTAGCGAGTCAGCAGCAGCACTCTTTTTGGTATTCAACAAGAGGAGAAGGTCCTCCATTTGTTTATAGGATATAGGTTGGAACTTAAAGAAATGGTGGCCGGTACTGGGGGCAGAAGCAGGGCTAGTTGCTATGCTGGCAGTACTTGTAGTAAAAAGTTTACTAACAGGCGACGCGTCAAATTCAAGGCCTGCAGTAGCTAAGTGATTATTGAGCAGGTCAAGGATCATGGACCTGTCAGTGTAGGAGGTGTCTTTTGCCACAAGTTTGGTTGGGATTGGTGTGGCAGGAGAATGTCCTTCGACCTCTCTCTCTCAGGATCTGCCAAAATTCAGCAGAGCAATTTTTGTTTACCTCCAGGCCTGAATAGAAGAAGTGTGATTTTTCCAACCTGACCAATTTGGTACAGGCATTCCTGGCTACCTGGAAGGAGAGCCAGTCTGGGTCTGACTGCGACTTCATAGCCCTTTTCCATAGGGTATCTCTATTTCACAAGGCACTTTTTAGTTCTAGGCTGAACCAATTAGGTGTATGTTTCCTAGTTTTGAGTTTTCTTAAGGGTGCGTGTTTGTTGATAATCTTTAATAACAAATCCTGGAAGATACTTCGAAGAAGCCAGAAGGTGAAGGAAGGAAACATATTCAATTCAGTGCTTCAGAGTAACTGGTAACTGGTATTTTTCTTTTAAACTTAGATTGTAGGCTTGTAGTGACACTATACTTTCTTTCTGTGTTGTCTTTACTTATAATTGTTTTTGGGCTGTTGAAAATTTAAAAAATAGTGGTGGTGTAACTCTGTGCTGTCTTTAATTGCTGCAATTTTCGCCCCCTCCACCCCTTCCCCAACTCTTAATTATATGCCCTGATAAATCTGATTGACAGGAGCTAAACACAGGGTATAGTAAGAGTGTGAAGTAGGAGGGGCATAAGGGGAAGAAGACCACCTCAGCACGACAAGTGTTTTGACTCATTTATTTATTTATTGGTTTCTTTTTCCTTAAAAATATATATCTGAGGATCAGTTACAGGATTTTAATACTGTAAATAAATAAAAAGAGAACTAAGAGAGCTTCAGTAGCAGATAAGTAGTGGAATTGCAGTATAATGTGGGGAGTGGTGCAATGTAGTGGCTGTGGGGCAGCCATATTCAGGCCGACCTTCTGGACACTGAGGTGCTGCCCTATCTGCATGCATCTCTCGGGACTGAGGGATGAGGTAGCCAGACTCAGAGCAGAAGTAAACTGGGTCAGGAGTACCATCACCCCTGTCCAGGAACCACCCAGTCCAATGGAGCTGCCTCAAAGGATGCCGAGAACGAGGAGCACTTGGATGACAGTGGGCTCAGGGAGGATTACAGCAGTCAGGCAGAGGCACATCCCAGATCCTATTCCTCTCAAGAACTCATATGCCACACTGGCAAATGAGGAGAACCAAATAGAGGTACCCAGGGAAGTGGAAGGAAAGGATGTGGAGGTTAGGCAAGGAGGTGACCTCAGTGGGGAAAGCAGTGGACCCCAGAGGAGGAGGAAGCGAATCCTGGTGGGGGACTCCATCATAAGAGGGATCCAGCTAGGAACACAGGAGGGGGAGGACAGGGAGGTGAGGTGCCTACCAGGTGCCACGGCATGGAGGGATGGAAGGAAGATACTGGGGATCACTGGGAAGGCAAGACAGGAGGGTGAGCTGGATGTCATTATCCACCTAGGTACTAATGACTTGGCAAATGGAGAGCCAAAGGAAGTTCAGGAAGAGTTTAGGAAACTGGGGAGGGGTCTCAAGCAAGTAGCTACTTCTGTCACTTTCTCAGAAGTACTACCTGTGAGAGGCAAGGAGAGATAGAGTGCATGCACCAGGAACTTTAACTCATGGTTGAAGAACTGGTGCTGGAGGAAGGGTTTGGATTCATTGGTGACTGGGGACCCATCTGGAGGGATGGAGGTTTGTTCAAGCCTGATGGCCTGCATCCATCCTGGAGGGAATCCAAGCACTCAATGATAAGTTTAAATGCTACATTGACAAGCATTTAAACTAGCAAAGGGTGCAGGCCAGCAAGGATGGTACCTACTTGCTCACCCCCACAGCTAGTAATGGAACCAGTGAACCAGAGGAGTTGCTATCTCTGCAAAGCAGGGTGCAAAAGTTGGAGATTAGTGTCCAAAAGGTGGATAAGCAGAAAAGGGCAAAATTCAGCAGAAGGGCAGACAGCAAGGATAACCAGGATAAATGACAACCAAGGAAGGGGCTGAGTAGAACAGTGAAGCAGTCTAGGAGGTCAAATCATGGAAAGCCATGTGTGCAAATGCCAGGAGCCTTAGCAACAAGATGGAAGATCTGGAGGCTGTCATGGTACAGTCAGACCTGGACATTGTGGCCATCACTGAAACCTGGTGTAATGATAACCATGATTGGAGATGGCCATACCTGGCTACAACATATTCAGAAGAGACAGAGCAGGCAGGAAGGGAGGAGGAGTGGCACTGTATGTGAAAAATGACATAAGGCCACACAGATCCAGGAGGAACAAAATGGGGAGAGATACTGTGGGTTAAGCTGAAAGGAAAATGGGGCCAGCCATCTCAGCAGGTGTGGTCTATAGACCACCAGCCCAGAGGAAGAAACAGATAGGGAGTTGATGCTAGCCATCCAAAGGATGGCTGACAAGGGTGAGGTAGTACTGGTTGGAGACTTCAATATACCAGATGTGGACTGGAGCATCCCAGCAGCAGCATCAACTAGGAGCAGATTTATCCTGGACTCCCTTCAGGGTGCCTTCCTCAAGCAACTGGTCATGGAACCAACTCGGCAGAAGGCAATACTGGACCTTGTGCTCACAAACAGGGACAGTGTGATGGGGGTGAACAGTGGGGAGCACCTGGGTACAGTGACCACCAGTCATTGTGGTTTGAAATCACAGAAAGAGCAGAACCAAACCACACAAAACACGTATCCTGGATTTTAGGGGGCAGACTTTGGGAAAATGGGGAGATGCTTGAAAGAGGCATTAAGGGAATGGGACAGGAATCAGGATTGAGGAACAGTGGACAGTATTTAAAATGGGGATTATAAGAACAACAGAATTATGCATTAAGCAGGTTAGCAAGAGGAAAAGAAAGAGGAGACCATTATGGTTTTCCAAAGAGGTAGCAAAGAAAGTGAAAGCCAAAAGACTGCATTCAGGCAATACAAAAAAGACACAGGCAGAAGGGATAGGGAGAAGTACCAGGAGAAACAAAGGGAGGCAGGGAGTCAGTAAGGGAGGCCAAAGCTCAGACAGAAGAACACATTGCAAAATCAGTGGTTAAAGGGACAAAACCTTTTACAGGTACATAAGTGAAAAAAGAAGGACAAAGGAGGGATAGTTAGACTGAAGGGAGGATGGGAGCCGCGTGAGGATGACAACAGTAAGCTGACATATTGAACAGGTATTTCTGCTCAGTCTTTACTAAGGAGAGGGGTAATGGGTCTGAAGGAGTACAAGGGGTGAGAATGGTGCAGAAATGGACACAAGTCCCTTTACACGAGAAAGGGTCCTGAAGGAACTGGAAGTAAGAGTTGACAAAGCAATGGGGCAGATGGGTGCACCCCAGGGTCCTTAAAGAACTAAGAGAGGTGGTGGCTGAACCTCTGGCTATCCTGTTCAGCCAATCACTGGAAACAGGGAGGTACCCAAAGACTGGAGGACAGCAGATGTAGTCCCTTATACAAAAGTGGGAACAAAGAGGAAGCAGGGAACTACAGACCAGTCAGCCTCACCTCGGTAGGGAAAGATCATGGAAGCACTACTGAAGGAGAGATTGGTGGAACATCTGGTTGTCAATGGACTACAGGACCCAAGGCAGCATGGTTTCACCAGGGGAGGTCGTGTCAGACCAACCTCATTGAATTTTTGACTGGGTGACTAGGGAGGTGGATCAGGGAGGGCAGGACATGGCCTATCTGGACTTCAGCAAGGCCTTGACACTGTGCCACATAGAAGACTATTACACAAACTGGGGAATATGGGTGTGGGCAGGACAGTAGTGTGGTGGGTAGGTAACTGGCTGGGTGGCAGGACACAGAGGGTGGTGGTAAATGGCTATCACTCCACAGAGGAAGAGTGACCAGTGGGGTACCACAGGGATCAGTGCTGGACCGGTCCTATTCAACATCTTCATCAGTGACATTGCACAGGATATAGAAGGCAGAATTTCACTGTTCGCTGATGACACAAAGCTCTGTAACAGAGTAGACACACCAGAGGGTGTAGACAGAATGAGAAGGACCTGCAGAAACTTGAAGAATGGTCAAGGGTTTGGCAGTTGAAATTCAATGCAAAGAAGTGCAAGATAATGCATATGGGGCACAAAAACCCTGGCACAATATATCAGTTGGGGGTGAGGATATAGCATGCACCAAGCAGGAAAGGGATCTTGGGGTTGTCATCTCTGATGACCTCAAGGTAGGGAAACAGTGTGACAAGGCATCAGGTAAAGCAAATAGGATGCTGGGATGTATAGGCAGGGCATCACCAGCAGGAAAAGGGAGGTCATAATTCGCTAGACAAGACACTAGTGAGGCCCCACCTGGAGTACAGTGTACAGTTCTGGAGACCATACCTACGTAAGGACATAGACAGGGTAGAGAAGGTTCAGAGGAGGGCAACAAAGATGGTGCATGGGTTGCATCAAACTTCTACGAAGACAGGTTGAAGGAACTGATCATGTACTCCCTGGAGGAGAGAGGAGAGGGGATGATAGAGACATACAAGTATCTTACAGGAGGAACAGGGCAGGAAACACTATTTTAAGCGAAAAGATGTTTCAGGACTAGAGGGCATGGGATGAAGTTGGAGGAGAGGATTCAGAAGAAACATGAGAAAGAATTTCTTCACAGAACGGGTGGTGGACAAGTGGAACACCCTGCCAGAGGAAGTGGTGGGGGCTGAAACAATCACGGGATTTAAGAATGCATGGGATAGACATAAAGGAATTCTAGAGGTCAGGGGTAAGGGGAAATAGACTGCTGGGAAAACAAACTGAACTTACAAGCTCAAATGGGCAGACTAGGTGGGCCATAGGCCCTTATCTGCCGACACTGTCTATGTATCTATGTATACTGAATGCTTCAGACACAGAGAGTGCGAGGCAAAAACCCTGCCAAGTAATATTCCCAAGATCTGCCAGGAAGGCAGGAAGACAGAAATATTTTAAGCTGCGTTTGGTC
This sequence comes from Neoceratodus forsteri, assembly GCA_016271365.2. Classification (NCBI taxonomy): domain Eukaryota; kingdom Metazoa; phylum Chordata; order Ceratodontiformes; family Ceratodontidae; genus Neoceratodus; species Neoceratodus forsteri. Next base: position 754,677,722 of record CM057451.1, read on the forward strand.
TTGAAGGTAGAGGTGGAAGGGAGGTGTGGGGAGTGCCTCATACAAGCGACTGCTCAATGATCACTCAGGTCATTGTGGAAAACCCCTGCGTATGAGACATTATGAGGTTTACTGACTAACATAAAGTCCGGTAGAGAGCTTCTGTTAGGGTTTTTCTTGTTAGGGCAGGTAACTTCAGGGGTAGTCTGAGTTAGCCCGTGCTCGTTGCAGAAGTCCTTAAGTCTGTTAGCATTGGCATTGCTCTAATTCATATTAAAGTCCCCCAATATGATGCTTTCCATGTTCACTTCTTCCAAGAGGGAGTTAAGATGAGTCAGTATGAATAGGCCAGCTGTTGGTGGCCTATACCATGCAGCAACCAATAGGGCTATTCCAGGCAATAGGGTAATTTTGAAGGCAAGATATTCAAATTCTCTGGGCATCGAGGTTTGGGCAATATCGGCAATTAGGAATTTATCTTTAATATATATGGCAACACCACAATCTGTTGTCAACCTGTTGCACCTGAACAGATTGTATCCAGGGATGTAAAACATTTTGTCAGGTACAGAGGTCTTTAGCCGGGTTTCAGAGAACATTGCTACACCCGCCTGCAGCTCCTTGGAAGCTGCTTGTCCCTGAACAGGGCTGCTCCAGCTCACCCACGGTCGGCCAGCACCCAGCCAGCCACCGACCAAGACCAGGACACCCGCCTGCAGCTCCTTGGAAGCTGCTTGTCCCTGAACAGGGCTGCTCCAGCTCACCCTCGGTCGGCCGGCACCCAGCCAGCCACCGACCAAGACCAGGACACCCGCCTGCAGCTCCTTGGAAGCTGCTTGTCCCTGAACAGGGCTGCTCCAGCTCACCCACGGTCGGCTGGCACCCAGCCAGCCACCGACCAAGACCAGGACACCCGCCTGCAGCTCCTTGGAAGGTACGGGACAGTGCAGCCAATCAGAACATGGGTGCTTCCAGCAAACCCACTCTGATTGGCAGGAGTTTTCCCCTGCTATAGACACCTGGCACTTTGTTAGACTTTCCATAGAACTAAGCACATTTCTACTGTGTTATTAGGAGGTTTTCTACTGTATTAGCTGGATCGTAATTTCTACTACTGTTTTAAATTGCTTACACCTGTTCTGTCTGACTGCTCTTCTTGCAGCGCCCCCCATCCAAGCACTCTGCCTTGGTGCCGATAAGTCTAACTACTTTTTTTTTTTTTTTAGTGGCTAGTTTTCCATTAGCAGGTTATACGGACCTGCCACTAGAGGGATTCTTGGTCTTCTACATAAATCACTGTATTCTTTCGTGGGCAATATGGCCTGCATTATAATTCTACTTCTTTCCCGGTTCTGCTACAAGGGGACTTGAGTCTGGAGGGTGGATGGCCACTAACTAAGCTGCTCCTGATCTCCTTGTTCCCCTTTCTGCTGTATTTTCTCATCTAGGTTTTAAATGGGTACCTAGGTGGGCAAATTTCTTGCCTAGAAAATATTGCACTAATACAAATCACGAGACCACTCAATCTGGGACCATGGCTCTCCTTATTGTGTTTTTATTGCTCCTAAGGTTCAGAGTTTTCAACAATACAGTGCAATTCGAAGTACCTCAATGCAATTCAGTTCTCCAATGTACCTTATCAATACCTAATGTTATAACAGCCTACCGTGCAGACACTCTGTCATTCTCCTCTCCCCTTTTAGCCTATTCCCCTCGGTTAGCCTACACCCCTTTGCTACTGTCCTCACCTATGTCTACCCAAGCACTTACATTGAACACAATCAACTGTCATTACAGTGGTGCTGCCTCTTGTGCAGCACGATATGGGTTACCGCGAAGAAATAAAAAAGCAGTCTCCATTCTTATAAGCTCCTTAAAGAAAGTTATACTTCTGCTTCTTCTCTGCTCAGGAAATGTGGAACTCAACCCTGGCCCCCCCTACAACTTACCTGGCCTATCGATTTTGCTGAGGCCACAGGTCTCAAAATGATGATGTCAACATTTTAAGCCTGCCTAAAAAACTTGTACAGCTGCAGCCTGGCTGCACGCTAACCCAGACCTTATCATAATTACTGAGTCGTGGTTAAAAAGACGAACACTGATCAACAAATATCACTGCAGGGCTACAATTTATTTAGAGCAGATAGAGAGTCTAGAGGCGGGGTGTGGTTATCTATGCCAAATCTAAGCACTTGGTCACCAATATTAGTTGCAAATCTCTAGCCAAGGAATTTGAGTTAGTTTCGCTGAGCCTTCATCTCCCTCCTCGGAATGTATCACTATCCTAGGTGGCTATAGACCCCGGCTGGTGGTGATGAAGTCCTTAATCTTTTGAAATCCATGTTGTGAGATGCAAAACTGAAACAATATTTCTAGGAGATCTAAATATGGACTGGCTGTCACCTAAATCACACGGCCTCAAATCCCTTTGTGACGAGCTAGGTCTTGGGCAATTAGTCAGAGAACCTACTAGGAACAACACTCTAAATACTGCCAACAGTTCCATTCTAGATGTGGTACTAACCACCCATCCACATAAAATATCTCATTTGGCAGTGTTTCACAATGACATGAGCGATCATGGAATTGTTGCTTGCATAAGATCTCAAATTAAGGCCCGTCCGCAACCCATCTTTATAACAAAAAGATCCTTTCGCAAATTTAGTGCAGTAAACTTCCTATCTGACCTGAGCATGATCAGATGGCAAGATCTTTACCTAACCCGAAGATGTCAACAAGGCAGCTTGCATCCTTAATGACAAACTCACTACAATAATAAATAAGCATGCCCTTTCATCAAAGAAAGGGTACGGAACAATTCAATCCCTGGTTCACCTCGGATCTCAAGGCAGCCCTTATAGCTCGAGATAAGCTCTGGGCTAAAGCTAGACATTCAAAGAATCTTCGGATTGGCAGGCCTTTAGAACAGCCAGGAATAACTGTGTGAAAAACTTCGCTCTGCTAAAACTAACTATTATATTTCTCTCTCGAACAAGCTAAAGGTAACCTCATAAAATATGGAAGACTATCAAAGCTATAGAAGGACGGCCCATGGCCCCTCTGTCCCAACAAAGATAGTTGCAAGTGGCAAGATTGTGGAAAACAAGTCCCTAATCCTTTAGGAACTTAACTCCCACTTTGCCACAGCTGGATTAGCTTTTGACTCGTCACCTTATGCTGGTGCTGCGGTGAGCGAGCATACCCCTCCCGCCACATCTAATCCTGCACCCAGCCCCTTCCAACTGCGCAAGATAACTTATAAAGAAGTAGAAGATTCTCTTCTTAACTTAGACACCAAAAAAAGTGCAGGGGACAATGGCTTGGAACCCTTTTTCCTTAGGTCAGGCTATGCCCATCTCACTGCCCCAATTCTCACATCTTCAATCTTTCCATTACATCTGCTGCTGCTGTCCTGCTGGAAATCAGCACATATCCTCCCTCTATTTAAATCTGGTGACCCATGCAATGTAAACAACTATAGGCCTATCTCCATATTGCCTATCCTTTCTAAAGTTCTCGAAAACTGATCCATATTCAGTTAAAATCTCACTTGAAACCTTCTCTCATTAACCCAGCTCATTCTGGCTTCGGGCTAATCATAGCACAATCACTGCACTAGCAAAAGTAACCAATGATTGGATCTCTGCTATAGATGCTAAGAAGGTAACTGGTGCAGTCTTTTGGACCTCAGCAAAGCTTTTGATACTGTTGATCACAAACTATTAGTCAATTGCCTTGCAAAGTTGGGTGCCACATACCATACCACCCAGTGGTTCTCTAGCTACCTAACTGGAAGATTCCAAAAAGTAAAGGTGGAAGGCTTTTTTTCTGCTGCCTTGCCAGTTGCAAGAGGAGTCTCCCAAGGATCCATCTTAGGCCCTATCTTGTTTTCTCTGTACATCAATGACTTAGATGCTAACATATCTACGTCCAATCTGCACTTTTTTGCAGATGATACTGTGTTGTATACTTCTGGCTCATCGTTATCTGAAGTCAAGGGAGTGCTTCAAGCGGACTTCACACAACTTGAGCATAATCTAATAAAGGCAGAGCTTCTGCTCAATGCTAAGAAGACTAAAGTGATGATATTCTCCCGCAGTGCTGTCTCAGGCCCCCCCAATACTCTTGCCCAAGACTTCATTGTCACCACGCTAAACGAGCCTCTGGAAGTTGTAACCAAATTTAAATATCTAGGTATCTGGATCGACAATAAATTATCTTTCAGTGACCACATCGAAGATGTCTCTAGAAGGTTAAAAGCAAGGTTAGGTTTCTTCTACAGAAATAGGCCCCTTTTTCCCCTTGAAACTCGAAACAAGCTTGTACAGGCCACTTTTCTCCCCCTACTCGACTATGGCGATGTAATCTATTCCTCCACCACTCTTGCAAATCTAAGTAAACTGGACATCCTTTATCACCGTGCGTTACGTTCATTACCAACTTTCACTGTCGCACCACTGTGACTTATATGCAGCTGTTGGTTGGACATCCCTTACTACTAGACGCCTGCTCCATGCTGGGCTATGGACTCTTAAACTGCTTCTGCAGAAATTGCCAAGCTATCTCTCTTCCCTTATTAGTATCTCACATAGTGCATACTCGTTAAGAAATCTGACTTTATTATGCTTGACATACTAAGGACGCGGACTTCCTTTGGTAAACGTGCATGCTATATGCCTTCCCTCCATTTGGAACCATTACAAAACTATATTGAAACTAATTCAGCACAGTTTCAATAAACTTCTACAAATCGCTAAGTTCAGCCAAAATAAAAGACACCTGTAACTGTCATTAAGTCTCTTCCTTCCCATGTGTGCCATATTTATCCACTGGTAAGGTATAATTGATTTGTCATATTAACTGCTTTCCTTCCCTTCTACTCCTGGCTTTATCTTTGCTTACGCTCCACTGCTACTCTATCAAATCTCTCCCCCCCCCATATCAGTTGTAGACTGTTGTTTGTTCTAGCTGCCAAAATACTGTATATGTATTGCACACACCAGTCATCATGTTTCATTTATCAGTATGCGACCTGTAAGTCGCTTCCCTGTCTCTTATCAATGTTTACCACCTGTGGTCACCCTATGTGGTACCCTTGTATGTATATCCAGTCTGTATCATGTAACGTGTATTTCATGTATATACTGTTATTACCTATCTGTGTTTGTACTTTAAGTGTTTATGTCACAGGACCTCCTTGTGAATGAGCTTGCTCAATGGAGTTTTCCTGCAATAAACTTGAACTTGAATTTGAACATCAGGCGCGGCGTGTAGTACCCATGCTTGGACCTGGTCTTACTTGTTGGCCAGGTTGCATACATTCATATACAGAAAGCTCAGACCCTTTAACTGAGGGAGTTCCAGAGGAGCAGCTAGCAGATGGGGAGGGCCTGGGTTAAGTTCAACACTACCTGCACAGAGTAACAGCAGTAATAGCAGTTTCCTGAGACATCTTACCAGAAATACTAACATACTAACATACTAAAATGCCAGCAGAATAGGCCTAACGGTGTTTCTTGTCTGCTCTTTTGGTCAGTCCCCAACCTGGGTGCTGACCTTGTTGTCCCCCTCGCCTTCTCTGGCTTCTCCCTTCCCAGTTCTGGATATTCTTGCTGCATTGGATTTTGCTTCCAGAACCCTTCCCCTGTACCTGTCCCACCCCCTCTTGAACCCCTCCACTGTCTCTGCCTCCACCAGCCCCCTAGGCAGTGCATTCTATGGCTCCACCACCCTCTCAGTGAAGTAGCACCTCCTCCTCCTTTCTCCCCTGAATCTTTCCCCTCCAGCTTCCAGCCATGCCCTCTAGTGGCCCCTTCCTCCTTCCTTGAAGCACCCCGACTGTTCCTCCCCTATTTACCCTCTTCATGTACCTAAAGACCTCTATCATGTCCCCTGTCCCTTCTCTCTTCCAATGTGTACATTTAGCTCTTGAGCCTCTCCTCATAGGTCCTGTCCCCAAGCCCCAAATCATTTTGGTGCCTCCTCTGGACCCTCTCCAGGAGGTTAATGTCCCGCTTAAGTGTGGCCTCCAAAACTGCACGCGAGTACTCAAGGTGCGGCCTCACCAAGCAGTTATACAGAGGGAGTATCACTTCCCTCCTTCTGGAGGTGATCCCCCTAGCGATGCATCCCAGCATCCTGTTGGCCTTGGCTGCTGCCCTCCTACAAGTCTCAGAGGTGCTCATCTTGACATCCACCACCACCCCCAGGTCCCTCTCAGCCATCGAGACTTGTAGCATTTCCCCACCAGGGTGTACACTTGACTTGGGTTTCTGGCCCCCAGGTGGAGTACCTTGCATTTCCCTGCATTGAACCTCAGCTTCCACTTTCTAGACCATCTTTCCAGAGCCTCCAGGTCCCCCTGTAGGGCCACCCTCCCCTCCTCCCCATCCACCACCACCCCAGTTTCGAGTCATCTGCAAAGAGACTCATCTCACTCCTGATTCCTGTCCTTATGTCCGATACGTAGGCGTTGAACAGAAGGGGCCCAGAGACTGATCCTGTGGGACCCCACTAATGATCCTCCTCTGGGGATGAGACTATCCCCCAACTCGACCCTCTGGGTCCGGTTCTGAGCCAATTGCCTATCCATCTGATCATCTGGTTCCCACCCCATTTCTCCAGCTTATCCAACAGGCCACGTGAGAACAGAGTCAAATGCCTTGCTGAAGTCTAGAAAGAGGACATCCACTGGTCTACCCAGGTCCAAGGCACTTGTCACCAGTCATAGAACTCCACCAGGTTTGTCTGACACGATTTCCCAGGATGAATCCATGCTGTCTATCGTCCAGGCACCCTGACTTATCCAGGTCCCCCCTAGCCTCTCCTTGACAATGCCCTCCATCATCTTGCCCACCACGAGGTCAGGCTGACAGGCCTGTAGTTCCTGCCACCTCCTTGATCCCCTTGTGGATAGGCACTATATGCCACCGCTTCAGTCTTGGGGCACCCACCCTGTCCTCAGAGAGATGGTGAAAAGCTCTGCCAGGGGTTTTGCTAGGACATCTGCAAGTTCCTTCAGCACTCTGGGATGTAATTTATCCGGCCCGTGCTTTCTCCGTCTTAAGGGGCTGGGGGCCTCACTCTCTCAGCTGTGATTTCCACTTCCGGTACCCCTTCTCCCTGCTTAGCCCTCCCCCCACCTGCCAGTGATGCCTCCCCCTCTCCCCAGACCTGCCGATCGGTAAGGGTCCCTCCTCAGTATCTCTGTCTCCTCCCATGTATGATGCAGCACCCCCATTTTCCTTGGTGAAAACTGAGTGAAGTACTCATTTAGTACCTCAGCCTGCTCCCCGGGTCTTGTGCCCATCTCTCTCCTGATTTAATCCTGCTAATCTGCCCCTTCACCCTTCGTTTTTCCCCAATGTATCTAAAGAACCCCTTGTTCCCTCTCCTAATTTCCCTGGCCAGGTTCTGCTCCTTCCTTGCCTTAGCCGCCCTCACCACTCTAGTGGCCCTTTTAGCCATCAGCTCGTACTCCCCTCGATCCCTTTCACTCCTTGAGCACTTGAATTGCTTATAGGCTGCTTTCTTTCCCCGCACCACCTCCTGGACCTCCCTGGTCCACCAACAGGGTTTTTGGGCCCTACTGCATTTTCGTCTTACTCTTGCACAGGTGCTGGTAGCATCCTGCACCCCTCTCCTGATGATTTCCCACCTACTATCAGCGTCCATGTCTGACCCAATCCCATCCAAATGCTCCTTAAGGATCCTTCCCATTTCCTTAAAATCCACCCCCCTGAAGTCGGTTACTTCCGTCTTTGTGCAGCCTTCTACCCCTCCTAGGTCCAGGCAGAACCAGACCGTGGCATGGTCACTCCCCGCCAATGGGTCCCTTACCTCCAGGCCCCCAATCTGGTCACTGTCTGCCAGGACCACATCCAGTACCCGTGCCTCCCTGGTCGGTTCCCTCACCTGCTGAGTTAGGAACGCGTCTTGAAAGACATCCAACAACCTCTGTTCCCTGGTCACAGAGGATGTCATAGTCTCCCAGTCTGTTCCTGGCATGTTTAAGTCCCCCAACACCACCACCGTTCCTCTGCCCAGTCTGCAGTGTCTCCTAACATCTGCCACCAGACTGTCCTCCAGCTCCTCCGCCAGGGCAGGGGGTCTATACACCACTCCTATTTTTACCCTCTTGCCTCCCCTTGTTATCAAGGTGACCCAAATCGCCTCCACGGTTCCCTCCGCCTCCTCTACTCCCCCTATGCCAATGCAGTTTTTGACTATCATTGCTACCCCTCCTCCCCTTCCCTCCCCCCTGTCCTTCCTGAACATAGTGTATCCCTCCAGGTTCAGGTCCCAGTCATGTCTTGCAGTGGCCCAAGTCTCAGTGACAGCTGCCACATCCACTGCTCCCTCAGTTAGCATCGCCTGGAGCTCAGGCATTTTATTGCCCAAGCTCCTGGCATTTAGCAGGACTACCTTCCACCCTTTCCCTATAGTTCCATTTCCCCTGCTCATGTTCCCATGGGGATTCTGTTTTCCCCTGGTCTGCACTTTGCCAGTTGGCCTTTTCCTGCAATCCTCCTGGTCCCCAGGGGGGTGGAGACAGAGTCCCTCCTTTGTCGGCACACCCTTGACAGCCTTTTCTCCCATCCCACCCCCCTTCACAAGTTTAAACCCCACTTTTCACCAATGAACCCCTCTATTTTCAACTTAAGGATTCCCCTCCCCTCCAAATCTTAGGAAGGCTTTGTAAGGTTGCTTAACCTGTTCACTGACTCGGTCAGCAGAGTAAGAGTTAGAAGGGTAGCAAGAGTTAAGCAAAGCAGATAATACTGCCCTAATCGAAAGGATAAGAGGGGCCTGCATTGTGAGGGTTGGGCAGTAAGGGATATGAATCATTTTAGATGTATACAGATTACTGCCTTTAAAGAGAGTTAACTGGGTGGCAGATACCATCAGGCTTATTTCCTGGCCTAAAGGTGTGTTCGGGCGGGCTCAGTCATTCCTTAGGTCTGTGCTTGACTCCACTGATAGAAGGAGAATGCAGCCAGGGAGGAAAAAGCATTCTGAGGAAGCCATCACTGGGATTACTGTGTGGCAGTGTGGCCAGAACCTTATGGATGTTAATGCGTAGTTGGCTGCAGCCCTGTGGCCACCTAGGCTTTGGAGCCGAGGATTAAGGAAGGTTTGGCAATGAGGAGTGTTTATAAGCAGCTTCAGCAGGCTATGTAAAGCCAGCTCAGTCAGCAGCCGACAATTGAGGGTGGAGGGGAAACAATAAGAAGCCAGGGAAGTAGCAGAGCACCTGTGTAAGGTGAATAAGGAGAGGAGGAGGAGAAAGGAAGTGGGACAAGAGAAAAGTATTCAAAGCAACACAGCTCAGTTTCAGGGACTACTCTGAATATTCAGAAATGTTCAGGATTTGAGTTGGGTCAGCCTCAGGTTCCTCCTGCTAGAGTAACAGGCATTATTTTGTTCAACGAGAAAATTAAGTTGCTGGGGATTACCTTTGGGACACCACAAGACGATCTGAAAAACTGGAATGCTAAAATTCAACAAGGACAATGTTTAGTAGCCCAATGGAGCAAATGGCGAGTAGGGAAAAAAAAAAAGAGAGTGTACCTCATTAAGACATATTTGTTACCTAGTTTTCTTTATTTGAGTTATGTCTTTCCACTCTCCAAAAGTCTAGAAACCACCCTTTTGAGTATATTTTTTCAGGCAGTCTGAGGTAGCAGGCTGAAACCATTGAAAATAAACATTACTTATTTGCCGGTTTCCCGGGGGGACTGGGCATGGTAAACCACATTGTATTTTTTTACTGCATTTTCATATATTCTAGCATAAGACCTTTGTTACAAAATACTGGGCAAAGCTGGGTACAAATGTTTCATTTTTCTTGCCATTCCTGGTACCAGCAATGGGAAAGAGGCAGATCAGTCCCACTCAGCCGACAGACACAAACTCCAATATACATTAGAGAGACCTTTGTGAAGCTTAAAAGTTGGAAGGTCACTAGTCTAGTGGTTCTAACCAAACCAAGGAAGTGGCTGTATGACTGGATACAGGACAACAATTTTGAAGAGCCTGAACCGTTCCCAAAATGTGCTCCCCAATTTCTGCCTGATCTGCAGCATCTTAAAAGAGCATCGTATCCCACCTAAAATGTAGGCTATCCACTGGCTTAGCTGCCACTCAATAATTAACATAAAAGACAACCAGAAGCACAAGACACTGGAGGAAAGGTTTGGTAACAGACCACTCAGTGTCCAACAAATAGAAACCTTGGACCATCTATTTTTTACTTGTACCTTTATTACAGGATTCTGGAGGGAACTTGCCACTAGTTGGCAAGAACCATGGTTCTCTGTCGTTACTTTTGAGGACTTGATGTATGGGTGTTATCATGGTTCTATATAAAAAATGGGATGAGAGCACATTACATATTGTTTTGTTATGTATTAAATGGTTCATCTGGAACACTAGGAGTTTATTCAGTTTACAACAGAAGCAGATTTCACATCATGAATTCATAGAAAAGATTATCGCTGAACTGAGGCACATATACCAACAAAAGGCAAAAAATATGTTAACTAGGGTTTTAAGAGCAGTCTGACGTAATATGCCATGGATTATTGATTCTGATGTGCCTATAACCTGAATTGCCATAAGAGTTCCTTATCTTTTTTTTGCAAAGTTTTATCAGAACACAGTATAATAATTTTTATATGATTTTGCTAAAGTTTATTTCTCGGCTGATGTAAAAAGCTTTTGTTTACTTTCTTTAATATGAGCCTTAATACTGTATTGGATTTATATTATGTTCTGCTTCAGTGACTTTCCTGTTGTTTTTGTTTTTCCTTTTTGATTGTTTTTTTGTATATTTCACAATGATGTTATTGTTTGATTTTCTATCCCAAATAAAAACTACTCTTTTCAAGAAGTGCCATGGGATCTTTAACATCCACCTGAACTACCACCAGGACAGGCAGATGGGACCTCAGTTTAACATCTCATCCAAAAGAATGAAACCCAGTCAGGAGAACATAAAAGGCTTTACAAAAAATTATTAACCTGGTATTAAAAATTGGACCAAATAACTCTGAAAAGCTTAAGAAAATACACTATAAAAATCATAGAGGGTGAGATGGTTGCACTTCACATGGCATAAAATAAATAACTACAAATGGGTGTATCAATATGCAGTGTTAGGATGGTATGAATGACATATGGAGCTATGCATTTTAAGAATACAAACAGTACGTCGAAAGCTAACAATTTCCACGGAAGAGTGTTTGGTGAATCTGGTTTTCTTTGGATAGATGCATGATACTCAATCTATTTGATATAAGGTGACACAGAAAATGGGATACTAAAAAGAGAATAATCGATTGGTTACTATACATTATAAGTCAGTAATTGCATCGAGAGGTTCTGGGGACATGAAAACCTCGAGAGCGAAGCTTGAGAGGTACCCATGTCCCCAGAACCTCGAGATGCAATTACTGGCTTAAAATATATACTAACTTATCGATTATTTTTTTTAATATATGGCTCCAAGTTTTTTCAGAGGGTGATCGGCTGCTGCCATGAAGGATGCTGTCAGTCCTGGCCGACCGCCTCACTGCCTTGCTCTGTCTCTTTCTCCCCCTGCCCGCTTGCACACACAGAACACTGCCTCGCTCCATCTCTTTCTCCTCAGCCCACTCGCACACACAGGGCAGTAAAAAAACTGTTGTTTAGTCCTACCTTTTTTTCTTATTGTGGGGGGGGGGGCACAGGATCAGCCAGAAAAGTCCTTTTAAAAATAAAAAAATGGGAAGTGCCATGGACACTATGCACGCTCACTAAGCAAGAGATGACCGCCATGTTTTGAAAACCATTTTGGTCACCCACAGACAGAGCGCGGCCAATGATTAGCTGCATTGTGAGCGTCAATGCTTGATTGACGTTTAAAAGGGTTACTACTAATTTGGGGAGCTGTGGGCTTGTGCTGTTGAGTTTGGCTGGTAATACTATCGTTCAGGTCCCGAATGATACTATTACAGGACATGAACGATAGTGTTATCACTCTAAAAGTGTAGTATTTTCACTTCAGGAGTGATAGTATTACCAAAAAAAATTGTATGCTTTGGTATAGTATTAAACTGATGATCCATATATTAAAGGCATTTAATGAGTTGTGCAGTGGTGCTACACTGGGTCTGTAATAAACACACAGAACCAGTTACAGTGTTTTGTAACAGGAGTTTATTGTGACAAAAATAATTTATAGCCTTTTTGAACAGAATTCCTATGATTTTGAAACTGTATGACTATAAGGTGAGTCAAAAATTAATGGGTGCTCGATGCTTATGAGGATGTAACACAGTAATTAAATAAATACTAAAGTATATTTGTATATGTGTATAATGGTTCTTTTCATACACTTACTGTAAATATTTTTATTCTTTAAGGAACCACGTTCTTCTGATGAAGCCTGATTAGGCAAAATGTTGGGTGTGCTTGTGGTGGACTTGGCTACTAAATGAAGAAAATGGAGCTGGCAGTATAGCCTAGAGATTAGAGTAAGGAGCTGTGAATGAGCTTGGCACATCCAGCAGATATGGGTTTGATTCTCATAACCTCTGCTTGCATGCTGTGTGACTCTGAGCAAGTCACTTAAGCAACCCAGAGCTCCTAGGTTTCCCCTAAAAGCAGGCACTTGTGCCTAGTGGGCCTTATCTGGTTTGGTTACCAACATATTTTTTTAAAAAGAAGATTACTAATGAAAACTTGTATATCTTGGGTGTGGCTCTATCTTTGTGCATTCTGTTTCTGCAAGTGTACCAATTACAGCTCATGTCTTATACATTTGATGGAAACACTTTATTGGATGTACCAAGGTGGTCACTGGTGGACTTACTTTTTTCTCAATAAAATCTTATTGAAATACAATATTTATAGTAAATGCACAATCAATATACATCAGTTACAATAATCAATTAATCATTAACATGTGGAATCAACTACATGACTAATTTTGACACAGAAAGTAAACAGTAACAGGAGTTACAAAAAAGTCAATATTATACATGAAAGGGATGTTACTCCACAAGTCAGCAAAGATTATTCCCCTGAATCATTGAGCCAAAAAGAGATTAAAGAAGAAGAAGAAGAAGGAAGAAAGGAAAATGGAAACCTATAGAGGGAGGGAAATCAAGTGTGGCGTGTAAATGGCAGAACTGATGATGTAAAGCAATTGTAGACTGTTCGCCACTTAGAATTAAATATGTAGAACTGGGCTAGCATTAGATGAGCAAGCCTCTCTATTCCTAAAACTTCCAAGCATTCAGATTTCATTCTGTAAATGGTGGCACATGGTCCTCTAACCATAATCTGAGTATGGATTCCTTTCCGCAGCTGTTATTAAGGTTACAATGCAGTGTTGTTCCTTGCTCCAGGTCTCTGTCTCATCAAAGTGCCCAATAAGACAAGTCTCCACATTCAGTTTTCCTTGTAACCATGTGGTATCTCTAAAGAAATGCTTAATATTATCCCCATAACATTTCCATTTTAGGGTAAATCCTGAATATATGAATCAAGTTGGAATTAGCTGTGGTGATATGTGCCAGAGTGTTCTAATGTATCACCACTAGGTGGCACCAAAGTACTGGAATAGGTGGAACCAAAGTGTTTGTAAGTGCTGTAGAAGGGACCTTTTATAGAGAGAGACACTAAAGAAGCACATGTCCAGCCATGTGAATAGGGATGTGATTGCTGTAAGGACTTTGCCCTGGTATGTTCTAATAAAACTAAACTTAATCTCTTACTAAGCCTCCTGATAATTGCATGACATTAGCAACTCCACATTTCACCTGAATACATGCCAGGAGGCTTTGAGAGTCAGCACTGGCATCTACAGAGGATTCCCCAGTAAAGACAAGGTCTTGGATAATTTTGACTATGCAGTCAAACATGTCTACACCTTCTGGTTGAATAGATAGTATTATTTTGTACTAAGATGTTAAAATGAATGAATGCTCCTTCCTGTAATAGATCTTTAATTTTAATTTTAATTATTCCCTTCTTTTCCCATTCTAAGCTCTCAAATACCCAGCCATTAGCGGTGAGATTTAGGCTATGGAAAAGGGATTGAAGCTGGGTTTTCTTAAATTCAGGTCCAGCAGAGTCGACCATCTTCTAAGGACAAAGAGGTTATTGGCCAGAATTAGCAGGACATAGCAGATTTAGTAAATAGTAAGGATCCTAAATGCACTGTGTTGTCATTAGTTAGATCTAATTCCATTTCAGGTCACTCTGGGTTAGAAATGGAACCTTCCTGGATATTGAACCATTTTACTAATTGAGTCATCCTACAGGTAAGAAAGTAATAGTAAAAGCCAGGTGCTTTGAGTCTCCCAAAGTCTTTGGATCTGGATAATCTACAATAGGACATTCTGCAACTCTTGTGAGCCCATAGCAAATTGGAGATTAAGCTCTGTATACTTAATAACCAGTTTTTACTAGTATTGAATGGCAGCAAGAAGAAGATGTAGAGGCATTTTGGTAGGATTATCATTTTCACTGAGTCCAACAGGCCCTAAAGCCCCAGTGGCAAATTGTTCCACCTAGCTAGCCTGCACAAAGGTTTTAAGGAGCGATACATTTTTGTTGATAGTCTTGGTTACAGAGTTAAATACTAGGTTAGAGCGTGTGTGGCGTAGAGCTGGCTTAGATGCCGACAAGCTTAGACTGATGGAGCATCATAGACTATCAGTCATCAGTCTCCCATAAGAAGGCAGAATTCCTGTCCAGGGATATTGCTTCCGCACAGAACCGATCAGCTCAGCTGTTCCGAACCGTGAACAGACTGTACAATCCAGCCTGTCTAGGAGTCAGGAAAGCCTTGTCGCAAGTGGAGTGCGATGAGTTTGCTCGCTTCTTTGCTGATAAGGTTGCTGACATCAGGTCGGAGATTCGCTTATCAGGCCCTATGGGGTTACTAGTTGTCAGAGTGAGGTCATGACTCCTCTGTTTTTCTGGGCCGATTTTGACCGACTGGCAATCAAGGAAATCATGCGGCTTCTCCGGAGTATGCGTCCAACTTGCTGTAGTTTAGATCCGGGCCCTACTCGCCTTTTAATGGGTTGTGTAGATGTGATCAGCCCCATTCTAGTGGAATTAATCTGGTGTTCATTGGAGTCAGGGGAGTTTCCCAGCTCTCTGAAGGAGGCTGTGGTAGCCCCTTTCTCAAGAAATCATCTCTTGCCCTAGATTCTTCTGCAAACTACAGACCGATCTCTAACCTTCCCTTTATAGGGAAAGTTATTGAGAAAGTTGTCATACAACAGTTGGAGAACAATCTTACCATCCATGCAATCTACGATCCTCTCCAGTCTGGTTTCTGTAAGAGATGCAGTACTGAGACTGCTCTGATTTGGGTATTCAATGATTTCCTGATGGCTAGAGATCAGAGCACCATTCCATCTTGGTCCTTCTGGATCTCTTTTCAGCTTTTGACACCAAGAACCACGGGGTACTTCTTGATCACCTGTGATTCATTTGTGGCCTGTCTGGTACAGTCCTCGAATGGTTTCATTCTTTCCTCACTGGCATGTTGCTGAGGGTAGTATTGGGGATTTTTTCCTCTGACGCCTACCCCCAGCCATGTGGGGTCCCACAGGGTTCAGTTTTGTCCCCCATATTGTTCACGATGTATATGCTCCCATTAGCAAACATTGCTGTAGTTTAGATCCAGGCCCTACTCACCTTTTACTGGGGTGCATAGATCTGATCAGCCCGGTTCTAGCGGAATTAATCTGGTGTTCATTGGAGTCAGGGGAGTTTCCCAGCTCTCTGAAGGAGTCTGTGGTTACCTCCCTTCTCAAGAAATCATCTCTTGCCCCAGATTCTCCTGCAAACTACAGACTGACCTCTAACCTTCCCTTTATAGAGAAGGTTATTGAGAAAGTTGTCACACAACAGTTGGAGAACCATCTTACCATCCATGCTAGCTACGATCCTCTCCAGTCTGGTTTCTGTAAGAGATACGGTACTGAGACTGCTTTGATTTGGGTACTCAATGATCTCCTGATGGCTAGAGACCAGAAGTGCCATTCTATCTTGGTCCTTCTGGATCTTTCTTCAGCTTTTAACACTGAGAACCATGGGGTACTTCTTGATCGCCTGCGGTACATTTGTGGCCTGTCTGGTACAGTCCTCAGATGGTTTCACTCCTTCCTCACTGGCAGGTTGCAGAGGGTAGTATTGGGGATTTTTTCCTCTGATGCCTACCCCCAGCCATGTGGGGTCCCACAGGGTTCAGTTTTGTCCCCCATATTGTTCACGATGTATATGCTCCCATTAGCAAACATTGCTGTAGTTTAGATCCAGGCCCTACTCACCTTTTACTGGGGTGCATAGATCTGATCAGCCCGGTTCTAGCGGAATTAATCTGGTGTTCATTGGAGTCAGGGGAGTTTCCCAGCTCTCTGAAGGAGTCTGTGGTTACCTCCCTTCTCAAGAAATCATCTCTTGCCCCAGATTCTCCTGCAAACTACAGACTGACCTCTAACCTTCCCTTTATAGAGAAGGTTATTGAGAAAGTTGTCACACAACAGTTGGAGAACCATCTTACCATCCATGCTAGCTACGATCCTCTCCAGTCTGGTTTCTGTAAGAGATACGGTACTGAGACTGCTTTGATTTGGGTACTCAATGATCTCCTGATGGCTAGAGACCAGAAGTGCCATTCTATCTTGGTCCTTCTGGATCTTTCTTCAGCTTTTTAACACTGAGAACCATGGGGTACTTCTTGATCGCCTGCGGTACATTTGTGGCCTGTCTGGTACAGTCCTCAGATGGTTTCACTCCTTCCTCACTGGCAGGTTGCAGAGGGTAGTAGCGAGGATTTTTTCCTCTGATGCCTACTTCCTGCCATGTGGGGTCCCGCAGGGTTCAGTGTTGTCCCCCATGTTGTTCGCAGTGTATATGCTCCCATTAGGAAATATTGTAATATGGTACGGACTGAGCGTTCTCTGTTATGCAGATGATACTCAGCTGTATCAGTCTTTTGTGCCCGACCAGGATAGTGCGGTCTCAGTTTTTTCTGTTTTACTTAAATCCAAGACTGGATGAATTCCAGTTGGCTGAAACTGAACCCTGACAAGACGGAGGTGTTAGTGGTGGATCCGGGTCACCGGATAGAGGGGCAGTTGCCTGGCAGCCATCTGGGCTTTGGCTCGGGGGCTCCCAGCTCGTGACCTCTGAACGGGTGTGGAATCTGGGGGTGATATTTGATGACGGGCTGCCACTTTGTTCACAAGTGTCAGCTGTGGTCAAGTCCTCCTTTTACCATCTGAGGAACATCACCTGGATTAAGCACCTTGTTGTGTCCGGTGAACTTCCAATTCTGGTCCATGCCTTTGTGACCTCGCCCCTTGACTGCTGTAACTCCTTGTACCTAGGGCTTCCTGGGGTTGATAATCATCACTTGCAGCTAGTGCAGAATGCTGTGGCCAGGTTATTGTCCAGGTCAACTCGATCCAGTCATATTTCATCTGTGCTGCGCTCTCTGCACTGGCTGCCTGTCCAGTGGCAGATCACCTTTAAAGTTGGCTTGCTGACTTTTAGAGCCCTACACAGTCAGGGTCTGTGCTACCTACAAGTGCTTTTGAGCCCCTACTGCCCCCTCAGACCACTCCGCTCAACCGACAAGGGATTGCTAGAGATTCCCAAGGTGCGTTTGAAGACCTTGGGAGCTCGGGCTTTTGCCTTTGGTGCTCCCTTCCTGTGGAATTCTCTACCTCGTTGGGTATGAGAAAGCCAGACAGTGGAGAACTTTAAAACTGCTTTAAAAACATATTTGGTTGCACGTGTCTTTTTTGCTGATTTCTAGTATGTATAACTGCACATTTTAAACCCTTTTAATTGTCCTATTTGTATGTGAATTGTTTGTTTTTAGAAAACCGTACAGCACTTTGATAGTCACTGATATTGCACTTTATAAATAAATGTATTATTTATTATTATTATTATAATCCCTAACTAATCAAGTTTTTCTGTTTCCTAAGTTATTCCCAACTCAGCAACCTCCTGTTTTATGCAGAAGGGGTTAAGACGCAGGAAAGCCGATTTATCTTTGTTTAACTTATATCCCGAGAGTGAACCAAATTCTGAAATGATTTCTAGAATTTTTTTAATTGATTGACCAGGGTTAGTGATGGACATGAGTATATCATCTGCATACGCAGAGAGCAGATGCTCCTTGCCCTGCATTGTAATACTTTTAATTTCTTTATCTACAGACAGCTTCCTGACTAATGGATCTAGAGTCAGATTGAACAAGAGTGGTGAGAGACAGCACCTCTGCCTAGTACCCCTTTTCAAAAGAAAAGACAGTGAGGTAACACTGTTGATGATAACAGAGGCAGATGGGTTATTATATAATAGTTTCACTCATCTTGTAAAGTCATCTGAGAAGCCATATATTCTCAAGACTTCCAACAAATGAGACCACAGGACCCTATTGAATGCTTTTTTGGCATCTAGTGAGAACAAACCTGTTGCTGTTCTCGATTTATTCATTATTTCCATCACATGAAATCATTTTCTGGTGTTGTCCACTAACATCCTGCCTTTAAGGACATCCATTTACTTATCTTCAGTTAGAAGGGGAATAACCTTCTGCAGTCTATTGGCTACAATTTTGGCCAGTATTTTAGTGCCTGTGTTTATCAGGGTTATAGGTCTCTAATTCTTACATTCATTCTGATCTTTCCCTACTTTACTTATAAGGGTGATGAGGCCTTGAGTCATATTAGAAAGTAAATGACATTTGTTAAAAGTTTCCTGGAATACTTCAGTTAAGTTGGGTGCAACTTCTTTAATTAATTTATGATAGAAATTAACAGAATAGCCATCAGGTCATGGGGCTTTATTTATTTTTAGTTTGCTAATAGCTTCCGTAATTCTGTAGGCTAATTTCTTGCAATAGAGGAAGTTTATAGTCATTTGGCACACAGGAAATGTGTATGCCTGAGCAAAAAGAGTCAATACACTGTAAAAGTGTCAGATCCTTAGTATCATACAGATCTTTGTAAAAATTTAAGAATACTTAATTAATTTTTTTATTTTCCAGTAACTAAAAGCTTACTTTGAATATCTCTAATGGAGCAGATTATGGTGGCATTACTGTTCTGTTTAAGCCTTATGGCTAATATTCTGGAAGCTTTGGGCCCAAACTCTGTATAATTCAACTTAGATGTCCTTATAGCAAATTTGGCCTCATTTATTTTTTTTGTTGTTGTTGTCTGGCTCCTTCCACCAGGCACGGGAGGTTCTGGCCACCTATTCCACTCGCTGCTCCCTCCATCCCCAGGTTTACCCCCCTGGGCAGGGCTGCTGTGCAGACGCCCCCTTCCCAAGGTACTCAGTCAGCTAGCCCTGACTTACCCCCAGGGTGGAGTCATGGGAGAGGGACCCCACCCCCCGGTGGACTTTAGTCTGTAGCGGGAGCAGTGGCAGAGATGGGGGGGCGTCATTTTCGGCTGACATTTTTACAGGTTTTTCCCTTGGGGGCAGGGATGTGCAGTGATGCCTGCATCCACCCCACCCCGTAACGTGTGGTGCCATCTGTGACAGTAGCCCCAGCTTCCGCCAGTGGCCCACATGATGTGGGACACTCTTCCCCCTTCCCCTGGAGAACGAGAGCAGTCCCTGGGACACTCAATCCTTCTCCCCTGGCCAGCCCTCTGACTCCCGAGTCCATCTCCGAACCTGGGATGTTGGTGCCACAAGCAGACGCCTTGTGGGCTGGCTAATTTGGCCTAATTTCTAATCAGTTCATAATACTCGGTCTTAAGTCTAGATCAAGACGACTAAATCTCTTCAGAGTCACCAAACTTAAGTTTATCTTCGATCTACTTCGCTTTGCTCAGAATTTCCTCTGTTTTAACCTTCTGCTTTCTTTTTATGCCAGAAAAGGCACTGATCCAAAAGCCTCTAAGAACACACTTCAAGCTTTCCCAACTAGTTGTCAAAGAAGTGTCTACTGGTTTACTAAATTTAAAAAAAATGTTGATATCTTTTTTCACCTGAGCGAGAACATCACTGTTGTTCAAGAGGGAATTATTTATTTTCCACCTACTACTTCTTTTAGTAACATTCCCCTTCCAAAAAGGAAATTAATACAGGAGAATGATCAGAGATGACTTACTCTTTTATTTGGGAGTCAGTCACTCATTTTATCATTACCTTGGGGATATAGATTTGATCAATCCTAGACCCAGACTTATAACAAGTAGACCAATATGTAAATTCTTTCCTATCAGGATGAAACACTCTCCATGCATCCAAGAGGTCTAGCACCTCAGTCAGTGTATTTAGATCTTTTTCCAATTTGGTTTTAATGTAATAGAAAGGGACCTGGGGGTAATTATATCAGATGACCTAAAGGTGGGCAAGCAATGTGAGAAGGCAGTAAGGAAGGCAGGGGGGATACTGGGATGCATAGGAAGAGGCATCAATAGTAGAAAACAGAAAGTTGTTATCCCTCTGTACAGACAGTTGGTGAGACCCCATCTGGAGTACTGTGTGCAGTTCTGGAGACCCCATCTCCGCAAAGACATAGACAGAGTGGAAACTGTCCAGAGGAGGGCAACCAAAATGGTGCAGGGCTTGCACCAGAAGACATATGAAGAAAGACTAAAGGAGCTTAATATGTATACCCTAGAGGAAAGGAGGGAGAGAGGGGACATGATAGAAACTTTCAAGTACCTCAAGGGAATTAACAAAGTCCAAGAGGGTAGCATCTTCCAGAAAAAGAGATGTACAAGAACAAGGGGCCAATTTGAAGATAGAGGGGACGGCTCAGAGGTAATGTGAGGAAGTATTTTTCACTGAGAGGGTTGTGGATGCATGGAACAGCCTCCTGAGGAGGTTGTGGAGTCAAGAACAGTGGGGGACTTCAAGAATGCATGGGACAGGCATAAGGCAGTCCTAGTGGGTGTAGGAGGAAGTAAGCTGTTGGTTAACTAGGATTTGCAGCTTATCTGTCAGGTAGGAAAATGGGCAGACTAGGTGGGCCAAGCGGTCCTTATCTGCCGTCAAATTCTATGTTTCTATGTTTCTACACACAAACAGAGGTGAGAAAGTAGTAAGTGCCGCAGCTGGGACTTGGTTTTAATGTATTTGGGGTTAGTCCTATCTAGAAGTGGATCAAGGATACAATTTGCATCTCTTGCCAGTATAACAGTAGTGTCAAGATAATTGGTTAGCTTATTGTAAAGTTCCTTGTAGATAAGATGGGAAGGATCATTGGGACCATATATACTGTACTGACAAATGTGATTTCCACCTCATTAAGCATGGCCCTCACTATATATAGTGACCATTAGTATCTGATATACTAGAAGATATTTGGAAATGTAGGCCTCTTTTTATTAAGATTAGAACTCCAACATTTTTAGAGTTTTGACCTGCCCCCACAACTTGACCCACCCATTCCCTACGCATCAAATCATAGTGTGGTTCTGTTAGGTGTGTCTGCTGTAGGAATACTATAGATGGGCTGAGTTTCTTCAAATGCCTCAAAACTGAAGCTTTTTTAATCTTGTGGTTGAGGCCTCTTACATTCCATGTCACCAGATTCACTGTTTGGCTGTTAGACATGGTTGACTGTATTTACAAAATGATCATTAGGACTGGCCTTATCCGTAACATAAATACTAATATTTGTACACAGTCCCCAAAACAAGTTATCATTGACTGATTAGGAGATAGCAAGTGTTTCATCAAAGGCAGGCAAATCTGCACTACTATAAAAAGTATTAACGAGAGATGAGAATGTATGTAAAGGAGAGCTAAAAAAAACATTGGGGATATAGAAGAAAATAGATAAATTCCCATTTGACTTAGATAGGGGGAGTGTTCTAAGAAGTAAGCAATTAAACATTCCTTCAGCCCAGGATTGCCATCTGTCCTCAAATAGACAATTAGAAAGAAAGGTAATAAAGCTATCATGAGGAGGAGGAGGAGAAGGAGATATCCTGCAGCAAACCCCCCAAAAACATTCTTAGAAGAGCTCATGCAATAGACTATGCATCCCCGGAGCTCCATCCCTTCCCCTCTCCTTCCCCCTTAATACTGAATATAATTAGTAACCAAAAGATCTAGTAACGTAACATGGCTTCTTTGTCATAGTGAAGATAAAATTCCAGACTACTACTAGCTCGGTATTATGAATTTAAATAAGAACTGTTACTATAGCAAAAAAAAATATATGTATAATGAACTTAAATATTAAGGTTAGAGATTCAGACAAGGTAGCAGTACAGTTGTGAGAGGGATTTAAATGAGAGCCAGTGACCAATGAAGCTACAAATATCAGCACTGCATGAAAATGATATGGCTTTGAGTAACCTAATGATTTAAAGCACCTTGAATCTTTAACAGTAAAGTATAAGTCTCTCTTATATATTGCAAAGTTGAGAGCTTACCTTGTAGTAACTTCATGTCCCACTTTAAAGAAAACATTGGTCTGCTTAATCTTCTGTGGACTACAATGTACTGAAATAGTATAAAATTAAAAATCACTATAAGTAAATTATTACAGACAGTCAACAGAAAGGCACAAGTTCTTTAAAGAAAAACAATAGAATGGTGAAAGGTAATAAACAAAGAAAAATCCTCAGATGTTAGAACAAACGATGCAGAGGGAGTGAAACATGCAAGTTCCATTGGAGAGAGGGACATTGCCACACCAAAACAAATCCATTTCATTTTTGTGCATCTCTTCTTTTAGTTACTGCTTAAAAGAGCATGTGACCATTGACCTATAGTCACAGACAGTTCATGGTGAGTAAAGGGGCTGTCCAGCACAAGAGCTGGTTTTATAACCATCAACTGAAAATCTTAAACCATTACTTCCAAAACTGCACTGTTTCAAAGAAACAAGTCGGATCATTAAGTTGATTCACTACACTGTATCTTTAGATGAAGACAGCCTCACCAATAATCCAACAGGAGTGTTAACATAAATGAGATCTTAGAGATGAACAAATTTGGGGTACACTATCCACTGGCCTAGCCAAATGTTTCATCACTGTAAACCTGTCACTAGGAAAGCCACATCTGTATCTCACAGGTGCCACAACAGTCAGCAACTCTTGCTCTAAATCTCTATTGCCCAACTATAGTGTTAAAAGCAAATGGATGCAAATGCATCAATATAGAAACATAGACTTTGATGGCAGATAAGGACTGCTTGGCCCACATAGTCTGCCCATTTCCCTACCTAACGGATAAGCTGCAGATTCTAGTTAACCAACAGCCTACTTCCTCGTACCCCCCACTAGAATTGCCTTATGTCTGTCCTATGCATTCTTGAATTCCCCCACAGTTTTTGACCCCGCAACCTCCTGAGGAAGGCAGTTCCATGTGTCCACCACCCTCTCCATGAAAAGATACTTCCTCACGTTGCCCCCGAACTGTTCCCCCACTATCTTCAAATTGTGCCCTCTTGTTCTTGCACATCTCTTTTTCTGAAAGATGTCTCTTGGACTTTTTTGATCCCCTTGAGGTACTTGAACATTTCTATCATGTCCCCATCTCCCTCCTTTCTTCAAGGGTATACATATTAACCTCTTTTAGTCTCTCCTTATATGGCTTATGTTGCAGGCCCTGTATCATTTTAGTTGCTCTCTTATGGACTGCCTCCATCATGTCTATGTCCTTGCAGAGACTGGATCTCCAGAACTGCACGCAGTACTCCAGATGGGATCTCATCAACTGTCTGTACAGAGGGATAACAACTTCCTGTTTTCTACTGGTGATGCCTCTCCCTATGCAGTCCAATACCCGCAGCCCTCTTTACTGCCTTCTCACATTGCTTGCCTACCTTAAGGTCATCTGATATGACTACACCAGATCCCTTTTCATTTTTGTTGTTAGTATCTCACCCCCCACTGTGTACTCTTTCCCTGGGTTTTTGCCTCCCAGGTGCATTACTTTGCACTTCTTTGCATTGAATCTACAGTGAGCTGCCCTACTTTTCGCCATTCCTCCAACCCTGCCAATTCCCTTCTCATCCTTTCCACCCCCACTTGTGTATTAACCCTGTTGCAGATCTTTGTGTCATGTGCAAAGAGGCATACTTTTCCTTCCATCCCCTCCGCAATGTCTCCTATAAAGACATTAAAGAGGACCAGTACCAGTACTGAACCCTGTGCTATCCCACTAGTAACCACCCTTTCTTCAGAGTGTACTCCGTTTGCTATTATCCCCTGTGTCCTGTTGTCCAGCCAATTTGTTACCCAGGTGGAAACAGGGATGCATAGGGAGAGGCATCACCAGTAGAAAACAGGAAGTTATTATCCCTCTGTACAGACAGCTGGTCAGACCCCATCTGGAGTACTGCGTGTAGTTCTGGAGACCCAATCTCCGCAAAGACATAGACAGGATGGAAGCTGTCCAGAGGAGGGCAACTAAAATGGTGCAGGCCAAACAAAAAGCTGCCGCACACATACACCTTAATAACTTTTCGGAGCCAAATCTTCTGAGTTAAATATTTATTATCCAACACCACACCTGACGCGTTTCGGACGCTTGTCCTTTATCAAAGGTAAAAAGACAATGACCAGAGGCATCATTTTATAATGACAATCCCTGACGTCACAATGATGTCACACATAAAATGGTGCAGGGTCTGCACTGGAAGACGTATGAAGAGAGACTAAAGGAGCTTAATATGTATAGACTCGAGGAAAGGAGGGAGAGGGGGGACATGATAAAAACTTTCAAGTACCTCAAAGGAATCAACAAAGTCCAAGAGGGTAGCATCTTTCAAAAAAAGAGGTGTGCAAGAACAAGGGGCACAATTTGAAGATAGAGGGGCGGCTCAGAGGTAATTTAAGAAGTATTTTTTCACAGAGAGGGTTGTGGATACATGGAACGGCCTCCGGAGGAGGCTGTGGAGTCAAAAACAGTGGTGGAATTCAAGCATGCATGGGACAGTCATAAGGCCATTCTGGGGTAGGAAGAAGTAGGCTGCTGGTTAACTAGGATCTGCAGCTTATCCAGTAGGTAGGGAAATGGGCAGACTGGGTGGGCCAAGCGGTCCTTATCTGCTGTCAAATTCTATGTTTCTATGTTTTTACCACCCTGGGACCCACTCCCAGTCTGGCTAACTTATTTATTAATTTTTTGTATGGGACTGTGTCAAATGCCTTGCTAAAGTCTAGGTAGGCCATATCCACAGCCCCTCTCTTGTCTACTACTTTAGTCACCCAGTCAAAGAAATCTATTAGATTTGTCTGCCATGACCTTCCCACTGTGAATCCATGCTGCCTTGGGTCCTGTGCCCTGCTGTCCTCTAGGTACTCAATAATTCTTTCTTTCAGAAGTGATTCCTTCATTTTCCCTACCACAGAGGTCAAACTAACAGGTCTGTAGTTTCCTGCCTCTGCCTTGCTTCCACTTTTGTGAAGGGGAATTACATCCACCCTCTTTCAGTCCTCGGGTACCACGCCATCCTCCCATGATTTGTTAAAAAGGGTAGTCAGTGGTAACCATTGGTCTTTCTCCCTCATGCCTTCGAGCCACGCCACATTAAATTTAGACTGAGACCAAACCATGATTGGTGGACCTGAATCCTCCCTAACTTCACCTGTGCTGTAGGAGTGAACTGCAGAACACAGCCATCATTACTGCTGACAATGCCCCTCAGGCAGTCTTGAGTAAGGTGTCACTGGCTCCTCCTACTACCCACAACGCCTCCAGCAGGGGAAACCCCCACTGCTAACATGAAAGTAGCAATTCCAAATACTCTAAGGGGCAGCAGGAGTAGGAAATCAGGATGAGACATGAGATATGTTGAGATTTATGACATGACTCATGGGTCATCGAGGGAAACAGCACCACAGGTAACCTGAAATATATAGCTTTTTTACTAATACTGTACAAGGGGACTAGAACAAGATATGGTCACCAGATCCTGACACGGGAGAACTTGCTAGGCAAACTACAATGGATAGCAGCCAGCACACTTGAATCATAATAAATCAAATTAGGCATGAACAAAGTCAAAATCTTTAAAAATGAGGCAAATCCTTGTGGAGACCAACTTTAGCAGCTTCAAAGCTATTGTATCCTTAGGGCCCTCAGGAGTCCAGACTCTGAATAAAGTAGGGAACAACAAACTGTACTTAAGTCCTGCATTTTTTAGCCCTTCTTAGCTGGAATGAAAGCGTCTCTTTTCTTAAAGAGCTGCTGACACCTCAAAGAAAACTTTGAAAAACGTGATCTTTATGTACAATTCATCTTGCATTCCACATACCGTGTATTATGTAGATTTCTTCTCCCCATTATTTATCACTGAGGAAATTTGCATGAATACATGATCTTTGTCCCTTTTAGTTCATCTGCCTCCATAGCTGACTCCTTACTTCAAGTCCTAGTCCTCTGTTGTGACATCAGAATTTGTTACCATGAGAGTAACTGTGATGTCACAAGCAGTGCACTGTGACCTCAGATAGGGAGAAAGCAACAGGAATAGATGAACTCTTCAGGAGCAAAGATCCTGTTTTCGTGCAGACTGCATCAGTAATAAATCATGGGGAGGAGGAATACAGAACTACTGTGAAAAACAAGCTGAACTGTGTCTAAGTATTATGTTTTCTTAAAGTTCTCCTGAAGATGTCAGCTGCTCTTTATGTAAGTCTGGAGGTAAATTAAAAAAAAACTTAGGCCTGCACCCGTTATAGTCAGTGAATTGTTTGTTTCTGAGGGCTCTTTGAATGTGCATTTTTTTTGTTGAAAAAAGAGCAGTTTAAAAACTACTGTTCTGGGTCTGTCGTTGGGAACAGGTCTGGGCTTAAGCAATCTATAGGCTCCCTCTATCGTGTACTTAGTGTCGTCAGGTGGTGGCCTTGCAATTTGTAGTAGAAGTTTGTTGATGTAAATTATGGTACCACTACCCTCTAGACTCTCCTTTAAACCAAAAATCCTGATGTTGTTCCTCCTACTCCTGGTTTAGAGATATTCAGTTTTCACCTCAAACTTAGCTATTCTTTTGTTTTGGAGAGCCCCCATAGATCGATCACTATCAAATCTGTCTTCCAGACTTCTTATGTGAGATTTGGTGTCTGTAATTCTTATTTTGTGTTCTGCAGACTCTTGTTTTCTCTAAAACAGTAACTTTGATTGTTGCCATTTCTTGCATCATTATTTCAAAGTGTGCCACAGTGAGGGGTTAGTGGGTGACATGGAACTGGAAGTAGAATGGTCACTTACAGTCTCTACTGGAGGGTCTAACATGGATCTTTTGAGCGGCTTTTGTTTTGTCCCGCTATTTGTATCAGTGGACATGGACTGCTCAGTGACCATTAAATCACCCTCCATTTCACAGACACGGAACACCTGGACTACAGTTGGTTAAATTCAGGCTTGACTTGAGAACATCCATGGACTGGAAGGCCAGATGAATGGAGGGATCTCCTACATGCTTCCTTTACAGAGTACACCTCAGGTAAACTGACTTGTTCAAGGCACTTTCTTGCTGCGCAGAAAATCCTGAATCAGAGAAAAAAGGTAGTTTCACTTCTGACAGAGAAAATAACTGCAAAATCCAAAATGAAATTATACGGTCTATGTAGGGAGCGGAAGGGATGCCATTACGGAGCTCACTCATATGCAACCGTCATGCATGACTGCATTCGACTGAATCACCACTGATGGGCCTACTTGAGAGGAGCCAACTACCAGTTGTCAGCAGCAGAGGGTAACCACTTAAATGTTTCTGGCTTCTAGTTAGGGAGTTATTTCAGAGCTCACAGCCTCCCAACTGCATGGATGCCAGCATCTTTGTTCTCGGCCCTGTTGACTGGCAGACTGACCTGGGACATCCACACTACACTGGCAATGTCTTTGCAGCACAGAGCACACACAGAAACAATGAAACACAGAAATATAGAATGTGAAAGCAGAAAAGGGCCGCTGGGCCCATCCAGTCTGCCCATGTTTTTTAAACCTTCATTTTTTACTGCCATTTCTTACCCTTTGTTCCTTACCTCTATGATTCTATTGTGCCTGTCCTAGGAATTTTTGAACCCCACCACTGTTTTTGCCCCCACTACTTCTGCTGGAAGGCTATTCCAGGCATCTATCACCTTTTCTGTGAAGAAGTAATTCTTCACATCCCTCCTGAATTTAACCCCTCCAGCTTCATATACTAGCATGCCCCCTTGTTCTAGAGAACCTTTTTCTCTGAAAACAAAAACTCCCCTCCTGTACCATATTGACTCCTGTGAGGTATGTAAAGTATCTATCATATCCCCCTCTCCCTTCTCTCCTCCAGGATGTACATATTTAGCTCCTTAAGCTTCTCCTCATAGGGCTTTTGATGCAGACCCTGCACCATTTTGGTAGCCCTCCTCTGCACTGCCCTCACTCTATCTTTGTCCTGCCTGAGATGCAGTCTTCAGCACCGGACACAGTACTCAAGGCGAGGTCTTACCAGCGTTCTATATAGGGGCAGCGCCACCTCCCTCTTCCTGCTGGTGATACTCCTTTTTATGCACCACAGCATTTCATTAGTCCTTCCAGATGCTTTGTCAAACTGCCTAGCCACCTTTGATCATCTGATGTGATTACCCCTAGATCTTTTTCCTGTTTGGTCTTTGTCAGTATCACTCCGCCCATTTTGAACTCTGCTCCTGGATTTCTTGGGCCAACTGCATTATTGTGCACTTCTTTGCATTAAAATACAACTCCCTGGACAAATCTTCCAGTATTCAGATTCCTACCCATTTTTTCCACCCCCGAGTGTCTACTGTGTTGCAGACCTTGGTGTCATCTGCAAAAAGGTAGACGTTTTCTTCCAGTTCCTCCACTATGTCACTTATAAAGATTTTAGAGAAGACTGGTCCCAGCTCTGGTCCCTGAGGTACCCCATTAGTTACACTCCCCTCCTTGGTGCAAACTCTGTTTACCACTGCTGTCTGTGTCCTATGTCCTAATAAGATTTTTACCCAGGTTACGACCGTAGTACCCACTCCAATGTTCCCCAGCTTGCTTACCAGTCTCCTATGTAGAACGGTGTTGAAAGCCTTGCTGAAATCCAGGTAGATCACCTCCAGTGCTCCTCCCTGATCCAATTCCTTGATTGCCCAGTCAAAGAAATCTATCAGATTTGTTTGGCATGACCTTCCCCCTGTGAAACCATGCTGCCTTGGATCCTGTAATCTGTTGGATGCAAGATATTCACACTCAGCAATTACTAAAGTCCACAGCTGCTGCAATGCTCAGTGAGGGACCAGAAACAGACCTTTCACTCACAACATGGGACTGACTCATAACAAAATTGTGCAGAGTGAAAAGTTGATGTGCTGTACAACAGGAGCAGAGTGCAATGGAGTGCTCATGTGGAACACTTCACATCCATTTTACCTGCCATGATGACTCACTTAGAAAGGGTGTCAGTGTACAGAGTTGCTGCCCTGCACCCTGCTAGCCACAATGTTCTCAAGACAAGCTGCATAAAATCCTAAAAGTCAAAAAAAAAAGTGCATCAAACTGTGTGGAGGGAGCCAAAATACATTATGGGCCTCCAAGGTTTCACAGTGAGTAGGCCATGGTTGCTGTTGCCCTGTCTCTGTTCTAGCCCCCCCCCCTCGGGTATGAAACATGAATGCGGTTTTTATGCTGCAGTATCTATTCTATGTGTTAATTTTGCGTAGTATGTTGTGTAATGTTATCATGTAATTTGTACTGAATCTTTCTAACATTGCCTTTTTTTGCGCAGTGGTAAACTGAAGGGTGGGAAGGAAGAGAGAGGGAGGGAGCGAGAGGGGCACTTTTTAGAGGCTGCTGGAGGTAGTAAGAGGTAGGGAGGGAGTGCAGGAGATGAAGTGAATAAAATCATCAGTGACCTCGGAAGGGTCAGCGATGTGGTGAATTTCCCAACTTGAGAATGGAGGTGACTGACTGGGTTGGGAGGTCAAAATTGGATTGAATTACCTTCCAAAATGTTCTGTATCATGGGAAGGTTGTTCTTAAAGTTTGTGGGGAAGTTGTTTAGGTTGGCCTCCCTGGTGGCCTTAGTGCTGGCCATTTAGAGCCGTTCGTACCTCAGCATGGCCTCAGGAGAGTTCAAAACCTTGTGGAGAAACTAGACAGCCTGTAAGTTTTGAATAAATCAATTAGGTCTGCAGGAGTCCAGGGGAGATGGGACCCATAGACAAGAGACCTCCTGAGGGGGCATGTTTGTCCCGTGTTGAAATGAATTGGCAATCATTTAGAAAGAGGACAGTACATTGTCAACTATATATCAGTGACTACAGAGAGAATAGATCAGTTGATGGTACTGTACAAAGATCATTTTGAAAGGAGTAGGGATCGAGGGACCTGAATGATGTAGCCTAGGCAAACTCTGTGTGTGTGAAGGCTTTAGAGTGGTGGACCTTCTGGAGACATTATAGCATGTGATGGTCAATAAATCTGAAAAATAATGAAAATTTCAAATGAAATGAAGGGAAAATGAATGACCCACGATGTGCTGTCACTATCAAGGCTGAGATGAGCATAAATCATTATATTGTCTCTGTGCCTTCCAAGATCCTGCCTGTAGACTATGTAGCCCTAGATCTCAACTCAGAATTGAGGGGCAAGATGACCAACAGCATGAGGCTGCACACTAGTTCTGTTCTGTAGCTCATTCATAGAAACATAGAAACATAGAAGTTGACGGCAGATAAGGACCGCAAGGCCCATCCAGTCTGCCCATTTCTTTTTCTACCTTATAAATGTGCCATCGGCCTTTGCTCTGTCAGTGACCTATCTATTCATAGTCATTTGTATTGCTCCCTTATGCCTATCCCATGCCTGTTTGAAGCCCTGCACTGTATTCATAGCCACCACTTCTGTGTGTTACCATTCCATGCATCTACCACCTTTCTGTGAAAAGAATTTCCCACATTCCCCTTAATCGGCCTCCTCTAATCTCATGCTGTGTCCTCTTGTCCTGCTATTTTCTTATATTTAAACATGTTAGACTTTTTCACCTTGTTTATGCCCTTAAGGTGTTTAAATGTCTCGATCATATCACCTCTCTCCTCCTTTGCTCAAGGGTACATATTGAGCCTGTTAATCTGTCCTTATATGTCTTCTGATGCAGTCCCTGCACCATTTTGGTTGCCCTTCTCTGGACTGCCTCAATTTGGTTAATGTCCTTGTGAAGGTGTGGCCTCCAGTACTGCACGCAGTACTCCAGATGGGGCCTAACCAATGTCTTGTACAGAGGGATTATTACCTCCCTCTTACGGCTTGTGATACTCCTACTAATACACCCTAACACCCCCCTAGCCTTACCTACTGCTTTAGAGGTCTGCTTGGATGATTTCAGGTCATCAGTGATGATGATGCCCAAGTCTCTTTCTTCCTTTGTGACTGCTAGCAACGCCCCTCCCAGCCTATAAGTGGCTTCTGGGTTTCTCTTCCCTATGTGCATGATTTTGCACTTCTTTGCATTAAATCCCAGTTGCCACTCTTCTGACCATTCTGCTAGTTTATCCAGATCTCTTCTCATTCTGCCCACCCCATCTGGATCATCTACTCTGTTGCAGATCTTGGTGTTCATATCGAAATTCCTTTGGTGAGGCACTTCCTTGGTTAATTGAGGCTTTCTTAAAGAGTAATGGAACCCTCGACTCTGGAGCACCTGAGGCTTCTAAAAAAGAAGACAAAAGAGAAAAGGAGTGAGAGAGAAGGGAAAAGGAAAATGGAAGGACCTAAATGTCATACCTACAGATCTCGTAAACTCGGAGAAAAACAGAGTGCGTTGGGCCTATGGTGAAATGCCTGTGTCCTATATCCTGGGGGTAGCTCAGGAAAGGTTGGTCTGTCAGCTGCAGCTGTGACCACAAGCCCCTTACCCAAAAAACAAGAAACTAGCCCGAAACCATTTGGTGAGTAAAGAATTGTTGAAATGGTGCCTTCTTTCTTTTTTTTCTAACTCAGCTTTATTGCATACACATTACTCAGACAGTAACAGTTAAAGCAAGAAAAAATTGGAGGGAGGGGGAGACAGTCCCTCCTTACCTCTCTTCATACATGAATTTCATATACAAAACATTTGACCAACTCTAAGGCACATATGAAAAACAACAGGCGTCTTTATCTAAACCATTAGTATGGTATTACATTTAGTTAATGGTACAATGTGGCAAGGTAAACTTTAACAGATAGACAAGTGTAGCTGAACTTGAAAAATCTGACAGGTCCAATACACTGGAAGCATGGCAATGTTTTAATATTATTGTGGTCCATAGCATGCCCAGGTCACTGCACCAGTCACTGGGAGATATGGTCACACAACTCTACAGGGTTATTGGTGCACCTGGTTGGCAACCTTCCCCTCATCTTCCTCCAGTTCCTCCTGTGCCTCCACCATATATTGGTTCCATTTTGTCCACATATCTGCATGTTTGTCTGTGGTGAGCCTAGGAGAGGTGGTTAAGCCCTCCATTCTGAAGATCTCATTGACTCTTTCCTTCCATGAGATCAATGTGGGGGCAGTGTTTTGTAACCAATGGACTGTTATAACTTTCACAGCTGCTATGCACAGAATCCTTAGCAGGTGCTGCTGTTTAAGTTCCTCCACTGTGCTAGTCCTAATGCCTAGAAATAGATTCTTGAACTCAAATGGGAGTGCACTTCCCCATATACCCGATATCTCCTTGTGAATTTGTCTCTAGTAATCCTGTATGATGGGACAAACACAAAATACATGGAAATGGATACCTGTTGCCCCACACCCTCTCTAGCAGTGGTCTGAGAAACTTGCCCCACAGTGTTGTGAGATACTCAGTGTGTGGAAGAATCTTTTCAAACACTTCCATTGATACGTTTTCCGCATAGGAAACACAGTGACTCTCCACCCCTTTTCCCATAGCCACTCCCAGTCTTTGTCAGAGATGGTTAGCCCTGCCTCTTTCTCCCATTGGTTTTTAATGCCATTGAATGAGGGGCTGTTGGCTTCTAGTAGGGCTTTATAAGTCCTTGATACAGTTTCCCCTCCACCTAGCAGCATCGCTGCCCAGTAGAGAAAGTTTTCCAAGGGGGGTGAGTGCCCTAGTAACTTTGGTGATTATGGCCTGAGAGCTGAGATTTTTTTTTATTGAGAATGCTTTTTGTATCAGGGCTTCGCTAGCCACCATCAGTCCTCTCCAGTGATCCCCACAGCTCCACCCTGACACCCTCAGTCCCAGGACACGCTGCAACCCCACAAGCACCCTGGCTTTTCACCCTGAGTGGGGCTTCCAGTTCCCTGATGGAACTCCTACTGTGGTACCAGAAGGCACCCTGGCTTCTCCCCCAGGACAGGGCTGCTGGTTCCTCGATGGACCAACATACCAGGAGGCGAGGGGTCGCTGGTCACAGTGCAGGGTTCAGGGGCAAGGAGGATGTCATCTTGCTGATGGAACGCCGAGGGTTTTTCAGTGAAAGACCCCCAAGAGGTGGGATGTGCAATAATGTCCAAGGCAGGAGTTTCGACGTCTGGCCCACCTCCCACCAAATACAGGTGACGGTCATTGCTAGCCCCCAGTCTCCGTCAGGGGTCAGTGATGCACTGGACACTCAAACCCCCCTTCTCTGGAGATGGAAAGCCATCCCTGGGATGCTCAGTCCTTTTCCCCCTCATCAGTCCTCCAACACCTGAGTCCGTTTCTGAACCTGGGATGTCGACGTCGCAAGTGGAAACCTTACCGCTGTGCTGGTGTGCCCGAACTGAGAGCTGAGATAATGCTATACCTGGAGGTACCTGTAGAAGGCCTGCCGCAGTAGGCTAAACCTATCTTGTAGAGTCTGAAAAGACATGCAGGTGCCATTTTGAAGCAGGGCTGTGAAGTGGGTCAGGGCCAGCCTATTTCATCTGAGACATGTGGGGTCTATCCTGGGGGCTGAATGTTTGGGTCTCTAATAATAGAAGTGATGGGGCCTATATTATTATGGATTTTCGAGATCCTACACACTTTTAGTAACACTGCCACAGTGTGTTGGGTCCAGGGGTTATCAATTTTAGCCGTGAGCTGCAGGGTAATAGTTGCATGGGGAAGTGCATAAAGAGGAAGTGGGGTAGAGCCAGCCTCCAGCTCAAGCCAACCAGTGTCCCCTCTCTGCTTTATCCATGAGACTATAGGGGCAATCTGGGCTGCTGTGTAATATATAAGGAGATCTGGCATGGCCAAACCACCCCTCTTCCTTGTCTGGGCTAACAGCCTCTGATTCAGTTGAGATCTCCCTCTTGCATTGACAAATTTTAAGGTGAGTTTTTGCAGGGGGCACCAGAAGTATTCTGGTATCTTTATAGGGATGGCCTGAAATAAGAACAGGAACCAATAAAGAATGTTCATCTTGAAGGTTGCCACACTTCTTGCCAGACAGAGGGGTAACAACTCCTACTGGGCAGTGTCCACCTTAACCTCCTCAAATAGCTTATCATAATTCAGGGTAAAGAGGGCAGCCAGGTTTGGGGATACCTTGATCCACCGGTAACGAACCATATTATTGACCATCCATTTGAAAGGAAAGGTATCATGGAATTCCCCAGGGCAAGTCCCACCTAGCCTGTTGGCTTCAGACTCGTCAAGGTTAATACGATACCCTGAGATCTCTCCATATAGCCAAAGTTCTTCCAGAAGAATGGGTATAGAAATTTTAGGGGATGTGATGAAAAACAGAGAATCATTGGCACAGAAGGAGATTTTATGCAATGGTTGCCCACTCTGATTCCTCTTGTCTGCTGACGTTTTCCTTACTGCAGTTGCCAATGGCTCCATGCAGAGTGCAAACAGGAGGGGAGAGAAGAAGCACCCCTGTCTAGTTCCTTTCATAAGGTGGAATCTGTGTGATTGCATCGAATTGACCTTAACCACTACTTGGAGCACCACATACAACATTTGTACACTAGTTCAAAAAGATTGCCCAAACCCCATTTCCTCCAGGGTCCTGTGCAGGAATCCCCCAGTCCACCTGGTCAAATGCCTTCTCGGCATCCATAAAACCTGCTAAGGCAAAGTGTGGGAGTCTACATTGCCAGGACATTAAATTACGCATCTGATGAATATTGTCATGTATGAGCCTTCCATTGATAAAACCAAACTGATCCAGGTGGACTGGGGACTCCACACAGCCCTGGAGCCGACCCACCAGAATTTTGGTAAAAATCTTCTGGTCAGTGTTTAGCAGGAAAATGGGTCAATATCACCCACAAATTATGGGGTCTTTACCCGATTTGGGGATGACTGAAATTTGTGCATATTGCCAAGTTGGGGGTGCCCCCACCTGCACCACTTCAAATACTCTATGGAGGTGTGGTGTGAGCTTATCCCTAAATGTTTATAGAACTCAGTGGCAAGGCATCAAGGCCCAGGGCATTCCCAGATTTTAGGTTACCTATAGTGTGGTGTATCTCTTCAAGGGTGACCAGTCTGTCTAGCCCTTCCATTGCCTTCCCTTACAGCTCTGATACATGGTGGTGGGTTGAAAATTGAGACCTATTTATGGAGACGAAGCACCACCCTACTTGTGGCTTCCCTGTGGAGCTGCCATGCCTGGAGTTTACCTTCTTGGTTACCTGAGTCATAGAAGCACTGTCTTGAGTATCTTTGGCCCCTTCTATCTTGCTATCAAGTAGTTTGTTTAGTTTGTTCCTGAACTGCCACTTCTATCTTGCTATCAAGTACAGTAGTTTGATTAGTTTGTTCCTGCATTCCTGTAATCTCTGTCGGACTGTCTCATCCAATACTAGTTGGTGTTTGGCCTCCAGGTCAAACAGCAGGGACTCTAGTTCCAGTCATTCCCTCTGTCTCTCTCTCTTTTGTTTCTGTAACATTAAATTCTTTATTGGAAGAAAAAAAACTAAAACGAATTACAAAGAACAACAATAACCAACAACAAGAGGGAATACACTGTGAACATCAAAACAGTAACACTAAACAGTCCTTAGCATGAAAAAACATGGGTACCACACTATACAGTCTGGGAGCATTCAACTGACTTTGTCATGACTATGGTTTAAAGGTTTACTTGCTGTTATGTTCTTGTACTTCTACCTTGTCAGAGGTGTTGATATATTCTATCTCTCTTTTTCAAGTATGGAGGCAAAACTTATGGTACGATCCACTAGGACCAATTTAAGGAAGTATCTGCTGGATTATTGGTCAGCATGTAATTCTCCAGGTACCTCTCTACCAGGTCCATATTTATTAAGTAGTGAGACATTTAACTGCCAAGTGGAGGGCTTTGTCTTTGGGTAGATATCTAAAGTCAGGAGCACCATGACATGGTTGGAGATGGTTATGGGTTGGATATTACATGCCAATGCCAGGCACATTCATTCTGTTGGGAGAAGAAAATAATCAATGCGAGATTAAGCTTTGGGGCATGCTGACCAGCAGGTGTAGTCTCAAGTTTTGGGGTTTAGAAAGCACCAGGCATCAACCAAACCTAGCTCCATCACCAGCCATTTCAAACACTTTGCTGCCACTTTCTATCTTGTCCACTGTGCCGGATTTATCTGGGGGAATTGAGGGACACATTGAAATCCCCTGCCACCAGGAACAATTCTCCCAGGTTAGGGGCCATCTTTAAAATGATATGCCTTAGGAACTTAGCGTTTTCTGCTTCATTGTTCGGAGCATATAAGTTTAGTAGAGTGCATGGCTCTACCCCATAGTGCCTCCTCACACATATGTACCTCCCCTCTGGATCTTGATGCACCACTTCTGCTTCCAAGGGGCAATTTTTATGGATATGAATTGCCACTCCCCTTTTGAGTGGCTGGGCCTGGCAGGAGGAGTAAATACCCCCCCTTACCTAGGCCCTTTTCAATTTTTCATGCTCTGAAGGAGTGAGGTGCGTCTCGTGGAGAAACACCATTTTTGCATTGAGCAGCTTGAGGTCTTGTAGGATCTGAGTTCTTTTAATAGGGCTATTCAGGCTCTACATTATATGTCACCAATTCATCCCCCATTGTGAAGTGGTTTCCTCTTTCTACTACCTCCATTCCTGAAGGCCCCCTGCAAGGCACTCCCCCCAGCACAGCACACCTGAGCAGCCACAGACCACTGTTTTCCATGGACCATATAATAAGAACTAAAAACACAGTTATAAACAGTGCTTTCTCCCAATGGGAGACTGACTCTTCTAAGTTTTACTATGCCACCCTGGTACTTGGAAAGGTGGTGGGTGAGAAGCAGGGTGTGGCCCCCCTCCTCTGGGTCACAGCATGTGTGCAATGCATAATGAGCTGCCCTCCCCTTCAAATTCCTCCTGGCTGCTCTTACTGAATACCTTACAACGCAAATGTAACATCAAAGATACAGACTAAAAGCAACCCCAAACCTCAGGCAGGGTCCAGTGTGTCTCAGAGAGATCCAGGCCCTCCTCCACCCAGATTCTGGATAAGGGCTTGGAAGGTCAAAGTCCACCAACTGTGGTGTACGAGTGCCATGGCTAGGCAAATATTCTTGTGTCAGTTCTGGCAGCAGTATCTCAGTGGGGCCCACCATAAGAGGCCCTCTATTTATCCCTGTTTACCTTAGGTCATGCTGTGATCTGCCGTGAGTGTGGAGCCTCCTCTTACAGCTATGGTGGTTAAATTGCTCCTCTCATCCCTTCCTCCACCTTACTTGAGTCTCCTTCTGCCAGTATTCAAGGGAGGAGTTGCAGGACCCTGCTAGCAGCCTAATATCTCACAGTGTGAAGGCCCTGAGGCCCCACAGCAACCTCCAATAAAACCATTTTTTGCTGTAAGCAGGTGGAAGGAGAACAGGCCAGATATACACCCAAAGTGCTGCGAGGCATAGGGGTCAGGGGTCTCCTGACTGAGCCGAGGAACACACACTGCTCTCCTCTGGGATCCACCCATCCAACTCCAGCCCTATGCATCTAGGGCCTGGCAAAATCCCACCACCTGCACCATCTAGGGATAGAGGCTACCCCTTCAAAAAATTCTACCATCAGACAGATCCTGCCACAGGTGCTCAACCCCCATTGTTTGCTGCAGCTGCCATAACCCTGTAGACTTTGTGGTCTCCCTCCTAACATGACACACTTACATTGCTTACCTCTGGTCTCATGTTGAGGGTTGGGAGAGAGACCAGACACACAGCTGCAGTAGCTAGGGCAATTGGAGAGGGTGAAGTTAATCACAAGATGCCACCACTGAGCAAACCTGCAGCCCTCCTTTGCGTTCTCCACCATAGCCACCGTCTAGAGTGCCATCATTCCCCTTGCTTAGTGCCTCTTATTATAGCCAATGGTATGTGTTTTCAGAGAAATCTGACCCTCCTCCAAGAGAGACCACTTCCAGGCCTTGAAAGGGGAAACACTGCCCCTGAAACCCTTCCCCTGCCCTTGTATCATTAACAAGTGTTAGTGCCCTTTTAATAAAGACTGACACATGGATGCAGCGTGTGTCAATCATAATGACACAGCAACTAAGGAAAACAAATGCCATCATTCATGAGAGAAAACCCTGTTGCAAACAATAAAACAACATTAGCAGACAGTCTCTTATAGGATATGTTGGAAACCAAACAGTTCTGTGGAATTCACCATGGACTGCCCACTTGAACGCCCTTCAACAGATGAGGCTGCAGCATGGATAATCAGATATGGCCTTTTGGTGGAGACTGCAGCTTCAGGTGTTGCTTGGGGTTTTTCAGAAGGACAACTCTCACTGAGCTTGGGAGTTGCTGAGGCAGTGCTGGCATTTTTAGACCTCTTATACTTATGGGCCTTAGAGGCCTTTATCCATTAGTTTGGTTGTGGTGGCAGTTCTGGTGAGGGGTCAGGGGGCATATAGTTCATGGGGGACTCCCAGAGTTTGGAGGAGTGGCTTAGCATCAGCTAAGGTCTGAAAAAATTGAGGGCCTTCCTGCGTGAAGATCTTGAACTCTGCCAGGGCCAACAACTGCATTTTAAGATTTTTAGTGGTGAGATGCCTGTTACAAGCTAGAAGGGCTCTACATTGTTGCATGGTCAGTGGTGTGTAGTCATTATCGAAGTAGAGCTTGGTGTCACTGAACAGGATTTCCTTTTTTGCTCATGCCACCGACAGGGCCTTAGATTTGATGTGGTAGTCCAGAAATTTTAGGACTACTGACTGCAGTCGCCCTTTGGGGTCTGTCAGTTTTTGTGCCAGGGACTGATGGGCTTGCACAATGTCAAGTGGTTCCTCCACAGACCAGTCTAGTATTTTTCTGAGTAACAATTCCAGAAATGTCTCCATGTGGCCCATTTTGATTCCCTCACAGAGCCCATATATTCTGATGCTGTGCCTATGAGAGTGAAGCTCAAGATTGTTGATCTTGTCCTTGAACTCCCAGTCCCGTCTGTGTAGATATCTCAACATGGCATTGTGGTGCTCCATTAATTTCCCCACCTCCCTTAGGCCTTTTTCAAAGTTCATGGTTTATTGGGTCACCTCCCTGAGGCTGTGGACTGTCTCTGAGACCATTTATTTTCCCAATTTTTAAATAGTTTTGGGGAAGTTCTTTAATTCAAGGATTGGTTGTCATAAGGTAACAGGACAGTTATCATCACTCTCATCATGTTAAGATCACTTGGCAGGCTGGATGCCATTATTGCCGAGTGACTCCTGCTGTGGGCCTGGTGTCTCAGGTGTTGGGGTCAATAGGACAGCTCATATAAGCCAGGAGTGTCTCCTTTGGTTTCTGTGTGCCCTGCATCTTCATCACAAGTTTGAAACTTACTTTTCTGATGCTTTTTCCAGTTGGATTGGGCTGATGATTATAGAAGAAGAAGTCTGGGGGTCAGAGCAGATCAGTCCTTGTGATCACATTGGAGCAAGGCAGAACCAGAATTCTCAAGAGTACCTTCTTTCAAGAGGAGCTCTTTTGATTCAGTGAATAAATCTTACTTAGCATTGATGCAAATTGTTGTAAAGTTTGAGAAAAAACTGGATGGCATGGTATCCAGAATGGATGGTACAGAATGTTGAGTGACTGGGGTTAAAAAAAATCAATAAAAGTAAATAAAAAAGAGAATAATACCTTTGCAATAAAAGTTGAATCTTCATCATCCTCTTTGTTACCTGCTGTGCTGTGGGATAATATTTCTCAGGTCCACAGAACTGAAAATCTTGAAAAACTGTTAGAAGGCATACGTTTAGGTTTATGGGCTTACCTTTGCTACAGACTTCCCCAAAAATACATCACTTGGGGTATTATAAAACATTTTCTAGCTGAAAAGTTGGGGTATGCGCCAGAAAATATGCCACTGTTGAATGTATTCCACCTCCCTAACCAACAGAGAATTGTATCACCAGTTTCATTTCCTATAGTTTCAAGTCCTGGAGGCTCTGGAAAGATGGTCTAGAAAGTGGAAACTGAGGTTCAATGCAGGGAAGTGCAAAGTACTGCACCTGGGGGCCAGAAATCCGGGCCAAGTGTACACCCTGGGGGGGGAAATGCTACAAGTCTCGATGGCTGAGAGGGACCTGGAGTTGGTGGTGGATGTCAAGATGAACAACTCGGAGACTTGTAGGAGGGCAGCAGCCAAGGCCAACAGGATGCTGGGATGCATCGCTAGGGGGATCACATCCAGAAGGAGGGAAGTGATACTCCCTCTGCATAACTGCTTGGTGAGGCCGCACCTCGAGTACTGCATGCAGTTTTGGAGGAAACACTTAAAGAGGGACATTAAACTCCTGGAGAGGGTCCAGAGGAGGGCAACCAAAATGATTTGGGGCTTGGGGGACAGGACCTATGAGGAGAGGCTCGAAGAGCTAAATATATACACATTGGAAGAGAGAAGGGACTGGTGGGACATGATAGAGGTCTTCAGGTACATGAAGGGGGTAAATAGGGGAGGAACAGTAAGGGTGCTTTGAAGGAAGGAGGAGGGGGCCACTAGAGGGCATGGGTGGAAGCTGGAGGGGGGAAGATTCAGGGGAGAAAGGAGGAGGAGGTGCTACTTCACTGAGAGGGTGGTGGAGCCATGGAATGTGCTGCCTAGGGAGCTGGTGAAGGCAGAGATGGTAGAGGAGTTCAAGAGGGGGTGGGACAGGTACAGGGGAAGGGTTCTGGAAGCAAAATCCAATGCAGCGAGAATATCGGGAACTGGGAAGGGAGAAGCCAGAGAAGGCGGGGGGGGCAGCAAGGTCAGCTCCCAGGGTTGGGGCTGACCAAACAAGCTGACACGAAAGACCATTAGGCCTGTTCTGCTAGCATTTTAGTATGTTAGTAAGTCCCAAGTTTAAAAACCTTCAACTGTCTTGGTACAATTTGCTCTGGAAAGTGACAGGAGCTATATAATTAAGCAGGTAAGGCAAATACTGAAGTTCCCAAAACCATGGCCATGCCACCATAAACAAGTTAGAGTGGCACCACCTTAAGTACTCCTCTGTGACTCGCGTCAGTGACAGCCAACCCTGCGCAACATTGGGGGGGGGGAGAATCATGTGAATGTAATTGGATGGGTAATCTGACCCTCCTAGACTCCCCAGTCCTCCATGGCCATGCCAGCAAGATTTGGCAGCGGTAATGGTGTAGTGTGTGCATTGTTGGAGTTGGGGGGGGAGTTCATAGTGGCAATGGCACCTGTGGCATAAACACTGGCCCAATCGAAGGCCAGTGATTAAAGTGTTAGCACTACCAGCCAATTGAAGTGCATCATCATCAGCCAGTAAGTACTGCTGCTCCTGAGTCACAATGTATTGCGCAATTGTTCACTCAAGTTCAAAGAGTGAAGAGTGAATACACTGTCGATTGGACGAGCATACTACAAATTATAATAACCTACTAGTTCACAGACTGTTGTGCTTGAAGACATTCTTGACTGTCTGGACATCAACATCTGCTGAAACCTAGGCAGCCTGAGTTAGTCAAGGGGAGATCAGACAGGAGGAAAATCCCAGTACAGGGCTATAGGCTAACAGTTGCCCTGAAGCCTGCTGCAGTCTGTCCCAGCCAGTCAAGGTCAAGAGGGAGGAGAGTCCGGGAGAGTCTGGACAGAATCGGGAAGGACTGGGAGTCAATATCAAGCAGGGGATATTAAGTGGAAAGGTTGGGAAAAATCAAAGTTAAAAAAATGTCTGTGCCTAAGAGCAGCCCTGTCACAAAGTGTGTCAGTTTTGCACATGTGAACTTATTTTCTGTTATGTACTGAACAGTTTTAAGACAAAAAGAAAAAAGTGCAAGGCACAACATAAATACATGTTGTTTGAGTGAAAACCGAGACTGCAGAGAATATGCAAATGAGTAACATTTGTTTGAGTAAGAGGCATAGAAATTACCAAAATCATGACTTTAAAACATTGTTAAAAGTGTTTTGTCAGATTGAGCAAGTGAAAACCTTCACAGTCTGATAATGTTTTAAACATTTTATTTGTGTTGCTGTATTAGAACATAGTAACAGAAAGTGTCAACCACAATATAAATAAATGTGGTTTGAAAAAAAGTAAAAGTTTAGTTCTACTTCTATAATAAAGTACTTGTATTTCTATTAATTTTAAGCAAAGAAAAACAATATATTTTCCCAAGTTTAACATATTTTCTCATGTTTTGTCCATGTTACAAGAGCATTAAGCCCCTCAAAAGGAGGCTTCTACTAGGGAATTAATGCATGGTTGGGGGTTGTAGGCATCCAGCCTTTGGCCTCATACACAACCCCCAAAACCATGCATTAATTCCCTAGTAAAGCCTCCTTTGGGCTTCATTTTATTATTTTATTTATTTAGTTTTGTTGACCGGTAAGTCACTAGACAAATCCTGCCTATTTTCAGGCACGACCTGGGGGAAGGGGATACAGATGAATGCCAACTGGCCTTGGACCAGATTAAGCTGTTGGTGGTATTTTTTAGTGAATGAGGGAAATTTGGCCAGGACACTGGGGAAATTTCCCTACTCTGCTTCCTGTGAGCAGGGGGGTCCCATTTTCATGTGGGACCAAGATGGCTGCCTCTGGACATGCTGTGGAGGACATGGAGGTGTTGGAGGCAGGGGAGTTGGTCTCCTCCCCTGTCTCTGGATTGCCAGAGACCTCATCGATTCTTCCTCAAGCTTTGTCTAATGGATCTAAGTTGCATGCATCTCCCAGTTCATTTCCTTCCTCAGAAACCTCGATGGATCAAAGTAAGCAAACAATTGTTTCTTCCCAGTCTGTTCCTATACTGCAACAGCTAGCATCTGCTAAAGAGTCTCTACAGAATATTGAATGTTTACGACCTTCAGATGTGGACGCTTTGCTATTACTTGAGGAAACACACTGTCTTACAAAGAAACAGGAGCTTTTAGCACTTAAGAACTCAGCTTTGCAGCTGCCTGCTGATTCTGACTCACTATTGCAGACTACTGTGTCAGACGCCCGAAAGACAGCCTTAACATTTCTGCATTCCAATGTGTACTGTTCGATGATTTCTTCTGCTCCTGCTGCTGAAACTTCTGAAAACCTTGCTGTTTCCCCCAATCTTCTTCCACGAACCTCTGCGTCTGACTTGCCCCCTGCAGAGGTTGTTCCACAGGGAGACTGGTCAGTTGACTTTGCTCTTGTTGTGGCAGGGTGGGAGAGGGATCCAGTTGTCAGTATCTGGTGCTCCGGTCCTTCCCCCATTCAGATCACCCCTGCAGACGCCCCAGCTATTTGTCCTGTGCAAGACCAGGTGGACTTTACGCTTACACCTGCTTTACGCTTAACACAGAATCCAATTCTCAATTTACCGGTTTCCACTTCTCCTGCAGCTCCGTTTTCAGACTCCGACCCTCTTCACCGAAGTTTACCACCCCAGAGCCCTGGTCTACCACCTCAACGGACTGAACGACCGACTTCTCTTGCTTCTACATCTACTAAAACGTATGCATCTTGTTTTTCTGTTCCACCCAACATGCTAAGAGACACAATGCTGTCAGATTACAGTATTTGAGGGGTTTACCTGAAGTGCCTGATAGGGTTTTTGTTGGGCTCACTTTGCTTAAAGACTCCATGAAATTTGCTGCTTTTGATATCCACGCATTGATACATGTTTCTAATGAGTCCCATTTTGATGTAAGTTTTAAAACCTTAAAAGGTTTAGAGAAATTTTGGTCCCAATTTCATCTGTTGAAAAATACCCCTTTATGGTCACCTTTC
The DNA here is from genome assembly GCA_016271365.2 of Neoceratodus forsteri. NCBI lineage: Eukaryota > Metazoa > Chordata > Ceratodontiformes > Ceratodontidae > Neoceratodus > Neoceratodus forsteri. The sequence continues at coordinate 754,721,780 of CM057451.1, forward strand.
AGTGCAATTCCTTTACGAAACCCGCACAAAAAACTGTCACTATTCTGTTTAGAAATGAAGGTGTTAGTTTGAACGATATTACAGTTTGGCTGAAACAAAGATGTACAGTGCTGTCTGACCCTGAAGCTATTTTTGATTCAGAAAATTTATGGATGGGAGGGTGGAAGGTTAGGGTTCTGCTCTGGACTACTGATACTGGTATTCAACACTACCCAATAGTTTTCTGTTAGGCAGGGATAGGGGAGTTTTGTTCTAATCTGGACAACCTAAAGCCTGTTATAAGTGCGGTTCCACTTCTCATCTCAGCAGCATTTGTGACACTATTAAATGTACTGTTTGTGGTGGTCTTGGTCATGCAGGCTCACAGTGTACTGAAGAACCTCTCTGTGTTTTATTTGAAGACCTGGGACATACTTTTCAGCAATGTTCCTGGGCTGCCCATAATTCTCCTACTTTAGCTGATGGAGAGGAGCAACGGCTTATTATTACAGTGGCCCAACGTTCTAACATTAAGGGTCCCTCTTCTTCTACAGTTGCCCCCCTCCCCCCTCCTACTACTTTAGCTGAATCACATATTGTTGTTTCCACTGCCACTGTAATAACTGCTGGGGAGGATTTGACTGAGCCTGTCCCACAACCTGTTACGTTTTCTTTACCTCCCCACCCTCCTTCTTCCCCAGTTCTTCCTAGCTGTTCTACTTCAGGTGGCTCTTCTATGGGACCCCCCCGGCACCTTTAGAAACAATGGAACCTTCCCCTTCTGACCCTTTTACTACACCTTCTAGAATTACAAGGGGTTCAAGAAAGTTTGGTTCACCTTCCTCTAAGGCTCAGAGGGTAGAGACTCTCCTTTTGACAAATAAATATGAATTGCTGCGACATGCTTCTGAAAACACAGACTCTGACTCTTCTTCTGTCCAGTCCTCTCACCCTGAACTTACTACAGATACTGAAATCCCTATTGACAATGTGGGGTCCCAAAAAAGGAAAGCCAAGACCAAGACAAAACATAAAGAATGTACCCTGAGAAAGGGTAGACAGAGGTGACTGCTATGCATATGTCTACTTCTTTTGCAATACATACTGTTAATGTTAACAGTATAAAAAAACAACATAAGAAGGATTCAGTTTTTTCGTTTTTGTCTTGCCTTACTGCCGGTATCATACTTCTACAAGATGTTAGATTCCATTCTTTGCCTGAAATTTCTAAGGCCCAAAAATCCTGGCATTTAGGCCCCTCCTACTGGTCATTTGGACAGGAGACATGTTCTGGGGTGGGTATTTTGTTTCATCTTCCTAATGCCCCGGCAGAGTGTTATTGATAGACTTTAGGTTCCTTTCTATCCCTTTTCGGATTATCAATATTTATGCCCCACAAACCAAGTCACTTAGGATTGAACTCTTGAAAGTGGTTCGACCCTATCTTTACACCTCTATGCACGTCATTTTTGGTGGCGATTTCAATTGTGGGTTGTCCACGAAGGACAGGTCCTCATTCTCAAAAACCACAAAATTATTTTGTGATACCACTTTTCTCAAAAATCTTTTATTTTCTGCAAAACTGAAGGATGCTTATCTTTCTCTCACCCAGACACATACCCCTACCTTTCATAAAGGCTCTTTAGCTACCTGGATAGATTTTTTTTTGTGTCCTCCTTTTTACAAACTTCTGCTGCTGAAGTACAGGTGGATGAATTTTCAGATCATGATTTGCTTACCATTTTTCTTGGTCCTAAGAATGTTGCAACTTTTGGTCCTGGCACTTGGAAATTTAATATTTCCTTATTAGAGAATTCGCTGTTGTTAACACTTCTTAAATCTTTTTTTCAAAACAGAAAATCTGTGTTTTTTCGTTACGATGATCCTAGGTGGTGGTGGTTAGACACGAAGAAGGATTTGACGAAATTACTGAAATCCTTTAGCAAAACCCATCATGAATATTGTTATTTCACATACCATAGGACACGACATCAGCTGCAAAAATTCCTTACCCTTTCGTATACCACTGGCCAGGATTTTTCTTCACAAATTAGTACCCTGAAAAAATCTTTAATGGACTATCACTCCAAAAAATATACTTCAATGCAACAACGTCAATGTTTTAGTGTAAAAGGTGCCTATGATGTGATCTGCCCATTTGCACATTTTTCTAAACAGATTACGGGGAGAACCATTGATACTATTGTGACTGAAGCTGGTCATACAATTACTGATTCTAGGCTTATCCAAAATTATGTGGCCGAGTGTACTCAAAACTTATTCAGTCCATTCCTACATGTCTACATGATATATTGACCTTCCTTAGTCCCATTTCTGTTCCTGATGTGCAACAATCAGTATCTGATATGCTTGCTTGTGATATTCAGGCATGAGAAGTAGTTGAGGTCATCACAACTCTGCGATCTGGAGTATCTCCAGGCTTGGATGGCCTTCCGAATGAGCTTTATTAATTGCTTAATATTGAGTTGACCGTGGAATTGGCCGCAGTTTATAACTTCCTTTTAAAAGTTGATACTTTACCATTAGAATTTAATATGGGTAGAACCTTCTATATCCATAAGAAAGGAGACAGAAAATTACTGACTAATTGGAGGCCTCTTAGCGTATTAAATACGGACTTTAAAATTTTAACTAAAATTATTGCTCTCCGTCTAGCAAAGCTGACCCCTCTTGTTATTTTAGAAGCTCAATCTAGTAATGTTCCAGGCAGAAGTATACATGATCATGTCCTTTTATTACGGGAATTGGTGGAACATGGCAATTCAAATAGGTTAACAGGCCTCCTGTATTCATTGGATCAAAGACAGGCATTTGATTTGGTAAGTCATGACTTTTTATGGCAGGTTTTGAGACATTATAGGGTTCTTGTGACTACTCTCTGCTGGTTACGCTTATTATATTCTACAGCCACTTCTATCCCTCTTGTTAATGGCTGGAAGGGTCCTTTGATACCTTTAAAGAGAGGTGTTAGACAAGGTTGTCCACTCAGTCCCCTTTTGTATATCTTTTTTTTGGATTCCTTACTTTGCACCATTAATACAGCATACAATGTTAGGCCTATTTGTTCCTTACCACTTTCTGTTTTAGCCTATGCTGATGACATGAGCTAAATAGTAGCTGATGTTCCTTCGGCAGACACATCTCTCCATCTCTGTAAGTCCTTTGGTCTTGTTTCAGGAGCATCCCTGAACTTGGAGAAATGTGTCTGTCGATGGCTTGGATCTCAGCAGTCGAATGATGTAATGGTTTCCAGTATTGCACTTTGTGACACCCCTATTAAGATTTTGGGCATTCTATTTGGCTCAGGTCCTTTAGACATCCTCAACTGGACTCCCAAACTGGACCTAGCGCAGGCCAAAGTTTCTCTTTGGAACACCTGGAAACTCAGTAAAAAAAAGAGGGTTTACTTGATAAAGTCTCACTTGCTCCTGATTTTTTTGGTTTTGGCTTATGTTTTTCCCCCTCCCCGTGTTTTGGAAACCAAACTTGAGTATATTTTTCAGGCCTTATGGGGCAGCCACCTGAATCCATTAAGCTTCCATTACCTGCTTACCTTTCAAGGAAGGTGGTCTTAATATGATACACCCATTATTTTTATAATAGTTCATTTTTTGTGACTAATCTTAAACCACTTTTAGTTAATTATGATGTGGGATGGGAATTTTATTTTTTTCAATCCTGTCAACCCTGGTTTCATCTTTGGGACCTTAACACTTTGAAACAGGTTAAACGTGTATCGTCTACCCCTTCTTATCTTCGTGATACCTTCTGCCGTTTAAAACAATGGAAGATTACTAGCCATATGTTTATGACTCAAAATAGGAAAGCCATTTATAATTTTTTGATAGATACCACTTGTGCAAACCTTGTAATTTTTCCCAAATGTCCCCCTACTTCCTTACCTGCTTTATACACACTGTTAAGGAACCCTCGCATCCCCCAGAAGATGCAGGATCTACATTGGCTTAATTGTCATGAACGGATCAATATTAAGGCAAATCATAAACATAAACAGCTGAATGAAAGATTGTGTTCCAGACCTTTATGTGTAAATCAGGATGAAACAATACAACACCTGTTTTTTCTTTGTTCCTATATCACTGGTTTTTGGTTATTTTTAGCGAACAGATGGAAGGAACCTTTATCTACTTCTGTTACTTATGAGATGTCATTGTATGGTAGGTTTCCAGTGACCTGGAAAAAGTGGAATATTGACACCCTAAACTTATTGTTTACCATCATTAAATGGCATTTATGGACTGCTCGCTGTCTTTTCACCTTGCAGCAAAAAGATATGTCCCACCTACTGGTGGTCCAAAGTATTGAACAGGATTTAAAAGATGTTTATTTTTCTGAACTAAGAAGTTTGTCATCTGGATCATTGTTTTCTTTATGGAAATGCTTACCATGGGTGTCTGATTCTGATTTTCCTGTTACTTGAGTCTTTTGTATTTATTTTTGTCAATGTGATTTTGGTTTATAGTTTCTTTTCCAATAAAAATTTCCCCTACTCTTTTTGATATGTGCCATGGGATCTTTAACATCCACCTGAACGACCACAAATCCAGGCAGATGGGACCTCGGTTTAACGTCTCATCCGAAAGACGGCACCTCAGAAGTGCAGCACCCCTCTCATGCTGCACTACAGTGTCAGTACTGGGATATTAACCCAAGTGCCAGATGTGGGAACTGAACCCACGGCTCTCTGATCTCCCGGCCTCAGAGGCGAGTGTGCTACCTACTGAGCCACTGACACTTCTGCTGCTTACTTATGACATGGGGTGGGAGCAGAGAGCAACTCAATTGGTTAAACACCATCAGCTGAACATGCATTAACTGCTTGTAAATGCACAGTTCTTGTGAGGAGGCAGCAGGCAGGATTAGTGGGGGGAACGGCACTGGTTATGTTGTTCAGAAATGAGAAGTGAAAGGCAGCCATTACTAAATTGAGAGCACAGACAGGTAGTGAATTCACTGTTTCAATGTTTTCTGTCATGTAGATAATTTCCCCAACCTCTGTGAGTAGGCTTGTGGTTGCTGTTCGTATGTAATGTTGTTTCCCCTCCCATACTGCAGCATTTGTCTCCACCATAGTTCGAGCACATGCAGCCCTTCATGACACGGGACACTGACAGAGAGAGAGAGAGAGAGAGACAGTGAAAGCAAGACAGTGAGACCAGAACATATAATTAAAACATCCAGCACTGTCCTGTCTCTGCCTTCAGTTTACAGCCATGCACTCACTGTTGTCTCCATGCTCTGGTTTCTTTTGCTTCTGTGCCATCCAGCAGCTGTGGTGCAGGAAATGAGAAAGCGAGAGAGAGAGAGAGAGACAGCAGGATCACACCTTGGTGTCCCGCACCCACATTCACCATTCTCCCTGCTTGATTCACACTATCCCCTCCTGTCACTCTACAGAGTACAATGTTGTGTGTCTGTTGCACCCATGCAATCATGGCCGCTGGTCTGGTGTCTGTTCCTTGTGGCAGTCCCATGCAGCAGGTTTCAGCACAGTGAAGAGACAGAAAGTGAAAAAGACACATAGTGAGCAGCGCATCACGCTCCAGACATGGAGATTCCCTGTTCGGCCCTGGACGATGCACAATATCTCCTGCAGAGACAGAGACACAGCTAGCACTGCACTACATGGATTTATGTGATATGGTGATTCTAGTTGCACGAGTCCCCAGTAGGCGTGTACAGGAGGCAGACCACTAGAAGGGCAAGGGGTCTGGAAAGGTGACACTCAGTGAGAGCATGGGTAAGAGGGCAAGACCGAATAGGTGTGCAAACATGCATGAGTGGGCCAAGGTCCCAGGAACAAGGGTGACCATAGGCAGGTGAATGGCACAGGGCATGCAGAGTGTGGCGTGATGCACAGGGCCTGGGAACATGGGAGAAAGGGTGCGGGCAGGTGTTATGGGGAGACAGGAGGTGCCAGCCAACCCAAGGGAGCAGTGTACAGGGTGGGAGGGTGGGACACAGGACAGGCTGCGTGCACACCAGCGGTGCAGCAGTTGCTAACCCAGCAGCAGGCTGGGCAGCTGACAGGGCATGAACATGGCCAACCATTGGGGTGGCATGTGGCAGCAAGGGGAGGGACAGGCATGTGTGTCAAAAGAGTGACTCCACAGGATGCAGAAAATGAGCGGGTGCTCATGGGGGCAGCACAACTCCACTGCTGGGTACAAGAGCTGCCTGCTGTGCACATGCCACACGGCAACAGATGGCAGGTGGCAGGGGGACAGACTGCAGGATGACAGATTGTGCACAGCAGGTGGCAGCTATGCCAAGAGGCAACGCCTGGTGGCACCATGTCCCAGGTCCTGTGGATGTCGCCTGTTGTGCCGCTGTGCAGCTGCCCTCCATAAGATGAGTGCCTGTGCTCTGGCTTTGTCGGGGGGGATGCTCTGCTGCTGCTGTTATGCTGGGCCAGGAGGGTGTCCGTCTCTGGGCCCTGGTGGGTCTCTGTGTCCCGGTGGCCATCTTCCTTGTGGCCCACACATGCCGCTTGCTTCCTTGCCGCCTGGGCTTGTCGGCATTGCCTGTTGCCATTGTGCTGCTTGGGGAGTCGCCATAGCAGTGCAGCTGCCATTCTCACTGTTGTACTGTCATTCTTCCACACAGTACTGTCTCTCTTTCAACAGCCACTATGCTTGCCTCACCCCACCAGCACATGCCATTGCTTTTATGCCATTGTTGGGTGCTACCCACTGTGCTGTGGGGAGAGGGACAGAACAGGAGAGAGAGAGAGAGACACACACACACACACACACACACACACACACAGGCAACAAGTGAACCACTTCAAATGCAGAAGTAAGAGAGCTATGCATATGTGTTTTATGTTATGAACATAGAAATGTCAGCAGTCATTTCATAACTCAATTTCTGGCATTTGTATGCTTATAAAGCAACTAAGATATGCATGAACTCTGGGGAATATTTATCACGTTGGTAGGATAAAGTCCAAATATCTCAATTCAAACCAGTAAAAAAACACAGTTGTGGATGTTTTTGTGTTTTTAAAATTACCCCATGTTACTAGCGGAACAACCCACTCCTGGGTATGGGATTATTGGCTGTTAATCCACATCCCGGATGCATTGTGAGGCATGAGGCCACAGCACCCAGGGTGTGGATTAACTGCCAATAACCCTATACACTGCCATGGATTATTGCTTACTTGGAGGTGTGTCACAATGTGTGGTAACTCGCTATTTATTTATTTTCACTTTGTTCACTGGGTGAGTACACTGGGCCAAGGCCATTTTCAGAAATGACCCAGAGCCACTTGACAAGCAGCTTAGATGTTTACAAAATTGCAAAAAATACAGAGGAGTACATACAATACACTAGTAAGTGAAAACGCACACATCTTTTCTCCCAAGGCTCTTTCCCAGAGAAATGAATACCTTGCTGTCAGTTAAAATGTGATTTCCCGTATAAAGTACATCCAGTATATCCTGCTTTGGCCTGTCAACTGCATAGATCCTGACAGTCCCAAACTGTTGTCTAGATCATAAGTCTTTAGAAAGAAATTTTGGAGCAATGTGCATTAACTTTGTTTGACAGTAAAGACGCTTGCTTATGTTGCTGAACACTCATATCTGTCTCAGTCTTCCCTGAAGACAAGTCTAATATAAGTGAAATCAAATAAGTTCTCAACAACACAATACTGTATTAATACTTCCTTATTAAAAAAAAACTAACTACTGCCCTAGTTAGTATATCAGTGTCAGATTTACTATGACTACAATGAAGAGAAGCAGACAATCATCTAGTATGATTTTTATGTTTGCTTGCATGCATGTGCAAGAAACATAGTGCCACCATACGAGTTTTTGTAGGGGTGCATCCCCCACTTCCAATGCCCTGCTCCCTTTTTCAGGTGTGGCTGCACCGCGCCAATGAATGTCCGAGCTGTCTATGACAACTGTTCAGACGCAGAGGCGTATAGTTCTAAGGAAAACACCACTGTGGGCAGTTTGCATACTGCCGTTGGCAGTATGCAAATTGCCTGTGTTGACACTACATCTGAACTGTCATAGACAGTTCTCCCCCCATGAACACATACGCGCATGCTCAGAGCCACCCCAGCATGCTCATGCGCCTCCCCATACACCATATGGCTACTGGGTGCTCAATCCTCGCCGGCTCTGCTGCCCCCCCAACACAAACACCATCAACACCTTCCCTTAACACATCCCTTCCTAATCAATCTTTTTTTCCAGGCTAAATGATCCACCTTAAAACGACAAAAAAACTTAATCCCCAAGCTCTGACTGCACAGAGCAAGCTGTTAAGTATAAGGCAAATAATCGATCATCCTTTCTGGAAGAATTCAGAGAAAAAGGAGAAAGACTGAGGGAAGGGGAGTTAATTTAAAAGTGATCTATGTCCTTGATGGTTCACTACTGGTATTTTGTTCCAAGACATTCTCTTTCTTTGTTGATTGAGAGTAGATCGAGAGGTATGTTTTTTTTTGTTTTTGTAAGGTGGAGTCTCTGTCTACAAACCAATGACAGAAACCCACATGGACCAGTCTTGCCCCTACAGCTCCTCTTCACTACAAATCGGCGCTCTCCTGGGAGTGGTGCACGCTGGAGTGCGTGGAGGGTCATGCAGGGAGGGGTGGGGAGTACGGGGGAAAAGGGCGGCACAGGAGGAGCCCAACTCAGGGGAGGGAGCAACTGTTACTTATTACTCCTGCTGCTGCCCTCCTTCTACCAAAACTGACAGAAAAATGCACACACACTCAAAGTAATGAAGGCACCGTTAGCAAAACTTCACGTACTGACAGCCATGACGGAGACGGTCACTGGGAGCCACAGAGAAGAATGTGTCCCAGCCAAAGGTGACAAAAGGTCGATAAATGTAGAAAATGGCAATTATATCCATCAGCATATAGGGGTGCAGGAGTAATTTATAAAATTTCCACCATGGGAAAATGAAGGGTAAAGTAAAAATAAGAACTGGTATGCATTAATGTTATCAAAATAAGAACACAGTTGAAAATGTCCCTTTTTTTTTGTTTGTTTTATCTTTTTCTCCCCTATGTGCCTCGTGACCCACCACTCCTTCGAAATGCCTAGGTCCCATCCGTTCTGCCTGTCCCCTGCTGAGCCATCCACCTCAAATTGCAGCCATCCCTGGGGTCACCCGGATGTAACCCTTCGCAGGGCGAGTCCACCTCCATGAGAGGGAGGGCACCATGGGGTGCACCCAGCACATACTTGGCCCCAGGTGCTGCTGAGGTGTAGCGGTGGACTGGCAGCCGTCATCCGGTCGGTCGCAGTGTGGATTTTCTGCTTTTCGGCTGTTCCCTCCTATGTGTGTCTGCAGAGCTCCTGGTCTCCACCAGAGGCCACTGCAGTGCAACGTCCACCCGCAACCCACCTCAGGAGAGGAGAGCAGTCCTGTGGATGCTCAGTCCTCTCCTTCCTCTGCCAGCCCCCTGCATCCCGAGTCTGTTCCCGAACCCAGGTCGCTGGCATGGTTTGAGGTAAGGCACCAGTGCCTCAACCCTCTACGGCACCGGGCCGGCCCCCCAAAAAAGTCCTTTTTAAATAAATAGTAAAGACCCCTAAGTAAAAGGACACGCAGATAGAAGGTGCTTGTTTGTATAAATTGGTTCTATAGTCTTTCTTATCGATAAGATTATTTTTTGGGGAAGTGTGAAGATGTGGTTCTGGAGCCCATTTACCTTGTTGCATGTTGTAATGTACTGGGTGAAATCACTGTTTTATATGCAGCTACCTCCATATGAAATACACAGTGTTTGCTTTTTTGAGAGTAAAATAATAATGACCAACGTGGTCACATTATTTATTCCTCACAAAGAGAAACTGTAATTCATTGCAAGAATGTATTTGTCATAAAACAAAACTGATTTTATTCTCATCGCCACCGCTACAAACTCACTTGTAGGTATCCTTAACGATTCATATTAAATACTATCAAGAGAACCAAAACCAGTTGAACCACACAGTATGCCTTCCTAATGCAGTATCTATTGAAAGAACAAGTGATGCACTTCCAACCATTGGCCTCATGTTAATTTTTCACTTCCACCACAGTTGCCTTAGATACTGTCTGCTTTTGTTGCAGTCATTTACTTACATTAGTTACATTTCCTTACAATATTCTTGTTTATTCTCACCTTCCATTCTGGAAAACATCTCTCGTCAACACTCCTTTCAAAGACTTTGCGCTTCTTTTCTCCAGAGTTCACGAAGTCAAGTGAAGCTTCACTTAATGATAACATTTAAATATATTTTTTTCTTTTTCTTCCACTCGTAGGTTCACCCTTGAAAATGGACATTCACACCCTTGGGTTTTATGCAGTAAACAAACAAAACAGACCTGACCTGTAAACTTACCTGAGTGCCTTCCAAAATAGTACAAGTCATAATTTCTGTTTTCTGAATACCGCCGAAATTTGATATGCATAATAATTCCCAAATCCCCTCGCAGTCATACCTCTCAACCTCCTGCCTCATAAATCAGGGACAAGGCTTAAAAAAGTCAGGGACAAAGGACCGAAATCAGGGACACATCTTCAAAACTGATGATATCTACTCAGGAAGCTGGAAGAATAAGAGGTTTAGTGTAAAATGCATTTTCTAGGGAAGGACAAGTCTGTAACTTTTATGTTTGATATTGTTTTGTACTTATAACCCCACTGTTTAGTCACAGAAACACAATTTTAGGAGGGGCAGAGTAAAATTTTGAGACAAATCAAGTCCCTGAAAATCAGGGACAGTTGAGAAGTATGCTCACAGGTACTGTCTAAACTAGAATAAAAATTGCAGTTTGAGACCACATCTCATCAATTTTATATTTGCTTAACATCTGGAGCATAATCTTTATACTTATACAACAATGTAAGTGGCTGAGATTTTGAGCCCAACACAAAAGATATTTTTGGAACCAAACAGGGTAGACAAGAAAAAAACATCATTTTTTAATAGGTTTTTGAGGGACAAGACATACCTAGTTAGTGAACTGTATCCAGATGAAAAATGATCTTGTGTAATAAACTGGCAACTATTAGATTTCAGTTTACAGCCTCATAATTGCATTACAGAATGACAACTGAGAACCCCAACTGCCCCCATAGACAAGGAAACATCATCTGTGGCAGGTTATTTTGGGAAATAAACCACACATTGTTCTCCAAATAACTGCAATAAAGTATTATATATGCTGAAGTATACAACTAGCATTCATTTTACTAATGTATTTATTTATTTTAAGTTTGGTGACTGGGATAGGCAGGCTGTCTTGAATCTCATTTCCAGGCGCATCCCAGTGGAGGGTAACATAAGAGAGTAAAAACAGCAAAACAATTTGGAGACAAGTGTACATACAGAGCAGCAAAAGTGCAAAATTCAGGCAATTATTTACAGAAATACATACTAAACAAGTATAAGCAAAGCTTAATAAGACTGTAAGAAAAAGTTACGAATATGCCCTGATGTTAACTGGAGTGCAGTTTCAGTAGCCTCTTCTAAGAGTGGGGTTATTCTAGATGCCCTACAGGGGGGCATGCCTTAGACAACTAGTATTGGAACCCACTCGAGAGAGAGCAATCTTAGACCTGGTCCTCTCAAATGGAGATGGAGAGAAGATCACAGATGTAGAAGTGGGTAGCCATCTGGGAACTAGCGACCATCAAACAGTATGGTTCACAATAAAAACAGCAATAGAATCAAGCCATACAAAGGCAAAAGTACTGGACTTCAGGAGGGCTGACTTTGCCAAAATGGGTGAGTGCCTAAGGAATGCACTAGCAAATGAGCAGGAAGGAGGGGTGGAAGAACAGTGGGGAATAATTAAAACTGCCATCACAGAGGTAACAAGCCTTTGTGTGAAGCAAATAAACAAAACAAAACGATGTAAGAAACCACTATGGTTCTCAAAGGAAGTGGCAGTGAAGGTTCAAGAGAAAAAGAAAGCATTCAGAAAGTACAAGGAATCACAGAAGGAGCAGGACAGAGAATTGTATCAGTTAAAGCAAAAGGAAGCTGGGAAGGCAGTCAGAACAGCAAAGGCCCAAACTGAGGAAAAGATAGCCAACTCAGTTAAGAAGGGGGATAAAACCTTTTTTAGGTACATCAGGGAGCAAAGGAAGACTAAGGGAGGGATAGTGAGGCTTGATAAAGGGGAGGAGGGGCAGAGGGTGACTGTGAAAAGGCAGAGATACTAAACAAATATTTTTGCTCAGTATTTACAAATCAAGAGGGGTAGGCACCTAAAACAAACCATAGAAATACTCTGGATACAGAAGTTGATACCAGCCCATTTACAGAAGAAAGTGTCCTGAAAGAACTCTTTAAACTGAAGGTAGACAAAGCAATGGGGCCTGATGGGATTCGTCCCCGAATTCTAAAAGAACTAAGGGTAGAACTAGTGACACCACTGACTACCCTCTTTAACAAATCATGGGAGGATTGGGTGGTACCTGAGGACTGGAGGAGGGCAGATGTGATTCCCTTTCACAAAAGTGGGAGCAGGGCAGAAGCAGGAAACTACAGACCTGATAGTTTAACCTCAGTGATAGGGAAAATGATGGAATCACTTCTGAAGGAAAGAATTGTCGAGTACCTAGAGGCCAGGGGGCACAAGACCCAAGGCAGCATGGGTTCACAGCAGGATGGTCATGCCAGATGAATCTAATAGATTTCTTTGACTGGGTGACCAAAGTAGTAGATCAGGGAGGGGCTGTGGACATGGCCTACCTAGACTTTAGCAAGGCATTTGACTCAGTCCCACACAAAAGATTAATATACAAGTTAGCCAGCCTGGGAGTGGGTCCCAAGATGATAGCCTGGGTAAAGAATTGGCTGGAGAATAGGACACAGAGGGTAATAGTAAATGGAGTCCACTCTGAAGAAAGGGGTTACTAGTGGGGTGCATGAGGGTTCAGTATTAGGACGGTCCTCTTCAATGTCTTTGTGTGTGACATTGCAGAGGGACTGGAAGGAAAAGTATGTCTCTTTGCAGATGACACAAAGATCTGCAACAGAGTTGATGCACAAGGTGGGGTGGAAAGGATGAGAAGGGACTTGGCAAAGTTAGAGGAATGGTTAAATGTATGGCAGCTTAGATTTAATGCTAAGAAGTGCAAGGTAATGCACATGGGAAACAAAAACCCAGGGGAAGAGTACACAATGGGGGATGAGATACTAACAACAACAAAAATGGAAAGGGACCTGGGGGTAGTCATATCAGATGATTTAAAGGTGGGCAAGCAATGTGAGAGGGCAGTAAGGAGGACTGGGAGGATACTGGGATGCATAGGGAGAGGCGTCACCAGTAGAAAACATGAAGTTGTTATCCCTGTGTACAGACAGCTGGTAAGACCCCATCTGGAGTACTGTGTGCAGTTCTGGAGACCCAATCTCCGCAAGGACATAGACAAGATGAAAGCTGTCCAGAGGAGGGCAACTAAAATGGTGCAGGGTCTGCACCAGAAGACATATGAAGAGAAACCAAAGGCGCTTAACATGTATAGCCTCGAGGAAAGGGGGGGGGCATGATAGAAACTTTCAAGTACCTCGAGGGAATCAACAAAGTCCAAGAGGGTAGCATCTTTCAAAAAAAGAGGTGTGCAAGAACAAGGGGGCACAATTTGAAGATAGAGGGGGGCAGCTCAGAGGTAATGTAAGGAAGTATTTTTTCACAGAGAGGGTTGTGGATGCATGGAGCGACCTTCCAGAGGAGGTTGTGGAGTCAAAAACAGTGGTTGAATTTAAGCATGCATGGGACAGTTGTAAGGCAATTCTAGGGAGTGGGGGTAGAAAGAAGTAGGCTGCTGGTTAACTGGGATCTGCAGCTTATCCATTAGATAGGGAAATAGGCAGACTGGGTGGGCCAAGCGGTCCTTATCTGCCATCAAATTCTATGTTTCTATGTTAATTGGGCACAAAATATGCAAACATAGATACAGAATAATGTATGGTTGTCCATGCACAGCAAGGCTATGTTGCCATCACGGGAGTGAGATAATATCACATACTGTACCTCAAGAACGAAGCTGAAGAGGTCTATATGTCATCCTACCCCCAAGATAGGCACTGAGCCTTGTTATGCATGGGTGACCATACACTGTTTTACATAAGGTATAGATTTTAGGAACACTGTTAAGAGAAAAGATGAAGGACACTGTTCAGATGCAAAATGAGTAATATTTTTAAAAAACATCTAGCATTTACATAAAGTAATGTGACAAGTTGATTATGCTCAGGACCCCTACTTTTCTGTGGCACAGTGGGACCAAGTTCTGCGGCAAGACTACCATTTGCCGCAGAACTTCTGCGGTGGTGGTTTATAATTTCTGCGGAAGTTCCTGCGGCACTAAACTCTACATCACAGTGTTAGCTTGCCATCCTGACTTCACTTTCATGGCAGTGGTTATAGCAGTCAGGATGGTGGAAAGCACAGTAACACTAGTTCAAAAAATTAAAGACTTATAAAAATAATTTTATGTCTAAAAAAGCAAAACAAATGTCTGTCCCTTAAGGTCCTAGCCTGTTGCACAAATGACATATGCAGAGGGGATCTTATGTGATAAATAAGGTATTTCTATATGCATGCTATCTATCCCACTAATGAGGTTTCCACTCTCTATGACTTATATATTTGTATGTGCTTTCTACACCACTCATGAGGTTCCCACTATGTATCACTTATATATTTATATGCAATCTGTAACATACATACAAATGTGTGTGCGTGTGTGTGTGGTAAGAGAGACAGAGATACTCTGTGTGTGTGTGTGTGTGTGTGTGTGTGTGTGTATATATATATATATATATATATATATACATACACACACATATATATATATCTTTTTTTTTCCATGAACTTGCATCCCTCATTCATACAGGTCCCATTGGAAATGGAATAGAGGAGTTTTTGCAAAACTCATTTTTCATGTCAACCTGCTTACCCTGACACACTGCGTAACACTGTCAGGCCATGACATGCATGTGAAACGATTGTGAGATAGAGCTCTCCAGCCCATCACGATGTGTCTACCATGTGACAGAACACTGCACCATACCTTCCCAGGCTCTGAGCAGTGATGTGTTCCACCAGTCCTTGTGCTGCCTAGCCAGCTCCCAGAGCTAATCTCTGAACCTGAGTTGCTGGCACGGAAACACAGTTTGCTACCCTCTGGCCCAACAGCTGTCCCTGCACACAACATTTCTCCATAACTTTTAGGTGATTCCATCAACCAATGACAATATGTAATCAATAACCCTGGAAAAAATGCATACAGTGCAATTATTTATTTAACAGGTCTATTCTTTCAACAGGTCTACACATTATTATATTCCACTTTTCTGGGCATAATTACTTTATTTTTTTTAAAAATGACAGTTAAATTCATTTTACCAGTTATTCATTTCAGATGGCATCTCTGTACCTTAAAGGCACAAATAGGTTTGTACAAACTGAGATATGGACTTAACGTGTCTGTGCTATTGACAAGGTTTTGTTTAAGTTGGCTCCAGCGCAATAATGTAAGACTGAAAAATGTATTAGGCTGTAGTGCAGGTTGAGCAAATATCACCATGGCTGATGTGCTGTGCCACCATCTCTGGCAGTGGGAGCTGTGGTAGATAAGTGACTGTTCATTTCTGTTGCAGAATGCAGCCATTTCATTAGCTAAGGTATGATGTTATAGCAATGATAACATCACATTCTGAACATATGGGGGTTTTGGATATAAAAAGAGGGGAAGGGAACCAGATTCTATGGATAAACAGAAGTATTAATAAAAAATCACCAAGAAGAGTGAATTCTGCGGCACCGCAGAAGTTCTGCGGTAGATTGCAAGTTCTGCGCAAAATTCTGTGGCCGCAGAATTCTAGGGGTCTTGATTATGCTACTTGTGGTGAGTTCATCTTTCACCAAGGTTGCGTTTTTCTTCTTTTTTTTTTCTTAAATGGAAAAGAAAGTGCTTCTTCTCAGGCACATTCCTACTTTGGAGGACCATTTTGCTTGTGTGCCTTGCACTTGCGTAATAGCTCCCATTGGGAATCCTGCAGCATTGGTGTGACCTCAGACAGCCTGGGGGACATCCATGGTTTTGTAGGCCAAGGGGGACACCAACTAGAGACAGGTGACCTTGAATCAGCTCAGGATGGAACCATGAATTGCACTAAGAGAACACTGGGGTGTTCTTTTTTAAAATATAGATGCTGAGAGGTTCATCATGGGGTAGTTGAGCTGGGTGGCATTGGGGACAGGAGAAGTTAAAGTAGTGCTCCGAGTGCCAGCTACTGCCCCCACCAACAGTGTGGGAGATGGAGAGTAGCAGAAGAAAGAGAGTGAGAGATGATCAGACAGAGTGAGGCAGCGGCAACACAAGGAAACAGCAGTTGTTAGTCGCATCAACATTGCTATGTGGCATTTAGGTACTGATTGATTTTCCAGTACTTGGGGTGGTGGGAGGACAGTACAATTAACAAGTAACACTATTACTGTAACAATACAGGCATGGGGACATACATTTTATTAATGCAATGATTTCATCAGCTCTAAATGGACAAAATATAACAGGGTGAAAATAAAACAATTCTACAGTATATAAAAAACATTCCCCTTTCTTTTCTTTACTGCTTGCCACTGCTTGCTGTTTATCTTATCTATCTTTGTGATCCTGTGTTTTGAGTCTGGGTACAATTACTTAAACTGTGGGACCAGTAGTTTAATATAGTGTTCAAATGTTTTGCATAAATGAAGGTATCCCTTACCATGGACTGAGTTAAATTTACAGATGGACAAATAGACACAAATTGATAGCATAGATGAATAATTAGCAAAGCTAATACTGTAGGCAGACTAAATGGGTGGATGGACAGACAGATATCGTATTCTAAGGTAAAGTTACAATAAAATAACCATACAGTACCATTTAAGACGTGAGATGCAGCAAAGTTGTAATTCGCCAGCAAAGCTGGTGAAATTTGTGGAAGTTTGAGCTCTGTGAATTTTTTGAATTTACCAGTAGCTGCACCAACTTCACCAGACAGGTTTTACTAGAAGCCAAGATGTCACCATTCATCCATGCGCTAGTGCCATTACTGAGATAGCACTGAACAGAGCAGTCACAGTGTGCAGCTTTATTATAGGTCACAGTTTTTCTGGGTGCTGGTGGGGGGGGGGTGGTGGTGACC
Source organism: Neoceratodus forsteri (assembly GCA_016271365.2). Taxonomy (NCBI): domain Eukaryota; kingdom Metazoa; phylum Chordata; order Ceratodontiformes; family Ceratodontidae; genus Neoceratodus; species Neoceratodus forsteri. The sequence continues at coordinate 754,738,972 of CM057451.1, forward strand.
AGAGGGGAGTTGGGTTTGGAGTCTTATGATTTAGTTGACTTGGTGGTAGAACTCAGGTGGGGGAAGGCGGAGGAGTGTGTTTGCATGTGGATGGGGGAAGGGTATTGAACTTTCCTATGTCATTCTTTCTTAATTTTATTTACACTTGACATTCTCCAGGGTGGGGGGATGGGAGGAGGGTGCCAGCAGGGGAGGAGGGGTATATGACTAGGATGTTTTTGACAGGTGAGAGGAGGTATTACACAGCATGGTGGATGCAGGGATGTAATTCTTCTTTTAGAAATGCAATTTGCATAGTTTTTTTGCCTGGCGAATTGCACAAACTCACAGAGTGAACTATACAAATTGCCTAATATGCCCATAAATTGGCATTTTTCATAGATTCGTGTGTGAATAACTAAACAAATTGTGGTTGCAGATGAAGTGAGGCTGCCAAATGCAATCCCCCGTCGGCTCAGCTGTCCCCCCCAAACACACTTCAAGGTGCCATGCTGGGAGCCTACCCCAGCATGGCAAACGTCTTTCCGCTGCCCCCTCCAAAGACACTTCCAGATGCCACGCTGGGAGCCCACCCCAGCATGGCAAATGTCCGTATGGTGACGGGGTGCCCAATCCCCTATCAATTTCACTGTCCCCTGCCCCCCACAAAGAAACCCACGACTTCCAGTTGCCATGCTGGGAACCCACCCCAGCATGGCAAATGTCCATATAGCCAACGGGGTACAATCCCCATTGGATCCACTGCCCCCCAAAATAACTTTCAGCTGCCATGCTGGGAGCCCACCCAGCATGGCAAAGTCCCGCTGCCGCCTTGTTCAAAAGAAAATAATACCTAGAAACAAAAACAGTTGGCTATCTTGCCCCTCCCAACCCGCTCCCACCTCTGTGCACCCACCTCCCCACACCCCCACTTCACCCCAAACTTACCTCCGGAGCCCAGCGTGATGATCTTCGTGGACCGTGGACCAGGAACACGTCTGCACTCTTCAAAGCCGACCGTGAACTGAAGAAATGCTGGTAAGCTGTATAATGGCATAAATATTTTTTTTCAACTTTGGTACATAACTTGGCCATTTTTGGGAATTTTTTCAACAGTTTTCAACATGGGATTTTTGGGGCCTCACCTCATGAACTCAGTCACTGTCATTTTGTTATTCGGTTCCAAAAGGTGATTTCGCGGTCACTGTGCAGAACCACCTTCTGGGAGCAAGTAACAAACTGACAGTGTCACAGTTCATGAAATAGGCCCCCCAAAACCCTATGTAGAAAATTTGGTGAAAAAATTCCAAAAATGACTGTTTTATAAGCGTGCATTGCGCAGTTCCTACGCACACTCGTAACTTCCCGAATTTTTACTATTTGCTATTTTCACTCCAGATTTTCAACATTGCCATTTTACCACACCTCCTTATAGTACAGCTGTCATTTTTCACATCTCTCCCAAAATGTGTTTTCGTGCATGTAGTGCGCAATGGCACAGTTGGTGTGCGAAATCAATGTTCAGGACACATTAAGAAAATCACAGTGACACTGTTTATGAGCAAAGGTCTTAAAATGGTTATGTTGAAAATTTGGTGACAAAAGTCCATAAAATGACTGTGTTATGAGCTTGCATTGCGCAGTTTCCATGCACCCTCGTCAGTTCACAAATTTGTAATATTTTCAGTCCAGATTTTCAATACTGGTATTTTTCCACACCTCCTTATGAGCAGTATGGCTGTCATTTTTCACACCCTGTTCAAAATGTGTTTTCACACTTTCAGTGCAGAAATGCATGGACGCTGTGGGAAATCAGTGTTTAGGACAGATTAAAAAAATCACAGTGACACTGTTCATGAGCAGAGGTCCCAAAATGCCTGTGTTGACAATCTGCTGTAAAAAATCCCCAAACTAATTATGTTACGAGTGTGCATTGCGCAGTTTCTACGCACGCTTGTGACTTCGCCAGTTTTTTTATATTTTCACTCCAGATTTTCAACATTGCCATTTTTTACACCTCCCCATGAACAGTACAGTTGTCATTTCTCACATCCTGCTTGAAATGTGTTTTCGCACCAATGGTGCCAAATGGTGTAGTCGCTGTGCAAAATCAGCTTTCCGCTAACGAACTGATATTGGCATTGTTCATGTGGTGCGGGTCACAAAAAACCCATGTTTAAAATTTGGAGTGAAAATACCAAAGAATGCCTAGGATGTTAGGGTTTGTGACCATAATGCCACACCCTGTAGAGACTGACATGCATCAGGGGAGTGACTTGGGATTGTCACCTGTAATACACCTGCCATTCCACCCCCACCCACACCCTGCAGCCAGTGACAGGCATCGAGGTGTGCCTTGCACTCTTTGGCCCCAAAGTTCACCTCACTCTCCTATATTACACCCATCTCACCATATTTCTTATGGAATGGGGTGAGCATAAGGCCCAAAGACTCCAAGGCACACTGTGACAGTTGTCAGTGTCTGCAGGGTAGGGTGTGGTGAAATGGCGTGGAAGTTATGCCTGAGGACCCAAAGGCACACCCCAATGCCTGTCAGTCTCTGCAGGGTGGTGGTGGGGTTGGCTTCAGTTCAATACTTCACTGTCATTCCTATTATGCATCTCTCTAACTCCGACACTACCAGTGCCAATGCCAGCAAGCAAACATTTGGCATTGACAATTGCTTGTTTTCTCAGTGGACAGAGGAGGAGATTCGCAGTCCTATAATCCAAATTTATGTGGTCCAACAACAGTGGAGACTGCATGAAACAGAGTTTTTGAATCCCCCAGAAAAATTACCTATATCTGTCTCAGCACCTGCATCAACAACAAACCCACCGTCTGTATTGGCTATTGAATCTGCTGCTGACACATTAGAGTCCATGGCCATTACAGTAGACAATTCCATTGCTGACACATCCATAACACTTCCTCATAGTCTAAATACTGAACATTTTACAGAGAAGAAAATGTGCATCAGTGATTATCAAAAATAGTCCCTTCTAAAATCAGCTTGGAGACCTGATACAACCTTTACTTTTCCCCAGGTCAGTCAAAGAGGCCAAAAGCATTCGTTTCAGATACAGTGGTTCTCCAGATTTCCATGACTTTCATATAGCACTGCACATAATGGAAGCTTCTGCAGAATTTGTGTTCAGTTTGCATCAAGGACCGCAGGGAAAGGCAACTCACATTCTGTTCAAACCTTGGTTACTGAACCACTTCGTACTGTAAATACAAATATGTAATTGGCATTTGTAATAAACACCACAGTACTGAGTATCACATGGCAGCTGAGAAAGAAGCAGAATTCTCTGAACAATATTTCACAGGCAAAAGAGAAGATATAAGAAATATGATAATGCCCATTTGAGAACAGTCAAAGAGAACCGTAAATGTCTTGTTCCTATTATTCAGAAAGTCCTTTTGTTGTGGTAGGCAGGAATTGCCCCTTAGAAGTCATCGTGATTATAAACCACTTGGTCTTACTGAAAAGTAAAAAAAAAATGATGTCTTCTTGGCAGCTCTTAGACTATGACTGGAAGCAGGAGATGACATATTAGCAAATTATTTAGCAACCAGTCGAGCAAACACAACATACATAAGTTGGTGGTCGCAAAATGCAATTCTTGAAGAATTACAAAACAGTTACAGAAAAAATAATAAAAGAAGTTAACCAAGCTAAATATTTCAGTGTTTTAGCAAATGAGACTACAGATGGTTCCACTCAGGGACAGTTCTCTGTTTCTGTACAATATATGAAGGATGATAACATAATTGAACATAGAAACATAGAATTTGATAGCAGATAAGGACCGCTTGGCCCACCTAGTCTGCCCATGAACGCTTTCTTTTCTTCACTGTTGTTCATGATTTATCAGGAAATGAGTTTGCTCAGACTCCTTTTAGCAGTCTAAAGGATGTTGAATTTAACAATCTTTGAGGTCAGTGGTATGATGGTTGCAGTACAATGAGTGGAAGATTTTGAGGTGTACAAGCTTAAGTTCAAAATATATGCCCTACTGCTGTGTACACATGCTGCAGTTATGCAGCTAAGTCTAGTTCTAAATCATAGTTGTGAAGTACCTGAAATAAGAAATGGAAATGGTATTACAAAGGAAATAAACAATTTCTTCTCATCTGCTAAACTTCTGGATTGTGCTCAAATCTACAACTGAGGAGTTGATTCCTGACTCCAGTAAAATGTGACTGAAATCACTTTGTGTGAGTTGGTGGATAGAAAGTCATGCTGTGGTTCTAACTGCCATTAAGCTTTCTCTATCAACAGTGACCGCTGTTGAGTGTCTTATACTAGAGTGAGATTATGTGACAAATTCAAAGGCACAGACTCTACATTCTGCCATTTGTACCTCTTCTTTTATTGTGGCAGTGTGTGTCGTGGAACATGTGGCTGCTTTGCTTCTGCCATTATCCAGACTTTTGCAGTCTTCTATGAATCTTGTACAAGCATCTCCTGTAGTTCGAGAATGCAGCAATGTGCTCAAAAGACAGCAAAACTATTCAGATCTTGAATTCAACAAGATGTTTGAAAAGTAACAGCACTAACTGAAGACATTTGAACTTCTGTGACAATGCCAAGATCTGTATCGAGAGGGACACAGATTTACAGGGACAGCAATCCTGCACAAGTCCCAGAAACTTACTACAGATCATCAATCAGTATCAAATGCTTGGACCACATTATTCAAGAAATAAATGAAAGATCTGAACATGATGTTTCTGTCTGTTTTAAACTTCAATATTTCATCTGTCACTTTGTTGTAAAAGCTGCTTTTGATGATGTATGAGTTCTGGAATTGCATGCCAATGATATCCAGCAGCCACAATCTGTTCTTCTTGGTTAATGGAACTGGTGGATCAGCAAGAGGTCTTCTGTCCCAGATGCCCAGAGATCAACTACTGTTACAAAGTCCAGTCTTTAAAGTCTTGCATGGTGGTTATGTATCCAAACATAAAAACATTACTTCAAATTCTTGGGACATTACCTGTGAATGTTGTGACTGTAAAATGGTCATTCAGTACTCTTCCAAGACTGAACACATATTTTTGTTCCACAACGAGTGATGACAGATGAAATGGCCTTACACACCACACTATAAAATGAGACGATGAAATTGATCCTGAAATTGTACTTGATGGGTTGGCAAAGAACCCAAGAAGCCTAGATTTTGTTCTTTGAATATCTGAGTCATAGTAATTTCTGCAGAGAAACACAAAGTCATGCACTATGCACAGGAAACATACTAGTGTTGCTGTCTTTTGAGCTCTAATCTGTATGTGGAATTTACGTTTACCTCAACAAAATACATTTGTTGGCAACTTCATAAAATGCTTCAATTACCTATCAGTTTTGAGATGGCCTCCTTTTTAACACAGAAAATGTGTGATTCACTTGAGCAGAAATATTTGTGACAAATATCTGTAGTTTCATCTGCTAAAACACTGAAATATATGTATACATTCACCTTAACAAGTATCATATGCTTGTTGGTGCCATAAATTGAAGAAAAAGGGCCTCTAGCAATTTATATAATTAAAACTGAGCTGTTTTCTTATTACGACTTTGGGCAGAGCCAACAGGAGTATTGCATGTACAAAAGGAGTGATGTCATGTTTTCTGTACATGGAACTGACTGAAGGTGTAAATTGTCTTCTCTGCTTTACCCACCCCCAAGAAATGTTTTCTGCCCTCAAATAATATGCTTTCATGTTAGTCAATGGTTGCAGGGTACTATTTTCTTTCTTAAATGGGTGGTACAAGAACTGGAACTGGAACCTGAGTAGTGGGAGGCTGCATTTTTTGGGGAGAAAGTAATATCCACCCCGCCTCCACCCAAGAAGCTCCAAAAGATCTGTCCAATCTTTTTTTTTTTATACATGTGGGAGGGGCATGAGGTGGATCTATCATGCTGAAAGAAGACTCACTAGTTTGGGATCTGGACCAAGGAACAGGACAAGTCTGTGGAGTCCCTGCATTTTGTTAAGGACTAGGAGAATAAACTGACTTAAAAACCCTTGGGACAAATGATTATCAGTCACCTGGTGTCTCAAAAGGAAAGACTAAGCAGTGTCTATAGCTTCCAACCAAAATATACAGCTTTCAGGTATTTCTTAAACATTTATATAATAAAAATAAAGTTCAGCTTTGGGATTAACAATATTTGTTTAATCATGGGCACAGTACTTGGTAAACACAATCTGTGATAAAGTGTATTTTTCTTTTTAAGTTTGAGAAGTGGAGTTGACTTGCACATGTTAAAAATACCAGCTGCAATTAACAACTACTTGTAGAAACAAAATGCTGTTTTTTTTCCTACTTAATTTTTTCTGGCTCAGTTTATATCAGTGATAAGAAAGACTGGAACAACTATCAGAGCTGCCATCCCCCAGGACAAGCTATGTATCACTCATTTAAAATAACACAAATGTAGTTTCTGTGAGGGAAACAAGAAGATGAACCAGCATGGTTAACAAATATATTCATTGACACCTGTGAATGAATGGGGAGGGGTAGGTTTTTCTAACATTCCTGGTGAGTTTATACTTCTTGGAACCTGTTATTCCAGTTATTTATGACTGTGGGCAGAGCCAACAGGAGTATTGCATTCAGAAAAGAGCTGATGTCATCTTTTCTATCAAACAACATGATAGCATGTTAAAAATAGATTTCTCAGCTGAATCCTCATTACTATGCTGCCTGTATGTGTTTTTTTTTTGGGGGATGCCTTAAGCAGAATGGGACTTCACAGATGGGGGAACTCTCAGCAACAGAAGAAGCATGTTGGCATTAAAATTAATTTCAATATCACCAAGTGCAAGGTGTTACATCTTGGGTGGGGAAACCCTAAACACAGGTACAGTCTGGGAGGGGAGGTGCTGGAGGCCTCAACAGGGGAAAAAGACCTAGGGGCCATGGTGGATGCATATATGAATAACTCTGAGCAGTGCATGAGAGCACTTAGCAAGGCAAACAGGATGTTGGGATGCATCGTAAGGGGGGATCACCTCTAGGAGCAGGGAAGTGATTCTGCCACTGTACAATGGACTGGTTAGACCACACCTTGAGTACTGTGTACAGTATTGGAGACCACACTTGAAGAGGGACATACAGCTTCTGGAGAGGGTACAGAGGAGAGCAACTAAGATGATATGGGGACTAGGGGATTTGACATATGAGGACAAACTTGAGGAGTTCTGCTTGTTCTCATTGGAGGAGAGGAGAGACATGGAGGACATGATTGAGGTCTTCAAGTACCCAAGAGAATAAATAGGGTAAACATGGAGGGGATCTTTAGACTAAAGCAGGGAGGTATCACCAGAGGGCATGGTTTGAAGTTGGAAGGTGGAAGGGTGAGGGGGGAAAAGAGGAGGAGGTTTTTCACTGAGAGGGTGGTGAACCCTTGGAATGCACTGCCTGGTGAGCTGGTTCAGAGAGCCACAGTGGATGGCTTCAAGATAGGATGGGACAGACACAGAAAGTGGATGTATCAGATGATGGCCTGGCTCGGGGGGTGGGGATGGATGATAGGGGTTTCTGGAACACAAGGGGGAGAGGGCCTTGGCACCCAACTTGGGATCTGAGGATCGAGCAGACTCGACAGACCGTAAGGCCTAATCTGCTGGCAATTAGTATGTTAGTATGTTAGTAAAGCTTAGTGGCATGGATGTAGAGACACCAGTATTTAAGCCACGACTTTGCTGAAGGATTAATTGTGACCGGGGGTGAGGGAGGGAGTGAGTCTTGATATTTTTAACATATTGGTTTTCTGAAACTTCAGCCTTCAATGGGTTAGACTCTGCAGCCATCTGTACAGTATTTCACTAAGCCACGTGCAGTGTGGTATGGGTAAAACCCAGATCACCAGACCAGGACCAGTGCTGTAAAATCTGCACTGGGCACAGCTTGTGCAAATATTGCTGATCCATTGGAGCAGCAATAAGGTATTGCGTTCAGAAAAGGGCTGATTTCATCTTTGCTATCAAACAACATAATAGTGTGTTAAAAAAAGATTCCTCCGCTGAAGCCTCATTACTATGCTGCCTGTTTTGTCTTGCCTCGTGCTTCAACCCACCCAAGGAGTGACATTATTACATAATAACACACACCCTGTCATGCCTTATTGCTTAAATATGCCCTTTCTCAGTGTACTGTACTTTGATTCAGTTAGTGTATGCAACAGCCTTAATTTGAACACTTTGGGCTTCTCTTTGACTCCTGATGTCTATTTGCTTTAGCTATTGTATATTGTTTGAACTGCTTTGGTCTTCTTGATGTGGTGCCTATGTGCCTAAACTATGCAATCTGTTTATCTACTGTTACCCATGTATCTCCAGTCAGTGATTGTTATAACTGTCTGCTCTCCGAGCCATTGTTTTTTGACTTGTTAACTGTGTTGTCTTTGTATTAGTTTTGATGAGGTGCCTTTGTAAATGAGACTCTGACTCAAAGGTTTGTAAATCTGATATTTTTTAAATAAATAAATACATGTTTATGCTTAAGCCCATGAAATGCCCTTATCTAGTTAATGCATTCACACTCGTAGTGGATCTGCCAGAGCTTGTTTTTACCTGTGAAAAGACTTAAATGAAATGACCCATCTGCTCTTAAAAAGACTGAGCTGGTCAAACCCCCACTCCCTTCCCTCAAAAGAAATGGACTGTTTTTTAAAGAAACAGTGCTGTTTTACCTGAAAGTAGAGATCCCAGAGTATACTGATGAGACCAGGAGCACAACTTTTTATCAGACTGTGAGCTACTGCATTATTAGAGAAACTGTGCTGTTGTACCTGAATGTAAAGGCCCCAATGTATACTGGTGAGGTCAGGACAGAAATGCTTTTATTGAACTATGAACTGCTGCATTATTAAAGAAACTACTGTTTTAGAATGTAAAGGCCCAGTGTATACTGATAAGGCCAGTAGAGCAACCTTTTAGTAAATGGTGAACTGCTGCATTATTAATGAAAGTGTACTATTTAATGAAAAGTAAAGGCGCCTCTTTATACTGGTATGGCCAGGAGAGCAACCTTTTACTGTGCTGTTTTACCTGAAAGCAAAGGACCAAGTGTATGTTGGTGAGACCATGAGAGTTTTATTAAAAAAAGAAAGCCAGACTTAATAACTTGGAAAAATGAAGTTGGATGCTGCTTTCCAAAGCACAAAAGTGTGAATTTGTAACACACTGAGAACTACAGCATAATCTTTGAAAAGGCCACCTGTTTAACTCTGCAAATCACTTTAGCTAAGGAGGGTCTTTGCTCCCAATGGGGGCACTTCCTCTGGACTCCATCGGGAGCCTAAGTGGCCCACAAACCTTTGGCTTTCATCATAGTCTCATCTCAATTTTTTTCTGCTTGCACCACTGGGAAGGGCTGGAAGGTGATATGATATTTCAAAATGCAAATGTGTTCTTTACCATGATGTGAGCCCCCAAACTCATTAGTACAAATCTGAGGTTCAGGTAGTGGGAATACACTTTTCATCATTATGCTCGTGCAAGGTAAGGGTTATTATCGACTCTAATCATCACACATATTTTGACTCAGATCAGTTGTCTGAGTTCGTTACAAACTACAGCTTAAATAAAGCAATGCACGATTCAGACCCAGTGACTGAACTCACAGAATCAGAATTAGAAAATCTTGGCAACACTGAAGCCTGCAGTATGGCATGACACAAGAAGGTGAAGATAAATTATATACTGCTACTTCTGGAGTCCCTGCCAGTCTAGGCCAATCCTGTTTCTCCTTTTGATTCCCTAAACAGTGGAATGTCCCACCTGTCACCCTAAAAGCTGCTCCTCAACTGGATCCATTCATATCTGGACTGTGTGTAGTGCAGTGCAGGCTGCCATGCATTAGCTCGCAGCTGAGACCAATGGGCAGCTGCTTACTACAGTATGGTGTTAGTCAATGGGCAGTGGGGCCGCAGGTGGGTTGGGTGCTGCCGCTCGCCACTGACTGGGGGGAGTGGGGCAGTGGGGCTCTGTGAGCGGGTGGTGAGGGGGGTACAACTGGACCACCAGGGTCATTAGACCTCTACTTTTCACAATATATGCCCGTGATTGGGCTGCAAGCGGTCCACTGGACCACCAGGAATATTGAACAACTTTTATTTTCACTTATGCCCATGATCAGGCTGCGAGCGGTCCATTGGACCACCAGGGATATTGGACGAATATTTAATCCTGTATATGCTCGGGATCGGACAGTGGGGCACATTGCCATTCTCTGCAGGGGGCATCGGTCCCCGACGGCTGCAGCCTGGCAGGGTGCCAGGTGCAAGTCGCCAGGGATCAGCGCACCTGCATGGAAATGGGGACATAATGACATGCAAATGGCCCCATTTGCACCTTTCATGCATTATGGCCCCATTTGCATGTGCACTTTTGAATATTGCTGTTGTGCCTAGTGCAATGGAACTTGCGTTAGCGCATCCCACTGCTCCACTCTGGCCACTTGCGCTGGTGCAGTGCCACTGTGCCATGCGCACTGCGGGTGGCCAGGGTGCGATATTCAACGCTGCTGTGCCATGGCGTAGCTCCGTTGAATATCACCCTGTCAACGCCCCTGCACAGCCCATTTGTGCTGGGCCCAGGCTTGCGCCACAGCCTGGTGCAGTCTGAATATCCGGGCTTCGCTACCTACTATTCGAGTATTGTATATAAACTGTTTGTTATTGTTGTCATTGTCATTGTTTGATGTGGAACCTTTGTAAAAGAGCTCTGAGATCAAAGGTATGATCCAAATCCCAAAAATAAAAAAATAAATAAAATCATGATGGAATTTTTTGAGAGAGTCTTCACCTTCTGTCCAAATCAGGAATACGTCATCAATAAATTGGAGGTAGACAGATGGTTTATAACAGTGGTGTTTTAAAAAAATCCTCTTCTAAGCAGGTCATGAAAAGATTGGCATATTGTGGTGCCATTTAAGTGCCCATGGCTGTCCCCATGATCTGTAAAAAGTGCTTGTCATTAAAGGTGAAGTTGTTGTGTGTCAAAATGAATTTTATTAGGGTGCTGATGGTGGTTTCTGGAATTTCTCCTGTGGATGTGTTTTCCTTTAAAAATGTATGACTTGCTGCTATGCCATCTTACTAACATAATAAATGGCAGCAGAATAGGCCTAACAGTCTTTCATGTCTGCTCGTTTGGTCAGCCCCCACCCTGGGAGTTGAACTTGTTGTCCCCCTCGCCTTCTCTGGCTTCTCCCTTCCCCATTCCGGATATTCTTGCTGCACTGGATTTTGCTTCCAGAACCCTTCCCCTGTACCTGTCCCACCCCCTCTTGAACCCCTCCACCATCTCTGCCTCCACCAGCCCCCTGGGCAGCGCATTCCATGGCTCCACCACCCTCTCAGTGAAGTAGCACCTCTTCATGTGGGATATTAGTATACTGGGCAGTGACATCCATTGTGGCTAAGATAGTGTTCGGTGGCAGTTGTCCAGTTTGTTTCAGTTTCCTGAGGAAAACGGTAGTGTCCTGAATAAAACTGCTGGTAGCTCTTACTAGTGGTTTTAAAATGGATTCAATGAGTCCTGATATGTTTTCAGTGAGTGTGTCAATGCCAGAGATTATGGGTCATCCTGTATTCCCTGGTTTGTGTGTCTTGGGAAGCATATAGAATGTCCCTGGAGTAGGTTTGTTTGGAGTTAGTATTTTTAACTATTCTTGGATGTTGTTAGGTAGAGACATGATGATTTGTTTAAGTTCTTCTGTATATTGTATAGCAGGATCTTCAGTGAGTTCTCTATAGTTAGCTATATCTGACAGCTGTATGTGTGCCTCTTTAATGTAATCTTCTGTGTTCATCACAACTACAGCTCCACCCTTGCCAGCTTGTTTTATTACAATGTTATGGTTGTTATTCAGAGTTTGTATTGCCCTCTTTTCTAGTGGTGTAATTTTGTACAGTAGTTTCTGCTGTTTGCTATGGATTTGGGAGTTTATTCTTCCACAGAAGCAGTTGATGTAGGTATCCAACTTGGGGTTGCTTCTGCTCTGAGCGATCCAGTCTGATGTCTTCTTTGTGCTGTCATAATGTGTTGTTTGAGTGTAGTTTTTTGTTTCTATGTTTCTAATATATACTGGTTGAAAGAAAAGAGGCTGCTACTGGCTTTTGATTGTACATGAGATAATTCAGTATCTGTATGTTTACTTACATGTATGCTGTTATCATTTCTTTATATCTTGATACATCAAATGTGGCTAATAATAATATGACTGGGAATACAACCAATACAGTTAAGCAGTTTTATATACTGGACTTTTAATCATTGATATTTGCTGAAATTGTGGACATCACAGTTAGTATAGGGACACTAATTAATTGTTTTTGTTTTAGTATCTATGTTAAGAATAGCCCTCTGTCTACATTGATGTAATCTGATAATATGTACAGTAATAAATTAACTTACTTTTGCAGCATTGCCACAGTATTAATGCATATATTTTTAGTTTATTTCTTTCTTCTGTAGCCCCTCTTTTTTTCTCTAAGGACTTGATTTATGTTGATTACCACTGAATGCTTTGTTATGACCTATTGTAATTACTTTCATGTATTACTGTATTTATTTATTTATTTGCTTTTGTTAACCAGGTAAGCACACTAGACAACAAGTGCCTATTTTCAGGTGCAACCCGGGAGGTTACAATACAGAAACAATAAACATGGTACATATTCAGGGTAGCATACAGGCCTGCAACTACATGGGGCCAGAAAGAATACAGTACACAGTTCATTACATCGACAGGGAACAATCTCATCCACACACAGGTGGGGCCAGAGTACAGCATATAGACAATAGTACAGAGTCGAGTCGAGCTGGGCCTAAGCGGATAGGCCGGGCTGCAGTGTTGGAAGGGAAGGGCAAGTGCTGGGGGGCAAGCAGTTCAGACTATGTTGTCAACCAAGCTACCAAGGACGAAGGCTCTGTGTTTTTCAGGGGGAAGCCACTCCAGATAGGCATAGAGGGCACACCGATGTGTATGGCGATGGGCAGAGAGGGCAAAATGACAGACGTTGTTATATGCCATGTCCCATTTTGCTAGGGAGGCATTCGGGACCAGCGCGAAGCCAACAAGCCCATAGCAGAGCATCAGTAGGAGGATCCCCCTGGCTATAGCGAGCCAAGCAGCCGGGGTGAGGCAGTTCTTGGCCCTGTAGGCTAAGCCGAGCTTACTGTTCGACGCTTTGAAAATGTTCCGGAGATGCTTAGTGAAATCAAGCTGGGGATCTAGGGTCACTCCTAGGTACCTGATGGAGTTCAGGACAGGCAGGAAGGAGCCGTTCTCCCCATTTATGGTGAGGGGGGAGGGGCAAGATGCGGTTTTGGCCACCGACCCAAATAACATGGCGTGTGTTTTGTCAAGATTTACAGTAAGCTTGCGACCCACAAGCCAGTGTAGGATACGCCCAAAGTCAGACTTGAGTTGGGAGTTTATGGTAATGGGGTCCTGGGCGCTAGATAGCAGTACCAGGTCATCCGCATATAGAGTAGTAGACCCAAAGGTAGTAACTATGGGGAGTTCATTAACATAGAGGGAGAACAGAATGGGACCAAGAATGGACCCTTGGGGTACTCCGCATCTGACTGGGGAAAGGTCCGAAAGGGCACGGTTAAAACAGTTGTATTTTTGTTTCTCCCCAAGATAGCTGGTGAAGCAATCAAGAACTCGGGGGGAGAAGTCTTGCCTATATAGGGTGGAGAGAAGGAGATTATGGTCAACCCGATCAAAGGCCTTAGAGAGGTCGACAAAGATGGCCCCGGTCAGTTTACCTGCATCTGTGGTGGCTCTGACATGGGAGGGGACCATGGTGAGAGCAGTGGACATGCTATGCCCCTTCCTGAAGCTGTGCTGGGCAGGGGAGAGAACTGCATACTCTTGCAGGTAATGGGAGATTTGTCCATCTACAGCTTTTTTAAGTAGCTTGCTGGTAGCTGGGAGTATGGCAATGGGGCAGTAGTTATTTATCTCCTTGGGGTCACCGTGCTTAAACACCGGGACAACCTTGGCCACTTTCCATATATCAGGTACGATTCCAAGGTGAGGGAAGAGTTAAAAATGTGGGTAATCGGCCAGGCGAGGTAGGGTGCCCCTAGACTCTGAAGCTTGGGCTCTAGTTGATCATAACCTGCCCCGAGTGGTGCAAGAGCCCGGCAAGGAGAGTTTGAGTCTCTCTGGCAGAGATTTGCTTCTGGTAAAAAGGAGGTCAGGAGGGGGGGGGTCCTAAGGTTCCGTGGTGAGGGAAGGGAAGTGAGGGGGGGCCGGCAGCTCTGAGAACAGACAGTTGAACGCCGAGGCTATGGTCTGAGGGTTGTTGCAGTTGGCCCCCTCTTAAGTCCATGTCAATGACCAAGTGCTTGGCAGACACACCCACCATACTTTTGATGTTTTTCCAGAAACACCGTGGGTTTTAGGCAGGGCCCCTACTTTTCTGTGGCACAGTGGGACCAAGTTCTGTGGCAAGACTACCATTTGCCGCAGAACTTCTGCCGCGGTGGTTTGTAATTTCTGTGGAAGTTCTGCGGCACTAACAAACTACCACATCACAGTGTCAGCTTGTCATCCTGACTTCACTTTCATGGCAGTGGTTATAGCAATCAGGATGGTGGAAAGCACAGTAACACCTAGTTCAAAAAATAACAGACTTAATAAAAATAATTTTATGCCTAAAAATGCAAAACAAATGTCTCTCCCTTACGGTCCTAGCCTGTTGCATAAATGACATATGCAGAGGGGATTTTATGTGATAAATAAGGTATTTCTATATGCATGCTATCTATCCCACTAATGAGGTTTCCACTGTCTATCACTTATATATTTGTATGTGCTTTCTACACCACTTATGAGGTTCCCACTGTGTATCACTTATATATTTATATGCAATCTGTAACATACATACAAATATGTGTGCACGTGTGTGGTGAGAGAGACAGAGATACTGTATGTGTGTGTGTGTGTGTGTGTGTGTGTATATAAATATTTATATAATATATATATATTTTTTTTTATTTCCATGAACTTGCATCCTCATTCATACAGGTCCCATTGGAAATGGAATAGAGGAGTTATTGCAAACCTCATTTTTCATATCAACCTGCTTTCCCTGACACATTGCATAACACCATCAGGCCATGACATGCATGTGAACCAATTGTGAGATACAGCTCTCCCGGCCCATCACAATGTGTCCACCATGTGACAGAACACTGCACCATACCTTCCCAGGCTCCGAGCAGTGATGTGTTCCACCAATCCTTGTGCTGCCCAGCCAGCTCCCAGAGCTAATCTCTGAACCTGAGTTGCTGGCATGGAAACACAGCATGCTACCCTCTGGCCCAACAGCTGTCCCTGCACACAACATTTCTCAATAACTTTTAGGTGATTAAATCAACCAATGACAATATGTAATCAATAACCCTGGCAAAAATGCGTGCAATGCAATTATTTATTTAACATTTCTATTCTTTCAACAGGTCTACACATTATTATATTTCATTTTTTCTGGGCAAAATTATTTTTCTTAAAAATTTAGACAGTTAAATTCATTTTACCAGTTATTCATTTCAGATAGAGTCTCTATACCTTAAAGGCACAAATAGGTTTGTACAAAGTGAGGTATGGACTTAACAGGTCTGTGCTATTGACAAGGTTTTGTTTAAGTTGGCCCTAGTGCAACAATGTAAGACTAAAAGTTGTATTAGGCTGTAGTGCAGGTTGAGCAAATATAACCATGCATGATGTGCTGTGCCTCCGTCTCTGGCAGTGGGAGCTGTGGTAGATAAGTGACTGTTCATTTCTATTGCAGAATGCAGTCATTTCATTAGCTAATGTATGATGTTATAGCAATGATAACATCACATTCTGAACATGTGGGGGGTTTTGGATATAAAAAGAGGAGAAGGGAACCAGATTCTATGTAGAAACAGAAATATTAATAAAAAATCACCAAGAAGAGTGAATTCTGCGGCACCGAAGAAGTTCTGTGGTAGATTGCAAGTTCTGCGCAAAATTCTGCAGCCGCAGAATTCTAGGGGCCTTGGTTTTAGGCTGATTTGAGCAGAGCTGATTTACAGAACTCACTCTTGGTGGCACGTATAGCAGACTTGCAAGAGTTCCTCAGTCGTCGGTATTCAAGGCGATCTTGTGCGTCACCAGAGATTTTGTAGTTGATCCAGCACTTATCTTTCTGCTTCATGAGAGCAAGTAGTCCACCATGCAGCCACTTGGTGACAGTACCCCTCACCCTTCTTTTAGTGAGGGGAGCATGCCTATTCTGCAGGGGGATGAGAATTGATAGGAAGTGGTCCAATGCAACGGTAGGGTTACCGGTGCTGAGTACCCTGGTCCAGTCGGTACGATGTAGGTCATCCAGGTAGTCGTTTAGGATAAGCTTGGAATAATCCCCGATATGAATCATTCCACTGGGAATTTTTGGGGCAGTGGACCCCCATACGCAGTAGATGGTCGAGTGATCAGATATCGTGTCCGGGAGAGTACCAGATTGTAAGATTTTATCCGGACGGTTGCTCAGTAACCAGTCGATAAGCGATCTCTTGTCCCCCCGGGAGGAGGTACGAGTAGGATCTGAGATGGTCTAACAAAGGGCGAGGCCAGACAGGAGCGGCTCAAATAGTTTGATATTTGGCCCCAACCAGTTGAGGTTGAAATACCCCAGGATTAGGACCTCATTAGACCCAACCTTGCCTTTTAGGTGGTCAAGCAGAAAGGAGAGCCTCCCTTAGGGGGATTGTAGGCACAGATCAGGTGCACCTTTTTTGAGTTACCGAGTAGCAAGAGGGAGTGAATGAATTCACAACCTGTGGGGTTGGGCGGAGATAGGGATACCATGGATACATTTAGGTGCCCCCTAAAGTATAGGAGTACTCCCCCGCCACATTTATTTCCAGTCCTGTCCCACCTGATGAGGCTGTAACCCAGAATGGCACATGCGGTGTCAGGAATGCCAGGCTTCAACCATGACTCCATGATGCCCAAGATGTCAGGCTCATATAGGGTTGCCCAAACAATCAGTTCTGCCAGGTTATGTAGGATACTGCAGATATTTAGATGGGCTATTTTTATGCCCTTTTTTAGCAGCCAGGCAGTTGGCTGCTTGGGTGGGTGACCAGGGTAGGAGGGTGTGGAGACCTGCAGTGCAGGAGGAGCCTTGGCCTAGTTTGACTAGGCTGTGGGGTAACCCTGGGCTTGAGAGCAGCATCCAGAGAACCAGTGACAATGTGAGAGAGCCTGACAGAGCCCCTTAGTATAGGCACAGTGTCCAGCGAACCAGAGTATAGGAAGAGAGATCCAGGCAGGGTCCCAAGGGGAATTCCCAAGGTAGAGGGAGTCCAGGGGATGGCTAAGAACAGGGGCAGGGATTGTGGCTAGGAGAGCTGCTCAGGGCCAGAGGTGTGGAGCCTTATGTGGGCACACAGAGAGCCAAATTCACATAAAACATAAGATGTGAGAAAGAGTGCCTAGGTCCCAAAAAACATAAAGATGTGAGAAAAATGTGCTTAGGTGTCACTCAGAGGGCAGGCAAGCAGGGACACGCTTACAGAGAGAGAGAGAAAACAGCCTTCTAGTGGCAAGCTGCTATAGCCTGCAGGCGGTAAAGTGGGCTGATAGGATAAATCAGCACATGTGATGGTGGCTATGTATCCCAGAGACCATCAAGGGTGGTGATGGGGGTGGTGGGGCAGCCAGTGAAGCCGGAGGGGCTAGCCCTCTTCAGCGCTCACACACATTAAAGGTGAGGGCAGCGTGATGTTCCTCCTGGAGGAGAAGGCAGTGTGGCATTCCCCACAGCACCAGCAGAACGGCAGGCATGATGACCAGAAACTCCGGTGAGCAACAGCTACTAAATTCACTTTTAAGTCTTAAATGCAGTCCCAGTGAAATAGCTAGCACAGCTTGCAGGCAGGCCTTCTAACACTTTTTAGGTGCAGTCCCGGTAAAAATAGCAAGCACAGCTTGCAGGCAGGCCTTCTAATGATGGTAATTACCTGCTGCATCGTATGGAGAAATCGCCTCGGGGGTGGGGGAGAGCAGCAGCGGCTACCCTCGTGACCTTGTTTGCATTCCTCCAGGGCCCTGTGGAGAGAAGAACAGAGCAGGGTGAGCTCTCCTAAATACAAAGGGGAGCGGGGGGGGGGTCTGTGGGTGCAGCGGGGAGGGGAGGAGGGTCTGCTAAGACACAGACTTCTCCAACGGGGCTGGCTGGCTGGGCTGATGGGGGGGCTGCAGAAGAAAAATTAGATTAGCTGATCCTTGGACTGTTCAAACATAACTCTAGTCAGACTAGTCAGACTGTACAAAAACACCACTACTTTTCATATGTGCTAATGACAATAGTGAAGACAATGACATAAATGCAGGTAAAAGGTGGGCAGAGGGCTCAGCCAGGCTGAGAGAAAAACACCAAAGAAAAAAACAATCAGCACATGTATGCCGGTAATACAACAGGACATAATTAAAGTCACTGTCCTTGCTCGCTAGCCCTCTTCAGCACTCACACACATTAAAGGTGAGGGCAGCGAGGTGCTCCCCCTGGAGGAGAAGGCAGTGTGGCTTTACCCGCAGCACCAGTGGAGCGGCAGGCGTGATGACCAGAAACTCCGGTGAGCAACAGCTACTAAATTCACTTTTAAGTCTTAAATGCAGTCCCAGTAAAATAGCTAGCACAGCTTGCAGGCAGGCCTTCTAACACTTTTTAGGTGCAGTCCCAGTAAAAATAGCTAGCACAGCTTGCAGGCAGGCCTTCTTACAACGGTAATTACCTGCTGTGTTGTAGGGAGAAATTGCCTCGGGGGCTGGGGGAGAGCAGCAGTGGCTACCGTTGCAACTTTGTTTGCATTCCTTCAGGGCTTTGCTGAGTCGTACGGAGAAATCGCCTCGGGGGGTGGGGGAGTGCAGCAGCGGCTACCTTGTGACCTTGTTCGTGTTCCTCCAGGGCCCTGCTCGTCGTAAGGGAGAAATACGCCTCGGGGGTGGGGAGAGCAGCAGCAGCTACCCTCGTGACCTTATTCGTGTTCCTCCAGGGTTCTGCTGTGTCATAGGGAGAAATCGCCTCGGGGGGTGGGGGAGAGCAGCAGCGGCTACCCTCGCGACCTTGTTCGCGTTCCTCCAGGGTCCTGCTGCATCGTAGGGAGAAATTGCCTTGGGGTGTGGGGGAGAGCAGCAGCGGCTACCCTCGTGACCTTATTCACATTCCTCCAGGGCCCTGCTGCGTCACAGGGAGAAATCGTCTCGGGGTGGGGTAGAGCAGCAGCTGCTACCCTTGTGACCTTGTTCGTGTTCCTTCAGGGCCCTGTGGAGAGAAATGGACAATATGAAAGTGCCCTGACAATTTGTGTACTGTATATATTGAAAAAAACTAAAAACAAATGTAAAAATAAAAGACTGCTATGAAATGAAATCAAGAGGGGACAATGTATGAACCTAGATGTGATATCCTATTAAGGCTGAGACATGAATACATCATTATATTGCCTCTGTGCCTTCCATGATCTTGCTTGTAGACCAAATAGCCCTAGATCTCAACTCCAGATCACCAACCTTGGCAGATTACCAGCACTAAGTAATGATCAAGGTAGCAGGTAAGCAATGCAAGACCCATAGCCTAGGTTAGTCAAGGTTAAGGAGTAGAGTCCTAGTGTTGATGTTTAAAACACTCAGCCCTTTTGGGAAGGGAACAGTAAGGAGTGTGAAGAACCTAGGTTTAGCTCAGTGTCCCCTAAAAGCAGAAACATAAGAGAAACAGTGAATAACATGGATTGATCTTTGTTTTAGTGGTGGGGCTTAAAGGAGAGGGAGAAGCAACAGGGATGAGGAGTGGCAGAGATAGTACACATAGAACATAGAAACTGATGGCAGGTAAGGGCACTTGGCCCATCCAGTCTGCCCTTTTCCATTGTGCTGCTTTTGCTGCAGATACTTCCAGGTCTGTGGCACTTTCTCTTCCACCCCTTACCTATCCCTTGTGAAGAGAACACAGAAGAGCTGCAAGATTGACAAAGGGAGAGGAAAGGACACTATGGTAAATGGCGAGGGGAAAGAGGAGAGATGAGAAGGTAGGCGAGGGATGGGGAGGTACAGAATGGGAAGAAGAGAGGTGATGAGAGAATTGGGGAAGACAGGGTGCAGGAGGAAGGTATGGAAGGAATAGGAGGAGCAGGAAAAGCATTATGGTTAAGGGAAGGAGGATGGAGGTATTTTGAACAGTGGAAATCTATGAAGAACTACTTTATTATATCTTGAGGTCTGGCACATAGAAATAAATAAAATTTAGAAATTCAGTGGGAAAAGTAAACTAACTGAGGAGGCACAACAAGTCGATGAACAGTGTGAGTCTACCTAGGTTGCAGCCTTTGTACTGTATGGGGGGAGGAATGGCTACTGCACAGAACTCCATTAAGTCTAACTCAGTTGAAGCAGCAGTATAACAAGAACAAAGGCCACTTACTCTACCTAGTTTAAAACTGCCAGTGAAAAGAATAGCACATACTATACTGTCTAAATTAGAACACCAGTAATCCAGTATCACAGGCTATGTTAAACTGGTTAAACAGTAAGGGAAACAAATTAAAACAGACCTCACTAAGTTAAGGTCATCAAATTGTTTGATTTTTTTGTGGATCTCTCCAAGCCATACTGTACATACTGCATACTCTCAAGCCTAATTCTTAGGGCAAGGCATCATGGGTATGCAAAGTTAATGTCAACAATAGTAAAATAGCATATCCCAGTCTAAATGGGTTAAATTAGCAATAACATAGTGGGAGAGTGTTTCAGTATGACTATATTCAATAAGTAGAAAGTAAATACTGTACCTAAAGACTGCTGCACTGTACAGCAGGATAACAGACATAGCTGTCTCTAAGCCAAGCAAAGCAGATGGGACATACTCAAAACAATTCCAAAACTAGCCAAAATATTTAAACACAGATTGGGAAAAAAGAATCAAATTGCAAAGATTATCAGGGTCAGAAAAATGCAGAGAAGAATGAAAGGCAGGTGAGACAATCTATATTAGAAACTGACTCTGCAAGAATTACCTAGGAAAAAAACAGCTAGGAGAAGCATGATCTGAGGCTTCTTTCCCTGAGTATAAATGAACTAGAGATGATAGAATTAAAGGACAGACAAGGTAGAAAATCTCCATGCAAGAAACATCAAGCTAGGGATAAAGGAAAATTAACTATACATCAAAGCAAAGGGAGCAAATGGCAGAAGAAAAGAGGACAAGAATTAGCAAAAAAGCAAAATTCACAAATCCTGGACACAAACCCCTTATGTGGACAAGATCTAATAACAGCAGTGATGGAAATGAAACAAGAAGCAAAAGCTAGAAATAAAAAAAAACAAAAAAAAACAAACAAACAGAAAGGAGACTGGTAGCTTCCAACATTTGATTGACTGGGAATGAGGCAGTTATAAAAATTAAAGAGTATTTTCAAAAACAGAGGAGAATCAGAGGAAAAGTGAAATGAATTAATTTTTCAGTTACAGTCCAATCCTGTTTACTTGAACAGCATGGGGGACATTAAATATGTTCGGATAAATGGAAGCTCGAATAAGAGAGAGAACAATGGGATACGGAGATGTGGCACACAGGATGAGTTTATTAATAAGCATAACACTTTGTAAAAGTAAAACAATACCAATTATACTAAAAAAGTAGTACCAACTAGATTAAAAAATAATGTTAAATGCACTGTACTGTAAAAGTAAATCAGTCGAGACAACAGCAAAAAAAATCCTTCATTGATTTTTGTTTTAGGCTGTCACACTGTTTTTGTGCAGCACTCTGTTTCATGCTACGGAGTAGCATGACTTGTACAGGGTCAGAATTCATCTGTCCTTCAATGTAAATTATGCATTTCTCCTGCATTTCTACAGCCTTGCCATGTGTGGGAACCACTACAGGAGGTGTAGTGTCATCCTCTTCTTCGTCGGACTCCATAACAGGCTTCTCCAGCTGAATGACCAGTGCCACTATTGCATCTTTGGACAGCAGTTCATGGCCCTGATCTTTGGCATCACAGCTGACCCACTCATTTATTTCTTGCTGTGTTGGATGTTCTGGGAGTGAGGATACCAGGGCTTTCAACTCCGCTGTGAAATCATCAGGTGCAGGTAGGTTATCAAATCAAATCAAATCAAACTTTATTTTTATAGCACCTTTCAAAATCAAGCACTGTACATAAAATCAGATATAAATATAACATAAAACAAGATAATTAAAACAGATTAACCCTAATTAGGGAAGGCCATATTAAATAAATACATTTTTAACTCAATTTTAAACCTTTTGACGGTCAGGCATTCTCTTAACCAATGAGGTAGAGAATTCCACAAGGTTGGAGCTAAGTAAGAAAATACACAAGCACCAGATGTTTTTAATCACGCCCTGGGAACCTCTAGCAATCCCTAATCAGTGGATTGGAGAGGACAGAGGGGGTGGTAGGGTACCAAGAGGTCTTGCTGGTAACCAGGACCCTGATCATGTAGGGCTTTAAAGGTTAGCAAGCCAACCTTAAAGGTGATCTGCCACTGAATAAGCAGCCAGTGCAGTTTGCAGAGCACAGGCGTAATATGACTTGACCTAGAAGTCCCAGTCAAAAGCCTGGCTGCTGTGTTCTGCACCAACTGTAAGCAGCGGCTATCAACCACTGGAAGCCCTAGTTAGAGGGAATTGCAATAATCAAGGTGAGTAGTGATGAAGGCATGGACCAATGTTGGAAGATCATCCAGAGAAACCAAGCATTTCACCCAGGTGATATTCCTCAGATAGTAAAAAGAGGATTTGACGATAGCCGACACCTGATATTTCCGTATCAGACCATCATCAAAAACAATGCCAAGGTTACGTACTTGGTCTGAGACAGTGAGCTGTATGCCATTGATCGAAAGACCAGATGCCTGTCCAGCCCCCAAATCCACCCCCAGACGACCAGGGTCCACTACCAACACTTTAGTCTTGTCTGGATTCAGTCTCAGCCAGCTAGTCCTCATCCAGGTTCTGATCTTGGTACGGCAGTTATTTAGCATGGAGAGTGCATCATTTTGTCCGGGTAGAAAGGACATATACAGTTGAGTATCATCTGCATAGCAGTGAAAACTCAAATTGTATCACCTGATGATATCTCCCAGTGGCAGCATGTACACTGTAAACAACATGGGGGCCAAAATGGAGCCATGTGGCACCCCACAGGGCAGGGAGTTAGTGCCAGAGGAATAAATTCCAGTGGCAACTTTCTGAAACCTGTCCACAAGGGATGAGTGAAACCATTTGAGGACTGTATCAGACAGACCACAAAAAAGCCACAGGCACTCCAACAGCACACCATGGTCTACAGTGGCAAATGCTGCAGAGCGATCAAGAAGGACCAGAATGGTAAGTGCCTTTCGATCTCTTGCCATTAGATCGTTCAGTACTCAGACAAGTGCAGTCTCCATGCTATGCTTCTTTCTAAATCCGGACTGGAGAGTATCATAGACCTTGTGAGTTGTAAGGTGATCTTCAAGTTGCAGCTCAACCACCTTTTCAATAACTTTACCAACAAATGGCAGGTTAGAGATAGGCCGGTAGTTAGCTAGACAGTCTGTTTCCAAGGAAAATTTTTTTATGAGTGGTCGAACGACCACCTCTTTAAGGGGATCTGGAAAGATCCCCATTTCCAGGGACCTCCAGACAATTTCAGCAAGGATCAGGCAGATAACATCTACACATCCTACCAAGAGGAGTGTAGGGCCCAGATCCAAACTACAACTGGTTGGGCGCAGTGTCTGGATGATATTCACAATGTCTGTGAATTCTGGCTGGTGGAAATCTGACCAGATAGACTAAGTGCACACCACTTCATGACAGTCACCACAATCTCTCATAAGAGAGGCCGAGCCGATGCGAGACCTGATACTGGCAACCTTATCTGCGAAGAATTGAGCAAACCCCTTGCATTTCAACTGAGAAAAGTCTTCTCTGGGCTGGAGACAGATCGGATTACACAATCTGTCAACAGTCCAGAAAAGCTGAGCTGGTCGATTCTACTTAGCAGAAATCTCCCTGGACAGGAATTCTGCCTTCTTACAGGTGATTTCTGCTGATAGCCATCATAACATGCCATCAGTCTAAGCCTGTCAGCATCAAGGCCAGACTTTCACCAGGCTCTCTCTATCCTTCGACCAACTCACCTCAACTCCTTCAAGGAACCGCCAAACCAAAGGTTCCTTGGGCGAAGGGTGAGAGACCGAACATGAGCAGGAGCAAACTTGTCCAGCGCATCTCCCATGGCCTTATTGTAGGCCAATACAAGATCGCCTGGACTCATGCATTCACCCGACAAACCTGATAGGTCTTTACTGCTGTTAGGCCACTAGGGGTAACTCCTCTTAAAGGGCGGTACTGAACCATCTCCATAGGGGCAGACCTATTGGGGGGAACCTGAAACTGAACCTTGTGGTGTGATGGTCAGACCAACTGACTGGTTCCACCCCAAGTCGGTTATCTCCATACTCAAAAGAATGATCAGATCCAATGAGTGACCCCCTACATGGGTTGAGGAGGTAACTACCTGTGTAAGGCCCAACGTTGTCATCAGTTGGAGGAGATTTTAAACAAAATGTGAGAGTTCATCATCGACCTAGGCATTGAAGTTCCCCAGAACTATCAATCTGGAGTACCTCAATACCATGTCAACGATGAAGTCCGCTACCTCCTGCAGGAATGCTCCTCCATCTCCTGGTGGACGGTAGATGAAGAGCATCCCACAACCTACGCCCTCTCTCAGGATGTACTCAAAGGATCTGGTACTTCTCAATGGCACATCCACAAGGCCCAGCTCAGACTTAAATATAATAGCCACACCTCCGCCCCTACGATCCAACCTTGGGCGGTGTATCACCGAGAACCCAGCTGGAACTACAGAGGCCAAAACAGGGCCTGCATTTTCATCCAGCCAGGTCTCGGTGATACAAGCCAGATCAGTAGTTCCAACAAGATAAGCTATAATAGCCATCTTGTTCTTAATAGATCTGGCATTGCATAGCACCGCTCAATTAGGATGAGTTGTTGGGGAAGTCCTGGACACCTGCCACTAACATTGGAGCCCTTGGGTATGGGGAAAAGACAGGGAGGACCTCTGTCCTGACTCCATTTCACCCTAGGGTGCATCTTGGACCCCACAACTCCTATTCGTCCTCCCATTTCCCCTTCCCCACCAGGTCCAGTTCTTCCCCTTCTTATACACTTTCTAGATATTCCCAAAGCGCAACATCTAAAATATGTGTCAGATGTTAATGGGGGACAGTCAAAGGAACATAATTCCCTGAGCCTGGTGGGGGAGTAATGCTTGACTGTCACTAAGCCTCCCTGACTCATAATACTTCAATGAAGTAGTAAAACAAAATCACAAATTCTGAGAACTAACGTCCCACCCCAAACAATAAACCCAATAAATCTAATCTTAATAAAATCCTCTTATACCCTAAACTACAAACAAATAAATCAAATAAAAATTCATTAGTATAAAGAACAATTCCAACCCAAATTAAAACCCACAAAAATAAATATCTAAAGCAATTTGGACAGCTACAACACTGAATGAAGTCATTTGTTATTGTCCAATAAAGTCCATTATCAGATGTCCTTTTATTTAACTGCTTGAAGAATTTCCTAAAAAGTTTGTACAACAAAGGATAACTCTCACCCAACCCTTATCATAATATGTCCAGAGAAACGTGGCACTCTCACTGCCATAAATACTGAGTTAAGATTGAGGTAGTGCAGGGGTGCAGGTAGATCATGGTTAATGGTGGGGGTAGTTCTTGATCACTGTGATAAGTCTTTTTCCCGACTTTACCCATGACTTCTGGATACTCTCCTGGTGCACATGATCCCATGCTTCTGAGGCCATACAGATCACATCTTTAAAGCTAATGCCCTTAAAAATGGTGTTATGTGATGTGTTTTCATTGTCTTCAGATAGAAATGTCTGTAGCAGTTTCTTTCTGTAGTCACGTTTAAAAATTTCCAGCACACCTTGGTCACAAGATTGGAGCTTCGAGGTAGGGCTGGTAGGCAGGAACATAGCTTGGATTGTATCATCTCGAGTTCTGAGTTTGGCAATGTCAGGATGGGCAGGGGAGTTATCTAACAGCAAAAGGGCTCGTAATGGAAGATCTCCCAACCAGAGATAGCGCTTCACCTGTGGGACAAAGTTATCTACAAACCAGCAGCTAACAATGTGAGCATCCATCCATGCATTTCTTTGAGATTCGTAGTGGACTGGAAGGGTTGCCTTATTTAGGTGCTTAAAACAACTTGGCTCATGAGACTTGTCAATAAGCATCAATATAATTTTGTGTCCCACAGTGACACAGCTAAGGACTATAACATGATCCTTTTGCTTTTTAAAGCTGGGGGCATCATGTTCAGAACCATGGGTGAGTGTACAGTCATCTCCAATACAGATCTGTCCAATCAGCTTTGAAAATGTGTTCTGGTATAAGACCCTTGCTCTCAATAGTGTTCTGCATCAGTTCAATAAAGGGGGTAATGTCTTCATCGGCAGCACTGAGGTGCTCCCCACACAGCTTTAATTATTGAAACCATGCCTCCACTTGAATTGCTTTAGCCACCCATCACTTGCCACAAATGTATTCCTGTTTCTAAGCCTTTGATGGAACTACAGAGCTTTTTCCTTAACTAAAGGGCCAGAAATCAGGGCTCCCTTCTCTCGTTTTTGACAGAATCAGAGGTAAATTGCAGCATCATGCTGGTTGTCATTACATGTCTGCATGTTTTTTTGTTCATAGGAAGCAGCTGCTGTTTTCATAGTCATAGCAAAATCCCTCAGCTTTTCTTTTGTAGATTTTATGTTGCTGATTGTGTATTTGCCAACACCATATTCACCTGCCAGCACAACTGCTCATTCACCACACTCTAATCAGTCTACAATTTGTAGCTTCTCAGCCTTGGTAAAGGACAACTTTCTTTCTTTTCGATGCCATGACTGCTCTGCAAGTGTGTGTGTCAGAAAGCGCTCTTTAGCCATCCAAAACACCTGTTGCATAGCCATACAAAACACCTGGGCCCAGATATTCAAACTGCACCAGGCTGTGGTGCAACCCTGGACGCAGCGCAACTTGGTTGCGCAGGGGCGTTGACTGGTCGATATTCAATGAAGCTGTGCCATGGCTCAACAATGTTGAATATCACACCCTGGCCACCTGCAGTGTGCATGGCACAGTGCCACTGCACCAGTGCCAGTGTCCCGAGTGGAGAATGTGGATGCGCTAGCGCAAATTCCATTGCGCAAGGCGCAGCATCTGCAATATTCAAAAAGTTGACATGCAAATGTGGCCATAACGTATGCAAGGTGCACATGGCATCCTTTGCATGTCATTATGGCCCCATTTGCATGCAGGTGCACTGATCCCCGATGACTTGCACCTGGCGCCCTGCCAGGCAGCAGCTGTCGGGGACTGATGCCCCCTGCAGCGCAATCGTGGCCATTTGTAAGATAAAAAGAGATCCCAATATCCCTGGTGGTCCAGTGGACCGCTGCCCGCCCGATCATGGGCTTAAGTGTGTTAAAAAGATAAATTCTGAATCCCTGGTGGTCCAGTGGACCAAATACTGCCCGATCGCGGGCTTAAGTGTGAAAAATAGATACATTCTGAATCCCTGGTGGTCCAATGGACCGAAGTCTGCCCGATTGCGGGCTTAAGTGTGACACAATATTACACCTATATCCCTGGTGGCCCAGTGGACCCCCCTCCCCACCTGCCCACTGATCCCCACTGCCCCGCTCCCCCACCAGTCAGCGGCGGGCAGGAACACCCCACTCGCCTGCTGCCCCGCCACCCGCCGACTGACACCATTGGTAGGGCTGTTCGCCCATTGGTCCATAGCGTGAGCCAATAGGCATACAGCCCATGTCGTACTACACATTCCAGATATGTGAATGGATCCATTCACATATCTGGGATATGTAAATACAGCCTATCGACTGCATGCTCATGTGGCTCACGCTGTGGACAATGCGAAGCGTATCAACCGACGATGTCAGTCAGCGGGTGGCAGGGCGGAAGGCAGGTGGTGCTGCTGCCCCGCCCGCTGACCGAGGCTGGGATGGTGAGATCAGTGGGCGAGTGAGGAGGTCCACCTGAGACACCACGACTATAAGTATAATATTCTGTCACGCTTAAACCTGCGATAAAGGCGAACTTCAATTCACTGAACCACCAGAGAGTTCAGAGAATATTATTCACACTTAAGCCCGCGATTAGGCAGACTTAGGTTCACTGGACCACCAGGGATTCAGAATGTATCTATTTTTCACACTTAAGCCCGCGATTGGCTGGGCAGCAGTTCACTGGACCACCAGGGATTCAGAATTTATCTTTTTAACACACTTAAGCCCGCAATTGGGTGCGCAGTGGTCCACTGGAGCACCAGGGATTTAGAAGTTATCTTTTCAACACACTTAAGCCCGTGACCGGGTGGGCAGCGGTCCACTGGACCACTAGGGATATAAGATAAACTATTTCTTTACTGAAGCCCGTGACTGGGCAGGCAGCGGTCCACTGGACCACCGGGATATAGGATAAACTATTTCTTTACTGAAGCCTGCGATTGGGCGGGCAGCGATCCACTGGACCACCAGTGATGTGGGGGGTTTTCTTTACTTTACTAATGCCCACGATTGGGCATGGGGGCGCCACCAAGAGGTGCAGCCAGAGCTCGGGTGGCCACCCACAGGTTGCAGCTGCCGTGTTGCACCCTGCATTGCGGCAGCTCACCTGTGGGTGACCATCCGTTGTTCCTTTTTTTTTTGGATCAACTTTGTTCTGGCGCAGGTAGGGGTTGCGCATGCATGGCTCCACAAATCCTGTGCTGAGTATCGGGCTGTGCAGAGTATGCATGGGCATGCCTCTCCTATCTGCACCTGCATACATTACTGATGCACTCCAGTGCATCAGGAATTGTGCCACACACTTTCCCCTTTTGAATATCACGCCAGGGCGCATCAGTGGGTTGCGCATGGTGCAACACTGTTGCGCCATGTGCAACCCTTTTGAATGTCTGGGTCCTGTTGTACATCTTTTGTAATTAGGATTGACCACAAAATGGGAGTTAATCAGGACTTAATTGACTAGTGTATTTTTTGTAATTAGGACTGACTGCAACATGGGAGTTAATCGGGGACTTCATTCACTGCAACAGGTGTTAACATTTCAGCAGGGGGCAACTAATGAGTTTGTTAGACAGAAAGGATGTATTGTTCTGCTTGCGAACTGTTTACCCTTCTAGGTTGTGTTTGCCATCTCTCAATTTAGTATTTACTACTGGTACCAAATTTTTTGGCTACTGCATTTTGAAACTTTTAACTGTACGTCATGCATTATCTCTGGGTACCTTTGTTTACTCTGTCATGTACTGTTTCTTTGTGATTTGTCTGCATTGTCTGTAACCTGCTACTACTGTTTGGCTTGTATAATATCTCAAATAGTTTGTTCTGTGCCATTCTTTGTGGCCTGGGTTGTGCCTGAAAATTGTCCTTCGATCAGTGCACTTACGCAGTAAACAAAACAAAATGGTTATATTAAATGCACGCTGAAAATAGAAAATAGAGTTAGAAATCTATGTTTAGACCTTAGGTCTTCTTCAGAAAATATCTAAAAGAGAAAAAAAAAAAAAAGTTAGTGTAGAGGAGAGGTAAAATGAGAGAGACATACAGTATATGTGGAGAAAGAAGAAAGGGGAGGCTCAGGGAGAAGAAGTGATAAATGGTAAGATTAAGAGAGAATCTGTGAAACAAAAAGGTGATGATGGGAAAGATAAAGCATAATGGGAGTGAAAGAGCTGAAAAGTCCCCAGGTGGAGACTAATTAACAGGGCCTAGTAAGAAGGCTGAAAGGTGACAAATGTGTGGGAAGGAGACAGAAATGGAGACATATGGTGAAATGAAAAATAAATTAAATGAGTACAAAAACAAATAGACTTTAGGGAAAAAAAAGGGATGGCTGAAAGATGTTAGTGGAAAATAAGTCTAAAAATAAAAGCATAGTGGACAGAGCACTCTCCCGGCTCAGGAACATGCCCCATAACCTTGACTCCTGCAGGAGGGATACTGTCACACAAGAACAACGGCGAATTCCACTAGTTCTTCCTTTCCATCAGAGCACACCTTCTCTTCACAGGATCATCACTAGTAACTTTCCCATTTTGCAAACTGACCCTAACATTGGTGCTTTCTTTACAGAACCACCTATTGCCTCCTACCGCTGGCCACCCAACCTGCAGAATCTTCTGGTTAAAAGCAGCCTACCTACTCCTAACAGTTCCTCCCTCCCAGGTACCAAACCTTGCAACCGGACTCGCTGATACACCTGCAAATTTATTTCCAGTGTGACTGAGATTCAAGGGCCTACAGGTGTTTTTCACATCACCAAGGAGTTCTCATGCACCTCCACTAATGTGGTGTATTGTATTCTTTGCAGGAAGTGTACAGCCATTTACATCGGAGAAACTGGTAGGCATCTCGCTGACTGTTTCAGGGAACATTACAGAGCAGTCAGGAATGGTGAAACTGCTAAACCCATTGTATCCCACTTTATCTCCAGGGACCACAATGTCAATGACCTTTCTGTTTGTGTCATTCAGCAGGGCTTCTGGGATCCTGACCATAGGAAAAACATGGAAGCCAAGCTGATCATCCGCCTTGGCTCCCAGCAGCCCTCTGGTTTAAATGATAGACTTATTTTCCACTAACATCTTTCAGCCATCCCTTTTTTTCCCTAAAGTCTATTTGTTTTTGTACTCATTTAATTTATTTTTCATTTTCACCATATGTCTCCATTTCTGTCTCCTTCCCACACATTTGTCACCTTTCAGCCTTCTTACTAGGCCCTGTTAATTAGTCTCCACCTGGGAACTTCCCCAGCTCTTTCACTCCCATTATGCTTTATCTTTCCCATCATCACCTTTTTGTTTCAAAGATTCTCTCTTAATCTTATCATTTATCACTTCTTCTCCCTGAGCCTCCCCTTTCTTCTTTCTACACATATATATCTCTCTCATTTTACCTCTCCTCTACACGAACTTGTTTTTTTTTTCTCTTTTAGATATTTCCTGAAGAAGACCTAAGGTCTAAACGTAGATTTCTAACTCTATTTTCTTTTTTCAGCGTGCATTTAATATAACCATTTTGTTTTGCTTTTAGACCACATGCTGACATAGCACCTTGTTTTTGTTTTTTACACCCAGTAAACAAAGACTTAAATAAAATAAATAAATAAATAAAGGATTGGTTAAGAGGAGGTCTGATAAACGGAGTTGGAATATAGTTGAAACAGAATTTGGGATCCCAAATGGGAGGAATAATGTAATATTTAGTGTCAGAAGTATTGCAGATCCCGAAGTCCCAGTTTTTGTAATAATAAATACCATGGAAATAAGTATGTGGACCTGAAAGCAAACATTCATGGTCAACCATCTAGGAATAGAAATTGAAGCTTCTATAGCTATTTCCACCTACTTGGGAGATACACTACAAGATAGAACTTTGTAAATAGTAAACAATTTCAAAGAAATATACTGGAACCCAGCATACTGAATAAAGTACAGTATGCTCTGTAGGGAAGGAGCATAACACCCATTCTCAGTGCACATTATCTATCTATGGTTTAGCTGCCTTTTATCAGGAGAATCAAGCTATATCAATGCAAACCATATGTTACGTTATTGGGAACATTATGGGTATAACATTAGGATACAAAGGGGTAAATGGATATGGAGAAATAGAGGGATTAACAATTATGGACAGATTAATTTAGGCATAAGGGATAATATCTTGTACTCACAACTATTGGCTGAGGATCATAAATTAGATAATTTATGAAAACTGGTTTGTGATGAGGCAGTTTTTCCTGCAGGGACCTTGGAGGTGATAGACCCTATGAAGCATGAGGGTGGAGTGAGGACTGGCTCTAACTCTGATAAGAATTGTTCTAAAAATCTAGTTAATAAGGAGCCCTTCCCCATAGAAGAAATCAAAAAATCCTAGGAAAAGAGGGACCCTACATAACAACAGCAAATAGGTTTGACTCCTTATCCTGACTGCAAGAGGATTGAGTCGAACCTCCAATATTAGATATTAATATTAGTGATAATAATGATTTGACACAGCTTAATACCCATAAAATACAAAGTGTTTTTTTATTATAGTGTATGAGAGAGTGCTGTTGTGTATAGAAATTGATAACTGGAATCAATCTGTTGTGCATTAGTAGTGACGTCAAACTCTTGTTGTGCTTCACTGAAGACATCACTACTAATGCACAACAACATTGAATCAGTGCTCATGCTGAAATCTCCTCAGTCATGCCGACCATTGCCAGAGCTGTCACCTAGTAAGCAGACCTCTGAATGGATGCCCTGAAAACAGCAACAGATAAGACCATTTTACGTGTGTCTCTCCCTAGGCTACTTGTTTATTTGAAAAAAAAAAGCATTATCTCTAATCTCGATGCCGCTGTATGTGAATGCCTTTTCATATACTATAAAAGATTGTGTATGAGCAGGCATACACAGAAAAGGGTATGATAGAAATCTCGAGGTTTCCTTGGTGACAGAAGACCTCTCGAAATGCGCTGTCGAGGTCTACTGTTACCAAGGAAACCTCTTGGTGCAAGTATACCCTTGTTGTGTATGCCTGCTCATCCATAATCCTCTATGTGGAACACTGCAGGAATTCCTAAGAATTTAGTAATCAATTTAAGATAATTCTTAGTCAGTTTTATGTGGTAGCATTACAACAGACCTGGTCACAAATGGATATATAGCTAGAAGGATTTAATTGTATCTCATTTAAAAGAATGAAGAAAAATTCATCGTGGAGATCAACGGAGTGATTAGCTTTTCTACTACAAAATGACAAAAACATTGTGGTAAAAACAGAAATGGTTAAGCAACAGAATGTAATAATCATTTTAGTGTCTTGGAGTAGTGAGTGACTTTTATTTTGCAATTGTTATATTGTGCCAGTTAACACTGATTATTATGAAGAAAGTATGTGGGAAATACTTGAGACTCTTATAAGAAAAGCAGTTTTTCACTACCCAGATGCTGGCCTTATTGCTATGGGTGACTTAAATGCATGAATCAGAACTAAAGCTTGCTATCTAGATTTAGGGGAGGCTATAATACATCAAAGAACCTCACAGGATGCTATTGTACATGAGAATGGCAGAAGAATTCTAAAATTCCTAGAGAACACTGGCCCCTGTGTATTAAATGGGATAATAGAAGGAGACTGCTCTGCATAAAATACATACTTTTCATCACTAGGAGCCAGTGTAATAGAGTATTTTTGATACCTTATTGGCAACTTCTTGTGTTTGAATCTCTAACAGACTTAGAAAGGCTGGAAAATTACCACATCCCAATACAGCTGATTTGCAAATTCCATACCACAAGCCTAGTTCCAACAAGTGGAAGTTCTTTGCCTGGAGGTATACCAATAAGGAATTTGAGACAAGTGATTTTCTCTGAAGCACTAATTGAATACTGGTGGGGTTATTTAACTCACAAGAGATGATAAACTTAGCAAAAGTATTTGTTACCTTACCTGAAGAGATGTATAATGAAATAATAGGAATTTTTGAAGCAATTCTGCCATTCTTATACAAGCCAAAAATAATGCAAGAAAACAAAACATTCTTTAATGCCTACTGTAGAAAATATAAGGGTTCATTAGCTAAAATCATAATAATAAGATATGTTAAACAAAATCCATTGAGGGAAAATTAATAATCTCTGAATAAAATTAGGAAACAGTACAAGTCCTTTCTGCTAGAACAAAGGGCATTGTACAGAGATGAACAGTGGAGGGGAATGCTTCAAACAGTTCAAGAGCAGGATAGTAAATGGTTTTAGCTCTTAGAATCCAAGGGGGCAGGAAATGATGCCGTAAATATGTCTGCACATATTGAACCCCAGGTATGGACAAATTACTATCGAAAGACTTTCTATTCCTAAGTAGAGTCATATGATTATAACACTATAAGATCAGACCTGAAGTTACCTGAAAATCCAATAATATTATACCTTTGGAAATACTGGAAGCCATACATCAGACAAAAGTTAATAAGGCCCCAGAACCAGATACAATTCCCCCATATGTTTATAAAATTGAAACAAAATGGTGAGCCATCTACATGCAGTCTTGTTTAATTGTATAGTCATGGATGATTCTTTTGCTAAGGAATAGAAGGAGAATATAAATGTGCCTATTTATAAAAAAGCAGCCACAGTTCTTAAGAGATTGCCTAGAGAAAATGTTTGCGAGAGTAATCCTGAGAATGTTAATTTCATGGTCAGAATCCAATAACATACTAAAATGTGTTAAGCAGGCTTCCACAAAACAGATTTCACAATGGATCAATGTTTTATTCTTCAGCTTATAATTGAAAAATTACAAAAATATCATGTTAGATGCAAAATTCCTTTATACATGGCATTCACTAATTTCAAGGGCACCTTTGATGCTATTTCAAGACCACTGCTATGGACAAAGTTATTATGGACAAATATAGATAAAGTTATTCTCTGTATAATTATAACTTTATACACAGATAACTGGGCAACAGTCAGATGTGACTTGAATGGCAATACTTCTGAAACCTTCTGCTCAAACAGAGGAGTTGAACAAGGCTGTCTGTTGGCTGCCATCTTGTTTAGTCTTTTCATAATGATTTTCCATCACTGCTGTTGGGGTCAAAGGGTCGCTCACCTATGGTAAATAGAACCCTGTTCCAGCTCTAATGTATGCAGATGATTTAATACATTTTTTCTTCTCTCCAATTGCATTGAACTGGAAATTAACAAATTTGAAAGTAAATTGCCAGCAGAATAAGTTTAAAATCAGTGTGGCCAACAGCAAGATTATGATATATGGCAAGAAGAAACCAAGCATAAAATGGAAAATCGAGAATGTCAAGTTGGATATAGTGAAGTCATATTCTTATCTTGGCTGAATTGTCTCCTCTAACAATTCATTGGCAGAACACACCCGATGTATATGAAAAATATATTAATACAGGTAAAGGATGCCCAACTGAGATTCAATAGAAAATGTTGGGGGCCCCACACTAATCTCCATCCTGAGAACAGCGTAGATGAAAATGAACAATATTGTTCTGTATATGGCAGAGATTTGGGCCACTCGTAACTTCAGAATCATAGAATCACCATTTGATCAATTTCTACCACTCAGTCCAACAAACATCTAGAGCCACACTAACCTAACTGAAATAGTGAAGGCTGAGTTAGGGAGATGGAGAACTGAAGTATTAACAAAAATTAAGAAGCTGGCTCATTTGATAAAATGTTCAAACACAAGTCAATCTAAACTCACAAAAAATGTGTCTCTCAGAGAAAGTAGCCTGGATATCAATGCATACTCCATCGCCTTGGCACAAGGAGAGAGAAGTAACACTCGCCTTAGTTCAGCTGAACTACCTATGGCATGATTGGTTGAAAGGGGCAAACATTTCCCCCAAATACATGGTGGTATAGATTGCAAAATCTGTGTCTCAAAACCAGTATTTGGGGGTGCATAAGGAACATAAAAACTCATAGATGGTACTCAAGAAATAAAATGTCCAGAATGTAGAACCATATCTTGTTTGTTTGATGGACCCTGAAGACAGGAGAATATATTTACAGTTTAGCCTTGAAACATTTCCCTCCAAGTTATTGCTACACAGATACAGTATAAGAACAGATATACATCTTTCAGTCTGGATCTGAAATGTGACTGAGGGATGGATGAATATGAGACTTTGGATCATGTTTTTTTTCTATATTGAAATAAATTTGAGACTTTAAAATTAGAGTGTCTATCTCCCTATTGGAACTGGACACCAGAGGAAGGTTAAATATTGCTTAGTGCACTTATGAATTCCCCTTCAGAAGCTGTCATTAGGGAGGTAATAAAATGTTTATGATGGATACATGCAATTTTGACTAAATATTATAAAATAAAATAATCCAGCAACTACCGTAAGCTTTGTTTTGCAATTTGTCTATCTTTAGGTGACTTACTTTTTTTGTGTCTCTAATGCTTAAATCCCTGATTTCATGGTCAGTGGAAATTATGGGCAAAATATGCACCCGAGATATTCTGGATCGGAGGCATCCTATTTACACTCCTAGGTGGATTACTCTCCTTTGAGTTTTCTAAAGCAACTTGCCTAAGGGCAGGCATTTATTCATCTTTTGTAAGTGCAATATTCTGTAAGTTATGGGGAAATGTTTTTTAAGGAATTTTTGTGATGTAATTTATACAAGATGGCATCATTTTTATTTCTGTATTTACTGAATTCTTCTGTAATAGATATTTATTTTATGTTAGTAACCATATATGCTATTTATTTATTTGGCAATTCGGATACAACCTTTGAGTATGCACTCTTCTACGAAGATTCCACATCAGGATGTAAAACAGCAGAGACATAACACAAACTTGACAGTTAACACAAAACATAAGATTGCTATGTAATACAGAAAATAGATAAATAATACATTTGAGTAACCTAGACAACTGAAATTAAACAGCGGGAGGAGATTCCCAATTAGCAACGTATAGCATAGCTGCCCCGGGGGGCCTGTCAAGGCAGAGTATCAGAAAAGGTAGGAGAAAGAAAGGGGGGGAGAAAGTGCAAACGAGGGGTGGTTTAGAGACAGAGAGAGAAAGAGAGGAAGAAAGAGAGAGAGAAAGGGATTAGGAGAAGAAGAATATTTTGGGGGGAGAGTGGGTGGAAAGGGGAGGTGTTGGGGAGTATGGAGGGGAGGGATTTGTAGGGAGCTGGGGGTGGCAAAGGATGGCAGGTGGGGGTCGAGGGTAGGTAAAACAGGTGGAAAGCTCAGACAGATGAGGGGGGTATCCGGGTTGAGGGTACGGACTCAGGTAAGGGAGTCAAAGGTGTTTAAGAGAAGGGTATCCAGGTTGAAGATATGGATTCAGGTAAGGCAGTCACAGGCATTTGAGTTATGCAGGTGTTGCGTAAGTTCTGTTTTAAAGGAGTGAACATTTGTTGTATTAAGAGATGCAGCAGGGATCTCATTTAGCCATAGTGGGACTTGGTACATGAAGGATCTTTGTCTTAGGGAAGTTCTACGAAATGGGATAGCAAGCTGTGTTGTCATTCTTCTTCGTGTGTAGTATTTAGAGCTTACTTCCTTTAACAGGTCTGCAATGCAGGTAGGGATTAATGAGAGCATGGCCTTTCTCCCTAGCAGGCAAGTTTGATTCCTGATTCTGGATTGAAGTGGTAGTATGTGGGCCAGACCATACAGGGTACAAGTGTGCATGAAGCGATCAGCATTTAGCAATAGTCTGCAAGCCTTGATAAGGGCAGTGGCAACCCTTTAGAAGGTTGTGTCAGTGGCAGTACCATAAACCACCAGCCTGTAGTTGACCAGGGAGAGGACAGAGCTGGAGACTGAGAGCTGGAGGGCTTCAGCAGTTAGGCTTTTCTTGTGCCTAAACAGGATCCCTAATTTAGTATTCACAGCTTTCACCACCATGTCAATGTGCTGAACATATGAGAGGGTATCATCCACAATGATACCCAGGTACTTGAAGGAGTGAACCTGTTCCAGTGGGACAATCAGATGATTTGTGATTGTTAGTTCTGGGCTTCTCCTTGCTAGTTGAGGCTAGAGAGGAACATCGTCTTGTTTTTTTTTTTGTAGTTTAGTAGCAACCGTTGGGAGTAGAACCAGGTCTTCAGTTGCTGGAAGGATGATTGTAGCTTGGCCTGTAGGTGCTGTATGCGAGAGTGACAGCTAAGTAGGACAGCATCATCGGTGTATCGAATGACTTTGCTAGTACAGGCATTGGGTAGGTCATTCAGGAACATGCTGAAGAGCAGAGGACCCAGGATGGACCATTGAGGCACCCCTAGCAAGATGTCCTTGGATGCAGATACAGAGTGACCTATCTTGACCATTTGAGACCCGGAGGTTAGGTAGTCCTGGAACCATAGAGCGCCATTTGGGGAAACGCCAAGGGCAAGCAGTTGAGACAAGAGGAGTGGGTGGCAGACTGTGTTGAATGCCTTTGTTAGGTCAGTGAAGATGGACCCAGCCAGTTTTTCCCTTATCTAATGCCTTATGGACATACTCAGTGAAATCCACCAGTGCAATGTCCATGCTGTGGAATTTCCCAAAGTTGTGCTGCTGGGGACATTGCAGCTGCTTGCTAGTATTTTGTAAAGACATGTAATGAGTCAAACAATAAACTTTACCTGACCTGGCAAACTTGGACCTTACACTAGGGCCTGCTAATTTGGCACAGAAGTGTCACTATAGAGAGGGTAATGCGGGTACTTTAATGTTAAATTGTGATTTTCAGTTGATTATGTCTAGTCACCTGTTCCCTTCATAGATTTTCACAAAATGTTGAAAAGGTTATATTTTAGCACAGGACCTCTTGATCTGCTAATTTTAGTGAAATTGGTTCATTGTTTTCTTTTAGCTAGGGTTGGATGAGTAAAAAAGAAAACAAAACATGAAAAAGACCATCTTTTTCAAAAATTAGATCAGTTCATATGCCACTGCCTCTGACATGCACAGAGCAGTCAGAGGTATATAAATTACCCTAATCAGGGCTAACTAGGAAGTGCCTGCTGCTTTACTCACATGACTGGTAGTTGAGAGACCATCCCCAATTACTCTCACCTTCAATTACAGGAAGTGGGGAGCCCATGTCCACCACAGGTTCCATTGTTGCCACCACTGCCTCCCTCTGTTGACCTCCTCCCCCAGTTGAAATAACCCCCGTCCTCCTCCCCCCACTCATCCTTTACAAAAAGTATATAGTCCTTTGGTGGGTGACTGGTACAGCCTCCCTCAATGTTGACCACTTACTGTCTAGTAAAGAAAAAAATGCAAAATAACCCTAAGTTCTTAGTTTGTTTTCGACCTTAATTATCTTTTGCTTCTAAAAGTAAATTTTTTTTAAATGTTTTCTCCAATATTTCGATAATTGATAAATTGCCACCCTCCTTAATGACCATGTACCATCAGTGGTAACTTTGAAATCCAACCTAAATTTGTGGTTGGGATTTGAATGTTGCCAATTGTGGGGTCATAACTCATAAGGGAGATTGTAACTTGTCAATTATTGAAATTTTGGAGAAAAAATATGAAAACGTAAAAGTTATAAGCAACAAAAAACCTACATTTGAAAAAAAAAAAAAAAAAAACTAGGCTACCTGTACAACTGTTGCTTTTTTTGGTCTTCTAAGTCCAAAAAATGCAAATGCAAACTGCACATTTACACAGACAATTTTTCTCACCTCAGTTTTCTTTTTTTATAACTTTTACATTTTTTCAAATTTTTTTCTCCATAAATTCACTAATCTGCAGGTTGCCACCCTGCTTCATAATCACATCAGTGGCATCCTGTAATTCCCACCTTGAATGAATGAAATCACATTTCGGGTAGGGTTTAAAATTTACTATTTACTGTATGTGGTCACGAGGAACAGTGGTAACTTACTGATTTATTTTTGCATATTTTTGAAAAAAGAAAAAAAATATATGTGAAAAGACTTAGGTCCAGATATTCAAAAGGGTTGCGCATGGTGCAATGGTGTTGTGCCATGCACAACCCACTGATGTGCCCTGGTGCAATATTTAAAAGGGAAAAGTGCGCTGCACCAAATCCCAATCGGCGGGCGCATCAATGTGTGTCTGAGCACAGGTAGTGGGGTGTGCCCATGCATAAGCTGCACAGCCAATATTCAGCCGGGCCGTGCAGAGTTATGCGAGCACAACCCCTCTTGCTCTACTAAGGCCGAAACCCCAAAAAGAACAAGTGGGGCCACCCACAGGTGAGCTGCCGCATTGCAAGGCGTAACACAGCAGCTGCCACCTGTGGGTGGCCCTCGACTGTTCCCACTGCACCTAACGGTGCCCCCCCATGCCCCGATCATGGGCATCAGTATCCTCCCCTCCAAAGTCCAGTATCCCTGGTGGTCCAGTGGACTGCAAGTAGCCTGATCATGGGCATAACTGTAACTCCTCCCCATTAGCCCGATTGTGGGCATCAGTATCCCCCCCCAAACGTCCAATATCCCTGGTGGTCCAGTGGATCGAGCGAACCTGATCGCGGTGGCATTCTCACCCCCAAGTCTGAAATCCCTGGTGATCTAGTGGACCCCCACCCACCACCCACAGAGCCCCACCACCCCACTCTCTGCCGTCAGCGGAGCGGCATACCACCGCCTGCTGCCCTGCCTGCACCGACTGACAGCTCAGTGGCCTGCCGCCCATTGGTT
This sequence comes from Neoceratodus forsteri, assembly GCA_016271365.2. Taxonomy (NCBI): domain Eukaryota; kingdom Metazoa; phylum Chordata; order Ceratodontiformes; family Ceratodontidae; genus Neoceratodus; species Neoceratodus forsteri. The sequence continues at coordinate 754,779,335 of CM057451.1, forward strand.
CAGGCATGAGCCAATGGGCATGCAGCCTATGCACTACTAGTCAGTCCAGATATGTGAATGGATTCATTCACATATCTGGACATACTACTGATATGGGCTACGCCCATTGGCTCATGCTCTGAACCAATGGGCGTGCAGCCATCCCAACTGCTCAGTTGGTGGGCGGTGGTGGCAGGTGGGTAGTGCTGCCACCCGCCGGCTGATGGGGGGGGGAGGTGAGGCTCCATGGGCGGGTGGGTGGGGACTCACTAGATCACCAGGATTTCAGACTTGGGAGGTGAGAATGTCACCGCGATCAGGCTCCGTTCGGTCCACTGGACCACTGGGGATACTGGACTTTGGGATACTGATGCAGCGATGGGCTAATGAGGTGAAATACAGTTACACCCAGGATCGGGCTAATGGGGAGTTACAGTTATGCCCGTGATCGGGCTACTGGGGAGTTACAGTTAACCCGCGATCAGGCTACTGGGGAGGAGTTACAGTTATGTCCGCGATCGGGCTACTGGGGGGGAGTTACAGTTATACTCACGATCGGGCTAATTGTGGTCCACTGGACCACCAGGGATTGGAGACATGCATTGTCCGTTATGGGACGTCCCACGATCGGACTGCAGGGGGCGTTGGTTCCTGACGGCTGCTGCCTGGCAGGGTGCCAGGCACAAGTCGTCAGGGATCAGCACACCTGCATGCTAATGGCATGCAAATGGGGCCGTAATCAGATGCAAATGGCTCCCCGGGCGCCTTGCATAAATTATGGCCCCATTTGCATGTCACCCTTTGAATATTGCAGGTGCTGTGCATGGCGCAATGGAACTTGCACCACCGCATCTCAATGTGCTCCACTCTGACCACTTGCACTGGCACAGTTCACTGCACCATGCACAGTGGGGTGGCCAGGGCGATATTCTAAGCAGTTGCATACATGCACAACTGCATTGAATCTCGCCCTGGCCCACCGCTGTGCAACTATTTTGAGTGGCGCATGGGCTTGTGCCACAAACTGGCGCAGTTTGAATATCTGGGCCTTAGTTTTTTTCTCACTTCAATCTGAGGTAAGCTACATGTCTGATACAGTGCAGGGCAGAACAGCTGCCTTGTGTATGGCCTGCAGGGCTATGCATGAAGTTAACTACAGGTACGAGGTACTATCTGTCTTTAAAAGACTGAAAGATCATTGCAAAAAACTATGTTGATGCACAAGTTTGGGCTGCAGCACAAATAGTAAAAAGTGTAGAAATGTAACTTTAGGGAAGAAAATCCAATGACAGTTCAGGGAGACCTATATATGGTCTATAGAGCTTTACACAATGAGGACCTCATGGAATGTATTGGTTTGGAATTAAAAAAAGCAGGAAGGGAAAACAGATTACACTGTTTACAACTAATTGGGGCACTATATAGAACCGAAAAGCATGGAAATTGGTTCAGTCAGAGGGTGGTGAATACCTGGAACAGTTTACCAAAGAATGTTGTGATGAGTGAAACAATATTGGCCTTTAAGACATCTTTAGACAGATAAATTTGCATACCCTGAATAGTATCAGCGAGTCACATGGCCAGTGGCTGACGACTTGAACACAACTATGATACTTGTTGAGTCAAACAACATGAAGTCTTGCTGTATTCTGACAATATGCAGTTAGCCCCAGCACTTGAACTGCTCCGGAGATGAAAAAGTTAAGTCTATGCTAAGAGCATAGAACACTGAGCTTGTGCTCGGTTCAAACCTCTCTCTGCTGCACTTTCAAGTCTAACCATCAGATTATTTACTCCGCCTAACTGAACAGTCGCTCCGGAGTTTCTCCTGTCGCTTTCGGTTCACGTTAATGAAAATCATCGGTTAATCCGAAAATTTTACACTTTTCCTCGGTTCAGATCTCTGTCTGTGGTACAGTAAGCAGTAGAGGTAGTGGACTGTATTAAATTCTGTGGAAATTGCAAATCTTAAAAATCGCTATGGTCGGTTCGGCTGAACTGACCACTTTTTTCATTCTGTGGTGATCTGGTGCTTATTGGTTCCAAAAAAAACATGTTTAACGTTTTTTTTCCAATACCCGTGACATGGTTAGGAGCCGATAAGTATGTTTCACCTGGCCTGAAGCCATATAAAGGGTAAGTTTTCTGTTTTACTGTGGCCATGTTTGAGAAACCCAAAAGAAAAACGGCCTACTGGGTTTCAGCACTGTAGTGTGTATGGGGAGGCCTTTGCTAAGGCTGATCCCCACACACACTACAGTGTTTATTGTCTGGGGTTTGACCACCTTGATTCAGACTGCCAAATATGCAAACATTTCACTAAGGCCACCCTAGAGAAAAGGTTGGGCAGGCTTAGGGAGAAAGAGGCTGAGAAGTCCACTGACCTGGATGGCCAGCCCGGTTCGGTTCTGACCAAACCTGAGGGAGTGCCTTCTGACCAGGGCCAGACTTCCTTGGGCAAGAGGAGAGCCGACCCTGAGGGATCGGTGCCTGCAAAAAAGGAAAAGAAGGAAAAGTCGTCCGGTTCGGATTCAGATCCCCACCATCCAACCACCGAGGAAATTGCCAGGGCAATTAGTATTGTGGAATCGCTCCGTTCGGTTCTGACTGATCTGGCACCTCTCAGTAGGCGCTCAGTTTGGTCGGTTCCTCCAGTTTCCAATTATTCTTTGGAAGAATATTATGAGCCGGAATGGGAAAGGGAAGAAGAGTTTGATGATGATGAGGATGGTGGGGAAGGTCTGGATGAGCCCATTGAACCGGACATCTCCCCAGACAGACCTTCAGGAGTTTCCCCTCCCAGGCTTTCTGAGTCCCCCTCCCAGGCTTTCTATATCCCCTTCCCACTTTATGTTTTACTGGAAAGTGGCTGATACCCCCCAGTTCCCTGTGGATGAAGCTGTTGAGGAGCACGAGGAGCCTGATTTTGTAGAAATTATGGACATCCCAGAGTCCAAGAGACTGTCTGTTCCCTTACACAAATCTTTTGGGAAACAGACTCACAAGCTTCTAAAAATTCCAAATTCATTGCCTCCAGTGGACAAACGAATGGACAGGAGGTACATGCTGTCAGGCTCAGCTACAGAGTTCCTGTACCAGCACTGCAGCCATGTTGAGGTAGTGCAGGCTGCAGCCTGTGACAAGGCTAGCATACCCTTGGCGTCACACCCCCCGGATAAGGACTCCAGGAAGATAGATGCCATGGTTAAGAAGCAGTACCTGGCATCTTCTCTGGGACTCAGACAGGCTAACTACATGGCCTATGCAGCTAGATACCAAAAGTCCAGGTGGGAGTCTGTTTTGGATCTGGCTAAGCAGGCGTCCCCCAAGCTAGCCAAGGAGCTGGTGAAGGTGGCTGCTGATGGGATAGAAGCATCTAAGATTCAGTTTCATGCTGCTGTGGACTGCAGTGATGTTTCTTCATGAGTCATGGCTACATCTGTGGCTCTTCGGAGGATGGCTTGGCTCAGATGTACTAGTCTCTCGCAGGATATCCAGGCTAAGGTCATGGATTTCCCTGTTGAAGGTAATTCTCTGTTTGGGGAGCAGACAGAGAATTACATGAACAAGAAGGATGAGTACAGGATCCCTTATAGGAGTGCACAGGCCAAGGAAAGGCAGGCAACTCCTCAGAAGCAGCAGGCTAGGGGCAGGGGCAGGCCTTTTCACAAGCCTTTCTACCAGGCACAGGCCTCCTCTTCCTTTTCCCAGAGGGGGTTCTTTAGAGGGAGAGGTAGGAGGGGGATGAGCAGGACTGCATCCACCTCTCAGCCTAAGGCTCCTGCCAAGCAGACACCCTGAGGTGTCAGCCCGGGTCGACTCCCCAATCCCTGTAGGAGGCAGGCTGGCTTACTACTTCCAGGCCTGGAAGTTGGTTACCTCAGACAAGTGGGTCCTGGAGGTAGTAAGTCAGGGACTGGCCCTCAGTTTCAAAAAAATTCCCCAATGCTGAGGGTCAGGTCTCTTCCACCTGCAAACATCTCCAAAACCATTGCCCTAGAGGCAGAGGTTTCCTCTCTGTTGGCTCTCAGAGCCATAGGAAGAGTTCCTACATCCCTCAGGGGCAAGGGTCTGTACTCCAGATACTTCCTTACCCCAAAAAAGACAGGGTAGTGGCGGCCCATCCTAGACCTAAGATACTTAAACAAGCATCTACTAAAGCCAAAGTTCAAAATGGTGACTCAGGGAATAATTCTTCCCTCTCTTTGGCCAGGGGATTAGTTAGCTTCCCTGGACCTCAAGGATGCCTACTTTCATATTCTCATCAGGTGCTCCCACAGAAAGTATCTCAGATTCGAACTGCCCTCAGGCCATTATCAGGGACACTGATTTTCCGCATGCACAGAAAAACTGAGGTTTAAGCGGAATCCTGATTGGCCAGTGGTATTTCGACACGAAAACGGAAGTAATGTTTGTTCACGGAGTGTCCGTGAACTTAGCCCCTTTAAAAAGCAGAGCACATCATGGGTTTCTTTCTCGTTGCTGCTCGCTCGTTTTGGTGTTGCTGCTCGCTCGTTTTAGTGTTGCAGCTCGATCGTTTCGGCATTTCTTGCTGCTGCCTTTCCCTAGAAAATCATCATCATCGGTATAGAAATTAAACAGTAGAATCGCACTCCTGGTAGGTTTATTGATTGCACAATACTGTTATTTAGGGAGTCTAAAATGGTACCCGATTGCGATCTCTCCACACTAGAGGGCTTAGTTAGCTTAATTACTAGTGCAGCAAGCTGGTAGGTGAGTGGGATCACACTGTGTTTGCCTGCTGTGCATTTGCCCTGAAACTGGATTTTTTTGAAACGGCTCAGTCCTGTAACGGGTCCTAGTCAAATTATTCGTCGATGATGTGGGTGTGTGTTCCAAAAAGGTGCTCCCGATCTCTAGCACAAAAAAAACGCTAGGCCAAACTGTAAGTTTTAGCTTCAAGATGTGATGCTGATGCCATTTATTTATTTTTTGGGGGGAGTCGTGCCACTAACGGACGCCATCTTACAGCTGATTGCCTTTTGGAGTGATGTGTCCTGCACATATCTGTGTCCAGGGGAAGGGTTCTGTCATGTCTGTGTCCTGGGGTTCTGGCCATGCCCTGGTGTGGTAGCTTCTGGTTGTGTGCATGTGTGTTTGCAGGGGGTTGGATGATTTTCTGGCTGTGCTTGGGGGCTGGGTTGCTGTCTGGGGGATTTGCTGGTGGGGTGTCTGGAAGGGTTGCTTGAGGTGGAAGACTGTTCATGTTTTTGCTGGGGGCAGTCTGTATTTGGGATGGGGGCCAGGTTTGGTCTTGTTGTGGTTTATTGGCAGTGTACTTGTCCATGTTGATGGGGCTGGTTTGTTGCTGGGTATCTTCAGGATAGCTAGAAGGCCATGCCATGCAGCATGCTGGTCCCTTGGGGTAGTGAGTGTCCATTGGGCTCAGGGATTTGCTGGCTGGGTGTCTGGGGGGATTTGTTGGCTGGGTGGCTGGGTGACTGGGGTTGCTGGGGGAGATGTTCTGTGTTTGGGGCAGGGGTGACTATTGTCAGGCATTATCTAGCAGGACTGGAGAAAATTCACAAGCCCCACAGACTTGCCTTGCTGGTCTGGTGGGGTGGGGACAGTGGCCATGCTCATGGGGTGAAGACAATGGCTATGTTGGCTGGGTGTGTTTGGGGACAAGGGGTGGTCTGTGTTTTGTGGTGCTGGAGGGGCAGTCTGTGTAGCTAGCAGGTGTACTGACTGACTGGGGAAAATTCACCTGCGCAACAGTGGTGTAATTACTGAAATGTTAACTTCTCCAGTGCAGGCTCACAGGTTAAGTTAAACCTTAGTGGCCTGAGTGATACAAAATCAGCACTCAGCTAGTGACTGGGACAGTGTCTGTGCTGGTCAGTAAGGGTGGGGAACAGTGTCATTGCCAGTCCCTGTTCATGCTGGTCCATCAAGGTGTGAAAGAGTGTCTGGGCCAGTCCGTCAGGGTGGAGTGTGTTCATGTAGCTCGGACAGGGTTGGTAGAGTGGTCAGCCTGGTGGGATTCAGTGGGGAGAGGGGCCAGGCTGGTCTTTGGGTGTGGGGAGAGTGGCAGCACTGTTCAGTCAGGGCGGGGAGAGTGGCCATGCAGGACTGTGGGGGGGGGTTGGGAGAGTTATCATGCATGTTTGTGGGGGTGTGGAGAGTGGCAGTGCTGATTTTCCCTGCCAGCTTTGTGCTGCTGTCCTGACTGTTCTACTTCCTTGTGCTGCACCTGATGTGCACTGCTATCCTGCTGCTACAGGACTGCTGCCTTTCTTAGTGCTTGCTGTAGTCTGGTATGTTTTTGGTTTTCTTCCCCAGATTGCCTTGCTGCTGTTGTTTGAAGGGAAAATGTAGGAGGGAAAAATGGAGGGTGGGGGTACATAAGCTGGCATGATTAAAAAAAAACACATAATGTCTTGGATATGGCACATGCGCAGGAGAAAAATGGTTCTGGCATCTGAGGAAGGGGCAAATGGGCAGAGTGGCACAGAACCATTTTCTCCAACATGCATGCCCATCTGCCGAGTCCGTGCCATGCTCCAGAGGTTGGTGTTTGGTCGTCTGAGGGACAGGTTGGACAGACGGGTATGCATGCTGGAGAAAAATGGTCCTGCCTCTCAGGGAGGGGCCAATGGGCAGAGTGGTGCAGAACTATTTTTCCCAACATGCATGCCAGTCTGCCGAGTCTGTGCCATGCTCCAGAGGTTTATGTTTCGTGATGGTTGGCTGAGCAACGGGTTGGGCAGACGGGTATGCGTGCTGGAGAAAAATGGTTCTGGCCTCTCAGGGAAGAGTGAATAGGCAGAGTGGCACGGAACCATTTTTCCCAACATGCATGCCAGTCTGCTGAGTCCATGCTATGCTCCAGTGGTTGGTGTTTTGTGATGGTCAGCTGAGGGACGGGTTGGGCAGAAGTGTATGCATGCTGGAGAAGAATGGTCCTGGCCTCTCAGGGAGGGGCCAATGGGCAGAGTGGTACAGAACAATTTTTCCCAACATGCATGCCAGTCTGCCAAGTCCATGCCATGCTCCAGAGATTGGTGTTTCATGATCGGGTGAGGGATGGGCTGGGCAGATGGGTACGCATGCTGGACAAAAATGGCCCTGGCCTTTCAGGGAGGGGTGAACGGGCAGAGTTGCACAGAACCATTTTTCCCAACATGCATGCCAGTCTGCCGAGTCTGTGCCACACTCCAGAGGTTGGTGTTTCATGATGATTGGCTGAGGGACGGGTTGGGCAGACGGGTACGCATGCTGGACAAAAATGGTCCTGGCCTCTCAGGGAAGAGTGAATAGGCAGAGCGGCACGGAACCATTTTTCCCAACATGCAGGCCAGTCTGGCGAGTAAGTGCCACGCTCCAGAGGTTGGTGTTTCATGGTCGGCTGAGGGACGGGTTGGGCAGACTAGTATGCATGCTGGAGAAAAATGGTCCTGGCCTCTCAGGGAAGGGCTGTTGCTTCTGTCTGTTGGGGAATTTGCTGGTTATGTCTTGGGGGGGACTGTTGTTGGTGGTGTGTGGAGACTGTTTGTTTGGGGTTGTGGGGCAGACAGTCTGTGTTTGCTGGGGCTGGGGTGTATGGTCTGTGTGTTTGATTCCGGCCGTCTAGTGTGTGGACTGCATATGGTACTTAAGTGGGGGTGCATGGGTAACCAACTGCCAACTGGACTGCGTTATGCAACTGCTTATTCTGCCCTCTGGTGTTTTTTGCCTGATTTTTAATAATATTAATGTCCTTGTGGAGGACTAGGCTAGCCAAATGTGCTACACTCCATTTAAAACAATCCAATTCAGTACAACTGTGTCCTTTAATTTTGGTGACTGTGATTGGAGTGGGGAAAATGATGATCTGAATGCCAGGCATCGGTGGTGGGGAGAGTGGCCGTGCTTGTGGGTTGGAGAGAATGGTTGTGCTGGTGGGGCATGGAGAGTGGTCTTACTGGTGGGGTTGGGTGGGAGAGTGGCTGTGCTGGTGGGGCTGTGTGGGGGCATGCTGGTGGGGTTGGGTGGGGAGATTGGCCGTGCTGGTGGGGTTGTGTGGGGACAGTGGTTGTGCAGGTCCAGTTGGGAGGGGAGAGTGGTCCATGCTGGTCCATTGGGGGGAGGAATAATGTCTGTGCATGTCCAGGGTGGGGATAGTGGCCAGGCTGGTCCTTGGGGGTAAGGATAGTGGCCAACTGATCCATCTAGTTGGAGGACCATGTCCACTCTGGTCTATTGGTGCGGGGAGAGTGGCCTTTCAGCTCTATTGGTGTGGAGAGAGTGGCCATTCAGCTTTGTTGGGTTGAGGAGAGTGGCCGGGCTGGTAAGTCTGGGTGTGGGGAAAGTGGCTGGGCTGGTCTGTCAGGGTGGGGAGAGTGTCTGTGTAGGTGGGATTGGTTGGGGAGAGTGGTCGTGCAGTTCTAGGGTTGGGAGAGGGCCATGCAGGTCCGTCGGGGTGGGAGAGAGGTCATGTTGATGGGGTGGGCTGAGTGGCTGTGCTGGAGGGGACTGGGTGGGGAGAGTGGTCATACAGCTCTGAGGTTGGGAGAGGGGCCATGCAGGTCAGTTGGGGTGGGGAGAGTGGCCGTGATGGTGGGGTGAGTGGCCTGGTGGCCATCTTAAGTTTCAGCTGAGGGAGAGGCTGTATAGCCTGGTGGCCATCTTAGGTTTCAGCTGTAACAAACTGCTGAGTTGCAAACTTGCTTCCACCTTAAACCTACTTTAAAACCTTGTTTGCTGCTCTCAATCCTGCTTTTTATCTAAATCTGTTAATTGAATTACTATGGCAGTGATCTAGCATGTTATTTTTATGTTAAGTAATGATAATATTGTTGTGAGTGTGCTGTTGGACACTGGTTGTGCTGGTGGCATTGGTTCAGAACTGCTGGCGGGATGTGAACATTGTTGGTGGAGAAGGGCAGGTCTGTCAGGGTGGGGAGAGGGGCCGGGCTGGTGTGGTGGTGTTGGGATTGAAATATTGATTGCTGTGCTGAACCTGCCTTGCCATCTGCTGCCAAAGGTCAACTGCCTACGTGCCTGTCATCATAGTCTGGTAAGTTTTTTGTTTTTTGGGGGAGGGATAGCCCTGCTGCTGCTTAAATAGGGAAAGCAAGGGAAGGAAGATGGGGACGGGGGTTGCATGAGCAGGTTTGTTGTTGATCATTGGTGGAGGTACAGGCTTGGCAGATTGGCAGATGTGCTGTGGAAAAATGGTTCTGGCCTCTGGGGATGTTGGGAGGGAGAGGGAAATGGGCAGAGTGGCACAGAACCATTTTTCCCCAACATTCATGCCAGTCTGCCAAGTCCGTGCCATACTCTGGTGGTTGTTCATTGATAGTGAGCAGAGGAATGGGCTGGGCGGACTGGTTCACATGCTGGAAAAAAATGGTTTAGGCCTCAGAGGGATGGGTGGATGTGCAGAGTGGTACAGAACCATTTTACCCAACATGCATGCCAGTCTGCCAGGGCCATGCCATGCTCCATTGGTTTGATGGTTGATGGTCGACAGATGGGAAGGCTGGGTGGACTGGTTCACATGTGGGGAAAAATTGTTCTGGCCTCGGAGGGAAGGGTGGACTGGCAGAACTGCACAGAACCATTTTTTTCCAACATGTGTGCCAGTCTGCCAGGTCTTTGCCATGCTCCATTGGTTTGTTGGTTGTGTCTGTATGTGCGCGTGCGTCTGTGTGCATGCACACGTGTGTGCATGCATGTGTGTGCGTGCACATGTGTGTACATGTGTGTGCACACGTGTATGTGTGTGTGCGTGTGCCTCTGTGTGTGTGTGCGTGCGCGCGCCTCTGTGTGTGTGAGCATGTAGAATGATTAATAATAAAAGAGGCACAGTCAGACAAAATAACTTTATTAAGCCACATCAAACTGAATAAACCATGTCAAATCTGTGCCCTTCAAAACTGTTGAAACTGTGGATTTTCCTCCTTGGTTTACTTAGGGGTGAACAAAGAAAAGTTGACTAAACTGTCTAACTGCATGTTAATAATAATCTTACCAACTTTAAGTTGGGCTTTTGCAGGAATGTCTAATGGAATATTGTTGGAAGCATTGGGGAATTACAGAGAATTGATAAGTTCTTAAAGGTGAATTACTGGCAGAGGTGAAGCCTTGTCCACTGTGCGGGTTGGGGCTTCACCTCTCTGGTTCCCCCCTTGCAGGCACTATATTAAAAAGTAGTCTTTGCACCTGAGCGATCACTCAAATTGGTGGTTGAGTGCAAAGATTGATTTATTTCTGTTGACTGCAGGGGGATAGGAGAGATGAAGCCACAAGCTGCACAGTGGTTATGACTTGACCTCTGCCAGTAGAGCACCTTTCATAAGTTGAGCTCCGACTTGAAAACTAAGAGGCTCCATTTTCATAAGGACCAAGTTAGAAAGTGCCCAATTAACTGTTGGTGCAATTCCTGATTGGTTTATTCTTCGGTACAGATTGTTGATCTCTCCATTAGCATCCTCAATCCTCATTAAACATTGTGGATTTTTGTTTTACTTGGATGCACTTTGTTTACATAAAAACCAATCCAGGCAGCTAGATGTTAGGGACTGAACCGACGGAGTCCACCTTGGCATCTGGTGGTTTGGCTTAATTCACATCTGAGCTCTGTCAAGCTTGGGTACATGGCGTTGGATGAGTATTGTCATTCCACCTCTGCTGCCATCACACCTGAGGGGTTGGGGCTGCAGTGCTGCATGTGTTGCTGTCACACCTGTGGGGTGGGGACTGCACTTGCTGCCACCACTCCTGAGGGGTGGGGCTGCAGTGCTGCACATGCTGCCATCACACCTGCGGGGTGGGGGCTACTGCACTGCCATCACACCTGAGGGGTGGGGGCTGTGGTGCTGCATGTGCTGCTGTCACACCTGTGGGGTGGGGCCTGCACTTGCTACCATCACTCCTAGCTTGGCAGAAGACACCAGGAGAAAGGACTGCTGTGTGACTGAACTTCTCTGCTGGGACTAAAGTAGAAGAACTTTTGTATTTGGACCTTTAATTTAGGGTAAAAAAACTAACATACAAAACAAAAACAAAAAAAAAGTGTGTGTTTGGGTTAACTGAACTGAATGGGTAACTGAAAAGTCATCTAGGTGTAAATCTCAGGTGACTGAAAGGACTTAATTGCTGTGAGGTTTAAATTACTTGTAGAAAGATCTGGTAAGTGAGGGGTGGCTTAGCTAGAAGGAAGCTACATTTAAAGACTGCCTTAGAAAGATTCTGCTAATAGCTTGGCAGAAGACACCAGGAGAAAAGACTGCTGTGTGACTGAGCTTCTCTGCTGGGACTATATTGCCTCCTTCCCTCCCCTCCACCCAAAGCTAGTTCTATTTTTATAGGCACAGGATTTGACTGACAACAGGAACTTCCTGTTTAGGGGCAGGAAGTGAGTGATCACAGAACCACCAAGGACCCACCATCCTAGAAGGGCAAGAGTAGCTCTCCGGCCCCCTCTAGCTGCTGGAGGTCTGCCTCTGAACAAGTAAGTGGTCTACTGAGAAATATAGGATATTCTTGTCTCAGAACAGGACAATCAGGAGCTTAAAGGGCACACAGGCAGAAAGTAAGGAGAGAGAGAGAAAAAACAGAGGAAAGAGTCAGGATTGCAAACAGTTAAGGGCCAGAAATAAGACATGATTGGAGTGGTGCAGTGCAGTGGCTGTGGGCAGCAGTCTTCAGGAGATGTTCTGGAGGATGCGGTGTTGTCTCATCTGCAGGCACCTCTCTGGGCTGAGGGAGGAGGTTGCTCATCTCCAGGCTGAGTTGGCCAGGATTTGTGGGACCTCCTCTTCCATCCAGGGACCACCAGTGCCACTGCCGTTGCCTCAGAGGTTGCCAAGAAAGAGGAGCGGTTGGACCACAGTGGGCTCAGGGAGGGTGAGGGTGGTGGAACAGAGGCGCATCCCTCCAGTTGTACCTCTCCACAATTCCTATGCCATTCTGGCAAAGTGTGGTTCCTCTATGGAGGCACCCACAGTGGAGACCAAGGAGGATGCTGGGAACCTCGACAAAGGAGACCCACAGGAGGGTGGCAGGGGATGCTGCAGGGGAAGGAAACAACTCCTGGTGGGGGACTCCATTGTTAGGAAGGTAGAACTGGGCAAGGAAGGGGAGAGGGAGGTAAGGTGCCTGCCTGGCGCCATGGCTTGGAGGGACAGGGAGCGAATCCTCAGGATTGCCAGAGCAGCTGCACAGGGAAGGAGCTGGATGTCATTGTCCACCTAGGGACAAATGACCTGGCTAAGAAAGGGATTGGAGAAGTGCAGGAAGAGTTTGTGGAATTGGGGACGGGCCTTAGTCAAGTAGCACGCACGGTAACCTTCACGGAGGTGCTACCCATCCATGGCATAGGAGAGGCTAGGGTGTTCCGTACCATGGGATTCAATCAGTGGTTGAAAAACTGGTGTGGAGCTCAGGGATTTGGCTTCATTGGGGACTGGGGGTCCACCTGGAGTGATGCAAGCCTATACTGGCATGATGGGCTGCATCTGTCCGGGAGGGGAACCAGGATCCTAGGTGATAGGTTTAAATGCTTCATTGGCAAGCTTTTAAACTAGCCAAGGGGGGAGGCACTGGAAAGGAGCAGGAAAATCCTAGCTCCCCAAAACAATCATGGTAGTAAGTGTGGCAAACACCAACAGGGAGGTGTCGATAGGGAGAAGGGCAGGGGTAAATGGAGAAAGTGACAAAGGCAAGAAGGACAGGGATGGGGCAAAAGGGGGTAAGGCCATCAGGAAATGGAGGGTAATGAGTACCAATGCCCGTAGTCTGGGCAACAAGCTCCCTGAGCTGGTGTCCTTAATGCAAGAGGGATGCCTGGATATTGTAGCAGTCACAAAAACATGGTACACAGAGAACCATGACTGGGATGTTAACATACCAGGGTACATAACCTACAGGAGAGACAGGCAGGGGAGAAGAGGGGGAGGAGTAGCTCTCTATGTAAAGGAAGGGATAAAACAACTGAACAAAAGAGTAAACAGGGAGAGAGGAGGCACTGTGGGTCACCTTGGAGACTGGAAAGGGCACCACAATCCGCACAGGGTTGTGTACAGACCCCCATCTCGGGAAGGAATGGACAAGGATATGATGGAAGGCATTCTTAGAATGGCAGAGAAAGGGAGATACTGTTGATGGGAGACCTGAATATGCCAGATGTTAACTGGAGTACATTTGCTGCAGCCACATCCAAGAGCAGAGCCATTCTTGATGCCCTACAGGTGGCAGGCATTAGACAGCTAGTTTGGAACCCACTCGTGAGGAGCAATCTTAGACCTCATACTCTCAAACGGGGGCAGTGAGAGGATCTCAGATCTAGAAGTGGGTTGCCATCTGGGGACAAGTGACCATCAAACAGTGTGGTTCATGTTAAACTCAGCTACAGAGTTAAGCCATACAAAAGTGAGGGTACTGGACTTTTGGAGGCTGACTTTGGCAAGATGGAGAGTGCCTCAGAAAAGCACTAGCAAACAGGCTAGAAGGAGGTGTGGAGCAACAATGGGGAATTATCAAAACTGCCATCATAGAGGCAACAAGCCTTTGTGTGAAGCAAATAAACAAATCAAAATGAAAGAAAAGCCACTATGGTTCTCAAGAGAGGTGGCTGTGAAAGTCAGGAAGAAAAGATAGCATTCGGAGTATAAGAAAACACAGAAGGAGCAGGACAGAGAGTTGTACCAGTTAAGGCAGAAAGAAGCAGGGAGGAAGTCAGAATAGCAAAGGCCCAAACTGAGGAAAAGATAGCCAACTCAGTTAAGAAGGGGGATAAAACCTTTATAGGTACATCATGACGTAGAAAGACAAAGGAGGGATAGTGAGGCTGAATAGAATGAGCGTTGGGTGGGCAGAGGGACAGTGAAAAGCAGGAATACTGAACGAATATTTCTGCTCAGTATTCTAAAGAGGAGGGAAGTGCCTAATCCAAATAACAGAAGCACTCTTGATAGGGGTCGATCCCAGTCCTTTCACAGAAGAAAAGGGTTCTGCAAGAACTCCTAAAACTGAGAGGCAGACAAAGCAATGGGTCCTGATGGAATTCACCCCAGAATTCTAAAAAGAATTAAGGAAGGAACTAGTGAAACCACTGGCTACTCTTTTTAATAAATCATGGGAGGATGGTGTGGTACCAGAGGACTGGAGGAAGGCAGGATGTGATTCCCCTTCACAAAGTGGGACCAAGACAGAGGCAGGAAACTACAGACCTGTCACTCTGACCTCTGTGGTGGGAAAGTGATGGAGTCACTTCTGAAGGAAAGAATAGTTGAGTACCTAGAGGTCAGTGGAGCACAGGATCCAAGGCAGCATGGGTTCACAGTGGGAGGTCATGTCAGACGAATCTAATAGATTTCTTTGACTGGCTGACCAAAGTAGTAGACAAGGGAGGGGCTGTGGACATGGCCTACCTAGACTTTAGCAAGGCATTTGACGATCCGCACAAAGATTATTAGTCAAATTAACCAGCCTGGGAGTGGGTCCCAGGGTGGTAGCCTAGGTAAAACACTGGCTGGACAACAGGACACAGAAGGTAATTGTAAATGGAGTCCACTCTGATGAAAGGGCAGTCACTAGTGGGTACACATGAGGTTCAATATTGGGTCCAGTCCTTTTAATGTCTTCATCAGTGACATTGCAGAGGACTGGAAGAAAAATATGCCTTTGCAGATGACACAAGATCTGCAACAGGGTTGATACACAAGAGGCGTGGAAAGGATGAAAAGGGACTTGGCAAGGTTGGAGGAATGGTCAGATGTATGGCAACTAGGATTCAATGCAAAAAGTGCAAAATAATGCACCTGGGAAACAAGAACCCAGGGAAGAATACACAATGGGTGGGAGGTAGTAACAACAACAAAACAGGAAAGGGACCTGGGGGTAATCATATCAGATGACCTTAAGGTTAGCAAGCAATGTGAAGGCAGTAGGGAGGGCCGGGGTATACTGGGATGCATAGAGAGCATCAGCAGCAGAAACAGGAAGTTGTTATCCCTCTGTACAGACAGTTGGTGAGACCCCATCTGGAATACTGTGTCCAGTTCTGGAGACCCCATCTCCACAAGGACATAGACAGGATAGAGGCAGTCCAGAGGAGGGCAACTAAAATGGTGCAGGGTCTGCAAGAGAAGCCGTATGAGGAGAGACTACAGGAGCTTAATATGTATACCCTTGAGGAAAGAAGGGAGAGAGGGGACATGATAGAAACTTTCAAGTACCTCAAGGGAATCAACAAAGTCCAAGAGGGTAGCATCTTTCAGAAAAAGAGACTTGCAAGAACAAGGGGACACAATTTAAAGATAGAAGGAGGGCAGTTCAGGGGCAATGTGAGGAAGTATTATTTCACAGAGAGGGTAGTGGATGCATGGAACAGCCTTCCTGAGGAAGTTATGGGGTCTAAAACTGTGGGAGAGTTCAAGAATGCATGGGACAGACATAAGGCAATTCTTGTGGGGGGCAGGAAGATATAAGCTGTTGGTTAACTAGGATCTGCGGCCTATCCTGTAGGTAGGGAAATGGGCAGACTAGATGGGCCTAGTGGTCCTTATCTGCCGTCAAAGTCTATGTTTCTGTGTTCCTGAGGGGTGGGGGCTGCAGTGCTGCACATGCTGCCATTACACCTGCGGGGTGGGGGCTGCACTTGCTGCCATCACTCCTGAGGGGTGGGGGCTGCAGTGATACACATGCTGTCATCACACCTGTGGGGTGGGGGCTGCACTTGCTGCCGTCACTCCTGAGGGGTGGGGGCTGCAGTGATGCACATGTTGTCATCACACCTGTGGGTGGGGCTGCACTTGCTGCCGTCACTCCTGAGGGTGGAGGCTGCAGTGCTGCATGTGCTGCCATCACACCTGCGGGGTGGGGGCTGCAGTGATGCACATGCTGTCATCACACCTGTGGGGTGGGGGCTGCACTTGCTGCCGTCACTCCTGAGGGGTGGGGGCTGCAGTGATGCACATGTTGTCATCACACCTGTGGGGTGGGGGCTGCACTTGCTGCTGTCACTCCTGAGGGGTGGAGGCTGCAGTGCTGCATGTGCTGCCATCACACCTGCGGGGTGGGGGCTGCAGTGATGCACATGCTGTCATCACACCTGTGGGGTGGGGGCTGCACTTGCTGCTGTCACTCCTGAGGGGTGGGGGCTGCAGTGATGCACATGGTGTCATCACACCTGTGGGGTGGGGACTGCACTTGCTGCCATCACTCCTGAGGGGTGGGGGCTGCAGTGCTGCACATGCTGCCATCACACCTGCGGGGTGGGGGCTGCACTTGCTGTCATCACTCCTGAGGGGTGGGGGCTGCAGTGCTGCATGTGCTGCCATCACACCTGCGGGGTGGGGGCTGCAGTGATGCACATGCTGTTGTCATGCCTGCAGGGTGGGGGCTGCATTTACTGCTGCTGTCTATCCTGGAGAATCAATGAAAATCTGTTGTTGCCATCTTGCTGGGAGTCGGAAGGTGAAGTCTTCATGAACATCATGCCTGTGCGCTGCTGCAGATTCATGCTGATGTTGAACCACCTGCTAACACTGCTTCCGGCACCTCATGCTTGTCCCTTCGTCCCACTCTTCAAATAAGTAGGCCTGGGTGTTGGTGGCAAGCTGTGATTGGAGAATGCATTGATGGGGATGAAGATGTGGATGATGATGATGATGATGATCTTTCTAACAGTTATTTGTACAGTTTTCTGTGGGCCACATGTAAACATTTCAATTATAATTTCAGGCCTTGAAGTGCTGTTGGACATGATCTGCTGCAGGTCTACTATACTACATTGTAAAAGGTACAGTTTGCTTTCTTTTTGCCCACTAGTGGGTCTTCCATGATACAAATGTGAATGTTTTGTTGGTGTTGCAGAGTTAGGACTTACTGTGTTTGGGGTTTTTTTGCAGGTCAAACTGTGAAAGTGCTGTTGGTGATCTGCTGCTGTGAGTCCTTGCCCTTCTGAAAAGGTATTGTTGTACTTCTTTGCACTCACATGCAGTGACTCAAAGTCTAGATTTTATGTTTTTGACATCACAGTGGTTTCTGTTTGGTACCCTTCTCCACATAGCCTTACATTAGCAGTGAGATTTGGCACAGATATGTAGGTGGATAGCGATACTGTGGTATGGAATTTAAGTGTCTGATATCAGCATAAAGTCTGTAGCTACTCCTCCCAACTCTCGTAGACATGGTCTTACATTAGCGGCGAGATTTGGATACTTGTATCTTACTATAGATATTTCTAGTCTGGACTGTAAACTTCAGAGGGCAGCTTGATTTCTGTAGCTGTTCCTCCTCACTCCCAAACCTGGACAAGAATTATTAACTGAGATATATTTCAAATGCCGATCTTGTACTCTTGCTATTGCACTGTGACATTGAGAGGTCAGCGTGATGATTTTGGTAGCTACTCCTAACTCTGAAATCATGGCCAGGAATTGGCTGAGAATGGGATAGATATAGATATATAGCGATATTGCAGTCTGGAATTTAAGTGGCTGAGGTCAGCGTAAAGTCTGTAGCTGCTCCTCCCAACTCTGATAAATATGATCTTACATTAGCGGTGAGATTCTGATGCGTGTATCTTACTATAAATATTTCTAGTCTGGACTGTAAACTTCGGAGGGCAGTGTGATTTCTGTAGCTGCTCCTCCTGACCATCATCCTGGTCTACAGCCATGAATGACCAGTGAGATTCTAATGCTGATGTAGTCTCTTATTTTTGTCTTGATTCAGAGATTGAGTAATTAGTTGTGAAATTTTAATAGTTGTGCTGCTCAGTTGTAAATATATTTTCTGTATCTCCCAACTGTTTCAATTTTAGTTTGTTGGGAGTCAGCCACACTACACGTGTAGCAATGGCAACACCACCACCAAGCAAAATGGCCAAACTCTTATCTGTTACCGCTAAAGACCATGCATTGCAATTCAAGTTCTATGGCATGTATGAAGATGGAGGGAAGATGTTCTGTCGCTTCTGCGATCACCCTGTTGACCACATCAGGAAGCACACAGTGGTGGATCACTGTAAAAGCAAATAACACACCAAGAACACAAGCCAGAAGAGTAACAGCAGACAGGTGACCCTGCACACCAGTTTTAATGCCACAACAGCTGCAGCTGCTGCAAGGGAGGAAAGTGTTTTGAACATGTTGAGGGCATGTTGTGGTGCCAGTATACCAATTGAAAAGCTGGATCAGCCCTGCTTGAGAGACAGATGCAGAAGTATATCAAAGGAATTGGAGCTCTTCTGAAGGCAGACACCTTATGACAGAATTACTTGCCCTGACTAAATAGGGAAATGGCAGAGGGAATTAGCCAGCTGGTAAGAGGCAAGACACTCGCAGTAATGTGTGATGAAACAACCGATGCAGACTCCCACTGTGTAATGAACATTATTTTTGTAAAGGAGGGTGGAAAATCTATAATAGCTATCACCATAGAGCTAACAGCTGTGAACCACTCCAATGTTGCCCAAAGTGTTTTAAAAACCTTGCATAAATATGGTGTGGAGATGGAACAAGTGGTAGCATTTGTTAGTGACAATGCCCGTTAAATGACAAAGTGCTTTAATGATGTATTACGTGGCCTAATTGGTGACCATGTAGTCCATGTGGGTTGCTGGGCACACATTTTATCATTGGTGGGCAATACCTGGATTGACCACCTTGATCAGGTGAATAAGCTTGTGGCACTTATAAAATATGCCTTTCAACAATCACCAAAATGTAAGCGAGAGTACATAGCATTCCTGGAGGAGAGGGGTGCGGAAAAGAAAATATTGCCTCCTGTTCCTGTCTTGATCCATTGGAACACCTGGTTTGAAGCAGTAAAGTACCACTCTATATATGTGGAACACCTGCGAGAGTTCTTCAAGGATGAAGCCAGTGATGCCAACTCCATGAGGTCCTTATAAAAACTATTTGAAGACTGGTTCACCGAGCTGCAGGTTCAAACTGCATTCATTGCTGAAAACTGCTCTGACCTTATTGATGCAATTGAGCTTTTGCAAAGCAAGGAAAAGCTCTTTGCTGTTTTGCTGTATGACACCATTAGCAAAATCAAAAAGCAGTTTGAAGCAGGAGTCATGAAGACGGAATGATTTGGTGACAGAACTGATGGGTACTTGCAGGGTATGAGGCCACGGGTCATGCAGGAAAATGTTGCCCTTTTCCAAGGAGTATTTGGTGTCACTTTAAACAAGCTTTCTAAGCATATGGACACAAACCCATCAGTTGAGTTCTTTAAAGCTTGCTGTATTTTCGACCCCAGAAATTTACCAAAACTGAATAGGGATTTGACACGGCATGCCAGAGACATTCCTCTGTTAACACTGCACAACCAAACAGCACTGCGAAATTACTGGGATGTGTATGCTAGGCAGGACATAAGGGAACTTCCATGCATATTGGAGTTGGATGTTGGGCAGTACTGGCTTTCAAGGCAGTCACAACTAATGGTACTCTCCAGAGCTGCTCTATAAGTTACCTGGATACCTGTGTCAAGTGCAGATGTAGAGATATCCTTCTCTGTATGTGGACAGATCCACACAGATCAAAGGAGGAACCTGCTGGTACAAAATCTAAAACTGCTATCCCAACTCATGTACAAGAAGTAGCTGGATTATATATTTTTGCATGGTTTCCACAATATGTCTGATGCCAATTTTTATACTTCTATTAGTGTATTCAAGTCAGTCACCAGTGCCACCCCCGCCATGAAATAATGGCTCCTCCCTCTAACTTCAGGCTGTCTTCCTTTCCTCTTTTTGGCCTCTTAGGTACTTGAAGGTCTCACTCATGTCCCGTTCCTTTCTATCTTCTAGGTTGTACATGTTGCACTCTCTCTCTCTCTCTCTCTCTCTCTCCTCATGCGCCCTGTCTGTCACCCATCCCCAGGATCATGTTCGTCACCCTAAGTTGGACCCCCGTCCCCCACCCTCACTGGTAAACACTAAATAGAAGTACTTGTTAAGTACTTCCATCTGCTCTGACCCTTGCTGTACCCACCCTCCTTTCTAACAGTCTTCCTTTCCCCTTCCCTTCTTTGCCAAATAGAGATTCGATTGCTCCTTCTCTTTCTGCCTGTCTACTGAGGGGGTTGGAGACTGATGGACTCCTTTGCATGGTGGTGCGGTTTACTGCCCACACCCACACCGCCACCCTGCCTGCTTTAAGTTATACTTTTCGATAATAAACTGTCCCAGATTTTTCTTTAGAATCCCTGAGCTCTACAAACTCTGGTGCAGCCTATCCTGTGCATACATGTGTTGGTTCTCCAGGACACGATATGCTACTCCATTAATACACAGAGGAACACCTTTTATACTATTGCACAGTTTTCCACATTTCATATGCCTTTGCACATTTAATGTATTTATAGTTGGTTAGATACCGTATGTTTATATACTGTAGGTTTTAGGTCACTTGCTTTTTCACTGTAGTTACATAGTCAGGTTTTACACATTTTCTTTGATAGAGCTTTAGTTTAATTGCTGTACTTGCTCCACATTTTGCACGTTTTACTGTATATGGGTTTCCATTCAAGTGTCTGTTCTCCAGTGTTTCTACACTTTCAGTGTACCATTTTATACCAGTTTTGTATAGCTTTTATAGGATTTGGTTTCTCGTATTATACCCACGCCATGTTATGCTTTTTTTTCAGTACTTTTGCATATTTTACTGTATGGATGCTTTTGTATTTATATTTTTACTCCTTTCTGCACATTTTTTATAAACACTATTTTATTTAATGCAGCTGTTCTCTGTATTTCATTTTATTCATTACTGAATTAGTGATATGACAAGACATGCAGAGCAAAGGTTCCTTTACATATAGCATAGACCAAAGTACAAAGTCATGGTACCAGTGTAATGGGGGGGCATAAGTCTGGTTGGGGAGCTTTGGGAAAATATCCCTGCCTAACAGGGAATTACCATGGCATTGCTCAGTAGAGAACCCTCTCAAAATGGGTGACTGGGCCGGGGAAATTCATTAAATCATGGATTTGGTTGCATGAGTGGCTATCCTATGTATGTTCAGGGCTGTTTGTGTTGGTGCTTGGGGGAGAGCTGACTGCGCACACTTTTTGGTGACTGGATTGGCTGTATTTGTGCACACTGTTACATCTGGGGGGGTACCATGGGGAGAGGCTGTGTTGGTACCTGGAGGAGTTGGCTGTGTTGGTGTCACCATGACATCTGTGAGATAAGGTCATGCTGCAGTCAAACCTGAGGAATAGGGACATAGTGCTGTTGCTGCTGCTGTAACACCTAGGGAATGGGAGCCGTAGTCCTTCTGCAGACAACACAACAGAGGGTGGGGGCTACAGTGCAGTATCTGAGGGATAGAGTGCAGCCATAGTGCTGTTGACACTGCCATTGCACTTGAGGGTTGGGGTGACTGTGCTGCTGCTGCCATCACATCTTGTACCTATCAAAATAATGAAATTGGTGCAAGGATGTATGTATGTACAACAGTGGATGTCAAAATCACTAATATGCATGGTAGCAGAGCAAAAATTTGTTAAATAAAGTACCCAAAACAAAACATCGATAAAAACGGATTTTGGCTTGGCAGACACCGGTGACAATACTGTTTTTTCCAATGTGCAAAATGGAATTTGCTCTTTCTCAATAACAGTAAACCAGTATCCCTGGCCATTAACAATTCAGGGCAATGTCTTTCGGGCTAACATCAGCACCAAGGGTCTTTAAAAAATGCCTAGCAGTAGTAGTAGCCTTTTTAAGGAGGCAGAACATCTCTATTTTCCCATATCTCGATGACTGGCTCATTGTGGGGCAGTCTCCAGACCAAGTCAAGTCAAATCTACAAGTGATCCAGCAAATGCTCACTTCCTTGGGATTCCTCCTCAATCTTCCAAAGTCAGTTCTCGAACCAGTGCGGCTCCTCACCTTCATAGGGGTGGAGTTGGACACCATCCAGGCAAAAGCCTTTCTTCCCTTGTCAAGGGTAAGGGCCATTACAGACCTAGCTTCCTCACTTCATCTCCTGGTTTCTCACCCAGCAAGACATTTTCTCCAACTACTGGGCCACATGGCAGCTGCCACTGCAGTGGTTCCAGGGGCCAGGTTTCAGATGAGGGACATCCAGTTTCACTTGAGGGCTTTTTGGTCCCAGAAAAAAGACCCTCCTCACCATACTGATTCCATTGACTCAGACCTTGATCCATGCTCTCCAGTGATGGTTGGAGCAGGACAGCCTCAGGCAAGGAGTCCCATTTATCCCTCAGACTCATTCTGTGGTTCTGACCACAGATGCTTCTCTCCTGGGATGGGGGGGGCTCATTTGGGAGCCCTCAATGCACAAGGAGTATGGTTCTCTCAGGAGTCTCTCCTCCATATCACCCTTCTAGAACTCAGGGCAGTATACCTAGCCTTTCAGGCTTTCATGAATTCAGTACAAAACAAGGTGGTTCAGGTGAGGACAGACAACACCACCACCATGTGGTACATCAACAAGCAGGGAGGCACTCTGTCGATGGCCTTGTGCATGGAAGCCATGAAAGTCTTGTCTCTGACCTATTCTCTACAGACATCCCTGGTAGCAGTCCACCTTCCAAGGAGGGACTATGTTTATTTTATTTATTTAGCTTTTGTTGACCGGGTAAGTGCACTAGACAAATCCTGCCTATTTTCAGGCATGACCCGGGGGAGGGGGATACAGATGAATTCCAACTGACCATTGAACCAGATTAAGCTGTTGGTGATATTTTAGTGAATGTGTTAGTAGATGCTTTGAGCAGGATTTCTCAGGGCCATCACAAATGGTCCATGGATCCTCTAGTGCTAAAAGTGATATTTCTAAGATGGGGCACTCCTCAGATAGACCTCTTTGTAGTCCCAGACAATCACCAACTTCCTCTCTTTTGTTGCAGACCCCCAGTATTGGGCTCAGTCCCCTGGATGCTCTACTGTTGGATTGGTCGGGGAAATTTCTGTATGCCTTTCCCCCCTTTCCTCTATTGTTCAGAGTTCTGGTCAAGATAAGGACACTATCTTGCAAAGTGATCCTGATTGCGCCAGACTGGGCCAGGCAGCATTGGTATCCTCTCTTGCTGTCTCTGGTGGTCCATCTTCCATTGGCTCTCCCCAAAAAACACAATCTGTTAACTTCCTCTCAGGAGAGAATTTGGTATCCCAGTCTTCAGTCTCTCAATCTCAAAGCTTGGCTCTTGAAGAGATAGAATATGCAAATATGAATCTGTCTCAGGGGGTTCTGGACATACCTAAGGCTTCTCGTAAATCTGCCACTAGAATAACCTACAACTCCAAATAGAAAAGGTTTGGTATTTGGTGTTCTAGAAAACATATATCCCTGGACTCTGCTGACTTGTCTGCAGTTCTGGATTATATGGTTCATCTCAATAGCTTAGGCCTCAGACCAGCTACCCTCAAGGTGCATCTATCTGCTGTTTCTGCATTTTTATCAGTGGGGAAGGCTTCTTCTCTAGCTTCTCACCCTGTGTTCTGTAAATTTTTTAAGGGACTACTTCATACTAATCCTCCTTTTATGTATTTATTTATTTATTTAAGAGATTTACCAGGAAAGGCATACTGAGCAGAGTACCGCTCGATTCCAGATGCGCCCTGGGGGGAGGGGAATTACATGGGAACGTAGTGCAAAGAGAAACATACATTGATGCGTTTAGTACAAACAAAAATAAGGAAGAGACTGTCATAGTGCAATATTGCAGAAACATTTACATTACAGATAAAATCGGTTCAACATTTACATTACAATTAAAATCAGTTCAACAATAGGAGCTGGCAGCAACACAACTAATGAAAATGGAGACCCAGCAAGGTGTTTGCAGCAGGTATTTAGGAGTTGTGAGGGGTGCAATGGGGGGGTTACAGGAACACTTGGTAGAGAAGTATGTTTTGAGAAGAGCATTCCGGTGTGGGGTAGTTGTGGCGTGTCTAATATCGGGTGATAGGGAGTTCCATAACTTGGGCATCCTGAAACTGAAGGCAGCCTGGCCTAACCGGGTGGATCTGTGTGGAATGTGCAGGAGCCTGGAGTCAATGTTCCTGAGTGCATAGGCCGGTGGGGGGAGGGCAGTTAGGGAGGATGACAGGTAGGAGGGGAGTGTCTGTGACCAGAACTTGGCCGTGGATTTGGCGCAGTATAGCAATCGCCGGTTTTGAAGAGAGGGGAGGTCCAAGGCTTGGTAGAGGACACAGTGATGAGTATTTGGAGGGCGGTCCAAAGCGAACCGACAAAAAGAGTGGAAGAGGGGGTCAAGCCTAACTAAGGAAGTTTGGGGGGCAGCACAGTAGACAACGTCGCCATAATCCATGATCGGGAGGATCATTTTTTGGACTATTTCTAGCCTGGTAGGTAGAGGTATACAGTTTTAGTTCCGTAAGAGAGCTCCCAGCATGGGATTCAGTTTTTTGTGTAGAGCATCTATTTGCACCGAGAAGTCGAGGTGCTGATCTAACCAGACACCGAGATACTTATATGACATACAGGCCTCTGGGGGGGAGCTATCCAGAGTGTAGAACATGGGGGAGGGCAGTAAGGCGGGTTAGTTTGGCCCAAGAGCTAAAAGTGAGGGAGACGGTTTTCTTTGGATTCAAGAATAGTTGATTTGAGAGGAACCAACGTTGGATGGAGTCGAAATCCTTCTGAAGACAGGCTGTCACGCCATGAGTGGATGGGCCTGAGGCAAACAGCACCGTGTCGTCCGCGTACATATGGATAGCCGAAAGTGGGCAGGCGGCAGACAGGTTGTTAAGAAAGATAGAGAACAGTAGGGGGCCGAGTACAGACCCTTGGGGGACTCCACTGGAGACAGGGAGTGAGCAGGAAAGAGTCAAGCCAATACAGACTGATTGGGATCCACCTATAAGATAAGAATGGAACCAGTTAATTGCATTCGTAGAGAGACCAGCTTGGGCGAGTTTAGCCAGCAGCAGGGATGAGAAACTGTGTCGAAGACTTTAGCCAGGTCGATAAATATGGCTGCTGTTATATCCCCATTTTCCATACCCGTAAGGATAGAGTTGGTGAGGCGAGGAAGCGAGGTGGTGGTGGAGTGGTTTTTTCGGAAGCCGGCCTGGTAGGGGGTGTAAAAGGACATAGTCTCTAGATAGTCCTGAAGTTGGGAAAGAACGAGGCGCTCTTGAATTTTGGCTAGGATGGGGAGCAGTGATATGGGGTGGTAGTTTGATGGGGAGGAAGGGTCCCCTCCTTTAACAAGGGGAATGACTGTGGCTTGTTTCCATATTGTAGGGACTGCTCCGAGTCTAAAAGACAGGTTAAAGAGCAGGGATAGTGGGTGGGCAATGGCAGGTGCTGAGAGCAGGAGCATGTCTGAGTCAAGGCCCGATGGGCATTTACCTTTGGAGGGGTTTAGCGACTTCAGTATTTCTAGCACCTGGTCAGGTGAGACCAGACTGAGCGAGAAGGAGGCCTGGGAGGATCCTGTAGGGGGAGCAATGGGTGGGGGATGGGGGTGGGAGGCGAGAAGCGAAGCTGTTGAGGTGGAAAAGTATGAATTGAACTCAGCTGCAACTAGGCTAGGATCCACGATGATATTTCCTCCTAGGTTTAGAGTGGGAGTAGGGGGTTGGGCCGGTGGGGAAAGAAGGGATTTTATTGACTTCCAGAATAGGGTAGGGTGAGCGCAGTTGTTATTTAATGCAGTTTTAAAGTAATTAGATTTGGCCTGTCGTATGAGTCTTGTGCAGGCATTTCTTAGGGTTCTGTAATGTTGCTGAGCCACATGAGACCCTGTGGCCTTGAAAGATTTCCAGGCACGGTCTCTGGCTCGTAGGTGAGACATGAGGTAGGTAGTGACCCATGGTAAGTGGGCTCCTCTTACCCTGGATTTCCTGAGAGGAGCATGGAAATCCCAGATGTCTAGGAAGTTGGCAGAGAAAAATTTCAGGGCCTCATCCAAGGAGGTGGCCCTAGGGATGAAAGACCAGTCAATGATGTAGAGGTCATTAAGGAGAGCAGTCAGATCAAGGTATTTGTAAACCCTGTTGTAAAGTGTGCGAAGTGGCGGGGCCTTGGGACGGAAGATTTTACGCACCATCTAGATCATATGATGGTCATATGAGGAGTCAGGTAAAAGGCCAGCTTTAACTATCCGATGGGGTGGGTGGTAAGGGGCCCAACCTTAGTAGTGTGTTTACTGGATTTGTGATTTAGGTGAGTGGGTTCGCCTATTTGCTGGTGCAGGTTTAGGGCTGTTATTTGGCATTGCATTTTGGAGGCTACATTTCCTAGCCAGTTCTGGTTAAAGTCTCCGAGGATATGGAGTTCACCGCCTCCCGTGAGGGACCTCAGGTTGCCAATGTGTTCAAGGATGCTGCCCAGAGGTGTGTCAGGCGGGCAGTATGACCCTGCAATATATACTGGGATAGAGTGTGGTAGGGGAATTTTAATTAGAAGGGAATCTATAGATTGTATGGGTACTGTAGGTGTGAGTTTGGAAAACTGGAGTTTGGAGGAGATATACATGGCAATGCCGCCACCCTTCTTTCTGCCCTGCCTGTCTTGGTGGATTAAGGAGAACCCGGGGAATTGGAATTCCCCGTCCAAGTTATGGGGCTTCAGCCAAGATTCAGTAATAACTACAATATCAGGGTGAAGGGCTAGGACAATGGTTTGCAGCGCGGCTATTTTGTTTAGGATGCTGCATATGTTTAGGTGGACAATTTTGAAGCCTCTAGGGAGGTGCGTAGCTATGGCGGGGGATTGGCCAACTAAAGTGGTTGGTGGACCTGGGTTTCGTTCTACATCCCCGGCTATAAGGAGAAGGAGAGCCAGAGTATGTTGTACTAGATGCATGGTCTTAGGTGTTGTCCAGCATCGAAGGGGTCGGTTTGGAGATTTCGAGTTAGGCTTAGGGTCTGAGTAGAATGGGATATATAGGGATGGTAACTCCGCATGGAAAGAGGGAGGGAGGATAGAGGACCCCAGGGACCAATTGTGCCAGTGTTGTTGATTATGGTCCACTGGTGCAGAGGAGGAGTGGAGGGGTGGCCTAACAGCTGAAGAGAGAAGTGGAAGTGGCAGTGAGTCAGTAAGGGCAGGGTACGATGAGGGTGGAAGGGAGGATAGGGTTAGGCAAAGCAAAAGAGTTGTAAATGTGAGATACTGCTTAAGGATCCTACTTCTGTTTGGGATCTTAATGTTTGCATTGCTCAGCTTATGCAACCACCCTTTGAGCCCTTGGCCTCAGCAGAACTTAAGTACTTGACTTGGAAAATGGTGTTCCTGGTAGCTATTACATATGCCAGGTGTATCAGTGAATTACAAGCTCTGTCAGTGGAGCCTAATTTTATTTCTTTCCATAGAGATAAGATAAGGTGGTTCTTAGAACCAACAGGAGGTTCTTACCCAAAGTGGTTTCAGATTTTCATCTGAACCAGTCCATGCCCCTTCCTCTGTTCTTCACTGATCATTCTTCTTCAGGAGAGAGAGAGTCTGGATGTTAAGAGGGCACTTAGCTACTACACTAAGCACACTGATGCACTTAGGTTTGACTGTCCTCAGTTGTTTCTCACTTATGGTGAAGTGGGAAAGAGTAAACTTGCTACTAAGAGGACTATTGCCTGGTGGATTGTCTCTTATATACAATTCTGCTATGAAAAGCTAGGCAAAGTACCCCCCCTCAGGCCTGAGGGCTCATTCGACTAGAGGTACAGCTGCTTCTCTGGCTGTGGCCAGAGATATACCCCTCTTAGAGATCTGTAAAGCAGCCACATTGAAAACAGTTCATACTTTTACCAAGCATTACTCTCTGGACATCCAGGCTAGGAGTGATGCTAGGTTTGGTACAGCAGTGCTGCAGAGCCTATTTCCTAAGTAGGTTCTGTACCTTCCTCCTGGGAGATACTGCTTGGTAGTCTGCATATTGTCAGAATACAGCAAGACTTTGTGTTGTTTGAAGAAAAAATTACTCACCTTAGTAACTGTGTTTCTTCTAATGGAGTCTTGCAGTATTCTGATCTCCCTCCCTGCCTCCCCTCTCAGAACCTGTTTTTTGGGACGTAGGCTGGCAGGTGCAGTGCTGCACCCCAGAGGTGTGTTGGCTCCCTCTCCTTTGGGAGTAGTGGTGCATAGTGGCTCTTTTGTTTGTTATTTATAAAGTTATGTTAAGTTCACTACCTGAGTTTTTTGTTTTAGGGTTCTCGACTTGAGTGTTTGGGATTCCAAAACTTTTGGTTGCCCTTATAGCTAGTGTTTTTTTACAATTTCCACATTATAGGTGTACTTAGTTAGTTTTGGCTCATAAGAATCTGACGGTTGCACTTGAAAGTGCAGCAGATAGAGGTTTGAACTGAGCATGAGCTCAACATTCTATGCACTTAGCATAGAGTTAACTCTTTCATCTCTGGAGCAGTTCAAGTAGTGGGGCTAACTGCATATTGTCAGAATACAGCAAGACTCCATTAGAAGAAACACAATTACTAAGGTGAGTAATTTTTTCATCTGTCACACTACATTTTTGAGGGGTTTGAATGATTATGTAATGCAGCATCAAAGTTGTCCTAACATAAGCACTGTCTGTCCAGCCAGAGAAACAGTAGTCACAAAACAAGTGTTGAAGACATGGTGCCAGAGTTAGGGCAACACCAACACAGTAACACTGCATTGTATGACTGTTTAAACCCCAAGGAATATGATGACACAGATTCAGCAAGGAGCAGTGGACTTTTTAATGTAAAGTTAGATTTCCTTACATTTTCTACTTTCTGTGGCAACCTTAACTTGTACTATAAAGTATTTTTGTTAGTGCAATGAATATATATACATATATAAATATATAAATGTGCAAACATTAAAGCAGCAGTGCAATGAAACTGTGAAACAAATATGACCCTATCTTTATGCACTATAAAAGATTCCAGGCATCTCAGTTTTATTTGGTGGTAATATTTTCTAGGTCTACCAGAATCTGAGTAGTTTGTAAATGATTTTATTTAGCTTTTCCCAAGAAAAAAAGATGTCTGTCTCAGATGGCTTAGAAATAGTATTGTAGACCTAGCAAGGGTGTAGATTGAGAAAATAAAAAACCCTCATGGTGTGCAGCATAGGATGTACCTAGAAAAATAAATCTGACAGGTATGCTCGGGCGCTATGCACGAAGGGCCCTGTAAAATGCACTTAGCGGTTAAAAACCCTGTGCACCCCTACGCAGTGCACAGGGCAAGGCAGACACGTGGCATGCATCACTGCATGTGCATGGTGCACAAACAGAGGGGGCATGAGCCAGGGCCATGCGGAGCAACACATGGACAGAAAGTGGGCGTGGTCAGGATACATGGAACCGCCTCTTGACTCCACCATATAAGGCAATGCAGGCCGCACTATGCAGTGACACAGCTTTGAATGCAGCGCAGCAGCAGTGCGAATGAGTCATGGTGGGATGACGGGAGGACACAGAAGTGCCTGTGGAGGTGGACGGAGAAGGTGGCAGCGGAGGCAGGGAGGAAGAATTAGATGACATGGAGGTGGAACAAGGACACGTTCCATGAATTTCAGCAATGGGAAAGCCATGGCGATGGTCATGTAAATCAGGTTCAACTACAACAGGCTGTACGGGTCGCTGGCACTCACCACTGCTGCAGAGGTGAAGGCCCATATCTAGCTTGACATTCAGGTCAGTGTCAATGCCGCTGGTGTGGAGGGACGTACATTGACTGAGATTAAACATAAGTGACGTGACCTCCATGTGGCAGTCAAAAAGAAGCTGGTAGCCGGTGCACGGGAGTGGCAAGGTACGGGCAGTGGATCCCCAGCACAGGACACACAGCTGACCCCCATGGAGAGACTGGTGGCAGAGACACTCTCAGAGGTGGCAGTCCATGGTGAGGATGGAGGAGTGGACACACTGGCAGGTAGGTGCAGACTGTGTGGTGGTGACAGAGTGGTGGGCAGCATGGATATGGAATGCAATCACTACAGTGTCACCCTCTCCCCCCCCAGACAGGGCCCATGTGCCATGGAACACAGCAACCAACAGAACTCTGGCAATGCATGCCACCGTGCCTGAGTCAGCACTGAGCAGCGCCTTGCAACATGAGGATTGTCTGGTAAGTAACAGTGTCCACAGGTGTGCGATGTCCCATCCGGTACGTGGGAAAGAATGTTGCACTGATGCACTCTGATGTTGTCTCCACAGGGACAGAGATGGACACTAAGACCAAGCTGGACAGTGACAGCAATGCTGTGCTGACCGTCACCCACATTGAAGACGTGGACAGCACCACCGTGAGTGAGGGCCGTCAGGACGAGGGGCCCACAGACGGCCATGGCAGTGGCCCACACCTGCTCCACAGGGCATCGCTGCCCCCCTCAGGCAGGGGTACCGGTGCAGCCCCTGTCACCACACCACCCACAGCACAAAGGGTTTCCAACAGAGCCACGGACCCTGCCGATAGCAGCGACAAGGGCCCATCCACAGCCACAAGCAGATGCGGACGTGCCCCCCAACACAACCCATACCAGATGGAACAGTACCGCATCATCCAGCAGCTGGATAGGAACCAGCTTGCTAAACAGCAGAAGACCATGCCCACTATTGTTGCCCTGACCAAGGTCACAGGGGCCATCTATGATGGCATCACACTGTCTGCCGTGGCGCAGGAGCCGATCCTGCAACACCTACGGTCCATGCCTGCTGCACCTCCTGCAGGAACACCCCCTGAGCAACATCTGTGCAACTGTACAGCATCCACCCAGGCCACATGCACAGACCCTGGGCCAGAGCAGGGCATTTGCAGTGCCATGCCACCCCTGCTGGGCACATGTGCCATTGTACAAATCATGCCACCATGCACAAGAGGTGGCAACAAGGAGGGCGGTGACATCCACACCACCATAGAAGACAGCAAGGACACACCAGGCACTGCCACACCACCATTCAGATCTGACACCCGGGGCCATGAGGGGTGCAGGGGTCGTGGTGCATCACTTGCACGTGTGGCGCCCAGGCACCTGGGCACATGAGCATCATCGCAGCTACAGTCCCAACCTGATGGAATGGGGCTGTGAATGCAACAGCACAGCACGCAGTTGACCACCGACACATGGCCCTGCCCCCACCCCTACTCATCCCCACCTCACAAAGGGCTACTCAGCTGAATATGTCATCATCGTGGCCGGAGTCCCAATGATGTCACTGACCGACACACACACTGCATGCAACACACACAGACAGTGACTGCATCATGCCCATGCTGTGTCTGGCAGGCATGTGCAGCTCATCACATGATGTGTAGCACCATCAGCGTGTGAATGTCCCCACCATGAGCGCACGCCATGCCGCATGGCCACTGGCCATGCCATGCTCCCTGGGGTGCACAGCAATACCACCATTGCTATCATCGACAACATCATTTATGGGGTCCAGAGGTGGCATCATCAGCAGTGGCACGGCCTCACACTTGGCCAGGTTGTGCAACATGCAGCAGACGGCGAACACCCTGCATGCCTTAACGGGTGACAGCATGACTGTGTCCCCAGAGTGGTCAAGGCACCAGAAGCACATCTTCAGCAATCCAATGGTCCTCTCAATGATGCCATGTGTTCTCCAATGCGCAGTGTTGTAGGTCTCCTCTGTTTGAGTTCCCGGAGCCAGGATTGGGGTCCTGGGGTAGGTCCGCAGGGGGTATCCACTGTCGCATGCAGAGAGGAACATGAAAGTGTGAGTGAGTTGGCACATGACCCTATGTCAGATGAGGTGCAGGACATGCATGTGGACTCACCCAGTAGCCAACCATCAATGGGGCTATCATGTAGCAGGGCATCGAGTCCGGAGGCATTCAGCATGTATGAAACATGTGCCAACCCTGGGAACCTGGCACACACATCTGTGAACAGGCCATTGGCATCATACACAACCTGACAGCTCACACTGTGGAACCCCTTCCTGTC
The DNA here is from genome assembly GCA_016271365.2 of Neoceratodus forsteri. Classification (NCBI taxonomy): domain Eukaryota; kingdom Metazoa; phylum Chordata; order Ceratodontiformes; family Ceratodontidae; genus Neoceratodus; species Neoceratodus forsteri. The sequence continues at coordinate 754,811,186 of CM057451.1, forward strand.
ATGGTATGCGTCCTTGTTTGCTGTGGGAGTCGGGATCATGATGTGCATGCTGTCAATTGCCGTGCACACGTTGAGCATCCCATGCATGGCATAGAAGGCCTGCTTTATGTCATGCAGCTCTTGTGCATTCAGATGCAGATAGAAATGGTCCCCCATGTGTGCCAGCAGTGCATCAGTGACCTGTGCCATGGCGGACACAGAAGACTGGCTCATGCCGAGTGTGTCCCTGGTCATACGCTGGAACAACCCGGTCACATAGTAGGAGAAGGCGCACATGACCTTAGTCTCCATCGTCATCATCATGGAGCACCAGGTCCTGGATACTGCGGCTGTGCAGACCATGTCGCACCATCTCGCAATGATCAGCCATGGGAATCTGAACTGTTCCAGGCAGCGTGTGTGTCGCCATTCTGTGGCATCCACCCTGTCACGGAACACTCTGGAACATGGAAGCCTGTTCCCCCATCTCCTGTTGATTGCCTCCAGTAGTAACAGATGCATAACTATGCCTGGGCACATCCTGTATCACTGTTACACCTTCTTCTCACACAGCGCAGCCCGCAATATACTCCCCCTTATGGTGTGCCATGGGTGATGGTCACCCACTATGTTGGCATGGTGCTATCTGCCATCAACATGCCCTTCCCATGCCCCGTGATTCATGCCACATGCCCAGACACACTCACAACCCTGTGGTGTGACTGATCTGGTGTTGGTAATTGCATACACGGTGGTTGACAGGATAACCATGTTCTCCCAGCACCTCTTCAGGGTGTCAGAGGAGATGTACAAGAACAACTGGAGTGCTGGGGACCTGTGGCAGGCCCGTGGTTTTGGCCAGGTGAGTATGGCATGTCCCATGTGTGCTGCTGTGCAACACTGTCTGTGTGGGCCTTGTGACTCAATGCCTCCCCACATGACTGCTATGCAGGACCCATGCGGATTGCTGGAGTGAATGGAGCTGAGCCTGCAGGTACAGCTGGACGGGGCCCTGTGCTATGTCTGTGCCCCTGAATAGTGGCTACAGAGGTACTGGCACCGGTATCCCTACTACATGATGCTGAAGGGGAAGGCAGCATGGCCTTTTATGAGGATGCAGCTGATAGACTTTGGGAGGTCTACATCCCATCTTTAGTAGCTATAGCATGCCTGTGCTTGGGTTGCTATGCTGCCATTGACCTGTTCCCTTTGAATTGCAGTGCTACAGGGGCCCAGTGAGGCACATCATGCTATGGAATATTGGTCGCTCAACAGAGGAACTGGAGGTGGACACCAGTTCCACATGCAGCAACAAGGTCATCCCGGATGGCCAGCCTGTGCGAGTGTGAGGGACCATGCTATCATTGAGGATGGGCTGTGTTTATCACAGCAATGATTGGCAGGACACTGTCCTGGGTGGGGAGCTGTTTGGCCTAGCTTCACCTGAGCTCTTTCCTCTCTGGGCCTATAGTTGGGAGGGATCACCACCTTTGTGTAGGGGGATGACTTTGGTAGTTTTCCATGCTATTGGTACAGTGGCAGTGGATAGAGAGAGGTTTAGTATGTGAGACAGGGGGGCTGCAATTGCTGCTGCGGTGATGCGGAGCATATTAGGGTGTATACCATCTGGGCTAGATTTGGAAGAGTTGATGGAGGAGAGAGCATGGAATACTTCAAGGGGTGTGGTGGGAGAAAAGACGAAGCCAGCAGCTGTGTTGGAAGGCCTGGGTGAGTGTGGGGGGGGGTCAAGGATGGCACAAGAGACGAAGAACTTGTTGAAGAGGTCAGCCACGGTGGCAGGATCCGAGACAGTAGTACTGTCTAATTTGAGGGATGGACATGCCTGTTTCATGGGGGTTCAAGAAGGGAGTTGATCAGCTTCCAGAAAGAGGCATTGGGATTTTGGTTTTGAGTGAACTGAGCTTTAAAGTAGGAGGATTTAGATTGCTGGATGGCTTTGGTGCAATTATTCCTGAGGTATTTATATGTTTGGAGATCGGGAGCTGAGTGGAAGGATTTGTAGAGTCTCCAAGCTTTGTCCCTGGAGCGACACAAGGTGATGAGGTTGGCTGTGATCCAGGGGTGGTGGTGTCGTTTTACCTTAGTTTTTCATAGGGGCGCGTGTGTGTCCCAGATGCTCAGGAAGATACTGCAGAACTGAGATAGTGCCAGGTTGACACCATATGAGGACTGGACTGGCAACCAGTCTGCGTTAGCAAAACCATGTAGCAAGGCAGGGACATTTAGGCAGTGAAAGGGTCGAGGCCAGATACATTTGGGCTGGGAGAGTGGTGAGTGGGTTTTGCGGATGTAATAAGTGACGCAGTGGTCACTGAGGGTGTCGGGGTATATGCCTGAGTCAGAGATATGGTTGGGATGGGAGGATAAGATCCAGTCAAGTAGGGTGTGGTTCTGGGACCGATGATTTAGGCAAGTAGGTTCTTGGATTAACTGGGAGAATTTTAGGGCTTCGATTTTTAGGGTGGTGTGTTTTGCGGAAGGGGAGAGCCAGTCAAGGTAGAAATCCCCTAGTAGCACGAGTTCCCTGTTTGATGTTTTGGAGTGGATAGAAATTATGGCCTTGTTAATAGAGTCAGATGAGGCCTTAGGGGTGGCATAAAGGGCCCCAATATAGAGTGGGGAGGAGGAGGGGAAGGATAGATGTGCCACAATTGATTCATGGGACGAGGGGCAAGATTCGTTAAACATGATGGAGCACGAGAGGGATTGCCTAACATACAGTGCCACACCTCCGCCACGTTTGCCATGGTCCTGGTGGAACAAATTGTAGTCTGGGATGTGGAGAGAGGAGTTTGTGATCTTAGCAGATAACCAAGATTCCGTGATGCAGAGTAAGTCTAGATGGTATTGGGTGACCCATAGAGTTAAGGCATCTATTTTAGGGAGGAGGTTCCTGGTGTCGAGGTGAAAAATTCTGAGGCCCTTGGCTGAGCCCAGCTTCCTACATTTCATGGTGCAGACTCTGCACCATTTTGGTGGCATGTCTCTGCATGGTTTCCAGACAGTATATGATGAGGTCTCGAGAACTGCACACAGTATTCCAAGTGAGCTCTCACCAGGGACCTGTACAACGGGAGGATTACACCACACTTCCTATTGGTAATACTCTTACTAATACATACAAGGATGCTGCTTGCCTTTAGTGCCAGTTTTTTCACTTTGCTTCCCTACCTTTAAATTGTTTGAGATCATGACACCAAGATCCTGTTCCAGCTTTGTTTTTTCTAGTGGCTGCCCCTCCATGACATACTTCATGCATGGTTTCCTTCTACCCAAGTGCATGACTTTACATTTTTTGGCATAGAATCTCAACTGCCAGTTCCTGGACCATTTCTCTAGCATCCTGAGATCTGCCTCCATTTCTGCGATTCCTTCCTGTGTGTCCACCCTGTTGCAGAGCTTCGTATTGTCTGCAAAGAGGCAGACTTTCCCTTTCAGTTCTTTAGCGATGTCACTGATGAATATGTTGAAGAAGATGGGGTCTAGAATTGACCCGTGTGGCACGCCACTTGACACCTTCCCCCTCTTGAGACAAGGTGCCATTTACCATAACCCTCTGTATCCTGACTTGCAGCCAACTTGTGATCCATTTAACTACTTTGTGACCGATGCCAACTTGCTCCAGGTTGTTGGCTAGCCTTCTGTGTGAAACAGAGAAACATAGAATTTGACAGCAGATAAGGACCACTTGGCCCACCCAGTCTGCCCATTTCCTACCTAATGGATAAGCTGCAGATCCTAGTTAACCAGAAGCCTACTTTTTTCTACCCCCACCCCCTAGAATTGCCTTATGGTTGTCCCATGCATGCTTGAATTTAATCACTGTTTTTGACTCCACAACCTCCTCCGGAAGGCCGTTCCATGCATCCACAACCCTCTCTGTGAAAAAATACTTCTTTACATTACCTATGAGCTGCCCCCCTCTATCTTCAAATTGTGCCCCCTTGTTCTTGCACACCTCTTTTTTTGGAAGATGCTACCCTCTTGGACTTTGTTGATTCCCTTGAGGTACTTGAACGTTTCTATCATGTCCCCCTCTCCCTCCTTTCCTCGAGGCTATACATATTAAGCTCCTTTAGTCTCTCTTCATATGTCTTCCAGTGCAGACCCTGCACCATTTTAATTGCCCTCCTCTGGACAGCTTCCATCTTGTCTATGTCCTTGCGGAAATCAGGTCTCCAGAACTTCACACAGTACTCCAGAAGTGGTCTGACCAGCTGTCTGTACAGAGGGATAATAACTTCCTGTTTTCTACTGGTGATGCTTCTCCCTATGCATCCCAGTATCCCCCAGCCCTCCTTACTTCCCTCTCACATTGCTTGGCCACCTTTAAGTCATCTGATATGACTACCCCAGGTCCCTTTCCATTTTTGTTGTTGTTAGTATCTCACCCCCCGTTGTGTACTCTTCCCCTGGGTTTTTGTTTCCCAGGTGCATTACCTTGCACTTCTTAGCATTAAAGCTAAGCTGCCATAAATTTGACCATTCCTCTAACCTTGCCCAGTCCCTTCTTATCCTTCAAAGGCTTTATTAAAGTCCAGATACACCACATTCACTGCTGCCCCCTGGTCTACTTCTCTTGTAACCCAGTCAAAGAATTCTATCAAATTTGTTTGGCATGAGTGTCCTGATATGAAGCCATGCTACTTTGGGTCAAGTTGCCCACTTGCTTTCAGGTAGTTCATTACCCTTTCCTTAAGCAATGTCTCCATTATTTCACCCACCACTGAGGTCAGACTTACTGGGCAGCAGTTTTCTGCGACCTCCCTGCAACCACTTTTGTGCAATGGTACAACTGTGGCCCTTTTTCAGTCCTGTGGTACTATCCCTTGTTCCAGTGAACTGTTAAACAGTTCAGCAAGTGGGGTGACAAGTTCATCCCTAAGTTCCTTTAGAATACTTGGGTGTATTCCGTCAGGGCCAATTGCCTCATCCACTCTTATTTTAGACAACTCCTCAAGGACCCTTTCCTTTGTAAAGGGGATATGTCAGCTCCCCTGGTATGGGGAAGTGTCCTGACTAGTGCTGGACCATTACCAATGTCTTCCTGTGTGTAGATCGAGCAGAAGAATTCATTTCAAACTTCTGCCTTGTCTTTGTCGTTTTCCACCAGGTGTCCTTCCTTGGTTGCCAGCCGTGTTATTCTTCCTTTGCTCTTTCTTTTTTCTTGAATGGAACAATAAAATGTTTTGTTCCCACTTTTCACTTCTTGAGCCAGTTTTTCTTCTTTCTGGGCCTTTGCCACCCTAATAGCTTTCCCGACTTCTATGAGTTTCTCTCTGTAGTCTTCTCTATCCTTTTCAGACTTGGTCTCCTTGTACTTCCAAAAAACTCTTTTCTTTTCCCTAACTATAGTGGCTACCTCTTTGGAGAACCAGAGGGAGTTCCTTGCGCTTTTGGACTTGTTGATTTCTTTAGTGCATAGCATTGTGACTGACGCTATAGCATCTTTCAGCTTTGTCCATTTGTCCATTTGTCCTCCACATTCCATATGGTATCTGTTGCCAGCAGGGGCTTGATCCTTTCCCTCATTTTTGGGAAATCTGCTTTTCTGAAATTGAGCACCCTGATTCTGAAGTGGTAGGGGTCCTCAGTCTTGCTAATGGAGAACCAGTATGACCTGTGGTCACTGGTAGCCAGATTGATCCCCACTTTTTTGTTTGATACCCTTCACTGTTAGTGAGTACCAGGTCCAGAATAGCTGATTCTGTGGTGAGAGAAACCACCATTTGATTCAGTCCTGCTCCCTTCAAGTAGAAAGTGCATGCATATAGAGCTCTCACAAGGAAACCCCCTGACCCCAGTGCAAATCCTCGATCTATTGTAATGAAATTTTTGGATTATCACACAGAGACTAACTTCTTGCTGAAAGCATGGGCTAAGAAAGAAATAGTATTTGGGGATACATGGCTCTATTTCAGTCATGACTACATGCTTGTGACTCAACAAAAAAGGTGCACTCTGTTAGCGATTAAGAAATTACTCTGCTCCAAAAATATCAAAATGCATTTAGTGTCACCAGCTCAGCTAAAAATATTCCTGCTTGAAGGGCTACTGCTCTTATGAATGTCAAAGGATGTGAAGCCCACATCACAAAAGCTTGTGTCCCTCCTTGCCAACCGATATGTCCGCCCAGGTGGCAGTGCCTGTTTTGTAGTTCTCCTGGGTTGGGGTGGAAGTAACCTGGGTTAGCAAGACATTTGCTAGCTTGTTCATGTAAGCCTAGTTACTACTTGACAGCCAGTTGCAGTTAAAATCTCCCAGCACAATTTTTTCATGTTGTGGAGACAGGCTAGAAACAATGTTGATGAAGCAGTCAAAGTCAGCATTGATATTTTTTGGTGGTATATATACCACTAGAAGGGTGAAATTATTCTCTCCTTTAGATCCCAGTCTTAAACTTGCTACAAAACGTTCAACAACCACAAAGACAATTCAATAGGCCTACGCAACCAGAGTAGTGTAATGCTTGTGCAACTGTGATAACTGTTTGGCCATTCACACACTGTATTCCATGGGGAATTACTACTCTGTAGGGGTACTGAAGGCAAGAAATCCTTGAGGAGGTGGGAAAGATTCCCTAGGTTAAAGATATTTTAGAAAGGAGCTCCCCGAGGAGAGAAGCATGCTGCTGGAGGAGGAGGGGAGGATGGTGGGGCAAAGAAAAAATGCTTCCGAAGGAGGCTGGGAGGAACTGCTTATATAGCTCAGGAAGGAGGGTGTGGCTGGTTGCTTACCCCATTGAACCTCAGGCATAGCCTTCCAATTCAATGGGCCTATGCAACCAGAGTAGTGTTATGCTTCTGCAACTGTGATAACTGTTTGGCAGTTCACACTCTCTGTTCCATGGGAAATTATCACCCTGTAGGGTTACTGAAGTCAAGGAACCCTCGATGAGGGTTCCACCCTTGCAAGTTCCACAGGAAAGATTCCCTTAGCTAACGGTACCTTAGGAAGGAGACCAAAAAAGAGTATTAAGCAGTAAAAGTTAATTATGAGATTGAGAAGCAGATTGACAACAATGAGACAGCTGAAGAAACATGAATAAGATGCACAGGTTGTCAGGATTGCACTGATTACAATGGATTGCACTGATGACATAAGGGATTCCTAAGAAGAGAGAGAGAACAGGTAGTAGGGCCAGCATCCATCTCCATCCAACAACGGAACCTACGTAAGGAAACTAGGGAATATACTATTAACAACTAACTACATGTTATGACCTTTGGCATGGAGGAAAAGAAAAATACCCTTTTAAAAGAGGAAATCTCTGGGGATCCAAGGCCTACAGTAGGTCACCTTCCCTCTAGGCTTTAGGGTATTTTGGTTAGTGACATCTCTGCTGCTGCAATTTGGAAGGCCAATCCAGGGGGTTGAAAATATTCCAATTTGGTTAACAATTCTCACCCTATCCCTCTAACAGGAACACCTTGCAGGGTTGTGCAATACCTTTGCAACATGGGATACATGATGTGGTACCACCTTCAAGGTGGGAGGAGGAGGGTGATGACCCCTGAGGCACTCAGTGGGCCTACCAATCTAAGAACAAACCAGGTGATCCAGAAGCCATCATAAGGAGAATAGCTTAGAAGGCGCCTCAGATCCCACCTGGCTGGCTAAAGGGGGCCCAGACTGATAAGATCCCACCCCTCACAGCTGAAGTCTTAAAACCTACATCAAGAGGTGCCACCAATGAGTTAGATGACTGAAGCTCTGCCCAGAGTGAGGACATTCCCACTATTGGCTAGATGATAAGGATCCCTTCCCAAGTTTTACATGCTCAAGATGTGGATTTTGTAAGTGCAGAGTGAGACTGTAAGCTTCAGGGCAAGCCCTGAGCTGGAAAAGGTAATGGTCATGGTTGACATGCCTCCAATTTATGAGTGAGAGCATGAATCATCTTTGATGTGCCAGACAAGAGGAGGCCAGGTGAAGCTGGTGGCTGTAGATTAGGTAACAAGTCATTGATAAGGAGGTCAGGAGAAGACAGCAGCTATAGATTAGGTAGCAGGTTAGTGAAGAGGGAGGCCGGGCAAAGCCAGTGGTTTGGAAGAGGTAGGAGGCTGCATTGTGTGCCATTTGATAGTAGTAGCAGCCAGCAGAAAGCAAGCCAACCAATTCCATTAAGGAAGTCAAATTAGTGGTGACATAGAGGGTAGGTGTTTAGGTTGTGAGAGGCTGTGATACCAGTGATTGAATCAATGAGGTTTAATGGAAATGAATCAATGAGTTTAGCAGATGACTTCTTTGGTTTCAGCATGAATAGTAAGTTTATATGATTGGCATGAATACCTCAAATGTCATTTAGGCACAGTTAGGTTATTCCAGTAAGGAGCATTTGCAAGGCAGTAAGTATTTGCAATGCAGTAATAAAATGCAATAGATATCTTGAAGATCATGTAGGCTGCAAGGTAAATGTATTTATGCATGGATAACTGAAGAGCCATGTAGGCAAAGGAGTAGGGCAAATCATATAGCATACATAAAAGTATGGTCCTGCTACTTAGAGCCACGATGCCCTGCTGTGACATCACAGTCCTCCGCTGTGGGAATAACAGGAAAGTCAAAACTGAGCACCATGAGACCAAACAGCACTACAATGGTGGTAAGGTATGACCCCCCAAAAATAGAGGCAGATTTACAGGCAAGGTCCTAGTTAAGGACAGAGCCAGAGTAGTGTGAACAGCTGAAGCAAAATAATGACTGAAAGGGTCAGAATAATTAAATTCAAAAATGTACTGCTAAAATGCCACAGCTGTAAGCTGTGTCAGTATAGTAATACAGCAACATTAATATACTAGAGCAGCACAAAACTGAAAGTAGGGAGTAATAGTGCCTGACTGAGCAAACACTGAATGAACTGAGCAGAGTGCACTGAATACAAATACTGAATGAACTGAGCAGAGCTGACTGAAAGAACTGAACATAGTAGCTGAGAAACAAACTAGCACAGCAGAGAGTGCTGAGCAACAACATATAACAGTAGGGAGTGGCAGCTAGCTGGGAGCAGAATAAAGCCTGGACCAGGTGCTAACATTTAAGGTGGAAACCCAAAGAGACAGCTGAGGCAAGGAAAACAGCAGTTTGAGCTGAAGCATGCAGATTACTATTGCAGGTAAACTGAGGGATTGCTAAGTATGAAAAATAAATGGGACACTAGAAAAACCTGGAAAAGCCCAAAAGAAATGAAAAAAGCAAACACAGCACAGGAGCTGGAGGGAGCAGAAACAAACAACTGATAGGGGAGCACAGAGAGACCACAGTGAGAGGCAAATACTGACACAGAGCAGGAGAAGTACAAACCAAGCAGAGAGCCCAGTACAAGCCAGCAGAAATCCAAGTACAAGGGGAAGGTAGGAGACAAATGTAGCAGAAAGGGGTGGGGGTGGGGAACAGAGCCCAAGGAAAGATCAAGCAGAGCCTCTGGCCACAAAGAAAAATGCTTCAGAAGGAGGCTGGGAGGAACTGCTTATATAGCTCAGGAAGCAGGGGTGTGTGGCTGGTTGATCACCCTATTGAACCACAGGCATAGCCAGTAATCCTAGAATAAATAAATAAAATAAAATAAAAATATCAAATCAAATCTACCCCATGTAGGGCGTGTGGTTATATAAAGTAAATGGGCAATTTAGAAGTCACAGACTAACATCCCATGCAGGGAACAGACAGAGAAGAAAGGGCCTTCTCTAGAAGGGGGTTTTGGCTAAATACTATAAAAACAGAGTGGTTCAAAATACTTAGCAGGGTACAGCAAATATAGGCAAACCCCAGATAGATCATTTGGTTGTAGTCAGTGATACAGGGAGATTCAGAATTTAGACCAAAATAGAGGTAGGCACTGTCTTAGCAAGGTGGTGGGAGGCTGAATGGCTAAACTGCGAGCCACTGCAAACAACTTCTCTCACATCAACATCTTTGTTGGGGTGAGGCACTGGTGAGAAAAGCAGAGTTGCTATGCCAGAGGGAGTGTTGTGGACTGGGTTGATTGTCTCCGACTGAGGGAGGCACCGCAGGCTGACCATGTGGAAAGGGAATGCATTGGGGCAAAGGGTTCCCATTTCTACTAGGATTTTTGTTTTGTTAATCTACTGCTTAACTGAATTTCTCTGTTGCAGGTTCTAAATATGGGCATAGTTTGTGCTCTACAGTGTTGGTTACCATCCACTTCTTGTTAGGGTTAAACAGGACTGCTTTATTTGGGTGAGGTTGATTGTTTTCCAGAGTTAAGATTACCATCAACAGTTGAATATATATATATATATATATATATGTATATATATTATATATATGTATATTATGTTACCCTTTCTTTTGCAGTACTCTGAGGTGTGTTTTGGTACTGGCATAAATCACTGGTCGGGGCTGGATTTCTGACCATTGGTGCATAAAGTCAGAGGGAAGGGGTATTGCTAAAATCTGTTTGTTCTTTTAAGTGATTTTGGCAGTTTCTGCAAGACAGAGGGAAGGGGCATTATTGTTTTTATTTCTATATGGAACTGTAAACTGAACAGGGATCTGAAATATCGTGGTTCCATTCACATTTGGTTCTGCTAAGGGGCTGATTTAAAACTAAGGTGTTGTATTGCTTTGAGTCCCTTACAGCAGCTGGAGAGAATGTTTGGTACTTGCAGTAATTCTATTCTAGACACCGGAGTTGACTGATTGTTGTTGGGGGAACAGAGGCTAGCTCCTGCCCACCTCCCCTTCCCACCCACCCTGGGCTACTCCACCTTTATAAGCCACCAATTGATTGCTGCTTCCTGTTGCTACACAGGAACAGGCAGGAAGAGATAGAGAGATGGAGTAAGGAGGAGGGCAGAAACTTAAAAAAAAAACAAAAAAACAAATGGGACCATAATAGGGATAGATGACTAATCACAGGACACAGGGTACAAGCATCTATACTGAAGGAATTTGATTACCTAACTAGGAAATTGACCTTATCTTCTGGAGTGGCCCTCTTAATATCTGCTTGTTATAGGCCTCCTTCTGCAGGGTTTGGCATACTGGGTCACCTTCACTCCCTGTTGGAAAAAATAAACTCAGAATACATAATAATGGGGGACTTTAATCTCAATTGGAATGTTGCCTGCTCCAACAAAATTAAGGAGCTCTGTGATTACTCGTCCTAACAAGAAATCCCCTGACTGCAGCTTATTACTGGATCTTATGCTGGTTAACAAGCTTCACAATATCTCTCACACAGGGGTTTTCCACAGCGGCCTGAGTGATCACTGTGCTACTGCCTGTATTAGAAGCTCCCCTTACTGGCCTTCTACCTCCACTTTTAAACTAAAATGAAGTCTAAAACACTTCTGCCAACCTGCCATCCTGGCAGACCTAGGGAATATTAACTGGCAGTATTTTTACCTGACACCATCTGTCTCAGAAGCCTATATCGTCCAAAACCTGGTACTGAAGGTAATTGATCAACATGCACTGCTTAGAAAAATCAAATCTAGGAAAAGGTCACTTGACCGGTTTACACCTGCCCTAAAGAAAGCTCTGAGGGACAGGGATGTACTGTGGAAAAGGCACAAAAAGCAAAATTGGATTCTGACTGGCTGACCTTTCGGGTTGCCAGGAACGCCTGCACCAAACTTGTTAGAACAGAAAAATCATGTTGTTTCCAGTCCACTCTCAAACAAAATAAAAGTTGTTCCACTAAATTCTGGAAAGTTCTTAGAGAGGTAGTAGGTCACTCATCAGCCTCACCTTTGGCTGCCAAGATTGTGGTAGAAGACATTTTCTACATGGACAGGGTGGACATCCTAGGAAAGCTAAATAGCAACTTTGCCACCGCAGGCCTTGCATTTGATGCCTCACCCACCAGTAAAGTGAATGTCTGCAGTGATGACAACAATGGCCCTAGCCCTGTCACCATAACTATCCTGGGGTGCTCTTCCTTTAGCTTTCATCCAGTAACCTTTAAACAGGTGGATGGCCTCCTGCTAGCCTTGGACACTAAAAAGTGTGCCGGTGCTGACCTCTTAGAATCATTCTTAAAACTTGGCTGCTATCACCTGACAGCTACAATCGTTCACCTTTTTAATAGTTCCTTGGCTCATGGTGAGTTGCCACCACTTTGGAAAATAGTGCACATTATTCCTCTTTTTAAATCTGGTGACCCAACTGACCTGAACAACTACTGCCTAATTTCCCTTCTCTCAATCCTATCAAAGACCATGGAAAAAATTGTTAACTCTCAACTCAGAGAGTTCCTTGACACCGAAAACATCCTAAACCCCGCCCAATCTGAATTTAGGCCCAAGCACAGTACTGTATCAGCCCTTGCCAAAGTGTCCAATGAATGGCACACTGCCCTGGATACTAAGCAATACATCTATGCCCTCGTTCTAGATCTTAGCAAGGTATACAGTGGATCATCATATTCTACTTAATGTCTTGAGCCGCATCGGGGAAAACAACACTGCCTGAAAGTGGTTTGATTGTTATCTCACCAACCGAATGCAACAAATCAAAGATCAAGGGGAATTGTCTCAGTTAAAGACCCTGCTGCGTGGTGTGCCACAAGACTCCATCTTGGGCCCAATTCTCTTTGCTATTTATATAAACCATATAGACTCCTGTATACACACAAGTAACGTTCATCTATTTGCTGATGATACCGTGCTCTATACTATTAACACCTCCCTAGGCCAATGAGGAGCTTCAGTTAGACTTTGACATCCTTCAACGCAACTTAATAAGGCTCAAGCTTCTGCTTAATGCCAAAAACACCAAAGCTATGATTATCTCGACTTGTGCTGCCCACTACGCAGGACCATCTTCGAGCCTCCAGATTTATACCTTGCTTGGTGAAGCCTTGGAACTAGTAGGAAAATTCAAGTACCTGGGTGTTTGGCTGGATAACAGGCTCAACTTCTTGGCTCACCTTAACAAACTATCTAAAAAGCTAAGACAACATCTAGGCTTGTTTTGTCGGATAAGACACGTCCTTACTCTTGAGGCAAAGAAATGACTTGTCCAAACAACTTTTCTACCGCTGCTTGATTATGCTCACCTTCTCTACAGTCACTGTCCTATTCAGGTGCTATTTAAACTTGACACCCTCTACCATCGCAAGCTGAGATTTATCCTAAACATGCCATTATGCACCCACCAATGCCTGCTCTATCAGGTGCTAGACTGGCCCTTCCTCACTCTGAGGAGGCAGAAAAATGCCCTCATGTGGACATACTGGGCCCTAACTGATAAACTACTGACCTATATTTCTTCGCTGTTTCAGCATACTGAGGGAACGTATGGTCTAAGGAGTTTGTCTCTTGTGTCTCTTAAAGTATGCAAACTAAGGACTCGACATGGCTCAGCAGCTATCATCTTTTCTCTGTCCACCCTTTGGAATGTCATGCAAAAAACTCTCAGGCTGTCCTCCCTCCCGGGGCCTCACTCTTTCAGGAGGCTGCTCACTCTCAAACTGAGAGCCCTGTGTGTATGCCGCAAATAACCACCTCCTCCACCTCCTGTGGCTCCCCAAACTCTTGGCACTTACATGTATTCCCCTAGCAATTTTCTTCTTTCCACCTTGGGATTATTCTGCCAACTCCCACCTGTTTGTTTAACTATATCTATTTCCACCCCTCACTGACCCTTTCCTTTGTTTTTCCCCCACCCATAAACCTTCTGTCATTGTTCCCTCACTTACCCTACCTGGTATCCCTCGTCTTATTGTAATGTTGTGATCTTTGTCTGAATAATCCCACATCTTGAGGGAACCCTTTATATATACAGTCAATTATCAACCTGGATAGTGTTCACCATATGTATTCCCCAGCCCTGATCTCATTTGTTTCTCTGTAACTGTCTTTTATTTGCTCATTGTGTGTGCACTGCTTATCTGGTAATTTTGCTGTAGTTGTATATGTCCTACTTGTCCAGGACCAGCTTGCTCAAGGATGATTTTCCCTGGTTAAATAAAGTTTGATTGATTGACTGATTGAAAAGGAGGTGTAATAGTGCAGGAGAAGAAGATGCAGGGAGTGATGCGGTGCACTGGGCGTGGGGCAGCAGTCTTAAGGAGAATATTCTGGGTACTGCGGTGCTGCCCCATTTGCAGTCACCTCTGTGGGCTGAGGGTGGAGGTGGCCAGTCTCTGGGCCAAGATGGCAGGAGTACTGGAGACCTTTGCCACCACCCAGGGGCCACCATGTCCCCAGCCACTGCTGCAATGGCTGCCCAGGCAGGGGGATGGATGGACTATGGTGGGCTCAGGGAGGTTGAGGGAGGGAGGTCAGAGGCATGTCCCCCATACAGTCCAGCTAAAGAACGTCTGTGCTGTTTTGGAGGAGCGGAAGAGTCCCATAAAGGAATCCGAAGCTGTGTCCAGGCAGGATGTGAGGGTCCTCCAGGAAGGAGATCTGGGGGAGAAGGAGGAAGAGGACCCCAAGGGAAAAAGAAACTACTTCTGGTGGGAGACTCAGTTGTCCATGGAATGGATCTGGGCACTGGTAGCAGGGAGGAAAGAGAGGTTAAGTGCCTTCTAAGGAACACAGCACGAAGGGAGGGGGAGCAGATCCAGAGCACTGCTAAAGCGGTAACAAGGAGAGGGGGGCTGAAGTCATGGTCCACCTGGGGACAAATGACCTGGCCAGGATTGAGGCAAGCATGGAGCAGGTGCAGGAGGACTTCAGGGAGTTAGGAGGGTGCTGGGGAAGGTAGCAAGCTTTGTGACATTTTGGAGGTGCTGCCAGTCCATGGCAGGGGGAGGCTAGGAATCTCTGTATGGGAAGTTTCAACAAATGGTTGGAGGGCTGGTGCAGGAAGAAGGGGTATGGCTTTAATGAGGACTGGGAACCCACCTGGAATGATGTGGGCCTGTACAAAGGTGACAAACTACATCTCTCTGGGAAGGGGGCAGTGGTCCTCAATGAACTGTTTAAATTCTTCCATGGCAAGCATTTAAACTATCGGGGGGGGTGGGGGCAACAGGCGCAGGGAGACTTAAGTAGCTGACCCTCACAAGTTAGAGCAGCCAGAAATGAGGAACAGGAGGGTACATTGCTGACAGGTACACGTGAATCAATCATAAAGGAAATAGCGGAGGAAGGGAGGTAGCAAAAGAAGGAAACTTGGGTTGGAGGGAAGAAACAGGAGTGTAAAAATCAAGCATATGGGGGGACAGGCAGCAAAACATTTAAGGCCATGTTTACGAATGCCCACAGCCGGGTAAATAAAATCCCATACCTGGAAGTCTTGCTGGTAGAGGCTGACCTGGATATAGTGGCAATAACCAAGACGTGGTACACTGCAAATCATGACTGGGACATAAGTGTACTGGGTTACGCTCTGTTCAGGAGTAATAGGGGGAGTAAAAAAGGTGGGAGGGTGGCCCTCTATGTCAGAGAAGATATAAAGGCAATGGAGGTACAGGGTGGAGAGGGGGAGGCCGAGGCACTGCGGGCAATGGCACAGCCAATCCACAAAGGGGTGATCTAGTGGATGAAATACATGAGATAGCAATAAAAGGGGAGGTACTACTGCTGGGTGATTTTAATATGCCAGACGTGGATTGGACCATCCCGGCAGCTGCTTCAGCCAGGAACTGAGATATCTTGGACTTCCTGCAGTGGGCAGGCTTCAAGCAGTTGGTGCTAGAACCCACCAGGGACAGGGCAATTCTGGACCTAGTACTGACCAATTGAGACAGACTCACAGATGTCTGGGTAGAAGGTCGCCTGGGGTCCAGTGGCCACCACATAGTGTGGTTTAGCATGGGTACAGGGTCGCAGTCAAGTCACACAATGGCAAGGGTCTTAGATTTCAGGAGGGCGGACTTTGCTAAGATGGGGAGGTGTATCAAAGAAGCCCTGGCGAGGAGGGAGGCAGGAGGTGGGTTGAAGAGCAGTGGGCACACCTAAAAAGAGCCATAGCTGAGGTGACAAACCAATGCATCAAGCTGAGAAACAAAGGCAAGAGAAGGAGGAAACCACTATGTGTCTTGAAAGATGTAGCGAAAAACGTAAGGGCCAAAAGCGTAGGTTTCAGAAAATATATGGAGACTCAGAAGGAAGAGGACAGGGTGGTGTACCTAAAATGTCTGAAGAAAGCAGGAAAGGCTGTTAGGAGCGCAAAGGTGCAAACAGAGGAAAGATTAGCACAGACAGTGAAGAAAGGGGACAAGACATTATATAGGTACATCAGTGAAAGAAGAACATTGGGTGGGGGTTGTAAGGCTCAAAGGGGATGAAAGGGAGTGTGTGGAGGGTGACCTGAAAAGGCAGAAATACTGAATAAATACTTCTGGTCAGTATTCACTGAAGAAGGGGAGGGACAGGGACCACAGCTGGGCATTGTATACAAAGGGGGGGAGATGAATACCAGTCCATTTACAGAAGAGAGAGTCCTGGAGGAGCTCACAAAACTGAAGGTGGATGAGGCAATGGGACTGGATGGCATACATCCTAGGATATTAAAGGAACTATGAATGGAGCTTGCAGTGCCACTGGCAACCATGTTCATGAGTTGCTCAACACAAAAGTGATTCCAGAGGACTGGAGGAGATCACATGTAGTCCCTCTTCACAAAAATGGTAGCAGGGGAGGAGGCAGAAAACTATAGGCCAGTCAGCCTTACCTCAGTAGTGGGTAAGATCATGGAGGCACTGCTTAAGGAAAGGATAGTGGGACACTTGGAATCCAATGGAGCCCAGGATCTGAGGCAGCATGAATTCACAGCAGGAAGGTCATGTCAAATGAATCTGATAGATTTTTCTGACTGGGTTACGAAGGAGGTAAATCGGGGGGGAGTGGTGGACATCACCTGCCTCAATTTCAGCAAGACCTTCGACACCATCCCACATAAAAGGCCAGTTAACAAGTTGGATAGTTTGGGCACGGGCCACGAGGTGGTAAAATTGGGTTAGTAACTGGCTAACGGACAGGAAGCAGAGGATGGTGGTACAGTAGCAGCCACAGACATTGCCAGCTATTTCCAGCTATTTCATGAAATTTCTATAGAGTTTCTCTCTGCTGCCCCTACTGTGGAAATGCAGAAAGCAGGAGATATTTCTAGAAATATCACAGAAATTTCGGAAAATAGCTGCCAATGTTTCTGGCTACTCCTTAATGGGATCCAATCTGGAGAGAGGGGCTGACCAGTGGGGTACCTCAGGGATCAGTTCTGGGGCAAGTCCTTTTTAACGTCTTCATTAGTAACATAATGGAGGGGCTGGAGGGAAAGGCTTGCCTGTATGCAGATGACAAACAGGGTGGACACTCCAGATGAGGTGGAGAAAATGAGGAGGGACATAGAGAAACTGTAAAAATGGTCTGAGGTATGGCAACTGAGGTTCAATGTGAAGAAATTCAAAATAATGAACCTGCGATACAGAAACCCTGGAAAGAGCTACAGGATGGTGTGTTGGGCGGGGAGGGGGGATTGCTGACAGTCACCAGGGAAGAAAGGGATCTAGAGGTTATCATTTCAGATGACCTGAAGGTGACCAAGCAGAATACAAAGGCTGCAAGGCGGGTCAGTGGCATGTTGGGGTGCATAGGTAGGGGTATCACCAGCAGCAGGAGGGAGGTAGTGATTCTATTGTATAAAACATTGGTGAGGCCTCATCTGGAGTACTGTGTACAGTTCTGGAGGCTGCATCTTTTTAAGGACATAGACAGGGTGGAGGCAGTTCAGCGAAGGGTGCCTAAGATGGTGCAGGGCTTGCACCAGAAAACATATGAGGAGAGATTAAAAGACCTCAGTGTGGACTTACTGGACGAAGGGCTTGTTCCTGAAGTACTGGGGTGAGTAGTGGTTGTAGTTGCTTTTGGCACAGCACTTTATTGAAGCATTAAAGCTTGAAAATCATTCTGGCAGTGTCTGCTTTTTTTTGGTAGAGCAGAGTGTATTCAGCGCATTCTGTTTTTGTTGTCGTTTGGATCTCCAGACTGGCTGCCCTTCCTGACTGCACCCACCGCGAGAAGTAAGTGGGGAGGAGTATCGCAGCACTTTGTTCTGTACTTTGTACTCACTGAAAGAAAGGAGGGAGCGGGGAGACATTAAAGAAACCTTCAAGTATCTTAAAGGCATAAACAAGGTGCAATATAGGAGAAGTACAAGAACGGGAGGGCATAATATGAGATTGGAGGGGGGCAGGATAAGGGGAAATGTGAGGACGTTTTTCTTCACGGAAAGGGTGGTGGATACATAGAACAGTCTGCCACAATAGATGGTGGGAGTAAGCACAGTGGGGGGATTTAAACATGCAGTGGACCGACATAAGGGAACCCTAGAGGTGGAATGGAGAGACTAAAGCCAATGACCAACTAGGGCCCGAGGCTGCAAATAAAGGTAGGGTTTACAAGCAGACTAGATGGGCCTAGCGGCCCTTCTCTGCTGTCAATTTCTATGTTTCTATTAGACTTAAGTAGCAGCTAATCAGTGAAGGTATAGTAGGAAAATGAGAGAGGCAGCAGCAGAAATAATTTATTTTTTTATTTGTTTAGTTTCTGTTGATCGGGTAAGCGTACTAGACAAATTTTATCTATTTTCAGGCACAATAATGTAACTTTCAAAATTATGTAGCAGAAGTATAAGGAAATGAACTGTGGCAGTTGCTGTAATAATTCATCATTTAAATTGGCAGAGAAGGTTTGATAGGAAACTAATTAAGGCAGCAGCAGTAGTGCGGACTTTAAAATTAAGCAGCAAAGGTACAATGAGATGGACTGTGACAGCAGCAGTAATTATTCAACTATCACATTAAGTAGCAAAAGTACAGTAGGTGACTAAGTATGGGAGCAGCAGAAGAAATGCAACTTTCAAAACTTAGGACAGCAAAGGTATAAAGAGACAAAATTAAGCAGTAAAGGACCAGTGAAATGAACTATGGCAGCTGCAGTAATAACTCAACTAATGAAATGAGCAGCAGAGGAAGCTAATATAGCATAATAAAAATATAAGCACAGGAAACTAATTATGGCAGCAGCAGAAATGAATGCAGCTTTCAAAACTTGGCAGCTGCAGTAAATGTTGCAACTTTTGAATAAGCAGAGATGGTTTGCTAGGACACGCTAAGTCAGCATCAGAAATAGTGTAAACTATAATATTATGCAGCAGGTGTATAATGAACTGAGCTGTGGCAGTAGCAGTAATAATTCGACTATCAAATTAAGTAGCAGAGGTATAATGGGTAATTAAGTATGGGAGCAGCAGAAGAAATGCAATTTTCAGACTTCAGCAGCAAAGGTATAATGAGACAAGCTGTGGCACCTTTAATAATAACTCACTTTTCAATTAAGCAGCAGAGGTAAATGGGACGAACAGCAGCAGTGGTATGAAGAGAAATATCAGGTTCTATGTCACATACGGCATAGTTAGGCATGCAGAACATGTCTTTATGTAACAAGGCAAGTGACAGAGTGTCCGGCCAAACCGGCTGTCTACCAGCTGACTTCGGAAGACTCAGGGCAGACCATATCCTAGCGCGAGGTCCTTCGTGTGGGGGCCGTAGTGCAGGGAGCTGTCTCTGCAGACCCATTTTGGAATCTAGGGCTCTGGCAGCCACTGAGGGGGAAGGGTTTAGGCTCTGCTCAACAGTCCTCATGACCTCTTGTAGCTCTCACAGGGATCATTCATTTGAGTCTGGAATGCCAACTCAGACCACCAAATTCAGCTGGGCAAAGTCCAGGAACACCCCTTCTAAAGCAGTCAGCATGCTGATAGGCTGTTGGGCAGTTTTAGGCTTCAGTGGTGCCAAATTCAAACAGCCAGTGGCCAACTGTGCTTTGTGCCAAAAAGAAAACAGCTCTGCAGATCCATTTAGGAATCTAGGGCTCTGTCAGCCATTGTGGGGAGGACTCAGGTCCTGCTCAACAATCCTTGTGATCCCTTGTAGCTCCCATGGTGACTGTTCATCTGATTGGGAAGCAGCATTGGGTAGGACTACCCTGTTTGCGGAACCCACTACTGTGGCCTCCAGTGTATGGAGATGCCATCTTAGCAATGATAACTCACCCTGTGGAGGGATTCTGTGTTTCTAGAGTGGAGGTGCTGGATAAAGGGACATCACAGGATTGTAAAAGTTTATGTTGGCTGCTGGGGAAGTAATTCAGGGATACATGTACTCATGGTGACATCAAAGGGGGGGGACCTGTGGCATGGCCTACCAGAGTCAACTCCTTGATTTTCACATTGGCTCAGGGTCACATTAGTCTGATCTTCCACCCCACAAAATGGTCAAAAGCATGATATGACCCCGGAAAGTCCTATTTCCAGGGTCCACTTTTTGAGAGCCACTGACGTGGGGGGGGGGGCAGTTTGATTGTTCCATCCTCCTACAAGACCAAGCAAGCGGTGATTTGCTTCTGAAATCTGTTAGCCCAGCTTTGCAAAATGGGACCATGGATTAGATACGTTAGGGGTGTGACTGCAAGTCAGTCACCAGATGAGTGCCGAATAGTGATAGATCCCTGATCACCTTTGTTTTCTATTTAAGATCCCTTTGTTAAGGGCCAAGCCAAATTTGGAAACAGAGCTCCAGCCCTTCCGCACCATATGGATGGGTGGGGGAGCTGAGAAAGTAATTTAAATGTTCTATCGACTAGACCTCTGGTGCCGAAGGGTGAAAGCCATTGAATTGCCATCATAAGGAGGTGATAGGGAAGGCAACTCGAAAGTGCACATTTCGTGCAAGGCTCCTGGTTCTAGAGCCTCACCTAGATCCACATCGAACCACACAAGAGATATCTGGGTGTACAGACTACCAGAAGTGTTGTACACTGGCTTACTTTACTGGTTTTATATGTTAATATGTAAAAGTTTGGATAGCACTGTTCATAAAGCATAGTCACTATGGTGTCCGCTAGTGTACAAAATGGCTGTAGGAATGATAATCATGTACAAGGTTAGGGGCCTTAACAACCCTATCAAATGCTAAAGAATACTTAACGAGCTGAAAAAACAAGAAGCCAAGGTAGTCTTCTTAAAGGAGACCCATTTGACGCAGGAGAAGAGTATGAAAATAAAAAGAACAAGGGTAGCTCAGGTATACCATGCTACCTATCAAGACCACCCCCTAGGCAGGGAGTTACAACACTCATCCACATGCACTGCACCCTAGTAATAGAGGAAACGCATCCCGACCCCCAAGGCAGATATTTATTTCTTAAAGGGACCTACAGATTGATCCCATTCTCCCTCCTGAATATGTATCCCCAATTCAGGAATTGGAAAACGCACAATTCTTGAGGCAGGTGGTGCTGAGGTATGGCCCTCTGCCAGGTGAGCTTTCATACTTGGAGGTGACTTTAACACGTTCCATATCTGGATTTAGACAAGTATGGTGTTTGTTCTGAACCAAGAGGTCCTGCTGCAAACTACCTAATGGGTCTGGCTAGAGAGCTGGGTCTGGTAGAGGTGTGGAGATTCTCTAATCCCAAAGTTAGAGATTACACCTGTTGGTCAATGTCTAACCAGGGCTACTCAAGACTTGACATACTTTTTATTTCAGCAGAGTGGATTCACACCTTAAACTCTGCCCAAATAATTCCTATAATGATCTCCGACCACAACATGGTTAGCATGGAGCTATCCCTCTCCCCTATCATTAAAAACTCCACCTGGAGACTAAATGTCTCTATTAAACTGAGAGGATTATAAAACCCCAGTTAAAGAAAGCATCAGGGAACATGTAGCCACAAACCCACCCCAAGACACTTGAATAGTAATATGGTGGGATGGTCTCAAAACACTTGTGACTGGCAGGATGATAAGTTATGCCACAGGACAAAAAAAGCTAAGCTAAAAGACCAGTTAGACCTTGAGGCCAAAATATTTGATCTAGAGGCTGAACATAAAATTGTGTTGTATGGTGAGGTGAGGTGAGGAAGAAACTGGAGGAATGTACTGTAGGGCTAAATTAAGTAAATTACTAGACAATAAAAGTGAGGGAGCCCTGCAGTTCTCCAAGCAAAGATGTTATGAAGCAGGGACTCAAGCAGGGAGGCTGTTAGCCTGGCAGCTTCATAAAGAGGCTGCGAGCAGATTAGTCATAAGTATTAGGAAAGACACCAGTTACACCCATCATGAGACAGACCCCTCAAAACTTTTACACTTCCTAGAATTTTATAAGAAACTCTGTTTCCAAGATAGGACTACCAACTACCCAGAGAAACTTGAGACATATTTTGATTGAGTAAAAATGACAAAACTGGCACAGACACAGATGGAGATGCTAGACACCCCCATTACACAAGGCGAGGTGGTGACCACTCTGACAGGGTTGAGGGGGGGGAAGCATGGGGCCAAGACGGGCTATTAGCGGACTTCTATAAAACATTCGGAGATGACCTTGCTTCTCATCTGGGTAAGGTTTTCCAGGCGACACAGGAGGGAGACAAGGAATCCCCTGCTTGGCAATATGCTGAGATCTCTATTATCCCCAAACCGGGTAAGGATCCCACCCTGTATGAATCTTATCAGCCCATTTCCCTATTGAACGTGGACCTAAAGATCTTCACTTCAGTTTTGGCCAAGAGGCTGCACGCGGTGATGCCGATCCACCCAGATCAAATAGGGTTTATCAATGGTAGATTAATAAAGGAATAATGCACAACAGGGTGTGTGTCGTGCTGGGATAACGCCACGCCTGGGATGGTTGGGCACAAGGCCACAAGCGTTATCCCAGCACGACACACACTCTGGAGTGCATTATTCCTATTATACAATGGCTTGTTGTAATATATAAAATAAAAAAATTATTTTAAAGAATGTTTTTATCAGTGTGGAAAAATATTTTTGTTTCTTAAGAGGAGATGCAAAAAAAGAGAATAGGCTGCTGGTCGATGTGCTCGTACATATTGGTTCACAGTGCTGAGACTAGACCCGTAGCGTTATGCTGGGATAACACCATGGGTCCAGCCCCAAACTGACCAGTCACAGTCCAAGATTCTTTCTTGCCATTGTATAATACATGATATTATATGCCACCTTCTGAATTTATTATCTTGACAACAAAGGAAAAATGATTTAGCCCATGCCATATTTATGGATGCAGAAAAGGATTTTGACCAGGTGGATTGGAGGTTCCTGTGCAGAACACAGTGGAAGAGATGGGACTGGTGATGAGGTTTTGTGACAGCATTGATGCACTGTATGCCTCCTCTCAAACTATTATTAGGATGAATGGCGTTGTGATCCCAAGGTTCCACCTACACAGGGGAAAGAGTCAGGGCCCGGCTTGCGCTATGCATAGAACCTTTGGCTGTAGCAATTAGGAGCAATAATAGCATTAAAGGTATCACAGCTGGAGGCAGAACTCATAAAATCTCCCTTTATGCTGATGATTACCTTTTTTTCCTTATCTTACCTCAAACATCAGTGCCTGCCCTGCTTCAGGATCTGGATAGCTAGGGACAAATTTTGGGCTATAAGATTAATCTCAAGAAATCAGAAGCTTTGAAGTTGGGTGGGGCTCTCCCCAAAGAACTCTTAACTCACTTTCATTTAAATGGACTACTAACAATGTAGTCTGATATTTAGGTGTTAAAATAACTCCCCACCTTACTTCACTATTTAAGTTCAATTATAATAAACTCTGGATTGAAGTACAGGTTGATCTGACCAGGTGGAAGGCTCTGCCCCTCTCAGTGGGAGACACAATTGCCACATTCAAAATGAATATTTTACTATGGTTCCTATTCCTGTTCCAGGCACTACCTGCTCACATTCCTGAAGCATTTTGGAAACAAATAAATAAAACCATAGGCTGGCCTACCGGCCCAGTGGTTGTGCAACCGCTCACGATGCCACCGTCCCAGTTTCGGGAGTGAACTCGGACCATTGGAGTGCCAGCCTGGGGGAGGAGGATGAGCATCCCAAGGACTGCTCTCCTCCCCTGAGAGGGGAGGGTCACAACACTCAGTACATGACTGGCCCCTAGCAGTAAGCTGGGGAGCGCTCACCGGACCCTTTAATGGTCTGGGTGGAAGGGTGGGCAGATGCCGATGTCTCCCTGCAGACACACGGGGAGGCATCACAGCCTCATCGCATGCAACGTCTCTCTGGGGGAACCTACCTACAAAAAAAAACTTACCTTAGGACCTTCTGGTTTGGTCACCAGTCCCGGGCATATCTGTCGTGGGAGCACCCTGCAGATCACCATCCTGGGACAGCCTCATCACGTGGGGAAATTTGTGGGGTTGGAGGTCCCGTGGCAGAGTGTGTGCTGGTACTGGGGGTGAGGCAGGGGTGAAGCAGTTGCTGGGGAGATAAAGTATAAATTATGAAAAAAATAAATAAATAAAACCATTATGGGGTTTGTCTGGAGGAGGGGTAGACACAGAACCAACAATAGAGTGCTTGCTTTCTCCACGGAGAGGGGTAGTTGGGCATGCCTGCTTTGAAATTATACTATTATTCTGCACAACTCGCCCTGGTTGTGACTTAGATTAAACAAATTGGTGAGTCTGGGTGGAGGGAAATGGAGTCACAACAACTTCAGAGCATCCCACTGTTTGCCCTCCCACATGCCACCCTCACATCTAAGGTACTGTATGGAGGCTTGTTACAAATCTGTGGACCAGACACATGTTAAGGATTCTGGTCTGAGCACGCAGGCTTACACAGACCCCGAATGACATGGGCCCACTCATCTCCATCATTGGAGACCCTGACTTCCATCCTCCTAGGTCAAACCCAGGTTTTACTAGATAGAACAGACTGTCTCTGGCTAGATATCGTTCCTTGATCCACAACAAAAGTGATTGAATCATTTAATGAGTTACAGATGAAATACAGTCTCCCTCACACAGATTTTCATAAGTACCTTCAGGTCCGACATCACCTACAGATTAACTATTTAGTTCCAAAGGTGGACAGAGATCTGACATCCCTAGATAATTTCTTCTACTGGTCAGCAATGCTTAGAGGTATAAGAGGGTAAATTTGTGATGCTTATAAAGCTCTTCAAGGTGCAGACACACAAGTTATGGACAGTCTCCGGGTCAAATGGAAAGGGGAGGTGGGAATTTCTTTTCCTGCAGAGGGGTGGAAAAGAACATGGGAATGAGGATGGAGGGTAATAGCCTTCCCAGGCTGGAGAGAGAGTTTAGGTGTAAGTGTATGTCTAGGTTCTTCCACATGCCCATGGTCACCAGGCACTTAGCAGTGGGGAATTCGGCCTTGTGTTGGAGGGGATGCGGACAACTTGGAATGCACTGCCACATATTTTGGGCATGTCCAGAACTTGTTAGATTTTGGGTGAAAGTGCATGAAGAACTCTCCAACTTATGGGGAGTCCCGATTCCATTTGAGTGTAAGCACTTGATCCTGGGTCTGGAGGTTCTAGAGGCTGGTAACTACGCAACAGGGGCTCCTGAGGACCTTATGCCTGGCCACCCAGAAAGAGGTCACAGCAAACTGGTTGAAGGTCTGTCCCCCCTTATTCGAGTCCTGGACCTGCAGGGTTGATAATATGCGGATGGAGGAATTAATGGCCAAACTCAGACTGAAATTGGATAATCATACTGAACTATGGGTGAGGTGGATTGCAAGACACAACCTTACCAGGGAGGTGGAAGGTACTGTGGATTAGAAGGAGTGAGATCTCTGGATGTAGTGTGCACAGCTGAATGAGCAAGGAATTACAGGCCTGTCAGGGTTACATCTATTGTGGGGAAGCTGATGGAGGCACTGATCAAAGAGGATCTCGTGGACTACTTGGAGAGTAATGGTCTCCAGGATAGTAAACAAAATAGATTTGTAGCAGAGAGGTCTTGTTAGACTAACCTGATAGTTTTCTTTGACTGAGTGGAAAGAGAATTTGATAGAGGCAACACCGTGGATTTGCTCTAGTTTAGTTTCAGCAAGACTTTCGACTCAATACCTCACAGACGTTCGCCGAAGAAAATGGAGGATTTGGGAGCAGTTAAAGTCATAGTAAACTGGGTAGGAAACTGACTAAAGGGGAGGCAGAAGAAGGTAGTGGTCAACAGGATTAGATCAAACCCTAGAGGCAGGGAAAAAAAGGTAAGCTGCAGATCATCTACGGTCTGCAGCGAAAATAATAGGTAGGAAAAATGGGCAGACTAGATGGGCCAGGCGGTCCTTATCTGCCAACAAATTCTATGTATCTATGTATTTATATATCAGAAGAGAGGGAGGTCATGAGCAGGGTTCCATGGAGATCTGTCCTGGGGCTGGTTTTCTTCAACATGTTCATCAGTGACATTGTAGGGATCCAGGGCAGGTTGTGTCTCTTTGTAGATGATGCTAAGCTCTGTGGGAGGGTGGATAGTGATGAGAGAATAAAGAAAATGCAGAGAGACTTGTAAAAGCTGGAGGGGTGGTCTAGGGTTTGGCATTTGCAATTCAATGCCAAAAAGTGCAAGGCGATGCACCTGGGAAACAGGAACCCTAGAACAGAGTACTGGATGGGAGGGGTGACACTCAGTACCATGACTGAATAAAGTGACCTTGGAGTCATCATAAGTGACTCCTTAAAGCTATCAAGTCAGTGCAACATGGCATCTAGCAAAGCAAGTAGGATGCTTGATTGTATTGGGAGGGGTACTGTAGCAGAAAAAAAAGAAGTAATACTCCCCCTGTAGAGATCATTGGTGAGGCCACACCTGGGATACTGTGCCCAGTTCTGGAGTCCTCACCTCAGGAAAGATGGGGCTAGGCTAGAAATGGTGCAGCACTGGGTAACAGAAATGGTTCAGGGCCAGGGCAGGCAGTATAGTCTATTGGTTAAGGGCACTGAGCTGCTAACCTGGTGACCTGGGTTTGAATCCCATCATCCCACACTTGCATACTGTGTGAGCTTGAGCAAGTCACTTAACTTCTTTGTGCTCCGAAGTCACACTTGGAAACAAGCTCCAGCTTAGTGTGCCTTTCCTGGTTAAACAGTTTCTCCTTTCTCTTCCCTTTCCCAGCAGGGCAGGTCCTATGAAGAGCGCCTGAAGGCAGTTAACGTACTCATGGAAACCAGAAGGGAGGAGGGAGACATGATACAGACCTTCAAATTCCTAAAATAAATTAACAGGGTGAACTGCGGGGAATAATCTAATCTGAATTCTGGCTCATGGCTCATATGATCACAAATAGAAACTAACAGGAGGGAGGTTCAGAAAGGACAAGAGGAAGTATTATTCTACAGAAAGGGTGGTGGAGCCATGGAACAGGATACTGGCTGAGGTGGTGGCTGTGAAGACTGTTAGAGGTTTTAAGCATAAATGGGACAGATCGAAGGGTATTGTGGTGGCTTGGGGCATCAGATAGAATGTGGGTGAGTATGGGAGGCCAGCACCCTGGAGGATCAGTAGGTCCCCGGGCAAAATAGGGAACCCAGGCGGACTGGATTGACCTTTGCTCTTTTTCAGCCACCATTGCCTATGTTTCTAAGATCTTTTTTTAATTCTTAACCCATTTATAAACTATAAATGATGGATTATTTTGTAATACTCTTACACGATGGCATGTTTTTTTAAGTAGTAGTATTTCTTATTCAGCAAGAAATGGCATCATATAGTTTTTAGTAACAATGTATTTTGTTCTACCAAAAACATCAATATAACTAAGCATTTTTCTTTTCATTATAGTTCATTCCATTACAGTTTATAATAGCTCCTGCTTTCTTGTCACCACCATTAACATCCTAATCATCTTGGTGGGGCTCTGTTCTGTTTACCATCAGAAGAGTCAGATAGCATCTATTCACAGTATGAAGTTTGTAAGTACGGTCAAAAAGTAACCTCAAATGAAGATTTTAATAAAAGCTGTTTTAACAAGCATTTATCAATGCCGAATGTTTCCTTGCATGATGTATGTGACAGGGGTGTATTGTGTTAGTTGAAACACAATTTAAGGTCACTAAACAAATCCTCACCTACTGCAATACTTTGCAGGCTTTCCAAAATGCTGATGACATTAGAATAGCCTTATCATACCCTGAAACAGTTAAATAATACATTTCTTCTCATATATTATGCTACTGGTACCAGCTAGGACAGATTCATATGCCACTGGCCTGGGTACAAATTTACTGTAGCTCAGATTTTCTTAGACAAGTAAGCATTAAGCTACGATGAAGGTGGCATCTAATGCTGGATTAATGCTTGGTTGGGAGGGTTGTGGCCCTAGGCCAGAGGCTGAGGGAGAACAACCGCCCCACCATGCATTAATCGCATTGGCACTAGGACGATTAGTCACCAGATTTAAGACCGTGGGCATTTGGTTGCGGTTTAATGTCGTCTGATCATTTGGTCCCCAGAGTAAGCGTCGCGCAAATGTTGCCGTGGGTTTAAATCGGCGACATATTGTCCGATGTGTCAAGTGCCTGCAATTCAGTCAGTGCTGTCTTTTCACCCCCTCTCTGTTTTCGAACCCCCACCTTTCCTCTAAATTTCGGCAGTGCTGTCTCCCAGATGGGGTTACTAATTAAACAGCTGCTATTTGGTTAAACATGCTGGTACTGTAATAGATGGCTTTTTGAATGGGAATCAGTATTTGCCAGACTGTTTCTGCCATTCCTTCCATTCGCAGTTATAGCACCATACCTGAGTGAACATTATTGTTAAAACTCCATCACTGGGACCAGATGGCATTTATCTCAGATTGCATAATCAGCTGGCAGAGAACTTAGCACCATACCTGAGCCAGCATTGTTGTTAAAAGCCCCAAATCGCTGAAATTCAATTACATACCATAGTAGCAGCATAACTGATTGTCCGTGATTGGTAATTGGTAATTGAATTCATGATAGAACCTGCTATCTAATGATTTATATAATTTGAGCATTAGTCTCACCTGTATATATATGCTACTTATGGTCTCAAAGCACTGCTGAGGTGTTTTGGAAATGGAATTTATTCAGAGTCAGAAAGGAAAGCCAAAGCTTGCTCTTGATAATTTCTTGTACACAAAGGAGAAGGATGGATCGGAAAATAAGATAATTTAGAGATGTGAGATGCGAAGCTGCAGGGCAAGACTACACACTGTTGGTAATGCTATTTGCAAATCTCCGACAGAACACAATCATGCCCTATACATGGCAAAGTTGTGGTCAATGCAGCAAAAGCAAACATTAAGCACAGGGCAAGAGAAACTGAGGAGCCAACATGTAATGTTGTTCATCAAGGATTGCAGGAGGTGGATGTTTGACACGCACACCTTCTTCCATCACAGGACACCTTGAGGAGAGGTGTTCATAGACAGAGGCAGCTATGCAGCACTAATGAGCACTGCGATATTCAGGAATATGCAAATACAATTAGCAATGAACCTTTTTTACGTGTAAACGAGGACATTGTAATTTTTGCTAGTGATGATGACCTTAGATGTTTAGCACAGAATGGTCATTGGTTTTGCAACAGTACATTTAGTGTTGCACCACGGGGAGACGATAAGATGTATACCGTGCACGCATTAGTGAACGGTGTAAACCATCCATGTGTGTTTGCCCTTCTCCCTGGACGTAGTGAGGCTGTGTACCTTAAGTTCTTTAAACACTTGGGGGTATTACTGTCTGCAAAACTTAGTGCGCTAAGTATTATGCTAGACTTTGAACTTGCTGCCATTAATGTGTTACAGAAGATTGTTCCAAATGCAGACCTCAGCGGGTGCAATTTTCATCTGGGACAAGCTTTGTGGTGCTATATTCAAAGTGCTGGTTTGCAACAGCGTTACATCAAGGAGGAAGAGTTTGCTCTGAAAGTTCGGAGCTTACTTGCGCTGGCTTTTGTACCGCAAGAGTTTGTAGAAAAATACTTTGAAATGCTACAGGATGATGACAGTTTTTCTGATCTTAAAATAATCCTCAATTATTTCGAGGATATATACATTGGAAGACCATACAGAACAAGAAAAAGTAGACGAAAGCCACGGTACCCAGTCTCGTTCTGGAATCAGTACCACTGTGTTGTTAATGATCTTCCATGTAGTAATAATGCCCTTGAAGCGTGGCACCAAGCATTTGCAAGAACTGTGACAATTGCACATCGCACTCGTGCTAGACTGGCTCGCAAATTGAGACAAGAACAGCACGCTGTTTCTCTGCAGCTTGGTCAGGATCCACCGAGAAAGAATAGTAAATACTTGAAGCTGAGCAAAATTTACAAAAACATATGTGGTGACTTTGCAAGCCGTGAACCTAAGCAATACCTTTCTGACATAGCAAGTGTCCTTGAAATAAATGTTGTTTAAAGGATTTGTCATAAAGCTTTTATTGAACTTAGGATTTTACTGAATTTAGCACAAAGTGTGATGCTGAAGTTCAAATGACCTGAAGTTTGGACCATTTTAATAAAGTTTTTACTGATTTTAGAAGTTTTTAAAGCTAGTGCCTGTTTTTAAAGCACCTGCTCAAAATAAATATGTCATGCACAAAGCACAAGATCCAGATACACAACATACATAAACCCCCTCCTTCCCAGCAGTTCGAATGAGAAAACACAGTTCCTGCTGACCAGACCAATGCCCTGAAGTTATAGCCATTTCAATGGGAGAGCGAGGGGTTCAGAATCGAACAGCTGCAGTTTGGTCACACATGCTGGTACCCAGATACAAAATAAGCACTGTGCAAAACACATTTTAATAACCAAATAAGCTGACCCACTGAAGTTATAACCATTTTAATGGGAGAGCGAGGGGTTCCGAATCGAACAGCTGCAGTTTGGTCTGGCACCCAAGATACAAATAAGCACTGAAGTTATATAACCATTTTAATGGGAGAGCAAGAGGTTTGGCATTTTACCAACAGAGCGACATTTCGACCGTGACTATATGAGACACACGACTTTTACGAGCAATAATATTTTGACCATTCGACGGTTTTACCTCAATATTATGTCCGCGACATATTGACCAGGAACTATTCGTCTGCTTTCGATCGCATTAGATGCCACCGCCAGAGTGGCTTAATTCGCTTATAACATGGGCCGCGCAATGACAGAGTCGCCAGGAGCCTATTTCATGTGCCTTGAACAACATAGCACAGGGAGTCGGAGTTCAGAGAAACATTTTTACTGCACTTTCAAATCTTGTTCAAAAACAGCATTAAGATGCTGATGCAGTGAAAATATTCACTCCATGTAAGTAAGGCAAATAGTGGGGCTCACATGCCAGTCCGGAAAATGTGCAGATCTGCGCAGGTATTTCTTTCATACCAGGCACTGGAGGTCTCCAGCGCACTGCTCACTCGCCGCGGTGTCCGATCGCTCCCAAATTTGCATGCAGGCCAGGTCACTTCCCCTTGCCTCTCGCAGAGTCGTCAGACGTAGGGCACTGCATCTTGTGTAGTGTGTGCTGCTATTGCCTCTCCAGTGTGCTGCCTTCCAGTGTCTGCATGTAGCTGGTCTTCCTCTCCCTGTGCCACACTTGCCTCTCTAAAACTCGCTCCCCACCTGCGCCCAGTGCTGCTAAGCTGTCTGACTGACATTAGTACTACAATTTTCAACACGGCATCTATCGTGGATTAATACCTGCTCCGACTTTGCCCCCATGATGCAATTTGACCAATTGCGGGTCCCCATTCCACCATTCACATTATTGCCATGTTACTATATTGTTTGTGGCTCTGTTCGGGGACTGAACCAGCAACCCACTGTTTTACAGTGCTGTGCTTTTACCCTCTGTGCCATTCAGCCCAAACTATATTTCTGCACTACTTTTCCTCTGTTTCTTTATTAATGAGGTAAGTGACATAAAAACAAAATTACTGTCCCTTGAACTTTATTTTCTTTTGGCTGCTTGTCTACGCATGAGATCATATCGCCCTGTTTATGACATCATATTTGTCTCCACAGTAACATATTAGGATGTCATAAACAGAACTGTGACTGTAGAACTAGATAAGCAGAGAGAGCAAATAGAGAAGAGATCCTGTTCCATGCAAATGTCCTTAGTAATAAAGAAATAAGTGCAACAAAACAGAAAAAGAGTGAACTATAAGCTACATTCTTTCTGAATATTATATTTTATAGAGTTCTCCCAACAACATCAGGGGCTCTTTAATGCTGTAGTACACTGCAAGCAAACAATTGGCATTGACAAATACTTGTTTTCTCATGTTTAGACATTACTGTACTTTTGATATTTTGATATTCAACATTGTCCTGCACTTAGATTCCCCTTTGGCCTCTCGATTCCTCCCATCCCCACTCTTCCTCAGCTGCAGCTACGCACTTTGTTCCCTGTCTCTGCCTGGGAATAGTCTTCTTGCTGACTTACCAACAGCACTGTCATGTTTTGTACATTATTAACCATAAATTGTGCCTTTTTGTCTGTTTTGTTCCTACTATACTGTGTGATATGTACCTCCTCTATGAACTATGTAACTTACACCTCTGTATAACTGTTTGGAATCTCCTATTGTACAACACTGTATGTGTATTTGTTTTTATCTGTTCAAGATTTGTACTCTCCTGGGTCGTGCCTGAAAATAGGCAGTTCTGTCTAGTGCACTTACCCAGTTACCAAAAGCAAATAAATAAATGCTGCATGCTAAAAATGTTGAACTGCTTATATTACCCCCACCCCCTCAGGTATTCATGTCCTTGCCATCTCGAGTTTTCTTTTCATCCTTAACCCTTTCCACCCTCACTCCCTACCTCTCTTCCAGCCCTCTTTCTCTACTCTATTCTTCTATTGCAAGCAGGGTCATTACTTTTTGTCAGTGTAACCCTTCGTTTCACAGTAGTAGAGTAATATTTCTAAACATATATTTACTTGATACTTGCACCATAACTTTTGATCTGCATTTTTTCTTCTTTCTTTTGTCCACTGTTCTTGTATCATTTCTCTCAGTCTTTTCCAATCCTTTTTGGGTGTTTATGCCCCAGTCTACTACTGGATGCTCCAACCACCTTGAAATCTTTGACTTTACTGTAGTGGTTTGGATGTGTGGTGCACACTTGAAGTTTTCTACCTCTCTCAGCACACTCCCATACTTATGGGGACTGGGGCACAAGGGGACCCCTACTAGTGCAGTCTTTATCGACCTATCCAAGGCCTTCGACCTGGTCAATCACAATCTGCTATTGACCAAGCTGGGCAATGTAGGTCTTGACAGCCATTCCCTAAGGTGGTTCGAAAGCTACTTAACTCGCCGTACATAGAGGGTAAAATGGAAAGACTCCATATCAGAGCCGCTCCCATTAAAAGAGGGAGTGCTGCAAGGGTCAATACTCGCGGCCCCCTCCTCTTCTCCCTTTTCATCAATGAACTGAGCAACCACTGTGGTATAAGCTCTGTGTTCTAGTATGTGGATGATGCTGTCATCTATCGACCCTCCGCTAATCTGGGAGACCTCAGCCCCTTGCTACAAGGTGACATGAGTTCCCTAGAGAACTGGCTTGTTAACAATAGAATAGTCCTTAACATGGATAAGACCAAGGCCATGCTGTTTGGTCCAAGATCCCTTGGACATGACAGAGAACAGCACTTACATCTGACCTCCATGTCGGTAGCAGGCTAGAGGTTGTGGCATCACTAAAATACCTTGGCCTCACCCTGGATCAGGGTTTCAACCTCAAGAACCACGTGGACCAAGTTACTAAAACCTTACATGGGAAACTAGGCACCCTCTACTGACTGAAAAACCAGTTGATACCTGAAGCAAGGGTCTCCATCGCCACCAGCGTCCTCCTCCCAACAATCACCTACGCGGCCCCAGTAGTCTATGGAGTAGCAAGACTTGAGATGAATAGACTACAAGTACTGCACATTAAGGTGGCTTGGTTCGCTGCCCAGTCAAACCCCAGGAACCATCACTGTGACACTCTATCCCTACTAAACTGGCCCTCTTTGGATGCCCATCTCAAGTACCCCCTGCTATGCCAAACCTTCAAATTAATTAGCCCAACTCCCCCTTCCAGCATCTCTGGACTTATTGCGTTAAAGAATAATCCCGAGCTCCTCTGCACAACAGATCGCACTCTCCTAGCTGTCCCCAGAGTAAGAACCAAGGCAGGGGGCAAGTCTTTTTGCTCACACTGCACCCACCCTATGGAACTCCCGCCCTCCCAGGATGCAGGAAGCACCCTCCATCAAAAGTTTCTGCACTAGGCTTAAGGCTCACATGATGGCAACTTCCAAATGCAGCTGCTAGGGTCATGGGACCACCATACAGACAACTGAACCTCACAGTCCTATACTACCCGCTGAGTGTAATTTGTACCTGCAAGGTGGCTCACACCCTCCTCGTTCATTTTTCATGTCGATACACATACTCTGCTGTATGTTGCTCTCAGCACATGTTACCAGCTGACTGTGCAATACTGTATAACTTGTATCATACTGTATATTTTCATTATCGTACTGTGATATTTATCAATGCTATGTAATCCTGGGTCGCCCCTGAAAAAGGAACCTCCGAGGCCCAGTGGGCTTACCCGGTCACCAAAATTGAATAAATAAATAAATAATTATATTTAAGAGATTTTTTTTTGCTCCATTTTTTTAACACTATTTTTCACTCTTTGCTTCCATCAGACGGGAACTCTTGTCAGCCATCTCCAGAGCCCTTATCCCGTCCAGTCCGAGACCCACCTGCTTGTGACTCAGGACCCCCCCAATCCACCCGTGACTCACCCAGTGGCCAGGCCCCCTCAGCTTGCCCTGTGAGATGGGTCTGCTTTCAGCATCACAGTTAACTCCTCATGTTACATCCAGTAATCATACAGTACTCCCCTATTCTCCATGTCTGAAGCCCCTCCACCATTTGCTATATATATATTTTTTTTTACTTTTGTTTTTTTCTATTATATGTGATCAATTTAATGTATAACTATTTGCACTGGAGACTTTGTGTTGGTTATAGTGCACGATTATAAGAGATTTATTATGGCTAACAAGCAGATGTGCTCTTGGTACATGCTATATCTGGTACTATACCTTTCATGAAATGATTGAAATACCCAGCACTATACAGAGCCCCATACCCTGATGAAGACTTATTCTGAGTTGAAGCACCAGTGTAAGTGCGATTGCTCCCAACACAGCTCTGAATTAAACTATTTTGCTTCACGTCTTTCATCTCTTGGAACTTTTGTATTTATAACTCAGTGATATTTGAAAGATGGCAGCCACGCTGGGCTAAGCTGTCAGCACACTCTACACAGAGAGCACAATAGTTTATTTGTTTTTGTTTATTTTTGTTTATTTTCATTTTATTTTTTCTGTGTTTTATAGAGTAGTTAGGGGTAAAGAAGTGAAGTATTTTAGTGTTAGTAGCATCTTTTTCGGGATTGTTTGAAGTGTTAAATAACGTCTGCCACATATTGTGAGGACTGGATAGTCAATCGGCTAGTCCTGTCTCTCTTGTGTCATTTTGTCTTGCTGTGTTTTTAAATATTCATCTGTTTTTGTTCACTTTACCTGGTGACTTCGTTTTTGGGCCAGGTTCGAGGATGAGGAGATTTTGAGGAGTCTTTGGTGTGACCCGAGTTTGTGGAGCTTCTCCTGAGATGAAGAAGAGGAGTTGCGGCTGCTTCCGACTGTGTGTAATTGCCGGATTTGAGCTGAGCTGTTAACTGCGAGTGGAGTGGAGGTTCTGTTGCCAAGGCTGGGCTATTTGAACTTTTTGGTGGTTTTCGGCGAGGCAGTTAAGGTGATTTGTTTTGCCAATTGGAGCGCCTTGCCATCCGCTTTATGAGAAGGTTAAGAGGGGAATTGCTCTGTCCATGTTGCCCTGACCTGAACCAGGGGAGTGCCGCTGGGTGATTGTTGGTGCGGAGGACTGGGCCTTTGGCTGTCGGAGGATGATTGTATGGTGCACGGCCCTTGTTGGTCTCAGTGGGGGGGGGGGGCTAATAAGCCTGTCCCACACCGTGATCTATTTGCACTCAGATCTCCCGGAGGCGTTCTTCTCGGGGGATGGTTTGGTAGCTTGGAGAGAAGCAAAGTTCGCTGTGGAGGCCTATTGACTCTTGGCCTTGATGAACTCCAGGAAGTAATTTATTCAGAACAGTTTGAGATCTACAGCCCAGAAGATTGTTCCTGGACATAGAGTCAGACTATCCCTCTTTTTGTTCTTTTGCCTGGTGGACAGTGAGAGTGTCCTGCTTTGCTGCAAACAGTAAAAAAAAAAAAAAAAAATGGACATGGTGTACCCCAACCAAAATGAGAGTTTGATTTGGGGAGACATTTTCTTTTATTTCTCTGGTGAGGTGAGAGCTCCCAGCAGTTGTAAATTATCTGTTGGAGAGAACCGTGGCAATCTCCTTTCAACTAACTTATTATTTTTATCTACTCTGTTCATTTGATACTTTATATCTATTTATTGCATTATGGAGTTTGTATGGTGTGGTGTATGACTGGAAAGTTTGTGTGGTGTATAATTGAAGCTGAGTGGTTGGGTGGATACGTGTGGTGTGTATTAGTGGTGTTGGCGTGGATTTATTTTGGGTGCTTGTTGAGTGTGTAAAGATGTGCTGGGACGGTCAGGCATTATTCCCCCTTCAGACTTAAAGACCTCTGCCCTTTTAGGTGTCCCGCACTGTCCCCTGAGGTATACAGATGGCGTCGGGCTCTGGGGATTGTGAAGAGGAGGAAGGCGGGGGCAGAGCCTGGTGGGGGAATGGAAAGGAATGGGCAGATTGAGACAGTGGGGACAAGAAGATGCCCTGAGGTGAAATGGGTTCAGGAGAGGGGTCTTTTCTGCCTGATCCCCATACCCAAGGGTTCTTCTTGTAGCAGGCAGGCAGCTCGGTCATCACCAGTGACTCATCCTACTTGGACGGTTTTATGTAGCTCCAGGTCCAATAAAAACAAGACTGCTATAATAGCTGATCTTGTTGGGTCATCGGACCTGGTGTGCATCACCGAGACCTGGCTGGATGAAAATGCTGGCTCTGTTTTGGCTTCAGCTGTACCAGTCGGGTTATCGGTGATACACCGTCCGAGGTTGTATCGTAGGGGTGGGGAAGTGGCCACCTGTTTTAGATCAGAACTGAACCTGGTGGAGGTACCAGTGGGAACCAGCAACTTCTTTGAATGTATCATGGGCGAGGGTGTGGGGTGCAGCATCCTTCTCATTTACCGTCCACCAGGTAATGGGAATGTTTTCCTGTGGGAAGTTGCGGACTTCTTTGTCGACCTGAAATTGGGATCCTCCAGATGGCTGATCCTGGGGGATTTTAATGACTGGCTCGACGACAAACTCTCACAGTTTGGTCAGGACTTCCTCCAGTTGATGAATTATCTGGGCTTCGCACAGGTTATTTCCTCCTCGACCCATATAGATAGTCATTCATTGGACTTGCTGTTTCTCCTGGGGATGGAGATATCTGACTTGGTGGTGGAACCAGTCGGGTGGTCTGATCATCATACCATTGGGTTCAGTTTCCTGGCCCCCCCCAGTAGGCCAGCCCCTATGGAGATGGTCTGGTACCGCCCTTTGAGGGGTGTTTCCCCAGAGGGCCTGATGGCAGTGCTGGAACTATCGAGTCTACCGAGTGAATGCATGGATCCTGGGGACCTGGTACTTGCCTATAATAAGGCAGTGGTAGGGGCCCTGGATTCCATTGCTCCTGTTCTTGTTCGCCCCCTCACTCTTCGCCCCAGGTCTCCTTGGTTTGATGAGACCTTGAGGGAGTTGAGGAGAGTGGGATGAAGGCTTGAGAGATGTTGGCGGAAGTCGGGCCTAAAGTGTGACAGGTTTAGATTGATGGACCTTTACCAGGTCTATCAATCAGCGATTACCAGCAAGAAGGTAGAATTCCTGTCCAGGGAAATTGCTGCTGCACAGAATCGACCAGCCCAGCTCTTCCGGACTGTGTACAGATTGTGAAATCCAATCTGTGTTCAGCCCGGAAGTGTTTTTTCACAGGAACGGTGTGAGGAGTTTGCTTGATTCTTCACAGATAAGGTTGCCACAATCAGGTCTGATCTCCTTCTAACTCTCTCCAATAGGAGCTGTGGTGGTCAGCAGGAGATGTTGGACACCCAGTGTGTGTGGTTTGACTTCAGCCTGCCCACAGTTAATGACACTGTGATGGTTATCCAGTCACTGCGACTGACCTACTGTAGTTTGGACCCGGACCCCACATGTCTTTTAATAGGATGTGTGGATAAAATTGGCCCAGTTCTTGCCAAGATAGTCTGGTTGTCTTTGGAGAGGGGGATCTTTCCTGATCCCCTGAAGGAAGCCGTGGTTCAGCCCCTTCTTAAGAAATCCTCCATGGACCCGGACTGTCTGGCTAACTACAGGCCTGTCTCTAACCTACCCTGTGTGGGTAAGATTATTGAGAAAGTGGTTGCATCGCAGCTGGATGATCATTTGACCAGCCACAGTATCTATGATTCTCTCCAGTCCGGATTTAGGGAGAGACATAGTACAGAGATGGCCCTTGTCTGGGTACTAAATGACCTCCTAATAGCGAGAGATTGAAAGACCCGTTCCATCTTGGTCCTTCTAGATCTCTCTGAGGCATTTGATACTGTGGACCATGAAGTGCTGTTGGAGTGCCTGCAGTTTATCTGTGGACTGTCTGGTTCAGTCCTCAGTTGATTTCAATCTTTCCTCGAGGGTAGGACTCAGAGGGTGGTGTCTGGGATTTTTTACTCGGCACCACTCCCCCTATCCTGTGGGGTACCGCAGAGCTCCATCTTGGCACCCATGTTGTTCGTAGTGTATATGCTGCCATTGGGAGCAATTATTAGGCAGTACAGCTTGAGTTTTGACTGCTATGCAGATGACACTCAGCTGTACATGTCCTTTGTACCAGGCCAGGGCAATGCTGTCTCGGCCTTTAACAAGTGTCTCACTGAAATCCAGAACTGGATGAGTGTGAGTTGGTTGCAGTTAAACCCTGAAAAAACAGGTGTTGGTTGTGGACCCAGGTTGTCGGGAGGCGGGTTTGCTGACAGGATCACCTTCGGATCTTTGTCTTGGGGGTGCCCAGTTATCTACCTCAGACTGGTTGCGGAAACTGGGCGTTATATTTGATGACTGCCTGACCTTTAAATCACAGGTGTCGGCTGTTGTCAAAACCTCTTTTTACCATCTGAGGAATATCGCCCGGGTGAAGCACCTGGTTCCTTCCGATGATCTTCCAGTTTTGGTCCATGCCTTCATTACCTCCCGCCTTGACTACTGCAATGCCCTTTACCTAGGGCTACTGGGGGTTGATATCCACCACCTGCAGCTAGTGCAGAATGTGGCAGTTAGGCTTCTGACTGGTGCCTCCAGGACCAGTCATAAAATGCCTGTCCTCCGCAGACTGCACTGGCTGCCAGTACAGTGGTGGATCACCTTCAAGGTCGGTTTGCTGACCTATAAGGCCCTACATGATCAGGGACCTAGTTACTTGCAAGATCTTCTTCACCCTACTGTCCCCCCCTCTCCAATCCACCAATGAGGGATTGCTAGAGATTCCCAGGGTCCGTTTGAAGACATCAAGAGCCAGGTCATTTAGTTTCATGGCCCTGACCCTGTGGAATTCTCTACCTCTTCGGGTGTGAGATTGCCTGACCATCCAAAGTTTTTATGCAACCTTGAAAACTTATTTATTTAGCCTAGCGTACCCTGTTTTTTAATGATGTTATGTTGATTGGTTTTATCATATTGTTTATTTTTTGTGTATTTTTTAATTATTCACTGTGCAAGCTCCTTGGTGTTGGAAAGTGCTTTTTTCAATTATAAATAAAGCATGATTTGATTTGATTGGTAATACTGTGAGTAGAGTCGGGGGGCAGCTTCCTGGTGCTCACTGTTTTTTTTGAGAGACTGCTATCAGAAGTGTGAATAGTGCCAGCCCTTCAGTGGTACCACCTGCAACCCAGGTTCAGGAGCAAGCATGGAATGTTAAGAGGTCAGCCGGGAGAAATCGAGCATCCCACAGTATGCCCACATTCTTAATGGAGGGAGGGTAGCAGTCTCTTCTGCTGTTCTGCCACCTGGATGCCCAAAGATGCTATGCACCTGGAGAGGTTCATGCAAGCAAGGATATATGCACTGCCATGAAACGCTTGCCCCCTGTGTCCTGGGTGGGTAAAACCAAGGAGGAAAATCACAGTGCACGACTGTATAATGCCAGCACTCTCAGGCCCAACCAATCCTGATAGCCAGTTAGACTCCAACATATGACGGACTGGTGGAAAGAACTTGCTGGCTTCCCCCATCAGAATCCACCGTGGAGAGCCTTGTACTTGTTAGACCCCCATTATGGAGGTAAGCAACGGAGAAGATGCCAGACAGGTCTGGGAGGTAAGTGGGCAGAGGTGGGTAATACAGGAGCAGAGATAAAGAAAATTAATGTGTGAATATATTGTCCCCAGTTCAAAGAAACGTGACCAGTCAGTGTACTTTAGTTTCAAGATCAATCTAGGGCACTAAGCTGTGAATCTAGGAACCCAGCAGACCTGGATTTGAAACCCACAACCTGTCCTGTCCTCCTCCACTTACATACTGTGTAACTCTGACCAAGCCACTTAACCAGCCTGAGCTTCCAGGACTAACCTGAAATCAAGCTTTGGCTCACTGTGCCTTTCCTGGCCAAACACTCTAAAATAAAAAAATATATAAAAAAGAACAGTTATTTGAGTGATTATAATCAATGACAACCTGGGTTTCTTTGTGCTGTTTTATGACTGAAGTATGGGTCCGACATCAAACCACAAAATATTCTCAGTCAAACTTGTTCTTCAGAAACAATGGTTACATTGTCAGTTAGATGTGGTAATGGGGGGACTGTCAAGGGGGCTACAGAATGAACAACTCCTACATACATCTATAAAAAAGAAGCTAAATTCCTGCCCAATGTCACTAGGCCCGAGTATACAGCTGTCGCCCACATCCTAAGCCTAATGCACTGTGAAAATGTTTACTAACCTCTCCAAAATGGAAAGCAGATACTATCATGAGGACGATCCTCCTGAAGAACATATAGAGCCCATATCAGTGGGACAGACAGGTGTAGGTCTGTCACTGGAGTAGCTTCAGCAATGATCCGAGCACCATTGCATGCCGGGCATTACTCAGTTAAGTTGAGGAGCAGTCGATAGTGATAGTAGAAGTCTCCCTGCAATGGATAAACAAAAATAAACAGAAAACAACTTCAAAATTTAATAAAAAGCAGAAAACCAACACAGCTGCAACTCAAGCACCACTCCGAAGCCATCACATGCTGGTGGAAATCTCCACAACCAACCAAGCTTCATCAAACAGTCTGCAGTCTGTACTATCTGAGCAGCAGCTGCATCGATGAATGTTCAAGAAACCAGGCAGCTCTAATCAAAGAGCAACCTGCATTTGCGTGGCTCTCAAGGGCGGAGTGGGTGTGCTGTAGCTTATAATAATAATCTTTATTTTTTAAGCTCCTTTCAAGATATCAAGGCACTTTACAATAATAAAACATAGTTCCATAAACAACAAACACAATAATAAATAGCACAACAGAGTTTAATAATAAAGCAGTCCCACATTTTGATG
Organism: Neoceratodus forsteri; assembly: GCA_016271365.2. Taxonomy (NCBI): domain Eukaryota; kingdom Metazoa; phylum Chordata; order Ceratodontiformes; family Ceratodontidae; genus Neoceratodus; species Neoceratodus forsteri. The sequence goes on from CM057451.1 coordinate 754,852,575, forward strand.
TCATAGTGAGGGGATGGAGGGTAGCACAGTGCACATAGGGAGCTGAAGTGTAATTTGTTCCCATAGCGTGTTTCTCAGGGCAGTGCTGTCCCCAGGACAGCACCTTTTAGCTCCTCCTCCAGCTTACTCCTGTTGGTGGATTTTGCCCACTGGCAGCACTGCCCCTGGGGCAGCACCCTTGTGCTCCACCTCCCACTTATCACTATTGGTGGATTTCGTCCCCTGCCCCCAAGGCAGCAACCTGTAGCTGTTACTTCCCACAAATCTGATTGTTACAAGTCTGAGGAATTGAGGGTTTTAAGTGTAGATGAGAATGTTATGGAAATGTTCTCCCTAGCAATGTGCACTGCTAGGCTTTGAATTTTGGTGGCTCAAGGTGTACGACTGTCTGCATCTAAAAGAGCTGGACTTCAAATGTTCATATCTTAACTGTTTTTTTGTGCTTTGTGTCAAATTCATTTATGAGCATTTAATCATATAAGTGCCACAAATCATTCCCTTTTTTTAATATTGCTAAATTAAGACAGACATAAGCGAAAGAATATATTTTATTTATAAATTGTAATAAATGGGGCAGTGCCTTGAAGACTGGCTACTGGTGCTGCCCTGGAGCAGTACCATGATGGCCGGTTTCTGTTGGCTGCCCCAGTCCTGCGTGCTGGCCAGCTTTATGCAAATGAAAGTACTGAAGTGCTCTCTTATTGGAGCACTTCACTTCTTTCAAGTACACAAAGTTTATGCCCATGAAACTGTGACCACTGTCATACTCTGCTTGCGTGGTCATTGGTCTGTCAGGGACAAGCCCAATGTAGATTGCTCTGTATTGGGCTAGTCCATGACACACCTCTGCATGCCGTTCTCTGAAACAAAATGTTTCTTGTGTACGCGCAAGGAAACATAAACATATCTTGAGATAATTAAAAATATACTGATAATGAATCTATGTATGCCAGCAGTACATTCTTGCTAAACAACTACTGTACATGATGACATTTTTTGCCAACAAATACTGCAGGTTTATATATCTTTTTTTTATTAGACCCTCTTGTATTTTATGCACCTGTGGGCTGAAGGTCGGGATGAAATATACAGTACTGTATATGCCTTAACTTCCATTCCTCCTTAAGTGATTAGGGAAAAGCTACTTGGATTGAGAATCTAAGGATCTTCTTTGGGGGATATCTCTTTCCTCCAGTCACACCTATGGAACTTATAGTCGTCAGGCACTAGGACCACATAGAAACTTTTCTAGCAGTCCAGTAGGGGCCGCCCACACCGATGTTGTAAGCCAGCATCCTTGCATATATAAGCATGGGCAGCACCCTCCCTCTTCAGTTCTTTTCCCACTGTCGACCATACCATACTCGCACTTACATCTGCAGAAGCTTCATCATTAAGCTGACCACCAATTTTCTATTTACCTTTTCTTTCTTTTGAGTACCAAATCACTTTATTTTAAAGTGATTCCTCTTGCTTTGTATATCGACAATGAAAGATTCCTCCAACCTTTTCTGTTGCTGCTGCTGTGGAAAGAAGATTTACTCCAAAGATGAGCATGACCTCTGCTTGTGCTGCCTAAGGCCTAGCCACAATGCCCTCACCTGCGAGCTCTGCCTGAAGTTCAACATCGCCACCTAGCAGCATCACCAGAAAGCCCTGCAGTCCTTTCTTCTGGAGCAACAACTAGCCAGGATGGAACAGGGACCTTCAGGGACTACCACCTCCCATTGCGGCTCGCTCTTCAGGCTCTCAGGCCACCAAGGCCTGGGACAAGTTTTTGGGGAAACACTCAACCAGGACAGGGAACGTAACAAATACTGCCCCCCCCCCCCGGAGGCACTCCTGGTCTCCGATTGTTACTGCCTTGTCTTCCAGGATAGCGCCATTGACCACTTCAGCATCAACCCTTCCTGCCACCCAGGCCTCAGCTCCTTCCAGGCCATTCCTGGCAGTGAGTTCCACCAGCCTTTCTATGGCAGGTGAAGGGCCAACGACCTTTAACTTGGCCGGGTCATTGATGCCAGCTCCACCGCTATGAGCTTTGCAGCTGCAAGGTCCTCTGGCGTCGGGCCCCACTGCCTTTGCTTCAGCAAGTGGTGCTCCAGAGACACAGGGGCCTCTGGACCCTCTGTCAGCTCTCTTGGCACTTGAGTTGCCTCTTCCTACCATTGACCTAAACATGGTGCTTTCCTATATTACAATGGCACTAATCCAGCAGCTCATTCCTCTGGCCTGCACCTTCATCACCATTTCCAGGGGGTGTTGCCTCTGTGTCGATGCCAGTTCATCCCAGCACTCATTGCCCTCTCAGGCATCATTGGCATCTTTGCCATCAGTCCCTGCCTCAGACCAGATCAACACAGAAGAGGAACACCACCTAGAACTCATTCTCCCTGATGAAGAGGATAAAGAACGAGATGTTGGCGGTGATACTTCTGACAGATTCACTGTCTCATCAGGGAGTGAGAACTCTACAAAACATAGTCTGAGATCTCCAGAGGACACCTCCTTCTTCTCCCTTATGAAGCAACTTCAGGCTATCATGGGGTTCCAAACTGAGGAGGAGGATATCACCAGGAGGAACCTGGTGGATTTCCTGGAGATTCCCGAGTCTCCTCCCAAGGTCATCCCTCCTATGCTACCAGCCCTGGATGATGCTGCCACTGTGGCCTGACACAGGTCTAACATGGTTCCTGCCATGCCTAGGAAGGGGAATCCTTTCTATGCTGCCCAACCAAAAACTGACTCAGTGGTCATCAAGGCAGGTCATGATAAGTCCAAGGTGCCAAAGCACCTTAGTTCCCTCCCCCCTGACAGGAAATCTAGGCAGACTGACCTTTGGAGCAAGAGAACCTTTGCTTTAGCCACCTTACTGTAGGCCTCAGGATTGCCAATTACTTGTCTCATATGGTCAATTACCTAAACACCCTCTGGAAGAAGGGCAGAGCTGCAGCACAGGCCCTTCCTTAGGGTTCCCAGTGGCAGGAGCTTCTTAAACCTCTCCAGGCTGCAGCAGATGTCAACAGGCATCTCCTAAGGGCCATTTATGATATGGCTGATGCCATGGCCAGGGATACTGCAACTGGTATCTGCCTTAGAAGGCACTCCTGGCTGAGGGTCACAGGATTTGCTACTGATGTCCAGCAGAAAATTCTAAACTCTCCCTTTGGGGGCTTTAAGCCTTTTGGCCCTGATGTGCAGGATATTATCAATGACCTGCAGGCCTCTGGCAGAGCCATTAGGTATGTCCACTTCCTTTATCATACCCAACCTAGGAGCAGACCACGACCCTTCTTTCGTAAGGTCTTTCATAAGGCTGGGTCAAGAACAAGAACTCAGAGCAAGCACTGAGCAGGGTCTGCTTTGCCTGCTCCTTTCTCCATCATGAGTGCCTCTGCCAAAAGCCCCAGAGGTGGCAGTGCAGCCCCCGTTGCTGGCTCTGCTTCAGCATGACTCCTTGCCTGACTCCCTTCCTCCTACCCTAAGCCAGGAGGTGGTGGCTGGTGGTCATTTTCCCCTCCATCTAGATCAATAGAGGTCCCTTACGACTGATGCTTCGGTCCTGCAACTAATCGAGCCAGGTCATGCTTTAGAACTTCTAGAACAGCCTCCAGATTTTCTGCTTGTTCCCTCCCCTTATCCTCCTGATCACATTCTGGTGCTCCAGGTGGATGTTCTAACCTTGCTGCACAAAAGGGCTACAGAATCAGTGCCCAGGCAACAAAGGAATAAAGGGTTCTATTCCTGGTTCTTCCTCATCTCCAAGTGAACATGGGACCTGAGGCCCATTTTAGACCTCAAAGGCCTGAATTTCTATATCCAGTACAAGAAGTTCTGGATGGTCACCCTGCATGGCCTGCTGCCTCTGCTCAGGCAAGGAGACTGGTTATGCTCCCTGGACATACAGGATGCTTATTTGTATATCAAGGTTTGCTCCCCCCCACAAGTGGTACCTCAGGTTCCTGCTCCAGGGGGAACATTACCAGTTCTGGGTATTACCCTTTGGCTTATCATCTGTGCCATGGGTCTTTACCAAATGCTTAGCAGCAGTAGTGGTGCCCTCAGGCATGAAGGCCTGTATGTCTTCTCTTATGTGGATGACTGGTTACTGAAGGCCAGTCCAAGAATCTCCTGCTACTCACTCTGGAACATACCAGGCAGATGTTCCAAGCCCTAGGGATTACTTTCAGTCTGCCCAAGTCTGTTCTGACCCTGTGTCAATGGCTGCAGTACACAGGTGTGATTCTGTACATGGTCCAGGGCAAGGCCTTCCTTCCCCAAGACAGGGTGGAATGCCTAATAGCTCAGGTACAGTTGGTGACCCAAAGCCAGTACGTCACAGCCAGGACATTCTTGTGGTTGTTGGGCCTGATGGCTGTGGCCATTGTCACGGTACCATTGGCCAGACTACATATGCAGATCTCCCAGTGGACCCTGTGGATCAAGTGGGATTAACGCACAAACAATCTGAATCAGCAGGTTCTTGTCTCCTCTTCTGTACACAAACTACTTCAGTGGTGGATGGACCCCCACAATCTTCTAAGAGAGGTGTTCTTTTTCATACGTTCTCCTCAACAGATCCTCACCACGGATGCCTTGGATCTGGGTTGGGGAACGCATCTGGGTCTCTTTCGGACGCAGGGGACCTGGTCTCTGATGGAGGCTCACCTCCACATAAACATTTTAGAAATTAGGGCAGTTCTGTATGCCTTATGGGCCCTCCAGAACCATCTCTCCAGGTCCCTTGCTGGTACAATTGGACAACCTCAATGTAGTTTATTATATCTGCAAGCAAGGGGGGGACTCATTCTTACCCTGTGCAGAGAGACGATGAGAGTCTGGTACTGGGTTCTAGATCATGGTCTAGATCTATCGGCCATCCATGTTCCAGGTGACCAAAATGCTTTGGCAGACAGCCTCAGCCAATCACAGTCGAGAATTCATGAGTGGGAGCTGCTGACATCAATTGTAGATGAACTGTTTGACCAGTGGGGTCATCTAGAGCTGGACCTTTTTGCGTCCACACTCAATGCAAAACTGCTACATTTCTGCTCGACAGATCCAGGGCCTGGAGTTTTCTGGTGAGACGCGTTGTCCCTCTTCTGGAAAGGGAGGTTCCTCTGTACCTTTCCTCCCTTTCCTCTGATCCAGAAAGTGCTCACCAAGCTCCAAATGGAGGAGGCCACCCCAATTCTGGTGGCACCATTCTGGTGTTAGATCTGGTTTCCATTACTGCACCAACTGGCTGTGGAACCTCTAGTACCCCTGTCTTTCTGCAGGGACCTGTTGACATAGGCAGAGAATACCCTGATCCATCCAGACCTCAAGTCCCTCCACCTGTATGCATGGCTCCTGAAGACGTAGCCATTGCTTGGTTCAGTGTTACTTAAAAAGTGGCTCATGCCCTGGGGCCACTAGAAAACCCTCCATCAGGGCCACTTATTCAAAGAAGTGGAAGTGCTTTGCTGTATGGGCTGCTTTCCATCACCTTGACCTGTTCACTTATTTGGTGAATCAGGTTCTAGAGTATCTCCTGTCCTTGCCAGATGCGGGGCTCCAAAAGTCCTCTATTAAGATGCACCTGTCTGCTACATCAGCCTTCTTTGTGCCTACTGCTAGCCATTCTGTGGCCCAGTTGGATATGGACCATACTTTTCTGTGAGGCATTCTGCACTTGAAGCCTCCTATCCATACTCTGGTTCCAGCTTGGGACCTGAATTCCATTCTAGAAAAGCTAACTTTGCTTCCTTTTGAGCCAGCTGCATCTTGCAAGCTATGCTTTCTGTTGTGGAAAGTGTTATTTTTAGTTTTCGTTACTTTTACTCGAAGGATTTCAGAGCTACAGGCTCTCATGTGTGAGCAGCCTTATTTGATTTTCCACAAAGACAGAGTCTCTTTGCGCACTAACCCTTTGTTTCTTCCTAAGGTGGTGTCTGAGTTTACTCTAAATTAATCTATTCACCTGCCTGTTTATTACCCAGAGCATGCCAATCCAGGGGAAGCATTGCTCCATACTCTAGATGTGCATAGATTTCTCAGATACTAAATACACTATGCCAAGGACTGCAGAAAGTCCTCTCAGTTATTTGTCTCTTTCACCCTGTGGCAGGGTCTGCGTTACTGTCCTTTGGAGACAACCCCCCTTTCAAGACTGTTGCAACAGCATCCTGTAATTTCCACTGTGTCTATCTCTGACCCCCCTCCCTTTCCTGTACTTCTTTCTAGTTTCTCCTTAGGTAGGAAGGCCACCTACCTAGTGTTCTTGCTGTCCCTTTCCTTATTTCTTTTTTATTCTGTCTCCAAGGGCAGTCCCAATCCTGTTTACGTCCTTCGCGATTGTTCACACACTCGCCTACACGATCGTATGCACATTGCCCTCACGAATGTGCGCACATCGCAGTAGCGAGTCGGCGTTTTGAAAAGTTTGCTTTCCCCTTCTTTAAGCCTGTATACAAGGGGGAAGTTGATTTTTGAATGAAATAGTGTCGAAATTCCCTGGTACCTTCATAAAATATACTTCCACAATGAAACATAAGCAGCCCAATTCCAGGGAAAGTCTGAACTCTGCGTTTGAGACGCTAAGCATGTCAGCTGGCAAACTGAAGCTCAGAGAAGCCTTCACTGCAGTATTTACGCTTTAAAGAAGTTAGAATAACTCCCCCATTTAAATGCTAGCCTGGGACTCAGACTGCCTGCTGAATGAATGCTCAAGTAAAAGCACAAATAACAGCCCTGTTGAGATGTATGATAGTACAGGGTCACACCCAGAAGACACACAGCTTTAGCCTGTAGAAAGAGTTAACTCTGTTTCAGGAATGTTTGTTGCTACAAAAGAGTCTTTACTAAAAGATTCTGAAAAGATATTATTTGTCTGAACTGAATTGTCAAATGGATTAGATTTAAAAGTATTACCTGAATGGCAATATGTTTGTATTTTTTGGTTTCCCTTGTTCAGTACTGAGACCTCATGTAATTAGGACTCCACTCCAGCTTGTTCTCTGTTTATTTAAGCACCGGCCGGCCCAACCTCTCCAACATTTATGCAGAGTCTGAGTGGGAGGAGTCCAGAGAGCTTAGGAACAGCCCATGAATGTGGTACAAATGAGTTTAAACTTATTATTATTACTCCAGCCCTTCTACACATCTCCATTCTCATTGTTTAACCTCTGGGAATGTTTAAAAATATTATTTATTTGTTTTATAAGCTTTTTGTTACCTGTTATATATGAAGGGGAGCGGTTTACAGAATCACATGCTCATCTAGCACTATAAATGAAAGCACAGAGGTATACAAAAATTAGTCTAGCTCAGGGGTTCAGCAAGGCACTATCCCCAGTACCTTAGTTTGTCCTAAGGAAGGTTGATTGCCTATTACTATATTTGGAAATTCTACGTTTATTCTTTGGGAGAAGCATCCCTCCTTGTTTTGTTTTATTTTATTTTGTAATCGAACAGTTTGCTTTCTTTTATTCGATTTTGTTTGGAATAAAAAACTGCTGCAGTGCAATTCCATCTACACTGGTGTCAGTCTCTTGTATCCCACCATACTTCCACACTGGTGTCAGAAGTGGGATACTCCAGGGCTGTGCTAAGTGGTCTTGGAATTCTGAATACCAGACCTGGTGTTCACGACACTGACAGATGGAACAAGCTGCTGCCAGTACCCCAGCTGCCCGGTCTACCAGAAGGTTAAAAAAACACGGAAGATGTCCGAAATAACCCAGGAACCGCTGTGGACTGGGTTACCAGATGTCCCGGAGGAGAGAGACCAAGAGAGAGGAGAAGGACAAGGAGGAAGGTGCTACCGTGGCAGAGGAGTACCCACCTGAAGAGAAACCTCCTGAGGAGAACCAGGACCTTTTAAGGTGGTTGTGCACCCAACAAATGGAGTTGAAACAACAACGAGAAGAGGATTGAGCGTGCTGGACTGACACCTTGTGGGCCATTCAAGCTATTGGTGTGGCCAGGCTTTCAGTCCCTAGAGAAGCAGAGGGACCCAAGGATATTAAATTATCCAAATTAACAGAGAATGATGACATCGAAACCTATATGACGACTTTTGAGAGGATTGCTGAAGCCTGCAAATGGCCTAGAGAACAGTGGGTTGTCCGGTTAGCCCCATACCTATCTGGCAGAGCCCAACTTGCCTACAGCTACATTGACAGAGCCCATGTAAATGACTATGACTATTTGAAACAGGCCATACTGAAATGCTACGACATCAGTACAGAAACTTACCGACAAAGGTTTCGGACCTTTAGGTACCACAATGCGGATTCACCACAAGAAGCATACCTCCGCTTACAGGACTTGTCTTACAAATGGTTACAGCCCCTGACTAAGACCATTGACCAAGTAATGGAGGCTATTACTATGGAGCAATTTATTAAAATATTGCCACAGGAAACTCAGATGTGGGTCTGAGAACATCGTCCTGAAACGTCAGAGAAGGCCATTAGTCTAGCCGAGGACTACATATCAGCCAGAAGCTTTCGACCAAAAATCCATCCTGGGACTCGAGGACCTTTATCCATGGTAAGATCTTCCACATCCACTAATCCTGTGATGCCCATAAAACCTGGGGATACTGTGAAGACTAGTACTATGGGACCTAGCAGAGCTGGGAGGGGCTAGAATATGGACATTATCTGCCATACCTGCCAAGAAAAAGGGCACATTGCTAGATTCTGTCCTCGTAGAAAGAAAGAATATTCCCACCTAGCCCTAGCCAACTGGGGACACTACATGGTACCCATCCGCATAGATGGTAAAGAGTTGCATGCCCTATTAGATTCTGGTAGCAAGCAAACACTAGTGCAAGCATCTTTAATACCACAGGACAGAACTGTAGATACAACAAGTGTCACCTGCATCCATGGGGACGTGCACACCTATCTGATTCAATCTGCTACTCTGGAGGTTAATGGGCGGCAGATATGTTTGCCAGTGGGGTTGGTCCCTAATCTCCCAGTACCTATGGTGATTGGGCACGACTACCCTGACTTTGATTCACTTCTACCTAACGAGGGCGGGTTGGCTGCTGTTACCACTCGAGCTCAACACCAACTCACACCTTCTATTTCACAAATATTCCCTTTTGAAGAGGATATTTTCTCTAGTCCTGGAAAGGATCAGAAATCTAAAGGTAGAAGGAGACAGGAAAAGAAGTTATGGAACTGTAAAAGGGACGTTACATCTATTATGGACAAACAAAATGGACATGATACATTTTTGAAAGATCAAAGTATTGATGTTTCTTTACAACCTTTCTTTTCACAGGTGGTAACTGCTAATGGTAAAGAAGGGTATCCCAGATATGTTTTTGTAGACCGATTATTATATAGGGAGTGTAAACATCCTAGGACAGGGGAAGTAGTAGAACAATTGATGGTACCAACCCAATATAGGGAGCAACTAATATCCCTGGCACACAATGTCCCTATGGCAGGCCATCTGGGAAGAGACAAGACTCTCAGCAGGTTGTTGTACAGATATTACTGGCCAGGGATTCATGCTCAAGTTTCCTCTTATTGTAGTAGCTGCCCAGATGCCAGAAGGTAGCTGACATCACCAGGAAGGATAGAGTCCCTTGCACCCCTTCCATTAATAACTACCCTTTTGGAGCATGGCCATGGATATAGTAGGCCCATTGCCAAGAGGTAGTAAGGAATCGCTTTATTCTGGTCATCTGTGACTCGCTACCTGTTATCCTGGGGCCATCCCCATGCGGACTGTTACAGCCCTCGTATAACAGAGGAATTATTAAAAGTGTTCAGTCGGGAGGAGTGCCTAAGAAATTCTGACAGACAGGGAAATAATTTCGATCTAAGTTATTGACCTGTCTCTACCAGTCTTTAGGTATAGGAGCGTTATATACCTCCCTTACCACCCCAGACTGATGGACTGGTAGAGGTTCAATAAAACCCTGAAAAAAATGTTAATGAAATTTGTACAGGGAGAGGTAAGACCTGGGATATACAACTTCCATTGGTAATGTTTGCATAGGAGGTGCCTCAGTCCTCTCACAGGGTTTTCCCCATTTGAGTTGCTCTATGGGAAAAACCCTTGGGGACCCCTGGATATTATCAAAGAACGATGGGAAGGTAGGAAAGGAACAGAAGGTCTGCCCCCCCTGGAACATGTGACACATCTAAGGGAAAAACTGAAGAAATATAGTGACCTTGCACATCAGTTTAACCAAGGTAAACAAGTCTCCCAACAACAAATATACGATAAAGGAGTGGGTCAAAAGAACTTACAGCCAGGGGATAAAGTGTTACTATTATTACCCCTCCGAGAATAAATTAACCATGAAATGGCAAGGTCCCTATACCATCCAGAGGCAGGTAGGACCTGTGAACTATGAGGTTGATATCCCTGACAGAAGGCAGAGGTTGCAAATTTTCCATGCCAACCTATTAAAAAAGTGGCATGAGAGAAAACCAACCCCTGTCATGTACATATATCCTGAGCAAGACACATCCGAGTTAGACCAGGCCTACCAGAGATTGGAGGGGAATGAGGACTACGAGGCATTAAAAATAAATCCAGACTTGGACCCCCTACGGAGACATACCTTAGACAGTCTATTGCAAACATATAAAAAAGTGTTCTCTTGCCAACCTGGGAGGGCTCTAGGGGTGGAACATCATATAGACTTGAAACAAGAAGGTCTTCTTAGACAAAAACCCTACCATTTGCCAGAGAAAGTATGGGGTGAGGTCATTAAAGAGCTAAGGAAAATGCAAGACCTAGGGGTAATAGAACCTTCCACTAGTGAATGGGGATCACCAATGGTCGTGGTGGATAAGAAGGAGGGAGGCATAAGATTATGCCTCGACTTCCGTCGCCTTAATGCTGTCTCGAAATTTGACGCATATCCTATGCCTCGAATTGACGACATCATCGACCATTTAGGGAAAGCGCAATACATCAGTACCCTAGATCTCACAAAGGGGTACTGGCAAATACCCCTTGACCCCCTAGCTAAAGACAAAACAGCCTTTAGCACCCCACTAGGTCATTTCCAGTTCCGAACTATGCCCTTTGGGCTTCACGGAACACCAGCCACATTTCAAAGATTCATAGATACAGTACTCAGATCTCATATGGGCTACAGTGCAGTATACCTGGACGATGTAATAGTGTTCAGCCCTAGCTGGGAAGAACACATACATCACTTAACCCAGGTTCTGGAGGCCATATCTCAAGCAGGGGTAACAATCAATCTGACCAAGTGGGCTGTAGCTATGAGACAAGTTAAATATTTAGGTTTCAGGATAGGATATGGTCAGATATAGCCAGATGTCAATAAAATTGATGCTTTGGCCAAAAGCCCCCGTCCTTTGACAAAGCGTCAAGTGAGATCTTTCCTAGGCCTTGCTAGCTATTATAGGCATTTTGTGCCTGATTTCTCCTCTATAGCAAGCCCCCTGACTGACCTAACTAAAAAGAACAATCCTACCAAAATAAAATGGACACCTGCATGTGAGGAGGCATTTTGCACCATAAAGGGACATTTATGTGCTTTTCTCATACTTAGGAGCCCTGATTTTCCCCTTCCTTTTGTGGTACAAACGGATGCCTCCAATACCGGAATAGGTGCTGTGTTGTCCCAACTGGTAGAGGGAGAAGAACACCCAGTGGTATATATCAGTAGGAAGTTACATACAAGAGAGGTTAAATATTCTACTATCGAAAAAGAATGTTTGGCCATGAAATGGGCGATAAATGCCTTAAAATTTTATCTTTGGGGGGTAGGTTTCGAAGTATGGACAGATCATAACCCCCTATGTTGGCTTAATGCTATGAAAGATAAAAAAAACAAATTATGCCATGGTATTTGGCATTACAGCCATATAAATTCACCATCAAGCATAGACCTGAATCTGCTAGTAAAACGCTGACTATATGTCCAGGTATGGAGGAGAACTCAGTAAGACTCAACAGATAGAAACAGACCTCGGGGTAATGAATTAGTGAATAACTAAATACATGTTATCATTTTGATTCAGATATCATATGTGTTTAGTATGATATCCTTTATGGGACCCTGAGGTGGAGCTTCGGAGAGTGGGTGGGCTGAAGCTCCATCTCTCCTCGGAGAGATCTGGTATCTTTGAACCCTTACAGGGTTCCCTCTTAGTTGGGGAGGAGTATGTGGCAGGGTCTGTGTTACTGTCCTTTGGAGACACCCCCCCCTTTTCAAGACTGTTGCAACAGCATCCTGCCATTTCCACTGTGTCTATCTCTGACCCCCCCTTCCTGTACTTCTTTCTAGTTTCCCTTAGGTAGGAAGGCCACCTACCTAGTGTTCTTGCTGTCCTTTCCTTATTTCTTTTTATTCTGTCTCCAAGGGCAGTCCTGATCCTGTTTACGTTCTTCCATAATCGTTAGCACACTCGCCCTCTGCGATAAACGTACATTACATCCCTCATGAATGTGCGCACATCGCGGTAGCGAGTCAGTGTTTTGAAAAGTTTGCTTTCCCCTTCTTTAAGCCTGTATACAAGGGGGAAGTTGATTTTTGAATGAAATAGTGTCGAAATTCCCTGGTACCTTCATAAAATATACTTCCACAATGAAACATAAGCAGCCCAATTCCAAGGAAAGTCTGAACTCTGCGTTTGAGACACTAAGCATGTCAGCTGGCAAACTGAAGCTCAGAGAAGCATTCACTGCAGTATTTATGCTTTAAAGAAGTTAGAATAACTCCCCCAGTTAAACGCTAGCCTGGGACTCAGCCTGCCTGCTGAATGAATGCTCAAGTAAAAGCACAAATAACAGCCCTGTTGAGATGTATGATTGTACAGGGTCACACCCAGAAGACACACAGCTTTAGCCTGTAGAAAGAGTTAACTCTGTTTCAGTAATGTTTGTTGCTGCAAAAGAGTCTTTACTAAAAGATTCTGAAAAGATATTATTTGTCTAAACTGAATTGTCAAATGGATTAGATTTAAAAGTATTACCTGAATGGCAATATGTTTGTATTTTTTGGTTTCCTTGTTCAGTACTGAGACCTCATGTAATCAGGACTCCTCCAGCTTGTTCTCTGTTTATTTAAGCACCGGCCGGCCCAACCTCTCCAATATTTATGCAGAGTCTGAGTGGGAGGAGTCCAGAGAGCTTAGGAACAGCCCATGAATGTGGTACAAATGAGTTTAAACTTATTATTATTATACTCCAGCCCTTCTACACATCTCCATTCTCATTGTTTAACCTCTGGGAATGTTTAAAAATATTATTTATTTGTTTTATAAGCTTTTTGTTACCTGTTATATAAGAAGGGGAGTGGTTTACAGAATCACATGCTCATCTAGCACTATAAATAAAAGCACAGAGGTATCCAAAAATTAGTCTAGCTCAGGGGTTCAGCAAGGCGCTATCCCCAGTACCTTAGTTTATCCTAAGGAAGGTTGATTGCCTATTACTATATTTGGAAATTCTACGTTTATTCTTTGGGAGAAGCATCCCTCCTTGTTTTGTTTTACTTTATTTTGTAATCGAACAGTTCGCTTTCTTTTATTTGATTTTGTTTGGAATAAAAAACTGCTGCAGTGCAATTCCATCTACACTGGTGTCAGTCTCTTGTATCCCACCATACTTCCACACACCCCTGGGAAAGAAAGCATTCCCATTTCTAAGCAGTGTTTGTCCAAATGGTTGGCAAACGGTATTACTTTTTGTTATAGAAAGTACGGTAAGGATCTTTCTGGGGTTGTTCATGGTCATTCCACCCAAGGTATGGCCACCTTAGTTGCGTGTTTTGGGAACATATCCACTGCTGTAATCTGTGCCGCTGCCACTTGAAGTACTGTCCACACTTTAACAAAGTACTACAGTCTGGACATTGCTTTCAGAAGAAGGGCTGGCCTTGGTCTAGCTGTGCTTCAAGGTCTTCTTTCTTTGGCCCTTGGCCTCCTGCCACCCAGACTATCTCATTGTTTGTACTGCCTGGGACTCATTCTGTAGGTGTGACCCGATGAAAGAGATATCCCTGAAGAAGATAGAACACTTATGTAAGAACTTACTGTAACAGTAGATCTTTGAGGGAATCTCTTTCATCAGGTCATGCCAACCCTCCCTCCTTCCCCCTGGTCTCTGTCTCCAGACTGGCTTTCTTGTTGCTCCAGCCTTTCTTATAGTTGGGCACCTCATCTCTCTCCTTGGTTCCCTAGAGGGAGGCCTAGTGTGTATGGTCTCTGGTGGGGAACTGAGGATGGTACAGGGCTGCCCACACTTATATATGCAGGGACGTTGGAATACAATGTCAGCGGGGTGGGGGGGGGCCCTACTAGACTGCTAGAAAAGTTTCCATGCGGTCCTAGTGCTTGAAGTGTATAAGTTCCATATGTGTGACCTGTTGAAAGAGATTCCCTCGATGATCTACTGTTACGGTAAGTTCCTATGTAACTGTTCTTTACCTTATCTCTGTTGGACTGAGGCTCAGAACAGCAAGGAAACTATTGTATATCATGGTTCACAAAATGGAAAAATAAAATCAAGAAGGCAGGATTGGTGGAAATTTGAACTCAAAATATTATAAATAATTCTGAACGATATAAAAAGCTGACCCATCAGAGGCTATTGGATATTAGGTGCCAAGAAGACATCTGCAAAGTTACCACAACTGAAAGTTTACACTATCTGTCTGAAATTACCCAGCATGGGTTCTGTGCTCGCCAGAATACCAAAACTGCCCTCATCAAGTTCACCCACTCCATTGACAAAGCCAACAATGAAGGCCTCTACACTGGTGCTGCATTCATAGTCCTCACCAAAGCCTTTGACCTCATTGATCATGAAGTCCTCCTCCAAACCCTGGCTGGCCTCCATTTCTCACCAGTGATCTGCCTCTGGTTCAAGGACTACCTAATGGGTAGATCCCATCACACCATTATTAGTGGTGTCCTCTCCGAATCCTGCCCCATCAAATACGGTGTTTCCCAAGGGTCCATCCTGGACCCTCTACCCTTCTCTCTGGTCATTAACTCCCTACCTGATATCTGCACCTCCTCTGAACTCATTCTTTGTGCTGATGATGCAGCTGTTTTCTGTCAGAACAAAACCCCCACCACTCTCATTAACAAACTGCAGTTCAATTTCAGCAGACTTCACACCTGGTTCACATCTAAAGGTCTAGTATTCAGCTCCAAAAAAGCTAAGTTCATGGTTTTCTCCAGCCCCCGTAGACCCCTTGGCCTTGACCTGTCCCTCTATGACAACCTTGGTCACTCCATTGAAATTTAGTGAATTCAAGTACCTTGGCTTACTCCTGGTTTGCTAACTCAATTTCGATGCTCACACTAGCCTCACAATCAAAAAAGGCCACCAAATGCTTCGGTATCCTTCACAGAACTAAGCATTACCTTAACAGAAAATCCAAATCCCTCCTAGTTTCCAGCTTCCTCCTTCCTGTCTTTGACTATGGTCCTCTTGTCTCCCTCCCCCACCTCGCCATCAAAAATTTCTCAGACTATGAAGCTAATACCACATTGATATCCATTTTGCCTCTGGCCTCCCTAAACTCACACACCACTGTGACCTTTATCAGCTCACCGGTCGGCCCTCGCTTGAGGCCCACCTCAACTGCAAGATGGCCACCTTCTTCCTCTAACTCTCCTGTGGACTGCTCCCTGATTGCCTCACCTCTCTCCTCTCTTAGAGACAGCTGCCACCACCAGGACCACAAGACAGTCCTTCACTCTCTTTCATGGTTCCTTTCTCCTGGACCACTCAAGGCTAGAAAACACTCTCCTTTATGGGACCCATGCTCTTCAATTCTTTCCCCACAGAACTAAAACTCTGTCCCTCCACAAATGCCTTCAAACAAAATATCAAGAGACATTTCTCCCTCACACACACTCCGGCACCTGCTCACAGCCTTAATCTGGCTCCCCTACTGCTGTCTTTTCCCTTCACCCTCTGGTTATCCACATCTGGCACTGACCCTCTCTTTCTAGCTCTTGTAGTGCTGTTACTTCACCTCAGCTAGTTTTTTGATTGCACTTAAATGCTTGTTTCCTACTATTTATTATATTATTGTGAAACCCTCACAGAATGCTAATGTCACCTTTGTTTTTGTTAAATCACCCAGGCTAGTTCTTGGATGTCCTTTTGTCTATACTGTTCTGATTGGATATGTACTGTACTTTGGTGTTAACCCTAGCTGTAAGTTTAATGTTTCAGTCTATGTCATGTCACATGATTGTTGTATGTAACTGGATGCTTTTGTAAACGGGCAGTGATACTCACATGCCTTTTCAGTATAACCAATAAGTGAAATGAAATGATAAAATTAAGAAAACCACAACTTCTGATTTGTTCTTAACATTTAGGTAAAAGGAGACCAAGCTCAAGGCTCTCTGCCAATTTAGGCTGGGCTTGCTGGAAGGCTCCAGTCCTCGTTTTGGTTATACTAAATCCAAAAAAAGGGTTGCTGTGTGTGTGCTCTGAAGCAACACTTTTATCAGTCCTTCATGTCATTTTGGATTGGTGAGTTTTCAAAAATGAAAGAAACAAGTGGTTAGCTCCAGTTTGTAATCTTGACCTAGAAAGATCTACTATAACAAAACTTATAAGAATGAATGTTATTATACACAAACAAGAAACATATTCATTTTTCTATGGCATCTTTTGTTACTTCTGCACTGAATGGACTCCAGTACCAACTTAAGGGAACAAACAGTAGTTGATATACTAATTTCATACCTGGTGCTACTTAGGATATTGCTATGAGTCAGACTTATTGGCTTTGAAAATCATTTTCATGTCTGCTTCTGTACATGTATTGAGACCTGATTTGTACAATATGTAACATTTTTTTATGTCTGTTTGTAATTTGCATATGATATTGTGTTTTTATCCTTGGGAATTTTAAACAGTTTCTGAAATAAAATGAACTGAAGTGAATGAACTCCTGTTCCTCCCTTTGTCCTCCAAACATCAATTGATGTCTAGTCTTTTGCTCAGTACTATTTTTTTATTATTTTCATTCTTTGGTAACCAGGTAAGGCCCACTAGGCACAGGTGCCTGTTTTCAGGGGTGACCCGGGAGCACTGGAAAGGTTAAGTGAGTTGCTTAGAGTCACACAGTATGCAATTGGAGGTTGTGGGAATCAAACCAAGGTCTGTCTACCAGATATACCAAACTCATTCACAGCTTGTTACTTTAACCTCTAGAGTATACTGCCATCTCCAGTACTAAGTTTGGTTTCCTCAGTCAAAGTGGAACTGTATCCTATTGATAAACCTGTCTTTCAAATCCTTTTTTCTTTTATGAAAATCTTCTCCACAGCTACAATTGCTTCTTACCTTGAGGATCTGACTTCTGAACACATTCCTCACTGTGTGGCGTAAGTTTCAGCTAACTGAAAGGAGCCAAGAGTTATGATCAGTAGGCTTACAATATTTCTCTACTGACACTCACAGTAAGAGTCTTAATCTTGAACTCCAAAATGAGTATGCATTATTTGTTTTTTTTAATCTCAATGAAATAAATATTAGAATTTAGATGTAACAATTTTAGATACTCTTGAAGTTAAAATTCATCCCAATACCATACAATTAGGATGTTGTTGATACTGTGTATTGACACCAGAGAGCAAGTTTATCATGTAAGGGACTGATCCTAGATCTAATACTGACTAACAGGGAAGGGATCACAGATCTCCAGGTAGAAGGTCACCTGGGGGCCAGTGACCATCACATGGTATGGGTCAATTAGGCCACTGCATCTAAATCATCCCATTCCAAGGCAAAAATATGGGACTTCAGAGGAGTTGACTTTGATAAGATGGCCAACAGAGTTAAGCTAGCCCTGGCAAAAAGAAACACAGGTTAGGGGGTACAGGCAAAGTGGGCAAGCATTAAGGATGCAATACTTAAAGCAACATCCCATTGTGTTAGACAGAAAAGGAAGTACAAAAGAAGAAGGAAACCACTTTGGTTCTCAAATACAGTAGCGGAAAAGGTCAGAGCCAAAAGGCTGGCCTTCAGGAAATATAAGCGAACACATCGGGATGAAGATAGGGAGGCATACCAAACTGCCCTAAGGGAAGCAGGGAAGGCAGTAAGGCAGGCAAAGTCCAAAACTAAGGAAACACTAGCACGAACAGTAAAAGAAGGTGACAAGGCTTTCTATAGATACATTAGTGAAAGGAGAAAGTCCAGAGGGAGTATTGCTAAGCTCAAAGGAGAAAAGGGGGCATGTAAGGAGGAGGACCCTGTAAAAGCATCTATCCTAAATAAATACTTTTGCTCAGTATTTACTGAAGAGAAGGTAGGGCAGGGCCCACATCTCAGCACCATGGACACAGGAGGGAGGGAGGTGAGCACTACTCCCATCTCAAAAGAAAGGGTCCTACAACAGCTTGCAAAGCTCAGGGTGGACAAGGCAATGGGACCTGATGGCATACATCCCAGGGTACTTAACGAGCTAAGGGTGGAACTAGCAGAGCCATTAGCAGAACTGTTTAGTGAGTCTCTGAGCACAGGAGAGGTCCCAGGAGACTGGAGAAGGGCTCATGTGATCCCACTCCACAAGAGTGGTAGCAGAGAGGAGGCAGGGAACTACAGACCAGTCAGTCTTACCTCAGTAGTGGGCAAGATTATGGAGGCACTCCTTAAGGAAAAGATAGTGCAACAGCTGGAATCCATACAGGCACAGGATCCAAGACAGCATGTGTTTACAAAAGGAAGGTCCTGTCAAACTAATCTCATAGATTTCTTTGACTGGGTAACCAGAGCAGTGGACCAAGGGGGAGCAGTTGATGTCGCCTACCTTGACTTCAGCAAAGCTTTCGACATTGTTCCACATAGAAGATTGATAAATAAGCTGGGTAGGCTCGGGTGGGTCAGAAGTTGGTCAACTGGGTGGCAAACTGGTTGATGGGCAGAAAACAGAGAGCGGTGGTAAATGGTATACAGTCAGAAGAGATGCAAGTCACAAGTGGGGTACCTGAGGGATCAGTCCTGGGGCCAGTCCTCTTCAATATCTTCATCAGTGACATTGCAGATGGAGTAGAGGGTAAGGCTTGTCTGTTTGCAGATGACACCACGATATGCAACAGAGTAGATGATCCAGATGGGGTGGGCAGAATGAGAAGAGATCTGGATAAACTAGCAAAATGGTCAGAAGAGTGGCAACTGGGATTTAATGCAAAGAAGTGCAAAATCATGCACATAGGGAAGAGAAACCCTGAAGCCACCTATAGGCTGGGAGGGGAGTTGCTCGCAGTCACAAAGGAAGAAAGAGACTCGGGCATCATCATCACTGATGACCTGAAATCATCCAAGCAGACCTCTAAAGCAGTAGGTAAGGCTAGGGGGGATGTTAAGGTGTATTAATAGGGGCATCACAAGTCATAAGAGGGAGGTAATAATCCCTCTTTACAAGACACTGGTTAGGCCCCATCTGGAGTACTGCGTGCAGTACTGGAGGCCACACCTTCACAAGGACATTAACCAAATTGAGGCAGCCCAGAGAGGGGCAACCAAAATGGGGCAGGGACTGCATCAGAAGGCATATGAGGACAGATCAGCGGAGCTCAATATGTATACCCTTGTGCAAAGGAGGGATAGAGGTGATATGATCGAAACATTCAAGCACCTTAAGGACATTAACAAGGCGAAAGAGTCTAACATGTTTAAATATAAGAAAAATAGCAGGACAGTAGGACACAGCATGAGATTAGAGGGAGGCCGATTAAGGGGGAATGCTAGAAAATTCTTTTTCACAGAAAGAGTGGTGGATGCATGGAATGGCCTACCTCAGGAAGTGGTGGCTATGAATACAGTGCAGGGCTTCAAACAGGCATGGGATAGGCATAAGGGAGCAATACAGATGAGTATGAATAGATAGACCACTGACAGAGCAAAGGCCGATGGCACATTTATATGGTAGAAAAAGAAATGGGCAGACTGGATGGGCTTTGCGGTTCTTATCTGCCGTCAACCTCTATGATGCATTGGTCATATACAGTATAATCTCACTTTCCCATTTCCCTATAAAAAATTTGCATAATTTGTTGCAAATTATACCATCATAGCAATACCTTTGGGGCCAGATATTCAAAACTTTGCACTGAGCACAAACCATTTGTGCTTGGTTTGTTCTGGGTTTGCATGGGTCCGCTATATTCAAAAGGCCAAGTAACGCAGGCAAACTGCATTAGCACCAGACAAAAGTATAATGTATGCAAGGGGCCAAAAGAGGGGCATGTACATGAATACAGGCACAATGCTATATTCAGTGCATTAGTGCCGTTCACAGTCTTTTTGAGTGACTTAGCGCAACACCTTGCATGATGCAAATTACTGCCCAGGAAAGGATAATCTTAACTCTGGGCAAACCAGCTTTGTGTGAATTTGTGGGTTTGCACAGCTTTGAGCAACTTTGCACTACTTTGTGTGACATAGAACCATGGTTTATGGAACTCTGTAATTCATAAGTGTGAATTATGGAGTTAGCGAAGGTCTGCCAATTGTGATTTATTGACCCTAACCAGCAAATATTAAACATAGAAAGAAACCAGACATGGGAGAAACGTGCTGCACATGGATGACACCCCCATGTTGCCATCGATCTCAACCATGCCAGGTATTAATTAATGACCTGGCGCCCAGTGGACACCATGGCAGTGTGCCTATTGAGCGCACACCTGCAGACCACACTTTGGTGGACACCAACAGAATCCAGTACACACATGCAGCACTGGAGGCATGGAGGGTGTACAGTGGCCACTCTGCACCACATACTGGGTACTGCTACAAGGCTGGGACAATCCACGCAGTGCACATGGTCCAGTGTATGGAATACTCCAACACCAGTGTGCCTGTCTGATGGTATGTGCCCCCCGCCACATACCGCATATCTGTACAGACACCACAGCACACAAAGCCAACCATGTATATGTCACTGTGAGTATCCCATGCCAGTGGTGCAGTGTTTGTGGGTCGCACAACAGCATAACAATAATATCCACTGTCAGTACACACCTACAAGATGGGTCTGTCACTGTGTAAAGGGCAGCAGTCATTTTCTGCACTCTCTGGGTGTGCCCAACTGGCAACCCCCTCCATGCTGCTGGTCCTCGGGTGATCCCCGGTTCACCTGACTGGCGAACCCTTCAGCTCTTGCCCTCAGTGTCTGGCTCTGCTTTTTGTAGCCCGGCCTTCTGCCAGGCCACCTCCTTGGATTTAAATATAGTAGCCAGATTGGCTTTTATGCCTGGACCCCAATTGGCTCCCCTCCGCTTCTCTTTAGACTGCAGTCGAGAATAAGGAATTCAAACACTATCCCCACTTGACTGATCCTCCTCCGGTTCTCCTGTGCTCTCTGGGTGTGCCCAACTGGTGACCCCCTCCACACTGCTGGTCCTCTGGTGATCCATAGTTCACCCGACTGGTGAACCCTTCAGCCCCACACCGCCACCAATTTTAAAAGGAGTTGGTTCACTCCCACCATGGATTTCTGCCAATCACTGGAAGCTGGAGGTGGGGTCATTGAAGGAACAAAGGATCTGGAGCAGTGGAAGCAGGGAAATGAGAAGTCCAGATCAGGGAGCAGACTGAGATAACAGGGTAAAGGAGAGCCAGAGGAGGGGGTCACAGAGAAGATGATCAGCAGCTTATCAGGGACACACCAGCAAGAAGGTACTGTTAACTTTGGGGTTTTGGTCAGGGACACACCAGCAAAAGGGTACTGTTAACATTGTCATTTAATCTGTTGGGAAGGTGGGGTGGGTTTGAAACCCTCCAACAAGCTGGATGAGATATACTTGTGTAACCCCCCTACAAATGGGGGTTCCCAAAAAGTCTTCCTTGAGCTTGTCTAAATGCTCACTGCCAGGCTGGTGTCCTGCGTTTTTGCAGTTTAAATGTGATTGCCAGAGAGTGCCTATATAGCCTCTGTATACTGTCTCTTTAAGAGCTGCCTGGATTGCGGTCATAATTAATCTGAGAGGGAGCACTGTTAGATGATGTACTTGTTTGCTGATTAGTTGTTAGAGTAGTAATAATATTGCAGTTAGCTCTAACCTGCCTTCTTTGTAGCATGGACAGTTCTGTTTGTTTCCATCATCTTGGTCCTGGACTGCTGAAATGGGCCAATCAGTACATCTGGGACTCTAAAATGGAGCCTGCCTACAGGGACTTGATGGGGTCAAAACTTGTAGGAATTGTAGTTTTTGCATTTTAGAGCCTAAAATAACCTGGAGGAGGAGCCCTTGTTGTGACTGACAGACAAATCAGCCAACCGAACCTTTTGGATCTTGGGGAAATGATCATGCTGCTTGCAGCTAGTTTCAGTTCTGAGTTGGGAAGTGAAGAGGTAATGATTCAAGCAGCAGCCCTGGCGTAGATTCGCATGAGAGAACTGTGGAAAGGCCTGACTTTTGGCCTGCATGCCTGCCTGCTGTCCCTGAGAGGAAATGTGTGCCTTTTTTGGACTGAATCCGAACTTGGAGAGTGAAGTAAGCCACTGAATTGTGACCAGGCTCCTACCTGAAGAAGACTGAAGATTTGCTGAATGCGATCGGCCTGTCTGGACTTCCAGCCACCTCTGAACTCCCAGATTGTGCAGAGACTCTGTAATTGCGACCAGAGAGCCTTTGACCTGGTACAGTTGAATTTCCTTACATGTGAATGTGTTGTGTGCTTATAGTGGGTCGTGATTTGGTTCCCCACTGTGATTTGAATTGTATTCTGCTTGCTGGAAGCTGCATTAGAATTTCCTTACGTGTAAATGTGCTTTGTGCTGCTAGTGAGTCGTGATTTGGTTCACCACTGTGGTTTGAACTGTATCCTGCTTGCTGGAAGCTGCATCCAACCCCACGGACTGAATCCAAAATCATCTCCATTGGGCCTGGGCCTTGCCATACTAGCCCAGCCCAACTACCCACTTCACAGAAAAAGCCATCAATGAGAGACCTACCTGGGGATCATCCCCCTGCTCAACACTTGAACAGGAATAATGCCTTGGTGATTTCTGTGGGCCCCACTTCCCTGGGCGCTCCAGCTCAACAACCTGCAGTCTCAAATTCATCCTGCCTGTGTCCAGTATTGGGTATCGTGAGTAAACATCAGGGTAGCTCCCTGCAACAACAGCTAAATCTAAAGTGTTGTCATCTGATTGTCTTGTTGCTTTTTCTTTCACGAATTGAGCCCTCCAGCTCCGGATTACAAGTAGTGTGTGTTGTGCATGTTGCTTTCTTCCATCACAGGGCCCCAACCAGCTGTAATGTTCCTGGCTAGCCCAACTTATTCCTGCCTGGGTACCCAGAGTGTGTGACTGTGTGGGGACTTAAAGCGCATGCATAACTATTTGATTAATATAGCTTTTAAGCCAATCAGTCCTATTACACCCCTTCCTTGTTCAAGTCCTCTGAATAAATCAGATCTGACTTTTTTGCTGCATTTAACCTGATTGTGGTTCCAGTTTGTGCCATGAGTACTGTACTGTTGCTATTTACTGTGCATAATTTTACAGGGAGTCCCCAGGGTCGAGCCAGAGGAACCAGCCCTGGTGATAAGTGCAAATGGTGTGGGTACTTGTATGGTGTACAAGGGGTACTGTGAACGTGATTATTGTATATTGCTCAGGCCACTAGAAGGGAAGGAGTGGGTTTACAGTGTCCTGGAAGGCTGTGCCCAGGTTAGTTTGACCCCTACCAATCCTGACCTCCGGGTGGAGGCACCCGTTTCAGAACTCAGACCCCTTAACCTGCTACTAGCCATGCGAGGCAGGGGTAGTAGCCTTGGGATAAGCCACCAAGGGTTACCTCTCAGACTAAGGGGAGGCTGTAGGAATTAAGGGGTTGCATGAAGCGGCTTGAGTGTCTAATATCTTGACCCGCTCAGTTGAGGGTCCTGCGGAGGGGGGCTGTGTACTTAATCTCTGCATTATTGGTTTGGGGTCTTAACCCAACTATGTACTTAATCACTGCTGTAAACAGTTTATGGTTTCACCCTGGGGACTTAGATGATGTAAAGGGGACCCATACACTGTCAGTATACAAGGATTGCCTATGCAAAGTGGGGATGGAAACTTTTTCTATATCTGCAGTAACTGTTATTGCCTATACAAATGTGGGAGTTAGTGTGTTGTAGGATCTGAACTGTATCACCCAGTGCCTGGTACCCAGAGATTGGTTTAAGTTGGGGGAAGAAGCTGCTTATAGGCTGTAAAAATGTGTGTGTCTGGCAGAATAGGTATCTGTAAGCACTGGCTGTGGCTGGGGGGCTTAAGGTACAGGTTACGGACATTGGGGAGAAACTGTTGGATCGGGAGGAGGGCTGGTGCATACAGTACAAGTAATACTGTGTTAACCTGGTCGAAGGGTCAAGTGGTGCTAACATGGGGAGGATTGTGGGATGCAATGGGTGAGGGACAGCGGTATGGATGAATGTATTATGGAGGCTATGAAGATGTCCAATTTTTTCACAGGATGAACAGGTTGGAAGAGGAGATGAGGAGGATTAGAAGGGAACTTGAGGGAGTAAGGGAAAGGAGGATAGAGTCTGAGGCAGGTGAACAGGAACATGGAAGCAACCCTCGGACACAGCATGGGGGATTAATGGGTCAAAGGAAGGGGGGAGGTGTGGGGGTGTCAGTGTGGACAGGCAGTCCAGCAATGAGGGATGGACTAAGATCAGGCCTACCAGGAGGGAAGGACTCAGGACAGGAGGTAGAGAGTTCACAAGCCAAAATGAAGGGGAAATGGGTGTGATGTGTTGATGACACTGGTGGGGGTGGTGGAGGGGAGATACGGGGGCAGATGAGGGTACAAGGGGTGACTGTGCAGTGGGAGGCCAAGCGCAAAGAGAGGGAAGAACAAGGAGGGTGAGGAGGTGGACACTGCAGCAGCAGGGCAGGTGACTGAGGGGATGGGGTGAGGAAGCAAACAGGAGGAAGGGGGATGGAAAGGGGGGCCACTGGAATAAAGAACAGAGCTCCTAGAGGATGAGAATCCCAGAATGGGTACATGGGGGGAAGGGGAGGTTTAAGTGTAGCTAGGGAGGAAGGGGTTGTTTTGGTGGTGGGGGACTCCATACTTAAGGGGATCAGATGGAGCGGTAGGGGGGAACGGCATAGTCGTATATGGATGGAAGCCATACCAGGACTAAGGGCAGACAGTGTTGGACAAGCAACTCTAAGGTGTGTATAGAGGGGCAGGTGGAGACTGCACATAGTGGTGCACGTGGGGACAAATTACCTTGCAGGGGAGACTGTGGAAGTAGTGAAGGAAAGATTCAGAGGATTAGGAAGGCTGTGCGAAGAGGTAGCGGAGACAGTTGCCTTCTCAGAGGTGCTCCAGTACCCTGTGCGAGCACAGTGAGGAAGGAGAGTATTAAGGAATTCAACGTTTGGCAGGAGGAGTGGTTTATATCAAAAGGGTATGGGTGGGCGGGGGGTTGGAGAAAGACCTAAGACGATAATGAGCTATATGCAAAGGATAGGCTGCACCTGAGTGGGAAGGGAAAGGGGATATTAAAGCAGAAGCTGCAGGGATGTATAGCAACCAAAGTGGATTTAAACT
This sequence comes from Neoceratodus forsteri, assembly GCA_016271365.2. Classification (NCBI taxonomy): domain Eukaryota; kingdom Metazoa; phylum Chordata; order Ceratodontiformes; family Ceratodontidae; genus Neoceratodus; species Neoceratodus forsteri. Next base: position 754,878,113 of record CM057451.1, read on the forward strand.
AGCTGGGAGGGGTGGCAGGGGGTCAGACGGTAGGCAAGGTACCCAGGGACCAAATGAGCCTACCCACCAAGCAAGTAGGATAGATCTAGGGGAATTAGTACAAAAGGGGCAAGGTGGGGAATGGGAACTGGAAAAGGAAGGGAGGGTGACAAGGTGGAGGGTGGTCTCTGTGAATGAGAGAATCCTAGGCAACAAGGTAGTGGAGATACAGACGCTCTTGGCTGTAGGGAGGGTGGACATTGAGGCCATCACAGAAACATGGGCCACAGAGTACCAGGACTGGGATCTAACAATTCCAGGGTACAGACTGTACAGAAAGGATCATGGGAGGGGAGGGGGTGGCTGTCTATGTGAGGGACATGATCAAATGTGCAAGGGACGAAGGGGAAGAACGGAGAATGGAGGCAATCTGGATACAGCTCCTGGACTCCAGGGGAAGGAATTGAGATTTGGTGTGGTGTACAGGCTGCCATCCTAGACAGTGGAAAGGGACAGAGAGCTGGCAGACCAAATCAGGAGAGTATGTAGGAGGGGGGAACATGATCATAGTGGAGGATTTTAACCTACCGGGGGTGGACTGGACCATGACGGTCACTTCCAGCACTAGGGAGAAGGTCCTCCTGGATGCGTTCCAAGGAGGGATTCCTGACACAGCTGGTTGCTGAACCCACTAGACTAGGGAACATGCTAAACCTGGTACTATCTAACAGTGAGGCAGTGAGGGACATAAGGGTAGAAGACCCATTAGCTGGTAGCGATCACCAAACGGTGTGGCTTAACATCACAATGAGCAGGAAGCCAGGGGGATCAGTAACAAAGGTGGTAGATTTCAGGAGGGTGGACTTCTGGAGGATGAGGGAGTTGCTGAAGGGGAGACTCGAGGGCATAATGCAGGGGGATGGAGACAGCTCAGAAATGGGACAGAATAAAGCAAGGGATCATTAAGGCAACGGAAATGTGTACCAGGCTACAGATTAAGAAAAGTAGAGTAAAGGGACCATGTTGGCTAAACAGGGAGGTGATAGAGGGGGTGAGGGCAAAAAGAGTGGTGTGCCTGAAGTTTAGAAGGATGGGGAAGGAGGAGGATAGGGAGGAGTACACCAAATGGTCTAAGGAAGTGACCAAGAGTGTAAGGGGCATGAAGGCCACAAAGGAAGTCAGATTAGCTCAGGGAATAAAAGGGTGGGAAAAAGATTTTTGTAGATACGTCAGAGAGAAAAGGAAGTGCAGGGACAGTATAGTGAGGATAAAAAGGCGAAAGAGTGGATGGAAAAGGGGGAAGGAACAAGCAGAAGCACTGAACAAATACTTCTGCTCAGTGTTCACAAAGGAGAAGGGGGGGTTCAGTACCATCCTGGTCTGGGAAGAGGGAGTGTGGGGGGTGAGGTAACAGACAGCAGGATATAGGGTAATAGAGTTTTGGAGGGACTGAAGGTGCTGAAAGTGAGTAAAGCACTGGGGCCAGATGGTATCCACCCCAGGGTGCTGTGGGAGATGGCAGAGGTTCTAGTGGAACCACTGGTGGACCTGTTTAGCACCTTCCTGGAAATGGGAGAGGTGCCTCAGGACTGGAGGATGGCCCATGTAGTACTGTTACATAAATGCGGTCCAAGGGATGAGCCAGGGAACTGTAGTCCAGTCAGTCTGACCTCCATAGTGGGCAGGCTCATGGAGACGATACTAAAAGAAAGGCTGGTGGCATTTCTGGAGGGCAATGACTTTGAGAATGGAAGGCAGCATGGGTTCATTTCAGAGAGATCCTGCCAAACCAATCTTATACAGTACTATGACTGGGTGATGAGGGAGTTGGATGGGAGCCATGCTGTGAATGTGCTGTACTTGGATTTCAGCAAGACCTTCAATTCAGTGTCCCATGGGCGGCTGGGGTGAAGTTGTCCGGGGTGGGAGTGGGGACAAAGATGGCATGTTGAATCTGAAACTGGCTACGGGGTAGGCTACAACAGGTGGTGGTGGTAGGGGAAGTCTCGGAGCCTAGAACTGTGATGAGCGGGGTGCCGCAGGGTTCTGTGCTTGGTCCGATGATGTTTGGGCTATTCATCTTGGATGTTGCACAGGGGGTGTTGAGCAGGATTAGCCTGTTTGCCGATGACACCAAAATGGGTGCAGTAGTGGACAATGAAGAGGGATGGATGCAACTACAGAGGGACTTAACAAAGCTGGAGGAATGGTCAGGGAAGTGGCAGCTGGGGTTCAATGCGAAAAAATGCAAGGTGTTACATTTTGGGGCTAGGAACCCAAGAAGAGATGACTAGCTTGGGGGGATCAAGCTGGGGATCACCAAGGAGGAAAAGGACCTGGGCGTATTGGTAGTGGGGAACATAAACAATACTGCCCAATGCAGGAGAGCAGCGGTGAAGGCAAACAGAATGCTGGGGTGTATATCACGGGGATTCACATCCGGGGCAGGGAGGTGATCTTGCCCCTCTACAGGTCATTGGTCAGGCCACACTTGGAGTACTGTGTGCAGTTCTGGAGTCTGTACCTGAGATGAGATGCCAATCTGCTGGAGGGAGTGCAGTGTAGGGCAACGAGGATGATTCAGGGGATGGAGGGAATGGACAATGAGATAAGACTAAAGGAATTGAATATGCACACACTGGAAGAGAGGCGGGATGGGGAGACATGATCGAGATCTTCAAGTACCTGAAGAGTACCAACAAGGGGGGATGAAGGGGGTGTTTAAACTAAGGAGCAGGATGGAAACCGAGGGCATGGGCTAAGACTAGAGGGAGGGAGATTCTGGAGGGAGATGAGAAGGCATTACTTCACAGAGAGAGTGGTGGTAGGTGGAACGCACTACCAAAAATGTGATTGGCTTTAACAACGCTTAGGACAGAGTACAGGAGTGGGTGAGGATGGGTGAGGAGGACAACAAAGGGAGGCCAAGGGTATGGGGGATGAGCAGGTGCATGCTAGGGGACTAGCTGCACAATCAAACAGACTTTGATAGACCAGTAAGTCTGTTCTGCAGGCAATTTCATATGTTCGTATGCCCTACACACTATAGGCATTGCTGTGTCCCTGATACTACTGGCCCCCTTGTTACTGTAGTGTCTGCTGTGCACTGTAGCAGGAACTACAGTTTGACTGTTGCATGCAGCACCACCACCTGAGCCTGTGCAGTGTAGTCCTCTGGGGCACAATATTCTATGTGGTTCTGTACAAATGTAGCCTGCAGCTACCACCATGCATTTCCAGGCTGACATACCGGTGGAGCTGTGGGCAGACCCAGCCAGTCCCTGTACTTCCAAACTGACCTACAGGTGGAGCTGTGGGACCCTGGAATAGCACTGGGCAAACTGCATGCAAATCAGGCCATAATGAGTTGCTAATCTGGGTGTTTGCCCACAGACTGCCTAAGTAGGCTCATTTGCATGTCACTTTTGAATATAGCAAATTTTTACCCCGGGCAAACTTGATAGTGCCAGGCAAACATCTTAGCTCTGAGCAAAACCTGTGTAAATGTGTCTGCACTGCACAAACATTTTGGAAACATGGTGCATTTCTGCAGAATTTCACATGCGCTGGTGCTTGCAGCTTTAATGAATCCACTCCTTTGCTAGCACACACATTGGCCACATAGTTCACCTTTACATTCCTTTATCCTGCTGTGCACTGGGATGCTGTGGTTTGCTCTTCCTGGTTGCTATATTCAGAGCTGTCTTATTTCCTGGGCTAGTTTTGCACTGCACTCCCAGCCCAGTTTGCCCGGCTTCCTAAGCATGCTATATTCAGCAGGTTTAGCACCGAGGCTATCCTTTCTGAATATAGCGGGCTATTGGTTCCAGGTTAATTTAGCATGCCGCGCAGTGCTAATTTAGCCCCGGGGCACAGCTTTGAATATCTGGCCCCGGTCTGCAGGCATAAAACGTTAAGTACGGTAAAAGAGTTAAACTCCAAAACAAATCTAAACAACTGTAGTAGGACATCTGTAGATGGGCACTCCTGAAGGTCTCTTATATTAAGAAAAAACTGAGTGCTCTCAAGCCCTCTACATGAGAGATATTTGATTAGAGAAACTCCTCTAGGGAATAACGAACCACCATTAATGTGCTATGTCAATATCCTCTAAAGTTCTGAAGACATCCTTGGTGTCTTTGATGAAGGATGGAAGTTTCCTCATCAATGACCCCCAGAAAAGCTTCCACATATTTACAGAGAAGCTCTGCAATATAACCTATCCCTGTATTAATCAGTCTACATGGGAGATATGCAAAGTCACTTCTTGACTTCTGGTGAGCCTAACTAGAAACTCTGTAATGTGGTAATCATTTCCCTACACCATTTGGTTACTGATTTGTAATGTTTAACCAAGAAAGGCACAGTGGGATGTGACAACTCATTTCCAGGTGCATCCTGGGGGTGCACGACACATACCTGTTTCATTGTCTGGGGTTATATTGGAGTTCAAAAGGTCATCAGGCTCTTATGAGTATGGTTTAGAATTGATTGACAGTCTGAGTATTGTATGTGATGCTTGTGCAACTTTATAATTTGGCTAACACTCTCTCTGTCCTTGCTAGGGAGACTACCACCCTGTCAAGGTTACATAAGGACACAGAAACCCTCATGAAAGGATTTCAACCCTGGAGGTGTTATGAGGATGAGGTTCCTGAGACCAAAGGCACCTTTGGGAAGAAGGCCTGACACAACGAAAGAGAGGTGCTGCTGGAGGAGGAAGAGGGTGACAAGAAAAATCTGAGCATCCAAAGGACATTTGGGCATGTGCACTTATATACTGCTCGGAGGGGGGCATGGTTTGTGTTGCTCATTGTCCCTCCAAACTGCAGGCAAGCCTTTTGATTCAAGTGTCATTAGGCTCTTATGAGTATAGTTTAGGCTTGATTGACAGATTGAGTATGTGACACTTGAGCAACTGTGTAATTTGGCTTAAGCTCTTTCCATCCCTTCTATGGTACCTACCACCATGTTGGGTGTCATAAGGTCACAGAAACACTCATGAAAGGTATCAGTCCATTAAGGTGTCATGAGGAGGCGGTTCCAGAGGCCAAAGGAGCCTTAGGGAAGAAAGACCAAACACACAATGTAGAAGACAGGCTCATTCATCCAAAGGAGAGAAGGCATAGCCAAACTGAGACCCAGAAGAAAGGAAAACCACCAACCATCATCAACTCCCACAGAAACAGCATGGGGTCATTATGTCACAAGACATAATGCCGCATGGCACTATCACACTGTGTGATTAATGCCATGAGGCATCATGGCTTTGTTCTTTGGGGGGTCCACCCCCACACCCCCATTACGGGGGTCTGCACCCCCCGGACCCCTCCCACTAAAGATTCTCAACTCTGGGGGGGGTGTCCAACTCAGGGAGTGCACAGGTCCAGGTTTCAGCATAATGCCGTATGCTATTAAGCATGCAACATTATGACCTGGCACGCACAGGAAATGAACTAAAATTGTAACCTTCAGTATGGAGAAAAGGAAAACCTTCTCTTGGGGGAATCCCATGGGGATCCAAGCCCTAGATCACCATTCCTCCAGGCTATGGTTAGTATTGTATTGGTGCTTCTTTTGGTGGACTTAATGAGTCTTGGGGATACACATACAGTATATGTACGTATTCTTTGCAAAAAACTTCATTAAGGCACCAGTTAGGGTTCAACTTAATGCCACAGAAGTAGGGAAATGTGGCGTTAGGGTTTTCAACCCTAACCCCCCCCACCACCCCAAGCAGCAAAAGGGAAAAATATTGGAGTTTTGGATCTCCAGAGTACTGGCGAATCAGTGCTGGGGTCTTCCTTGGGGTTGTCAAAGAATTTCATAGAAACATAGAAACATAGACTTTGACAGCAGATACGAACCGCTTGGCCCACCCAGTGTGCCCGTTTCCCTGCATATTGGATAAGCTGCAGATCCTAGTTAACCAACAGCCTACTTCTTTCTAACCCCTACTGGAATTGCCTTATGTCTGTCCCATGCATTCTTGAATTCCCTCACTGTTTTTGACCCCACAACTTCCTCAGGAAGGCCATTCCATGTGTCCACCACCCTCTCCGTACATATGAACATACAAAATTTGCCAGCAGATAAAGGCCTAGAGGTCTATCAAGTCTGCTCAAATGTGCAGCTAGCACCCCTTATTCTGCAGCTGACCCTTCCTTCCACCCTTCCCCTCCATTGACCCTCCCCCTTGTCCTATCCCATCCCCTTTTGAAGCAGTCCACTGTTCTACTGGATACCACTACTGCAGGTAACACATTCCACCCAGCCACCACCCTCTCTGTAAAAAGGTGTCTCCTCATCTCCCTCCTGAACCTTCCTCCCTCCAGTCTCATATCATGGCCCTGCTGTCCCTTCCCTCCCTTACTTTGAGCAGCCCCTTTGTACCTGTCTTGTTTATTCCTTTCATGTACTTAAAGGTTTCAGTCATGCCCCCCCGTCCTTCCTCTCCTCCAGCGAGTATATGTTCAACTCCCTCAGCCTCCTCTTGTATGATAAGTCCTCCAGCCCCTTGATCATCTTTGTCACCCTGCGCTGCACCCCTCCATGAAAAAATACTTCCTCTTGTTGCCCCTGAGCTGTTCCCCATCTTCAAATTGTGCCCCCGTGTTCTTGCACATCTCTTTTTCTGAAAGATGCTACCCTCGTGGACTTTGTTGATTCCCTTGAGGTACTTGAAAGTTTCTATTATGTCCCTCCTCTTCATTCTTTCCTCGAGGATCTTTATAAAGTAGTGAAATCATATCTTCATTCATACAGATCCCAGGGACCTGCAGAAACAGGTGCAGATGTGCAGGACCCAAGGGAAGATTCTATCTGCCTACAGAAGTGCAGTAATGTATGTCAATAATTCTGTGTGTTATCTGGTCCCTGCTCTTCCATGGAACCACAGATACAGATGCACAGGGCAAAGGATCCATCTGTCAGACAATGCACAGAGCCCTCTGCTACCGATTGGTGCAGAGGTGCAGTGCTCATTTTCACTACCAAATGCATAGCATCCGAGGACCAGCCATGGCCCAGGAAAGGAAGCTGGCAGAATCAGTCAAAACAATAACAAATATAAGAACTAATCCTTAGTTGTCCTAATATCATAAAAACAATCCATAGGTTTTTAAGGGTGTCCTATTGTTGATGAATGGTAATGCCTCTGAGTTTAATTTCCAAAGGTACGTAGCGATATCTCTCATCTTTTCAAAATCCACCTTGGGAGGGAGCATGGTGTGTACTGTATGTCATTCCTGTAAGTTTTTCCCCTATTTCTTCCAATGGTGAATCTTGTGAGGGAGTGTCACCGGATGTGGGATTAGAATAACTCAAACAGGCAGACAAGACTTAGGTGCATAAAAAACGCACAAGTGCATTTATCATTTTATTTACTGGTACCAAAATAAAATAAGAAAATGTACAGAAAGCAAACAAAATGAGGTTAGTAATCCTCAACACAGCATAGCTTAGCTTCAGCCTCGCTTCAGGAACTCAGTCAGTGCTTGTTCAAACACACCCAGAAGGTCTTATACTTTCCACAGCCAGAAAGCAACTGGCCTCCCTATTTTTATGTTACAGATACAGCCCTCTAAGTTGTTTATTCAGTTGCCACTATGCTTTCAGTGATAACTTATGCAGCTTTCACATCCATTTCTTTCTAAGCATGCTGCACCTTACCCAATATACAAGCTCTGCAGGCTTTGTAAGACATGTTTTCAACAATTACTTTTTCTTTTAAGCACCTATTCTTTATTTATTTTAGCATAGTTATTCATATTTCAGTATAATCTGCCTGCCAATATATCTATTACCTATGGTATCTCTTTCAGCACTGCAGGCATGTTTTATTTCATATTAACTTGTACTGTCTGACCCTTAATTCTGACAGCACTTTCAAACATTATCTAAAGCACTTTATTCCTTTAAAACCTGCCAGCATTTTATTTCTTAAATGCCAGACTCGCACTTTCAGTCCACCAATGCGGCACACTTATCTCTTATTTCAGACACTCTGGCTGTTTCACATTACAGTCAATTGTGTGCTACCAATATGCAGCTCATAAACTGGAGACAAAAAAGTAAAAAGGGATAGCACAGGATAAGACGGTGCTGCAGGTGACCAGTCCAACTGCAAAATTTAGGAGAGAGAGAGAGAGAGAAGAATTACTAAGGAGAGATAGCAAAGGGTGAAAGGAATGGGGGGGGTGGAATTCAGACTACTTACAAGGGTACATTTTCTAAAACGGGACATCCTGTCACCGGGAGCATGGTGTGTACTGTGTGTCATTCCGGTAAGTTTTTCCCTATTTCTTCCAATAGTGAATCTTGTGAGGGTGCATGGTGCGTACTGTATGTCATTCCTGTAAGTTTTTCCCTATTGCATCCAATGGTGAATTTTGTGGGGGAGCATGGTGTGTACTGTATGTTATTCCTGTGGGTTTTTCCCTGTTTTTTCTAATGGTAAATCTTGCAGGTAATGCATGTTATTCCTGTAACTTTTCTCCTATTTCCTAAAATGGTGAATCTTGTGAGGGAGCATGGAGTATACTGGATGTCATTCATGTGTTTCCTTATTTCTTCCAATGGTGAATCTTGTAGGGGAGCATGGTGTGTACCTTATGTTATTCCTGAAGTTTTTCACCATTTTTCTTCCGATGGTGTATCCCATATAGGAGCATGGTATGTACTGTATGTTATTCTTGTAAGTTTCACCCTATTTATTCCAATGGTGAATCTTGTGAGGGAGCATGGTGTGCATTGTATGTCATTCTTGTGAGTTTTTCCATATTTTTTCTAATGGTGAATCTTGTAGGGGAGCATGGTGCATACAGTACATTATCCCTGTACATTTTTCCCTATTCCTTCCAATAGTGACTCTTGTGAGGGAGCATGGTATGCTATGTGTGTCATTCCTGTAGGTTTTCCCTGTTTCTTCCAGTGGTGAATCTTGTGAGGGAGCATGGTGTGTGCTGTGAGTCATTCCTGTAGGGTTTTCCCTATTTCTTCCAAAGGTGAATCTTATGAGGGAGCATGGTGTGTACTGTGTGTCATTCCAGTAAGTTTTTCCTTATTTCTTACAAAGGTGAATCTTGTGAGGGAGCATGGTGTGTACTGTGTGTCATTCCTGATTTCTTGCAAAGGTGAAACTTGTGAGGGAGCATGGTGTGTACTGTGTGTCATTCCTGAAACTTTTCCCATATTTCTTACATTGGTGAACATTGTAAGGGAGCATGGTGTGCACTGTATGTCATTCCTGTAGGTTTTTCCCTATTTCTTCCAATGGTGAATCTTATGAGGGAGCATGGTGTGTACTGTGTGTCATTCCTTTAAACTTTTCCTTATTTCTTCCAAACGTGGAACTTGTGAGGGAGCGTGGTGTGTACTGTATGTCATTCCTGTACGTTTTCCCCTATTTCTTCCAATGGTGAATCCTGTGAGGGAGCATGGTGCATAGTGTGTGTCATTCCTTAAGTTTTTCCCAATTTTGTCCAATGATGAATCTTATATGGGAGCATGGTGAGTACTGTATGTTATTCTTGTAAGTTTCTCCCTATTTCTTCCAATAGTGAATCTTATGAAGGAGCATGGTGTGCACTGTATGTTATTCCTGTCAATTTTCCCTATTTCTTCCAATGGTGACTCCTGTGAGGGAGCATGATCTGTACTGCATGTTATTCCTGTACTTTTTTATGAAATTCTTCCGATGTTGAATCTTGTAAGGGAGCATGGTGTAAACTGTATGTTATCCCTCTGAGTTTTTACCTATTTCTTCCAGTGGTGAATCTTGTGAGGGAGCGTGATGCGTATTGTATATTATTCCTGTAGGTTTTCCCCTATTTCTTTCAATCTTGACTCTTGTGAAGGAGCATGGTGTGTACTGTATGTTATTCCTGTGAGGTTTTCCATATTTCTTCCAGTGGCGAAGTGTGTGAGGGAGCATGGCGTGTACTGTGTGTCTAAAATGTAAGTTTTTTTCCCAATTTCTTCCAATGGTGAATCTTGTGAGGGAGCGAGGTGTGTACTGTGTGTTATTCCTGATAGTTTTTCCAAATTTCTTCCTATGGTGAATCTTTTAGGGGAGCATGATGTGTACTGTATGTTATTCCTTAAGTTTTTTTCCTATTTTTTCTAATGGTGAATCTTGTAAGGGAGCATGGTGTGTACTGTATGTTATTCCTATAAGTTTTTCTCTATTTCTTCCAGTGGTGAATCTTGTGAGGGAGCATGGTGTTTACTGTATGCAATTCCTGCAGGTTTTTCCCTATTTCTTCCAACAGTAAATTATAAAGGGGAGCATGGTGTGTACTGTAAGTTATTCTTGTGAGTTTGTCCATATTTCTTCCAATGGTGAATTCTGTGAGGGAGAATGGTGTGTATTGTGCATCATTCCTGTACATTTTTCACTACTTCTTCCAATGGTGAATCGTGTGAGGGAGCATGGTGTGTGCTGTGTGTCACTGCTGTAAGTTTTTCCTGATTTCTTCCTAATGTGAATCTTGTGAGGGGAACATGGTGTGCACTGTTTGTCATTCCTGTATGTTTCTCCAGATTTCTTCAAATGGTGAATCTGGAGAGGGAGCATGGTGTGTACTGTGTGTCTTTCCTGTACGTTTTCCCTATTTCTTCCAATAGTGAATCTTGTGAGGGGGCATGGTGTGTACTATATGTCATTCCTGTATGTTTTTCATTATTTCTTCCAATGGTGAATCTTATGAAGAAACATGGTGTATACTTTATGTTATTCCTGTGAGTTGTTCCATATTTCTTCCAATGGCAAATTTTGTAAGGGAGCATGGTGTGTACTGTATGTTGTTCCCTATTTCTTCCAATGGTGAATCTTGTGAGGGAGCATGGTGTGTACTGTATGTAATTTCTGCAGGTTTTTCCCTATTTCTTCCAACAGTATATTATAAAGGGGAGCATGGTGTGTACTGTATGTTATTCCTGTGAGTTGTTCCATATTTCTTCCATTGGTGAATTTTGTGAGGGAGCATGGTATGTACTGTGTGTCATTCCTGTATATTTTTCACTATTTCTTCCAATGGTGAATCTTGTGAAGAAGCATGGTGTGTACTGTATGTCATTCCTGTAAGTTTTTCCTGATTTCTTCCAATGGTGAATCTTGTGAGGGAGTGTGGTGTGTACTGTGTGTTATTCCTGAGAGTTTTTCCAAATTTCTTCCTATGGTGAATCTTGTAGGGGAGCATGGTGTGTACTGTATGTTATTCCTTAAGTTTTTACCTATTTCTTCCAATGGTGAATCTTGTTGGGGAGCATTTTGTGCACTTTATGTCATTCCTGTAACCTTTTCCTTATTTCTTCCTTTTGGTGAATCTTGTGAGGGAGCGTGGTGCATACTGTATGTCTTTCCTGTATATTTTTCCCTATTTCTTCCAGTGGTGAATCTTGTGAGGGAGCATGGGGCATACTGTATATCATTCCTGTAGGTTTTTATCTATTTCTACCAATGGTGACTCTTGTAGGGAAGCATGGTGTGAACAGTATGTTATTTCTGTGAGGTTTTACCTATTTCTTCCAATGGTAAGTTTTGAGAGGGAGCATGATGTGTATTTTATGTTATTCCTGTAAACAAGTTTTTCCCTATTTCTTCCAATGTTGAATCTTGTGAAGAAGCAAGGTGTGTACTGTATGTTATTCCTTTAAGTTTTTTCCCATCTATTCCAATGTTGAATCTTGTAAAGGAGCATGGTTTGTACTGGGAACAAGTGACCAGCAAACAGTGTGGTTCACGATAAACTTAGCTGTACAGTCAAGCCATACAAAAGTGACAGTACTGGACTTCAGGAGGGCTGATTTTGTCAAAATGGGAGAGTGCCTCAGAAAAGCACTAGCAAACAGGCAAGAAGGTGGAGTGGAGCAACAATGGGGAAACATCAAAACCATCACAGAGGCAACAGGCCTTTGTATGAAGCAAATAAACAAATTAAAATGAAAGAAAAAAACACTCTGGTTCTCAAAAGAAGTGGCGGGGAAGGATGGGGGAAAAGATAGCATTCAGGAAGTATAAGCAAACACAGAAGGTGCAGGACAGAGAACTGTATTGGTTAAAGCAAAAGGAAATGGGGAAGACAGTCAGAATAGCAAATGCCCAAACCGAGGAAAAGATAGCCAACTCGGTTAAGAAGGGGGATAAAACCTTTTATAGGTACATTAGGGAGCAAAGAAAGACTAAGGCAGGGATACTGAGGCTGAATAAAGAGGAAGGTGATTGGGCAGAGGGTGACAGTGAAAAAGCGGGGATACTGAATGAATACTTCTGCTCAGTATCCATAGTGGAAGAGCATGTGGAGATACCTAATCCAGTCAATAGAAGTACTCTGGATATGTGGGTTGATATAAGTCCTTTCACAGAAGAAAGGGTTCTGAAAGAGCGCTTAAAACTAAATGTGGATAAAAACTAAAGGTGGATAAAGCAAAGGGGCCTGATGGGATTCACCCCTGAATTCTAAAAGAACTAAGGGAAGAACTAGTAACATCACTGACTACCCTTTTTAATAAATCATGGGAGGATGGTGTGGAGCCTGCAGACTGGAAGAGGGCAGATGTGATTCTTCTTCACAAAAGTGGGAGCAAGATAGAGGCAGGAAACTACAGACTTGTCAGATTGACCTAGTGGTAGGGAAAATGATGGAATAACTTCTGAAGGAAAGAATTGTTGAGTACCTTGAGGCCAGTGGGGCATAGGACCCAAGGCAGCATGGATTCACAGCAGGAAGGTCATGTCAGACAAATCTAATAGATTTCTTTGACTGGGTGACCAAAGTAGTAGACCAGGGAGGGGCTGTAGACATGGCCTATGTAGACTTTAACAAGGCATTTGACACAGTCCCACACAAAAGATTAATAAACAAATTAACCAGCCTGGGAGAGGGTCCCAGGGTGGTAGCCTGGGTAAAGCACTGGCTGAACAACAGGACACAGAGGGTAATAGTAAATGGAGTCCACAGTGAAGAAAGGGAGGTTACTAGTGGGGTACTGCAGGGTTGGGGCTGGTCCTTTTTAATGTCTTTATAAGTGACATTGCAGAGGGACAGGAAGGAAAAGTATGTGTCTTTGCAGATGACACAAAGATCTGCAACAGGGTTAATATGCAAGGTGGGGTGGAAAGGATCAAAAGTGGCTTGGCCAGGTTGGAGGAATGGTCAAATCTATGGCAGCTTAAATTCAATGCAAAGAAGTGCAAAGTGATGCACCTGGGAAACAAAAACCCAGGGAAAGAGTACTCTATGGGGGTGAGATACTGACAACAACAAAAATGGAAAGGGACCTGGGGGTAGTCATATCAGATGACCTAAAGGTGGGTCAGCAATGTGAGAAGGCAGTAAGGTGGGCTGGGGTATACTGGGAGGCATAGGGAGAGGCATCACCAGTAGAAAACAGGAAGTTGTTGACCCTCTGTACAGACAGTTGGTAAGACCACATCTGGAGTACTGTGTACTGTTCTGGAGACCCCATCTCTGCAAAGACATAGACAGGGTGGAGACTGTCCAGAGGAGGCAACCAAAATGGTGCAGGGTCTGCACCAGAAGACATATGAAGAAAGACTAAAGAAGCTTAAGATGTATAGCCTTGAGGATAGGAGGGAGTGGGGGGACATGATAGAAACTTTTGAATACCTCAGTGGAATCAACAAAGTCCAAGAGGGTAACATCATTCAGAAAAGGAGATGTGCAAGAACAAGGGGGCACACTTTGAAGATAGTAGGGGGATGGCTCAGAGGTAATGTGAAGGAGTATTTCTTCACAGAGAGGGTTGTAGATGCATGGAACAGCCTTTCTGAGGAGGTTGTAGAGTCAAAAACAGTGGGTGAATTCAAGAATGCATGGGACAGACCTAAGGCAATTCTAGTGGGAGGTAGGAGGAAGTATGCTGTTGGTTAACTAGCATCTGCATCTTATCCATTAGGTAGGGAAATGGGCAGACTAGGTGGGCCAAGCAGTCTTTATCTGCCATCTGATTGTATGTTTCTATGTATTGCATGTTATTCCTTTAAGTTTTTCCCTACTCTTCCAGTGTTGACTCTTGTAAGGGAGCATGGGGTGTACTGTATATTATTCCTGTAGGTTTTCCCTATTTTCCAATGCAGACTCTTGTGAGGGAGCATGGGTGTGTACTCTGTGTTATTCTTGTAAGTTTTTCCTTATTTCTTCCAATAGTGAATCCTGTGAGGAAGCATGGTGTGTACTGTGTGTCATTCCTTAAGTTTTTCCCTATTTTTTCCAATGATGAATCTTGTATGGGACCATGGCGCATACTGTATGTTATTCCTATAAGTTTCTCCCCATCTCTTCCAATTGTGAATCTTATGAGGCAGCATGGTGCGTACTGTATGCTATTCCTGTCAGTGTTTCCCTATTTCTTCCAACAGTGAATGTTGTGAGGGAGCATGTTCTGCACCGAGTGTTATTCCTGTACATTTTTCCCTATTTCTTCCAATGTTGACACTTGGAAGGGAGCATGGTGTGCACTGTATGTTATTCTGATGAGTTTTTACCTATTTCTTCCAATGGTGAATCCAGTGAGGGAGCATGATGTGTATTGTATGTTATTCCTGGAAGTTTTTCCCGATTTCTTCCAATGTTGAATCTTGTGAGGGAGCATGGTGTGTACTGTATGTTATTCCTGTGAGTTGTTCCATATTTCTTCAAATGGTGACTCTTGTGTGGGAGCATGGTGTGTACTCCGTGTCATTCCTGTAAGTTTTTCACTATTTCTTTCAGTGGTGAATCTTGTTATGGAGCATGTGGTGTACTGTATGTTATTCATGTAAGTTTTTCCCTATTTCTTGTAGTAGTGAATATTGTTAAGGAGTATGGTGTGCACTGTGTGTCATTCCTGTATGTTTTTCACTATTTCATCCAGTGGTAAATCCTGTGTGGGAGCATGGTATGCACTGTGTGTCATTTCTATAGTTTTTCCCAATTTTTTAAATGATGAATCTTGTATGGGAGCATGGTGCATACTATATGTTATTCCTCTAAGTTTCTTCCTACTTCTTCCTATTGTGAATATTATGAGGGAGCATGGTGTGTACTGTATATTATTCCTGTACATTTTTCCCTATTTATTTCAATGTTGAATCTTACAAGGAAGTAAGGATTGTAATGTATGTTATTCCTGTGAGTTTCTACCTATTTCTTCTAATGGTGAATCCTGTGAGGGAGCATGATGTGTATTGTATGTTATTCCTGTAAGTTGTTCCCTATTTCTTCCAATGTTGAATCTTGTGAGGGAGCATGGTGTTTACTGTATGTTATTTCTGTGAGCTGTTTCATATTTCTTCCAATGGTGACTCTTGTGAGGGAGCATGGTGTGTACTCTGTGTCATTCCTGTATGTTTTTCACTATTTCTTTCAGTGCGAATCTTGTAATGGAGCATATGGTGTACTGTATGTTATTCAGGTACTGTAAGGTTTTCCCTATTTCTTGTAGTGGTGAATATTGTGAAGGAGCATGGTGTTCACTGTGTGTCATTCCTGTACATTTGTCACTATTTCATCTAGTATACATCGTGTGTACTGTATGTCATTACTTACATTTTTCCCGATTTTTTAAATGATGAATCTTGCATGGGAGCATGGTTCATACTGTATGTTATTCCTGTGAGTTTCTTCCTATTTCTCCCAATGGTGAATCTTGGAGGGGAGCATGATGTGTATTGTATGTTATTCCTTAAGTTTTTCCATATTTTTTCCAATGGTGAATCTTGTAGGGGAGCATGGAGTGTACTGTATGTTATTCCTGTAAGTTTTTAACTACTTCTTCCAATGGTGAATCTTGTGAAGAGCAGGATGTGTACTGTAAGTCATTCCTGTAAGTTTTTCCTGATTTCTTCCAATGGTGAATGTTGTGAGGGAGCAAAGTGCTTACTGCATGTCATTCCTGTAGGTTTTTCCCTATTTCTACCAATAGTGAATCTTGTAGGGAAGCATGGTGTGTACAGTGTGTTATTTCTGTGAGTTTTTACCTATTTTATCCAATGGTGAATCGTTGGAGGGTGCATGATGTGTATTGTATGTTATTCCTGTAAGTTTCTCCATATTTCTTCCAATGTTGAATTTTGTGACGGAGCATGGTGTGTACTGTATGTTATTTCTGCAAGTTTTTTCCCCATCTCTTCCAATGTTGAATCTTGTAGGGGAGCATGGGGTGTATTGTATTTTATTCCTGTAGGTTTTTCCCTATTTCTTCCAATGGAGACTTTTGTGATGGAGCATGGTGTGTACTCTGTGTCATTCTTGTAAGATTTTCCTTATTTCTTCCAATGGTGAAACTTGTAAGGGAGCATCGTGTGTGCTTTGTATCATTCCTGTAGGTTGTCCTTATTTCTTTCAATAATGACATTTGTTAAGGAGCATGGTGTGTACTGTGTGTCATTTCTGTAAGTTGTTTCCTATTTCTTCCAATGGTGAGTCTTATGAGGGAGCGTGGTGTGTACTGTATGTTATTCTTGTGAGTTTTTCCTTATTACTTCCAATGGTAAATGTTGTAGGGGAGCATGGTGCATACTGTATGTTTTTCCTGCAAGTTATTCCATGTTTGTTCCAATGTTCAACCTTGTAAGGGAGCATGTTGTTTACCCTATGTCATTCTTGAAAATTTGTCCCTATTTCTTCCAATGGTGAATTTTGTGAGGGAGCATGATGTGTACTGTATATTATTCCTGTAAATGTTTACCTATTTCTTCCAATGGTGAATCTTGTAGTGGAGCATGGTGTGTACTGTATGTTATTCCTATAATATTTTTTCCTATTTCTTCCAGTGGTGAATCTTGTAAGGGGCATGGTGTGTACAGTATGCTATAACTGTGAGCTTTTCTCTATATCTTCCAGTAGGGAATCTTGTAGCTGAGCACGGTGTGTACTGTATGTCATTCCTGTAACTTTTTCCATATTTCTTCCAATGGTGAATTTTGTGAGGGAGCATGGTGCATACCGTGTGTCATTCATGTATGTTTTTCCATATTTCTTCCAATGGTGAATCTTGAGAGGGTGAATGGGGAGTACTGTATGTCATTCCTATAAGTTTTTCCCTTTTTCTACCACCATTGAGTCTTGTAAGGGAGCATGGTGTGTACTATATTTTATTCCTATGAGTTTTTACCTATTTCTTCCAATGTTGAATCTTGTGAGGGAGCATGGTGTGTACTGCATGCTAGTTCTGTAAGTTTTTCCTCATCTCTTCCAATGTTGTATTTTGTAAGGGAGCTTGATGTGTACTGTATGTTATTCCTGTAAGCTTTTCCCCTTGTTTTCCAATGTTGGATCTTGTAACTGAGCATGGTGTGTACTATATGTTATTCCTGCAGTTTTCTCCCCATTTCTTCCAATGGTGACTCTTGTGAGGGTACATGATGTGTACTCTGTAGCCTGGATATTCAGAAATGCGCCAAAGGCCGGCGCATGTCCAGCGCAGAGCAAGCCCGATGTGCCATGGCACAACAGGAGCCATATTGAGAGGTTTTGCAGGCCAAACTGCGGTAGCACAACCCGGCTGAATATGGCAGAGTTGCACCATGGCACCAACAGAGTTGTGCCATGGCGCAGAGATGCTCCAGCGCAACTGTGAGATCAGAGCAGCAGAGCAACAGAGGGGGTACAGCACAGAGAACAGATGCAGGGAGAGAGCCATGGAAGCACGGTGACAGGCCACAGGAAGCACCCACCAGCAGGGCTCAGCAGGGCACACACAGATACCTGACCCCAGAACATAACAGTGGCACAGATAGCAGGTGACAGGAGGTGCCAACGGCCACCAGAGGGCCACCATGGGAGCCCCCCACAGGCTGCTGGCTGTGCCCCCCAGTCCATAGCAGGCCACACCCAGGACCATGCAGCCAATGCACACACATGCCACACAGGCACACAGAAAGCTGACACAGTAGGCACTGAATGTGCTGGGTGGCAGGCAGTGTGGCAGACCACATGGAACAGGTCACACAATGCCAAGCAGGGGCCCCAACACAGTGTGAGGACAGTACCCAACCAATTACCGTGGCCATGTGCCACCTCCAGGCACACACCTCTGTCAGCTGCCCCATTGGCACCCCATGGCACAGCCACTGACCCAGAGGATGGATACCACCACAGTAGGACACACCACAGCACACAGCAGTGAACCACAGAAGCACAACACACTCCCTTTCACATGCACACCACACGGACAGACACTGGACCACTGCAGCATGGCTCCTCATGCCACCTGCAATGCAGACACAGGCACAGGCAGGTAAGTCAGAATTATATATATATATATAAAAACTATCAACATCAAAACAGGGTCTGGGAAAGGGTAGGTACAGTGAGGGAAGGGGACAGGGAACAGGGACTGTACAGTGAGAAGGTGGGGACTGTAGGGGAAAGTACATCAGAGGAAATGGGAAAACAGGGGCAAAGCTAACGGTGGCCCCATCTGGCCACCTGGCATGCTGATGCTCCCTCCTCTTGGCCATCAGCATCCATTGTATCTGCACCACCACCTCCAGTGTACATGAAGCCACTAATAGTATCTGGTGCATCAGCCGACTCAGCACTGCCCGAGATGGATGTCACCACCAGACACCCGTAACAAGGGACAAGACAGGTGATCAGTGCAATGGCCCAAGGAACCATGCCCACCCACAGTGCACAATGGGCAGTGGGAACACACATCCCTGGAGGGCCCGTAACACTCACCCGCAGGGGGGTGGGCCAATGCCAGCCAGCAACTCGGTACACCATGACATTGCACAGAAGCGGTCCCTGCCACACAATTGTGCAATGACAGTCACATGGCACAGTGCACCGGCAGCACCACAGCAACAACAGTGGCAGCTGGGTGCATGCCCACCCCACCAACAGCTGGCACATGTGTCCAATGGATTCACCACAGTGGCATGCACCATGCATAGTGTGACACACACAGCTGCCATGGCACATGGCACAGGTGGCCATGCCCACCCCCACTTCCCCCCCCATTGTACAGTGCGAAGGACCATGACAGTGTCTACCTGCCCTCTATGGCCCTGCTGGTTCCAGTCCTGTGTCATCACTGCCCTCTGCACCTTGCTGCACTACTGCAGCCTGGACCCTCCATTGGTCCTCTGGTCCCGGGAATGGAAAGAAGACAGGTGCACATCAGGAACCGACCACAGCAGCTGCCCCCCCCATGCACAGGGTGTGCCTCTGCCTGACATGTCCCACATGCCTGCACGGCTGCATCACAATGCAAGTGTACACTGGCAATGCCATTCCGTGATGCACCCAGTGACAGTGTACCCCTTTGCAGGGCATATCAGGCAGCCAGGCCAACACCACAGTACAGTACCAGGGCAGACATGCAACATGGGATGACTTACCTGGCTGTGGCACAACCCCACACCTGGCATGTACCTAAAGCCTCCTAAGCCTGTTTGGGTCCCACCACATCAGGTCACTATAGTGGTGCCTGCACTGCTCCCCAGTCCTGGCCACCCTGGTCCTCTGCTCCACCCTGGCAGAAATCCCCTGAAATACAGTGTCCCTGGCCTGCTGCAGGGGCACCTGCCCAAAGAGTGGGGGGCTTGGGACTCAACACAGGCCATAAGATTCTCCAGCTCAACCTGTATTCAATTGGGGGCACATCTGACTCGTCTCTACACCATGTTGTTGAATGCAATATCAGTGGCAAAAATGGCAGGAGGAGGCACACATGTCCACGACATGCACCTGATGCATGATGCGCTGGTGAATGCACAGTGCTATGTGGGGTAACAGGGTCAGAGGTCTGACCTGGGGGTCAGGGGTCACCCACCATTGCACATGTGCATGATAGGGCATGGCACCCCATGCATAACCATGCATGTAGCTGGCCATGCACAACATGTGCAATGCTACTGCATCGCTCTATCTGCACATGGTGCATGATTGACACCATGATACCGTGACATTCATGCACAATGTAGGCCTGCACACTGTGCATGCATGTGCATTGCACCACTGTGACTTGCTCCAGTGCAGTCCCATTGCACACAGTGTAATATCACGATAGTGAGACAGCACATGCAGATGAGCTCATTAGTCAATGCATGGCACAGTGTGTGCATTAGCATGTCATTACTGCTGCACCTGACCTCATTTGCATGTGATGCACCTTACAAGAGCCACAGAACAGTACAGGCTATGGACCGGTATTGCAACCTTGATATGTAAGTTGAGCATACTGCTGCAGCTCACTGGGAGCAGACAGCAGTGCAGGGTGGGATGACCAGGGAGATGCTGCCACTGACACACTGTGCTGTCCATCTCCACAGGCAGCAACATGTTGGCATATGAGGAGGGCGAGGAGCAGGGGCCTGCACAGAAGCACAGGCCCAACTTCACAAAGGCCAAGATTGATGCCTGTTTGAGGCCTACCTGGACAGGGAGCCCCTGTTGAGTGGTGCCATGGGCACCCACAAACCAGGGCTGGTGCATGGAAGGAGGTGGTAACCTACATAAACCAGCACAGCAGTCACCAGTAGTCAGCACAGGAGTGCCAAAAGAAGGTGGGAACAGACACGTGGCGGATCAAGGAGAGGGTGGCAGCCATCCGGGCATCCCATACTGCTACTGAAGGAGGGCCTGCAGGTACACCCACACTAATGCTGCAGGAGGAGTTGGTGGCAGCCAGCATGCGCCGCACCATGGTGGGGTGTGTGCCTGGAGGAGGATTCCAGATGGTGGCAGCCCATCACTACATGGTAAGTATGTCAGACATGCACAGCTGGTGGCAAGGAGGGTGCATACATGAGCATGCTGGTGTGCATGCGGCCAGCATGCATGCCATGTGAATGTGTGCACACCCATGTGCATGCCATGCTGCAGGACACATGCAGTGGCAGTGTATGGGGGGGCGCATGTACGCATTGCATCACTGATATGCCATTTGTCTCTTGCAGCACCAGCATGCTTAATTAATTAATGTTTAGATCACCCACTAGTATTTGGTCAGAGGGGTGGTGAAGCGAGGTAAGGTATTCCGTTAGTGAGGCCAGAGCCAGTGTTTGATTTTTTGGGGGTATGTAGGCTGTTGTGAGATAGAGTGAGCCCCTTGAGGGGTCCGGAGTCAGTTTCAGGGTTAGCGCCTGCGCCCCGAAATCAAGAGCAGGTGCTGGGAGGGCAAGACCAGTGAGGGAGTCTTTAGTGTAGATAGCACAGCCACCACCCTATCTTCCTGCCCGGTCTTCCCAGTAGAGGGAGTATCCTGGGAGGGAGAAAAAGGAGTCTGGGGTGGATTTTGACAGCCAGGTCTCAACCAGGGTGATGACATCTGGTTTATGAGATGAAGTGAGTCAAATTTTTTCAAGAGGCTACAGATATTCATTGAGGCAATGCAAAGCCTGTGAGAGCCTATAGCTGAGCTGTTATGTACCAGGCCAGGGTTGGGATATATGTTACCCGACAGGAGTAGTAGCATAACTACAGCTCTGGCCAGGTGGCGGTGAAAAGAATTTTTGTGACAGACACAAGTGGATGGGAATGGGGAGTTTCAGAACACATGGGGTGGGCAGTGTAGCACAGGCTGGGAATGCTAGTATGATAAGCCTCCTGTGGGATTTGGGGGTGGAAGCTTGGAGGAAGCTGGAGGGTGGGCAGGGCGAGCAGAAGCACCCAGTGGGGGCAAGGTGTGCTAGTGCTGGCTCAGGTACATAGGAGAGGTGTAGTACCAGAGCACAATGGGGGGCAACAGATTGGCATGTCTGCAATAGCACTGAAATAGATGGGTAGGACAGTAGCATCAGACAGAGGATGAGAACGAGGCATGTCAATAGGCAAAGAGCAAACATAGTGCTAAGGAGCTAAGAAGGTATTGGTAGAAAGAAGTGGAAAGATGCTTGCCTGTAAGCGTTAGTGCCACTTTGGTTCAGTGGTAGTGACACCGCCTCTGGTGTACATGGAACCAGGTTCAAGATTCTCCCAAGGTATTAGGAGAAGGACCTGGGTAGGAGTCAGAAACCAAGGTCTGAGAGCCAGAACAGGCAGTGGTTGGGCCTGAAAATAGGGTGCTCAGTAGTGACTCCAAGTGGCTAGCAGTTGTGGGCTGGGAGGGAGGGTAGGGTTTTTTCCCTCTTTCTTCCAATGGTGTATCTTCTGAGGCTGCCTGGTGCATATTGTATGTCAATCACATATGTTTTTCCCTATTTCTTCCTATGGTGAATCTTTTGATGGCTTATGGTGTGTATGCTATGTTATTCCTGTTCTTCATTATCTCCTGCAATGTTGAATCTTGTAATGGAGCATGATGTGTACTCCATGTTGTTACTGTAAGTTTCTCCTCATCTCTTCCAATGTTGAACCTTGTAAGGGAGCAAGTTGTGTATGGTATGTTATTCTTGAAGGTTTTTCCCTGTTTCTTCTAGTGGTGAATCTTTTAGTTTAGTTGCTTAATCAGGAATAGCACACAAAGCTGAAAGCTTTTTACAGGAGCAACCTGGGAGCACAAGGAAGTTAAGTGACTTGCTCAGGATCACACAGTATGCAAGTGGAAGCTGTGGGATTCAAACCCAGGTCTGGCCTGCTGAATGTCACCAGATTTGCAGCTCAGAGCCTTAGACCACTGCACTATACTGCCTCTTGTGAGGGGGCATTGTGTTTACTGTGTTTCATTCATGTAGGTTTTCCCTATTTCTTCCAATAGTGAATCTTGTGAGGGAGTATTGTGTGTACTGTGTGTCATTCCTGTAAGTTGTTCACTGTTTTTCCAGTGGTGAGTCTTGTGAGTGAGTGTGTTGTGTTCTGTATATTATTCCTCTGACTTTTTCCTTATTTCTTCCAATGGTGGATCTTGTGATGGAGCGTGGTGTGTACTGTATGTCATTCCTGTATGTTTTTACCTATTTATTTGAATGTTGAACCTTGTAGGGCAGCATGGTGTGTATTGCATATTATTCCTATGAGTTTTATCCTCTATCCTCCCATGTTGAATCTTGTGAGGGAGCATGGTGTGTACTGTTTGTTATTCATCTGCTGTTCCCTATTTCTTCCAATGGTGAATCTTGTGAGGTAGCATGGTGCTTACTGTATGTCATTCCTGTAGGTTTTTCCTTATTTCTTGTAATAGTGAATCTTGTGGGGAAGCATGGTGTGTACAGTATGTTATTTCTGCGAGTTTTTACCTATTTGTTCCAGTGGTGAATCTTTTGAGGGCACATGATGTGTATTGCATGTTATTCCTGCAAGTTTCTCCCTATTTCTTCTAGTGTTGAATCTTGTGACGGAGCATGGTGTGTACTGTATGTTATTCCTGTGAGTTGTTCCCCATTACTTCCAATGATGAAGATTGTGAGGGAGTATGGTGTGTACTGTGTGTCATTCCTGTAAGTTTTTCCCATTCTCTTCCAATGTTGAATCTTGTAAGAGAGCATGGGGTGTATTGTTAATTATTACTGAAGATTTATCCCTATTTCTTCCAATGGAGATACTTGTGAGGGAGCATGGTGTTTACTCTTTGTCATTCTTGTAAGTTTTTCCTTATTTCTTGTAATGGTGAATCTAGTGAGGGAGTATGGTGTGTACTGTGTGTCATTCATGTAGGTTTCCCTATTTCTTCCAATAGTGAAGCTTGTTAAGGAGCATAGTGTGTCATGGGTTTCATTTTTGTAAATTGTTCCCTAGTTCTTCCAATGGTGAATGTTGTGAGGGAGCGTGATGTGTACTGTGTGTTAATCTTGTGAGTTTTCCTTATTATTTCCGATGGTAAATCTAGTAGGAGAGCATGGTGCATACTGTATGTTATTCCTGTACGTTTTTCCCTATTTCTTCCAATGTTGAATCTTGTAAGAGAGCATAGTGTGTACTCTATGTGATTCCTGTAAATTTGTCCCTACTGTATTTCTTCCAGTGATGAGTGTTGCAGGGGAGCACGGTGTGTACTTTATGTTAGTCATGTAAGTTTTTCCCTATTGGTCATAATGGTGAATGTTGAAAAAGGGCATGGTGTGCAGTGTACATCATTCATGTAAGATTTTCCCTATTTCTTCCAATGGTTGTTCTTAAGAGGGATCGTGGTTCATAGTGTATGTCATTTCTGTACATTTTTCCCTATTTCTTCCAATGGTGAATCTCGTGAGGGAGTATTGTGTGAATCAATGTGATTCTTGTATGTTTTTACTTATTTCTTCCAGTGTTGAATCTTGTGAGGAAGCATGGTGTGTACTGTATATTATTCGTGTGAGTTGTTCCCTATTTTTTCCAGTGGTGAATATTTGAGGGAGCATCATGTGTACTGTATGCTATTCCCATAAATCTTTCCCTATTTGTTCCAATGGTGAATCTTGTAGGGCAGCATGGTGTGTACAGTATGGCATTCCTGTAAATTTTTCCATGTTTCTTCCAATGGTGACTATTGTAAAGGAGCATGGTGTTTACTGTATATCATTCCTGTAAGTTCTTCCCTAGTTCTTCCAGTGGTGAATTTTGTGAGGGGGCATGGTACATACTGTATGTCATTGCTGTAAGTTTTTCCTTATTTCTTCCGATGTTGAATCTCGCAGGGGAGCACGATGTGTACTGTATGTTATTACTGTAAATTTTTCCCTAGTTCTTCCAATGTTGAATCTTGTTAGGGAACATGGTGTGTACTGTATGTTATTCCTGTGAGCTGTTCCTAGTTCTTCCAATGGTGAATCTTGTGAGGGAGCATGGTGTATACTGCATGTTATTCCTGTAAGGTTTTCCTCATCTCTTCCAAAGTTGAATCTTGTAAGGGAACATGATGTGTACTGTATGTTATTCCTGAAGGTTTTTCCCCATCTCTTCCAATGCTGAATCTTAAAAGGGAGGATGGTGAGTACATTATGGTAGTCTAGTAAGTTTTTCCCCATTTCTTCTAGTGGTAAATCTTGTGAGGGAGCATGGTGTGTACTGTCTGTCATTCCTGTAGGTTTTTCATACTTCTTCCAATATTGAATCTTGTGAGGGAGTCTTGTGTGTACTGCATGTCATTCCTGTAAGGTGTTCAGTATTTCTTCCAATGGTGACCCTTGAGAGGTTGCTTGGTGTGTACTGTATGTTATTTCTGCATGTTTTTCCATATTTTTTCCAGTGGTGAATCTTGTGAGGGAGCATGGTGTGTACTATTTATTATTCCTGTAAGTTTTTTGCCATCTCTGCAAATGTTGAATCTTGTAAAGGAGCATGGTGTGTATTGTATGTTATTCCTGCAAGTCTTTCCCCATCTGTTCCAATGTTGAATCATGTAAAGGAGCATGGGCTTTACTGTATGTTTTTCTGGTTGTTTTTTTTCTTATTTCCTCCAATGGTGAATCTTGTAAGGGAGCATGGCATGTATGCTATATTATTTTTGAACATTTTCCCCTATTTCATGTAGTGGTGAATCTTGTGAGGGAGCATTTTGTGTATATTGTGTCATTCCTGTAGATTTTCCCTACTTTTTCTAATAGTGAATCTTGTGAGTGAATACTGTGTGTACTGCGTGTGAGTCCTGTAAGTTGTTTACTGTTTCTTCCAATGGTGAGTCTTGAGAGGGAGCTTGATGTGTACTGTATGTTGTTTCTGAGAGTTGTTCCCTATTTGTTCCTATAGTCAAGCATGTGAAGGAGCATGGTGTGTACTGTATGTTGTAACTGAAAGTTGTTCCCTATTTCTTCCAATAGTGAATCTTGAGAGGGAGCATGGTGTGTACTGTATGTTATTTCTGAAAGTTTTTCCCCATCTCTTCCGATGTTGAATCTTTTTTTTTATAATTTAAAGTTTATTGAAATTTTAGCATTTAAGTACAACAATATGTTTAAGGCATAATAAGTATAAAGCCAGACAATACGCATATGTAATACTAGCATTTGAAGATACATAACCATTTAAGATATTATAATCTATGAATTTGGGTAGACTGTTTCCATAACCATCAAAACAGAACAAGACTAGTGCATATAATATAAGGACATCAATTATTAATTTTTAGAAAGGGGACAATTCACATATGGTTCCCAGACATCTAAAAATTTGTCCATTCATTGCAACTTCATTTAGGCCATTCTTTCATAACTAGCTCTCAAATTCAATGTTGAATAGTGTAAGAGAACATGGTGTATATTGTATGTTATTCCTGTAAGTTTTACACCATCTCTTCCAATGTAGAATCTTGTAAGGGAGGATGCAGTTTACCGTATGTTATTCCTGTTAGTTTTCCCCTATTTTGTCTAAAAGTGAATCTTGTGAGGGAGTATTGTGTGTACTGTTTGTCATTCCTGAGTTGTTCACTATTTCTTCCAATGGCGATTCTTTTGAGGGAGCGTGATGTGTACTGTATGTTTTTCCTGTGAGTTTTTCCCAGTTTTTACCATTGGTGAATCTTGTAGGGAGGATGGTATATAATGTATGTTATTCCTATGAGTTTTTCACAACTTCTTCCAATAGTGAATCTTGAGAGGAAGCATGGTGCATATGAAATGTCATTCCTGTAAGTTTTTCCCTATTTCTATCAATGGTGAATCTTGTAGGGGAGGATGTTGTATACTGTATGTTAATCCTTTGAGTTTTTCCTATTTCTTCCAATGGTGAATCTGTGAGTGAGCATGATGTGAACTGTATGTTATTACTGTGAGTTTTTCCCTATTTCTTCCAATGTTGAATCTTGAAAGGGAGCATGGTATGTACCGTAGATTATTGAATTGAGTTTTTATGTATTTATTCCATTGCTGAATCTTGTGAGGGAGAATGATGTGTACTGTATGTTATTCCTGTACGTTTGTCCACATTTCTTCCTATGTTAAATGTTGTGAGGGAGCATGGTGTGCACAGTATGTTATTCCCTTGAGTTGTTCCTTATTTCTTCCGATGGTGAATCTTGTGAGTGAGCATAGTGTGTATTGTACGTTATTCCTGTATGTTTTTCCTCATCTCTTCCAATGTACGTTAGCATGGTGTGTACTGTATTTTATTCCTGTGAGTTTTTTCCTATTTTTTCCAATGGTGAATCTTGTAAGGTAGCATGTTGTGTACTGTATGTGATTTCAGTAGGGGTTTCCCTATTTCTTCTAGTGGTGAATCTTGTGAGGGATTATGGTGTGACTCTGTGTCATTCTTGTAACTTTTTTATGAATTTCTGCTAATGGTGAATATTTTAGTGGAGCATGGTGTGTACTGTATGTTGTTCCTGTAAATTTTTCCCTCTTTCTTCCAATGGTGAATGTTGTGGGAGAGCAAGGTGTGTACTGCATGTCATTCTTGTAAGTTTTTCCCTATTTCTTCCAAAGGTGAATCCTGTGAGGGGCATGGTGTGTACTGTATGTCATTCCTGTAGGTTTTTCCCTTTTTCTAACAATGGTGAATCTTGTATGTTAGGATGGAGTGTACAGTATGTTATTCCTGTGAGTTTTTCCCTATTTCTTCCAATGGTGAATCTTGTGAAGAAGCATTATGTGTACTATATGTTATTAATGTGAGTTGTTCCCTATTTCTTCCAATGGTGAATCTTATGAGGGAACATTGTGTGTTCTGCATGTTTTTCCTGTAAGTTTTTCCTCATCTCTTCCAATATTGAATCTTGTAAGGGAGCATGGTGTGTAGTACTGTATATGTTATTATTTTAAGTTTTTCCCCATCTCTTCCTATGTTGAATCTTATGATGGCGTATGGGGAGTACAGAAGGTTATTCTTGTTAGTTTTTTTGGTATTTCTTCTACTGGTGAATCTTGTGAGGAAGCATGGTATGTACTGCGTATCATTCCTGTAAGTTGTTCAGTATATCTTCCAATGGTGAGTCTTGTGAGGGAGCGTGTTGTACAGTATGCTATTCCTGTGAGTTTTTCCCTATTTCTTCTAATGCTGAATCTTGTGAGGTAGCATAGTGTGTACTGCATGTTATTCCAGTAGGTTTTTTGCCATCTCTTCCAATGTTGAATCTTGTAAAGGGAGCATGGTGAGTATGTTGTGTTATTCTAGTAAGTTTTTCCCTATTTCTTCTAGTGGTAAATCTTGTGAGGGAGCATGGTGTTTACTGTCTGTCATTCCTGTAGGTTTTTCATATGTCTTCCAATATTGAATCTTGTGACGGAGTCTTGTAGGTACTGAGTGTCATTCCTACAAAGTATTCAGTATTTCTTCCAATGGTGACCCTTGAGAGGGTGCATGGTGTGTACTGTATGTTATTTCTGCATATTTTCCCTATTTCTTCCAATGGTGAATCTTGTGAGGGAGCATGGTGTGTACTGTTTGTTTTTCCTGTCAGTTTTTTGCCATCTCTTCCAATGTTGAATCTTGTAAGGGAGCATGGTGTGTATTATATGTTATTCCAGCAAGTCTTTCCCCATCTGTTCCAATGTTGAATCATGTAAAGGAGCATGGACTTTACTGTATGTTTTTCTGGTTGTTTTTTCCTATTTCTTTCAATGGTGAATCTTGTAAGGGAGTGTGGAGTGTACGGTATATTATTCTTGAACGTTTTCCCCCTATTTCTTGTAGTGGTGAATCTTGTGAGGGAGCATGTTATGTATATTGTGTCATTCCTTTAGGTTTTCCCTACTTTTCTAATAGTGAATCTTGTGAGTACTGTGTACTGCATGTGAGTCCTGTAAGTTGTTTACCATTTCTTCCAATGGTGAGTCTTGAGAGGGTGCATGGTGTGTACTGTACATTGTTTCTGAGAGTTGTTCTTTATTTGTTCCTATGGTCAAGCGTGTGAGGGAGCATGGTGTGTACTGTTTGTTATTCCTGAAAGTTGTTCCCTATTTCTTCCAATGGTGAATCTTGAGAGGGAGCATGGTGTGTACTGTATGTTATTTCTGTGAGTTTTTCCCTATTTCTTCCAATGTTGAATCTTGAAAGGGAGCATGGTATGTACCGTAGATTATTCCATTGAGTTTTTATGTATTTATTCCATTGCTGAATCTTGTGAGGGAGAATGATGTGTACTGTATGTTATTCCTGTACGTTTGTCCACATTTTTTCCTATGTTAAATGTTGTGAGGGAGCATGGTGTGCACAGTATGTTATTCCCTTGAGTTGTTCCTTATTTCTTCCGATGGTGAATCTTGTGAGTGAGCATAGTGTGTACTGTATGTTATTCCTGTATGTTTTTCCTCATCTCTTCCAATGTACGTTAGCATGGTGTGTACTGTATTTTATTCCTGTGAGTTTTTTCCTATTTTTTCCAATGGTGAATCTTGTAAGGTAGCATGTTGTGTACTGTATGTGATTTCAGTAGGGGTTTCCCTATTTCTTCTAGTGGTGAATCTTGTGAGGGATTATGGTGTGACTCTGTGTCATTCTTGTAACTTTTTTACGAATTTCTGCTAATGGTGAATATTTTAGTGGAGCATGGTGTGTACTGTATGTTGTTCCTGTAAATTTTTCCCTCTTTCTTCCAATGGTGAATGTTGTGGAGAGCAAGGTGTACTGCATGTCATTCTTGTAAGTTTTCCCTATTTCTTCAAAGGTGAATCCTGTGAGGGGCATGGTGTGTACTGTATGTCATTCCTGTAGGTTTTTCCTTTTTCTAACAATGGTGAATCTTGTATGTTAGGGATGGAGGGTACAGTATGTTATTCCTGTGAGTTTTTCCCTATTTCTTCCAATGTTGAATCTTGTGAAGAAGCATTATGTGTACTATATGTTATTAATGTGAGTTGTTCCCTATTTCTTCCAATGGTGAATCTTATGAGGGAACATTGTGTGTACTGCATGTTTTTCCTGTAAGTTTTTCCTCATCTCTTCAATATTGAATCCTGTAAGGGAGCATGGTGTGTAGTACTGTATATGTTATTATTTTAAGTTTTTCCCCGTCTCTTCCTATGTTGAATCTTATGATGGCGTATGGGGAGTACAGAAGGTTATTCTTGTTAGTTTTTTTGGTATTTCTTCTACTGGTGAATCTTGTGAGGAAGCATGGTATGTACTGCATATCATTCCTGTAAGTTGTTCAGTATATCTTCCAATGGTGAGTCTTGTGAGGGAGCGTGTTGTACAGTATGCTATTCCTGTGAGTTTTTCCCTATTTCTTCTAATGCTGAATCTTGTGAGGTAGCATAGTGTGTACTGCATGTTATTCCAGTAGGTTTTTTGCCATCTCTTCCAATGTTGAATCTTGTAAAGGGAGCATGGTGAGTATGTTGTGTTATTCTAGTAAGTTTTTCCCTATTTCTTCTAGTGGTAAATCTTGTGAGGGAGCATGGTGTTTACTGTCTGTGTCATTCCTGTAGGTTTTCATATGTCTTCCAATATTGAATCTTGTGCGAGTCTTGTAGGTACTGAGTGTCATTCCTACAACGTATTCAGTATTTCTTCAATGGTGACCCTTGAGAGGTGCATGGTGTGTATTGTATGTTATTTCTATATTTTCCCTATTTCTTCCAATGGTGAATCTTGTGAGGGAGCATGGTGTGTACTGTTTGTTATTCCTGTCAGTTTTTTCCATCTCTTCCAATGTTGAATCTTGTAAGGGAGCATGGTGTGTATTATATGTTATTCCAGCAAGTCTTTCCCCATCTGTTCCAATGTTGAATCATGTAAAGGAGCATGGGCTTTACTGTATGTTTTCCTGGTTGTTTTTTCCTATTTCTTTAAATGGTGAATCTTGTAAGGGAGTGTGGCGTGTACGGTATATTATTCTTGAACGTTTTCCCCCTATTTCTTGTAGTGGTGAATCTTGTGAGGGAGCATGTTATGTATATTGTGTCATTCCTTTAGGTTTTCCCTACTTTTTCTAATAGTGAATCTTGTGAGTACTGTGTGTACTGCATGTGAGTCCTGTAAGTTGTTTACCATTTCTTCCAATGGTGAGTCTTGAGAGGGAGCATGGTGTGTACTGTACGTTGTTTCTGAGAGTTGTTCTTTATTTGTTCCTATGGTCAAGCGTGTGAGGGAGCATGGTGTGTACTGTTTGTTATTCCTGAAAGTTGTTCCCTATTTCTTCCAATGGTGAATCTTGAGAGGGAGCATGGTGTGTACTGTATGTTATTTCTGCAAGTTTTTCCCCATCTCTTCCAATGTTGAATCTTTTTTTTATAATTTAAAGTTTATTGAAATTTTAGCATATAAGTACCACAATATGTATAAGGTATAATAAGTATAAAGCCAGACAATCTGCCTATGTAATACTAGCATTTGAAGATACATAACCATTTAAGATATTATAATATATGAATTTGGGTAGAGTGTTTCCATAACTATCAAAACAGACTAGTGCATATAATATTCATTCATTCATTCATAACATTTTATTTTTATACAGGATACATTTGTTAGGGAATGACCCCCATTTACAACAAAGGCCTGTGTTACATACATAAAACTTTCAAGTTTCAAAAACAAACTAACAGTCAATATTAATACAGACATTAAAAATTAGTTAAAACATTTACATTTTACACTAAAGTGCTTAAATAATAATGTTTTTATAGTAGTGGGATTCTGTACTTTTCTCAATTCATATGGTAACTCATTCCAGTATTTAGATAAACTATTTTGTAGTATAAGTTTTCCTGTTCTGTTATAGATTCTTTCACTTGTAATTGTTAACTTATTTCTCCTAAGTTTTTCTACTTTATATTCAAGTGGTTTAATTGTTATAAGGTGTTTCAATGGGTGATCTTTTTTATGAAATATCAATTTTTGGCACCATAATATCCATAAGTATTTTCTTTTTATTTCAGGTTGTAACCAATTTAGTTTTTCAAATAAAATGCAATGATGAGTTCCTTGCTTACTTTTTGTTATAAACTTCCCCAATCTATAATAAGTACGCTGACTACTCTGCAATGCTGTCTGGGTAGAAAACATGTATAAAAAGGATCCATGTTCCAAAATGGGAAGTATCATTTGGGCCACAAGTTTCTCTCTAGCGTCTATACTAAAACACCCTGCTACTCTTCTTAAAGCCCCCAAACGCTGATTTACTTTTTTAACCTGTTGGAAAATATGTACTTTATAAGTCAATTTTGAATCTATCAGAACTCTCAAATACTTATGTTGTTTTGTGATAGTGATCAACCGCCCATCTGCCAACCTTATTTTTATGTATGTTATCTTTTTCTGCTTTTCTCCCAACCCAAATGTCATACACTGGCCCAGTTATTCAAAAGAGTTGAGCCATGCACAATAGGGTTGCGCCTGTGCAAGTATGAAAATGTGCCATTCTGTGATATTCAGCAGGAGGCAGTTGCACCCCCCCCAAGTCATGTTGAGCAACAGTGCAATGATAATGAAGGCTTGCACAACTGAAGGGGAGGAGCCATGCATAAATGGCGTAGTGCGATATTCAACAACTTGCGCCATGTGCAATAGGGGAGCATGCGGAAGTTGCGCCATAGTGGAAATGAGCCAAAATAAAAGGGAGCAAGGGAGAGGCACAAGAACACTACAGGAAAGCCACATATGAGAGCAAAACACAGCAGGACACACTGGGCAGCAGGGACACACAGCCAGGCAGGAAAGGGCACCTGGAAGCAATAGCCACAGGGGAAAGTATGGGGAGACATAGCAGAAGGGGGAGGTACACCACACAGCAGTGAGACAAGCACAGGCAGGTGTTCCCAGTGCAGGGGAAGTAGCAGTGAGGACAGTGGGGGAATACAGTAACAGCTGCCGGGGGTGAACACAAGCCAGGGACATGGCCAGTGCCACTTTCCAGATGGAGGCCGTTATGAGGGGGTGAGAAGGTGGGCAGCAGGGGGCATGACCATGGAAGGGCCCGTCAGTGGTATGACCCCAACAGGCAGTACCGAGCCCACACCAGCTTCGAGCTGTACAGTGATACTGAGATTGTGGGCCAGTACCACCTGAATTGGGAAATTCTGAGGCAGCTCTGTGAGCTGTGCAGTGATGTGATGCAGGCACCCACACGATGGAGCCATGCCCTGTCAGTGGAGACCAAAGTGACAGCTTGCATGTGCTTGCTAACCACAGGTACCTTACAGAGACCAACTGGGGACACCACAGGCATAACCCAGTCAGCCATGTCATGCCACCTCACCCAATTCCTGCTGCCACATTCTGAGGAACACATCCATTGCCCCAGCACACTGGCGGAGCACACAGCAAACATACAGGAGTTTCACAGGGTAGTACGTATGCCTGGCTTGCTAGAGGCAATAGACTACACCCATGTGGCCATCTGCACACCACCTGGCCCCGAGGGGGCCGCATACATCAATCGCAAGGGCTATGCCAGCATCAACTGCCAGGTGGTGTGTGATGCCAGGGGACGCATAATCAATGTCTGTGGCACACAACCTGGGGGAGCACACAATGCCTTCATCTGGCACCAGTCGGCACTGTGCCACAGATTTAAGAGTGGGTATATCCCCACTGGCCACCTACTGGGTGAGTATGCAAACCACATGGACAATCATAGGGCCTAGGGGGGCATGGTCAGAGGTGACATGGGTAGTGGCCTACATGGCCCGGGGCAGGGCAATGCTGATCACCAAACTAACCTCCACCATCTACACATAGGTGACAGTGGATACCCACTCCATCCCTGGCTGCTCACACCCTACCGGCGGCCCCCAACCCCATCACAGCAATGCTACAATGAGGCACACGCCACCACAGGTAATGTCATCGAGCGGGTGTTCGGTATGCTGAAGGCACGTTTCCATTGCCTGGACACCTCTGGCAGTGCCCTAGAGTACAGTCCCTCAAAGGCGTGTGGGCTATTCCTGGCCTGTTGCATCCTGCACAACATGGCCAATGAATGTGAGATAGCTGTACAGGTTGAAGAGGGGGACAGCAATGGGGACGATGAGGACGCCCGTGATGATGATGATGAGCAGCCCCCCTTGGGGCGACGGGACCCCCGACTGCTCCGGCTGGCACAGCTGCACCGGGACACCATCACGGAGGAGCACTTCAGCCAACCTAGGTAAGTCATGGGGCCATGTGCAGCCAACAGTGGCTAAGGCACAACCCACAAACATGCATAGACACACACCAGGGGTGCATGCCATCAAGGGAAGTGGCACGGCATGGAACCACACACACAACCAGGGATGGGTGAGGTCTAACATGCCACGCAGATGGACACACACACACGCACACACACACACAACGCACCAAACTTGCACAAAGGGTAGGAGACACACCAACCCAGAATGCCACCCCTAGCCACACACATGTCCACAGACTACCACACCCACTGCCTGTCCATGTGCGTGTGTTAGATGCTGAGCACCATTGCACATTGGTGTACAGCACAATGCAGGCATCATCTTGCACATGCAACTGCGGACAGCAGCCGGGAGGGTGTGCAGATGGACTGTGTGTCCGTGTGCAGGGCTGGGTACCCACCCATGCAATGCCCACTGAAAGACACAATACACACAGGGCAGCACCAGACAGTAGCCACGTTGGGAGACAGGTCAGTCACGCGACACAGTGCCCTGGCCACCACGGATGCTTGGGCAGCCCCGCCGAGACCCACCAGCACTGACAGGCTGACCACTGGCCTCATGGGGTGGCACCGATGGTCCCCCAGGGGTTCCACTGTGTGAACATGACCATGCTCGCGCAGGGGTCTGCAGCACACTGAACATGCCTGCACCAGGTGTGCTCGGGATGCCCACAGCTGAACCCGGTGTTGACAGGGAGGGTGTTGCACGATGCTGAGACTGGGGGGTGGACAGTGGTGGTGTCCGTGATGCATGGGCACATGACTATGTGCCCATTGTGGCCATGACAGCAGTGAATGCCTGTTCATGCCTGTCAATGGCAGCGGTCACATCCTCCCGCAACCGGTCCATCCCTGCCAGGATCAGAGCGGTGTCTCTGTTGCGACGCTTCTCTGCCCACTCCAGAGCTGCATGCAGTGCATCCACCGACGTCGCAAGCTGCATCTGCTGCTGGACTGATGCTTGCAGTAGACAGATGTGCTTGCCCAAGAGGTCATCTGCTTCCTCGACATCCTGTCCCTCAGGGTGTGCGCAGCCCTGATACTCAGCACCCCCTGAGGGTGGGCGCTGCACACCAGGATCAGGTCTGGGCATGTCCACAAGTGGTGCACAGATGCTGCCACTGGACCTTGTACCCCCAAGCTTATTGGCTGACTGCTGATGCTGCCCCTCTGGCTGCTGCTTTCCAGGACTCAGTGGTACCGCCGCAGTGGCAGCACCACCCACAGCCATGGCCGCGATGTTACCTGCTGTGTGGCCATCCCATGGCACACTCGTGTCACTGCCCATGCCGTTAGTGACATCATCATCGGTGATGGACTCAGCACCGGCCCGAGACACAGCATGCTGGCATCCGTGGACGCTGTCATGGTGGGACACGGGCAGGGCTTCCTCCGCACCTGTTACAAAAACATCAGTGTGGACAGTCAGGCAGGCCCACTGTCATGCTGAGCCATGTACACCTGTGGAGATGGATGAGCCCTCCTCCATCTCCAGCTGACTGTCCTCAGTGGACAGGCCCACCACCACTGACCCATGCAGATGCTCAGGATCTGTAAGGGAAAACAAAGTCGTGTTACTGCATGTGACCTACCCTGGTCCCCCATAGACAGACCATGACTTACCATGCAGTGATGGGCCACTACCCATCTGGAAGCCACCACCCGGAACATCCTCAATGGCACAACGTTGCATGCTTCCAACAATCCTCTCCTCCTGTGGGGTCAGGTGTACCACCTCCGGCTGTCCCCCAACTGTCGCAGCTTGTGCTGCCCGCATGGCAGCCACCTTCTCCTTTATCCTCCTCCTCTCTGTGCCCATCTTCTTCTTGCACTCCTGCACGGAGCACTGGTGGCTGCCATGCAGGTTCACAGCACATGCCACCTCCTCCCATGCAGCAGCATGGGCTTGAGGTGTTCCCTGCCATCTGCTGAGAAGCGGCTCCTGATCCAGGTAGGCCTCAAACAGGGCTTCGGTCTCGTCCATGGTAAAATTAGGCCTCCTCCTCCTCCTCCTCCTCCCACCACTGTGTTCCTCCTCTCCCACAACTTGGTCAGTCATTTTTTAGCCTGTAAGAATGACAGCTGTTACCTGTGACTGTGCAGTCCCATGCATGTCCCTAAATCCACAGTCCACACTCCCAAACAGCATGCAACTCACCAATAGACTGCAGTAATCGACTATGGCCACTGCAGCCCAATGTCACACTTTTATAGTGCAACCCATGCAAATGAGGTGAGGCGCAACTTTAAGTGCATGCAAATTGCAGTGCTGCACCATTGCATGGCTGATTAGCTGTTTTGCATATGACGACTGAATATCACACTGTTGCGCTTTGTGCAATTGTGTTGAACGTGCTGAGCCAAGGGCGCAGTTCTGTGACATATGTAGTACACACCTCACTGCGCATGCCTGGGTTGCTGACACAGGTGTCTGCCACGTTGCTGACATGCTGTGCACGGGATGCAATGCAGGGCACGGCCACCATTGTGCCAGTGGCACTATAGTGATGTTCACCTACATGGCGCGCTGTGGCACTGGGCCATCATAGGCGCACTGGGGCAACAGTGAGGTAGGCCGCTACTGGAGGTAGCACACAGACAGCCAACCACGCTACACGCATTGGGTTCCAATGCGCTGTGCTTGTCCGTGCGCCAGAGACCCTTGAATCTGTGCCCGACCTTTGCCCCCTAGGTGCCATGCGTCAGGCATGGGTGCACCACTATCGCACTGTTCAGTGACAACGCGATAGGGAATGGCAGCACTGTACCGTGCAGCATCTACACATGGGGAGCCATGCTGCAGAGTGCCATATTTGCAGACTGAGCTGAGAGAATGGCATGCCCGGAGGGCTGCTCAATGGACACAGGTGGAACTGGCCAACCTAGTGGCCATAGTGGAGCCACACCATGGACCACTATTTGGGGAGGCACCCTGGACAGGTCCAGGAGCCAGGTGTGGGAGGAGGTGGTCACTGCACTGGAGGAGGCCACTGGATGGGGGAGAACAGCTGAGCAGTGCCGCCATAGATATGGGGACCTGCAGCGGAGGGAGCCGGACCTGCTAGCCTGCATGTGGGCACGTGCAAGGAGGGGCATGGTGCCATGGCCAGGTAGGTGTTATGTCAACACACTTTTATCTTCCATATGGGTATCATGGTTGTATGTGTCCAGCACATGGGGGAGTGACCGTCCAGTGTTGGCTGTGGTGTTGTTATCAGGGTGTGGGGTGGGTGGGTCTGGCTGGGCGGGAGGGCACACACCTGGGGCAGGGGGGCTTTGCTACGAGGTTGTACTGATGTTCCTCTCTCCATGTTTGCATCACAGGGCCAGAAGAGCAGTATCTGGCCCATGAGCTGTGGCACAAAGAAGAGGAGAGGGAGGCCAGGCAGGGTGAGGGTCCACAGCTCCCAAGGGACCAGCCTGGTGATGGTGAGTGCCATACCTCCATGATTACTATTGTATGCTGTGTAACAGGGTGGGCAGTGGGGCATGGCCACCATCCATTGACACCACTGCTATGCATGCAACTTGTTACAGTCAGCACTGTCCAGTGGCGATGCATGTCTGGGAGTGCGTCGATGGTGGTCCATGTGTGCACTATGTTCATGGCTGTGCCACTGCCTTTGCATCACATAGCCATGTCACTAAACGGCCACGGTGGTGCTGTGCGTGACTTGGCCGGTGGGTGTGTGCAGGGTTCTGCATGGCTGTATGCGTCTGAGTGGGCAGGTCATGTGGACGTGATCAATGTGGGTGATCACACACCATCACAGAGGTATGTCTCATGGCTGTATGCCATGCACAGTGGGTGGGCTATATGGGGCTGTGCATTCACACCTATTGACTATGCTCCCTTGTCCTAGGTGTCCGCCAGCTCAACGACATCTGGGAGGCACTGCTGGAGATCCTGCATGTGTTGAGGGCGTCCCTGGATATCCTTCACCAGATAGATGAAATTGAGGTCCACAGGAGGCACAGGTAGTGGAGAAGCCAGAGCGGGGGAGTGGGGCTCCCGTTGAAAGTCCCTCTGCCCCTGC
This sequence comes from Neoceratodus forsteri, assembly GCA_016271365.2. Lineage (NCBI taxonomy): Eukaryota > Metazoa > Chordata > Ceratodontiformes > Ceratodontidae > Neoceratodus > Neoceratodus forsteri. The sequence goes on from CM057451.1 coordinate 754,915,990, forward strand.
TATCCCCTACCCCCCTGTACCCACCCTCACACCCCTCCTTTCCTGTCCCATTTGTCCACCCCTGCCCTTTCCCACCCCCACCTTGTTTGTGGCCCTCCTCCCACCTTGTATATATTATTGTACATAGTTAACTTGTATATGTTGTTTTAATACAGATATTTTGATATTAATACTCTGGTGGTCTCTGATTTGCAACTGGCTATAGGTGCTCAGCTGCAGTGGTGTGCATGGGATCAGGGGTGATGCAGTCATGGGTATGTGTGTGTGTGTGTGTCCGTGTGGAGGTGACTATGGTGTGGGGGTAGCTATCAGTCAGTGTCTGTGGTGTGTGTGTTGTGCCTTGTGCACTGGATGACTGTGTGCAGTGGTCCATGGTGCATGCTCTGTGTCCATGGCACCCCCTGTCAGCCCATCCATGGGCTGTGCAGCTGTCACCCATGCATGTCTGTGACCTGTATGGTCTGCTGGCATGTCAGTGGTGGCTGTCCATGCAGGGCAGCCACTGTACCCATCACAATGCTGGGTTGCCTCCTGTCACTGGTGTAGTGCATGTCTGCCTCGGGTGACACTGTGGCCTCCACAGTTGTTGACCCACCTCCATGCTGTGGCTTGTGTGTGTTGCAGGGGATGTGTACCACTGTCTGTGACTTGTATTCCGGGCAAATGCTGGTGGCGTACAGGTCCACAGTGCCTGCGCAGGGTGGCTGGCACTCCTATGCCATGGAGGACTGCAGGTTGTGTGTACACAGTTTACATGGGCCCATACTAGGGGCTTGGTTGCCCTGCTACTGTGTCCCTGTGTTGTTGTGCCCTTGGGTAGGGGTGGATGTCTGTCCATGCACTGTGTGGCATCTGGTGTGGTGCATGCTTCCACGCACCACTGTGGGTGTCTGTGCTGGCTGTTGTGGCCAGTGCTGGGTCAGGGTGTGTCATTGGAAGAGTGTGCAGGGTGCGGTACCACTGGTGGTGGGGTCCGGGGCATGCCCTGTCCTGTGTGGGGTACCTTGTCTGATGACGCATGGTTAGCCTCTCAGCAGTACCTTGGGGGGGCTGTGCATGATGGTACTGTGTATGCTGTTCTTGCATCGCTGTGTGCTGCCACTCGCTGATGGGTGCTTGTGGTGGGACTGCCTTGCATGGTTCTATGATGCACAGGGTTGCATTGTCACAGTGGGGGTGGTGGCATGCATGGGATTTCCTGCAGTGGTGGCTGCTGCTCCTGGGCAGGGTGTCTAGGGGTCACAGTGCAGGGTGTGCTCTGCGTTGGGGGGATGGTGTGGCATGGGGTGGTCAGCCCTCCTTGTATGCCAGTCACAGCTTGCCGTGGGGTGTGATGGGGCACCATGGCCCAGCTGTGGGTTGGTTGCTGGTCTCCATGGGCCAGTGGTTATTCCAGCCCTTCCCCAGTTGTGCAGTGCATGGGGTGTGGGGTGATGATGTCTGTTCTGCTGTATATTCCTCTGCCCATCTGTGGCATGGGTGGTGGGCCCCTACCTCCCTGGTTGTGCAGTTGCATTGCTGCCCTGCTGCTGAGGGGCATCCCTGGTTGTGCTATGGTGCCTCTGGACTGCTCAGCTGCACATCCTTTGTTGCGCTATGGTGCATCTGATCTGCTCAGCTTCCCTTCCCTAGTTGCGCTATGGAGCAGGTGGTGTGATATTCAGTCGTCGGCTGTAGGCACAGTTTGGCTGGCTCAGGTTTTGAATATCGTGCCTCTTGCGCTTGGGCGCAATGGACTTGCACTTGCTCCTGCTATTGCGCACTTTTTGGGCGCAGTTTGAATATCTTGGTCACTGTGTTTTTTTGGCATTCAACACCAGACCCATCTCTCTAAACAATTTCTCTAATGCTAACAAATCATACTGTAATATTTCTTTAAGTTGTTCTTCAGTATCAGCTGAAGAGACTATCATGGTATCATCCACATAAAGTCTCACTTCACTATATAAGATTGCAGATGGTAAGTTGTTCACAAGCACATTAAACAATAATGGGCCCAACACTGAGCCCTGAGGAACACCTCTTTCTATTTGTATCAAGTCCAAAAAAGTATTCCCATTTGAAACACAATGCATTCTAGTTGAGAGGTATGATTGAAACCACTGTAGTTCCGCCCCCTGAACTCGCATTTTACCTAGCCTGGCTAATAATTTATTATGATCAACTAAAGTCAAAAGCTTTACTTAGGTCCACAAACACTGCTCCTGTCTTCCTTCCCATATTTAATGAATTAGCCACCAAATTATTAAAGTCTATTAGAGCAGTGTCTGTGGACCTTCCTTCCCTAAATCCATGCTGTTGACTTGTCAGTAACCCTCTTTGCTCCAAGTATGGGTAAAATTGTTTATGTACTTGTTTTTCTAATAATTTTGATAACACAAGGAGTAGAACTACCGGTCTATAATTTGAGGGGTGAGTGCTATTTCCCCCTTTGAAGATTGGGATAATTTTTCATGTTTTCTAAACTTCAGAAACAATTCCACTTTTTAAACTCCAGTTTACAAAATAAGTAATCATGAGTGATAAAATTTCTACTCCTATTTTTAAATATCTTGTACCCAAACCATCTAATCCTCCAGCTTTTACCATATTTAATTTTAATAATTCTCTTTTTATTTTGTCTACTTTTACTTCCCTAAAATTAAATCTGTACTCATACTGTATTACTAATTTGTTCCTAATCCCTTTCCCATTTCTTTCTATAAATTTTGTAGGTATTTCTAATGACTGTATTGGGAATTTGGAAACATTTAAATCAGGAAGATCTCTAAAATATTTGTTTAGTAAATTTGCCACTTTTACAGGGTTTTCTTCTATCATATTATCTTGTTCAATTGAGATTTTATTTTTTATTTTAACTGGATTTTGCAATTCTGATACCTATTTCCAAAACTTTTTGGGATAGTTTGCTTTGTTTATGTTTTCCCTATAATACTTATTTTTTGCTATCTTAACTTCCTTTTTACATTTAATCCTCCACTGCCTGAATTTATCCCAATCTTCTTTTATTTTTTTCCTTGCTTTTTTCCATACTCAATTTCTTATTCTTAAATACTTATTTTACCTGTCTGCTAACCATCTAGCATCTTTATTATTCCTACTCTTTAATACTTTCGGTGCATGTTTATCTATTACTTCTATTACTAAATTATTAAATTCTTGTATTGCAAGTTCTAAATATGGTATCAGCAGAACTCTATCCCAACATATAATTTCTAAACCATTTCTAAAAGCTTCTGTTAAATTTCATTTGGTCTCTGATCCAATAAGAGTCATTAATTTTATTTACTGGTAATTTTAATTCCACATTACATTTTACTGGATTGTGGTCTCCTAAATTTAGTGGCATAACTTCCCAGGTAGTCACTTTTAAATCTTGAGAAACAAAAATTAAATTGAGTATTGTACACTAATGTTTGTTTTTTGAACATCAAGTGGGGGTTTTAATAATTTGCACCAGCCCTAATACAGCAAAACTACTTTTTAATTTTTCTCCTCTTTCCTGTAACCAGTCCGCATTAGAATCTCCTGTTAAAATAACTTTTCTTTGAATTTATCTATTAAAACATTTAAGTTTTCAAAATGTTTAACTCTTGTTTTTGGAGGGGCATAGATTACTCCCACTGTGACTTTTATAGATAACAATTCTACCACTAAACAATCCATTCCTTCTATACTTTGTGCTAAAATATTTTTATAGGAGCCTTAAGTGTTTTTAATATACAACATAACCCCCTTCCCTTCCCTCTTCGCTCTGTCTAATCTTACTAAGTTATATCCTTTTATTTGAATTTCTTCATTAGTCACTCCCTGATGAAGCCAGGTTTCTGTGACAACAAATCAGCTTTTTCTTCTTCAACCAGATCCTATAGTCATCAACTTTATTTACTAAACTTCTAACATTTTGATGTATCACTGATATCCCTGAATTTTGGCCTGGGTTTGTCTCCACATTGCATCAACATTGAAAACATAAGCATTCCTTTCATTCCTGACTGATTTATCATTATGCAGGTATATTGAATATAACATTTATTCAACAATTTCCTCTCATTAGTGAAGGAATTTCATCTCTTAATTATTGAACTTCTTGCTATCTGGAGACAACTTTGGACTTCTATAAATTTTTTATTGTCATTACCCTTTCTTTGAAATTCAAACCATTTACATGTAAAATATGAAGACCCAGTAATAACCATCCACTCAGTACATAAATCAATGTTTGTTTATACACCTCTACTATTAATATATTTTTATCTTGCTGACTTTGACATTACTACTCCCTAATATGTACCCGTTATAGAAAGTAGATAGTATTCTAATTTTGTCAAAGAAACGAACACAAACTTTTTTCTCACCAAGTGACATTCGTGCACTCAGTCCGCTCACGCTGTGGAGCTCGCACCTGGCAGCACGAGGCTTTATGGCATTTGAAAGCCCCACCTCTGTGTGAAATGGCTCTCTGTTGGTCCACCACCAGACCCCCTCAACCAGCCATATAAGCTACTGAGCACCTCCCAGCAACAGGTAAAGTGCAGTTTGTGGTTAATTTTTCAGAACAAAACAAGGCAGTCACTCAAATGCAGTCCAGAAAAGCAATCAATGTTCTTCCCCCATGACCTTTTAGCAGCTCTCACCTGCAGCCGTTGTTGTTTCCGGAGATCAGCTGTTTGTAAATTACACTGGGAAGCATGAGGCTTTATGGCATTTGAAAGCCCTGCCTCTGTGTGAAACGGCTCTCCATTGGTCCACCACCGGACCCCCTCAACCAGCTGTATAAGCTACTGAGCGCCTCCCAGCAACAGGTAAAGCGCAGTTTGTGGTTAATTTTTCAGAACAATATTTTTCCCCCACAACCTTTTAGCAGCATAATATAAGGACATCAATTATTAATTTTTAGAAAGGGGACAATTCACATATGGTTCCCAGATATCTAAAAATTTGTCCATTCATCGCAACTTCATATAGGCCATTCTTTCATAATTAGCTCTCAAACTCAATGTTGAATCTTGTAAGGGAACATTGTGTGTATTGTATGTTATTCCTGTAAGTTTTTCACCACCTCTTCCAATGTAGAATCTTGTAAGGGAGGATGTGGTTTACTGTATGTTATTCCTGTTAGTTTTCCCCTATTTTGTCCAAAAGTGAATCTTGTGAGGGAGTATTGTGTGTATTGTTTGTCATTCCTGAGTTGTTCACTATTTCTTTCACTGATGAGTCTTTTGAGGGAGCGTGATGTGTACTGTATGTTATTCCTGTGAGATTTTTCCCAATTTCTTTCAATGGTGAATCTTGTAAGGTAGCATGGTGTGTACTGTATGTTACTCCAGTAGGTTTTTTTTTGCCATCTCTTCCAATGTTGAATCTTGTAAAGGAGCATGGTGTGTAGTGTATGTTATTCCTGTAACTTTTCCCCATCTCTTCCAATGTTGAATTTTGTAGAGGAGCATGGGGTTTACTGTATGTTATTCCTGTTGGTTTTTCCCTTTTTCTTCCAAAAGCGAATCTTGTGAGGGAGTATTGTGTGTACTGCATGTCATTCCTCTAAGTTGTTCACTATTTCTTCCAATGGTGTGTCTTGTGAGGGAGCGTGGTGTGTACTGTATGTTACTCCTGTGAGTGTTTCCCTATTTCTTCCAATGGTGAATCTTGTCTGGCAGAATGGTGTATACCATATGTTGTTCTTGTTTGTTTTTCCCTATTTCTTCCAGTGGTGAATCTTGTGAGGGAGCATGGTATGTACTGAATGTCACTTCTGTAAGTTTTTCCCTATTTCTTTCAATGGTGATTCTTGTAGGAGAGCATGGTGTATTCCTGTGAGTTGTTCTCTTGTTCTTCCAATGATGAGACCTATGAGAGAGCATATTGTGTACTGTATATCATTGCTGTAAGGTGTTCCATGTTTCTTCCAATGGGGACTCTTGTGATGGAGCTTGGTGTATAGTGTATGTTATTCCTGTGAGTTATTTCCTCTTTCTTCCAATGGTGAATCTTGTGAGGGAGCATGGTGTGTACTGTATGTTATTCCTGCAATTTGTTCCTCAGCTCTTGCAATGTTCAATCTTGTAAGTGAATGTGATGCATATTATATGTTATTCCTGGTAGTTTTTACCCATCTCTTCCAATGGTGAAGCTTGTGAGGGAGTATTGTGTGTACTACATGTCAGTCCTGTAAGCGGTTCACTCTTTCTTCCAACTGTGATTATTGAGAGAGAATGTGGTGTGTTCTGTATGTTATTCCTCAGAGTTTGTCCCTATTTCTTCCTATGGTGAATTTTGTGAAGGAGCATGGTGTGTACTGCATGTCATTTCTGTTAGTTTTTCCCCATCTCTTCCAATGTTGAATCTTGTAAGGGAGCATGGTGAGTACATTATGTTATTCTTGTAAGTTTTTCCCTATTTCTTTCAATGGTAAATCTTGTGAGGGAGCATGGTGTGCACTGTATGTCATTCCTGTAAGTCTTTCCCTATTTCTTGCAATGGTGAATATTGTAAGGTAGCATGGTGTGTGCTGTATAGTATTTCTGTAGTGTTTTCCCTATTTCTTCTAGTGTTGAATATTGTAAGCAATTATGGTGTGCACTCTGTGTCATTCTTGTATGTTTTTTACTGATTTCTTCTAATGATGAATATTCTAGTGGAGCATGGTGTGTACTGTATGTTGTTCCTGTGATTTTTTCCCTATTTCTTCCAATGGTGAATGTTGTGAGGGAGCAATGTGTGTACTGTATGTCATTCTTGTAAATATTTCCCTTTTTCTACCAGTGGTGAATCTTTTAGGGGAGGATGGTGTGTACTGTATGTTATTCCTGTGAGTTTTTCCCTATTTCTTAAAATGGCGAATCTTGCGAGGAATCATTGTGTGTACTGTATGTTATTACTGTGAGTTGTTTCCTATTTCTTCCAATGGTGAATTTTGTGAGGGACCATGGTGTGTACTGTATGTTATTCCTGTAATTTGTTCCTCAGCTCTTGCAATGTTCAATCTTGTAAGTGAATGTGATGCATATTATATGTTATTCCTGGTAGTTTTTACCCATCTCTTCCAATGGTGAAGCTTGTGAGGGAGCATGGCATGCATGGTATGTTATTCTTGAAAGTTTTCCCCTATTTCTTCTAGTGGTGAATCTTGTGAGGAAGCATGCTGTGTATTGCGTGTCACTTCTGTAGGTTTTCCCTACTTTTTCCAATAGTAAGTCTTGTGAGAGAGTATTGTGTGTACTACATGTCAGTCCTGTAAGCGGTTCACTCTTTCTTCCAATTGTGATTCTTGAGAGAGAATGTGGTGTGTTCTGCATGTTATTCCTCAGAGTTTGTCCCTATTTCTTCCTATGGTGAATCTTGTGAAGGAGCATGGTGTGTACTGCATGTTATTCCAGACAGTTGTTCCCTATTTCTTCCAGTGGTGGATCTTGTGAGGGAAGATGGTGTGTACTGTATGTCATTTCTGTTAGTTTTTCCCCATCTCTTCCAATGTTGAATCTTGTAAGGAAGCATGTTTCTTACAATGGTGTATCTTGTGAGATTGCATAGTGTGTACTATATATTATTCCTGTGAGCTTTTCTCCATGTCTTCCATTGGTCAATCTCATAGTGGAGCATGGTGTGTACTGTATGTTATTCCCATGAGTTTTTCCTCATTTCTTCCAATGTTAAATCATGTGAGGGATCATGGTGTGTAGTGTATGACATTTCTGTAAGTTTTTCCATATTTCTTCCAATGTTGAATTTTATAGGGGTGCATGGCATGTACTGTATGTTATTCCTCTGAGTTTTTCCCCTATATATTCCAATGGTGACTCTTGTTTGGGAGCATGGTGTGTTCTGTAAGTCACTGCTGGAAGTTTTTCATATTTCTTCAAATGGCGAGTCTTGTAAGGTAGCATGGTGTGTACTGTATGTTATTCATGTAAGGTTTTCTCTATTTCATCTAATGTTGAATCTTCTGATGGATTATGGTGTGTCATTCCTGTAAGTTTTTTACAAATTTCTTCTAATGGTAAATCTTGTAGTGAAGGATGGTGTGTACCGTATGATATACCTTTGAGTTTTCCCTCTTTTTTCCAATAGTGAATCTTGTGAGGGATCATGGTGTGTAATGTATGTCATTCCTGAAAGTGTTTCCCTGTTTCTTCCAATGGGGAATCATGTAAGGGAGCATGGTGCATTCTGTATGTCATTCCTGTACGTTTTTTTAACTATTTCTTCCAGTGGTGACTCTTGAGAGGGAGCATGGTGCATACTGTGTGTAATTCCTTTAGGTTTTTCCCTATTTCTACCAATGGGAACTGTTGTAGGTGAGGATGGTGCATACTGTATGTTGTTCCAGAGAGTTTTTCCCAATTTTTTCCAGTGATGAATCTTGTGAGGGAGCAGGATGTGTACTGTATGTTATTCCTGTACGTTTTTCCCTATTTCTTGCAATGTTGACTATCTTAAGGGAGCATGGTGAGTACCTTATGTTATTCCAGTGAATTTTTTACCTATTTCTTCCAATGGTGAATCTTGTGAGAGAGCATTGTGTGTACAGTATGTTATTCATGTAACTTTTTCCTCAGCTGTTGCATTGTTGAATCTTGTAAGGGAGCATGGTGTGTGTATGGTACGTTATTCTTGAAAGTCTTCCCCTAATTCTTCTAGTGATGAATCTTGTGAGGGAGCATGCTGTGTATTGTGTGTCATTCCTGTAGGTTTTCCCTACTTTTCCTAATAGCGAATCTTGTGTGGGAGTATTGTGTGCACTGCGAGTGAGTCCTGTAAGTTGTTCACTATTTCTTCCAATGGTGAGTCCTGAGAGGGAGTGTGGTGTGTACTGGACATTAGTCCTGAGAGTTTTTCCCTATATTTTCCTATGGTCCATCTTGTGAGGGAGAATGGTGTGTACTGTATGTTATTCCTGAAAGTTATTCCCTATTTCTTCCAGTGGCAAATCTTGAGAGGGTGCATTGTGTGTACTGTAGGTTATTTCTGCAAGTTTTTCCCCATCTCTTCCAATATTGAATCTTGTAAGGGAGCATGGTGTGTATTGTATGTTATTCCTGTAAGTTTTTCCCTATCTTTTCCAATGTAGAATCTTGTAATGGAGGATAAGGTTTACTGTATGTTACTCCTGTTGGTTTTCCCCTTTTTTTTCCTATAGTGAATCTTGTGAGGGGGTATTGTGTGTACTGCGTGTCATTCCTGTATGTTGTTCACTATTTCTTCCAATGGTGGGTCTTGTGAGGGAGCGTGGTGTACTGTATGTTATTCCTTTGTGTTTTAACTATTTCTTCCTTTACTGAATCTTGTGAGGTAGCATGGTGTGTATTATATGCCATTTCAGTAAGGTTTTCCCCATGTCTTCCAATGTTGAATCTTGTAAGGGAGCATTGTGTGTACTGTATGTTATTCCTGAACTTTTTCCACATCTCTTCCAGAGTTGGGGGGAACAGTATAATGCACCGGTTTAAGGCTCTGAGCTGCAAATCTGGAGACCTGGGTTTGAATCCCACAGTCCCCACTTGCATATTGTGTGACCCTGAGCAAGTCACTTAACATTCCTGTGCTCCCAGGTTGCACCTGTAAACAAGCTTTCAGTTTAGTTTTTCTCACCTGGTTTAACAACTGGAAACAAAAAAAGAAAAGTTATATCTTGCAAAGTAGTATGGGATTTACTGTATGTTATTCATGTTCTCTTTTCCCTATTTGTTCCAATAATGTCTTGTGAGGGAGTATTCTGTGTATTGCATGTCATTCCTATAAGTTGCTCACTATTTCTTCCAACGGTGAATCTTGTGAGGGAGCGTAGTGTGTACTGTATGTTATTCCTGTGAGTTTTTCTCTATTTTTTTCCAATGGTGAATCTTGTAGGGGAGAATGGTGTATACTGCATGTTATTCCTGTGAATTTTTCCCTTGTTCTTCCAATAAAGAGTCTTTTGAGGGAGCATGGTGTGTACTATATGTCATTGCTGTAGGATTTTCCATATTTCTTCCAATGGTGTCTCTAGTGAGGGAGCATGGTGCATAGTGTATGTCATTCCTGTATGTTTTTCCCAGTTTCTTCCAATAGTGAATCTTTTGATGGAGTGTGATGTATACTGCATGTTATTACTATAAGTTTTACTCCATCTCTTCCAATTTTAAATCTTGTATTTCAGCATGCTGTGTACTGTATGGTATTCCTGCAAGTTTTTTCGCCATCTCTTCCATTGTTGAATCTTGTAATGGAGCATGAGGTGTACTGTATGCTATTCCAGTAGGTTTTTCCCTATTTCTTCCAATACAGACTCTTGTGACAGAAAATGGTGTGTACTTGGTGTCATTTTTGTATGTTTTTCACTATTTCTTCCAATGGTGAATCTTGTGAGGGAGCATGGTATGTACTGTATGGCATTCTTGTAGGTTTTTTCCCTATTTCTTCCAATTGTGAAACTTGCGAGGGATTATGGTGTATACTCTGTCATTCTTGTAAGTTTGTTTACATATTTCTTCTATTGGGGAATATTCTAGTGGAGAATGGTGTGTACTGCATGTTATTCCTGTGAGTTTTTCCCTATTTCTTCCACTGATGAATGTTGTGAGGGAGCATGGTGTGTACTGTATGTCATTCCTGTAAGTTTTTCCCTATTTCTTTCAATGGTGAAGCTTGTAAGGGAGCATGGTGCATGCTGTATGTAATTCATGTACGTTTTTCCTTTTTCTACCAATGGTGAACTTTGTAGGGGAGGATGCTGTGTATTGTATGTTATTCCTCTGAGTTTTTCCCTATATCAACCAATTGTAAATCTTGTGAGGTAGCATTATGTTTAGTGTATGTTATTCATGTAAGTTTTTCCCTATTTCTTCCAACGTTGAATCCTGTAAGGGAGCATTATGTGTACTGTATATTATTCCTGTGAGTTTTTACCTATTTCTTCCAGTGGTGAATCTTGTGAAGCAGCATTGTGTGCACTGTTTGTTATTCCTGGAAGTTGTTCCCTATTTCTTCCAGTGGTGAATCATGTGAGGGAGCATGGTGTATACCGTATGTTATTGTTGTAAATTTTTCCTCATCTCTTCCAAAATTGAATCTTTTAAGGGAGCATGATGTGTAGTGTATATTATTCTTGTAAGTTTGCCCCCATCTCTTCCTATGTTGAATAATGTAAGGGAGTATGGGATGTGCAGTATGGTATTCTTGTTTGTTTTTCCCTAGTTTTTCTACTGGTGAATCATGTGAGGGAGCAAGGTGTGTATTATGTGTAATTCCTGTAGGTTTCCCATAGATCTTGCAATAGTGAATGTTGTGTGGGAGTATTGTATGTACTGCATGTCATTCCTGTAAGTTGTTCACTATTTCTTCCAATGGTGAGTCTTGTGAGGGAATGTGGTGCACTGTATGTAATTCCTTTGAGTTTTTCCCTATTTCTTCCAATATTGAATCTTTTGAGGTAGCATGGTGTGTAGTTTATGTTATTCCAGTAAGTTTTTCCCCATCTCTTCCAATGTTGAATCTTGTAAAGAAGCATGGGGTTTACTATGTGTTATTCCTGTTGGTTTTTCCTTTTTTCTTCAATAGTGAATCCTGTGAGGGAGTACTGTGTGTACTGCATGTCATTCTTGTAAGTTGTTCATTATTTCTTCCAATGGTGTGTCTTGTGAGGGGGCGTGGTGTGTACTGTATGTTATTCCTGTGAGGTTTTCCCTATTTTTTCCAATAGTGAATCTTGTGGGGGAGCATGGTGTGTACTGTATGTCATTCATTTCAGTTTTTCCCTATTTCTTTCAATGGTGAATGTTGTTGGGGAGCATGGTGTGTACTGTATGCCATTGCTGTAAGATTTTCCCTATTTCTTCCAGTGGTGATTCTCGTGAGGGAGCATGGTGCATGATGTATGTCATCCCTGTACATTTTTCCCTATTTCTTCCAATGGTGAATCTTGTGAAGGAGCATTATGTGTACTGCATGTTATTCCTGTAGGTTTTTCTCCATCTCTTCCATTGTTGAATATTGTAAGGGAGCATGAGGTGTACTGTATGTTATTCTAGTAGGTTTTTCCCTATTTCTTCCAATGCAGAATCTTGTTATCGAACGTGTTGTGTACTGAGTGTCATTGTTGTATAATTTTTTGTATTTTTTCCAATGGTGGCTCTTGTTATGGGGGCATAGTGTATACGGTGTCATTCTTGTGCATTTTTCCCTATTTCTTCCAATTCTGAATCTTGTTAGGGAGTATGGTGTGTGCTATATGTTATACCTGTGAGTTGCTCCCTATTACTTCCAATGGTGAGTCTTATGAGGGAGCCTGGTGTGTACTGTATGTCATTACTGTAAGATTTTCCATATTTCTTCAAATGGTGACTCTTGTGAGGGAGTATGGTGCAGACTGTATGTCATTCCTGTACATTTTTCCCTATTTCTTCCAATGTTGAATCTTGTGAAGAAGCATTGTCTGCACTGTATGTTATTCCCATGAATTGTTCCCTATTTCTTCCAATGGTAAATCTTTTTAAGGAGAATGGTATATACTGTTTGTCATTCGTGTAAGTTTTTATCTATTTCTTCCAATGGTGAATCTTGTGTGGGAGCATGATGTCTACTGTAAGTTATTCCTGTAAGTGTTTCCCTGTTTCTTGCAATGTTTAATCTTGTAAGGGAGTATGGTATGTAATGTATGTTATCCCAGTGTGTTTTTCCTTATTTCTTCCAATGGTGAATCTTGTGAGGGAGGATGATATGTACTGTATGTTATTCCTGTGTGTTGATTCCTCTTTCTTCCAATGGTGAATCTTGTGAGGGAGCATGGTGTGTACTGTATGTTATTCCTGCAATTTGTTCCTCAGCTCTTGCAATGTTCAATCTTGTAAGTGAATGTGATGCATATTATATGTTATTCCTGGTAGATTTTACCCATCTCTTCCAATGGTGAAGCTTGTGAGGGAGCATGGCATGCATGGTATGTTATTCTTGAAAGTTTTCCCCTATTTCTTCTAGTGGTGAATCTTGTGAGGAAGCATGCTGTGTGTTGTGTGTCACTTCTGTAGGTTTTCCCTACTTTTTCCAATAGTAAGTCTTGTGAGAGAGTATTGTGTGTACTACATGTCAGTCCTGTAAGCGGTTCACTCTTTCTTCCAAGTGTGATTCTTGAGAGAGAATGTGGTGTGTTCTGTATGCTATTCCTCAGAGTTTGTCCCTATTTCTTCCTATGGTGAATCTTGTGAAGGAGCATGATGTGTACTGCATGTTATTCCAGAGAGTTGTTCCCTATTTCTTCCAGTGGTGGATCTTGTGAGGGAAGATGGTGTGTACTGTATGTCATTTCTGTTAGTTTTTCCCCATCTCTTCCAATGTTGAATCTTGTAAGGGAACATGTTTCTTACAATGGTGTATCTTGTGAGATTGCATAGTGTGTACTATTTATTATTCCTCTCAGCTTTTCTCCATGTCTTCCAATGGTCAATCTCATAGTGGAGCATGGTGTGTGCTGTATGTTATTCCCATGAGTTTTTCCTCATTTCTTCCAATGTTAAATCGTGTGAGGGATCATGGTGTGTAGTGTATGACATTTCTGTAAGTTTTTCCATATTTCTTCCAATGTTGAATTTTATAGGGGTGCATGGCATGTACTGTATGTTATTCCTCTGAGTTTTTCCCTATATATTCCAATGGTGACTCTTGTTTGGGAGCATGGTGTGTTCTGTAAGTCACTGCTGTAAGTTTTTCATATTTCTTCAAATGGCAAGTCTTGTAGGGGAGCATGGTGTGTACTGTATGTTATTCATGTAGGGTTTTCTTTATTTCATCTAATGTTGAATCTTCTGATGGATCATGGTGTGTCATTCCTGTAAGTTTTTTACAAATTTCTTCTAATGGTAAATCTTGTAGTGAAGGATGGTGTGTACCGTATGATACACCTGTGATTTTTCCCTCTTTTTTCCAATAGTGAATCTTGTGAGGGATCATGGTGTGTAATGTATGTCATTCCTGAAAGTGTTTCACTGTTTCTTCCAATGGGGAATCATGTAAGGGAGCATGTTGCATTCTGTATGTCATTCCTGTACGTTTTTAACTATTTCTTCCAGTGGTGACTCTTGAGAGGGAGCATGGTGCATACTGTATGTAATTCCTCTAGGTTTTTCCCTATTTCTACCAATGGTAACTGTTGTAGGTGAGGATGGTGCATACTGTAAGTTGTTCCAGGGAGTTTTTCCCTATTTTTCCAGTGGTGAACCTTGTGAGGGTGCAGGATGTGTACTGTATGTTATTCCTGTACGTTTTTCCCTATTTCTTGCAATGTTGAGTATCTTAAGGGAGCATGGTGAGTACCTTAAGTTATTCCAGTGAATTTTTACCTATTTCTTCCAATGGTGAATCTTGTGAGGGAGCATTGTGTGTACAGTATGTTATTCTTGTAACTTTTTCCTCAGCTGTTGCAATGTTGAATCTTGTAAGGGAGCATGGTGTGTGTGTGTGTGGTATGTTATTCTTGAAAGTCTTCCCCTAATTCTTCTAGTGATGAATCTTGTGATGGAGCATGCTGTATATTGTGTGTCATTCCTGTAGGTTTTCCCTACTTTTCCTAATAGCGAATCTTGTGTGGGAGTATTGTGTGCACTGCCAGTGAGTCCTGTAAGTTGTCCACTATTTCTTCCAATGGTGAGTCTTGAGAGGGAGTGTGGTGTGGTGTGTACTGGACATTAGTCCTGAGAGTTTTTCCCTATATTTTCCTATGGTCCATCTTGTGAGGGAGAATGGTGAGTACTGTATGTTATTCCTGAAAGTTATTCCCTATTTCTTCCAGTGGCGAATCTTGAGAGGGTTCATGGTGTGTACTGTAGGTTATTTCTGCAAATTTTTCCCCATCTCTTCCAATGTTGAATCTTGTAAGGGAGCATGGTGTGTATTGTATGTTATTCCTGTAAGTTTTTCCCCATCTTTTCCAATGTAGAATCTTGTAATGGAGGATAGGGTTTACTGTATGTTACTCCTGTTGGTTTTCCCCTTTTTTTTCCTATAGTGAATCTTGTGAGGGGGTATTGTGTGTACTGCGTGTCATTCCTGTACGTTGTTCACTATTTCTTCCAATGGTGGGTCTTGTGAGGGAGCGTGGTGTACTGTATGTTATTCCTTTGTATTTTTACCTATTTCTTCCTTTACTGAATCTTGTGAGGTAGCATGGTGTGTATTATATGCCATTTCAGTAAGGTTTTCCCCATGTCTTCCAATGTTGAATCTTGTAAGGGAGCATTGTGTGTACTGTATGTTATTCCTGAACTTTTTCCACATCTCTTCCAAAGTTGGGGGGAGCAGTATAATTCACCGGTTTAAGGCTCTGAGCTGCAAATCTGGAGACCTGGGTTTGAATCCCACAGTCCCCACTTGCATACTATGTGACCCTGAGCAAGTCACTTAACATTCCTGTGCTCCCAGGTTGCACCTGTAAACAAGCTTTCAGTTTAGTTTTTCTCACCTGGTTAAACAACTGGAAACAAAAAAAGAAAAGTTAAATCTTGCAAAGTAGTATGGGATTTACTGTATGTTATTCATGTTGGCTTTTCCCTATTTGTTCCAATAATGTCTTGTGAGGGAGTATTCTGTGTATTGCATGCCGTTCCTATAAGTTGCTCGCTATTTCTTCCAATGGTGAATCTTGTGAGGGAGCATAGTGTGTACTATATGTTATTCCTGTGAGTTTTTCTCTATTTTTTCCAATGGTGAATCTTGTAGGGGAGAATGGTGTATACTGTATGTTATCCCTGTTTGATTTTTCCTATTTGTCCGATGGTGAATCTTGTGAGGGAGCATGGTGTGTACTGTATGTCATTCCCGTAAGTTTTTCCCTATTTCTTTCAATGGTGAATCTTTTAAGGGAGCATGGTGTTTACTGCATGTTATTCCTGTGAATTTTTCCCTTGTTCTTCCAATGAAGAGTCTTTTGAGGGAGCATGGTGTGTACTGTATGTCATTGCTGTAGGATTTTCCATATTTCTTCCAATGGTGACTCTAGTGAGGGAGCATGGTGCATAGTGTATGTCATTCCTGTACGTTTTTCCCAGTTTCTTCCAATAGTGAATCTTTTGATGGAGCGTGATGTATACTGCATGTTATTGCTGTAAGTTTTACTCCATCTCTTCCAATTTTAAATCTTGTATTTCAGCATGCTGTGTACTGTATGATATTCCTGCAAGTTTTCGCCATCTCTTCCATTGTTGAATCTTGTAATGGAGCATGAGGTGTACTGTATGCTATTCCAGTAGGTTTTTCCCTATTTCTTCCAATACAGACTCTTGTGACAGAAAATGGTGTGTACTTGGTGTCATTTTTGTATGTTTTTCACTATTTCTTCCAATGGTGAATCTTGTGAGGGAGCATGGTATGTACTGTATGGCATTCCTGTAGGTTTTTTCCCTATTTCTTCCAATTGTGAATCTTGCGAGGGCTTATGGTGTGTACTCTGTCATTCTTTTAAGTTTGTTTACCTATTTCTTCTATTGGGGAATATTCTAGTGGAGAATGGAGTGTACTGCATGTTATTCCTGTGATATTTTCCCTATTTCTTCCACTGGTGAAAGTTGTGAGGGAGCATGGTGTGTACTGTATGTCATTCCTGTAAGTTTTTCCCTATTTCTTTCAATGGTGAAGCTTGTAAGGGAGCATGGTGCATGCTGTATGTAATTCATGTACGTTTTTCCTTTTTCTACCAATGGTGAACTTTGTAGGGGAGGATGCTGTGTATTGTATGTTATTCCTCTGAGTTTTTCCCTATTTCTTCCAAATGTAATTCTTGTGAGGTAGCATTATGTTTAGTGTATGTTATTCATGTAAGTTTTTCCCTATTTCTTCCAACGTTGAATCTTGTAAGGGAGCATTATGTGTACTGTATATTATTCCTGTGAGTTTTTACCTATTTCTTCCAGTGGTGAATCTTGTGAAGCAGCATTGTGTGCACTGTTTGTTATTCCTGGAAGTTGTTCCCTATTTCTTCCAGTGGTGAATCATGTGAGGGAGCATGGTGTATACCGTATGTTAATGTTGTAAATTTTTCCTCATCTCTTCCAAAATTGAATCTTGTAAGGGAGCATGATGTGTAGTGTATATTATTCTTGTAAGTTTGCCCCCATCTCTTCCTATGTTGACTATTGTAAGGGAGTATGGGATGTGCAGTATGCTATTCTTGTTTGTTTTTCCCTAGCTTTTCTACTGGTGAATCATGTGAGGGAGCAAGGTGTGTAATTATGTGTAATTCATGTAGGTTTCCCCTAGATCTTGCAATAGTGAATGTTGTGTGGGAGTATTGTATGTACTGCATGTCATTCCTGTAAGTTGTTCACTATTTCTTCCAATGGTGAGTCTTGTGAGGGAGTGTGGTACACTGTATGTAATTCCTTTGAGTTTTTCCCTATTTCTTCCAATATTGAATCTTTTGAGGTAGCATAGTGTGTACTGTATGTTATTCCAGTACGTTTTTCCCCATCTCTTCCAATGTTGAATCTTGTAAAGAAGCATGGGGTTTACTATATGTTATTCCTGTTGGTTTTTCCCTTTTTCTTCAATAGTGAATCTTGTGAGGGAGTACTGTGTGTACTACATGTCATTCCTATAAGTTGTTCATTATTTCTTCCAATGGTGTGTCTTGTGAGGGGGCGTGGTGTGTACTGTATGTTATTCCTGTGAGGTTTTCCCTATTTTTTCCAATAGTGAATCTTGTGAGGGAGCATGGTGTGTACTGTATGCCATTGCTGTAAGATTTTCCTTATTTCTTCCAGTGATGATTCTCGTGAGGGAGCATGGTGCATGGTGTATGTCATCCCTGTACATTTTTCCTTATTTCTTCCAATGGTGAATCTTGTGAAGGAGCATTATGTGTACTGCATGTTATTCCTGCAGGTTTTTCTCCATCTCTTCCATTGTTGAATATTGTAAGGGAGCATGAGGTGTACTGTATGTTATTCTAGTAGGTTTTTACCTATTTCTTCCAGTGCAGAATCTTGTTATCGAACGTGCTGTGTACTGTGTGTCATTGTTGTAGAATTTTCTGTATTTTTTCCAGTGGTGACTCTTGTTATGGGGGCATAGTTTATACGGTGTCATTCTTGTGCATTTTTCCCTATTTCTTCCAATTCTGAATCTTGTTAGGGGGTATGGTGTGTGCTATATATAATACCTGTGAGTTGCTCACTATTACTTCCAATGGTGAGTCTTATGAGGGAGCATGGTGTGTACTGTATGTCATTACTGTAAGATTTTCCATATTTCTTCCAATGGTGACTCTTGTGAGGGAGTATGGTGCAGACTGTATGTCATTCCTGTACATTTTTCCCTATTTCTTCCAATGTTGAATCTTGTGAAGAAGCATTGTCTGCACTGTATGTTATTCCCATGAATTGTTCCCTATTCCTTCCAATGGTAAATCTTTTAAGGAGAATGGCAGGTACTGTTTATCATTCGTGTAAGTTTTTACCTGTTTCTTCCAATGGTAAATCTTGTGTGGGAGCATGATGTCTACTGTAAGTTATTCCTGTAAGTGTTTCCCTATTTCTTCCAATGTTTAATCTTGTAAGGGAGCATGGTATGTAATGTATGTTATCCCAGTGTGTTTTTCCTTATTTCTTCCAATGGTGAATCTTGTGAGGGAGGATGATGTGTACTGTTTACTATTCCTGTATTTTTTCCCTATTTATTCCAATGTTGAATCTTGAGAGGGTGCAGGATGTGTACTGTATGTTATTCCTGTGTGTTGATCCCTCTTTCTTCCAATGGTGAATCTTGTGAGGGAGCATGATGTGTCCTCTGTGTTATTCCTGTAAGATTTTTCCCATCTCCCAATGCTGAATCTTGTAACAGAGCATGGTGTGTAGTATATGTTATTGCTGTAGGTTTTTCCCCATCACTTCCAATGTTGAATCTTGTAAGAGAGCATGGGGTTTTCTGTTTATTATTCCTGTTGGTTTTTCCCTAGTTCTTCCGATAGTGAATCTTGTGAAGGAGTTTGGTGTGTACTTTTTGTTATTCCTGTATGTTTTTTCCTATTTCTTACAACGTTGAATCTTGTGATGAAGCATGGTGTGTACTGTTTGTTATTCCTGTAAGTTTTTCCTTATTTTTTCTAATGGTGAATCTTGTGAGGGAGCATGATGTATACTATTTATTTTTCCTGTGAGTTTTTCTCTATTTCTTCCAAAGGTGAATCTTTTGAGGGAGTGTGGTGTGCACTGTATAGTATTCCTGTATGTTTTTTTCCTGTTTCTACCAGTGGTGAATCCTGTCAGGGAGCATGGTGTTTGATGTGTGTCATTCTTGTAAGTTTTTCCCTATATCTACCAATGGTGAATCTTGTGAGGGAGCATTGTATGTACTGTATTTTATTCCTGTAAGTGTGTCCCCATTTTGTCCAACAGTGTATCTTGTCAGGGAATATGGTGTGTACTGTGTTTTATTCCTGTTTTTCTCTATTTGTTCCAATAGTGAAACTTGTGAGGGATCAGGGTGTGTACTGTATGTTATTCCTATAAGTTTTTCCCTATCTGTTCCAATGTTGAGTTTTGTAAGGGAGCATTGGGTGTACTGTATGTCATTCTTGTAGGTTTTCCCTATTTCTTCCAATGCTGAATCATGTGAGGGAACATGGTGTCTACTGTGTGGTATTCCTGTAAGTGTTTCCTTATTTCTTCCAATGCGGAATCTTGTGAGGGAGCATGGTGTGCACTGTTTGCTATTCCTGTAAGTTTGTTCCTAATTCTTCCAGTGGTGAATCTTATGAGGGAGCATGTTTTCTTATGTATGTTACTCCTGTAAATTTTTCCATTGTTTTTCCAATGCTGAATCTTTTTAAAGAGCATGGTGTGTCCTGTTTGTTATTCCTGTACATTTTTCCCTATTTCTTCCAATGGTGAATCTTGTGCGGGAGTGTGATGTGTACTGTATGTTATTCCTACGAGTGTTTCCCTATTTCTTCTAATGTTTAATCTTGTAAGTAAGCATATTATGTATTGTATGTTACTCCAGTGTGTTTTTCCTTATTTCTTCCAATGCTGAATCGTGTGAGGGAGAATGGTGTCTACTGTGTGGTATTCCTGTAAGTGTTTCCCTATTTCTTCCAATTTTGAATCTTGTGAGGGAGCATGATGTGTACTGTATGTTATTCCCGTGAATTGTTCCCTATTTCTTCCAATGATAAATCTTTTTAAGGAGAATGGTATGTACTGTTTGTCATTCATGTAAGTTATTATCTATTTCTTCCAATGGTGAATCTTGTGTGGGAGCATGATGTCTACTGTAAGTCATTCTTGTAAGTGTTTCCCTGTTTCTTCCAATGTTTAATCTTGTAAGGGAGTATGGTATGTAATGTATGTTATCCCAATGTGTTTTTCCTTTTTTCTTCCAATGGTGAATCTTGTGAGGGAGGATGATGTGTACTGTATGTTATTCCTGTGTGTTGATTCGTCTTTCTTCCAATGGTGAATCTTGTGAGGGAGCATGGTGTGTCCTCTGTGTTATTCCTGTAAGATTTTTCCCATCTCCCAATGCTGAATCTTGTAACAGAGCATGGTGTGTAGTGTATGTTATTGCTGTAGGTTTTTCCCCATCTCTTCCAGTGTTGAATCTTGTAAGAGAGAATGTGGTTTTCTGTTTATTATTCCTGTTGGTTTTTCTCTAGTTCTTCTGACAGTGAATCTTGTGAAGGAGCTTGGTGTGTACTTTTTGTTTTTCCTGTATGTTTTTCCCTATTTCTTCCAATGTTGAATCTTGTGATGAAGCATGGTGTGTACTGTTAGTTATTCCTGCAAGTTTTTCCCTATTTTTTTCTAATGGTGAATCTTGTGAGGGAGCATGATGTATACTATTTATTTTTCCTGTGAGTTTTTCCCTATGTCTTCCAAAGGTGAATCTTTTGAGGGAGCATGGTGTGTACTGTATGGTATTCCTGTACGTTTGTTTCCTGTTTCTACCAGTGGTAAATCCTGTCAGGGAGCATGGTGTGTACTGTCTGTTATTCTTGTAAGTTTTTCCTTATATCTACCAATGGTGAATCTTGTGAGGGAGCATGTTGTGTACTGTTTTTTTTTTTCCTGTGAGTGTATCCCCATTTCTTCCAATGGTATATCTTGTCAGGCAATATGGTTTGTACTGTGTTTTTTTCCTGTTTTTCCCTGTTTGTTCCAATGGTGAAACTTGTGAGGGATCGGGTGTGTACTGTATGTTATTCCCATAAGTTTTTCCCCATCTCTTCCAGTGTTGAATCTTTTAAGGGAGAATGACATGTACTTCATGTTATTCCTTTAAGTTTTTCCCTATCTCTTTCAAAGTTGAATTTTATAAGGGAGCATTGGGTGTACTGTATGTTATTCTTGTAGGTTTTTCCCTATGTCTTCCAATGCTGAATTGTGTGAGGGAGCATGGTGTGCACTGTTTGTTATTCCTGTAAGTTTGTTCCTAATTCTTCCAGTGGTGAATCTTGTGAGGTAGCATGTTTTGTTCTGTATGTTACTCCTGTAAATTTTTCTCTAGGTTTTCCAATGCTGAATCTTTTTAAAGAGCATGGTGTGTTCTGTTTGTTATTCCTGTACATTTTTCCCCATTTCTTCCAATGGTGAATCTTGTGCGGGAGTGTGATGTCTACTGTATATTATTCCTATAAGTGTTTCCCTATTTCTTCTAATGTTGAATCTTGTAAGGAAACATGTTATGTATTGTGTTATTCCAGTGTGTTTTCTTTATTTCTTACAATTTTGAATCTTGTGAGGGAGCATGATGTGTACTGTATATTATTCCCGTACGTTTTTCCCTATTTCTTCCAAATGTGAGGGAACATGGTGTGTACTGTATGTGATTCCTGTGTTGTTCCCTATTTCTTCCAATGGTGAATCTTGTGAGGGAGCTTGATGTGTACTGTATATTATTTCTGTACATTTTTCCTTATTTCTTCCAAATGTGAGGGAGCATAGTGTGTGCTGTATGCAATTCCTGTATTGTTCCCTATTTCTCCCAATGGTAAATCTTGTGAAGGAGCATGGTGTGTACTCTGTGTTATTCCTGTAAGATTTTCCCCATCTCTTCCAATGTTGAATCTTGTAATGGAGCATGGTGTGTAGTGAATGTTATTCCTGTAAGTTTTTTCCCATTTCTTCCAATGTTGAATCTTGTAAGAGAGCATAGTGTTTTCTGTATGTTATTCTTGTTGGTTTTCCCTAGTTCTTCCGATAGTGAATTTTGTGAAGGCGCTTGGTGTGTACTCTTTGTTATTCCTGTTTGTTTTTCCCTATTTCTTCCAATGTTGAATCTTGTGATGAAGCATGGTGTGTACTGTTTGTTATTCCTGTAAGTTTTTCCCTATTTCTTCTAATGGCAACTCTTGTGAGCTGGCATGATGCATGCTATTTATTTTTCCTGTTAGGTTTTCCTTATTTCTTCCAAAGGTGAATCTTTTGGAGGAGCATGGTGTGCACAGTATGGTATTCCTGTACATTTTTTTCCTATTTCTACCAATGGTGAGTCTTGTTAGGGAGAATTGTGTGTACTGTGTGTCATTCTTGTAAGTTTTTCCCTATATCTACCAATGGTAAATCTTGTGCGGGAGTGTGATGTGTACTGTATGTAATTCTTATAAGTTTTCCCTATTTCTTCAAATGTTGAATCTTGCAAGGAAGCATTTTATGTATTGTGTTATTCCAGTGTGTTTTTCCTTATTTCTTCCAATTTTGAATCTTGTAAGGGAGCATGATGTGTGCTGTATATTATTCCTGTATGTTTTTCCCTATTTCTTCCAAAGTTGAAACTTGTGAGGGAGCATGGTGTGTACTGTATGTTATTCCTGTGAGCTGTTTCAGAGTTCTTCCATGGTGAATTTTGTAAGGGAGCATGATGTGTAGTGTATCTTATTCCTGTAAGTTTTCCCCTATTTCTTGCAATGTTAAATCTTGTAAGGGAGCATACAGTTTAATGTATGTTATTCCTGTTGTTTTTTCCATAGTTCTTCCAATGGTGAATCTTGTGAAGGATCATGGTGTGTACTCTTTGTTATTTCTGTATGTTTTTCCCTATTTCTTCCAATGTTGAACCTTGTGAGGAGGCATGGTGTGCACTGTTTGTTACTCCTGTGCTTCCCTATTTCTTCCACTGATTAATCTTGTGAGGAGGCATGGTGTTTACTGTTTGTTATTCCTGTAAGTTTTTCCCTATTTCTTCCAATGGTGAATCTTGTGAGGGAACATGGTGTGTATTGTGTGTCATTATTGTATGTTTTTCCCTATTTCTACCAATGGTGAATCTTGAGAAGGAACATGGTGTGTACTATATTTTATTCCACTAAGTGATTCCCTTTTTCTTCTAATGTTGCATCTTGTGAGGAAACATGGTGTGTACTGTTTTTTAATTCCTGTTTTTCCCTATTTGTTCCAATGGTGAATCTTGTGAGGGAGCATGGTATGTACTGTATGTTATTCCTGTAAAGTTTATCCCCATCTCTTCAAATGTTGAATCTTGTAAGGGAGGATGACATGTACTTTATTCCTTCAAGTTTTTGCCCATCACTTCCAATGTTGAACCATGTAAGGGAGCATTGGGTGTACTGTATGTTATTCTTGTAGGTTTTCCCCCTATTTCTTCCGATGGTGAATCTTATGAGGGAGCATGGTGTGTACTGTATGTTATTCCTGTAAGTGTTTCCCTATTTCTTCCAATGCTGAATGTTGTGAGGGAGCATGGTATGTACTGTTTGTTATTCCTGTAAGTTTTTCCCTATTTCTTCCAGTGGTGAATCTTGGGAGGGAGTATGTTTTGTTCTGTATGTTATTCCTGTAAATGTTTCCCTAGTTCTTCCATTGGTGAATCTTATGAGGGAACACAGTGTGTAGTATTTGTTATTCTGTACGTTTTTCAGTATTTCTTCCAATAGCGAATCTTGTGAAGGAGCATGGTGTGTACTGTTTGTTATTCCTGTAAGGTTTTTCATATTTCTTCCAATGCAGAATCTTATGAGAGAGTATGGTATGTATGGTATGGTATTATTGTTAGTGTTTCCCTATTCCTTCCAATGGTGAATCTTGCGAGGGAATATGGTATGTACTGTGTGTCATTCCTGTCAGTTTTTTTTCTAGTTCTTCCAATGATGAATCTAACATTGTTATGGCCACTTTTGCTTTTAACTTTTCACTTTGTTGTCTACTATAGGTCATCATTGTTGCTAAACATAGAAACTTAGACTTTGACAGCAGATAAGGACCACTTGGCCCATCTAGTCTGCCCATTTCCCTACCTACAGGATAGGCCGCAGATCGTAGTTAACAGCTTATTTCTTCCTACCCCCCACAAGAATTGCCTTATGTCTGTCCCATGCATTCTTGAATTCTCCCACAGTTATAGACCCCACAACCTCCTTGGGAAGACTGTTCCATGCATCCACTACCCTCTCTGTGAAATAATCATCATCATCATCATTCTTTATTTATATAAGGCGCCTTTCTTAAAACCAAGGCGCCTGTACAAATACATAAAACAATAAATAATTAAAACAACATTAAAGCAATCATAAATCATTAAAAGCTTTGCTAAAAAGATATGTTTTCAAAGCTCCCTTCCTCACATTGCCCCTGAACCGCCCTACTCTATCTTTAAATTGCGTCTCCTTGCTCTTGCACATCTCTTTTTCTGAAAGATGCTATCCTCTTGGACTTTGTTGATTCACTGAGGTACTTAAAAGTTTCTTTTATGTCCCTCCTCTCCCTTCTTTCCTCAAGGGTATACATATTAAGATCCTTTAGTCTCTCCTCATGCAGCTTCTCTTGCAGACCCTGCACCATTTTAGTTGCCCTCCTGTGGACTGCCTCTATCCTGTCTATGTTCTTGCGGAGATGGGGTCTCCAGAACTGGATGCAGTACTCCAGATGGGGTCTCACCAATTGTCTGTACAGAGGAATAACAACTTCCTGTTTTTTGCTGCTGATGCCTCTCCCTATGCATCCCAGTATACCCCCAGCCCTCCATACTGCCTTCTCACATTGCTTGCTAACCTTAAGGTCATCTGATATGATTACCCCCAGGTCTCTTTCCTTTTTTATTGTTGTTACTACCTCCCTCCCATTGTGTATTCTTACCCTGGGTTTTTGTTTCCCAGGTGCATTATTTTGCACTTCTTTGCATTGAATCCTATCTGCCGTATGTCTGACCATTCCTCCAACCTTGCCAAGTCCCTTCTCATCCTTTCCATGCCTCCTTGTGTATCAACCCTTTTGCAGATCTTTGTGTCATCTGCAAAAAGGCATACTTTTTCATCCAGTCCCTCTGCAATGTCACTTATGAAGACATTAAAATGGACTGGACCCAAAACTGAACCCTGTGGTGCCCCACTAGTAACCCCTCTTTCTTTAGAGTAGACTCCATTTACATTTACCTTCCTGTTGTCCAGCCAATGTTTTACCCAGGCTACCACCCTGGGACCCACTCCCAGGCTTTTTAATTTGACTATTAATCTTTTGTGTTGGACTGTGTCAAATGCCTTGCTAAAGTCTAGGTAGACCATGTCCACAGCCTATGCTGCCTTGGGTCCTGTGCTCCACTGGCCTCTAGGTACTCAGCCATTCTTTCCTTCAGAAGTGACTCCATCACTTTCCCTACCACAGATGTCAAACTGACAGGTCTGTAGTTTCCTGCCTCTGTCTAGGTCCCACTTTTGTGAAGGGGAATCACATCCACCTTCCTCCAGTCCTCGGGTACCACACCATCCTCCCATGATTTATTAAAAAGAGTAGCCAGTGGTTTCACTAGTTCCCCCCTTAATTCTTTTAGAATTCTGGGATGAATTCCATCAGGCTCCATTGCTTTGTCCACCTTCAGTTTTAGGAGTTCTTGCAGAACCCTTTCTTCTATGAAAGGACTGGGATCGACCCTCCCTATCAAGAGTGCTTCTGTTAATTGGATTACGCACTTCTCCCTCCTCTTTTGTGAATACTGAGCAGAAATATTTGTTCTGTATCCCTACTTTTTCACTGTCCCCCTCTGCCCACCCACTGTTCATTCTATTCAGCCTCACTATCCTTCCCTTTGTCTTTCTACGCTCGCTGATGTACCTATAAAAGGTTTTATCCCCCTTCTTAACCGATTTGGCTATCTTTTCCTCAGTTTGGGCCTTTGCCATTCTGACTTCCCTCCCTGCTTCCTTCTGCCTTAACTGGTACAGCTCTCTGTCCTGCTCCTTCTGTGTTTCCTTATACTTCCGGAATGCTATCTTTTTCTTCCTGACTTTCACAGCCACCTCTTTTGAGAACCATAGTGGCTTTTTATTTCATTTTGATTTGTTTATTTGCTTCACACAAAGGCTTGTTGCCTCTGTGATGGCAGTTTTGATGATTCCCCATTGTTGCTCCACACCTCCCTCTAGCCTGTTTGCTAGTGCTTTTATGAGGCACTCTCCCATCTTGCCAAAGTCAGCCCTCCTGAAGTCCAGTACCCTCACTTTTGTATGGCTTGACTCTGTAGCTGAGTTTAACGTGAACCACACTGTTTGATGGTCACTTGTTCCTAGATGGTAACCCACTTTTAGATCTGAGATCCTCTCACTGCCCCCATTTGAGAGTACACGGTCTAAGATTGCTCTCTCATGAGTGGGTTCTGAAACTAGCTGTCTGAGGTCTGCCACCTGTAGGGTATCAAGAATGGCCCTGCTCTTGGACGTGGCTGCAGCAAATGTGCTCCAGTTAACATCTGGCATATTCAGGTCTCCCATCAACAGTATCTCCCCTTTCTCTGCCATTCTAAGAATGCCTTCTATCATATCCTTGTCCATTCCTCCCTGACATGGGGGTCTGTTCTGAACCTGTGCAGATTGGCAGGTGCCCTTTCAGTCTCCAAGGTGACCCACAGTGCCTCCTCTCCTCCCTGTTTACTCTTTTGTTCAGTTGCTTTTATCCCTTCCTTTACATAGAGAGCTACTCCTCCCCTTCTTCTCCCCTGCCTGTCTGTCCTGTAGGTTATGTATCCTGGTATGTTAACATCCCAGTCATGGTTCTCTGTGTACCATGTTTCTGTGACTGCTAAAATATCCAGGCATCCCTCTTCCATCAAGGCCACCAGCTGAGGGAGCTTGTTGCCCAGACTATGGGCATTGGTACTCATTACCCTCCATTTCCTGATGGCCTTACTCCTTTTTGCCCCATCCCTGTTCTTCTTGCCTTTGTCACTTTCTCCATTTACCCCTGCCCTTCTCCCTATAGACACCTCTATGTTGGTGTTTACTGCACTTACTACTGTTATTTTTGGGGGCTAGGATTTCCTGCTCACTTCAGTGCCTCCCCTGGTGGTTTAAATGCTTGCCAATGAAGTGTTTAAACCTATCACCTAGGATCCTGGTTCCCCTCCCGGACAGATGCAGCCCATCATGCCAGTATAGGCTTGCATCACTCCAAGTGGACCCCCAGTCCCCAATGAAGCCAAATCCCTGAGCTCCACTCCAGTTTTTCAGCCACTGATTGAATCCCATGGTGTGGAACACCCTAGCCTCTCCTACGCCATATATGGGCAGCACCTCCAAGAAGGTTACTGTGTGTGCTACTTGTCTAAGGCCCCTCCGCAGTTCCACAAACTCTTCCTGAACTTCTCTAATCCCTTTCTTAGCTAGGTCATTTGTCCCTAGGTGGACAATGACATCCAGCTCCCTTCCCTGTGCAGCTGCTCCAGCAATCCTGAGTATTCGCTCCCTGTCCCTCCAAGCCATGGCGTCAGGCAGGCACCTTACCTCCCTCTCCCCTTCCTCCCCCAGTTCTACCTTCCTAACAATGGAGTCCTGCATCCTCCTTGATCTCCACTGCGGATGCCTCCATAGAGGAACCATATTTTGCCAGAATGGCATAGGAATTGTGGAGAGGTACAACTGGAGGGATGCACCTCTGTTCCACCACCCTCACCCTCCCTGAGCCCACTGTGGTCCAACCGCTCCTCTTTCTTGGCAACCTCTGAGGCAACGGCAGTGGCACTGGTGGTCCCTGGATGGAAGAGAAGGTCCCATATATCCTGGCCAACTCAGCCTGGGGATGAGCAACCTCCTCCCTCAGCCCAGAGAGGTGTCTGCAGATGGGACAACACTGCATCCTCCATTTGATTCAGTGTTTCCTGATTCCTAGTTTTTCCTTGCTCCCTAAATGTCAGGTTGCAGTCCTCAACAAGGTGCACAAATAGCCTACTGTAATTGGACTTAGTTGTTCCCTCTTCCCAGTCATTAGCTGGGTAGTTGAAGTCTCCGATCAAAAGATTTATTTTCCTGGTTGATGCTTACTAGATGCCGTCTTAATGTTTAAGTGTTTTATCCTCTCTCTTGTCAGGCTTTCTAAAGTATAAACCAATTGTACCAGTTTCTTCTCTTCCATTAGCTCACATTTTTCCTGTAACTGTTTTAGAAGTCCGAACATTTCATTGTTTAAGTATGATACAAAATGATGACCTTTCAGGGACTTAGTTTGATCCTCTTAGCTAGAGTGTTTTGTAATCCTCCTATTGAAGGTCTTTTCTTTTTGTCACTTTTAATTGGATTCTGATGTATAGTGCCAGCTTGTTTCTTTTTTTACCTGGCCTGTTCTTTCTGTGTAGTTTGTGTCTATCTTCATTTCCTAGAAGTCATTATCGTTGCACTATGTCTCCATAATTCCTGTTAAGTCCAATTCTTTCATAGTGATTAGTGTCTCCAATGTAACCAGTTTCCTCCTATTCCAGTTGCTTGCATATTGTATACTTCCATTTGCAGAACTGTATCATTTTCCTCATCTTGATTTTTGAACTGTTCATCACATGCATCTGTTGCACCTTTTTTTCTGTATTAACTTGTCCAGAAGTGTATCTTCCATTAGTTAGCTTTTCTCTTTTGTCTTCACTTACCTGGCAGGACTTCTCTTTTATGGCTTCTGACCTTTTGCCTTAACGTGTCCCCTTCCTGTCCTCACCACTTGGAACTGTACACCTGTTTGGTGTTGCCTTCACTAGGTGGGTGGCAGCATGTGAATAGTTTGCTACTGATCCTCAAATTCTAGATGAACCCTCTCCCTTATTACCTTTTCTCCCTCCTCATGTCTACCACCTCCATCACTCCATCCAGTTCTATGTGATAAGAGTGACTCTGGAAGGGACAGTTTGGAATCACCAAGTAATGTCAGTGATGACACAAATGGTGACTGTTTTTTTAGTGGGGGCTTTGCCCTCTGTACCTCCTTACTTAAATAACCAACTCTGATGTTGTAGCACCTCGGGGAGGAGGTAGAATTTTATGTCCTCATTTTATTGTTGCCACAATTCACTTGCCAACTTGTGGAGTCGCCATTCTGGAGTCGCCAACATGCATGCCACCCTCCAACCTTCCTTCGTCCTTTGACTTCATATGTTATCTGGATCAGCTGTATTTTTCTGTTGGTTTCCAGCCCTTTGGAAATCCCTCCTTTCTTCTCTCCAGTCCTCTCCTTCACTGCAGTCCCTCAGAAGGCAAGACAGGCTCAGTAACTGTGTAGTATCAATGACTCAAAGTCTGCAGAGCATTATTGCCTTTCCTGCATTTTTGAATACTAATGAGTATTTGCAGTTGGCACACCAGATACCCTTCTATTTGTTAGTTATTCATATTCAGACCCCCAAATAAAAAAAATAAACTCTCTAGCCCCCTCCTGCTGACCATTGCTTGACCCTGGGTCACCCCTTCCCTATACTAGTCACTTTTTGGCCTATTATCTTCTTCCCTGTCCTCTCAGAGAAGTCCGCTTTAAAAAATAGAAGAGGAGGCAGTATAGCACAGTGGTTTAAGGCTCTGAGCTACAAATCTGGAGACCTGGATTTGAATCCCACAGCTCCCACTTGCATACTGTGTGACCCTGAGCAAGTCATTTAACTTTTCCTTGTACTCCCAGGTTGCACCTGCAAACAAACTTCAGCTTAATGTGTCTCTCCTGGTTAAAAAAAAAAGTCTGGCAGCTCTTTCCACTCTGCTGGTGACAGACATTTTCAGTTGGAAGCACCCCCTTCCCAGCCCAAGCCCCAGCCACAAATATTATATTATTTAATGCTGGGCCCCCTTATAACCCCAGTGCATGACTGTTTAGCTCAATAGTCAGTAATCCTGGCAGGTCTAGTTATCTCACTCCCACAGCACACTATCTCTTTTAGTCTCTGTATCTGTAGCAGTCTCTGATACTACATGATGGATTGGGCAACCAGGACAGAGCAAGGCAAAGGGATGGGCCTCATGGATGATACTAGATAGAATGATTGGCCATTCTGTCTAGCATGTCATCCATGATGCACCTAGCTCTGCTCCCCTTCCTTTGGGTGGTGCACTCTCTCACATTATATCAAAGGTTGATACAGAGAATAAGATGAATGGCATTCTGTGGCAGGTGGGGGGGGGCTGGGCATTCAGGAATATATAACTATCAGTCCCCCAAATCATAGACTGGGGGTCAGGATGGGGTCTAACAACACATAATGCAATCTTGGGGGCTGGAAGAATGAAGCTAGAGAGGGGGTGCTTTTATATGATGGTGTGATCCTGCAGCACTGTCTTTATCAAACAGAACATGCTGGGAGGACTTGGAAGGGAAGGAGGGCAGAAACTTACGGGGATTGTGGAAGGGGTGGCCATGGGACTAGCCCTGGTCACCCATGGAGGGTTAGGGTTTTTTGTACAAAAATTGTATTCACTATTAATTCCCAAATACAAATACCATTAATATAAACAATAGTTAGTACTTGGTCCTGAGTACTGAGTACCCAATTATTCATGGTATTTGGGAATTAATATTTGGGGTATACACCCCTCAGTTTAAATGATTATAACTTATCTTTTTGCACTCATTTTGAACTTCATCTCTATTTTGCTTCAATTCATGTATTTTAATATATTCTGTATTGCACATTTATTAACTTACCCTATTAACTGTAACAATTTACACACTGTGACCTTTTCCATGTACCCTTCCTCTAGGACACATCTTTAAATGCGTTTGTTGTAGCTTAGGTTATTCTATCCTGGGCAAAATTTTCAAATAAAAAAACTTAAGGAAAATAACAGCCTTCTCCACCGTCCGTTCTCTGCCCCTGATCCAGCTCAAGCTTTCTCAATGATTCTGTTGGATCATTTCCCCAGAATGCATGTTCCTTTTTCATGTTTGCTTGTGTGCATGCACAAGCAAAACATATCAGAGCTGGCTGGACAGAGAAGGGTCTGGGAAGGTATGTGTTGTAGCAGCCGATGAAACTAGGCCTGCAGAAGGTGTGTGAGAAAACACCCAATCCTGACAAAGTGGCTGCTGTCACCGCTTTGGTGGCTGATGGACAGACACTTCTCACATATATAAGGATGCTGTCACATCTATCTCATTGATTCTGCATTCTTTCATACTGCCACCATCAGGCAGCAAAGAAGCATCTCCCCACCAGACTCAGCTTTGTAGCACCAGTGGCAGGTGATCAGTACCACAGCTGGAATCCCCCCCCTGTCTCACCTAGCTTTCAATTATTCCAGCAGTTAATAGCCCAACCCTGCTGCTGGAAACCACTACAACTCTCCCACCAAAGTCCAGTGGTTGGGTGCTGAACCATGCCACCAGAAACCACAACAAACCCCCAAAGTCCAGTGGTCAGGTGCCAAACTCCACTGCCAGAACCCACAACAACTCCCGCTATCCATCACCAAAATCTAGTGTTCTGCTGCCCAATCCCACTACCAGAAACTGCAATAGACCTCCCTTACTAAATTCTGGTGGTCAGGTGCCCATCCCCGCAGCCGGATACTACAAAAAATCTCCACACTAAAGCATGGCACTTGGGTTCCCAGCCCCTCTGCTAGAAAATGGTACCCTTTAAACCAGCATGCAACACTGGGCACCCATGACCAGTGCCATCAAACCACACACCAACAGTTGGGTGCTGAATCCCCATTGTTGATATATACAACAAAGTAAATTATCCCTTGTTGTTGTTCTCTTTGGTTTTCTTACCCTGAAGCAAAGGAAACCATCCATCGATGTGTTCAGCTCCCCCATCTCTCTGATCCCTTACCTCTCATCCTCCCCCCTTCTCAGCACCCACCACCCCAAACACCTCCACACCCCTCACTTTCCAATATGCTGAACTCTTCTGATGACTGTCACTTCCTGTTTCTTTCAATGCTGACTACGAATGACTGAAAAGAAGGAAAATTTGGTTAATGGCTTTTTAATGCATTTTGAATTTTTACTCATAACTTTGCCACTTTTCATAATTTTTGCCCCAAATTTTCAACATAGACCTTTTTGTACTTCACCTTATAAAGAAGGGAGGTGCAATTATCAAATTTTCCTCCAAAATATGTTTTCTCAGTTGCTCCACAAAATCCCTTTTTGAACGGGATTTAAACAATTCCATTTGTCTTATTCATAAGGTGTGGGTCATAAAAAGACTGTTGAAAAATAAGAGCAAAATGTCATAAAAAAAATAAAGTTGAGGAAACATAAAATGTTCATTGGTGATGTTTGCATATTTTGGCCCAAAATGTTCAACATAGCCCTCTTGTTACCCCACCTCATGAACATAACAGGTGTCATTTTTCAACCCCCCTCTGAGACAGGTTTTCACAGTCACCTTGTGAAATCACCTTTTGGATGGGATTTAAACAATTCCACCTGTCTTGATCATAAGGTGGGGTCATAAAAAGACTATGCTGAACATTTGGGGTCAAAAATGTTAAAAAACAACAAAGTTATGAAAAAGCAGAGAACTTGTAAAGATGTTATTTATTCAGCTCATAATTTTTCAGCTCTTGGTCCGCCATTTTGAAAACGTTATCACAGCACTAACTGGATTAGCGCCACGCTAACTGTGAATGGCTCTGGCTGAGTGGGCTGTGGATATGTTCAAAGGCTCCTGGTGTGCTGTGCTGAATCAACAGCATGACTGTGTTGTATATATCACTGTGCCCATGCAAATGAGGATCCCCCATCCATACTGAGAGCAACAGTATATGCAGTTGTTTTGGCAGTGCTAAACAGCCTCCATTGCAGCCCTGTTTAATGCTGACAATAACCTGCCCTTATTCCCACACACAGTCACCCCCCAGTAACCTGTCCTGTAGCTATCTCACATATTCCTGGTAGATGAGTGGTCCTCCAACCCCTCAATAATTTGTCCTCAAGGTTTCTTCAATATTTGAATAGTCATGGTGCTCTAGTGGTCCCCCCACTTCCTAATCACCAACCCTGTGGCTGTCCTGAATATTCCTGGTGGTCTACTGATCCCCCCACTCCCCAATTGCCTGTCCTGTAGGTGCTTGGAATATTCCTGGTGGTCTAGTGGTCCCCCTATAACGGCATCCAACCCCCTGACCCACCTGCTCGAGACCCTCCTCCCCACATAACCCTGGTCATCTATGCCAAACTATGGCAATATTGATGGTAACTGGCACAGCTCTCCACTCACAACTTGAGTCATTCAGGATCTGTCAGTGAGCTGTTTCTAGTATACTCATGATTGCTCACTGATAGTCAGATGACTTTTCTAAAGTACTCCAGATCATTCACTGATAGTCAGACAGACACTGGTCAAGGTGTTGATTAGAAGGTTGTGCTTGTCGCTGTCACTATTACAATACTTTGGCTTAGGTGACCGGGGCTAAGTGGGTGGATTGGGAGGGAGGTGTGGATGCACTCATGGGGGGATCACTAGTCCACCAAGAACATTTAAGATGGGTGACTGGGGGATGAGGGGACCACAAGACCACCAGAAATGTTTCGGACAGCTACAGGATGGGCAGTTGGGGGGATTGGGGGACCACTAGACCACCATGAATATTTAAGACAGCTACAGGATGGGCACAAAGAGGAGGCTGTGCATACATGTTAATGAGCCTATAATGAGCATGCAAATGGTCCATAATGCCTTGAATGACCAATGGGCTCTTTAGCATGTTAGGGCAGAATATGGCCTACAGGAGCCTTGGCACTATCCGATTTGACCCACACTATCTCCATTAGGCTCCTGTGGGCCATATTGAGTCTGGGGCTGTTTCAGTGTAGTGCATAGCCACTATGCATTGCACTGATATGGCCCCATATTCAAACAATTAGCATGCTCTAATCGGAGTCCACTAATTGTCTAAATATTGCCCCCAAGCCAGCCCTGCGCTAACTGCCATGCAGTGCTCCAGTCAATGCAACACACATGGCCAGCTCTGAATACAGGTGTATCCAAAGTGTACAAAACAGTGGCTACTGGGGTGCTAGAAAGGGCTTCCCATAGCCTCAAGATACTGTTATTGTGCTTGTACAGCATGCAAGAAAACATGTCTGGCATTGACAAATTTTTATTTAAATAGGTGTAGTCCATGCTTCCCAAAGTTATCTTTTTTTCACTATTTATTTACCCTGGATAGCTTAACTGACATGCACCATCTCATTTGCACTGGGGTCCTGATTCCACCCATTTGTGCAGCTGAGGGACTGTAGGACTTGGTGGTTAAATTATCTGCCTAAGGTCACATGGTGTTTATTTTGGATCTGGGCGGGTTTGAACCTGTGATTTCCTGGTTCCCAAATTGGTGCTTTAACCACTAGACCACACTGTCTTACAGCCAAAAGCAGATATTTATCCCAATGAACTTCTATCAAATGGTGTCCAATTTCTAAGGAAGGGACTCTTTCTTTTACCAACACCTGATTCAAGCATTAATCCTCTGAATCCTAACTTTGCATCTTTCATTTATAAATGCAATTAGTGGGGAGGGGTGAAAGTTGGAAGGAGGAGCTGGGGAGGGGAAGAGTGAGGAGCGGTGTCAGGGTGAAGGGGGGCCCAAGTTGCAGTGGAAGGTGGTGTCTCTGAACACCAAAAGCCTGGGAAACAAAATGACTTAGTTGCAGGCATTGATGGCCAACAGAGAAGTGAGCATTGCTGCCATCACAGAAACATGGGCCACACCAAACAACAACTGGGACCTTCTAGTCCCTGGGCAAAAAAAGATTAGGATAGATAGGGAGATTGGAAGTGGTGGGGGAGTGGATCTATACATGAAGGAGGAGATAAC
Source organism: Neoceratodus forsteri (assembly GCA_016271365.2). NCBI lineage: Eukaryota > Metazoa > Chordata > Ceratodontiformes > Ceratodontidae > Neoceratodus > Neoceratodus forsteri. The sequence continues at coordinate 754,950,971 of CM057451.1, forward strand.
CTGTAGAGGGGAAGGAGCAGATGGAAAGGCTGAAGTGTAATGGGTGCAGGTACAATCCACTAGAGGGAGGAAGTTAAGGATGGGGTAGTATATGGGAACACATCAATTTGTCCTGGTCATTGCACTTCATGATAACTCGCCATGGTTTATTAGCTCCAGTGTCAATTTACTCCCACATCAATTTGTCTCTTGACAATTCACTCCCACTACAAATCATATTGAACTCCAACATCAATTACAGTATGACTTCCACTTCTGCAACCCTCGAGCCAGCAGAAAAAGAGAGGTTATCCTGCCACTCAATAGATCACGGGTGAGGCCACACCTGGAGTACAGTGTCCAGTTCTGGAGGCCACACCTTAAAAAGGATATGCACAGACTAGAAACAGTGCAAAGGAGAGCAACAAAAATGATACAGGGAATGCACAGCAAAACATATGATGAACAGCTGTGGGACCTAAACATGTATTCTCTGGAGCAGCAAAGGGAAGTGGGGAGACATGATAGAGACCTTCAAGTTCCTAAATGAAATAAACAAGCAGCAGGTTCAGGACCTGTTGGAGATCAAGAATCACACTAGAACCAGGGGGCATGATATGAGGCTGGAGGGGGGCAAATTCAGGGGCAACATGCGCAAGTTCTTCTTTACAGAGAGGATGGTAGCTGCACGGAACAGCCTTCCACGGGGAGTGATGAAAGTGAAAATGATGGGAACATCTAAAAAAAACTCCACATCCAAAAATGCTTGGGATAGGTACAAGGGCACCATAACACTGAATAGCAGTTAAGGGAGGCGGTAAAAACAAGGGCAGATTAGATGGACTGTATGGTCCCCCTCTGCTGAAACTTTCTATGTTTCTATGAGCCCATTGCGTCATCTGGTGGGTGAATTACACCAATCTGGAGTTTATTTTACAATACTCACACTATGGGCAAATTGTTCAGGGATGAATTGACATTGGAGCCAATTGACACCGGAGTTAATAGTCCAGGGCAAGTTGTCACAGAGTGAAATGACCAGGATGAATTGTGACATAGCCAAACGTATACAGATCACCATCACAGGATGAGGAGCTGGACAAAGTACAGTACTGAGGTCCCAAATCATAGAAATAGCAGGCAAGTGGGAGGTAGTAATAATGGGGGACTTCAATCTGCTTGGTCTTGATTGGAAAATCCTGGTTACCTTCATCACCAGGGAGGAAGTTGTGCTGAAAACATTTTAGAGTAGATTTCTGATACAAGGTGTCATGGATTCAGCTAGGGAGGGGGCAGTACTGGAACTGGTCCTGTCCAACTGTGCACATGTTCAGGAAGTAAAGGTGAAAGTGCAACTTGCAGGAAGTGATCACCACATGGTGTGGTTCCACCTTAACATGGGCAGAGAGATTGTCAGGACAAGACAAGGGTTTTGGACTTCAGAAAGGCTGACTTTAATAACATGGGAGAAATTCTGGTAGGACACCATGCTGGGATCAGAAATGAGATGGAGGTTGAACAGAAATTGTCCTTAATAAAGGAGGATTTCAGGGAGTCCACTAATGAGTGTGCCAAAGTCAAAATCAAGAAATCTAAGGCCAAAAGGTCTGGTTGGTGTAGAAGGGAAGGGAAGTGAAAAAGAAGAAGAAGAATCAGCATTTATGTAGCACTTTTCATACTTAGTGTATCCCAAAGCACTTTACAAGCAATGCTGGACTGGTAGTGAAGTGACTGATTGCAAAGAATTCCCTGGGATCTTTTATTTCCACCTGGATACCCACCAGAACAGCACCAGGATGGGTAGAAGGGACCTCAGTTTAACATCTTATCTGAAGGACAACACACCCCAGCAGTACAGCACCTCCAGACACTGCACTCAGGTGCCAAGTCCAATCCCAGTGTGGGACGAGAACCTACAACCTTCTGGTCCAGAGGCGGATGTGCTACCAACTGAGCCAAGAGGAAAAGAGGGCAGCCTTCCAAATCTATAAATGTACTCTGAATGTGGAGGATAGGTAGGTTTACTGTGAAAAATCTAAGGTGGTGAGCAGAATGGTAAGAGTGGCAAAGGAGACAATGGAGATGCAGCTAGCACAGACAGTAAAACTGGATGAAAAGGCCTTTTTCAAATATATAAGGAAAAGAGAGATATTAAAGATGAGATTGTCAGATTAAGAAAGGAGGGGAGTTGGGCAGAAGGAAGTGAGGAAAAGGCAGAGGTGCTCAACAAGTACTTGTGCTCCATCTTCACTGGAGAGAAGGATGGACCAGCACTGCAAAGGAGCAGAGGGGAAGGGGTGGGAAGGGGTGCAGTCACGAACAGCATTATACAGGTGGACAGGGTGCATAAGGGCCTAAGGGCCCTGAAGACAGAACAATCCTCATGGCCAGACAGCATGCACTCAAGGGTCCTAAGGGAACTGGCGGAGGTGCTGGTGGGCCCCCGGCAGACCTGTTTAACACCTCTCTGGAGGCCGGGTATGTGTCATGGGACCAGAGAACTGCACATGTGGTTCTCGCCACAAAAGTGACTCAAAGGATGAACCAGGGAATTACAGGCCAGTTAGCCTGACTTCAATAGTGGAGAAACTGATGGAGACTATCCTGAGGGAAAAACTGGTGAGCTTTCTTGCGGAAAATGGGCTACAGGATGAAAAGCAGCATGGTTTTGTGCTGGGGCAATCCTGCCAGATTAATCTGTATGAATTTTTTTGACTGGGTGACCAGGACAGTGGACAAGGGCAAAGCAGTTGATGTCTTGTATCTGGACTAAAGCAAGGCCTTTGACTCTGTGCCTCATAGGAGACTAGTCAAGAAGCTGAAAAACCTGGGAGTGGGGGAGAAGCTTGCTAGATTGGTCAAAAACTGGCTGCAAGAGAGAAGCCAAAAGGTGGTCATAGGTGGGAAGATTTTCAGAAGCTAGGTGAGTGACCAGTGGGTTCCCCACAGGGACAAGTGCTCAGTACAGTGTTGTTTACCATCTTCTTCAGTGATATAGCAGATGGGATCAAAGGTAAAATATGCTGGTTTATGGATGACACAAAACTCTGTGGGAGGGTGGATGTGGAGGAGGGGTGACAGGAGCTCTGGAAAGAGCTGGCTTGGTTAGGGAAGTGGTCTGGCATTTGGCAACTGGCGTTCAATGCTAAATAGTGTAAAGTGTATTCCTGTTGGGCATGGTGCTGGTAACCAAGTCAGAGGAAGAAAAGGACCTGGGGGTAATCATCACGAGTTACCTGAACCACTTGGCATACTGCAGGAGGCAGCAGAAAAAGAAAATCAGATGCTGGGATGCATCACCTGGGGGATTACCAACAGGAAAGCGGAGGTCATACTACCACTGTACAGGTCACTGCCGAGACTGCACCTGGAGTACAGTGTGCAGTTTTGCCGCCCTTATCTTAAGATGGATGTTAACTTGCTAGAGATGGTCCAGAGAAGGGTGACCGGGATGATCCATGGTCAGCAGGGCAACACCTACAATGAGAAGCTAAAGGAGCTCAACATGTACTCTCTTGAGGACAGAAGAGAGAAGGAAGATATGGCTGAGATCTTCAAGCACCTGAAAGATATTAACAGGGTGAGTACTAAGGGGCTCATCTGCCTTAGTTGGAACAAATCCACTAGGGGGTATAGCCTAAAGCTGGTAGGGGAAGATTCAGGAGAGACATTAGGAGGCACTTTTTCACCAAGTGGGTGGTGGCCAAGTGGAAGGAGTTGCCTGAGTTGGTGGTCTCCCTGAAAACAGTGGATAGTTTCAAGAGGGGATGGAAACAAGTGAAGCAAAAAGTTGCTGGCGCTGAAGGGGGGACTCGGGATTGGGGGGATTTTGTGAGGGAGGGATGGTCCTTCTCTAGACACAGCGGAGACCTGCACACTTGAGCAGACTAGATAGACCATAAAGTATTTATCTGCTGGCATATTTGTATGTCCATATGTTCACCTTAACTGAGTAGGCAGTATTTCTAATTAGGGCTGCAGTGGGTGGAGCCTTGTAGACCTTTCACGATTAGAAAAAATGAGATTTTTTCCGAATGAACAATGTGTGGAATTGCCTTACAGTCGCTTCTGCAACCGTGAAACACTCCACGCTGTCCATTCAGAATGGTACTCCATTATTATTTTGTAGCTGAGGTCACGGCAAAACAGGATAGACTCCACCGTATCAAAGATGGCTACTGAACACCACTGCACTTTCATAAATACTAGCACATATGCAGTAGCATTTAGCTGCCATCTTTGATACAGTGGAGTCCGCCTTGTTCTGCCATGACCTTGGCTACAAAAAATTAGTGCTGTGCCAATTAAAAAGGTTTATATTCTAGATATCCCCCGTCCTTCCCTCCCTCTCAGCAACCCCCCCCAAAAAATGTAGGAGTGACACTGTGGGTACCCAAACCCCCAGTGTCCTGAGCCAACCCCCCCACTCAGTATGGTACAGCACAGTTCCTTTTTATTATGTATTTTTTCTGCAATCCAACCCTCCCAGCACACACCCCCAGAAACATAACAGAGACACTGGGGGTGTCCAATCCCCTAATGTCCCAAACAAATCCTCAGTCTGTCTTGTTTTTTTCAGTCCATTTTTTTTCTTTTGTTTGTTTCCTGTAAAAAGGAAAAATGTCCATCAATGTCTTTTGTGCGTTTTTTTTTACCTGTAAAAAGAAGTGTCCAGCGATGTCTTTTGTAATGTTACTGTCCCTCCACCCTCAAACCCTTACATATCCATGGAGGGGGTGTTCAACACTGTCATCTTCTCTAGACTGCAGATACATCTTCACTCTTCAAAGTCGGACCACTAACTGAGCAAGCAGATGTGTAGTACAATGTATTTCAATGGGGGTTTAAACTTCGTACCATAACTTGTTTTTGAATGCTATCACTTCTGTTTTTTTTCCAGCCGCTAGCCTGTCAGCACTTCAAACAGTCTCCATGATTTCCCTGCCCCCACTACTCAAAGCTGGTTTAGAGAGACCACTTTGCCACTTGGTTCCCAGTGCCCCGATAGGGCAGATGTGAACACACACCTGGCTCAGCGAAGTACAGGGATAACTCACTCCCCCAACCCCTCCATTGTCTCTCCATCCCTATATTAGCCAGTATTTTAAAAAGCAGAAGTTCTGAAGTATAAAGTCTAAAGCAGGTAAAAATATAAAAAAGTTAAAAACTCTGCAGGTAGAGCACACTCCCACTTGCACACATACCTGCCTGCCAGATCAGTACATGGCTCCCTGCCCCTTCATCCTGTTTCTCTCCATTAGCTAGTTAAACAAGAGTAAAATTGAAATCTCACAATCATAATTACGTCAGTTTCAGCTCGGCCTTTGCATTCCCTAATAAACAGGTTCACTGATAAGCATTGCAGTCTTTTCACCAACTGACTAAGAAGGCTTAGAACAAAGACATAAAATATGTATTTTTTTTTCTTATAAGCTCTGCTCACTCTTGCAATCTCAGGGACCTCACTCCAGCCCTTTCCACTCTGCTGTATGTTTTCAGTCAGCACTATCGTAAAACTTGTTTTTATTTTTTTTTTAACTTAATCCTCTTTATTGTAAATTTTCCATCCAACACAACAAATCAAGGTAACAAAAACAATCAAAACTGGATAACAATAAGAAGAATCAGAGCCTAGGTATGAATCTTAACACACTATAGATCTGTCAGTAGGGTGGAAATAAAGTAAAAGCAAGTCACAATTTTTAATAAGCATAACAACAGCTGGTTAATAACAGAGTACTAGACACCAAATAAATTTATCTAAACCAGCAAGTATTAAAAAGGGAGAGTAAGTAAAACCTTCACCAAAATAAATAAACCAAACATAAAAATGTAACGGGAGACCATAGATAATAAAAAAAACAACATACAATAAGTCATAAAAAGCTAAGAAGAAACAACTCATGCAATCATGAGAAGGGCTGTAATTAACTCATGGCATGCACGGAATTCACGGGTTCCATGAAAATCGGCGGGTGCCGTGAATTATGCCAAATCAGGAATAAGGTGCCTCCTCACTGTATTTGTATTTTTATAACATTCAAAATATGTTTGCTTGACTTTACAAAAATAAATATTGCAACCAGAAAGTATGTCAGCTTCTACTCAGTTCTCGGCCTTGCCCCCCCCAACTGAGCATGAAATACCAGTAGTACAGTACAGTAGTGTATCCAAACAGAAATAAAGAGATGTGGCTTCTGCTTACCAAATCATACACTGGAATGAGTGACCTTTCACTGTAGTGGTGTGCATGAGGGAATGCTGCATAAAAACATTAACAGCTCTGTTCTGCTTTGGTTCCTCCCACTCTCCGACTGCAGCTATTCCATTTCTGTTCAAGTAACTCACACAGGACAGCGTTTATTTTTATTAACAATTAATTCAGTGTCAGCACTCAGTCAATTGTCAGTTAATTGTCATGGCTTAATTTTGTCTGCTGAAGTTGATGAAGTAAATCACTACGCTACAAGTAACATGCAGGTAAAGTCGATTAATTCACAATTGCACTTTATATTTGCTGTCATGATGTCTATATGATGTTTTAATACATTCGAATAAAGTAAACAATCTTTAAAATCTTTTTAAAAAACTATTTCAGTGAGAGTGGTTTCCCGTGAAAAATGGACTTTTGCCCATGCATGAGCCGTGAAATCATGCTGTTTCTACCGTGAAAAAAAATACAGCCTTAATCATGAGCAGAGTATGTAATGTCTCCCATCGATTCTTAAAAGAATGGAGGGCATGTTGCATACTGGCAACCAGTTTTTCCATGCACAACATTACCAACATTTCATTGTGCCATTTCTTGTATTTGGGAACTTAGGTATCCACCCAGTGGAGTGGATAATGAATTTTGCCTCTGCAGCTATGAGTGTTACGTGGTATCTCTGCCTACCAACCAGCTGGTCCAAGCCTAATCCCAAAAGGCAAATTTCAGGAGTAAAGGCCTCCTGTAGGCCTAAAAAGGGATCCAAATGAGAGTGGATTTGCATACAAAAATCATAAATCTGAAGGCAATCTCATAACAGATGTTTCAATGTACCTGTAGCAATATTACATCTCTTACATGTAGGACTAGGTATCTGGATGGTTTTGTACAATTTCTGTGGCATGCAATATACATTATGTAAAAGTTTATATTGAATAAGCCGCAACTTATCTATCCTACTAAAGAGAGTTATATAGTCCCAAGGGGCTGAGGAATAAAAAAACGTTTAATAATCGGGGAATTCTCTCTCCCAATAAGTAACTTTAACATGTATTTGTTACCCCATACAATTTCTAATGGCCTTACAGAACAATGAAACCACATGCACTTGTTAACTAAAGCAGTCAGCTCCTTATACGGAATGCTCACAGAAAACCACCATGGCCGGGGCCCTAGTCCAGATTTAATTGAGTGAATTAACTGGAAAAAAGCAAAGACCATCGATGAAGGCAATGAATTTAACAAGCAAAATTGCTGAAATGAAATTATTTGGTCCCCCTGCAGTAAAAGAGAGAGATGGACTAAGTTCTTCAAAGGGAGAAAAGAAACAGGAATAGTTTTGTTGACAATCCTAAAATTTGGGTTGTACTGGATTGGTTGAACCAGATCCTTTTGTGGTATATAGTTAAACATTTTGAATAATTGCAAATTAATCAAAACCGACCAACCTATGGGGCCATTACATGGGGGGGGGTAAACTCTTCCACGAGTTTACCCCCTCCTACAAAGGCCTTATCCTTTGAAAGTAAAGGTTGCTTTTGCAAAACTGAATTTGGAGCGGGGAAGGACATAAAATCTTGAACTAAGAACTAGGAAACTGGAGGAAGGCACAATCTTGCTTGAATTCAGAGGGATGTGAGCCATTAATTGTTCACCATTTTTTGCTTGTTTGAATCATGAAGGGGGTTGCAGTTCTGCTGATCATTTGGAAATTGCTACTTTGCACACAGAGGATTAAAATACCACTGTTTTTTCCTTTTTCTGTAAATCTGGTGCCTTATTGGTAGCTTGATAGTGTTTTGGTGACTTTTTGCAACACACATTTAAGTTTCATTGGTGTGTTCTTTCATTTCTGCAGTCAATTGAGTTGTGTATTAGAGCCAGACAATACCTCAGAAGGTTCAAACTGGATTGCTCTGATTGCCCTCACAGCACAGAACAGGTGGATTGCCCTAATCGTATCCTTCCCCAGCTAACCAAGCTTTATGGGGTTAGGCAAGAAGGTATGACAACTTCCTGCTCAGACATAAAACAGGGTGGGGTGTGCCACCGAAGGCAGCCAGGCAGTGTTGCATAAGCTAGGAGAATATCTTCTTATGACTGCTATTGTAAAAAAAAAAAAACACAAAAAAACACAAAACTTGGGGGGTCCTAGTACATAGTTCCTAGGAAAAGGGATACACTACTAAGGGGAAGTGAGGTTCCCTAATAGCGAAAGAAAAAAGCATACACAATTTCAACAGGGAGGGAGAGAGTCATGTGGGGAGTGGTGCAATGCACTGCCTGTGGGGCGACAGTCTTCTGGGAAACATTATGGAGGCTGCAATGCTGCCCTATTTGCAGACACCTCTCTGCTCTGAGGGAGGAGATTGTCCGTCTCCAGGCTGATCTGGCAAGGAGTAGGGAAACCTCCTTTCCCCACCCAGGACCTGGCAGGGGATTGGGAAATCTCCTCCCTCACCCAGGGACCACCAGAGCCACTGCTGCTGCCTCAGAGGGTGCCAAGAATAAGGACTGGTTGGACTATGGTGGGCTCAGGGAGGGTGAGGGTGGTGGAACAGGGGCGCATTCCTCCAGTTGTACCTCTCCACAATTCATATGCCTTTCTGGTGGCATATTGTTCCTCTATGGAGGCACCCACAGTGAAGACCAAGGAGGATGCTGGGAACCTCCACAAAGCAGACCCACAGGAGGGTGGCATGGGATCCCACAGGGGAAGGAAACAACCCTTGGTGGGGAACTCAATCGTTAGTGGGGTAGAACTGGGGTAGGGGAGAGGGAGGTAGGGGCCTGCCTGGTGCCATGGCATGGAGGGACAGGAAGTGAATGCTCAGGATCATGGGAGCAGCTGCACGGGAGAGGGAGATGGATATCATTGTCCACCTAGGGACAAATGACCTAGCTGGGAATGGGATCAGAGCTGTGCAGGAGGAGTTTGTGGAGTTGGGGAGGGGCCTTAAGACAAATAGCAAGTACGGTAACCTTCTCAGAGGTGCTGCCTGTCTATGGCATGAATGAGGCTAGGGTTCTCCGCACCCTCGGATTCAATGAATGATTGAAAAACTGGTGCAGATCACAGGGTTTTGGCTTCACTGGGGACTGGGAGTCCACCTGGTTGAATGCAGGCCTATACTAGCTTGATGGTCTGCATCTGTCCAGGAGGGGAACCAGGATCTTACAGTAGTAGCCAGAGACATTGCCAGCTATTTCCAGATATTTCGTGAAATTTCTGAAGAGTTTCTCTCTGCTGCCTCTACTGTGGAAATGCAGAAAGCAGGAGATATTTCTGGAAATATCAAAGAAATTTGGGGAAATATCTGGCAGTGTCTGTGGCTGCTACTGTAGGTGATAGGTTTTAATGCTTCATTTGCAAGCTTTTAAACTAGCCAAGGTAGAGGCACTGAAAAGGAGTTGGGAATTCCCAGCCTTCCCCACCAAAACAGGGTAGTTAGTGAGGTTAACATCAAGGTAGAGAAGTCAATAGGGGCAGAGCAGGGATAAATGGAGAAAAAGGCAAAGACAATAAGTACAGGGATGGGGCTAAAAGGGGTGAGGCCATCAAAAAATGGAGGGCGATGAGTACCAATGCCCATAGTCTCGGTAATAAGCTTACTGAACTAGTGGTTTTGATGGAAGAAGGATACCTGGATATCGTGGCAGTCACAGAAACCTGGTACTCACAGAACCATGACTGGGATATCAACACACCAGGTACACAATCTACAGGAGGGACAGGGAGGGTAAAAGAGAAGAAGGAGTATCTCTCTACATAATGGAAGGGATCAAAGCAATGGAACTAAAGGGTAAGCAGGGAGGAGAGGAGGCACTGTGGGTCACCTTGAAGACAGGAAATGGCACCACAGTCTGCACAGGGATTGTATACAGACCATCAACTCAGGGAGAGGAAATGGACAAGGAAATGATAGGAGGTATCCTTAGAATGGTAGCAAAGGGGAGATATTGTTGATGGGGGACCTGAATATGCCAGATGTTAACTGAAGCACATTTGCTGCAGCCACATCCAAGAGCAGAGACATTCTCAATGCCCTACAGGGGGCATGCCTAAGGCAGCTAGTGTTGGAACCCACTCAGGAGGGAGCAGTCTTAGACTTGGTACTCTCAAACAGGGAAGGTGAGAGGATCTAGGATTTAGAAGTGGGTAGCCATCTGGGAACAAGGGACCACCAGACAGTGTGGTTCACAATAAACACAGCCATAGAGTCAAACCATACAAAAGCAAGGGTACTGGACTTTTGGAAGGCTGACTTTGGCAGAATGGGAGAGTGATAAGGAATGCACTAGCAAAAAGGCAGCAAGGAGGGGTGGATGAACAAAATCAAAACTGCCATCACAGAGGCAACAAGCCTTTGTGTGAAGTAAATAAACAAAACAAAATGAACGAAAAAACTAATATGGTTCTCAAAAGAGGTGGCGGAGAAGGTTAGGGAGAAAAAGATAGCATTCAGAATGTATAAGGAATCACAGAAGGAGCAGGACAGAAAACTCTATCAGTTAGAGCAGAAGGAAGCAGGAAAGGCAGTCAAAATAGCAAAGGCCCAAAATGAGGAAAAGATAGCCAACCCAGTTAAGAAGGGGGATAAAACCTTTTGTAGGTACATTAGTGATTGAAGAAATATCAAGGGAGGGATTGTGAGGCTTAATAATGGGGAGGGGGTGGGCAGAGTGTGACAGTGAAAAGGCAGAGATATTGAATGAATACTTTTGTTCAGTATTCACAAAAGAAGAGAAGTGGGACGTACCTAAACCAAACAATAGAAGCACTCTTGCTAGGGGGTCAATATCAGTCAATTCAGAGAAAAAAGGGTCCTGAAAGAACTCCTAAAACTCAAGGTGGATGAGGCAATGGGGCCTGATGGGATTCACCCCAGAATTCTAAAAGAACTAAGGGGGAGAACTAGTAACACCTTGACTACCCTTTTTAACAAATCACTGGAGGATGGTGTGGTACCTGAGGACTGGAGGAAGGTAGATGTGATTCCCCTACACAAAAGTGGAAGCAAGGCAGAGGCAGGAAACCACAGACCTGTTAGTTTGACCTCAGTGGTAGGGAAAATGATGGAATCACTTCTGAAAGAAAGAATGGTTGAGTACCTAGAGGCCAGTGGGCACAGGACCCAAGGCAGCATGGATTCATAGTGGGAAGGTCATAGTCAGATGGATCTAATAGATTTCTTTGACTGGGTGACCAAAGTAGTGACCAGGGTGGGGCTGTGGGACATGGCCTACCTAGACTTTTAGCAAGGCATTTGACACAGTCCCACACAAGATTAATAAACAAGTTAGCTAGCCTGGGAATGGGTCCCAGGGTGGTAGCCTGGGTAACAAATTGGCTGGACAACAGGATGCAGAGGGTAATAGTAAACAGAGTCCACTCCAAAGAAATTGGGGTTACTAGTGGGGTACCGCAGGGTTCAGTATTGGGGCTGGTCCTCTTTAATGTCTTTATAAGTGACATTGCAGAGGGACTGGAAGGAAAAGAATCCCTCTTTGCAGATGACACAAAGAAGTGCAACAGGGCTGATACACAAGGGGGGGTGGAAAGGATGAGATGGGCCGTAAGGTTGGAGGAATGGTCAAAAGTATGCCAGCTTGGATTCAATGCAAAGAAGTGCAAAGTAATGCACCTGGGAACAAAAACCCAAGGGAAGAATACACAATGGGAGAGGAGGTACTAACAGCAGCAGAAATGGAAAGGAACCTGGGGGTAGTCATATCAGATTACCTAAAAGTAGGCAGGCAATGTGGGAAGCAATAAGGATGGCTGGGGGGATACTGGAATGCATAAGAAGAGGCATTGCCAGTAGAAAACAAGAGGTTGTCATCCCTCTGTACAGACATTTGGTGAGACCCCATCTGGAGTACTGCGTGCAGTTCTGGAAATCCCATCTTTACAAGGACATAGACAGGATGGAGGCAGTCCAGAGGAGGGCACCTAAAATGGTACAGGGTCTGCACCAGAAACCATATGAAGAGTGACTAAAGAAGTTTAATATGTATAGCCTCAAAGAAAGGAGGGAGAAGGGGCATGATAGAAACTTTCAAGCACCTGAAGGGAATCAACAAAGTCCAAGAGGGTAGCATCTTTCAGAAAAAGTGATGTGCAAGAACAAGGGGGCACAGTTTCAAGACAGAGGGGGGATGGCTCAGGGGCAACATGAGGATGTATTTTTTCACAGAGAGAGTGGTGGATGTATGGAACAGCCTTCCTGAGGAGGTCATGGGGTCAAAAACAGTGGGGGGAATTCAAGAATGTATGAGACAGACATAAGGCAATTATAGTGGTGGGTAGGAGGAAGAAGCCTCTTGGCTAACTAGGATCTGCTGCTTATCCAATAGGTAGGGAAATGGGCAGACTGGGTAGGCCAAGCAATCCTTATCTGCTGTCAAAGTCTATGTTTCTATATGAGGTAATGCAAACTGGGGTAATCCCATGAGTTTGACACAGGTAGGCATCAATGTCCTTCCAAAAAGGAGATGGTACACCAGTTTCATTACCCAGGTCTGGTAAATACCATGCCAGGAATGTACTGGCTTGGGCAGCCAGATAATACCACAAAAGGTTGGGCAACTGTAAACCCCCATGACATCTAGCCAAGGTTAAGTTAGTAAAAGCAATACGGGTTTCTTATCATTCCATAAAAAGTTGGATATGAGGCTATGTAAGCAAGTAAGCCAAACTTTGGGTAACTGCTCCACAAGCATGGTAAGTGGATAAAGAACATGAGGGAGAATGTTCATTCAAATGATCGAAATGCTACCCCACAATGACAGTGGTAAAATGTGCCATGGTACCAGGTCAGCTGATATTGTACTCAATAAAGGGGTCAGATTCCGATTAATCAATGAATGGGTCCCTACGGCTAGTTCAAATAGATCTACCAAGTAAACTTAATTTGGATTTTCACCCGCCTGATATGATTCCTTACCCCTTCAAAATAATCCTGCTACTACTATTTCCAAAAATACTACACAGGTTTAAGTTTATATCCCTCATAAAATTCCCCACCGGTCTCTCCTACTTCCATTTTTTAGCCGCCCACACTCCACCCCTGTGCTCCAGCAAATTTAGTGATGCGATGCCAGGGAGGCGCCAGGGATAAGTTCCATTTTGTCTAGAGGTACCATTTGGGTAATTTTTTCTATAGTTCATCAGTAAAGTTAGGCACCAGTCGACTAACAAGACCCTTGTTAGTCGCACTGGTGCCCACGCTTCATCACCAACTGTCCATTACTAATATAGAAAATGACCTGGAAAGGTACCCCATAGACTAAAATAGAGCTTTGCCCCCATGCTTCCTGGTATCATGTTATAACTTTTATGAATATGGTGGCGGGGGGGACAGAGTGTGTGAGTTGCTAAAAAAATAGGAAATATTAGAGACCTGGTGGGGGTAATTTTACAAGGATATAACTTAAAACCTGTTTGAACATTTTTGGAAATAGCAGCAGCAGGAGCATTTTGAAGGGGCAGGTGCAAATGCTGAGACTGGTAAGTCTCTTTAATATCCAAATATGTAAGATCTGAAGTACTCCAACAATGCTGTAGTTCAATAGGTAAGTCATTTTTATATGTCTTAGAGTTCAACAGCATAATAACTGTTTTAGATAAATTAAGTTTATAACCATAGAAACATAGAAACATAGAATTTGACGGCAGATAAGGACCGCTTGGCCCACCCAGTCTGCCCATTTCCCTGCCTACTGGATAAGCTGCAGATCCTAGTTAACCAGCAGCCTACTTCTTCCTACCCCCCATCCCCTAGAATTGCCTTATGACTGTCCCATGCATGCTTGAATTCCACCACTGTTTTTGACTCCACGACCTCCTCCGGAAGGCTGTTCCATGCATCCACAACCCTCTCTGTGAAAAAATACTTCCTTAAATTACCACTGAGCCACCCCCACCTCTATCTTCAAATTGTGCCCCCTTGTTCTTGCACCTCTTTTTTTGGAAGATGCTACCCTCTTGGACTTTGTTGATTCCCTTGAGGTACTTGAAAGTTTCTATCATGTCCCCCCTCTCCCTCCTTTCCTCGAGGCTATACATATTAAGCTCCTTTAGTCACTCTTCATATGTCTTCCGGTGCAGACCCTGCACCATTTTAGTTGCCCTCCTCTGGACAGCTTCCATCCTGTCTATGTCTTTGTGAAGACTGGGTCTCCAGAACTGCACACAGTACTTCAGATGGGGTCTGACCAGCTGTCTGTACAGAGGGATAATAACTTCCTGTTTTCTACTGGTGATGCCTCTCCCTATGCATCCCAATATCCCCCCAGCCCTCATTGCTGCCCTCTCACATTGCTTGCCCACCTTTAGGTCATCTGATATGACTACCCCCGGTCCCTTTCCATTTTGTTGTTGCTAGTATCTCACCCCATTGTATACTCTTCCCTGGGTTTTGTTTCCCAGGTGCATTACCTGCACTTCTTAGCATTGAATCTAAGCTGCCATACATTTGACCATTCCTCTAACTTGCAAGTCCCTTTTCATCCTTTCCACCCCACCTTGTGCATCAACTCTGTTGCAGATCTTTGTGTCATCTGCAAAGAGACATACTTTTCCTTCCAGTCCCTCTGCAATGTCGCTTATAAAGACATTGAAGAGGACTGGTCCTAATACTGAACCCTGCGGTACCCCACTAGTAACCCCACTTTCATCAGAGTGGACTCCATTTACTATTACTCTCTGTGTCCTATTTTCCAGCCAATTTTTTACCCAGGCTGTCATCTTGGAACCCACTCCCAGGCTAGCTAACTTGTATATTAATCTTTTGTGTGGGACTGTGTCAAATGCCTTGCTAAAGTCTAGGTAGGCCATGTCCACAGCCCCTCCCTGATCTACTACTTTGGTCACCCAGTCAAAGAAATCTATCAGATTTGTCTGGCATGACCTTCCTGCTGTGAATCCATGCTGCCTTGGGTCCTGTGCCCCTCTAGCCTCTAGATACTCGACAATTCTTTCCTTCAGAAGTGATTCCATCATTTTCCCTACCACTGAGGTTAAACTAACAGGTCTGTAGTTTCCTGCTTCTGCCTTGCTCCCACTTTTGTGAAGGGGAATCACATCTGCCCTCCTCCAGTCCTCGGTACCACCCCATCCTCCCATGATTTGTTAAACAGGGTAGTCAGTGGTGTCACTAATTCTACCCTTAGTTCTTTTAGAATTCTGGGATGAATCCCATCAGGCCCCATTGCTTTTGTCCACCTTCAGTTTTAAGAGTTCTTTCAGAACCCTTTCTTCTGTATATGGCTGGTATCAACTTCTGTATCCAGTGTGTTTCTACTGTTTGTTCTAGGTACCCCTTCCTTTGTAAATACTGAGCAAAATATTTGTTTAGTATCTCTGCCTTTTTCACAGTGTCCTCTGCCCACCCTCCCCACCTTTATTAAGCCTCACTATCCCTCCCTTGGTCTTCCTTCACTCCTGATGTACCTATAAAGGTTTTATCCCCTTCTTAACTGAGTCGGCTATCTTTTCCTCGGTTTGGGCCTTTGCTGTTCTGACTGCCTTCCCAGCTTCCTTTTGCTTTAACTGATACAGTTCTCTGTCCTCCTCCTTCTGTGATTCCTTGTACTTCTAAAGCTTTCTTTTTCTCTTGAATCTTCACTGCCACTTCCTTTGAGAACCATAGTGGTTTCTTACATCGTTTAGTTTTGTTTATTTGCTTCACACAAAGGCTTGTTGCCTCTGTGATGGCAGTTTTATTATTCCCATTGTTCTTCCACCCTCCTTCCTGCCCATTTGCTAGTGCATTCCTTAGGCACTTACCTATTTAGCAAAGTCAGCCTCCTAAAGTCAGTACCTTGCCTTTGTATGGCTTGACCTGTTGCTGTGTTTATTGTGAACCATACTGTTCGATGGTCGCTAGTTCCCAGATGGCTACCCACTTCTACATCTGTGATCCTCTCTCCATCTCCATTTGAGAGAACCAGGTCTAAGATTGCTCCCTCTCGTGTGGGCTCCAATACTAGTTGTCTAAGGCATGCCCCCTGTAGGGCATCTAGAATAACCCCACTCTTCGAAGAGAGAGATGTAGAACCAAAGAGCTTAAAAATTGTTAACACTGATGGAAGTGAGGCTGAAGGATGAGTAAGGTGTATCAAAATATTGTCTGCATAAGTGAATATTTTAAAACAAGAAGGCCCACTAGGAATTCCTGTTATTTGTGTATTTTGAATAATGTGTCGAGTAAGTGGTTCAAGATATAAGTTAAACAAATGCAGAGACAAAGGACACCCTTGACAGGTGCCTCTTTCTAAAGCAAAACTACTGGACAAAGCTCCGTTACAACAGATATGTGCTCTAGGAGTGGAATAAAGTAGTTTAACCCATTTTATAAAATATTGGGGAAAACCAAAAGCAGTCAGGGTAAGAAATAAACAAGTCCAAGGAACTCTATCAAATGTCAACACTGCATGTGTATCAGAGTCCCTGGATGCCAACAGCAAATGAAACAGCTTCCTAAAGTGATAAGAAACCAAATGCCCCTGCTTAAATCCAGTTTGCTCTCTGCCAATCAAGACCTGTCAGAATCTAGCCAGCGGAGAAGCAAAAATATGAGAAAGTATTTTAGTATCTGCATTTGATAAAGAAATGGGTCTTTGCCAGGTTTGGGAATGAGCGTGATATGGGCATCCAAAAAATCTGGTGGAAATGTATTAATCTTAAAGGCATAATTAAAAAAATCAGCCAGGTATAGTGCCAGCTGTGTTTTGAAGGCTAAATAAAAATTATGGGTTAACCCATCGGGCCTGGGCATTTTGTCCAGGGAAATGAAAGAAATAGCCCCCTCTACCTCAGCACCTGAAATGGTGTCAGAAAGACCAAGTGTCAGGTCTAGGTGTAATTGGGGCATGTTGGCCTTATGGAGAAAATATTGATCTAACTGATCTTGGGGTAGTTCAGAAAAATCCTCTGTGTAAAGTTTTTCAAAAATCCTCTTGAACTCCTCTGCTACGTCCCTCGGAGAAGATAAAACTGTGTACCCAGAGTCAGACTGTATTCCCGTAATCAGTTGGGATGTTTCCTGTTGTTTTAGGCACATAGCCAGAGGTTTACTGGATTTCCCCAAATACATAACATAATTAGCTTAACCTGAAAAAGCACATATTCAGCCTTTTCCTAATTCAGCTCTGCATACCTGGCCTGTTCCTGATTAAGATGAAGCCTGTCTAACTGCTGGGGACTTGGGGGAGGGGGGGTGTCACATATTTTTCTAATGTTCAGATGGATTTCAAACGGTCTAGCAATTGCCCTTCGGTATGTTTTTTCTTCACCGTAGCGAGACATATAAGCTCCCCCCTTAAGACACATTTGAAAGCACACCAAATCAAGTATACTGTGTAGTCTGGGAGGTGGAAGAATGTATCTGCAAATATTCAGTAATAGATTGCTTAAAGTACAATTCTTCCTTTAATAGATTGTTGTTTAATTTCCAACATTTGTCCCCCTCGGTAAATTGAGAAAATGATAACATGATGGAAATTGGGGTGTGATCTGAGAGGACCTTGCACTAAATTTCACAACTCCTGACTTCCGGAATATGAGTCAAACTTAATAAGATGTAATCTATCCGGGAGTAGGTGCTGTAAGCTGATGAGTAAAAGGTGTATTCTTGTGCAGTAGAGTGCAATATCCTCCAGATATCCACTAACCCCCCTGAATCCATCATATCCCTTATGGCCCTTTGAGCAGGAGATAAACCTTTCCTTGTGTTTCCTGATCTGTCAAATGAATTGTCTGTAGTCAGGTTCCAATCCCCCATAATTAAAAGAGGAAGGGGACTGAATTCTGCAATTAGATTGCCCAAACGAACAAAAAAGGAAGGTGAGTCAGAATTAGGACCATAAACACACCCCAACATTAACTCCTGAAATCCAATCCGAAGCCACAAAAATAAGTAACACCCTTATCGGTCGAGATAGTCCTTAAGGACTTGAAACAAAAAGTGTTTTTTCACCAAAATAATTACACCTGCCGTATGAATACACGATCCTACCCCAAAGGAATGTCTCACCCAAAGACGTTGAAAATACAATGCATCCTTATCCAGAATATGCCTCTCTTGCAACATGGCCATGATAAGTTTCAGAAAGGTGAGGTGTTTAAGAACCTGTGTATGTTTTAAGGGAGAGTTTCCCACCTTAATATTCCATGACACACAAGTTAGCTGTGAGATTGCCATATTATATGACTCCCAATAAAACTAACCATATGCAACAGCTCCCACAAAAAACAATAAGACAAATCCCCTCCATACCAAGATGAGCATCAGACTCACTATGTTAATCATCACATTCAAGCAATGAAAAATCCACCTTACATGGAAATGGCTTCCATTGCCAAAAAAAAAAAGAATAACAAGCAACAACAACACCAAAACACTAATAAACACAGAAACTAGATTCCATGGTTTTCCCCTCTTAACATGAAGGGGGGGGGGGGCTCCCCAAGTGATGACCCAAGGTCATCTAACCAAAAACAGGTCATGATGACTCAAAACTGTGATGGCGACATGTCTGCTTCCGTCTCCTGGTGGATAATGAATATCAGTCCAATGGAGTTAGTGACAAAAAAAAACAAGGGGGGAAGAAAGTGGAAGGTGGAGGAAAGAGGTAATGAAACATATGATGGAAAGGAGGAAAAAGAAAAAAAAAAACAAATAGAATTAGGCACCCTGCATCCCCCCACCCAAAAAAGGTGTTGTTACTGTGCTCCCCTGATGCTGTCCAAAGAAAGATTAGCTGTTACCAGTCCATAGTAATTGCTGAAGATCACTAATTCATGGAAAAAAGGGTAGGGGTTGCCACTATGATCCAACCATTTGGAGGCAGTATAGTCCTTAATGTCTTTCAAGAACCAAAGAGACCACAGGTCTCATAGGTCTCATAGGTAAATACAGAGCAATATAGACGTTAGTCCTTTTGCTCGCCATTTAGCTAGTAACCCCGGATATTGTATTTGAATAGAAAGCTATCCAATCTGTTTTTAAATGTGTTCACAGTATCACTAGCTACTACTTCCAAGGGTAATCTATTCCAAATATTGGTGGCCCTCAGCGTGAGCCAGGATTTCCTTTAATTCGTTTTTGGACATTCAACAAAAAGTTGTAGTGGGTGAGATCTGGTATTATATATAGGTTCCCTGTATTTCAAGCCAAGTAGTTCCCATAAATCTGGATTGATAGTTGCTTTATATATTAAACACATATCTCCCCTTAAGCATCTATATTCCAAGGAGTACAGACCTAAAGTGTTTAACCTTGTTGTGTAATCTAAGCCTTTGACCTCTTGTATATATCTGGTGGCTCTCCTTTGGACTCTCTCGAGTGCCACTATTTCAGTCTTACCCATGGGTGACCAGAACTGCACACAGTAATCCAGGTGAGGCCTCACCAAGGACATATACGGGGCAGGAGAACATCCCTACTTCTTGATGTGATATGCTTGTTGAGACAGTGTAGAATACTGCTCGATTTTTTAATAACTGCATTACAGTGTGTCTTAAATGATAGGTCTTTCGTAATCATAATTCCCAAGTCACTCTGTTGATCGACAATACTAAGTATTTTACCACCAAGTATATAGGGTAACTGCTTGTTTGCCTTCCCAAAATGCATAACACAACACTTGTCTACATTAAACGTTCGTTTTTTTTCTCTACTGCCCAAAGTTCCAGTGTATCCAGTGCCTCTTGTAGTGCTATAGTGTCATTTTGGTTATTAATTGGAAATCCAACCCTCGTGTCATCAGACCACACTACAGTATCCTCATCCTGCACCCACAAAAGGTTATTTCTGTGCTCCCTCAATGAAATTAAAATAAGGACCACAAACTGGATTCTGGATCACCAATCCCTGGTGACTCAAAAAATGTCCAATAACTTGTATAACATATAAAATTAAAACAGATAAATTGATGTGCAGACCAAGTTTTCAGAAAAGAATGTCACTTCTGCACTGGCTGGCATGCAAGAAAAACATTTAGCAAAACAAACACAAAGGTCCAAACAGCCAGCCATGTTAAGCCTGTCACTTAAGGGAGCTATTGAGGAGCTTACAGTAAAGTAAATCTCGACTTCCATTCAAATACACCTGACCATCAGTACATCTCTGGTCCAAACAACGAATAAAGTTCAAATATTTCATGCACAGGGATTTGCTCTCCCATGTAAATCGAGAGCTGAATAGATGATGGTTGCAATGGGCACTGCTGAAGTTTCTCTCTGTAGATGTTTTCTGGCACAAGAGATACTGAGGCTCTGGTGTTTAGCTGCATCCTCACCTGGTTGACTACTAGCTTAAGCTGGAGGTAAATCTCCTTTCCGGTTGCCTGTGTTGCACAAACCATGAACAGGCACAATGCCTCATCCTCTGTTTCAGTGGTTGCAGTACCATCTGTGACATGCCATGCAGTAGCAGTCCGTGATGTACTTTTGCACACTCTTTATATCTGACCCACCTTTTCACAACTGCGGCATTTCTCATGTCGAAAGCAGCATGTGCTTTGATGGTAGTTACCTCCACATCGGTAACATGGTTTTGACTTTGCAGAAGTGCCCTGTGTTGCTGGCTTCCTAAATGTGTGGGGTTGCTGATGAACATGTGATGGACCACTGTGTGGTGTAGCATGTCTGTGTTGTTCTAGGGTATGGCTAACCTTATGAACTTCACTTCTTTGGGGTTCTGAATGTCCCGCCAGTGTTTAGGAGCCTTTTTGAGTGAGCTGCATAGCAATTGCAATGTCACAAGCAGTCTTAAGGTCTAGTTTCTTTTCCTGCAAAAGCCTTTTTCTGTAAGCTTCCCCTCTCAGACTGCAGACAAAGCGATCCCGGAGGGCATCATCCAGGGACTGGCCAAACTCACAAGTGCATGCTAGACACTTTAATGCAATGATGTAGTCAGAAATAGGTTCCCCTTCCCCTTGGTTGCACTGGCAGAAGGTATACCATTCAGCAATGAGAAGGGGCTGGGGTTTGAAATGCTTTGCAAGTGCCTCTGTGACTTGCTCATATGTCAGGGTCAGGATGTCAGCTGTGGCTGTTAAATTCCATAGAAGGGCATAAATATGTGGTTGTAAGACTGCTAAGAAGACATCTACTTGTTCATCTTCTGCTGTTTTGTTTGCCTTAAGCCAGCATTGGAAACGCTCTAGATATAAATTAAATGTTTCCTTAGATTCATCAAATTCAGGTACTCTGCCAATTGTAGTCATGATGGCTGTGGCTGCAGCTAGGTGCTCAGTAGCTGCAGTGTGCACACAAAAATCAAAAAGTGCCTTTTTCTGGCTTTTATTTTTCCCATTGTGTGATGTGGTTTCTCTGGTGTGCCTCAAGAGGCTTCTGCTTTGCTGCTGTAGACAGTATCTGAGGACATACACCAGCCGAGATGAAGCAAAGGAATATTAGCTTTCAGGCTGAAGCCATAATTCATGCGCCTCATGGTGGAGACCTGCCATTAACTGTGTTGTTTCTGTTTCAATACATCAAACTAGCCAGCAGTGCATAGTTGTTCTTTTGCTTGTTTTATCTTTCTTTAGATAAATCTGTAGCCAGAGCATACAAGGGAGCAATTGAAGGAGTTTTCAGAAAGTAGCCAGAGACAGACAATTAAGCAGCTCAATGAACAGAATAGGCGCAAGGAGCTGGAAAGATTTACAACGCAATTTAAATTAAAAAAAAAAAAAACATGCATTAGTTTACATGACCCTTCAGTTGCACTTGTAGAAGTTCTAGTGTTGATCCTCGTCGCTAATGTGATATATTGTGGGTCAGTACAGCGGAGACTCATACATGATATGTCAATTAGTGACCATCTTTTATTCTACCCAGAGATAGTGGACTTACATTACTGGACATACACAAAGAAAGACTTACTGTGCATGACAGGAACTTACATATATAATGTACTACAATACTCACATCTATAAACTACAACTATAATCAACTTCCTACCATATGTATCCATGCATATACTACAGGGAGGGGAGTCTAACAGAATGAATGTTGTTACTACCTTTTCAATAGACACTAAGGCAATCCAGGACATTATTTAAAAAAAATTGGAGATTATCCAAACTGAATTGCAATAAGTGATTGCACATATTGGTAATTTTAACTAAGCACATATAAAATTAAATGAGCTTGTAAAAATAAAATTCCATTTTAGTGCACATTTAATTCTATAAGGGGACTAAGGGGTTGCAATAGATTACATGGTATGACGTCTTGCTTAACCCCTTGATTTACAATTTTACTGCCCCTCCTCCCCTGTTCTGGTACTTTTAGCCACCACTCCCGATTATGGTCTAGCGTCTTGTACTTACAGGTGGTAGGTGCATTACTTCAAGTGAATTTCCTTTCCTCATCTTGCATCAACTCTGGCTTTTGGGAGTTTTAATTCTATAGAAAGTTTTATAAGTTGGGATTTTCAGAGTGGCTTCAAGTGACATCTTATGTACATGTAGATGGGCACATTACATAGAAACATAGAAACATAGACTTTGACGGCAGATAAGGACAACTAGGCCCATCTAGTCTGCCCATTTCCCTACCTACAGGATAGGCCGCAGATCCTAGTTAACCAACAGCCTATATCTTCCTGCCCCCCACAAGAATTGCCTTATGTCTGTCCCATGCATTCTTGAATTCTCCTACAGTTTTAGACCCCACAACTTCCTCAGGAAGGCTGTTCCATGCATCCACTACTCTCTCTGAAATAATACTTCCTCACATTGCCCCTGAACCACCCTCCTTCTATCTTTAAATTGTGTCCCCTTGTTCTTGCAAGTCTCTTTTCTGAAAGATGCTACCCTCTTGGACTTTGTTGATTCCCTTGAGGTACTTGAAAGTTTCTATCATGTCCCCCTCTCCTTCTTTCCTCAAGGGTATACATATTAAGCTCCTTTAGTCTCTCCTCATACAGCTTCTCTTGCAGACCCTGCACCATTTTAGTTGCCCTCCTCTGGACTGCCTCTATCCTGTCTATGTCCTTGCAGAGATGGGGTCTCAGAACTGGACACAGTATTCCAGATGGGGTCTTACCAACTGTCTGTACAGAGGGATAACAACTTCCTGTTTTCTGCTGCTGATGCCTCTCCCTATACATCCCAGTATACCCCCGGCCCTCCCTACTGCCTTCTCACATTGCTTGCTAACCTTAAGGTCATCTGATATGATTACCCCCAGGTCCCTTTCCTGTTTTGTTGTAGTTACTACTTCCCCACCCATTATGTATTCTTCCCCTGGGTTCTTGTTTCCCAGGTGCATTATTTTGCACTTTTTGCATTGAATCCTAGCTGCCATACGTCTGACCATTCCTCCAACCTTGCCAAGTCCCTTTTCATCCTTTCCACGCCTCCTTGTATATCAACCCTGTTGCAGATCTTTGTGTCATCTGCAAAAAGGCATACTTTTTCCTTCCAGTCCCTCTGCAATGTCACTGATGAAGACATTAAAAAGGACTGGACCCAATACTGAACCCTGTGGTACCCCACTAGTAACCGCCCTTTCTTCAGAGTGGACTCCATTTACAATTACCTTCTGTGTCCTGTTGTCCAGCCAATGTTTTACCCAGGCTACCACCCTGGGACCCACTCCCAGGCTGGTTAATTTGACTAATAATCTTTTGTGCGGGACTGTGTCAAATGCTTTGCTAAAGTCTAGGTAGGCCATGTCCACAGCCCCTCCCTGGTCTACTACTTTGGTCACCCAGTCAAAGAAATCTATTAGATTCGTCTGACATGACCTTCCCGCTGTGAACCCATGCTGCCTTGGATCCTGTGCTCCACTGACCTCTAGGTACTCAACTATTCTTTCCTTCAGAAGTGACTCCATCACTTTCCCTACCACAGAGGTCAGACTGACAGGTCTGTAGTTTCCTGCCTCTGTCATGGTCCCACTTTTGTGAAGGGGAATCACATCCGTCTTCCTCCAGTCCTCGGGTACAACACCATCCTCCCATGATTTATTAAAAAGAGTAGCCAGTAGCCAGTGGTTTCACTAGTTCCTTCCTTAATTCTTTTAGAATTCTGGGGTGAATTCCATCAGGACCCATTGCTTTGTCCACCTTCAGTTTTAGGAGTTCTAGTAGAACCCTTTCTTCTGTGAAAGGACTGGGATCGACCCCCCTATCAAGAGTGCTTCTGTTATTTGGATTAGGCACTTCCCCCTCCTCTTTTGTGAATACAGAGCAGAAATATTCGTTCAATATTCCTGCTTTTTCACTGTCCCCCTCTGCCCACCCACCGTTCATTCTATTCAGCCTCACTATCCCTCCCTTTGTCTTTCTACGCTCGCTGATGTACCTATAAAAGGTTTTATCCCCCTTCTTAACTGAGTTGGCTATCTTTTCCTCAGTTTGGGCCTTTGCTATTCTGACTTCCCTCCCTGCTTCTTTCTGCCTTAACTGGTACAGCTCTCTGTCCTGCTTCTTCTGTGTTTCCTTATACCTCCGGAATGCTATCTTTTTCTTCCTGACTTTCACAGCCACCTCTCTTGAGAACCATAGTGGCTTTTCTTTCGCTTTGATTTGTTTATTTGCTTCACACAAAGGCTTGTTACCTCTGTGATGGTAGTTTGATAATTCCCCATTGTTGCTCCACACCCTCCTTCTAGCCTGTTTGCTAGTGCTTTTCTGAGGCACTCTCCCATCTTGCCAAAGTCAGCCCTCCTAAAGTCCAGTACCCTCACCTTTGTATGGCTTGACTCAGGCTGAGTTTAACGTGAACCACACTGTTTGATGGTCACTTGTCCCCAGCTGGCAACCCACTTCTAGATCTGAGATCCTCTCACTGCCCCCATTTGAGAGTAATGGTCTAAGATTGCTCCTCACCAGTGGGTTCAAACTAGCTGTCTAATGCCTGCCACCTGTAGGGCCAAGAATGGCCCTGCTCTTGGATGTGCTGCAGCAAATGTGCTCCAGTTAACATCTGGCATATTCAGGTCTCCCATCAACAGTATCTCCTTTCTCTGCATTCTAAGAATGCCTTCCATCATATCCTTGTCCATTCCTTCCCCGACATGGGGTCTGTACACAACCCTGTGCGGATTGTGGTGCCCTTTCCAGTCTCCAAGGTGACCCACAGTGCCTCCTCTCCTCCCTGTTTGCTTTTTGTTCAGTTGCTTATTCCCTTCCTTTACATAGAGAGCTACTCCTCCCCGCCTGTCTCTCCTCAGGTTATGTACCCTGGCATGTTAACATCCCAGTCATGGTTCTCTGTGTACCATGTTTCTGTGACTGCTTACGATATCCAGGCATCCCTCTTCCATTAAGGCCACCAGCTCAGGGAGCTTGTTGCCCAGACTACGGGCATTGGTACTCATTACCCTCCATTTCCTGATGGCCTTACCCCCTTTTGCCCCATCCCTGTCCTTCTTGCCTTTGTCACTTTCTCCATTTACCCCTGCCCTTCTCCCTAACGACACCTCCATGTTGGTGTTTGCCACACTTACTACCATGATTGTTTGGGGGGCTAGGATTTTCCTGCTCCTTTCCAGTGCCTCCCCCCCTTGGCTAGTTTAAAAGCTTGCCAATGAAGCATTTAAACCTATCACCTAGGATTCTGGTTCCCCTCCCAGACAGATGCAGCCCATCATGCCAGTATAGACTTGCATTGGCAGTTATGTACTGAGTAATAAGCAATTGCACTTATGGGTAGTTTTAACTAAGCACATATGAAATTAAATGGGCTTGTAGAAATAAAATATCATCATGGTGCACGTTCAGTTTTACAAGGGGAGGAAAGGGGTTTAATTGTTGTCCTGAACAGTGTGAGAAATTGTGAATAGATCACATAAAAAGATGGCTTGCTTAGCCCCTTGATTCATCATTGTACTACTACCCCTCCCTGTCCCCACATTATCAGACACCATCCTGCAATGCAATCTACTGTAGTATCTCCCAGAATTTGTGTCACCTAGAAATTCTAGTTATTTGTAAACATTTTGAAAGTTGGGATACTCACAATGTGTCTACTACTGTGATTGTGCAAGTATGAGTACTCTGGCAATTTATAAATTGAACGATAAGCTAATTCACTGATTGGTAGTTTTTAATCCAGCAAGTGTAAAATATAACAGGCTGGTATAAGTAAAATGCCATAACAGTGCATGATTAACTTTAGACATGGAGTAATGGGTTTAATTATTATTCTGAACAATGTGGAGAACTGTATACAGAGCATACAGTTTACAGTAATTACTTTTTAACTCCATGACTTGTATTTGAACTGCTTGGGTCCTGTCTAATATTATGTTGTGGATGATTGATAAATGAATGGCATTCCCATGTTTTTTGGTGTTTTCTTCACTACTGAGTGTGTATATAAAGTTGTACTCTGGGTGGTGCAGTACACATTGACAAAGCACTTGTGAAGTCAGTGTGAAATGGTCAAGTGAGCAGGCTTCCTGGGCTATACTGGGTAGCTAAGAAAATCCTGTTTGAGACTGCAATAAATGTTTTAAGTTGTGAACATTGAGCTATAGTGTCCAGAAAGCTTTCTTAATGGGCACTGAATGCTAGCTACACCATGGTTGACATTAATTTAAATGGACTTCCGAGCACAAACACTGATGAAAGCGGCCCCCACAGGTGCCCAGCTTCTACTAATGTCTGTTTACCTGCATGCAACCAGTAACATGATCTTAGACTACAGGAGGTTTCAAAAAATGTTTTTCTTGCATCCAAAAGAGACCCTACAGATAGTAGCCATGCATCTTAGTGGTTATACTGTGATTGGGGATCTTCAATAGCTAACTGAAGCCTATTACTACACTACATAAAGTGTCATCTATATAACACATTTATCATGAATTTGTCACAAAAAGAAATGTTTTCTAAGATTTGAACTCCCACACCACCAGATACCAGAACTTATAGGTAGTGAATAACCAATTACCAGGCTGCTTAATTTTTTTTTTAAACTGACAAAACAATTCATAATTGATATGTTATGCTTTTTTTAATGACTGTTGCCTTTTTTACTTTATCAATTTAAAGTAATACATAGAACTCCATGAAATTCTTTTTATTTTTTATTATTTTTATTTTTTATTTTTCTGGAGTTCTTTATTTCTTTTTATTCATTGAAAAATGTAGTTTTATTTCTTATTACATTTACATTCATAAAATACCTCAAAATGACCTTGTACACACTAGAAATCACATTCCTAATATCCTACATTGTATTAGGCAGCATTATAACATGGGGTAGAGAAAGACAGGTACCTGATTGGTACAGAACCATCAGATGACTGTTGATTAAGCCACGATATACACACAGCAAGTGGTGAAGCATCTGCCCTAAGTGATCAGTGAGCAGACCAGATCTCCTTATTCTGCCAGAAAACTGCAGACTGAGCAGCAGCTATTACAATCATCACTAGGAGATTGAGTGAGCACTCAGTTTCCTTTTACATGCTTACCCACCCACCTTCCCCATGGATCTCATAATTTTTCCCACACCACTATAGGAGTCCTGCCAGTGTACCTCATCCTGTACTTGAAGGTTGATATTGCCACAGTGTCCCTCTCCCTGTGTTTATTATTTTCCCAATCCCAAACACTTGTATCAGAGTCACAGACACAATGGGATTGTGGAGAAAGAGAGAGAGAGAGAGAGAGAGAGAGAGAGAGAGAGATAGAGAGAGAGAGACACACACACACACACACACACACACACACACACACAATACTGAGACAAAGATGGTGCGGCAAGTGGTGCAGATAACAGTAGGAGATTCATGTGGTTGGTGGTCCCATAAAGTTGTTACAATTTTTCCTGACTATCTGTGCTGCTGCTTCTCCTCTGCCCCCCCCCCGGCAAATGCTCATATCCAACACTAATCATGAGGTCCTGCACAGTTCCATCAGAGTGTGTGTGTGTGTGTGTGTGTGTCTTGTAACATCCAGTTTCCAAGTGTGGGACAGAGAGAAAGAAGACAATAAGTAATTACCCTCACTATGTGTGAACCTTGATTGAGTCACACAGCAGAGAGCACAGCAAGTTGCACAATTTGCCTGCCTCATACCCTAACCCTGGTGGCATCATCTTGTCCCCAGAGAGTGAGAGAGACAGAGAAAGGCAGGATCCTTCTTTTCCAGCACCCCTGATGGTGTGTCCAGAGAGGGAGCATGCAAGAACAAGTGAGCGGGTCAGATAGAAGGTAGGAATCTCCACTGACACCATCCCCAGAGCTGCAGCATGAGCAGAATGGATTGTTCCCTGTCTGCTGTGTCCACAGACTGAGTGCAACATATTCACTTCAGAGCAGGAGAGACACACACACCAATAATTTAAACTCATGACACTCTCCTGTGTGCACATGTGTCTGTGTGTGTGTATGTGTGTGTGTGTGTCTCTCTCTTTCTTTCTGTATGGTGTGTGTGTGTATGGAGTGACTGCACATAGGGCACCATCAGCAAAGAGCGTGGTTTGCCAGCAGCCTTACTTAACCATGTGTCAGGTGGAGCGAGACAGAGCAGGCAGCTGAGAGAGACTACTGCTAGCTGATAGTTTTGTTTCATGTAAGTTCATTCAGTGGCTATTTAAAAGTCCCACATAAATACAAGATCACCTGGTTCACTCGCTGCCTGTAATTATCTGATTATTTGTTGCCTGCATCCAAATCAAGAGGTTTGTTACACACTGTTAGAGAAATGCGACTGGGAGATTTGCATCTCTGTAACAGTTGTGGAGCGTAGCCAACAGAAGTGGATTGCTGTTCATTAATATTTAGAAGTTCCCTATGTGCTGTTGTTTATAATTGATTGTGCTGGCAATCCCTGTAACAGTGAGCTTCAGAAGACAGATGGCAACCTGTAGTTTGGCCAAGTTCAGCAGTGAAAGCACTGATTATTGAGTTTAGGTCAGCCTTGTCAGCAACTCAGTACTTGTGGTGCTGGCAGAGCACATAAAAAGGTTCCTGTGCTTTCATGATTTAATCATGCTTTCCTCTTTTTTTAACCTCTGGTGACACCCCATGTTATAAGCACAATAACCCACTCAGGGTGTGCGGTTATTGGGGATTATACCATGGTCCTTGGAAAGCAACCAATCAGAATGGCAGGTTGGCACCTTACCCCCATTGTAAATCCTCTGATAATCACCACAAAAGGTGCCAGCCAGCCTCATATTAAAAAAACAATCTGACCCCCAAAATCACGTAACTGTAGCCGCCATCTTCTTTCCCCACTAAATGCAAATCAGCACGGCACCCCACCCCATGCTTCTCCCAGCATTAAAAAAAAATAATTCCTGGCATAAACACAAATTCCACTCTTGCATTTCTCCAAAAAGTAACTGCAGCTTTAAAAACGTGGCAAACCTTCTCAAATATGTCCCTGTAATGCTTGCTCCCTCTGAATTCCATAGCTCTTGCTGCACCACAAGAATGCTTCCTGTCTCCCAGTTTCTCACTCATACCTCCTACCCACCGCAGTGCCACGACCAGACCACCTTCACAGTGCTAACGACAAAACTCCATATTACCACATATGAAAAAAAAAATTCCATATTTTACAATGTTTTTTTTTTCTTGCCAGAAGCTTGTACCCTGAGGCAGCAGTTCAAACACGGCAGCTCTTAGCGTTAGTGCTCCCGGGTGCACCACACAAACTGCCTGCTCCTACCTAATATCGCTCTGTCTCCAACATAAACTATAAGCAAAAACCCAAACAGCACATAACGGCATACTACGTAGTTTTGTACATGGGAGGGAGAGCCTGTATTAGAAACTGAGCAGTGCCGGGGTGGGGGTGGGGACGGTGACAGTGAAGCTGCATTTCAAGCTCCACAGCACATCTTCTGCCTAGCAACAGGGCACTATTTACTATAGAGTAAGAATACCTCACTTTAAAATCAATAAAAACATTTTATTCTTATTTTTTTAATATAATTTTTTAATATTTTTCTTCCTTTCCATAGTATAATCACAATAAGCCATTCGGGGGAAGTAGGCTATTGGGGGATTTACTATGGCTGGCAAGGATTTACCCACTCAGCTGTGCCTTGTGGGCAAACCACACCAGCCACGGTAAATCCCCCGATAACCCACACCCTCTTGTGGCTTATTGCTTAATTAATCAACGCCGTGGGTGCTGTGAGGACACTCGACCTGTGGCCTTGTGCCTCACAATACTCCTGGGGTGTTAATTCACAATAACCGCACACCCTGTCATGGGTTATTGCTTACTTATGCTATGATACAGTACTTATGGGTAATCTATTCAAAATCATTAATTGTCTTCGATTGTGAATGAAACCCAAATTCCTCAGCTACAGCCCTATCAGCACTGGCCAGAACTTTTTGGTTTGGGATAATTATCTGATTCAGGATAATAAACACTGAAAGTACATATAAATATATAGGTAAACTGAATCATGTCTAAGGATTGTTTTTTAAAGTTTTGTTTTGTCAATTTGTTAACTTGGAAAAGTGTAGTTGAGATGCAATATCTCATGTATGGGGGCGCTGCTGTGGTCCAGTTATACAGCTGGAAACATTGAAGCACTGGGAGATTAACAGGTTTGCTTAGGGTCACAGAGGTTATAGTTGGAAGTGATGGGATTTAAGCCTGAGCATCCTTGCTCACAACTCTGAGCTCTAACGGAACTAAATTACCTCCCTGTTTTGTCTGTTTTAAGTGCACCTTGAAAAGACAGTTTCCAGGTTTCTACTCTGTTTAAGTAGGATTTCCTAATTCTTCACAAACATATTGTGAGTTGCAAGCCTGGTTCTCATTGAACAGAGGCCCCTTAGACACCAGTTGTTACTTTACTCCAGCTCTATCCCTAACCAGAATGTTTTCCTCACTACGTTTGTTATCGTTCAGGGCTTGACTTGAAGCTTGGATCATTTTTAGTACAAGGGCCACCAACTGAAAATTCTTTAGTGCCACTACATATCTCTGCTAGGCATTAAATGCTAAAGAAGATGGTGCAAGAACTGCTGCTACTGCACACAAGTCATAGAAGAGTAATTATGCCTTTTCTAATTATCCCACCCTCACTGGAAATCCATTTATCCACCATCTTTTCAGAGCTGACAGAGCTGGTGATAAATATATCCATTATCATTTCCTTCTATACCGCTCAGCTCATGTGGTGGGGATAGCATCTCCGTTAAAAGATGTGCTAAAGTGTGACTAATGGGTTTGTATGGCATTCTGCCCTTATTATCCAGTGAGAGTGATACATAAAACAAGGAGACATTTGCTAATTTGCAGGGACTAATGGGAGACTATCTGTGCAACATACAAGGAAATAATGACACAGAGTCTCATTTACAATGCCCTATTTCAGGAGAGATTTTCTTTCTAAAGGATGTTCAGTGATTACAACTCTGATTAAGGAGGCAGTATAGCCTAGAGGTAAGAGCACCAAGCTGTGAACTTAGAGACGCAGCAGATGTGGGTTTGAAACCACAATTAGCACTTGCATGCTACAGTATGTGTCCCTAAGCAAGTTACTTAACCTCCCTGTGCTTGGGAACACACCTAATTTTATGCATACCCTTGGTGTGGGATGCTTTGATAAACCCCTTGGGGTTTGCCCTTAGGGTTTATGTAGCATCCCATACCTCAGGTGTGCATAACATTTTCGTTATGCACTCCTCCCCATGCATTATTCTACATATAATCTTTACTTTTGGTAGGATTCTAAGACCTATACCTTTATCTCACTCTTCTACAGCTCCGTAAAGGAGAAATGTGCTGAATCTAGAAGTTATGTTTCCTAGTAGTAGCTGTTTTTTATGCACTGGTTCCAGTTCTGCTGTTGTTCCATCAATATGGGCTTATTAGTAATCTCAGTGGGTGTTTCTAATTTAGACTCTTGTGTTAAGTTTTGGAACTGTGTGATGTAGTTTATGTCCCACTCAGCTACAGAGTTCTATAGTAGAACGTGGATGCATTGTGCCAAGGGGGACATAAACTACATCACACAGTTCTAAAATGGTTCTTAACCAGCAGCACATTAATCAGAGTCTCCCATTGGGTAACTATAAAGCCTGTACAGCCAGAAAACTAGCAGAATTTGAACCTGCATTTATAAAACAGCTTCTACTCGTAACAATTATTTATAGATTCAGTGCAATTCTCCTTTAAGCCACCCTGTAATAGCCGATAGGCTTTAAATATTGTATGTAAGAAGCTTTGAACCTCTCTTCAGTGGGTTCTAATCCACTTTGCAGCAGGTTCTGTACTTCTTTTCAGTATGCTCTGAACATCTCTCTAACAGTCTCCAAACTTCTTTTGAATAGTTTTTTTGCTTGCTTTTAATGAGATTTTTTAGTAATTCCTCCTCAATGAGCTCTGAATCTCATTGCAATGGATTCTGAACCCCTGTTCAATGGGGCTATGAATCCCTTTTCAAGAGGCTCTCAAATGCTATTTAAAGGTCTTCAAGCCCCCAACTCCTTCTTCCATTAACTTTGAACCACTCTTTAATGCATGCTGAACCCCTTTATAATAGGTTCTGTGCTCATCTTCAGAGGTCTCCAGACCCCTCTTCGGTGATCTTTGACCCCCTTATGGGGGATATGCTAGAGACCTTCCAGTATCTTAAAGACTTGAACAAAGTGCAAGTGGGTAACATCTTTCAGTACAAGAGTTGTACATATGAACATATGAAATTTGCCAGCAGATAAAGGCCTAGAGGTCAATCAAGTCTGCTCGAATGTGCAGCTAGCACCCCTTATTCTGCAGCTGACCCTCCCTTCCACCCTTCCCCTTCATTAACCCTCCCCCCGTCCTGTCCCATCCCCTTTTGAAGCAGTCCGCTGTTCTACTGCATACCACTTCTGCAGGTAACGCATTCCACCCAGCCACCTCCCTCTCTGTAAAAAAGTGTCTCCTCATCTCCCTCCTGAACCTTCCTCCCTCCAGTCTCATATCATGGCCCCTGGTGACCTTCCCCTCCCTTACTTTGAACAGCTCCTCTGTACCCGTCTTGTTTATTCCTTTCATGTATTTAAAGGTTTCAATCATGTCACCCCTGTCCCTCCTCTCCTCCAGTGAGTATATGTTCAACTCCTCAACCTCCTCTTGTATGATAAGTCCCCAGCTCCTTGATCATCTTTGTCGCTCTGCACTGCACCCCCAGTAACTTAATGTCCTCTTCAGATATACGCGCGTGTACTGCACGCAGTACTCCAGGTGTGGTCTAACTAATGACCTATACAATGGCAGAATCACCTCCTCCTCCTCGAGGATATACTCCCTGCAATAGAACCCAGCATTTTTGGCCTTGCAGCTGCCTTCCTACGTTGTGCCAAGTTGTTCATTGACCCTGTAATGAGCACACCCAGATCCTTCTCCTCCTCTGTCTGCTGCTAGCTGCACTCCCCCAGCTGGTAACTCCTCCTTGGGTTCTTCATCCCAAAATGCAGCACCTTGCACTTTTTGGAATTAAACTCCAGTTGCCAGGTGTTTGACCAGGTTGCCAAGCTTTGCCAGATCATCCTGTAACCCCTGCCATCTCCCTAGGTCATCCACCACTGTGCCTACCTTGGTATCATCAGCAAACAGACTGATCTTGCTCTTGATGTCCCATGATATGTCTGCAATGAATATCCCAAACAACACTGGTCCCAACACCGAGCCCTGTGGAACACCGCTCATCACTGCCCTTGGGTGTGAGAGCTCCCCACCCACCACCACCCTCTGTTGTCTTCCCTGAAGCCAGTTTCCTACCCATCTCACCCGCTTTGCACCCACCCCTGTGCCTTCTAACTTTCTTCCCAGCCTTCCATGCGGCACCGAGTCAAATGCCTTACTGAAGTCCAGATACAGGACATCCACTGCATGGCCTCTGTCCAGTTGCCTAGTTACCCAGTCATAGAACTCCACCAGGTTGGTTTGGCAGGATTTGCCATGTATGAAGCCATGCTGTCTGCTGTCCTGTAGTCCTTTGGCCTCTAGGAGGGCCACCAGCCTCTCCTTCAGGATAGTCTCCATTATCTTACTCATAATGGATGTGAGGCTCACTGGTCTGTAGTTTCCCGGTTCATCCTTGGGGCCACTCTTATGGCGGGGCACCACATGAGCCATCCTCCAGTCCTGAGGTCACACCCTGAATGTAATGAGGCATTAAATAGGTCTGCCAAAGGTCCTGCAAGGACCTCTGCCAGCTCCTTCAGTACCCTGGGGTGGATGCCATCTGGGCCTGGCGCCTTGTCCACCCTCAGTGCCTGCAAACCCTCTCGAACTCTGCCCTCCATGATTTCCCCATCTGTCACCACTTCCCCCCCGCTTCTGCCATTTCTCCCACCTTGGGTGTCACCCCCACTCTTCTTTTGGTTAAATACTGAGCAGAAGTACTCATTTAGTGCTTCTGCCTTATCACACCCTGCTTCCACCCAACCCCTCCTTCCTAATCCTTACTATGTGGTCCTTACAGCCTTTTCTCCTGATGTGCTTAAAGAAGTCCTTCTCCCCTTCTTAATGCCTTGTGCCAGCCTGAGTTCCGTAGATGCTTTGGCTTCCCTTACTGCCCTTGTCACCTCCTTCAGATTCTGTCAAGTACTCCTCCTGTCCTCCCCCTTGTTTCTTGTACTTCCTAAAGGCAGCTCTTTTCCTCCTTACCTTTTCCATGACCTTCTTGCTCAACCAGCTCGGTTTCTTAGCCCTAGCCTTCTTGCTCTGGGCTTTGCAGCAGGTTTGGTTGCCTCCACTATCCCCAGCTTTATGAGCTCCCACCTCTGGTTGGTGTCCATACTAGATTGAATTCTGGCCAGGTACCCTTTTACCACTTCCCCTATCCTCCCAAAGTCAGCCCTCCTGAAGTCCAGCACTCTTGTGCCAGATTCCATTCCTTCCTTGCCCATATCCAATGTGAGCCATATTGAGTGGTGGTCACTCCCTGACAGCGGTTCCTCCACTGTAAGTTCTCTCACAAAGTCCCCATTTGCCAGCACAAGGTCAAGGGTATTCCCTAACCTGGTTAGTTCACTGACCATTTGCAGCAGGAAGCAGTCCTGGAAGGCATCCGGCAGTACCTGCTCCCTTCTGTTCCTGGTTGTTGGGGTGCTCCAGTCCACTCCTGGCATGTTGAAGTCCCCCACAATCACCACACTACCCTTTTCGCAGGTCCTCCTGATCTGTTCCGCTAGTTCCCTGCCTAACTCCTCCGTCTGAGATGGTGGCCTGTACACCACTCCCATTCTAAGAATCCTATTCTTGGAATCCTGGATTTGCATCCAAAGTGACTCCATACTACCCTCCTCCCCTTCCTCCCTTACACACTTCAGCCCTTCCTTCACATATAGTGCCACCCCTCCTTTCCCAATCACCCTGTCCCTACGAAATAACCTGTACCCTGGTACAGACAGGTCCCAGTCATTGTATTAGGTGGCCCATGTTTCTGTGATGGCTGCAATGTCCACCTCTCCCTCTGTCTTGAGAACCTGTAACTCTGCAGTTTTCCTCCCAAGGCTCCTAGCATTAAGGGTAACCACCTTCCACCCTTTGCTCCCCACCTCCCATCCTGCCCTCCTTTCCTTGCATCACCAATAGTACTTGCCATTTGTCCTTTGTCACTGTTATGGGGGGGTAAGCTCATATAGTTTCCCAACCTGTGGTCTCTGCATATCTCTTCCCCAACTACCACCCCCACTCCTAGTTTAAATTCCCAACTTCCTCTATGTACTCCTCCATCCTCTGTTTCAACACTTTCCCTCCTCACTCAAGTGTAGTCTGTCCTTGGTGTAGAGTCTACTGTCCTCCCAGGTCCCTCCCCAACCCCAACAGCCCATACCCTTTAGCACAACACCAGGTTCTTAGCCATCCGTTAAATTCCTCTATTCTCAGCTTTCTTGTTGTGCTTGCCTTTGGCACTGGAAGTATCTCTGAAAAAGTTACTGATCTTCCTGCCTCCTCACATAATTGTGCTAGTTCCTCAAACCTCCTCTGGACTATATCTACTGTCTTGTCAGCCAGTTCATTTGTCCCAAGATGTATAATTAAATGAGGCTTGTTCCTACCCCTTCTAGCATATTTCAGAACAGATTGTTCCCCCTTTCCGCTGTCATTCCTGGCATGGCCTCCACCCAAATGCGACTATGCCTCTCCCTCTTGCTACCCCACCTGACTCCTCTTAGTATTGAGACCCCCAGCACTAAGATTCCACCCCTCTTACTCCCTGCTTGCTTCCATTCATCTCCCTCTCTCATTTCCAGCTCCTCTTCTTCCTCCTGCACATTATTTTCCCCTTTATTTATTTATATATTATTTATTGAATTTTGTTGACTGGGTAGGCCCACTGGGCCCCGGAGGTCCCTTTTTCAGGGGCGACCCGGGGGTAAAAAATAACATACAGGTAAACAGAACAGTACAAATTGATAAATAACATAATGTTTGACAGTGAAAGATTTCATAGGGTTACAATCAGATAGGTGGTGGGGGAACATACAGTCAGTGGGACCTCTAGAGTTGGATATATAAAAAACATTTTACATGCACAAATCATGTAGATCTAGGGAGTGCACGAGATAAAGGCTAAGTTGCCAGGAAACAAGATATCTTCCTAAGGGCTTAGAGGGATGGAGGTATGGGTTACAATAAAGCTCACCTTCCTAAGAGGGAGGGGCAGAGACATGTGGTAAGGCATTGGCAATTACTCCTGTCGAGCAGGTGTGCTTTGAGTTTAGACCGGAAGCAGGGGCCAGACCCTGCCTCCCGTACCTCCAGTGGGAGGTTGTTCCAGTTGGAAGGGGTTGTGAATGCAAAGGACCTGGACCCAGCTTTGGTCCTTGTTTTAGGAACCTCGAGGAGAGTTTGTCCTGAGGTGCGGAGACTCTCTGATTGGATTTAACCCTGACTAGCCCTTTGATACTAGGGGGAGGAGAGGGGCCCAGTAGCTTAAATGTCAGGCAGAGAGTCGGGTAGATGAGGTGGGCTTCCAGTGATGGCCACCTGAGCCTTGCTTGGGCCTCGCAGTGGTGAGTTCTAGGGTGGAACATTGTGGCAAACCGGGCAATCTTGTTGTATAAGGTCTGGAGCCTGCCAAGTTCTGTAGAGGCCACACCTTGGAGAACTGGGGCCACGTAGGTGAGCTTGGGGAGTAGGACGCTGGTTGCGATGGCTACCCTGGCTTCAAGGATAATCTGGTCCTTTATTCTATGGAGGATACCGAGTTTCACATGGATGGCTTTGGTGAGTTGGTCAACATGATTTTTGAGAGTGAAGCCTTGGTCAAGGGTTAGACTAAGGTATTTAGTGGAGGTAACCACCTCGAGTTTATCTTCCCCTCTGGACTGCAGTTGAAGGAGCATCGACCGCTCAGATCCCAGGGATCTGGGCCCAAACAGCATCACCTTGGTTTTGCTGGTGTTTAATACCATTTTGTTCACAGTGAGCCAATCCTCCATCTGAAGGATGTCCTCTTGAAGGGCATTCTCCAGTTCTTTTACATTAGGGGAGGCTCGGTAGATGACAGCATCATCCGCGTATTGGATGATGCTGCTTCTCCCACAGTGTAAGTGCAGATCATTTATGAACAGAGTGAACAGAAGTGGGCTGAGTATAGACCCCTGTGGTACCCCTTCTTTGAGCGGTGCAATCTAGGAGACATTGTCCTTCCACCTGATCCTCTGGGTACGGCCAGTGAGGTAACTCGGAAACCATCCTAGTGCATGGGTGTCCAGGCCAAAAGAGCACATTTTATGCAAAAGGAGGCTGTGGTTTACCAAGTCAAATGCTTTAGAGAGGTCAATGAAGACCGTGCCTGTGTTGACCCCTGAGTCATTGTTACACAGGACTTCTGCTGAGAATTTGGTTAGTGCAGTATCTGTCCCATGCTTGGCTCTGAAGCCGTGCTGAGACGAGGAGATAACCTGGTGTGTTTCCAGGTATTCGCGTAGTTGGGAGTAGACTAGCTTCTCTTGTATTTTCGCTATTGTGCACAACAAGGAGATAGGCCTGTAGTTCCCTATAGGCTCGGTAGGCCCTCCCTTGTGAATGGGAATCACTAGGGCCTGCTTCCATGGCTCAGGGACCAATCCCTTCAATAAGGACTGGTTTATCAGCCAGGCTAGTGGCTTCTCTAGTGCTGGGGCACCCTCCTTAAGGATTCTTGTCTGGATCCCGTCAGGGCCTCCAGTGCCTCTCGACTGCAGGGATTTAAGGATGAGCAGAACTTCCTTTACCTTAACCAGCCACAGATGAAACTGTGGGCGGTCAAGTTCATGGGGCAGGTGCTCGTAGGGCTTATTCCCATTATCTATGTGCCCCACCTTGTACGCGTCACAAAGGAAGAAAGAGACTTGGGCATCATCATCACTGATGACCTGAAATCATCCAAGCAGACCTCTAAAGCAGTAGGTAAGGCTAGGGGGGTGTTAGGGTGTATTAGTAGGGGTATCACAAGTCGTAAGAGGGAGGTATTAATCCCTCTGTACAAGACACTGGTTAGGCCCCATCTGGAGTACTGCGTGCAGTATTGGAGGCCACACCTTCACAAGGACATTAACCAAATTGAGGCAGTCCAGAGAAGGGCAACCAAAATGGTGCAGGGACTGCATCAGAAGACATATGAGGACAGATTAACGGAGCTCAATATGTATACCCTTGAGCAAAGGAGGGAGAGAGGTGATATGATGAGGCATTCAAACACCTTAAGGGCATAAACAAGGTGAAAGAGTCTAACATGTTTAAATATAAGAAAAATAGCAGGACAAGAGGACACAGCATGAGATTAGAGGGAGGCCGATTAAGGGGGAATGTGAGGAAATTCTTTTTCACAGAAAGGGTGGTGGATGCATGGAATGGCTTACCACAAGAAGTGGTGGCTATGAATACAGTGCAGGGCTTCAAACAGGCATGGGATAGGCATAAGGGAGCAATACAAATGACTATGAATAGATAGGCCACTGACAGAGCAAAGGCCAATGGCACATTTATAAGGTAGAAAAAGAAATGGGCAGACTGGATGGGCCTTGAGGTCCTTATCTGCCGGCAACTTCTATGTTTCTATGTTTCTATCCAGGTTTGTGAAGTAGCCGTTTAGAGCCTCTGCGATGCGAGGCCCCTCATCAAGTACTTGCCCGTTCACCAGGATAGGGCTGGTTGTTGATTTATTATGACCTTTTAGGAGTTCATTAATATGTGACCAGAAGAACCCGGGGTTCCCAGGTTAGTTTTTTGGAGATTGGAGATATATTCTTTCTTAGCTTTCTTTATGACCTGTTTGCATTGGTTTCTGAGGGCCCTGTAGCTGGCTAAGTCCACAGGAAGTTTAGTTTTCCTGAACTTTTTCCATGCTTTGTCCCAGGTAGACATCAGGACTTTTAGGTGGGTTGAGATCCACTTATAGCAGTTTCCCTTAACCCTGTGGGTTTTCATAGGGGCTACAAGGTTGGTGATACCAGTTAGGGTGGTTTGGAAAAATGTTATAGCTTCCTCCAGGTTAGGTAGGCGTCTTATGGGGTTCCAGTCAATGCCATTTAGGTAGCCTATGAACTGGTCAGGATGGAAGTTGAAGTAGTCCCTATAAGTGATCATTTGAGGCAGGACTTTGATCAGATTATTCTTCCATATGGCAAATATTGGTGAATGGTCGCTTAAGGCATCTGCCAGGGTCCCAGCCAACTTTACATTACTTGGGGATGAGGTCAGGACCCAATCTATTGTAGAGTGTCTACCTGATTTGTAGTTCATTCTGGTAGGTAGAGAGATAATTTGAGTAAGGTGGGAGTCATGTAAGATACCTTTTACCCTGTTGCAATTCTCCCAGCAGAACTTCCCCCCGCTCCAGTTTGGTCCAGACCTCTCCCCCTTGCTATCCCACCTGACTTCTCTTAGTATTGAGTCCCCCAGCACTAAGATTCCACCCCTCTTACTCCCTGCTTGCTTCCATTCATCTCCTTCTCTCATTTCCAGGCATTTATCAATTACTCCTCTAATTTCATCATTTCCCTCCTCCACCTTCTTCCTCTCTAGCAGTGCAAAACTATTTTCTGAAGACCCTTCACAAATGCCTGCTCCCTCTCTCTTCATAGTAACCTATTCTCTCCTTTCCACTCCATGGCTTTTGCCACTTCTTCACCTCCCCTCACAAGTCCCTATCTCCTCCTTCCATTTGTCTTTTGTCTCTTGACCTGGTTTCCCTGGCAATTGTTCTTCCTGGCCTGGGCCCCTTTGTCTCTGCTTCCCTTCTTCTGATCCTCTCCTCACCACTGTTGGCTTAAATCGCCCTTCCTCCCTCATCTCCCCTTCTTCCTCCAGTATTGGGCTAAACCCACACCCAATCTGCATTGCCTGTCTTAGTCCCTCCTGCAGACCCTCAATCTCCTTTCCAAGTTTTTCTATGTGGTTGCACACTAAACATCCTCCCACACTCCAGGCAATTTTTAGAAAGATTGGTGCACTGCAGTTGTTGCAGCCCACCACCCTACCCATTGCTGTCGTTGCCCAGCAGCGACCCCCCACCCTTCCAGATGCAGGATACCAAACACTCCCCCAAGTCTCCCCTCTCCCCCCTCATCAGTGCAAAACATTTTCTTTATTTCCCTTACCTCCTTTGTTGCACACGTTTAGATATACTGAGCAACTGCTTTTAATATTCCCATCCTTCCTATCCACACTCAAAAAGAGACTTTAAGTAGCCATTGCGCAACCTTCTTCAAACTCCTACTCCTCCTTTCCCCAATGCAATATTAATGCTAAGATGTAATAATGAAAACTTCTAGATTTTAATTTACTTCCCTTCTACTAAGATAGCAGTCACCTCTTCACTTGCTGCTGTTCCTTTCCTGGATGTCTGCTTCTGCTATGACAGGTACATATCCTTTGCCCGTTTGAGGAAGTGATGTCAGAACCCCTGGTATACAGGAAATAATGGACCAGGGGTGGGTGGGGTGAGGGGTTTGGGGGTGGGACCAATCCAAGTCTTCCAGAAACAATCAGGTAGATGAGGCCTCTGGTCAGACCATTAGCACCCTTCCCCCACTCTGCACTAAAACTTTGCAGCTTGTGAAGCCAGCAACAATGAATCACAATTCTACTCAAAGCCCCCAAAATAGGTTTGCTACCCAAGGAAACAGGACTCCAACTCAAACAGCTTCACCAACTACACATCAAAATAGGCTTGGAATTAGAAGATATAGGTCTCCAATTCAAAGAAACAGACCCAGTTAAATCACACCAATTATGTTTTAAAACAGAAGAAATAGGCCTCTACAAATGCAGCCTGCCACACAGTGAATCAAACAAATGAGCCCACTTATAGCTACCAAAACAGGTTTCAAAATTCCAACAGCCCCAAACAATACCCTGCTAGCCCCTTAGTAGTAAGAAAGAAAGAAATAACCTTCTACCAAGTAGAATCCACAAGAAACAATGTAAAAACAACAAGAAGCTACTGTACTGCAGATCTGATCCTGTCCCCCCTTCTAGTTCCTTCCTTCTTTATATATCAATTCCTCCCTTGTACAAGGATGAGGGAGCATGATATGAGATTTGAGAGGGGCAGGATAAGGGGAAATGTGAGAAAGGTTTTTCTTCATGGAAAGTTTGGTGAATGATTGGAATAGCCTGCCCTGGGAAGTGGGAAGTCTTGGGTGCAGACACAGTGGGGGAATTCAAGCATGTATAGGATACACATAAAGGAACCCTAAATGTGGGTAAGAGAGGTGAAAGCCAATGACTACATAGGGTCAGCGGCTGCTGATGCAGGCAAGGAAAATGGACTGACTAGGTGGGCCTAGCGGTCCTTATCTGATGTCAACTAGTATGTTACTATGTTACTCCTTTTCTATGGACTCCAAACCTCCTTCAGAAGGCACTGATATCCCTTCAGTTCTCTTCGGCAGGCTCCAAATCTCTTTTCAGTGGGCTATGGATTATGAACCCTTCTTGCTCTCCATATTATTGATATATAAAGAAAAATCTAAGGTACAAGAAAATGTTTTGAACTTTGTAACTACTTAAAGTCCCTTGTCAGGTAAAATCAGGAGTATTTTGGAGAAACATTGGAATGTACTGTAGGCAGAACCCACAGTGGGGGACATTAGCCAGAAATATCCTTGACAGGTTTACAGAAGGGGAAGGAATTTGGGTGACCATTTGGTGTACTCTTTCCAGCCAAGAGCAGTTAAATAACAACATGGTAGTTGGTTGCTGCAGCAACCAAGGGATTTTTTTTTTCATTTGTGGCCATTGCAAATTCTGCTCACATGGGCCTGGATATTCAGATTGCGCCAGGCTGTGGCTCAAGCCTGGGTGCAGCGCAAATGGGCTGCGTGGGGGTGTTGACAAGGTGATATTCAATGGAGCAGCGCCATGGCAAAGCATCACTAAATATCACACCCTGGCCACCCCTCAGTGCACATGGCACAGTGGCACTGCACCAGTGCAAGTGGCCAGAGTGGAGCAGGGGGATGCACTAGCGCAAGTTCCATTGTGCTAGGCGCAACAACCACAATATTCAAAAGTTCACATGCAAATGGGGCCATAATGCATGCAAGGTGCAAATGGTGCCATTTGCATGTCATTATGGGCCTCATTTCCATGCAGGTGCACTGACCCCCAGCGACTTGTGCCTGGCACCCTGTCAGGCTGCAGCTGTTCGGGACCGATGCCTCCTGAACAGTGTGGAAAAGTACCCCACTGCCTGATCGTGAGCATATGTTCTGATTTAAATGTCCCATATCCCTGGTGGTCCAGTGGACTGCTCACAGCCTGATAACGGGCATATGTTCTGATTTAAATATCCCATATCCCCGGTGGTCCAGTGGACCACTCGCAGTCCGATTGTGGGCATATGTTCTGAGTTAAATGTCCCATATCCCTGGTGGTCCAGTGGACTGTTCACAGCCTGATCGTGGCTGTCAGTAAAACATTAATGCCACAGCAACTGAACCCTGGTGGTCTAGCAGTACCCCCCTCACCCGCCCACTGATCCCCACCACCCTGCTTCCCTCATCAGCGGTGGGCCGCAGCTCCCCACTCACTTGCTGCCCTGCCGACTGACACCATATGGTTAGTGCTGTATGCCCATTGGTCCACAGTGTGAGCCAATGGGCATGCATCCGATGCCGATACTACACAGTCCAGATATGGAATGGATCCATTCACATATCTGCACTGTGTAGTGCGGTATAGCTGCATGCCCATTGGCTCACGGTGTGGACCAATGGACATAGAGCCCTACTGTATAGTGTCAGTTGGTGGGTGGCGGGGCAGGAAGTGGGTGGGGAGCTGCTGCCCACCGCTGACCAGGTGGAGTGGGGTGGTGGGGCTCAGTGGACTGGTGGGGAGGGGGGTACAACTAGACCACCAAGGTTTGGTTGTTGTGGCATTAATGTTTTACTGATGCCCGTGATCAGGCTGCAAGCAGTCCACTGGACCACCAGGGATATTGGACATTTAAATCAGAACATATGCCCGTGATAGGGCTGCAAACGGTCCACTGGATGACCAGGGATATTGGACATTGATATACTTCTACGTATGCCCGCAATCGGGCATGAGGGGCACTGCCACAAAGGTGCAGCTGGAGCTCGTGTGGCCACCCACAGGTGGCAACTGCTGTGTTGCACCCTGCAATATGGCAGCTCACCTCTGGGTGGCCAGCCATTGTTCCTTTTTTTTTGGCTCACCTGTGTGCAGCGCAAGTAGGGGTTGCACATACATGGGCTCAGCACATCCCAGGCTGAATATTGGGATGTGCGAAGTATAGTGCATGCCCCCCACCTGCACCGCGACCATTACACTGATGCGATCCGGCGCATCGGGATTTGTGCCAGGCACAATCCCCATTTGAATATCGTGCCAGGGTGCATCAGTGGATTGCGCATGGTGCAACATGTTGCGCCATGTGCAGCCCTTCTGAATATCCAGGCTATTGTGTCCAGCAGACTCATTTTACCTCAGCTAACCAGAATAGGGTGAATGATATTTGACAATTTGTCAATTGTTCATCTGAGAATGTTATTTATTTAGCTGTTTATATATGCAGTGCATTCTATGTGGGAAAGACTTCTAAAAAATTGAAAGAAAGAATATGAAATCATTTGAATGACATTAGGTATCAGGTTACTAAGAATGCAGTGTTTAGACAAATACAGGATTTTGGTACAACACACAGATTTAAATTCTGTGGTATTGAGAGAATCCAGTTAGGACCGGGGGCGGGGGGGGGGTTGTTAATTTGAGGACCCTACAGAGGGGGCCTTTTGGATTTATGAGTTTGGAGCCTTGAGGCATCCAGGTTTAAATTATGTTTTTGATTTGTTCCCTTTTCTGGTTAAAAAGAGAGGTATTAAAAGTGAGGGGTAACTGTTTAAAGTCCCCAT
This sequence comes from Neoceratodus forsteri, assembly GCA_016271365.2. Classification (NCBI taxonomy): domain Eukaryota; kingdom Metazoa; phylum Chordata; order Ceratodontiformes; family Ceratodontidae; genus Neoceratodus; species Neoceratodus forsteri. Next base: position 754,995,466 of record CM057451.1, read on the forward strand.
TAGTGGACTTGGGATGGTTTTACTCCTTGCCTCTTTCTGTGATTGTTTTGGAAAAAGTGAATGACTTTACTGTTGAATTAGAATTTTTCTGCCAAGATAATGTATGGCTCTAACATAGGAAAAAGTACTTCTATTGAATCTAATAGTGAGGGTGTATTGAGAGATGTATTTACATTCACACATTAATATTGTGGATATATTTCATGTATGGCAGTTTATTATTGTTGGTGTGAGCCAAATATCATATAAATTGTTGGGATATATGTATTCTCTTTCTTGGATATCCCATACATATCTTATTATAGTTTATGCCTTTTTGGTTACATCCATCATTTTTACTAATAGTATTTATCTCTTCTGTATTTACTAAGCACATTTGGTGGCTTCTATTTACTAAGTGGCTAATTGAGTGTATCACTTTAAATTGTTGCTATTTAAGAAGGATATGTTGTAGTACCAAACTAATCCCCAAGTAGGCTCTGTTGAGTGAAACCGGTTGGATTGTTTGGCATTTGGTGGTGTGAGTACCGTGCTGTTGTGCTGTTATGCCATTTATTGCCTGTTTTTTCTATTAAATTGCATATATACTGTATATATATATATATATATATATATATATATATATATATATATACATGTATATATAGTTATATATATATACATGTACAGATGAGTGGTACCTTCCTTTTTTTGCTTATTCTGGATATTTTTGGAAAGAGCACACACACTCTGGAGATTTTTTTTATGGTTTCTTTGATATTTTTGAACTGTGCTTAGAGTTCATCTGATTTTTAGAGAAACAGGACGGTGGCCTGAAGGAGAAGGTTTCGATATTGCTGTGTGACAGGGTGTCTAGATTGGTGGTCCTTTTCCATTTTTTTCAGAAAAATGTCTACCGGAGGAGCAGCTAGCACTAACCACACCACCACACTTTTTTGTAGCATGTTGGTTAATTTCTTGGACCATTCAGATCCTTTTGTTTCTCCTGAAACACAAACAACTGCTAATGGCATTGCAAACACACTAATACAAGAAACTGGTGATATTATTACTTCACCGTATTTGCCTAGTACATATTTGGAGTTGGAAAAGTGTGCTTTGAGAGCTAGACACATTTTTTGGAACCTAACTAGCCTACAAGCCTATGAAAAAGTGAAAAGAGTTCTGTGTGGGCTGCGAGTAATAAAATGGCCTGGGTATGGACTTGATGATGAAACTTTCTATGCAGACTGGGAAGAACAAAAGCAGAATGCATCCATGCTGTTTATGTGTTGTATTATCAGGGACTATTTAAGGCAGCAACAGAGTTTTGGACCTGATTTGCAAGAATTAGAATCTAATTTTTTAACATCTAAAGATGAGGAGAAGTTTCAAGAATATGAGACAAAGTTAAAAGCCGCACTTATTTATTTATCTATTTATTTATGACTTAAAAAACAGGATGACAGAATTCGAGCAATAAATGTTAGGAAATTCAAATTAGACCACTTGGACTATCTTCATAATAGAGTCTTTACTTGGACTGCTGCAAATAAAATGTCCAAAAGGAACAGCAAGAACAATAAAGGGGTTATATCCATTTTGAAGAAGTCCAATGCCAGCTTTCAGTCCACCTCAGAGTCTGAGATAGAATTGGGGGACGGCCAATCGGGAGAGGATATCTTGGGGGCCAACAATCAACCAAGGAGGTTGATGAGATATGTTGAGAATAGAGAATGAGGAGAGGAGGTCATGGAAGAGAGCCAAGAAGAGTAGCTTTGCAGTCTTATCAGATCAGGAAACCCACACAGAAATCAGCGAGGGGCAAGAGGAACTAAATGTTAATGTGATAAACTTGTCTGGCTATGATCTTTCACATGAGGAACTCGCAGTACTTAACAAGGGTTTGAGTTTCATTCCACTTTTAAACCAAGTAAGTTTGATATTTTTCTTGATTTCAAATGGCTGACAAGGAAGCTGAATTTCAAGATACATTTTAACAAAGATGGTAATGTTTTACCTGAGATAAATGTGCAGAGTACTGTTACAAGGGATTCTCATGGTAGCAATTTTGATAAGACTGTGGCTGTGGGAGGGTGCTCTGAAAGTGAAAATGTTGTGGGTAAGGATCGCGGCCTACAAACTTTTAAACCACCCTCTATTTTCAATCCGCCATCTAACAATGTGGTTACAATTTTTGAACAGTTGTGCATAATGGATATGGAAAATATTTTTGATGAGAATACTGACTCTGAAACTTTTTGTAATATAACCAATGTGGAGAGAGATGTTTTGCGAAAATTAGAGAATAATGTGGACATAACCATTAAACCTGCAGATGGGGGGGGCGGTGGTTATTATGGACACTGATGCGTATGTAAGGGAAATATTGAGACAACTGTCCAATGATGTATTTTACATGGAGTTGCAAAATGATCCAACCCAAATATTTAAAAGGGAAGTTGATCAGGTCCTACAAGACGCATATTCGCAGGGTGTCATTTCTGGTAATACTTATACATTTTTACAGGTGCCATATACAGTTCATCCAACCATCTACATTCTGCCAAAAGTCCACAAGAGGCTTGATAGTCCCCCAGGTAGACCCATAGTCTTTGGCATAGGTTCACTTATTGAGCCTTTGTCTCAGTATGTAGATGTTCATATTCGGGATAGTGTTAAGGAGCTTCCAGCATACATGTATTTATTTATTTAGCTTTTGTTAACCAGGTACAGTAAGTACGCTAGACAAAACATTTGCCTATTTTCAGGCACAACCCGGGAGATTACAGGAAATACGACATAGTACAATATAGTACACTTAAGGCAGTAATACAGAGTCAAGGAAAACAGAAACAAAACTTAGTCAGCAGGTGCATACAAATGATCAGAACAAATACAACAGATCACCAAGGCAGTGAGCAGCACATTATATACAGTTTAAGTCCATAATATACAAAATTTTGTACATTAGGAGTCCCCAGAAAAGCAGAGACACTACCAGAGAAATAGCTAATAGATAAGAGTGTATAGAGTGTGTGCAGGGACAGTATCCATGCAGGCAGGCAGGACAATAGGAGGGCTGCACCGAGCAGGGGACCAAGAGAGAGATTATGGAGGCTTGGGACAACCACACGCTGAGGAGAGCTTCAAATGTCTCCACAAGGAGGTACGGAGGCAAGCCTGAGAGAGGGAGGAGCGAACCTGGGCAGGAAGGGAGTTACATAGTCAGGGGGCACAGGAGGCAAAATCTCTGTCCCCCATAAGAGTGCAAGTGGCAGGAATCCTTAGCACAGTAGTGCCCAGGGATCTGAGGGAGTACGAGGGGGGCTGCCAGTACGAGGAGCTCCGCCAACCAGGTGGGGTGCCAGTTCCAAGGACCTTGCCTGTGAAACAGCCCAGGACAAAATTTAAGTAATTGGATGAGGAGAGCCAGTTGAGCTTACTATAGAGGTCACAGTGATGGGTGAGTCGAGGGTGATTTAAGCACAAAATGGCAAATGTTATTGCAAGTGACGGACCACCTGGTGAGGTGGGCTTTGGAGGTAAGAGAGAATAGGAGAAGCCCATAGCTAAGGGAGGGGAGAAACACTCCTCTGGCCAGTGCAAGGTGAGCAGAAGTAAGATTGCTCTTAACACAATAAGCCAGACCCAGTTTGCAGTTAACGGCTCTGCAGACACTAAGGATATGGTGTCCAAGGTCAAGCTGAGAGTCAAGTGTAACCCCATGGTATTTAATGAAATCAATGATGAGGACTGGGGCACCATCAAGACCAGAGATACACAAGGGGTCAGGGGAGGCTTTTATCTTGGCCAGGGACTCAAAGAGCATGGCCTGAGTTTTTTTGAGATTGAGGACCAGCATGTGGGATGTTATCCAAGACTGGACACTCCTAAACTACTCGCTCAACTGGTGATTTATGACCCCAGTGTCCCGAGAGTAGGTGAGGAGGACCAAGTCATCTGCATAGAGAATGGACCTGGAGTGGGAAGAGGTAGCAGGAAGATTGTTCACAAAAATGGAAAAGATCAGGGGCCCCAGGACTGAACATTGAGGAACACCTGATGACACAGCAGTGGTGTCCGAGAACACCTTGCCAAATTTGATCAGCTGCTGTCTGTTCTGTAAGTAGTTGGTGAACCAGATGAGTACAGGGAGTGACAAGCCCAGTGACCCAATCTGAGAGCAGAGCAGGGCATGGTCAACTAAATCAAAGGCTTTGGATAGATCGACAAAAATGGCACCAGAGAGTTTACCCTGGTACATAGCAGTTCTGATCCCAGATGTGACAGTGACAATGGCAGAGGATGTACTGTGCTCTTTACGAAAGCCATACTGCTCAGGAGACAGAAGCTCGTGAGATTGGATATATTCCATGAGTTGCCCCGTCACAACTTTCTCAAGGAGTTTACTGATTGCGGACAGTATGGTTATTGGCCGATAGTTGTCCAGAATCTTAGAGTTGCCCTGTTTAAGTATGAGGGCAACCCTAGCCACCTTCCAAATGTCAGGGATGACCCCAGAGGCTAGGGATAAGTTGAAGATATGGGCAATATGAGAGGCAGCAAGATGGAGGAGCTTAGGTTCCATTGCATCATGGCCAGCACTGGAGAAGGAGGAGAGACCAGAGAGAAATCTCTGCATCTCTTGTGCCGTCACAGCCTTGAAACAGGATAACGGTCGAGAAGTGGAAGCCTGTTGTGAAGCAGAGTCCTGGTCATGGCTAGCAACTCCACTGGCGGAGAAGAGGGAGGTGAAAGCAGACAGGTCTGAGAAGTGTGTGTTAAATGCATTGGTAATGGTAAGTGGATTGCTGCAATTGGTACCATCAATGAGCATATCAGTGGCCTCACCTTCGGCAGAGCCACTTACTATGTTTTTTATGTTTCTCCAGAAAGTCCTAGGGTCTTTTGCAAAATTCAGCAGTGCTGCTTTACAGAAATCACTTTTGGCAGCCCTGATCGCTTTCTTACACTCACTCCGGAGCCTCCTATACTGCTGAAATAAGGTCTGGTCACATGTGACCTTGAATTTAGCCCAGCAGTTATCCCTGGTCCTCATGAGGGTAAGGAAGCTCCTGTGTAACCACTTGGTAGTGGACCCCCTTACCCTCTGCCTAATGAGAGGAGCGTGCTTATCCTGCATTGCCCCAAAGGCCCTGAGAAAATGACTGACTGCAGAGGCTGGGTCCTGGACATTCCAGACCTCAGACCAGTCAGTAAGCTGAAAGTCATTATGGAAAGATCCCAGGTCGAACCTGGAGAAATCCCTAATTTGGATGACTTTATGTGGGATTTTCAGGGAAGGAACTTTCCATACACAGAACACAGGGAAGTAGTCAGAGATGGAGCCAGGATGCATTCCAGAAGAGCTAATCCTCTCTGGTCTATTGGAAAAGAACCCAGTCTAGGAGGGAGCCTGATCCACTAGCAGAGGACCACCTAGTGGGTTCCTTGATAAGTTGGGACAAGGAGGGATCAGCCAGCAGGGGCTCATACATCTTAACATTACCACTAAGCCAGTTCAAGTTGAGACCACCTATTATCATCAGATCGTTATTTCTAGCCAGTGATTCAGCCGTGTCAAGAATGGTGGTCAGCCCTGATATGCCCCCCATAGGGGAATTATAGGTACAGACAATGTGGAGCTTCTTAGTGTTCCTGAGTAACAGAACTGTGTTCAGCAGTTCGCAGGGCGACAGCAGAGACTGTTGCCCAGACAAGACCGAAAGATTAAGGTGACTCCTGTAGTAGACCAGGATACCACCCCCCTCTCCGTTTTTTCCCCAGACGATCTCGCCTGACAAGGTCAAAGCCAGGAAGTGCACATGCTGAGTCAGTGGTTGACAGCTTCAGCCAGGTTTCTGTTATACCCAGGATGTCAGGCTTGTAGTGAGTCACCCATGTAAGGAGGTCAGCCATGTTGGTCAGAAGGCTTCGAATATTGAGGTGGGCTATTTTCAACCCTTTGCTATTCAACCAGCCCACCGATGGGGGGGAGACTTGTTGGTGAGGACGAGGATTGATCTCAATATCCCCTGAGAGGACTAGAATCACCAGGAAGAGCCATCGGCAATGCCTTAGAGGAGGGAGGCCAACCCTACCATGTGGCTTGTGGCCAGGACTCCAACCCCTTATGAAGGGATACAGAAAACACCTAAGATCAAGACAGCAGATAGACCAGGGGGGCTGTCTGTCACCAGCAATTAGATTAGAGAAGGTGAAGACAGTCATATCAAGCTGTCCAGGTGCAACCCAGGGGCTCCCCACAAGAGGAGCACTGTCCATGAAGAGCAGAGGGCCTAGCATAGACCAAAGGCATAGCACAGTGAGCAGTCCAAGGGCAATAGGACTGGTGAGGGGAAGAGGCTTTGTCCCCCTCACGAGAGGCTTGGTATCCCCCATGTCAAGAGACTGCGTCCAACCAGAATTAACAAGGGGAGGGCGACTGGTTGGTGAACAGAGCAGATCAGACAACAAGGGCCGCGGGGGGAGGACTCAGGGTGCTAACACACCAGACTAGGCTACACACCAAGTGGTAACCAAGGACGGGCTGTCTGTTCAATGGCTGCCCTCTCAGTCCAGCCAGCTGGAAGGACCCCCCCTAAAGTGCTAACACAAAACAGGCACTCAAATCAGTATGCAATTGAGACCAAAACAGGAGTCAAGAGAATTCAGTGGCCCAGCTGCTCAGGGTGAAGTGGTCAAGGTCAAAGGCCTGAGTAGCTATATCCACACTGCACACCCACAAAGAAGTGTGCACAGCAATAACATTCAGATACCCACACCTAGCCTCAGCCAACAGCCCCCCCCCAAGAATCCCTCAAACATACTTCAATACAGGTTGGCACAAGTCTATCCCAGTTGTACACAAGTACAGGTTCCACAATACTCGCCACAGAAGAGACACACTTCTTAGCCCCAAACTACTCAGAGTAAAACAGAAAGGATCAAAGGTCTGAGTAGCTTAACCCCACTGCACACCCACAAATAATGAAAGCTGCAGTATCATTCAGCCACCTGCGATTCGGGCCAAAACCACATCAGCAAAATGCAGGACAGCACAAGTCACCTATTCGCTAGAAATAATCTCCAGGATACCCCCACCCAAAGCTTCGGTTCAAGTTAGCTGGCAATGATAGGGAAACAGAAAGGAGAACAGAGATGAGCTAGCCCCCAATGAGGGACAAGTTACAATGACACACAGAATTTGAAACATAGAAACATAGAATTTGATGGCAGATAAGGACCGCTTGGCCCACTCAGTCTGCCCTTTTCCCTACCTACTGGATAAGCTGCAGATCCTAGTTAACCAGCAGCCTACTTCTTCCTACCCCCACACCCTAGAATGGCCTTATGACTGTCCCATGCATGCTTGAATTCCACCACTGTTTTTGACTCCACGACCTCCTCCGGAAGGCTGTTCCATGCATCCACAACCCTCTCTGTGAAAAAATACTTCCTTAAATTACCACTGAGCCACCCCCCCATCTTCAAATTGTGCCCCTTGTTCTTGCACACCTCTTTTTTTGAAAGATGCTACCCTCTTGGACTTTGTTGATTCCCTTGAGGTACTTGAAAGTTTCTATCATGTCCCCCCTCTCCCTCCTTTTCTCGAGGCTATACATATTAAGCTCCTTAAGTCTCTCTTCATATGTCTTCCGTGCAGACCCTGCACCATTTTAGTTGCCCTCCTCTGGACAGCTTCCATCCTGTCTATGTCTTTGTGGAGATTAGGTCTCCAGAACTGCACACAGTACTCCAGATGGGGTCTCACCAGCTGTCTGTACAGAGGGATAATAACTTCCTGTTTTCTACTGGTGATGCCTCTCCCTGTGCATCCCAGTATTCCCCAGCCCTCCTTGCTGCCCTCTCACATTGCTTGCCCACCTTTAGGTCATCTGATATGACTACCCCCAGGTCCCTTTCCATTTTTGTTGTTGTTAGTATCTCACCCCCCATTGTGTACTCTTCCCCAGGGTTTTTGTTTCCCAGGTGCATTACCTTGCACTTCTTAGCATTGAGTCTAAGCTGCCATACATTTGACCATTCCTCTAACCTTGCCAAGTCCCTTCTCATCCTTTCCACCCCACCTTGTGCATCAACTCTGTTGCAGATCTTTGTGTCATCTGCAAAGAGACATACTTTTCTTTCCAGTCCCTCTGCAATGTCGCTTATAAAGACATTGAAGAGGACCGGTCCTAATACTGAACCCTGCTGTACCCCACTAGTAACCCCCTCTTCTTCAGAGTGGACTCCATTTACTATTACTCTCTGTGTCCTATTCTCTAGCCAATTCTTTATCCAGACTGTCGTCTTGGGACCCACTCCCAGGCTGGCTAACTTGTATATTAATCTTTTGTGTGGGACTGTGTCAAATGCCTTGCTAAAGTCCAGGTAGGCCATGTCCACAGCCCCTCCCTGATCTACTACTTTGGTCACCCAGTCAAAAAATCTATCAGATTCATCTGGCATGACCTTCCCGCTGTGAATCCATGCTGCCTAGGGTCCTGTGCGCCTCTGGCCTCTAGATACTCGACAGTTTTTTCCTTCAGAAGTGATTCCATCATTTTCCCTACCACTGAGGTTAAACTAACAGGTCTGTAGTCTGTAGTCAATGAGTCTGGAAGAGTCAAAAAGACAGCTGCGGCAGGTGCTGGGTACCAGCCAATCCTGCACGCTAGTAGGGACACTAGAGACAGCTGGTCGTGGCTTAACCCCATTTACGTGGATGAGGGAACGAGGTGGGTGGGTGGGATGAAAATTCTCTCCCACAGCAGCAAGCCACATAATTTTCAGTCCCGAGAGCCATCCCACAGCAGCACTTTAACTGCCCCAGAGTTTTGAATGTGGGAACCGCACAAAACAGTCCTGAGTCGCCAAGAGTCCAAAAGTTTCTCCTGCCACTGAGTGCAGGAGCTCCAATGCTTTTAATACAGTACAACAGGCTGGGAAGGTCCGCCTGACTCCAATATGTGAGTCAGTGCCTTCACCCTACCCGAACGGTTAACCGAAGCAGTTTCAAGGGAGGAACCCATCACGGCAGAGGTCTCCCACACCACTCCTTCTCTCTCCAGCAGTAGACACAGGAGTGGCCTGCTGGATGCAGCTCAAGCCTTCAGGTGGCAGAGCAACCCCATCACTGCAGGTGGACCAATCAGACACCTCTTTCAGGTGTTTGAAAAAAAGGCACCAAGAACCACAAAGGGACCGGACCGGGAGGCGGAGTAGGTGTGTCCAGCACAAATTAAGACAAGTTATCCTCACAGCAGCAAGCAGAAAAAAGTCATTCTTCCCCACAGCAGCAAGCCACATAGTTTTCAGTCCCGAGAGCCATCCCACAGCAGCGTCGAGCAGCACTTTCACTGCCCCAGGGTTTCACCTCCGGAATGCGGGAACAGCACAAAAAAGTTTTGAGTTGCTAAGAGTCTAAAAGTTTCTCTTGCCACTGAGTGCAGGGGCTCTGATTCTTTTAATGCAGCACAACAGGCAGGGGAGGTCTGCCTGACTCCGATCAGTGAGTTGGTGCCTCCACCCTTCCCGAACGGTCAACTGAAGTGGTGTCGGGGGAAGGGGACCCACCACGGCAGAGGTCTCCTGCACCACTCCTTCTCTCTCCAATGGCAGATTAAGGATACAACTGATATTTTGGATATATTGGGGGACTTACAGCTGGAACAAGAATGGTATTTGGTTTCTACGGATGTGGAATCATTATACATAAATATACCACATGATGGTGGTCAGGAAGTGGAGCATAGATGGTTGGACCATACCACAAATTTGGGTGACAGTCAGAAGGCATTTATTATTAAACTTTCAGAGTTGGTTCTGATGAAAAATATGTTCATATTTCAGGGTAAACATCTGCAGATAAAGCGAATGGCAATGGGGCTTCTTTTGCTACCAGTTATGCCAGTCTTTATTTGGGACAGTGGGAAAGGGACTATATTTATGATCAGTTAAAAATGAGTACTATGGTTTAATTGATCTATGAAGGCGTTATACTGATGATGTGTTGATGGTGTGGTGGGGGCTGTTACAGCAATTGGAAGGCTTTGTGGCATATTTACATGATGCTAATCCACATATAAGATTCAATGTGGAGGTGCACATTGAAAAAATCAGGTTTTTGGATTTGCAGATAAGCAAATTACCTGATGGTACAATAAAAACTGAACTGTACAGGAAACCTGTGGAGAAAAATACTATCTTGCATGCCTCAAGCTGTCACCCCCACCACACCATCAGCAACATCCCCAAGTCACAGTTTATGCACCTGAAGTGAAATTCTAGTTTTGAAGCTGATTTTCAATCAGGTGCTATAGAAGTGACTAACAGATTTATATCTAGAGGGTATGCCAAAACAATGGTTGTTCAAGCTCATGAATCAGTTCAGAAGTTGCAAAGGGAAGAATTATTGATATATAAAGAAAAGTCTAAGGTACAGGAAAATGTTTTGAACTTTGTAACTACTTATAGTCCATTGTCACGTAAGATCGGGAGTATTTTGGAGAAACATTGGAATGTACTGCAGGCAGAATCAACATTGGGGGACATTAGCCAGAAGTATCCTTGACAGGTTTACAGAAGGGGAAGGAATTTGGGTGACCATTTGGTGCACTCTTTCCAGCCAAGAGTAGTTAAAGAACAGCAAGGTTTTTTTCATTTTTGGCCATTTCAAATTCTGCACACATTGTGTCCAACAGACTCATTTTACCTCAGCTAACCAGAATAGGGTTTATGATATTCAATCAGTTGTTCATCTGAGAATGTTATTTATTTAGCTGTTTGTATATGCAGTACATTCTATGTGGGAAAGACTTCTAAAAAATTAAAAGAAAGAATATGCAATCATTTGAGTGACATTAGGTGCCAGGTTACTAAGAATGCACTATATAGACACATACAGGATGTTGTTACAACACACAGATTTAAATTCTGTGGTATTGAGAGAATCCAGTTAGGACCGGGGTCGGGGCAGTTAATTTGAGGACCCTACAGAGGGGGCCTTTTGGATTTATGAGCTTGGAACCTTGAGGCATCCAGGTTTAAATTATGTTTTTGATTTGTCCCCTTTTCTTGTTAAAAAATGATGATTCAAAAGTGAGGGATAACTGTTTAAATTCCCCGTTAGTGGACTTGGGATGGTTGTCCTCCTTGCCTCTTTCTGTTTAAAATTCTGATTGTTTTGGAAACAGTATATGACTTTACTGATGAATTAGAATTTTTCTGCCTAGATAATGTATGGTTCTAACATAGGAAAAAAGGAAAAGTAAATGTATTGAATCTAATAGTGTGTGTGTACTGAGAGATGCATTTATATTCACACACTAATTTTGTGGATTTATTTCATGCACGGCAGTTTATTATTGTTGGTATATGCCAAATGTCATATAAATTAAGTGTTAGGATATTTGTATTCTGTTTCTTGGATGTCCCATGCATATCTTATTACAGTTTATACCTTTTTGGTTACAACCACCATTTTTACTAACACTTTTTATCTCTTCCGTATTTACTATGCACATTTGGTGACTTCTATTTACTAAGTGGCTAATTGAGTGTATCTCTTTAAATTGTTGCTATTTAAAAAGGATATGTTGTAGTACCAAACTAATCCCTGAGGAGGCTCTGTTGAGTGAAACCAGTCAGATTGTTTGGCATTTGGTGGTGTGAGTACTGTTCTGTTGTGCTGCTAAGCAATTTATTGTCTGTTTTTTCTATTAAATTGCATATATGTATATGTGTGTGTGTGTGTGTGTGTGTGTGTGTGTGTATATATATATATATATATATATATATATATATATATATAGAGAGAGAGAGAGAGAGAGAGAGAGAGATAGATATATTACATGTACACACACAAGTGGTGCCTTCCTTTTTTTGCTTGTTCTTCATATCCCATGCTGGGGGTTATTTTTTTTTTGGGTGGGGGTATCAGAAAATTCAAAATGGGTGGTGTAGAGTCTGCTTTAGAACTACAGTGTGCTAATGTCATTCAGTAAATAAATTCTACTAGTACAAGGCCCCAGGTGCTATTGAACTGTAGTGATGTGTGTGAGAAAGACCACCCTATTTTATGTTACACTACCTCCATGGGTAAAACACAACACCAGTTAGTAGACCCCACACATATCTCTTATTCATAAGGTTCTGGAATGAAGGCAACATTGAAAAAGCTTTTTGTGGACTTCGGTTATGTTACCTCCAGGAATGGTAGCATGCAACCTTGCTCCTTCATGCATGACTAAATAATATTATAAATAATAGTGATAACACACTTTAACTTAGTTTCCAGACTAACCACACTTTGCAGCATGAAGCCAGCAACAGTTAAGAAACCACCTCCAGTAGCCAGCCCAGTGGTGCAGAGGGCTGAGGTACTGGGTGCTTTACCTGCCACCATGCCAGTGACCCGGGTTCAGGAGCATCCCCAGGGCACTGAAGGCTGGTGGCAAGGGGAGATGGTGGCATGCCATCTTGGCCATTGACTGGTACCAGGTGAAAGTCTGGTGGTAGTGCAGGTCTGAGAGGCATAGGAGGGAGCGGTCACAGTTCTGGAATGGCCTCCACATGCACATACCTATATGTGGCTGTAGCAAGGGACAGATGGGGAGAAAATGGAAAAGGGGGATATGTGGGCTTAATGAAACCATGCCTACTTTCACCTGACCCACAGTGCTACCTGGCCACTGGAGAATCTGGACCTCTGGAGAGCACTGGGGGAGGTGAGCTTTGGTTGGGATGGTGCACGGAGAGAGGTAATAGCACTTCCTACAAGAACCCAAGGAGAAAAACCTTTATGGAAAAAAGGAACCACTTCCAGTGACTCCTTTGATGAAAAGCATCCAACCCTTCATTCATCCTGGTCAATGTGAAGCCGGAGCAAATTGCCACTGTACGACTTTGAATCCTCCCTGATGTCGCAGCAGGGCACTGATGAAGATGACAGGATGTGAGCATGTTAAATCTGTAATGGGAGATCAGGAGGCTCACAGATGTGTTGAATCAGGTGGTAGATACTAGGTAGGATGTCCATGCACTGGAAAAAACAGAAAACAGGGCATATGAGTCAGTGATAAGAGAGATCTCAGAAGAGGTGGACAGGCATGACTGCAACATGCTATTTTTTAATTTTTGCAGTGGGAATGAGATATTACCAGCAAGCTTACTGACATAAATAATAGATCCTGTTTGGCAAATCCGAGAATCTCTTGGATTCCCAAAGGAATGGAGCTCTTCAACACAATGTCATTTATTAAAGTTTTCATAATGGACAAGCTTTCATTGTTGAATGGCTGTAACCTTAATATAGAACGGGTGCAGATAGTTGGGCCACCACATCCAGATGGTATGAATGCATGTTCACAAGCTTTTATTGTCCCGGATTCCCCCTTTTTCCCCACAAATGACAGACCACCTGTATGTTGTTGTGCTCAGATTGACAATCAATTTATTATATATATCATAATTTAATTTCCATTTCTCATTGTCATTTATTTTTGTCTTTTTACAATTTTATTTGTATTGCATCCAAAACTCCAACTCTGTTCCTTTCTCTCATTTTCTTCTCGCTTCCCCAGGTGAAAACCTGGGTGCCTTCTTCTTCTTTTTTCTGGTAGGTAACGGTGACAACCGAGACCACTTTTTGTCCTTCCGTTTCTTCTTCTTTTCATCATATTTCTTCCCCCCCCTCCTTTTTCCCCTCCCCTTTTTCCTCCTGCCATCCACCTCTGGCATTCCACCACTGTCCAACTGGACTTCCTCTGTCATCCACCTCTGACAGTCCAAGTCAATCCCTTTTTCATTAATCACTTTCTCCCTTCCTTTTGTCGGGTGGGTGGTAACACAATTTCGGCAAAAGTGGCTGAACCAGCCCAGTGCAGGCCTTTTTGTACTCCCTTTGGCCCCTCCCCTTCCTGCTGCATGTCTATTGTCTTGGCTCCCAGTCCCTCCCCTTCCTTCCCCCCTCCCTCCTGAACAAACCATTTCCAAAAACACAAACGGGGAGGGAAGGGTGCACCAGGACAACATGGTTTGCCCCTTAAAGGGCAAACTCCATTGTCCCAGATTCCCCCTTTTTCCCCCACAAAAGACAGACCACCTGTATGTTATTGTGCTCAGATTGGCAATCAATTTATTATATATATCATAATTTCATTTCCATTTCTCATTGTCATTTATTGTCTTTCTACAATTTTATTTGTATTGCATCCAAAACTCCAACTCTGTTCCTCTCTCTTCCCTTTTCTTCTCGCTTCCCCAGGTGAAAACCTGGGTGCCTTCTTCTTCTTTTTTCTGGTAGGTAACGTTGACAACTGAGACCACTTTTTGTCCTTCTGTTTCTTCTTCTTCTCATCATATTTCTTCCCCCCCTCTGTTCTTTTTCCCCATAGCCTGTCTCCAGCTTGCATTGGATAACTGGTCTTCTCCACCTTTTAGGGTTCTTCCTCACCCCCTTTCCTTGTTTTATCTCCTTTCTTGTTGCTTCCATGCCTCAATAAACCCCATCATTTCAGTATTAAACATGTCTATTGCTAGATCTGACAAGTGCACTCCATCTGGCCTGTAGAATTCACCCACCCATTCTTCAACCCCTTACATTATTACGTGTCCTCTCATACTCCTAACCAAAGGTTCTACCCTTCTATTCATCTTCCTCCTGGCTCTGTCTATTGCTCTATGGCTATGTTCCTGTCTCCAAACCCTCCTTGGTATCATGTCTGACCAGGCTATGCTCACTCAAGGTAGGAAGCAACTGTGCCCATCTCATCCCTCGGATGCCACGCCACACGAGCCTACATTGTCTGGCATCCTGGTACAGCTGCTTTCCTCCAGCTTTCTTCTCCACTCTCTTTCCATCCAATAAATGTATGAGTGCTCGCAGATCCATACTTCAGTGGTCCTCCCTTTTCCTATAGAAGTGAGGCAAATAGACATCTTAATCACCTACTTGCCTTGTTTATATTTACATCTTTTACCAAAACCCCCTAACTTTTTTTTTTGGACAAAATAAAGTTAACATATTATTCTCAAACCTGTATATCTCAAATATACTTCTTATAGTTGGCAGACTGCCAGCGCCCCTTTTCCATCATACTGTTCACTGTTTCCCCTGCTGCTGCCCACTGTGAAGCAGCCCCAATCCGGAAAGAGTGAGAGGAATAATTGCCCGGGTCCTCACCCAGGAATTCCATGCCCTTTTTTAGCATGACCGTTACTTGGTAACTCGTCACTCTCTTCCCGTCCCTATGTACAAATAATCTCCCATTTTTTTTCCTGCGTTCTGCAGTATATGCTCACAGAGCTTTTACCAGGCACACTGTCATGTCCACGTAAGCCTTAATAGTTATGGCACACTCATGCCCCTTTTGATCCATTTTTGACCTTTTTACTAGGACTTGTATCTTCTTCTGCCCCCAAGTAATGTCTTCCCATTCCAACCCCCCATCTGTGTCCTTCCTGCCATGCCCTACCACCTCACTCACTCTCAAGGCTGCTGCAAACATCACCAAGTAAATCACGTGGAATAATTGTGCCTCATCCTTATATCTGCAAATTGCCAACAGCACCACCTTTAATTTTGCTAGCCAATGGTCTGCTATTGGCCGTCTTCCATCCCTGGGTCTTTGCTACAACCTACTCCATCTTTGCATTATCCTCCATATCAACATTGACTTTGTAGGGCCCTTCCTTCTCCTTAGGCTACAAACTAAACTAATCCTTGCTAGGTAAACCCCCATCGTGGTGTGAGCTGTACCTCTCTGCCATTGGTCCACTGTAAACTTTCCTAACTGTTCTTCCATAAGTGGCCCACTTACCTCTATGTGGTGTGTTGCCCTGAATGTTTGCAATGCCCGCCAGGCCCCTTCATAGGCCTTCAAAGTCCGTGGTGCCCATGAGTTGCAAAACATCATTTCCACTCCCTCTTGCCAATGTCCCAGATGTTCATTGGTGTGGATGTTCTTTGTTCCTCTGCTGCTGGTGCCAGCATCTGGAAATGATCCAGCTGCAGATGGGAAAGGCTGTCAGCAAGGGTATTTTCTACCCCTTCTATGTGTTTGGCCCTGAATGACATGTTCAATTGCAAGGCTCTTAACACCAGCTGTCTCAACACCTCCATGGCTGTTTCTGATCTGGCTCTCCTGTTGTTTAAAACTTTCCACCACATATTTGTTGTCACACCGGAATGTGACCTGATTCCTTAACTCTTCCCCCCATACCAGGGTACAGGCCCAAATGGGCATAATTTCTAACAGTATGATGTCCCTTACCTTTCTGTCTCTCACCCAGTGGCTTGGCCAAAGCTCAGAGAACCATTTTCCCCTCAAATACCCCCCCATGCCAAACCCTCCCCCCGCTGCCTCTGTATACAGCTCAAGATCTGTGCTGTAAACCCAAACATCCTGCCAAAATGAGGAGCCGTTATAGCTGCTAAGGAATTCTTCCCATACCTTAAAATCTTCTTTCACTCCCCTTGTGATTTCCACCCAGTGGTGTGGTCTGGTTACCCCTGCCATGGCCCTCACTAGTCGTTTAGTGCATGTCCTCCCTGGCCCAGTTGTTCTACAGGCAAAGTTCAAATGTCTCATTACTTGCTGTACCTGCCTCAATTGTACCCGTCTTCTGCCCTATATTTTCCTGAATCAGCTCTCTAAGTTTTGATACCTTGCTATCAGGCAACCTAAAAACCTCATTTTGTGCATTTATCTTGATACCTAAGAATTCTAGAACTTTACTGGGTCCTTCCATTTTTTCTGGTGCCAGTGGAACCCCCAGTTCTCTACACAGGTTCTGGAAGCAAGTCAGCATCTTTTTTGCCTCCTCCCATCCACTGCTTATTAACAGGAAGTCATCCAGGTAATGTATGACTGCTCTGTAACCCATCTGCACCTGAAATATCAATTGCAAACAGGTACTGAAAGCTTCAAATGTGGCACAAGCTATGGAACAACCCATGGGCATGGCCTTGTCAAAATAGTACTGGTTCTCTATCCTGAAACCCAATAGATCCCAATCTTCCCGTCTAACTGGTAGCAATCGGAAGGCAGACTGTATGTCTGTCTTGGCCATCCATGCCTCTGGTGTCGCCCTAATAATCTGAACGGCCTCTTCCAGTGTCGCATAAGTGACTCTGCTGTGTTCCTCCCTTGTAAAATCATTCACTGAGTCCCCTTCTGGAAATGACAGGTGGTGAATCACCCTGTATTCCCCTTCCTGCTTCTTGGGAACCAAGCCAAGCGGGGAGAACTTCATATTCGGTAATGGGGGCATGGGGTATGGTCCTGCTACTCTCCCCACCGCTTTTTCTTTCTCTATCTTTGTCCTCAGAATTTCTTCCTTCCCTTTAACTGATCCCAAGTTGTTAGCCTCTCTTGCCCATCTTGGGCCTTCGCATTGCAGATGGAAACCAGTTCTAAAACCTCTTCTTAATGTTTCCGCTGCTCCTCTATCTGGGTAACCTTTTAACCATCTTGCCCACAACTCTATTTTGATAGGGTTTTTTGCCATCTGAAATTGTTCCCCTTACCTCCCACCCCTGGCCCCTCCCATCTTTCTATTTGTTCAGTAAGTTTGACTCCCCCTACCCCCATATCCTCTGCCTCTCATTCCTCTATTCCACGGCTGTTCCATATAGCCATGACCTTCCCGAAAGAGCTGTTGACCTGCACCCTGCCCCTCTCCCCCATGGGCCCCTTGTAACCAGGTAGTCCTGCATTTGCTTGCTGGATGTGCCCTCCCACACTTTGATCAGGCATGTCAGAACTGACATTGCAGCCAGGAACAGGATGCCTGTTATAACCCCAGCAGCATTTTTGGGGTACTCCCTCCCCCTTTTTCCTGCCTCTCCTTCCGGTGTTGGTTGATCGGTTACATAATCTGTCCACAAATCTAACTGCTTTATATCTCACCTCACATCCCCGTAGGTTGCCATCCTTTGCTGAAAAAATTAATCATAATATATCCAGCCTACCCCCCCTTTTGCCTTTGCTCTTCTGATGATCAGCGAGTACGTAATGACAGGGATGCCCAACTCTGGTTTATTTTCCTGTACTATAGCCGAGTATGTGGTGAAACCCACAAACTACCCATCCCACTTCTTCCCTTTTGTAAATTTGTCCTCTTCTTTTTTACCCAGCAAAACTACCGCTGCCACCATCTCACTCTTCCCAATACTCTCCGTTTCCTCATACTTCACTGCTGCCTCTCTACTGACTAAGGCAAAAATGTCTATGTACTCCCCCTTCCATAACTTTTCTTTCGTTGCTAGAGGTATGTGCTCCCCTATTCTCATCCTTGGGGCTCCTATCTCCCTAGTACCTCTTCCTGTGCTCTCCGTCATCTTTTCCACCTCTCCTGTTGTTTCTCTCTCTGACCTAATCTCTGCTAGTGCTGATTCCATCTGCCCTAAACCCCTTGTCCCCAGTGCCATAATAATCTGGCCTATGTATTCTGTAATGCTGCTCCCCACTGCGCTTGATACGTTACCTGTAGGTTTGTCAGCTCCTTGTGGCCTGTTGTCCTTGAGAGCCCCTCACCTGGGTTCCTGCAGCTGGACCACTGGCTGTGGTGTTGTATGCAAGGGAACTCCTGTATTTGGGGAGTCCATTCTGGGTTTGAGTGGTGGCGGCACCACTCGCTCTTGGGGGGGTACTGATGATTCCGGTACACAGGGTAGCAGTGGTACTAGGCTGGCCGCTCGGGAAGGAACCACCACTGGCTGCTGCAGTCTCCTTGGGCTGGGCAGCCTCCTGCTGGCCACTTCCCACCACCTCTTTCCACTTCCCACTTTCCTTTCTTCCCAGATCTCCCGGTTCCTCTCCTTCTACCAGTTGCCACATCTTGTTGGCCTTTTCTGCAAGCTCCACGATGGCCTTGTAGGCATCTTCTTTTGAGGCATGTTTCTCTTTGGTGCCATCTCCTTTCTTGCTTGTATAAAGCTACGAATAAACTGAAAAATGTCTTTATTAATACATATGCCTGGTTTTCTTGGCTTGCTTCGATCAGCTACCCCCACTCCTCTCGCCCATCCAGCCAAAGGCACCTGATGTTGCTGTCAGCCCCCATTCGGTCTTTTTCCCACCCCAGTACTCCCCTGGTGCTAGAAACCCTGTCCCTCACTTCCCTCTCACCGGAGAATGGCATTATCCTCAGTCACAGCCCCTATGAATCTGCCCCAAGCCTCATGGCCTTCCTGGCCTTATTATTCTCCTCTCTGCGTCCACCCAGGCCCCACCTTTTTTTTTGTAATGACAAGCTCAACCCCTCCAATCTAAAGCCCCAAGGCTTTATGTTATTATACTTATAAAGAATTTTTAACCCCAGCATTCGCCTCTGCACTACATGGCCTTCTAGGCCTATCCCTAATCCATGCTGTGCCCCCCAAGGCCTCAGCCATACTCCCTCCTCCCTGCCCCTGAATGTCTGCTGTTGCCCCCTCATGGCTCCCTAGGCCTAAGAATCTTTCCCCTCATATGCCCCAAAAAACCTCTGACCTCACCGCCTGTTACACTCTATCTAAACTGTTCATGCCACAGACAGACTTTGAGAAGCCCCCCCGAACAATTCCCATATCTGTATTAAATCGGAGGCTTGTCAGCCTTTTAGCCTGCTGTTCACCTGCTGTCCTAGTACTGAACCGAGGGCTTCTCACCATGCGCCCCTCAATTCCTTAATGGTTCCTTTCGCTCCCGCTGGAGTGAAATCTGATGCCACCCACCCAGCCACCTGCATGTCTGGTGGATCCTAAACCTGTAAAATTCACCAGAACCCCACCCTAGTTGCTACAGGAGGAGTCCTGTCTCTATCCGCCCTTTAAATAAAAACCCTTCTGCTCGATAGCAAATGCCAGCTGTTTTTCGCTTCCTGGAGAGTGTAGATGAATCCCCCTAGAGCCATCTCCTTTGTTCTGAAAACAAAATGCTCTCCCATGCTGGCACTCGCTCCTTATCTTGCCACCCCTCCCCCACCATGCGGGGTGATGTCAGACACCACCGCCACCGCTCCTCTGCCTCAAAACCGGCCTAGCTTCTGGCAGCTTCTGTCTTGCTTCTGGGGCCAGTCCTTTTGCTTCTCGAGCTGAGGCTGAGCTCTGCCTTGTCTTTCCCTTCCTTTTTTTTTTAAAATGCCTCCTCTCTTTCTTGCATGGTGCTCGCGCCAACCTCCCGTAAGGCCCCAGCCGAAACACTCTGGATTTGGTTCTTAAACCAACGCTTCCCGCCTAAAGGGGTACAAGCACAAAACATCCCACCATCTGCTCAAATACTGGACGTTTTTACAATTTTTAGCTACTACGGCCGCTCAGCCTCCTCAGTTCCAGGCTGTATCGGAATTACTTAGCTACACCCCAGATCTACCCAATCTTTTTCTTCTCTAATTCATTAAGGAAAAACAGCACAAAAGCTTTCTCCTAGTGGCGGCCCAACTAGTGCATTTTCCTCATAGCATCACTCACTCTCTCTTTCACCCCATTTCCCCTCTTGGGTCTGTTAAAACCCCCACGTTTTGTGCTGTTTTGTTCATCGCAAAGCCCTTGGCCCACATCTTGCAATCTGATCCTTCTGCTGGGCCCAAAAATTCCCTGCAGCAACTTCCCTCGATTTGCACAATGCTTACAGCCTCTTAGAATTTATGCCACAATATAGCCACACATCTCCAAAGGTTAAAAACTTCAAAACCAGTTTCCACTCAGCATTTTCTGTAAAAAAACACTACCACCAGACTACAGAAACTTCGCAACAAAAATTTCCCATGAGTCAACCACATACAAGCTTCATTGAAAACACGTTCCCCCAACAAGGTCATAAGAAAAATTCTTTTTTTTTTTTTTTAACTTCATCCCTGGTTAAACCTAGCTGTTGGTTTCCTTACCTGCTTTAAGCTAGTGCTCAAACCTCTGCTCCAATGCCAATCTGATGAGCTGTAGTTTCAATATAAACAAAACTTCAGCAAAAGTGCCTGAACCAGCCCTGGGCAGGCCTTTTTGTACCCCCTTTGGCCCCTCCACTTTCTGCCGCACATCCATTGTCCCGGCCCCCAGTCCCTCCCCTTCCTTTCCCCCTTCCTCCTGAGCAAACCATTTTCAACAACACAAAGGGGGGAGGGTGCACCAGAACAACATGGTTTGTCCCTTAAAGGGCAAACTCCATTGTTAACTTTTTACAGTTCCAAGCCCAACAGGCAGTACTGAAGGCAGCTTGGGCAAAACATGATGTACTGAAGATGGCTACAGAGTCTTTTATGATCAGGATTCCTCTCTGGCCCCAGTATCCAAACACAGACAAATATTTCAGGTTATATAGCAATTAAAAGATAAAGGCAGTAAAGCTGATCTCTGTACCACAGTCAAAATTAAAATTAATTTAGAAGCCAGCCCCCAAATCTTTGCTCATTTGCTACATGCAGATAAAATATAACAACAACTGGATGGGTATCTCCCTAGGCTGAGGATGGAGATGTACACATGGGAATTTTGAAGGACTGCATGGACAGTAGTGGATCACAGGTCAGTGAGACAAGGGGGCATGTCTGTGGATCTACCCATTTTACTATGAGCAGATGTCATGGCAGTAATCAAAAAGGAAAGAAATGCTGACTATGGCCAGTAAGGTTGTTTTATCTTTCTTACTAATTTTGGAGGTCTGTTTGTGATGTTTCTTCCCTGGAACATTTCTACATAGCACTAAATAAATGGTGGAGTGAGGAGATTCCCTGGTGTGCAGGAGTTTTGGAGCACTGTGGCTTGCTACTTAGTTTATTCTATCCCTCACGCACTTTTAGGCTGATTTGTATTGCAGGCTAATCTTTATGAATACAAGGGCAGAGCCCTGCATACTCCTTGCTATCACGTGGGAAAAAAGGACACTTCAGACTCCCACCAAATTACAGTTTTAGAGTTGCAGTATGATCCCTCTGCTATCTGAAATCACTACGCTGGGGGGGTTCCTTTCCTTCATGCAGCATACTCACGCCAGCTCAAATTACTATCAGTGGTTATGCTCAGTGTTAAATCCAATTCACATTCAACTGGTCTCCTTTAATCACCCTATCTATTAACTTAATTTCTAGTTACTAAATGGAGAACTGAAGAAAGAATATCAAACTATGTTTATATTCAGTTTGTAGATCCCATTTGCTAGATTTTTTTTCTCAGTTTATAGTTTTAAACCACGTTACTGAAGTTGAAAGAAATAATATATATAGAGCCCCCCTAACTGAACATCGGAGGACCACTGGCCAGGGTCACAGAGTCCCAGTGAGAGCAATCCTGAAGATTTTAACTGATGTGACTGGAATACTGGAATAATGAAAGTGAGCAAACCTGAAAAATAAATAGGATTTTGTTTTACTTAAGCCTGTGTGCTCTATAAACAGCTCCAGTGACACTGGTTTGTAGCCGCATGTAACCTGATATACTCAAACAGTGATGGAGGTATATCCCCCAGCTCACAATTACTTTCATGCCTGTGCTTTATTTTTGAGCCCTGCTTATCTCTACTAATTGAATGTCTGCACACTGTGTTCCAAATTTCTTGTTTTCTTAGTGCTTTCTCTTTGATGTTACAGGCTTGAGCTATATATATATATATATATATATGGGTGTCAGCATGGTTCATTTGGTAGCATATCTGCCTGTGGGTCAGAAGGTTGTGGGTTCTTATCCCACACCAGATTTGGGCTCATACCTAAATGCTGGTAACCAAGTGCAGTATTAGGGTGATGCTGTACTGTTGGGGTGTGCCGTCCTTTGGATGAGACATTAAACCAATATCCCTTCTACCCATCTGGTGCTGTCCTTGTGGGTGTCCAGGTGGAAATTAAAGAACTCAGAGCACTCTTTGCAAAACAGTAGGGAACTTTCCCAGTGTCCAGGCCAATATTCCCCTTCCCATAAAACCAGTCATGCAATTGCTTAAGGCTGTGTGTGGGTGTTGATGTGCAGTATAGCTGCCGCTGCACATTCAGTCACTTCACTACCAGTCTAGCATTGCTTGTAAAGTACTTTGGGATACAATGTGTATGAAAAGCGCTTCATAAATGCTGATTCTTCTTCTTCTGTATAATAATAAGCTGAGCATAACTGAGTGGAAGGGAGGTACCCTCCAAAAAAAAACAGCAATAGTGCGAAAACCACTCTGTTATTTAACTACACCAAGGCTTATATCTATAGGGATGGGCTTGTTTTTTGGTGCTATTGTTCTTCAGTTTTGGTTTCCACTGTATTTACCTACAGCATCTCATTTGAAGTGGGGTCCAGCTTTTACCCAGTTTTTCCAAAGTATTTACCTATAGCATCTAATTTCCAGTAGGGTCCTGCATTTACATATTTCTTCCAGTGTGTTTACCTACAGCATCTCGTTTCCAGTGAAGTCCTGCATTTGGCCATTATTTTCCAATGTATTTACCTGCAACATCTCATTTCCAATGGGGTCCTGCTTTTACCCATTTTTTCCAATGTATTTACCTACAGCATCTTACTTCCAGTGGGGTCCTGCATTTACCCATTTTTTTCAGTGCATTTACTTACAACATCTCATTTCTAGTGGGGTTCTGCTTTTATCCATTTTTTCCAATGTATTTACCTACAACATCTCATGTCCAGTGAGATCTTGCTTTAACCCATTTACCTACACCATCTCATTTCCAGTGGGGTCCTGCATTTATCCATTTTTCACTGTATTTACTTACAACATCTCATTTCCAGTGGAGTCCTGCGTTTACCCATTTTTTCCAAAGTATTTACCTACAATATCTCTTTTCCAGTAAATCTTACTTCTACCCATTTTTTTTCAAATGTATTTACCCACATCTAATTTTTAGTGGGGTCCTGTGTTTACCCATTTTTCCAATATATTTACCTACAACCTCTCATTTGAAATAAGATCTTGCATTTACCCATTTTTCCAAGATATTTACCTACAACATCTTATTTCCAGTGGGGTCCTGCTTGTACCCATTTTTTTCCAACATATTTACCTGCAACATCTCATTGCCAGTGTGGTCCTGCTTTTACCCATTTTTTCCAGTGTATTTACCTACAACATCTCATGTCGAGTGGGATCCTGTGTTTACACATTTTTTTCAATGTATTTACCTACAGTATCTCATTTCCACTAAGATCTTGAGTCCTCTCGGGGGGGGGTGGCAAGATGGCTGCAATGCTGTCCCACTCCTTGTTCCACTTTTAGTAATTCTGTAGCTTTTAGCTGTTACTCATCTTTTTATATGGTTTCTAGGAATGAAATTCTGTTTGAAATTTTGTCGAGATTCTTAATGCCGCTCCATTTGCTTGTCTTCTATAATGGCTGTGTTTTTGATTGACAGTTTGGCGCTTTAGTTTAGTGTATATGTAGGCGCCTTTCGATATGCTGTACTAGCACTGCACCCCTTTTGAGCCAGCGTCTTCTCTCTGAGTGTTGGAATTGTTCCCTAGAAATGGTTGAACTTTAAAATATCTTTAAAACAAAAAGAGAGTATAAGGGAAACTCCTGGAGAAAAGGTCTTTTAGAGATGGTTTCAATTTCGACTGCCTATAATGAGGTGGAGTGAGCAGTTTTGTGGAAGAATTTGCTATAAGGCTTGTAAAATGTCTTCTAAAGGTATGCCAATCATTGCCTAGGACTTGGGGTCCTTTATAAAGTATACTAAGTTTACTGCGCTTAAAGGAGCGCTTTTCTGTTTCTTTTTTTTTTTTTTAGTTGTATGTGATTCAAGATGATGACTTCCAGGATTAACAGGCTACGGAAGCAAGACAGCATTACTTATACTGAGATGCCTGAAAATTTATGAAAAGGTCCCGAAAACCAGACTGTGCTTTGAAAATGTATTTTTTTCAAGGAGACCAGAAAGGCAAATGAGGTGGAACTGTGAGTACAACTGCGTACGGACATGAATGGCTCTATTTTTTAAGTTAAAAATTTGGAGTTAAATTAAACCAACATAAACAATACAAGAACACTGTTTAAGTGCTGTTGGAGGTAGAAAGCTCTCATTTGAATTTATTTTGATTGGTAAGCAAAATGGCATCTCGGACACTTTACTGTTCCTTGGTTATTTCAGTGATTTTAGTTAATCATTGAGCCTCACATGAGCACAGACTCCAAGAGTTGCATCAAGTATCTTTTAAATCAGCAGGACTCCTTGTTCAGGAGACCCGCAGTATTTTGTTCCACAAACTGCATATTAGCTGTTTATTCTGCAGGGATTCTGGAGCCATTGCTTTTCAGGGAGCATTTTGTCACGGCAGTTTTATTTATTTATTTATTGAAAATGTTTCACCAGGAAAGGCACACTGAGCAAAAAGATGCTCATCTCACCGTGCGACCTGGGGGGGTTACAATGGAGGAAGGTGTACGTACTACAGTTGAAATCAGGAGTAGAGCAATACAGACGAATGAACATAATTGAGTGTGATTACTTTTGAACTTGTTACATAAGGAGAAAAGTACAAAACATAAGCATCAAGGAAAGCGTTATACATAACATGAGTACACATCTAGGACAATGCATGATTACATAAGTGCCAGTAACAGAACTTGAATTGAAGTGAGATGTACCAAGCTCTCAGTGGGAAATGGAAATCAGAGATAGGGGGTGAAGGAGATGTGGACTAGTAAAACTAGGGTGTATAGGGGAGAAGATGGGGGAAGGAGAAGGGAGATAGTAGCAGTGAATAGGACTGAAGAGCATAGGGTACTTAGGATGGAGGGGGAAGAGAAGGGAGATAGTAGCAATGAATAAGACTGTATGTGCATAGGGTTTTTAGGGCAATGTATAAACCAGACAATTAGGTGTGGGCTGAGCCGCTGGTCAGGCACATAAGGGGGAACGGGGGAAGATAATCCATCGGGGAAGGGAGGTCAGGGGCAGTTACAATTTGGTGCAAGGAAGTTAGTGAGGGCAAAGGATAGAGAATGTTTGGATGAAGAAAGGTGGATCTGGGCCTGCAGGCCATTCCAGAACTTAGGGAAGAGGTAAGAGAAAGGTGATTGGCCTGCGGTGGTCCTTCGGTGAGGGATGACTAATAGTCTCAAGTCAGTAGACCTGAGGGTGAGGGTGGGGGTAGATGGGGAAGATAGGGAGGATATGAGGTAGGGAGGGAGGGAACTGAGCCAGAAGTTGAAAGCAAATTTAGCACTGTGAAGTAGGCGTCGGTTACTCAGGGATGGCAGGGCCAGGGAATGGTAGAGCTAGCAATGAGGGAAGTGGGGGGGCATCGACGGCAAAATGGCAGAAAGCATTAAAGAGGGGGTCCAGCCTGGCTAAGGTGGACTTAGAGGCAGAGCTGTAAACAACATCGCAGTAGTTGGAGGGTAGAATCATTTTCTGAACTAGTTCATGTCGGGCAGGTAGTGGGAGACTAGCGTGGTTTCTATAGAGGGCACCAAGTTTTGGGTGCAGTTTTGATATGATGGCATTCATGTGTGTGGAAAAGGAGAGGTGGCGATCAAGTCAAACCCCTAGGTACCTGAAGCAGGGCACTTCATCAAGGATGGTGTTATTTAGGGTATGGAAGATCAGTGGGAATGTTTGTCTGGATAGACACTGTCTAGTGCCGAAAGACATAGAGACAGTTTTCTTGGCATTTAGGGAGAGTTGGTTGGAGTTGAACCAGTGTTGTGTTTTGTTGAACTCAGTCTGAAGTTTAGAGGTGACTTCTTCGTAGGTACAGCCAGAGGTAAAGAGAACCATGTCATCAGCATACATGTGGATTGCGGTAGTGGAGCAAGAGTTAGGCAGATCATTTAGAAAGATGGAGAAGAGGATGGGGCCAAGGACTGAGCCCTGGGGAACGCCGGTGGTAATAGGGAGGGGGGGGAGGTGGAGTCAGCTATTTTAGTGGATTGGGTTCTATTTTGTAGGTAGGCACTGAACCAGTTTGTGGCGGATGCTGTTAGCCCAGCCCCTGATAGGCAGGATAGTAGGAGGGAGTGGGATACCACGTTGAAAGCTTTGGCTAGGTCAATGAAGATAGCGGCAGTAATTAGCCCTTTGTCCATCCCAGTGAGGATGGAGTCAGTGAGTCTTAGTAGGAAGGTGGTGGTAGAGTATTTTTTTCTGAAACCGGACTGAAATGGAGTGAAGAAGTTAGTTTCTGAGAGAAAGTGGGAGAGTTGGGATAGTACTAGGTGTTCCTGGAGTTTGGCGAGAGTGGGGAGAAGGAAGATGGGACGGTAGTTATTTGTAGAGGTAGGATCACCTCCTTTTGGTAGGGGTAGAACAGTGTCATGCTTCCATTCAGAGGGGAGCAACTCAGTGATGAATGTAAGATTTAGTAGGGCTGCAAGGGGATTGGCGATGGCAGGGGCAGATAGGAAGAGGAGTTTGTTATCGAGACCATCGGGGATTTGGCCTTTGGAGGGGTTCAGGAGTGGAAGGTAGTATCTAGGGTTTCAATGGGGAGATGTGGTTAGGAAGAAAAGGGGTTCAGACCAGGCGGTAGGGATAGCTGACTGGGGAGTGGGTGTGGTTACAGGAGGTAGGGAATCCAGAGGTTGTGGCACAAGTAGTGAAGTGGAATTAAACTGGAGGCTACCTTCAGGGGTCTGGAGAGTAGAGTCCCTTGGGCGAGAAGGAGAGGTGGGGGATTTGCTGTTTGGGGGGGAGAAAAGGGAGTTAATGACTTCCCAGAATTTAGAAGGTCTCCCAAGATTTGCGTTTAAGGTGTTGTTAAAATATTCGTCCTTAGCTAAGTGGATGGCCTTTGTGCTCTTGTTGCGGAGCATGCGGTAGGTGATATTGTCACCTGGGAGGAACGTGGATTTGTAATTGCACCAGACCTTATCATGGGTTTGTTGGCAAGCTATCAGCTCAGGGGATATCCAGGGTAGGTGAGACCCCCGGACTCTAGCCTGGCACAGGGGGGTGTGTTTGTCCCAGGCGGTAAGGAAGGTGTTCCAAAAGTGAGTAAGGGCAGAGTCCATGTTAGAGCAGCTTGAGCTCAGGTCCCAGTTAGAGTGAGCTAGATCTTCCAGGAGGGGGGAGAGGTTGAGGGATTTATATGACCGTTGGAATATAAATTTGGGAGGGGATTTAACTCTGTGAATTTTGCGGACCAAGTAGATTAGGTGGTGGTCACTAATGGCATCAGGGATGAGGCCCGAGCTGATGACGCGGTGTGAGTGGGATGTAAGAGCCCAGTCAAGGAGTGAGTGGTTTCTGGACTTATGGTTTGAGCATGTAGGTTCCGTAATGGTTTGGTTAAGGTTGAGAGCAGTTATCTCAGATCAGGTTTTGTTAAAAGTGGGTGCTATCCAGTTGTGGTTAAAGTCACTCATAACATATAGTTCACCCAACTGGGCAAGAGATGAGAGTTGGCACAGAAGGTCGGTGACTGTTGTGATTGGCGTGCCTGGGCAGCAATAAATACCAGTCAAAAAGTTGGGTAATGAGGAGGAGGGGGGTGGGCAATTTCAACATCAGAAGCTTGTAAGCTTTGGGTTCAGCTTTTGAAAGAGAGACAGAGAAGTGTAGGGCTGATCTGATGTAGATAGTCGCCCCTCCTTCTCTGGAGGGCCGGTCTTGCTGGGTGATGGTGAACCCTGGAACAGCAATGGTATGATTTGTGAGGCTGGGATTTAGCCAGGTCTCAGATAAGATGATTATGTTGGGGGCATGGTAGACAGCTAGAACCTGGAGCTGACCGAGCTAAGGGGCTTGGCTACGAATATTTAGATGGAGGAGGCGTAAACCTCAGGAAAGGGAGACAGAATGAGTGTCGGTGGTGGCCTTGGTTGAGGGGTTAGGCATGGGGTGGCTGGGGCCAGAAGTTGGAGTTGGGCCAGGATTGGGGTGTATATCCCCTGCAGCCAGTAGTAATAGAGCA
Source organism: Neoceratodus forsteri (assembly GCA_016271365.2). Taxonomy (NCBI): domain Eukaryota; kingdom Metazoa; phylum Chordata; order Ceratodontiformes; family Ceratodontidae; genus Neoceratodus; species Neoceratodus forsteri. Next base: position 755,024,276 of record CM057451.1, read on the forward strand.
ATGGTTAGGTGGTAGCGTAGAATGTGGAGGGACCGGGATTTTGCCATGTGCTGGTTGGGGGTGGAAGTAGGGCAGGCAGTACGGAGGAAGTGGGTACTGGAGTGGGAGAGAGAGGCCAGGAGGCAGCCATAGGAGTAGACCAAGGAGGGGGGGCACATAGAGAAATGGGACCAGGTGATAGCTGGGAGGGATGCTGTGGACTTATAGGGGACATTAGTAGGATAAGTCACAACAGCAGTTGGGGGGGAGCAGGGTAGCAACTTAGAGGGTGAGTTAAAAGAGGAATGGATCATAGAATGGAGAAGATCAGCAGTAGAAGGGTTATTGATAGTGTCATTTTACCAGGGACAGGAGTCACTGATATGGAGTGAGGAGAGGTCCGGCTAGTGTGGGGTAACGGAGATAGAGAGAGAAGTGGAAAAGGCACGAGAAGTGTTAGGTAGAGTAACTGGGCAAAGGAAGAGGGGAGGAGTAGAACTTTTAGGAGAGGGATTGGAGTAGGTAGAAGGGGGCGGGGTAAGTAGTGTATTTAATAGGTGGCCTGGGAGGGGGTGGTGGGGGCGGAACAAAAAATAGCCCAGCAGGAAGGAGAATGGAGAACGAATCCCCAGGTGAGCAGCTTCTCCGGTAATCTGGCAGGAGTGCTCCACGAGTCGGGTAGAAGCTTGGCTGGCTTGGCTAAGCAGGCAGTCCAGTCGGAGGAGAGGGCTGAATCTCTGGTCCAATCAGGGGCCATCAACGGAGTAGGTGTACCAACGAGAGCAGAAGTTGCGGTTGACAGAAGAAGTGTGATTACCTTAGTGTGAAACTGGGAGGCAGGACCAGGAGGCGGAGGGAAGCATTGGGTAGAGTCACTGAAGGCGGCGCTGATGCCGCTGGGCTCCGTGGGCACTGCTTGAGGCTCAGTAGGTTCCTGAGGGGGAATCAAGGAGAGATTGGTAATTAAATAGGTGAAGGGAACAAAGGAAGGTAGGAGACAGGCTGGAATTTACAGAGGGGGTGGGGGTGCGAATACAGGGCAAAGGACAGGAATTTGCAATTCTGGAGGAAGGGCCATAGGGAGGCAGAAGTTAGATGGATGGGGAGGGGGGTAGGTTACCAGAATGGAGCAAGTGTAGGAGAAGGGAGGTGAAAAAAGGCAGAGACTGGAAGGCGCCAAGTAGCATGGAAACAGTAGTTTTGGAGTTTAGGCGGAGTGAGAAATAGCAGGCTTGTTAGGAGGGTAGAGGAGAGTACACAGCAGGAGTAGAGAACAGACACAAGGTAAGGCAGGAGTAGGTTAGCAAAAGCGAGGAGTGAACTGGCTATAATGTCTACACAAAAAGGCTGTAACACTTCAACTTAAACTGTAAGGTAGCAGAAAATATAATTATAGAAAACACAACCAAGGATTACAATTATAGGTCTTTTGTGCTAGTTATTATGGCCTCAATATACAGTCCCAAAAAAAAAAAAGCCCAGCAGGAAGGAGGACGGAGAACGAATCCCCAGGTGAGCAGCCACTCCGGTAATCCAGCAGGAGTGCTCCACGGGTCAGGTAGCAGCTTGGCTGGCTCGGCTGAGCAGGCTGTCCAATCGGAGGAGAGGGATGAATCTCCGGTCCAATCAAGGGCCGTCAACGGAGTAGGTGCACCAATCGGAGGAGGCAGTAGAAGTTGGGCGGCTGAGAGAGAAGTGATTACCTTAGTGCAGAAACTGGGAGACAGGACCAGGAGGGCGAGAGGGAAGCATCAGGTAGAGTTGCGAGGCGCACCTGATGCACGACTACCGTAAGGCCAAAAGTGTGTGTGTAGGCCCTTAGTGCTGAAACCAGGAGGCAGGACCAGGAGGGCAGGAGAGAAGCGCCGGGTAGAGTTGCTGAAGGCGGCACTGCTGCCGCCGGGCTCCATAGGTGCTACTCGGGGTGCAGTAGGCTCCTTAGTGCTGAAACTGGGAGGCAGGACCAGGGGGGTGGGAGGGAAGCATTGGGTTGAGTTGCTGAAGGCAGCGCTGATGCCGTGGGGCTCCGTGGGTGCCGCTCAGGGTGTCATAGGCTCCTTTGTGCTGAAACCAGGAGGCAGGACCAGGAGGGTGGGAAGGAAGCGTCAGGTAGAGTCACTGAAGTCGGTGCTGTTGCTGCCGGGCTCCATGGGTGCCACTTTGGACGCGGTGAGTTTGGACTTTTACAATAGAGACGCTGCTGTTGTGGTACATGATTTTTCTTATAATATACCTCGATATGTAAGTTTATATCAATGATAAAGTACAGTGCCTTCAGAAAGTAATTTGGATTTTGTCACATTTTGTGATGTTGCAAACTCAAAATACATTTATATTGGATTTTTTGTCACGTATCTACGTAAATTACTCTATAATGTCAAAGTGGAATGAAACTTCTGGAATTTTTTGTACATGTCATTTAAAATAAAAACCTGAAATGTCTTGAGTTGATAAGTATTCACCCCCTTTGCTATGACACTCCAAATTGAGCTCAGGTGCATCCAATTTCCTTGTGAGATCACTCTAAAACTTGAATGGAGTCCACCTGTGGTCAGTTCAAATGGTTGACATGATTTCAGAGGAAATGCACCTGTCTATATAAGGTCCCACTGTTGACAGTGCATGTCAGAGCAGAAACTCTACCATGAAGACCAAGGAGCTATCTGTAGAACTCCGTGATAGAATTATGAGGAAGCATAGATCTGGGGAGGGGTATAAAAACATTTCTAGGGTGTTAAAAGTTCCCAGGAGCAGAGTCAAGTCCATCATTAGGAAATGGAAAGATTATGGAACCACCCAGACTCTTCATAGAGCAGGCCGTCCTCCCAAACTAAGCAACTGGGCAAGAAGGACCTTGGTCAGGGAAGTGACCGAGAACCCAATGACCACCCTGACAGAACTACAGAGTTCCATGGCTGATATGGGAGAACCTGTCCAGAGGACAACAATCTCTGCAGTACTTCACAGATGTAGCCCCTATGGGAGAGTGGCTAGATGGAAGCCTTTCCTGAGAAAAGGCCACATAATAGCACCCCTGGAGTTTGCAAGAAGGCACGTGGCAGACTCTGAGACCATGTGGCAAGAGATTCTCTGGTCTGATGAAACAAAAATTTAACTGTTTGGCCTGAATGCAAAGCGCTATGCCTGGCGCAAACCGAACACAGCTCATCACCCCGTAACACCATCCCTACCATGAAGCATGGTGGTGGCAGCATCATGTTATGGGGATGCTTTCAGCAGCAGGGACTGGGGCACTTGTCAGGATAGAGGGAACAGTGAATGGAGCCAAATACAGGCACAACCTTGAGCAGAACCTGCATCAGTCTGCAATAGACCTTGGACTGGGGCGAAGATTTACGTTCCAACAGGACAACGAACCCAAGCATGCAGCCAAAGCAACACTGGAGTGGCTTGAGAACAAGAAGGTGAATGTCCTTGAGTGGCCCAGCCAAAGCTCAGACTTGAATCCCATTGAGAATCTGTGGAAAGACTTAAAGATTGCAGTTCACAGATGCTTCCCATCCAACTTGATAGATCTTGAGCAAATCTACAAGGAAGAATGGGCGAAAATCCCCAAATACGGATGCGCAAAGCTGATACATACACAAGAAGACTCAAAGCTGTAATTGCTGCCAAAGGCGCTTCTACAAAGTATTGACTCAGGGAGGTGAATACTTAAGTAAACAAGATATTTCAGTTTTTAATGTTTCATAAAGTTTTGTTACACAATAAAAATATTTTTGCTCCTTTAAATTGTTGAGTATGCTGTGTGAATCAAGGGGGGAAAATCATTTCAATGCATTAAAAATTCTGGTAGTAACACAACAAAATGTGACAAAATCCAAGAGGGGTGAATACTTTCTGAAGGCACTGTATGTCTATGCCTATGGTTCTCAATTTTTATATATAGGCTTAATACAGATTAATTGTGCTCAGTCTCATTCCTAAATGGACAGTCCCCCTTAGAGTAACTGTAGCTTGATATCTTATAAAGCCTATTAATTGGCAGGACTCTAGAGTTAAGAGGGCAGCATATAGTTTTTATTTTCTAGCCTTAAATGCATTTTTTTTAGTGCAAATAGATTTTAGTGTATGTTTATGTTCTATAAGTTGAAGTTAAGTTGATTTTTGAGGTAACCCATGAAGTGGGCGCATGAGGTAGGGGCCGTCCATCATGGTGACACCTTCCTCATGCAATCCACTCACAGCGACGGACAGGTAGGGCGACTGGATGAGGGGTGGGCAAACTAGGCGACAGGATGTTGCTATATGATGCAGCGGGGGTGGGTGCTAGCATGGTGATAAGGCTGGTAGGGGGCTCCAGAGGCTGTAGAGTCATGCTGTGGTTGCCGGTCGAGCTGCGCTATGGTGTTGGGGATTGGCTAGTGGTTGGGGTGGATGAGGTACTGGGTTCAGATCTGGGTGTTGGTGCGATTTTTATTGCACCCAGCCTGAACCTTTTATTTTACTGCTTACCCCGACATGCACCCCCTGGAGTTGAGAATCCTTAAGTAGGAGGGTGTGTGGGGGCAAGCTCTCAGCAAAGGGGAAAAGGTCCAGCCCCACAGAAAGCAGTAAAATATGTCCTGTTGCCATTGTGTTGGTGTTGAAGTGTCAGAGTGCCGAAATGTGTTCAGCACTCTGACTGGCGATAATGGTGATCATCTTTAAGCATTCACTGTTATCACATAGACTCAATTTTTGATACTAGGCTGATTCCTGAAGTATGCAGTTATCTTGGAATACTTGAATTACAATGGATAGTTGAATCAATATGCTAGTTACAGTATGGAGAGCAAACAAGAACCTATGAAAGCTGGGAAACTGTTAGCTTATGCTAAGTTTCAAGAAAATGTATAGGAATAGTATTATAGTATACTTTACGTGCAATACACTAGCTCAGTGATTGCTACTGAATTTTAGATGATTGTAATGAATGAATTACATAGATTTTGATGGGAACTGTTTTGTGGCGAATTGGGGTCCTGAGGCCTTCTGCTATCAGGCGGAACAAATTCATTTACTATGAGTGTCTCCACCTGTGACATGAAGCCCCATTATGCACTTCAGGAGTGATCATTGGGAGAAGTTAGAACTGGAGCAATCAGTGAAGCACGGAGCCACATGAGTCACATGGTACTCCAGTGGACGTGCTTCAAGGCCAGTGCATCCAATTGGCTATTAGATTGGCACAGTTATGATATGGTGTGGATAGATGGGACTGTACTGTGACATGGAATCCTACTATATGCTCAACAGTAGTCAACCGGTGTAGCTGGATGAAGGGTGATCCATGGGCATGGAGCAGTATGCACTGCATGGTGCCCTAACGGATGTGTCCTTAATGCCAGCAGGCCCTATGGGCTTCTAGGTAGGATCAGAGTGGACACTGTGTGATCAGATGAGACCCCTCATGAAACTTAGTTCATTTAGTGCCATAGGTATGGCCAATAGGAGTGACCGGATAGGAAGTGGTCTGCAGGGTACGCTGCAGCATGCGCTCATGGTACCTTTAATGGTTGCCCTAATCTTGCAGCATGTGTAAAATGTTTTGTGTCATAATGCTTAACTCTCCTGCTAGCTTCCCTCAGCACACTGTTACTTTTACTTTGTACTATACTGCCTGACAGGTTTTGTGGCTGTTGTATATAATGTCTCCTTATTTGATATTGTGTTATCTATGCTTTGTATCATTTATGTACCTCGAACTGCATATTTTAACTGCAACCTTACGTCTATACCTTGTATAACTTATTTCTATTCTTACTGCCTTGTTTTCTGCCTTTCCTGGGTCGTCTCTGAAAAAGGGACAATTGTCTCAGTGGACTTACCCGGTCACCAAAATTCAATAAATAAATGTCTATTTGGCTACCAGGCAGTAGCTGATGGGACAAGATGTGAGTGGTGGAGGGAAACTACACTGGTATGGACTGATCGCTATGGTGCCTTTTTGGCCTGATGGCTGTTTTCTGGCCTTTAGGAAACCTGATTTGGGCTTATTATAGAGAGGATTCATTTGTTTGATTTATGTACCTGATTATCTGTTATTATTATTATCTAACTTATAAAATATACATTTTCTGTATTATGATGTATTGTGTATTACAGTGTACACTTAATTGATATTGAACTTTTGTATGATGCTTCATATGAAATGTTTGTAATTGTCAAGATATTGTAATGGCTTTTTCGCTGAACAATAAACCTTACTTACTTACACTAAGATCTTGCTTTTACCTATTTGTTTCCGATGTATTTACCTACAACATTCCATTTCCAGTGCGGTCCTGCATTTGTCCATTTTTTTCAATGCATTTACCTCAGGGTTTGACAAATCTGATAGTTCAATGTCCCAGGCTATCACTACAGAGTTAAGGATACGCAGTTTCTATGCTGCCAGTTTTTACTTTGTTAAGTTGATAATTTTTTTGATAGTTCTTTGGTCAGCTCCACAACATATCGCATGGTAACTTACTTTTGTCAGTTTATTCTTAGGCAATGATTGTTTGGTTTCTTTTTGTTATACTTATTCCATTTCTATGTATTATATTCTTTATTTTTGCATCTGTTATCTTTTCTCCTTCCCCCTTCCCTCAGGATGCATCTGAAAATGAGCTGCAGGAATATAACAAACCAAGGTGCACAGATGTATCCGCTGGCCACTAGTTGCCCCAGCACTTTGAGTAAGAAACCCTTCATCAGGGGATGTGGTTAGCAGGGGAGAAGTGATGTAAATGTGTGCAAGCATCTCATGAATAAACATACTATTAATTATAAAATAAATGTACATACGTGCACAAATACAAAAAAGTGAAAATACAGAACTCTTATGCCAGTTAAACTATCATCCAGACCATACAATCATAACAGTTCCAAGATTATTTAAAAAAAATAAAATCCATGATCAAGAAAAAAATGTTGTTTGCTTATTGCAACCTGAAACTGGAGACATGCTGGCTGTGGATAGACAGAAAAGGTGGGGTGCTGTTGTGATCTGGCAAGGCAAGTGTGATCAACACATGCCGATGTACGTGATGGACAAGATCAGATAGAAGATAGTCATCTAAAACAGAACAGATACAAATTGCTTAAAATACCTTGGACATGTTGTTATTGTATTGTCTGAAGTATATTTTGACTGGCATATGATTTCTGTATTTCTCATGTTTTTCACTTTTTTTGTATTTGTGTACATATGTACATTTATTTTCTAATTAATGTCATGTATTTTCATGAGATGCTTGTTTAAAATGACATCATTTCTCTCCTGCTAACCACAATCCCTGATGAAGGGTTTCATACCTGAAGTGCTGCAGCAACTTAGGTTGCTCTTTTCTGTTTCGTGTCTCCGTCTCCTAGCTGACCTACTAATGCACCTCTCTTGCTTGTGTTATTCTGTCCCTTACTGTTCCAACCTTGCCTTCACTTTCTGTTTTGGTTCGTTCTGTTTTGGTTGCCTTGAATGTAGTATATTGTACTACTGCCAATTAGGTGCTAAGTTACTTTGTACCCCTGTATTGCTGTTGTACCACTTATGTACTGCAATCTATTCATTACACTTGCCACTTACTGTATATGCTATGTAATGTTGTAGTTCTGTAAAGCTGCTGTTAGCTCTGTATGCACTGCAATGTATAGGTTGACTTGTACTCTCCCGGGTCATGTCTGAAAATAGGCAGTTTTTGTCTAGTATGCTTACCCGGTTACCAAAAGCTAATAAATAAATAAACTAGTAGCCAGTGGATACATCTGTGCATCTTCATGTGTTACATTTCTGCAATAAAGAATTTGAAACTGATGAAATGTTGATGCCTTGGTCGTCTTTGAGTGCAGATTTTCTCTGACTTTTTGTGTGTTTTGGGCTGGCCGCCCCTTACCTGCACCATCCCTGTCCTGAGGATTTGCAGTCCACCTTTGGAAGTGAAAATGAACTTCTTCCAGCTCAGTATGTCTTTCCTGGTAAAACCTTTGAAATACACACACACACACACACACACACACACACACACACACACACATAAATAAATACATTTCTTATCACATTAGTGCATTAGCAGCTGTTATGGCTCTTATCAGAGACTGTTCATTTTATTACTGCACTTTTTGTGGGGAAATATGCTTTTTAACAAAGGAGAGTGTTTACCAATGTGCTGTTTGTTTGCCCTTCTGGCTGCTTGAAACTTGGTAGATCAGGACAATGACCCCTAAGTGATTGTGGTTTTGGTTATTTATGGGTGTTTTTATACCCATGTGCCTGGTCCAGTGTACTTTCACTTCTTTTTCTTAATAATAAGGAAATGGATATTCAGGAAAGAGAAGCAGAATAACTCCATGAGAGAGTTATAGGTATTTAATCCACACTCGGTGCGTCAGGAGGCACAAGCACAGCCTGAGTGTTCTCACAGCACCTGAGGTGTGTGGATTAAATGCCTATAACCCCATACCATGGAATGGGTTATTGCACTTATAACATGAGTTATGTTTGTAAAAAAAATATTCAGAAAGGCGTTTTTCCTCTGTTTAAATAGGGAAAATATGAATGTATACTGCTGACTTGAAAAGTAGTCCCCAGCACTGATGCATATGTGATTGACTTTATGAACATACAAATGTAAAAAATACACCCCTGACATGAGTTCTGACATTTGTATCTTCATAAAATTAATTAAAAATGCATGTCTCACTTTCTCTTTCTTTCCCCCATCCCACTGCGGCTTGCTTTGTGCCTCTTTCTCTGTCTTCCTGCATTGAGGACACCATGCTGCTGCAGCTCTTGCTCTCTCTTTCTCTCACTGCCTGAATAGCTGATGCCCTCAAAATGAGCTCCAACAATAGCCATGCCCCTTTCATTCACTGTAGCTCCTGACTGCAGCAGGGACTGACTACTAAATAATGCCATCTGTAACACGCCCTCCCCCCACCACCACACTGACACACATGGTCTTCAGAGCATGCCTGTCTCTCTCTCCCCCCCAAATTAAAAACATTTCTTTCTCTGTCTCTCCCCAATTAACAACCCAGGCATTTCCACTGACCATGCATTCCCCATGCAACAACTGCAAACTGGGTCTCGCTGTCATTTTCTCTCTGTCACTCTTGATCTGCCACCTGTGGAGCTCCATGTCCCACTACAACACAACTGACAGGAGAACTGGGAATCAAGATTGCAGTGACTACGTTACACTGCTGAGTGCTTCCTCTGTTACTTTATTATTTACACTTCGTGAGCTCCCTGTGCAGCTCATTATTAATACAATTTGAGCACTCCTGACTGCAGCTCAGATATGCTGATGGCATCACTCTTATACCCTCTAGCAGCCTTGCAGACAGCAGTGATATTTTAGAACACCTTGGAAGGTGTTATTTTGCTTATAAAATATTCCTCACAGAAAATAATCAGCAGGATCTACCACATAAAATACTTTTATGAGAAACTTAACAAGTTTCTGACTAGGGACTGGGGAGGGTGTTAAATAATTTACTGTGTGATGTAGATAAAAACAGGGTGGTTGGGACAGCATACAGTACGGCAACTGAATTATCATTGCCATCAGTAAGGCACACATGCATTGCTGTCTCTTTCTATACATATACTGCACTCCTATAATTTTGGGGGGATGTGGGAGGGGGTTAGTACAATTACCATTGTGGTCTCTAAGGTCAATTCGTGGAACTATCTCTCTGTATACATTTCTTACACTATTGAGGCAGCCCCGGAGTACATCGCTTGCTCCCTGCTTTTAATGACTTCCTTTCTGGTTTCTGTTCTTGAGCAGCTAATGAGTCACGACTCTGACCACGGATATTGTTAAAGAGACATTCACACCAACTGTGGATTAAATAGGAGATACAATCCACAGTCAGGTGGTGCTCTTTCACCAATTGGGTTTCATCCTTTTTACAAGCCATGTTATAATTCTTGTTATTGGACAGCATGGGAGGCTGGCTGGAGAAATTTTTGTTTTCATTATTTCTGGACATCTTCCTCTTTGTGATCTCTATCCATATGTCATAGCAGTATCTCTGTGCTAGTTTTTAACCCAAGTTTAGATCCATGTGGGGGGGGGTGGAGGTGACAGATCACATTGTAGTGTAGTCCCCCTGTACCTAGGGAATTATATCTACTGATCCACACCATAGGAAGGGTATTTATTATTCAGGCCCAACACTGGTGAAAGTATACATGACTCATTCATTGCAGCTTGTTGTAAAATATGTTTATTTACTTTTAAATAAGAACACAAGAATTTGCCAGCAGAAGGAGACTGTGTGGTGCAGCTAGTCTTTCCGGCTTTTCCTACCCCCCACTATCAATTTGTCCTGCTAAGGTAACTATACTGTCTATCCCATGCCTGTTTGAATTTACTGACCATCTTGGCTGCCACTACCTCCAGTGGCAGGCTTTTATGGTTGGCGCAGTTTGTTTACAAAAGTGCAGACCTGTCGTAAGAATTTGAAAAAGTTGGTTTGGCACAGCAGGTTAGCACTTCGAAAGTTCTGCTTCATATCAGCAAAGGCTACATCATAGCCACTCTAGTATAGTTGTGTCTTGGATCAATGTGGCTGCTTGGGTTTAGTCAGACCATTGATAGTCCTCCCTATGGTACAAAAGAATATAAAGATGGATTAACTTTAGTTTCTGCCATACAGTATTAAAAGTTAGAATTTTTTTTCCCACTTTGCATTTTTTGGCAGATCACTCAGACCAACCCCTGTCTAGACTTATCCCCCAGCCCTATCACCTAACGCCCCTTGGACTTACCTGTCTCCACTGTTGTCCTGCCACAGAACCCAGCTGGAGGTGCTCAGTCATTGGTGTGGGGCCTGCAAGGGACCGGGCCTTTACTGTGCTGTGTTTGGAGGGTTTTTCCTCCATTGTGGCTCATGCACATTCAATAAAGTGGTATGTGTTCTCTAACATTGCAGAGATGCCCCTGACTTCTGGTCACTGGGTCCCCCTCCACTGCCGTTCCATGTTGCTGTCACCTAGATTCCTCTATGTGGCAGTTGAAATGTGGGACAGGCATTCCCCCTACCAGAGGGAAGAGAGCTGTTCTATAGACACTCAGTCCTTTCTGCTAGGGGAGCCCCTTCGACCCCAAATAGTCACATGAATAATAAGATAATGCGGATGATGTCATATACCCTAATAACAAAAGATGGCTATATCTATGTGTAAAGATTTCTCCATGAAACAGTCCAAGTTTCATAGAAACATAGAAACATAGAAACATAGATTTTGACGGAAGATAAGGACCGCTTGGCCCACCCAGTCTGCCCACTTCCCTACCTAATGGATAAACTGCAGATCCTAGTTAACCAGCAGCCTACTTCTTCCTACCCCCACCCCCGAGAATTGCCTTATGACTGTCCCATGCATGCTTGAATTCCATCACTGTTTTTAACTCCACAACTTCCTCCGGAAGGCCGTTCCATGCATCCACAACCCTTTCTGTGAAAGAATACTTCCTTAAATTACCTCTAAGCTGCCCCTGCTCTATCTTCAAATTGTGCCCCTTGTTCTTGCACACCTCTTTTTTGAAAGATGCTACCTCTTGGACTTTGTTGATTCCTGAGGTACTTGAAAGTTTCTATCATGTCCCCCTCTCCTCCTTTCCTCGAGGCTATACATATTCAGCTCCTTAAGTCTCTCCTCATATGTCTTCGGTGCAGACCCTGCACCATTTTAGTTGCCCTCCTCTGGACAGCCTCCATACTGTCTATGTCTTTAGAGATTGGGTCTCCAGAACTGCACGTCCGTACTCAGATGTGGTCTCACCAGCTGTCTGTACAGAGGGATAATAACTTCTTGTTTTCTACTGGTGATGCCTCCCTATGCATTCCAGTATCCTCAGCCCTCCTTGCTGCCTCTCACATTGCTTGCCCACCTTTAGGTCATCTGATATGACTACCCCCAGGTCTCTTTCCTTTTTTGTTGTTGTTAGTATCTCACCCCCCATTGTGTTCTCTTCCCCTGGGTTTTTGTTTCCCAGGTGCATTACCTTGCACTTCTTAGCATTGAATCTAAGCTGCCACACATTTGACCATTCCTCTAACCTTGCCAAGTCCCTTCTCATCCTTTCCACCCCACCTTATGCATCAACTCTGTTCCAATCCCAACCATTCATAAGCTAGAATAGCCTTTATGCTGGTACCTACAGCATTTCTGTTGCATTATGGGGATTCCCATACCCCCCAAATTACTCAACTGGATCATGCTTCAGTGATGATGGAGCTTCTGTTCAATATTCCAAAGAAAAACCCCTAGAGACTCAACACAGCACTGCTACATGATTCAGCTTTTAGGGAAAGAGTTCATCATGTATGGGCAGTCTAGGTGGACTGTTTGTCTGTTTCTGCCATCATCTTCTATGTCTGTATTAGAAAATCACCAATTATTGGGATAGAAACATAGAATTTGTTGTCAGAAAAGGACCGCATGGCCCACCCAGTGTGCTCAGATGTTCTCTGCCTAGTCGTTCTCCTCAGGATCTAACTGGTTTCCAGCAACCCCTTACCCTATTTATTAATACTCCCCATGCCTATCCTATGCATGCTTGAAGCCCCTCACTGTTTTCACCTCCAGTACTTCTGCTAGCAGTCTGTTCTGGCATCTACCACCCTTTCAGTGAAGTACTACTTCCTCACATTCCTCTTTAACTACCCCCCCCCCAGTTTCACTGCATGCTCCCGGTTCTGACGCTCTTTCACATTTGAAAGAGACTCCCCTTAATGCAGCATGTTTACCCCATCTGGTACTTAAAGGTCTCTATCATGTCCCCCTCTCACTCTCCTCTCTTCCAAGGTGTACATGTTAAGATCCCTTGGTCTGCCCTCATAGGGCTTCTGGTACAAACCCTGCACCATTTTAATTGCCCTCCTCTGGACAACCTCCATCCTGTCCAAGTCCTTTCTGAGGTGAGGCCTCCAGAACTGGGCACAATACTCCAGGTGGGGTCTCACTAGTTTGTGATGCAGTGGCAACTACCTCCCTTCTCTTGCTAGCGATACCTCTTCCTATGCATCCCAGCATCCCATTGGCCCTACCTACAGCTTTGTCACACTGCCCTGCCACTTTGAGGTCATCAGCATCTGAGGTGACCACAAGGTTCTTTTCTGCTTAGTAACTATCAATACCTCCCTCTCACCATATACTCAGTTCCTGTGTTTCTATGCCCTAAATGTATGATTTTGTACTTTTTAGCATTGAACCCCAAACTACCACAATCTTGAAAATTCTTAAGTTTCCCAAGATCCCCGTGCATTCATTCCATTTTCACCTGAATGTCCACCCTATGACAGATTTTGATATCATCTGCAAAAAGGTATCTTCCCGCCCAGTTCTTCTGCAATGTTACTTATGAAGACATTGAAGAGGACTACTCTCTGTACTGAACCCTGTGGCACCCCGCTGGTCACTCTTCCATTATTAGAGTGAGTACTGTTCACCACCACCCTCTGATGCCTATCTATTAACCAGTTTCTTACCCAATTCACCACTTTGGATCCTGCCCCTAGGCTGCTCAATTTCTTAATTAATCTCCTGTATGGCACAGTGTCGAAGACCTTGCTAGAGTCCAAATAGATCATGTCCACTGTACTCCCTAATCTATTTCTCTGGTTACTCAGTCAAGGAAATCAATCAGAGTCATCTGGCATTACCCCCCCCCCCCAAGTGAATCCATACTGCCTGTGGTCTTGCAGCTAACTTGCTGTAAGATACTCTTATCAGCCTTTCCTTTGGCAGGGTTTCCATTTATTTCCCAACCACTGAAGTGAGTCTGACTGGACTATTGTTGCTAACCTCCTCCCTGCTGCCACTGTTTCTGTATGCAGAGGGACCACATCTGCTCTCTTTATTCCTTCAGAACCACACCTGTTTCCAGTGAACTGTGGAATAAGGTTGTCAGTGGTGGCAGCTAGCACCTCCCAGAGTTCCTTTAGCACTCTTAGAATGTACTGTAACCTGTACAGTCCCATAGCCTTGTCCACCTTCAGGATGCTTTCCTCTGAAAATTCACTTGTGTCAACCTCCCACCTTTGTTCCTGCTGCTACCTGGTGGTCCTTCCTCCTTCCCTCCACAGTGAAAACTGAGCAAAAGTACTTGTTCAGGATAACAACTTTTTCTTGGTCCTCTTCTGTACAGTCTCTCCCTGCTCCTCTCCTTTTCCTCACTTTACCTCCCCTTGTTTTCCTCTTTTTACTTATGTACCCAAAGAAAGTTTTACCCCCTTTAGCTACCCCTTTGGCTTTCCTTATCTTTGTCTGTGCCTTTGCTCCCCTCACTGCCTTTTCTGCCTCCCTCTGTTTTACTTGGTACACCTCCCTGTGCATTTCCTTATTCCTCCTGAATGCCACCCTTTGTCCCTTCACCACCATAGCAACTTCCCTATACAACCATAATGGTCTCTTTTTCCTTCTGCTTTTACTCAGTTCCTTCATACAGAGGCTGGTTGTCTTAATTATGTCCTCCCTTATTTTTCACAACTGTGCCTCTCCCCCTCCCTGGCAACCCCCCCCCCATGATGTAGTTTTTGGGTCAGTCTACCATTTGTTTAAAATCCACCCTTCTAAAATCCAGGACCCTTGACTTAGTGTGGTTAGTCTCTGAGTCAGAACTTAACCACTGCAACATTAGCCCAATTCTAGATATACAGTAGCGTCCTCCAGGATGAAACCCACTTTTATTTTTATTTTTTTTTTAGAAACAGTCAAATCTTATGTTTATTTAGTTATAACTTTTACGAACACAGTATCATGGACTAATCATATTTAAAGAAATCTTGAATACTGGTAAGAAAACTGAATTGGGACTTAATAGGTTTAATTACATGTATGAGGACTTGCTACCATTAATCAGGGCAATCAATTCTAAATACATCACACAGACCCTTTATGGAACTGAAATTTGGAATATTAAAAACAAAGAGAAACCCATTATACCTGTTTTAAACTCTTATGAACCACTCTCGGTGTACCTGCCTCATGTCCGGCCATATATCTAAGAACAGAACTAGGTATGATAAACAGTAATGCAGTCTACAATACTAGAAAGATTAATTATTGGATGCATCTATCCAGACTGTCTATAAATAGACTTCCAAAGCAGTGTTTACTTGAAAAACAAAAATGTATCAATAATGACTATAACCCTAAAACTTGGCTCAAAGATTTGACTAAATATAACTTAACTTTTCTGGAAAAATATGTCCAAAGGGGTATAAGTATCAGTATTAAATACACAAAATATATTAAAAATAGAACATATCAGTATTGGAACTAGATTGACTTGGAGAAAATTTCATACACAACATTTTCAAAGTGATATGCAGAAAATGCATATTCAGTAAAATACAAATACTGCATGATCCAGATCTTCACAGAATATATTTAAAAGCTAAATCAGAATTGCTAGATAGCAATCTTTTGAGAGCCAGATATAGTAAACACACACTAGAACCAAATTGCCATTGTCCACATGGTGGAATAGAAAATCTGCATGTTATGGTACTGTACATGGTACAACAAGACAAGATTATTGGCTAGGGTCTTTTATAGCTACATCTGGTCTGTGATAAAAATGAATTGACTATGATCTTGATGACAATTGAAGATGAATGGACAATAAAAAGGATTGCAACATATTTGACTATCATAATAAAATTAAGAAAACAGAAAATAGCTATTCTAAAAACTTAAGAAAGCAATATATAATTTGTCACCCATTATTTGCACATTACAAAATCTATGAACTCTCCTCTGACCAAACTTGAGTTAAGACATAAGGTATGTTATAAGCACTGCATTTTGCATAGAGTATAAATAGAAAAATAGATAGGTTCTGGTGTATTACAAGGCAATAATTCGATCATGAGGTTCTGGGGACACAAGAAACCTCGAGAGCGAAGCTCAAGAGGTTTCTTGTGTCCCCAGGACCTCAAGATGGAATTTCCACCTTGAAACACCAAAACCTAGTTGTTGTTTTTTGTAATATACAGATGCGAGGAATTTTTAAGTTCTTACTCGTGCCTGCTGTACGGCGCTGCGGTCTGCAGAGAAACCCACTTTTAAAGCACTCTGCAGTATGCTGCAGCAGACCTACTGAATAAAGCAATGTAATTTCAATGGCAATTAGTCCCTTTTGTCATGCAGGAAACTGTGGCATTCACTTCATCCTGGCAGTGTCACATTTTCCTGATGGCACCCCTTCACTGGGCCCTCACCTTATTGCCAATACTTTTAATAAGGAGTTCACTGACCTCAGTAGCGTACTCCTACCTGAATTCCTCCAGCCCTTGGGGGTAAAAAAATCCTACATGCCTTTCTGCAGCTCATGTGGGGAACCCCTTCCTTTCTACCTTAAAATAATCACCCCAACTGAGGCTAAAAAATACCACTCCTAGGCTTTAGGTAAGTCTAGAGCCAGTAGTGATCTGCTAGATTTAAAGCTAGTTTCTCTCACCCGAGGCATCATCCTAGCTCCACTCACAAAAATATGAAATTTATACCTCACTACAGGAACCTTTCCTAGGCTCCGGAAAGCTGCTGTGGTAACTCCAGTTTATAAAAATGGAGACCAAACAAATGTTTCAAACTAACGCCGCATCTGTATTCTGTCACCACTGTTGAAAGCTCTTGATTGAGTTGTGGCAGATCAGTTAACAGACTATCTCAAGAAGTATACACTGCAGTGCCCAGAGCAACACTGCCTCTGTAAACAACATAGCACCACTACCGCATTACTGGAATTCATGGGTTATATACATAACGCAATGGATAAAGGGCTTTTGGTGGAGGCTATATATATTGACCTCACCAAAGCCTTTGACACTGTTAACCATGAGCTTCTGTTGAGCCAATTATCCACAATAGGCTTGTCCTCTGAAACTGTAGCCTGGTTCAGGTGCTATCTCACTGGTAGGGTAAAAAAAGTAAAAATATCAGACACTCTTTCTGATCACCATAACGTTATTACAGGGGAGCCCCAAGGCTTCGTATTGGGCCTTCTACTTTTTAGTTTATTCCTAAACCACCTACCACAAGCAATGTCAGGCAATGTACTATAGTACGCTGATGACACAGTTTCATACACTAGCCACCAAGACCCTATTGCACTAGAAATGATAATGTAGGTGAATTTCACTGAAATTGAAAAGAGGTTCCTAAACTCCAAGTTACTCCTCAACTACAAAACAAAACAAAACGAAGATTTTCGCATCTACCAAAAACTGACACAGAGCTTTCAAACTAAAAATTCTAAACAACCTCAAATCCCCCTTTGAAATGGTGCATAGTTTTAAATACTTAAGAATAACTTTAGACATTACACTATCCTTCACACAAAATATTGACTGTGTTGCTAAATCATCTAATGCAAAACTGGGCCTAATGCACAGAAATAAATAGTGCCTTCCCAAGGAGGATCTCAACATTGCAGTGTCCAGCTCCGTGATCTCAATCATCGACTATGGCCTAGTAGTTTACGGGGCTGCTAACCCAACTGCCCTAAAATGACTTAAAGCAACCCTGAACAAAGCCTGCCAACTCATGCTTGGAGCTCACTGGCTTGCCCACTTCTGTGAACTATATTCAAAAACCGAGTGGCTTAACTTGGACCCTCGCATTCGGTACCAAGTGTTCCTTCTCATAAAGAAGTCCACCCTTGGGCTTACTCCCCCTGAAGTACAAAATCTCCTCAGCCTATCCCATCAAACCAGGAGCACCAGGAGAACAAACAACCACTCCCTAAAAGTTCCTTTGCATAGGATTTCCCTATGTCAACGTTCTTATGAATACCATGCACCAATCTGGCTAAACTCTCTCCATGAAGATTTACATAATGAACTCAAACTGGGCCCATTTAAAGAGAAACTACAAGCCTATCTAGCCTCCTCCAGCAGTTGCAACTGCTAGCACTTATTCATCTCCCCTCTGCTAGTACTGGCATTCCTCCCCTCATGACAAATCTCTTCTCAACTCTCCTTCCCCATCATATACCCATTAACTCCTTTCTAACCTTTTCATCTTCATCAGCTCTTACTCCACATAATATCTTATCTAGCCTAACATTGTATCTCAATCCACTTCCTACATTCTGTTGTCTAACCTTTTCATCTCTTTCAGCTCTTCCTCCTCTAAATATCATCTCTAGCCTAACAGTTCCCCCCACCAATTTTCACTTCAAGGCCCTTATGCCAGCTGATACCGTCAAACTAATCCATAGAAACAACCCTAAACCCAGCAAAGGGGCCAACAGGACTGACTACAAATTACCAAAGTTCTCCATCTTTTCTCTTGCTGTCCCCATCACCAATATTCTTAATCTTTCCCTTTGCACAGGCTCTTTTCCCTAACACCACCACCATAATTCTGCTGTATAAGTCCGGATCCAGAAATGACATTGGTA
This sequence comes from Neoceratodus forsteri, assembly GCA_016271365.2. Lineage (NCBI taxonomy): Eukaryota > Metazoa > Chordata > Ceratodontiformes > Ceratodontidae > Neoceratodus > Neoceratodus forsteri. The sequence goes on from CM057451.1 coordinate 755,042,662, forward strand.
ACTACCGCCCCATTTCTCTCCTCACCCCTCTATTTAAAATCATCAAGAAAGTTGTTCATACCCAACTCACCACCTTCCTCGAATCCTACGGCCTACTCTCCAAAACTCAGCATGGATTTAGAACTGGTCACAGCACTGAAATAGCCTTGGTCAGGTTCACCAGTGACATTCTCAAAGCTAACGATAAAGACCAATACACTGGCTGTCTTAGTGAATCTGACCAAGGCTTTCGACCTTGTCGACCATGCCCTCCTCCTTGACACCCTTCAAGGGCTCCACCTCTCTGACAGTGTTGTCAAATGGGTCAGGTGCTACCTCACCGGGAGATCCCACCAAACCTCCATTGCTGGATACCTCTCTTCTGCTTGTGCAATCAAATATGGTGTCTCACAGGGCTTCATACTAGGCCCGCTACTCTTCTCACTCTTCATCAATAACCTTCTCTCCATCTGTCATTCCACTCAACTAGTTCTGTACGCAGACAATGTGGCCTATTTCTGCAATCACGAGAACCCAAATGCTGTGTTTCATAACCTTCAATGTGATTTCAGAAAGCTTCACTACTGGTTCTCTGGATCAGGCATGGTCCTAAACTCCAAAAAAGACTAAACTCATGATCTTCTCTGGCCCTCACAAAGCCTGTTACAAACCTTTCCCTTGTTGACAACTCAGGGAGTATCATCAAAAACAGGTGACCGAATTTAAATACCTGGGTCTTTACCTTGACCCCCACTTCTCCTACACTTTGAATATAAGCTATCATATAAAGAAGATAAATTCCAGACTTGGCCTTCTTTACAGGGTCATAACGTTTTTTCCTCCCTACTCCAGACTTCGCTTGACCACCACTCTACTCCTGCCCCAATCGATTACGGTTCCATCATTTTCTGCCCCCTACCTCCTCACTTCTATTTGCCAGAATAAGAACTGCCTACAACAGCATAGCATGCTTTGTCACGGGTCTCCCCTGGAAAACCCACCAATGCATCTTGTATTCCTCCCTCAGCTGGCCTTCACTCGAAGGGAGGTTCCACCTCAAATCTCTTTCCTTCCTACACAAAATCTTCCTTAAGCTGCTCCCTACCAGTGTAATCTCCCTCTTTCCACTCGCTACACATAGTCGACAGACCAGAGGCTCAACTACTTTGTTTTTTGACACCTCTTTCTTTCGCACTACCCGGCACAAAACTCCGTCTCCTATGCCGGCACCAAACACTATAACATGTTATCCCATGATATATACAATCCTGTAATTCCATGAACTCCTTCAACACCTCTCTCTCAAGGCCCACCTACTCAATGCCTCCACCTGCAGATGCCCCTCCTATTCCCAGGACATGATTCAACTTGGGGTTTCTCCATCCACTCATTGTTTCCCCAGTCACCACCCCCCTTCCAACACCCTGTGGTTCTGCACTTACCTCTTCTTCAAGCACATCTCCTCCACCCCATTTGTCTACTCCTACCTTCCTTATAATTGTAATTATTAGTTTTTCGAGTCATATCTGGACCCTTCTGCCATTCTTGTATCTAACTACTTGTATGCTCTTGTGTTTTCAGAAACGTGCATCTCTGTTGTACATTATTTTGTATTGTGTTCTCTAAACTGGACGTTTGTCAAAATGGGTATTTGTGCTCACATACATTTCCACTATACAAATAAAATTTGATTGCTTGATTGATTGATTCTTTCTCAGTCCACTACCTACATTCTCTGCTTCCCTCTGCATTTCCGTCCTATCACTCTTCCCTCCCCCTTTTTTTTCCCCCTATTCCTAGCTCCTCTGCCCTTTAGCATCCTGGACTAAGACTGGTAAGTCAGGCATCAGCTCTCTGTATCCTTTAGTCCTCATTCTTATTTGCCCTCTAGTACCCCACCTCACTCCTCCCTCCTAGCCATACTCCTCCATTAGCTTTCTCTGGTCTCCCTACCCCTTGTTTAAGTTTTATTAATTTTGTCCCTGGTCCCTGTACCTTCTCCTGTATTTTATTTATTTTTCCACCGCTTCCCACCCACCGATACACCCATAATATAAATTTTCTACACACTCTTCCACTCCATCCATGGTTCCTCATCCCTAACTCCTCAACTTTACCTGCTCCTGCATCTCCCACCTCTTCCATCCCTACTACTTCTAAGGTGTGCACTTTTTTCCTAGGTTAACATTGTCTTAACTATCACTTGTTACCAACATGCACTTATGACAAATAACTGCTAATTCCATGTTATGCCTCTAATTTTGTGTATGTAACTTTCAACCTCTTATTGAACATCTTAGTGTACTGTAAAGTATTGACCTTGAACCACTATCTGATCTTGTTTCAAGACTTGCCTTTCAAATTTGTGTAAGTTACATTTAGTCACTACTGTTTGTTTTTAATGTACTGTATTTTGATCCTTATATTACTATTTGTGCTCATTTTCATGTTGCAGAACCTCTACAAAAGAGCCTCTGGCTCAAAGGTATTTCCAAATCTTGCTAAATGAATAAATAAATAAATAAATAAAAATAATCCATAAGTGGGAGGAGATTGCTCTGAGTGATGGCGAGGCAGGCTTCCAGGGTGAGATAAGTGGTTAGTTTGTAGCTGATCCTCAATTTTTGATGCATGCAAAGTGTTAAGATTTCAATATGATCAGGGAAGGAGAGGGTGGGGTCGAGGGTGATGCCCAGGTATTTAAATGAGCTGACATTCTCTAGGGGTGAGCCATCAGGGGATAGGATGTTGAGGGTGTTTTTGGCTATAGCTAGTTTGATGAGTTTGGGCTTGGAGCCAAACAGCATTGCCTTTGTCTTCTTTGTATTAATCAGCAGTCTATTTGTGGCAAATCACCTATGGACATTACAGTAATTTGTGGTGAGGATAGAGAAGAGGTAGGACAAGGAGGGGTCACTATGTAGAGGATTACATCATCTGCATATAGAAGGGAGTGGCAGAAGTGGCTTTCCTGGGGAAGTGAGTTCACACAGAAGGAAAAGGGAATGGGCCCCAGGATGGAGCCCTGGGGGACACCAGTGGAAACCAGCAAGGCAGTAGAGGTCACACCCCAAGAACAGACCATGGTGCCGCCAGTAAGGTAGTCACAGAACCAAGAGGTGGCAGCAGGTGTTAAGCCCAGATTACTGAGACTGTTGAGAAGTATGTTGTGGTTCACCATGTCTAATGCTTTGGAGAGGTCCACAAATACAGCTCCAGTAAGCCTCCCAGCATCAATGTTGCTGATGATGTGGTCAGAGAAGGTGGCCAGGGCTATAGATGTGCTGTGTCCCCTTTGAAAACTGTGCTGCAGCAGGCTTAGGAGGTTGTATTTTGTGACACAGTGATTTGGTGGTGTACAACCTTCTCCAGCAATTTACTTAGGTGGGATAGGCTGGCTATCTAGCAGTAGCTGTCCATATTGCTGGCGTCATCTGTTTTGAAGGCTGGGATGACCCTAGTCTGTTTCTAAACAGAGGGTACTGAGGCAGAAGTGAGTGAGAGGTTGAAAACTGAGGAAAGATGGTAGTGAAAAGCAAACATATCTTGGATGGAATTAAATCAGTTCTATTGGGGGAATCATATTGTATGCGTGCGTCTGTCAAGCCTATTCATATTACTGTACATGATTTGTGAGTGCAGTTTCACTGTTGTCTAAATAAGATGTACAGTACAACAGAAAATATACATTGCACATTGTATTTTTGACCTGAATATATAAATTGTTACTACCATTGTTATGTTGCCTCGAATGTTATCTCTGTAATGTTTTTTTGCACCTAGCAATAATGTTTTTCTACTGTACTATATGTAATTCATTCTGGGTTGTTTCTGAAAAAGGGACCCAAATCTCAGTGGGCCTAAAAAAAGTCTTAAATAAATAAGAAAAAAATACAGAGAAAGCTGGAGAATGCAATGCTTACAGACAATACAACAGTTGGACGTCATTCATAAACAACCACCAATGACAACAACAATTACGCAAAGCCAGACAAGAGCTGTTGGAGTTTTTACAAAAAAAGGTTGAAGGAGCACTCTGTTATTCTAATTAATGGTTCTATGCAAATGGAAGCCATGAGAGTTAGCTGCTTGCCATCTGTTTGCATAAAAAAATGACTGAGAGACATTTAACCCAGCAAGCTTCTATTGGCAGAATGAAACCAAGTATTACTGGTTTCGACTACATTATACTACTTTATACAAGATGCTTATGCAGGTAGGGAACTCTGATTGATCAACAAAAAATGTAGTTACCACACTTAATGAAGAGTAGGCGTGGAACCTAATGCTGCAATAAGAGTGGATGTGTTACGAATGTCCATGAGAATTATTCAAAACCTACCAACCTACTTTGGTATTGCCCTGTATGCTGAATATCTGGGATTGTATTTAGGACTGTGATGTCCCTGTCACCGGGTCTTTAGTGATCATAACGGTCCTACCGCAACCAGGAAAGGACACAACATTGGGTGAGTCATATAGACCAACATCATTGCTAAATATGGATGTTAAACTGTACTCATTTGACAAGATTAATATCAGGACTGATACATACAGACCAAATGGGCTTTATTTCTGGCAGAGTTCTTAAAGATACTACGTGAATTATGAAACATCCTGGTAGAAAGCCTAAAATAGCAACACGCAATTATACAAATTACAGTTGATGCTGAAAAAGCATTCAGTAGCATGAACTGGGGGGTTCTGTTTCCTACTCTGGTGAAATTTAATTTTGGAGTGGGGCTCTGCTTGGGCATAAAGGCCCTATATTGGCTATATAACATACTACAGACACAAGTCAAAATAAATGGGTATTCATCTAAAGTCTTTAATATTGAGAGGAACATGCATCGAGGTGCCCCCTGTCCCCTTGCTGTTTGCTTTCTCAGTGCTGTGGTATAAAAAAACAGCATTTGCAATGAGTTGTTAATACAATGGAAACTTGCATTTCCTTGTAGCATGGTGATTGTCACCAGGTGTGGTATACAGGACAACAAAACAAGGCAGACAAAGGTTCATGTGCTTAAAAAATGCACAGATAAGTTTGTCATTTTCTTTTCTTTTCAAAAAATCAAAATAATAAAATAAATATTTATAGAAAGGAAAATAAAAGGTGTTAATGCAGCACACCAAACAAGCTGTCTTCCTTCAGTTATTTCCTAAGACACCTTCCTGTGTTCCTTTTCAGCCCAGAATTCAGCACAGTGTGTAAACCTGCACAGCTTTTTCCTTCATAGCCAGCAGCACACTAACCTTTCTATCTAACTTACACCCCTCTGGTGGTAGCTTTTTATATCATTCTAGGATGACCTCATAGACAAGTGATCTGCCCACATTTCCTAATTAAGCATTCTATGGCAAACAACCAAGTCTATACAGGAGAAAAAATGTTCTTCTAAGCCTTTTTATTTTAAGCAACTCACTTCCTTTAAGTAACAAACTATTAATTTCTTCAGAGTATAGGCTTTGAATACACAGTTGGCATAATGCCATCTGCCTCCTCCCTTTTTCTAGCATGACTGGCATTATTTTCTATATAAAAACAAGGCACCAGGGGCTGCTGTCTCCCAGTAGGGCTCATTCAATTTTAACCTCTCCTGCAGGTATGCTCTGTATATTTTATTTCAGCTTGCCTGCTTCCAGAAAAAGATAGGACTTATAAAATAATACAATATTTAACAGTACTTATAATATGTCTTATGTGCAGCCTCCTAAATAATGTAAAGGCTCTTTAAATAATAAGGGAAGGCACCTTTAGAGACTTTCACTGTCTCTACCTATATTTTGTAACCTTAAAACACTTATTTTTATGTTAGCTTGCGAGCACGTGCAAGCAACATCTTGTGGCAGTAGCACATTTCAGAGGTGTGTCAGCGTTGTGGTGAATGCAGGAGATGCTTTAGTGGGTGTGTCCCTCAGCTGCCAATCAATGAGCATGCTGTTGATGACAGCAGCTTCAAAGAGAGCCAATGAGTTGAAACGAATCTGACGTTGCAATCATGGACAGTTTCATCATTGCAGTGGCACCTCCCCCCCCATCGCTACCCCGTCAGCTCTTGCCATGTGCTGAGCACTCTGTCCCCGAGCCTTGCTGTATGAGAGCAACTTGTTTGTTACCTGTGCCTTTCTAGGTGAAACATCTAAATAAATAAATCAGCCCCTGTGCAGCTTTCCACATTGGTAGCTCCTGCCACCTGCCATACACTCCCTGGAAAGCCGACATTGGGGTGCCCAATCCCCGAGTTAGCATGTATTCCTCCCCCCACACACACATTTTGGCATACTGGGAGTCCACCCCAGTGTGCCCAGATAATTTTTTATATATTTATTTTTCTGACATCTGGACGTCCACTCCAGTTGTCGGATGCCCCTCCCCCAAGCTCACTGTCTTTGCTGACGGGGGTGCCAAATCCACATCAGCATCATGTTTCCTCTCCCCCTGAAGCTCACTTTCTTTGCCGACAGGGTTTCCCAATCCCTGCCAGCATCATGTCCCCCCCAAACTCATGTGGTGCACTGGGAACCCACTCAAGTGTGCCCCCAAATATTTTATTTTTTTTTAACCTGTAAATTAAGAAAACCATCCCCCGGTGTTTTTTTTATCTGAAAAAAAGAAAACAGTCCTTCAAAGTCTCCCTATTGCCCCCTCCTGCATGCTCAACCTCCCACTGAGCAGCCATCTCCATGCACCCCTACTACCCCATACTTAACCTCCGTAGGTCAAGAGTAGTTATCTTCTGTGGAGCAGGACACATCTGCACTCTTCAAAGCCGACCGGCAAACTCAAAAATCAAAGATAAGCACCTATTATGGCTGTCAAAGGGAGTTTCAACTTATGTTGATGTCACAGCTATTATTAGGGATTTTGGACCCACATTTTCAACATGGGTGCTTGGGACTTCACCTCATGAACATGTCACTGTCATTTCATTACTCAGTCCCGAAAGGTGATTTCACGGTTGCTGCGCAAAATCACCTTTCATGACTGATTAACAAAATGACAGTGCCACTGTTCATGAGGTGGGGTCCCAAAAAGCCCATTATGCAAATCTGGTGAACAAATTAAAAAAAATGACTACATTGCAAGCATGCACTGCGCAGTTTCTACGCACTGTTGTAATTTCACCAAATTTTAATATTTTCACTCCAGATGTTCAACATTGCCATATTGTTACACCTCCTTATGAGCAGTATAGCTATCATTGTTCTCATCCTGCCTGAAACATGTTTTCACACCTGTTGTGCAGAATGGCACAGTCGCTGTGGGAAATCAACTTTTGGGACAGATTAACAAAATCATAGTGCAACTGTTCATGAGGGGAGGTCCCAAAATGCCCATGTTGAATATTTGGTGAAAAAATTCCAACAGCTGATTGTATTACAGGCGTGTTACACAGTTTCTATGCATGCTCGTAACTATGTAAATTTTTTATATTTTCACTAAAGATTTTCAACATTACCATTTTTTCACACCTCCTCATGAACAATGCAGCTGTCATTTTTCACATCCTGCCCAAAATGTGTTTTCACACCTATGGTGCCAAATCATGCAGTCACTGTGTGAAATTACCTTTCGGAATTGAGTAACAAAATGATAGTGCCACTGTTCATGAAGTGGGGTCCCAAAAAGCCCAGGTTGAAAATTTGGAGTGAAAATACTAACAAACACCAGAGGTTTTAGGGGCTGAAAGGCATCAGGGGTGTGACTTGGGTTCGTCGGCCATAATGCTCACAGCATTTATTTATTTATTTTATTTAATTAGCATTTCGGAAAGACCTTTGAGCGTGAGCACTTTTACAAAGGTTCCACGTCAGGGTGGACAATAAGACAGAACACATATTCAGTGGTTACAGAGGCCTGTTCATTAGGCATCAAAGAGTGATTACATGAGAATTAGACAAATAGGAGAAAAACAGAGCAGTTGTAATAGAATATTAAGCTATTTCTAATTGGTTGCTCTAGGTAGCACACACCTGGAAACCTCCAGATCCTAGGTTGACCATGGCAGAGTAACTGCATAGGGTTTAAGGCTATCCCAGATGGAAAGAGGCTGGGTGACAGTGAAACAAGGGGGATTGGGTTTGAACTTACCGCAGAGAGCAAGAGGTGGGGGTAATAGTGAAATAGGAAGGGCTGTGAATGGGGGGGAGCAGCTTCAGAGGGCTTTGTCAAGTAGGGTGTGTGTGTGTGTGTGTGTGTGTGTGTGTGTGTGTGTGTGTGAGATGGGCGTTAGGGAGGGGCAGTACCAAGAGCATTTAATGAGGACTGATAGCTTACTTAAGTCCTTGGCTAGGCTGGAATGGAGGCAGGGTTCTCTAGGTAGCCCTGCTGGGTGCTACCTTGGGGGTAGGCCTGTCTATCAAATGGGGCCTGAGAAGCAGGTGAATTTTGAGTTAGACATTAGGTGCTGTTTGAGGCCTGCTTTGAATTGAGGCAGGCTGTTTTTTTGTAATTTCATCGGGAGTTCATTTATCCAGAAGGGGGCCTGATAGGAGAAAGCACACTGCCCTAGTGAGGTTCAGTGGAATGGTATGGACAGTGCTCCATTCTTTCTCTATCTGGTGATGTGTGATGAGAGAGAAGCCTCGAGCAGGTTTCCTATACAGGGTGGGGTTTTTCCGAGGAGTGCCTTCTTTCCCAGGAGGCAAGTTTGGTATTTGATCCTGTCTTTTAGGTAAAGCCAGTTTGTACGCTCTTATAGGGTGCAAGTTTGAGTGTAGTGATCTGTGCACAGGGTGAGGTGGCATGCCTTATGGACTGAAATTTGGACCCTTTTGAGCACTGTATCAGTAGTAGCTCCATAGACCACCAGCCCGTAGTCTATCATGGAGAGTATGGAGCTGGAGACTGAGATTTGGAGTGCTTCTGGGGTGAGGGATTTTTTATGCCTATAGAGGACCCCCTATCTTTGTGTTTACCACTCTGACAAGGGAGTCTATGTGGTGCATATAAGTGAGAGAGTCATCAATGGTGACTCCAAGGTACTTGAACAAGTGCACCTGCTCAATCTGCTCACCAGCCTTATTGGTGATTATCAGAAGGGCATGCCTGTGTTTGTTGTAGGGGCTGGATTGTAGCATGGCCTTGGTGTTCTTGTAATTTAGTAGCAGCTTTTGCCTACTGAACTAGTCCTCGAGTTTATTGAAAGAGTTCTGTAGTTCTGCTTGTAGGGCAACCTGAGAGGTGCTGCTGCTCAGTAGCATGGCATCATCCACATATAGGATAAGTTTGGTGTTACAGGCTGTGGGTAGGTCATTTACAAAGAGGCTGAAAAGCATGGGCCCTAGAATTGATCCTTGAGGGACTCCTAGGAGTACATCTCTGGAGCTGGATAATGTCTGCCCGATTTTGACTCGCTGGCTCCTGTGTGTTAAATAGTCATTGCACCAATTCAGAGCTTTAGGTGCCACACCCAATCTTTGAAACTGGAGTACTAGTAGAAGGTGGCTGATGGTGTCGAAGGCTTTGGTGAGGTCAATGAAGATGGACCCCACCAATTCGCCTTCATCCAGTGCCTTGTGCACATAGTCAGCGTATTCCAGCAGTGCCGTGGTGGTACTATGTTTTTGCCTGAAACCATGTTGGTTTGGGCAGAGCAGATTGTACTTACTGAGGTATTCTGTGAGTTGACTCTCCACAAGTTTTTCCAAAGCTTTGGATAGTGGGGAGAGGATAGATATTGGCCTGTAGTTTGACACCAGTGCCTTGTCACCATTCTTATGTACTGGAGTTACCAGGGCTTGCTTCCATACCTCCTGAAATTGAGCTAGAGCCAAGGATTTATTAAATAGCATTGTTATGGGCATGATAAGAACAACAAGGGTGAGAGATAATAACTTCATGTTTAGCCCATCACTCCCCAATCTGGTTTTGCCTAGGAATTTCCTGATCATCGTTAGAGCCTCCTTCACCATCACCTTCTTAAAGTAGAAGGCTGGGTGGTTAGTTGGCACAACCTTGGTCCTCCACAGGCAGAAGGTAGTATGGAGTTAGCACTGAGGACAGGTCTGTAAAGACCTGGTTAAAGGCATCAGCAATGGCTAGCGGATCTGAGGAGGATGAGTTATTAATGTTGAGCATCTTAGGGTGCTTCTTTTGTTCTTTACCAAGGATGTTCTTGATGTTGTCCCAAAACCACTTTCCATCTCCCCATGCATTGTTAAGCTGGGTCTTATGGAAATCGGCTTTTGCAAGCCTGATAAGTTTGGTGCATTGATTTCTAGCCGTCTTGTAGCACTGTAGGTCATGCTTGCTACCTGAGTTTAAGGCTTTTTCCCAGAGGCAGTCCCTCTCATTTAGGAGGGAGAGGAGCTTGCCATCAATCCAGCCATTTACCTCACCCCAAATTTTCCATTTTGTGCCTGGTGCATACATATCACAGATGGAATTGAAGCCGTCAGTGAAAAAATTAAGGGCCTGGTCCAGCGTAGGTGCCTTGTTGATGGGGGACCAGTTATAGGCAGACAGGGCCAATTTGAGGGATCTAAGTTTGCCTTTCTGCAAAACCCTGCTCTCAATGAGGTGGGGTGGGCTTTTGGCAAGTTTAGTGGTCCACATAAAGGAGATCGGAGAGTGGTCACACAGCATGTCCGGGAGAACCCTGAGTTCGGAGAATCGAGTTGGTGAGCTAGCTAAGACCCAGTCAATGTGGGTGCTGGTACCAGCCTTGTAGTTCTGCCTGGTGGGGTGAATTATGAGTTGTGTGAGATTGTGGGAAGTGATTAGGTCTCTGGAGGGTGTTGCCTCCTTACATAACCAGTTAATATTAAAGGCACCAGTCAAGATGAGTTGTGAGCCCTTTTTGAGTGCTCTAATTTCTTCCATAACAAGAGGAAGGCCTTCCTTGGCTTTTTTGGGGGGTAGGTAGGTTGTGGCGATAGTAAGGGTCTTGCCTTTTAGGCCAACTTGTATTTTTACCACTAGTAGCTCATAATCATCCACAACTTTGGAGATGGCGAGGACGGAGCAACTCAGTGAGTTTCTGACATATAACAGCAGCTGCTGCCTTTCCTTCCTATTCTATCAAGTCGAAATGCTTGGAATCCTTCAATGACAACCTCACCATCTTTGATCCTACCCGAAAACCAGATTTCAGTTAGGCAGAGTATGTCAGGGGCATGGATGGTCATCCAAGCCTGGAGCTGGTTGAATTTGGCAGTTAGGCAGCAGATGTTTAGCGATGCTATCTTTAGGCTGTTCACTATATGGACCTCCCGCTCCTCAGGGTTGTTGGTCCAGGGCTTAGGTGAACATTGCCAGAGAGTAGCAGTAGCAGAAAGATAACCTTTCTGGCAGATAGGGTGATGTTTATCTTCCCTCGTGTCTTCCATTGCCTGCGCTTCAGGTGGGGGAGGTGTCTATACGCCTGTGTTAAATTAGGCGGAAAGCTAACCATTAAGGTTACAGTTTGGGAGGTTGGCTTGGTGATAACTGTGTATGGGAGGTGTGGGAGGATAAAGAGCCTATCATTACCGGAAGTGGTAGTGGCCATGTGTATGCTTTACTTCCAGCTTACACCCAGTGAGGATTCAGAGTGGGGAGGTAGGGGTCTGAATTCGTATGTGGTACCAGCAATGCCAAAAGAGGTAGTGAGAAGTAGTAGTAAGTGGTTGCACCCCATGGTAGTTTGTTTGGTGTTGCTGGCCTGCTTTAACTGCTAGCTGGTTTATAGTTGAAAGGGTGTATAGTCAAATTAGGGTGAGGTCCCTAACAATAGGGCAGGTTACAGCAGTAATTGAGAGGAGTTAACTGGAGTGAATTCTGGTTCGCACTGGACCTCTGAAACTCGTGGTTTTGAATGCAGCTATTTTGACTGGACGCCCAGTGGAGGAGCTAGGCACTGACTGGCAGTTCTGCTCCTTGGCTGATTTTCCATCGCCTGGCGCTTTCTGATCTCAGGGAAATCTCTTTCTGTGCTGTGTTCTGGACTGAATGTTTTCACCCACCCCATCCCTCACCTCCTCACAGTATTAAATAGACCCTTACTGCTACACATTCTTATGCTATTGGCCTCCCTGTCTTCAATACCTGACTTGACCCACTTTCTTACCACCCTTTTTTAAAGCAGTCTCATCCACAGGGTCACACATTTGCTCTCAACTTTTTCTCCACTATCCAGGGGTCAGTCGGGCAGTCTGTTAGCTGTGGCCTGCTCGGAGAGAGCCAGGGCCACAGGAGCAGCTTGGGAAGCCCACAGATGGGCTGTCTGTGGAACAAGGAGGTAAATACAGAGGATTAAATACAGCTAAAGTACAATAGCATTACACCCCCACCCTGTTGCCATTGACAGGCATCGAGGTGTGCCTTGGGGTCATTGACCCTAAGGTTCACTCCATTCTCCTTTTTTTTTAATTAAAAGTTTATTGATTTTTCCAGATACAGACAGCTTGAACCAGAAATACAAAGACAGGATACAGGAATATACTGTCCCCCCTCCACCGCCCCATAACCCCCATAAGCCTCCCCCCTCCCCTCAACCCCCCAGGTGCCATCAGCATATGAAGTCGTACAGAAAGGGTAATCTGGACATAATTAATAAAAGTCATAGCTTACTCACTAGAGGGCATAGAGAACATGTAGTATTTCTCATCTTTTTTTGTAGGACCCCATATGATTTGAGAGGCTGGACATCATCTTGTCAATGAGAAGATTGTGTAGAAGTTCCTGAAACCACTCCAAATATGAGAGCTGCAAGGAGTATCTCCAATGTCATAACACTAATTTCTTGACTGATAATGCTATGTTAGATATGTGGTAATTTGTTTTAGTTGTTTTAGCAGTCTGACTTTTATTTTAGCTTTCTTTTCTTTTTTTCTATTTTTCATGTAAGTTTTCCTTTTATCGTACTCTGTTTGTGTGAGTATTGTGTTGAAGCCTCCCTGAATTATTTGCAGAACTGGGGGAGTGGAGAATTCGAGGAGCGTGAGCAATCTGAACCTGATTGTGCTTGTACTGTTGCACTATTGGATATAATTGTTGCCACTTAGCTTAACGAATCTTTATGGGAGTTGGGGCAGGGGGTGAAGAGTTTCGAGTTCCTGTGGTTTTTTGGATTGAACTGGACCTGTGAATGAGTGAATTCGGGAGTACTTTGGATCTGTGAGTACACCGACTCTGTTTCAGCAGCCTGTCAGCCTTTCAGTCTGACTGCCTTGAAGAAGTTCTTGCCGTACTGACTGCCTGAGATTTGACGGGTGAGGCCTGTGGTCACCTGATGGGGGGCTGCTGCCCCATGCTAGGCTTGAGTCTGGGGCAGGAGCGCCCATTGTCTGGCCACGAAGAGTCAACAGGGGAGCACGGTGCTGCCCTAAGCTACCTGGGGGGCTGGTTTACCCTGAAGGCTGACTCACTGGGTACCTGTAGCTACTGGTCTCTGGTCTGGAGGGAGGAGCAGTGGGCCTCTTGGTGGAACGACAGAGGCACTTGACCTTCATTTGCTTGTGCTTACTGAAAACTCCTCGTTGGTGGTTGGGGCTGCCAAGACTGTGGATTTTGAGCCTGGCAATGTCCGACCAGGGATTCGGTCCTATTGGATTTATTGGCTCTATCTGCTGACTTTATTCTCCCTACCCCTCTCCCATTGTGGTGTTTGTCTGCTGTGTGCCTACTGAGGTAAGGACCATCTCGTTTAGCTCTCCAAAGTGCAGCAGTCCTTGGAGGGTGGTGAGAGTACTCTATTGTATTAGCCATCATTGAGCTGCGTCAGTTTATTTCTTGACTCCCTGCCTGGAAGCTGAACGGTGAGGGAAGTCTGTTTTGCCTAGATTTCGGCCAGCTAACTTTTGCCTTGGGAAGTGCGAATCATGGCTTGGCCTGTTGCTTGAGGTTCTTCTTCCACGTTCTTTCTGGTACTCAGACTGTTTCATGGGACCAAGATTAACATTGACAAATGTTTTGTTTTGTTTGTGGGAGGTTGTGAGAGAAACTCTCAGACATTGACTTTATTTGATTTTATTTGTCTGCTAACTTTCTGGACATATTATTACCCTCTATTAGAGGCAGTGAGAGGGCCTCGATACTTTTGGATATATTATTTGATTGTTTGTAGGGAGAAGGAGGTGGTGAGAGCCCTCAGCTCCTTTAGAATCTGTTTGGAGATTGCAATCAACAATTCTGGCTAGTGGTAGTGAGAGTACCACAGACACTGGATAGTAAGGGTGGTGGTGAGAGGCCATTCTTGAACAAAATCTATCCATATTTTTATTTTTCCGGGTGGATGCTTTAGAAAGTGCTTTTGTGTAATTTTATTTTTATCTTATTTTTAAGGTATTTGTATGCTGCTATTAGGTAGATAATTGACTTAGCTACGGGTTTTTTCTGATATTTTTTCGCCAGAATGTGCTGGAGCCCTGCCCCCACGGTTGTGTGCTACTCACCCTCCACTCTTCATGCCCTCCACCCTTTTCTTCCTCCCCCTTTGCAGTTTGTAACTTACCAGCACTGTAGGGCACTGGGTATTGCCTGTAGGGGTAGGGGGAGGAGGAGGGCAGGGGGAGTGCGAACAGTGGAAGGTGAGTGAGTGGGGCCTTTGCATCGGGGCTGTGGGATCCAGAAGATTCCCTGGGGTGAAATGGAACCAGGACTGTGGTCCACCATGTCTGGTTTCCATACCCAAGGGCACTACCAATGTTGGTGGGCAGGTGGTTCGGGCAGTCCGGGAGGTTCATCCAACTCAGATGGTGCTATGCAATGCCAGGTCAGCTAAAAACAAGACTGCAATAATTGCAGATCTTGTTGAAACAGTGGACCTGATTTGCATCACCAAGACCTGGCTGGACGAGAATTCTGGCCCCATTTTGGAGGCTTTAACTCCAGCTGGTCACTTGGTGATTCCCTCCCAAGATTGATTCGCGGGGAGGGTGTTGCAGTCTGTTTTAAGATCGAACTCAATCTCACGAATGTACCAGTTGAGGAGGCTGAGTCATTTGAGTGTACCGTGGTAGCAGGTGTACAGTAGGTTGTAGGATCGCCCTTATTTACCATCCGCCCAGCAATGAGAGGCTGTTCCTTCAGGAAGTCACTGACTTCGTCGTCGACATGGCGTTTGAGTCACCAAGGCTGACGGTCCTGGGCAACTTTAACACCTGGATCGACAATGAACTCTTGCAGTTTGGACAACACTTCCTCCAGTTGATGACATCTCTGGGCATTACACAGATAGTTACCACTGCTACTCATAAACATAGTCATTCTCTTGACCTAGTCTTCCTCCTGGGGATTGAGGCCTCTGATTTTGGGGTGTAACCAGTTGGATGGCCCGATCACTACACCGTGGGGTTTAGTTTCAGCACCCCCTTCATAGGCCTGCCCCTGTGGAGATGGTCAGGCACCGCTTTTTATGAGGTGTAAGCTCTGAAGGCCTGGCAGCAGTACTCGACCTATTGTACCTCCCATTGGCAATCAGTGACCTGGAGACCCTCGTGGTGGCCTATAACTCGTCTGTCTCAGCGGCTCTGGATGTCATTGCTCCTGTCCGTGTTCATCCTCTCTCCCTTCACCCTTGGTCTCCATGATTTGACGGGACTTTGAAGGAGATGTGGTGATTAGGACAAAGGTTAGAGCGTTGCTGGTGGAAATCTGCCCTTGATGCTGACTGCTTTAGGTTGATGGATCATTATCAAGTCTATCAATCCGCAATCACCCGTAAGAAGGCATAGTTCCTGTCCAGGTTAATTGCGGCCACTCAGAATTGACCAGCTCAGCTTTTTCGAATGGTAGACCGACTGTGCAGCCCAGCCTTCTACAAGTTCAAAAATAGAGTGCGATGAACTTGCTCAATTCTTTGCATCTAAGGTGGCTAACATCAGGGCGGTACTCCAACCAGCACACTCTATGGGTTTTGCTGTGGATCAGCTTGAAACCACTACTTCTCAGCTTTCCTGGAGTATCTTTGACAGACCGGAGTTCATCAATGCCATGTGGTTTGTCCAGGGTGCTCACCATACATGATTAGTTGGATCCAGGACCAACTTCCCTGCTTCTGGGTTGTATTGATTCCATTGGTCTGGTCCTAGCATGGATAGTCTGGTGCTCCTTGGAAACAGGTGAGTTTCCTTGCTCCCTGAAGGAGGCGGTGGTAGCACCCCTCGTAAAGAAAGTTTCTCTGGACTCAGACTGCCATGCAAATTACAAACCAATCTCTAACCTTCCCTTTCTAGGGAAGGTGATTGAGAAAGTAGTGGTTGTGCAGCTGGAGAACCATTTAACCATCCATGACATCTATGAACCCCTCCAGTCCGGATTTGAAAGAGACGTAGTACTGAGACAGTGTTGGTTCGGGTGCTCAATGATCTCCTGATGGCTAGAGATTGGAAAAAACGTTCCATCTTGTTTCTTCTTGAGCTCTCATCTGCATTTGACACTGTGGACCATGGGGTTCTGCTTGACCACCTGAGGTTCATCTGTGGATTGTCAGGTATGGTCCTCAGGTGGTTTACATCTTTCTTCATTGGAAGAACGCTGAGAGTGGCTTTCAGGGTTTATTCCTTGGACCCAGTGTCTCTGTCTTGTGGGGTCCCTCAGGGTTCAGTGCTGTCCCCAATGTTGTTCGCAGTGTACATGCTGCCCCATGGAGACATTGTAAGAAGGTATGGGCTGAGGTTTCACTGCTATGCTGATGACACCCAGCTCTGCTTTTCTTTCGCACCCAACCAAGATGGAGCTCTCTCAGTCTTTAATAGCTGTTTCACAGAAATCCAGGAGTGAATGGATTCCAGTTGGCTAAAGTTGAACTCAGAAAAGACTGAGGTGTTGGTTGTGGATCCAACGCACTATATAGGGGGGATCGGGGGTGGGTTAACCCTCAGGACTCTTTCTTGGGGGTGTATCACTTCTGACCTCTGAACGGGTGTGAAACCTTGGGGTAATTTTTGATGAAGTGCTGTCTCTGCATTCGCAGGTGTCAGCCATCATCAAATCTTCCTTTTACCATTTTAGGAATATCTACAGAATTAAACACCTTGTTCTGCCTGGTGATCTTCCTACGCTGGTCCATACCTTTGTGTCCTTGCGCCTTGATTACCGCAACTCCCTCTACCTAGGGTGGAAATCTGCCACTTGCAGCTAGTGCAGAATGTTGAGGTGCAGCTTTTGAAGGGAACGTCTAGATCCTGTCATATTATTCCAGTGCTGCGCGGACTGCACTGGCTGCCAGTACAGTGGTGGATCACCTTTAAAGCCCTACACAGACTAGGCCTGGACTACCTGAAAGAGCTTCTGGTCTCCTACTGCCCTGGATGATTGCTCCGCTCTGCTGATGAGGGGTTGCTAGAGATTCGAGGGTGTGCTTGAAATCTTCTGGGGCCTGTAAACGTATGCCCTTTGGAATTCTCTACCCTATTAGATATGGGAGTGCACAACCATGGAGGATTTAAACAAGCCTTGAAAACACATCTGTGGGCTCAAGCTTTTGGTGAATAGATAATTTTACAGCTGTTTTTTGTTTATATTATTTTAATGATCTGGATGTTTGATGTGCTCTTTTAAATCTGTTAGGTGCCTTGATATTTTTGAAAGGCGCCCTAAAAATAAAGTTATAATTATTATTTATTATTATTATTATTAATAATAATGCAAAACCAGTAAAGTCCCCTAACAGGCATACTTCTGGAGTAAAGAAGTCCTGTAGACCTAAGAGGGGGTCAATTTTGGTTTTAATGAGATCCTACAAAGAAGAGACTTTATGACATTTCCAAAACATGTGAAATAGAGTGCCGACCCAGTCATTACATTTATTACATGTTGGAGATTCTAATCTTCCAATTTCATATAATTTGTATGGAGTCATGTACATATCATTTAGTATCTGCATTTGCATCAGTCTAAGCCTGCCCTATGTGATATATTTATGGCAGTTCTCCAAATTTTGGCCCATCTAGGAGCAGAATGGGGAAGAGATCAGCCCAATATATGGAGATTCCATCCATCTTTGGAAATACCATAGGATATAGGATGGTGTATACAGAGGAGACAGCATGTGGGGCTGATGCAAGATCCCTGCAGGTGATAACCTAGTTGCCCATGCTGCCAGTTGGAGCTTTAGTACCAAAGTGATTGAAGAGCATATGTAGAATCTGATAGACCTTAAAAGCCAAGTGTTGTGAAATTCCAAACTTACACAGTATCTCAGTAGTGGACAACCAATCATTGCCTTGAGCATGAAGGTCTTTTGCAGTGCTACGTTGTAGTTGTGGGATACAGTTTGAAGGATCATCTTTCTGCCCAACAGAAAGTTTTGGTATTGTAAAATAGGTTGGGCCAAATCTAATGTATTCACATAATTCAAAGTGGTGCAAAGTTGAGAATGTGGTCAAATCAAATGGCCTATCACTGTGTGGTGGAGTTCTGAGGGTAGTCTGCCTGCCCTGATATAAGGCAAAGCCTCTGGTGCTATTCCAGCCACGACAATCATCTCTTTTTCCACCCTGAGCCAAGTCGGGGTATATGCTGATGGTGGCAGAGCTCCTGCTGGGTTGGACCATCTAAGGTATTTACTAAGTTGACTGGCCCAGTGATATATACCGAAATGTGGTAGTTTCAGACCACCCAAGACTTTTGGTGCTACCAGTTTGTGAAAGACCCTCGTTGGGGGCTTCCCTTTCCATAGAAATTCAGTGAGACAAGTGTGAATTGATTTAAACCACGCTTTGGGGAGCCATTGATTCAGGAGATTGAGGGGATAAAAAAGACATGGGAGAATGTTCATTTTAATTATATTTACACACCCCCATAGGGTTAAGGGGAGATCCCCCCACTGCTTAAAGTCCTGTTGTATAGTTTTGAATAGGGCATCTAAATTCACTTTTTGCATTTGGGCGTCACTTTTGGATAACTGCAACCCTAAATATTTAAGAGTTTTAGGCATCTAAGTGAGTCCCAATTCTGTTACCTCCTGTTTGAGAACTCTGACGTTAAGGGGGAAGACTAAACTTTTGTCTATGTTAAGTTTGTAATTAGAAAGTGAACTGTATTCTTTGATTATTTGTAGTAGGCCCAGTATGGACGGTTTAATGTGTGTGATGTGCAAGAGAATGTCATCTGCATATGCTGCGATTTTCTCCTCTACTGAACCGAGCTTAATTCCTGTTACCCATGGGGATGTCTGAATGAAAACTATAAGGGGGTTCTAAATATAAATCAAACAGCAGTGGGGAAAGGGGGAAGCCCTGCCTGGTCCAGAATGCTAAAGGGAAGCTGGGGGAGAGCATTCCATTACAAAAGATACATGCAGTGGGGTTGGTATATGATATCTGAAGCCAGGAAATAAATCTAGGAGGAAATCCGTATCTGTGCAGGGCCCTAAACAGGAACTGCCAGTCCACCCTATAAAAGCTTTCTCCACATCTAGGGGGACCAAAGCCATTGCTTGAGAGGCATCTCTGGATGCAAAGAAAACATGGGATAGATGGTGTAGATGATCATCCGAAGGACCTTCCTCTCATGAAACCAACTTGAGCAGGTCCTATTAGAGAGGGGAGCACCTGGTCGATATGCTCAGCTATAGCTTTGCGAGAATTTTGACATCACAGTTGAGTAGGGAAATGGGTTGATAACTCGATACTCATGACGGATCCCTCCCAGGTTTAGGTAAGACAATAATCATAGCTTCCAACAGTTTGGGATCAAACACTTCAGCATTCAGCATGCTGCCAAAAAAAACACCAGAAGCCAGGGGACAAGCTGCTTTGTAACTTTTTTGTAAAAGTTTGGCGAGTATCTATCGGGTCCTGGGGCTTTATCTAAAGGGAGGTCTTTGTGACCCTGATAATGTCCTCTTCTGTGAAAGGCAAGATCAGTCCCTCAGCCTGTGCAGCAGTGAGCATGGGCAATGGAAGGTGATCCAGATAGTGGTACACTGTAGCTTGGAGGGGGTGATTGTGCATTTGACTGTATAGGTTCCTATAATAAAGCTCAAACTCATTAGAAATATCTTTGGCTTGAACTAATAATGGACCTTGGGGTTCTCTTTGCATTGCTGTGATGAACTTCGAGGATTCTTGCCTTTGGACCCTGAGAGCTAGTAGGCATCCTGCCTTCTCTCTCTGTTCTGTAAATTTGGCTTTGGTTTTTAAAGTTGCCCATTCTGCCTTCTCCCTTAATAACTCAGAATATTTATCTTGCAACTTAATGAGTGTTTCTTTTTATGAATCAATTGTTTGGTTGGAGAGATATTTCTCCCTATCTCTAATTTGTGCTAGAAGCGATTTAGCCTCCCTTTCTTCCTGATTTTTCTTGGCTACTGGTAGCTTAATAAAGTCTCCATGAATGAAACACTTAAGGGCTCCCCACACCATTGATGGTGATTGTGTCATGCCCCAATTTTCCACTGTAAACTGATCTATAGAGGCAGCAATACTATCAGCGATCTTTTTATCTTTCAAATGTTGATTGTTTAATCTCCAAATTTTATCTGTTCCTCTGTTGAGTGACAGGGAGAGAAGGCAAGTAACTGCTGAGTGATCTGAACCCACTCCAGGCTCTAATCTATTGTCCAGCATGCTGCTCAAGAGTGACTTACTCATCAGAAAGTAGTCAGTCCTGGAGGCCAAACTGTGGACCGCAGATCAGAATGAGAATTCTTTGACTGTAGGATGTAAAACCCTCCATGGGTCACAGAGGCCCAAATGATCTACTAAATCTCTAACAGCTCATTATGCAGGGGAAAGCCCCCTCCTTTCACTCCCTTAGATTTATCCAAGAGAGGATCAAACGGGAGATTTCAGTCACCCCTAAAACAATTGGTAAGGCTAAAAAAGGTGTTACTATGTATAATAACTCCATAAAAAAATGAGGAAGAATTAGAGCTGGGACCGTATACACTGCCCAGAATTATATCTAGGGATTGTATTTTACCCTTATTCAGAACATATCTGCCACGTTTATCTCTGATACATTGTTCACAAATAAAGGGAATTGAGCGGGATAGCAAGATTGCCACACCTTTACTATTTCAGCTGACTCCTGCTGCGAAGACTTGCCCCATCCACTGTCTCCTCAGTAAATTACCTTCCAGTTCTAAAAGATGGGTTTCTTGTAACATAATCACCTCACTATGCAATAACCCTAAGTGCTTAAGTAGTTTCATTCGTTTGAGAGGATGCCAGGTCCCCTTTACGTTACACATGCAAAACTTAAATGACATAGCCATGTTGTAATCTTAACCATGTTTGTCCAATCTCCTGTTGCCCAAGGATTAAAGACCAGTCCAATAACCAGCCCAAATTTCCCTTTTTGCACCTGATGAACCCCCCCAGTTGCCCATACAAATAAAGCCCAGCTCCCCCCCAAATCCACCCCCCACAGCTTCCGCTCCATCCCACTAGCCAAAATTGGCCACGTATCCAGTAGCAAGTTGAAGTGAAAAGCCTCTAACAACTCCAAATCCCCAAAACCAATTAAAGATCAAATATTTTGCGAACTAGCTCTCCCCCCACATATGGCGATCAGCTTTCCGATGCCCCACCCACCCGGCTACTTAAAACAAAACTATAATGACCCAAAAACATTCCATATCAAGGATATAAGTAATATCACTCAGAGCAGAATACCTAAAACTAGTAAGGTAGACTAGGATCCCACTGCCACTATAAACATGCCATAACAGAGTGACCGGTAGCCTTAATGGGAAAAGGCAATGGTTCCCCTTATATACGTGATTAACTATTCCCAAAAGCATTCTAAGGGTTAAACTAGTTCATCATACATGTAATATTTTGAATAAGCAAATGAAAGGGTCTTATATACTTAGCATCAGTCAAAGTGACCCACAGCCCACAGTGCGGGGGGGTACAGAAAAGCATCCCGGATTGTAGCCAAAGCCAGAAAGAGTTATTGACTTCATAGTTTGGGAACTCATTGTTAATTGAAATTGCCCTTTATGATAGGCTACAAAGCTCTAAAGCAAACAAATAGCAAAATAACATAAGTACAGTGGGGCTCTTCCCCATGAAGTCAACCCCCTGTATCTAATAGGATCCAAAACATGGAGGAATGTCACATTGGAATAACCAGACTCCTGGTCCAACAGTCAGAAAACCAAGAACTATTTTAACAAGTCCTCTTGTTGAACAAACGAGAAGACGAACAGTTAGGCCATTATCTTGGGGACAGTTCTGTGAACGTAATATAGGCCTGGATATTGGACCCCCTCAGAAAATGTCCACGAGTAGGCAAATACATATCCCAGCCATTCAGTAGGTACGCCATCTAGTTGAGGCAATTAGTGAAAGAGATTTAAATGCTCAAAAAACATACAGTTCCCTCAGATCTTCATATCCCGTTCCAGCAATGGAAAACACTTGCAGACATCCAAGCTCCATCAGCGGTCTGTAAACAGGGCTGGTCTTGCTCTCTTGAGTAGCTCCATGGTGGGTTCAACTTCTTCAAATGATGACCAGGTTTCATCTAGTAGCACCTGAAATCTGGCAGGATAAGCCATCTGAAATTTGATGCCTGAGGCAATGCATTTAGATGCTATCGGATGGAACAGTTCTCTGCGCTGGCGAACAGTGGTGGACAAGTCCTGTGTGACTTGTATTTTCTTCCCCTTCCATAGAACATCTTGAATTTCCTTCAGCATTGTTTAAACATGTTACGTTTCTTGGAATTTCAAAAAGTGAAATATAAGGGACCTGGGAGGTGCAGTAGGTGGTGGCATGGGACATAGTGCCCAGTGAGCATTCTCTAGGATGTAAGATGCCCCAAAGGGAGAAGGCCCAGCCAATTTAACCAGTAGCTTTTGTACGAATAGGATGGTATCAGTTCCCTCCACCTTCTCAGGAAGCCTGATAAGAATCACATTATTCTGCTGACTTCTACCTTCCAAATCTTCTATTTTGGCTTCTAGCTTTTTGACATGCTGGCAGTTTACAGTAATGAGGGAATCCATTTTATTCACCCGCTTCTCCAACGAGATGATCCGGGCTTCATTAACTGATGTGCATCTGGTAACCTTGTCCAAAGCTTCCGATATGGATTTTATTTCAGAAGAAAGCAATCGAATCTCCTCCTTGAAGGGTTGAAACTCAAGAAGGAATCACTCCAAAGTTAGAGGAGATGACTCAGGAGTGGGCGGTAAGGAGGTAGTTACTGTTTGTGTGCAGCCTGTAGTTGGTGGTTGCTCCCTGGGTTTCTTCGGCACTTTCTCTGGTGTGACAGTCGGCGTATGTCTGGGCAATGCCTGTCACATTTCCACCTCCATTCGAGTAGCTGAAAAATGTCCAACTGTGAGAACAAGTTCGGATACCCACTAAATGATGAATCCCCAAGCCGATCGTGCTAGAAATAGTGTATAATAAAGAAGAAACGAGAAGGGGGAATGGAGCACAATCAGAACACTTCTTACTCAGTCAGCTGCATCAAGTTACTCCTCTCACTCCATTCTCCTATACTACACCCATCTCAGCTTATTTCCTTATGGAATTGGGTGAGCATAAGGGCCAAGGACCCCAAGGCACACTGTGACACCTGTTGCTGTCTGCAGGATGGGGTGAGGTGGAATGGCTTAAGCATTATGGCTGATGACCCAAAGGGACACCACCAATGCCTTTCAGTATCTGTGGGGGAAGGGGGGTTAGCATTAGTTCAATACTTCACTGCCATTCCTATTATGTATCTCTTTAACTCCTGCACTACCAATGCCAATGCCAGCAACCCAACATTCAGCACTGACAAATGCTTGTTTCTTCTTATTTCTTGTCAGTGGCCTTCTTTCTTTTTATCAGAGGGCACTAGTAGCACAGATTCTTTTTACAGGGGCTTTGTATTGTAGATTTTCTTGTGTAGCTGCATCCGACTCCAGCGTATGCTAGCTGGGGGAGAGAGAGAGAGAGAGAGCAGAGCACTTGGTTTATTTATTTAACACACAAGGCTCTCCTTGCTTGCAAATCAGGTCATTCTCCCCCAAAAATAACTGAGACAGCCTTTTGGTTTGGGTAAAAAAAAAAAAAACAGGTTAATGAGTGTTTGAACTCTCTCCGTTTCTCAGAGTGGCAAGCTTTTCCACTCCAGGGAATTCAGTACAGAGCTGCCAGTTCTTGATTTTATTTATTTCCCCAGGTCACTCAGCCTTATTTTGTCATTTTATTGTTTTAGAGACCAGCGAGGATGTTTTACTCACAGAGCATCTTTGTTTATTCAGAAACAGAGCCGTCAGTCTTGCTCAGGCTGTGCCAGACTGCTCTGCTCTTTCCATTCTATTTGTTTTTTCTGACAGCTGAAATCCCCAGCCACTGGGTACATATTTAATTTGTGCCTTTCTTCTTCTGACCCTGCAGGTCTCTCCTAGAAAATGATTTAACCCCATAAAGCAAGTGGGGGTGATTAATAGCCCCGGAGCGGCAGCAAAAGTAAATGTAAAACAGTTTTGCTGCTCCATGGAACAGTGCTCTTTTTCTTCTCTCTTAGAGCACTACCAGGACGATTGATACCGACGGCATCATGAGGGGATATTTTTTTACCAAAATGAAGAACACTGCACTTTGAGGGATTGAAATGAAGATTCCATTTAATAGACCACTCCTCTAATTTACTTAGATCTTCCTGGATGACTGAATAGTCTTCTGTGGATACACATATATTAGTAATTTTGCAGTCATCTGCATATTTGACAATATTACTTTTAATATTGGTGGATAAGTCAGATATAAATATCTGAAAGATTAATGGGGCCAGAACGGATCCTTGAGGGACCCTGCTTTCTACCTTTATCCAGCCAGAAGTGTGACCATCAATAGTTACTCTCTGCCTCCTATCCTACAACCAATTTGAGATCCATTGAGTAAGTACAGGATTGATCTTACACATCTGCAGCTTCTGAACTAGAGCTCTATGAGGAGCAGAGTCAAAAGCTTTTTAAAAATCCAATAAGATGACATCACAGGGTTTGCCTTTATCCAAATTATCACTTACAAGATCATAAAAGCCCACAAAAAATTGTGGTACATGATTGACCCTTAATAAACCCATGCTGGGTTTGATCTAAACCTGTAGTACCAAAGATAATTCATCCTTCAGCATTCTTTAATTAAGACAGATTCACTACCCAAAATAATATCCAGTAGATTAGGGCCTCTAGTTGGAAAGGTGACATGTTGTGTTAGACTTAAGTCTTCACATAAGGTCAGAAAATCCTTAGTCAATTTAGACTTTGCTGAAGAATTAGCCCAGTCTATATCACCCAAGTTTAAATCGCCCATGTAAGCCATCCCTAGCAAATTTTGTGTTACTGTTGACAAAATGTGTCCAATGATTAATAAAGACTAAGTTGTTAGTAGCACACCAACTAGTTAAGTCTTGCATTTATCCTTTCAATGGTGTAATTCTTTTCCATTTTGGCTCATGGAATCGGAAGAATGCCAGAAATGAAGACGTTGCATTTCTTTGATTTAATCTTATTGCCCAATTCAATAAGTTCAAAACAAATGTCCTTCTCATGAGTGTAGCCTGCATTGTTAGTGCCTATGTGAATAATCACATTAGCTGGACAAGAAATGAGAGAATCTATTCTAAGGGCTATGTCCTCAATTCTGGCACCCGGAAAACAATATACTGAGACTTGGTTACCATCAGAATTAGATATATAGGAACCCATATATTTAACTGTGGAGTCACCTATGATAACAGTAGGAAGATTTGTTTCTTGAGAAACATTATATGAATCCTAACTTGCATCTTCATGAGGTAAAATGGAAAATTTATTATGGGATACGAAACCATGCTCAGGTGAGTGAAGTGACTGTGGTATTTTAGATAGGTCGGAACGTACATAGTCTGCTCTCCTACCCTTCTTATATTTTTGTTTTGTAATTGTTTCCCAATTACCATCAGAAAAATGGTTTGATGAATGATTTCTGCTCCTTTTGTTTGTAACTGAAGGAATTGGAAGGCAATTTAACTGTTGTGATAGTGGTGTTTTATCACTGCAGATATCCATTTCGTTAAGTGCAGAATTTGTTAGGGAAGCCGCTGAGCCAACTGTTGTCTCAATGTTTGGCGTATTTAGAGCATTAAATGTGGGCTCCTAATTAGAGCCTTGCAATGAAAATGAAGATTGGTTCGTTTTGAGAAAATTATGAACTATGTTATCAAGAAAATTTTCAAGTTCCTTAATTTCCTTTGCTGCTTGAATTTCTCTAGTCAAGGCTGCAATTTTCATTTTCATTGAATCAATTTTCTTTCTTTCTAAACTAGAGATTGTGGGAACATGATATAACACATGTTTACAACTGGAACATACTACCAGCATTTGACCAGTTTGCAACATAAAGTCATCAGTTTTTAACCCTGTTTCATTCATATTTGCAGCGCTTTTCAAACACTGAACACAAGGGGAATTACCTTGCTGATATAGGTTAAAGTTTGGAACTCACCCTTTAAGAGGTAAAGTAAAGTTGGTAATATGGCCTACTATCCTGCTATCCACGCGAGACATGCTCAACACGTCCGCAGGGATGCGCCTGTCTCTGCGCATGTCTCTGCACGCTTGTCCACGTGCGCTCGCTCTGTTCGCTAGCACGAGCGCTTTGTAGCTGGGACCCAGAAATCACAGAGCTCGTAACTCGCAACCATTATCCCTAGCTACAAACCACAAACACCTGTAAAAGTTTGTAATTCTTTGAACCAAATCTGTGCCAGGTATATGCACCCAATGCAGTGCTCCTGCCTAAGGATGGAATACAGGTTTAGCTTGCCCTGTGACAGCAGCCCTTGAAAGGAATAGAAAGAGCTTCAAATGCAGCAAGGAGTGAAGAACTAAAGCCTTTGGTAATATAGCATACACTTAAAGGTTTGTACTCATAGGTACCTATAGGCGCCTTTTCCTGGTGTCTGTTGTCTGTCTCACGACTTTCGGCCATCGCACAGGGCAGTTACCGGTGGAGATGTACACTGAATTTTACAATTTTACACACTGAGCGGACTGTTCACACTACGAGCACTTTGTAGCCGGGACCCAGAAGTCACAGAGCTTGTGACTAGCAACCGGTGTTACAAAGGTTCCTTGTCAATAGATGCAACACAGTAACAAACAAATACATAAGCTGGGGAAAACCAGGTATCAGGAAAATAGTTGACAAATAAAGCAATTACAAATATTCTACAGTGAAGATGACAAACTCAAAGCACACTTTGCAAGCACAGAGATTCTAGAAATACAGAGGCAGGCATTCATCAAATAGAAGTCAATTTGCTAGACCAGGGGCACCAAAAGGAAGGTGAAAAAGGGCTTTTTCATTGACTTGGAGACAAAAGGAGGGGGCAAGGAGTACAGAAGGGCACAGAGCAGAACTTAGGTACCAGGTAGACAATGTTAGTGGGAAGGGGGAGGTGTCAGTGGCAGATTATGGGGTAGCCTACTTAGGAGTAACAGACACATTTATTTTCTTCTGTTAATAGGGTTCTCAGGACCCTTTTAAATAGACCAATTTCCAAGTCCTCCAGGAGTATAACAGGGAGATCGTTTAACCATTTGGGCCCATGAAAGGCTAGTGAGCTTTGAACCAAGAAGGTTCTCTTGAAAGGCACCTGAAGAGCACCTTTTGCTGATCTTCTGGTGACTTTAGCGGTAGAGTTGCGCAGGAACAATGCAGCAGTAGATGTGGGGGTGAGACCTAGTAGGACTTTTTTGCCAATCGAGCATGTTTGATACCTGACCTGAGGTTAAGTGGGAGCCAACCTGTGGAGGTGTATGGACTACATGTGTGAGTCAGGTGATTAGTCCCAAGAGCCAGACGGCAGGCCTTGTTGAGTAGTAGAATTACTTGCCTTGGTGCAGTCTCTGCAGCCAAACTGTAGATAACCAGCCCATAGTCTATGGTGGATAATACAGAATTCTAATTCACTAATATAACTTGCTGTTCACTGTTGATTTAATTATTCAAATGTTATCTCTGTGTCTTTTGGTACAGACATAGCAACTTAGATTAAGCACCACATTAGAATCACTGGTATTATGCAGAGCTGTAATCCAATCAGGGTTCACACTGTTTGGTGTGCATAATATGGGAAAACATGGTAAATTTCTTTCTCTTCCATTATGGAGGTGGAGATTTTGAAAGGCTTCTTTTGGACATACAAATAATAGCCATCAATCACCATCGGCTAATGAAGGCCATATAGTATAGTGGTTAAGAGCACTTAGCTGCAGATCTGGAGAACTGGAATTGAATCCCACAGCCACCATTTGCATCCTGTGTGATCATGAGCAAGTCATGCAACTTTGCTGTACTCCCAGGATGGACCTGAAAACAAGCTTCAGCTTAGTGTGTCTTTCCTGGCCAAACACTGTAAAATAAACAAAATAAAAATAGCCATGCAGCTCATGGACTCATGTACTTAGCTATTAATTATATAATTAATTATGGGACAATACATGTTTTTACCTCCGAGGATATATCTTTATGATATAGAATGACAAATTCAATTTATTAAGAGTAGTAGTACCCTCAATGTACTTTGGCTAGTTACTTAAGCTCTGTCCAAATAAAACAGATGTAAACCTCCCCTCATGGGGGGGGGCTTACTTGCTTCTGGTTGCATCTCCCTCTTCCTGTGGTGTTTCCTAGTCAAGAAAGGTTTCCAGGCTATTTCTATCACACTGTTACCAGGGGGCAGTGTGGCTGGCCTGTTATTTAAGCCCTGGTCCCCTGGGGTAGGAAGGAAGATGAGGAGTTGGCATCTGAAGTAGGCACAGAGCTCCAGGGGGCCACTGTCCAGGAGTCGCAAGGGAAGCGTCGGTGCGACGCAGGGTTGGTTGGTCTCTAAGGGAGGGCTGTAGGAGTTTTATGGCCATGTGGGTCTGGGAGGATGCGGTCATCTGCTGCAGGAGGAAGTACAGGCAACTGGGTTAAAGTAAAAGGACTGAATGGAACCAAAATCACTTTGTGGTGCAGAGGCCTCTGTACCCTGTTCTAGGTAAAGGGTAGCCTGGCAGTGAGGCTGGTGTAGTAGTGGCAGATTTGCAGCAGGGTTTCTGGAGGCAGAAGCTCTAGGGTACTGCTCCCGTGTGGCATGCTGTCAGGGGCAAAGTCTGAAGGCCAAGGGGAAGTGCGGCCTGGGATTCACCATAAAGCCTGCCATGCCTGTGTCGAGGGCAGGCCCTGGGACCTACCATGCCTGTGTCTGGGGTAGGTCCATCACATCCATTAAGGGCCATGGTTCTGCTTGAGGGAACAGGTTTGGTAAGGTTGGGAGGTGACGCTAAGCTTGCACAGCCTGTAAGGAATTGGAGAGCTAAGGAATCAGTGGCACCAAATTTTGGCTCAGCCACGAGAAGCTTAGGCTGCAATTTGCCCTGAGGCCCATTTCAGCTCAGCTGGCACTGGGAGGAGTAAGGCACTCTCCCGCTGGAGGTTAAAGTGAGAAAAATGGGAAGGTTTATAGGCTGTATTCTGGTTATTCAAGATCTCTGTCCAAGGGAAAGCAAAAGTTCTATGTGGAGCCAGACTGGTCTAAGTTCTGGGCCTAGAAATGAAAATCTTGCCGCTGTGCTACGTGTGTGACTGGAAAAGCTTCTGACTGTTTGTGAGCTCATCTCTCAGCCCCATGAAGCTGCTCGTGGTTCTAAATGAATATTTCCTTGGACGCAATCATTTCTATGTCCAGGACTAAAGTTTTATATGTTTGAGAAGATGGTTGTGGTGACTGATCATTTGCCAAATTAATTAAGGTATAATGAATTCTGCTTAATCACTACAGTATTTATTCCCATTTTGGAGAGTTTGACTCCCCCCCCCCAGTGAGAAAGCAGTGGCAGAGAATCACCTGCAGGGAAGATGTCTGCTGCCAGTTCTAATGTCAGCTGCACCAGAAGTGAGTTGTTTAGGAGATGAAGGTCTCCTTAGAGAAATAGAATATGGCATCAGTTAAGCTACCTCATTTTACATCTTGCCTTGAGAGAGAGAGAGATACAGTGAATGTTTCTGGTCTGTGCTCCCCTCAATTCAATAAAATCAGGACCCCTAGACACAAGTTTGAGGATCAGGAGAGGGTTACAGATGTAGGAGTTCATCTGAGATTCATTTCTGAAAGGACTGGTGACACCACTGCTGTGGGGGAGTCAAGAGGCCCCAGCTGAGTGCGGGGTCTGGTGGTTCATGGGTACTGTTGTGATAGGCCACAGGCAGCTGGAAGGCCCTTGTGTACATAGCTTTCTGTTGGTGCCTCCACATCTGGACTAGTGTCAGGTGATGGGAAAGGATGATGCTGATTGGTCAGCTCCATGGAAGTGTCTGGAAGGGAGCTGTGGGGAGGCCCCAATTTGCTAGCCTAATGAGTGAAGAAAGTGAAAGAAACTAAATGTGTGATCTTTAGAGAGAGGCTGTTTGTGAGTCTTTAAAACCAATTCATCAGACGACTATGTTGGAAGGGTTTTCATCAGAGAGAAAGCCCAAGGCACTGGTTCCTGCCTCTCTGTTCACTTGACTTTGGAACTCAGCAGGGAAGAGAAAAGCTGAGGAGAGATGTGTAAGATGTGGATATCATGGAGAGGGGATAATCAAATTGCCATTTTATACCATTTACTCCTGTATTGTCCCAGGGGGACTTTTTGAAGGAACACCATTTGGTTACCCCTGGCATTATCCTACTAGTACATCAGTGGGAACAGCTTCCTTGCTTTCTCAAGGAAGCCTGGCTTTGGGAGCTGAAGCCAAGTTAGAAGTGCAAGAGAGTGATGACCTGATAGTAGACGTAAAGGTGGAGCCTCCGGAGGTGAAGATTGAGGCCATGGAGGGGTCATCTGAGGGTGGCAAGTGGGAGTATAGCCATCTGTCCAGCTCCATCCTGCTGGCTGTTGATTATCCCCATGTCAGAGAGAGGGGCAGGGGTCTGCAGATGTCAGCAGGTGACCCCCCAAGGCCCAGGGAATCTTTGGTGGGATCCCTGCCTGGTGACAACATTCTCAGTGCAACAGCTCAAAGTGAGGCCCCTCCACCATATTCTGTACAGCCTGTGGTGTAGGTGGAGCCCGGAAAAGAGGAAAACTGGGAGGAGGCTGCAGCATTAACTCCCAGAGGATCATTAAAGAGATATCAGTTTTCAGATCATGAAATCCAACAGATGATTCCCTGGCCTTTTCACCAGCCTGGCATAACTGTCCCTGACACCATCCTGCGCCTCTCAGTGTAGAGCAAAATGTTCCAAGAAAGGATGGATGGCCTCCTAAGACGTGATCCGGCTAATGCGGTATACTGGACTAGAGACTAGAGTGGCTAGAGCCAGGGGCCACCCAGTGCACCATTGTAAGGGATCTACCAGAGTGGTCCCAGGCTGAGAGGTGGATTAGATGGAGAATGCATACAGAGTACCCCACTGTGGAATATCCCTATATTCCTGAGTGCCCTTGGGATATAATCAAAGAAGAGAGGAATGACTGGGTGTTCAGAGGAATAGTTACCAAGCTGCAGTCAAGGCCTGGGGGGACAGGCCATATCTGTCAATAGATCATTCAGAAAGCCAGAGTGATGTGTTTCTATAGGCCCTGGGCTGGTCTAACCCAGTTTAACAAATTTCACGCTAGTGCAAGATTTGGCTGGATGCAGAGTTAAATACTATGTAATTTCGAAATACTCATTTGGAGATGAGATAACAAAGCCTGATCCAGACTACTACTTCCCCTGGGGTAGTGGGCCCCCTAGCTGAAACAGACTAACTGGAGTGATAAGTGACTGACAGGGCTGTCTCATGTTGGATTTGCATCTTTACAACTGGAATTGTTCTTTTGGGACTACATGCTGTTTCTCTTCAAAGGAATGTTTGCAAGAACTGCCCAGGAGAAGCCGTCTAATGAGTAAACATCTGACTTTGAATGCTAACTTGGCCCCTGAGTCTTGGAAAGCCAAAATGTCTTGTTTTTCAAAAAAAAAAAAAAGGAAAAATACGCTTTAAAATTTTTCTTGTTTTGAAATTTTAAAATAATTAAACGTTTTTTATAGTACATATCTACCTCAGAGTGAATGGAGAGTGAATGGGAGAGTGCTTGGAGTATGACTGGGTAAGTAGCCTGCCTGAGTGCTTAGCAGATTTAATTTGTTCAAAATGTATCTAGTTATTTGTATAGCCTCGAGATTAGAGTAACGAGCTGTGAATGAATTTGGTACCTGCAGACCTGGGTTTGATTCCCAGAGCATCCACTTGTATACCATGTAATTCTGAGCAAGTTACTTGACCAACTCAAAGCTCCCAGGTCACCTCTGAAAAGAGACAGTTGTGCCTAGTGGGCTTTACCCCGTTAACAAAGACTATATAACAAATAAAAAATTTGTTAGATAGCAGTTACTAAACAGCCTGGCTAGAATGACAGCTTACTTAATTGTTTGTTTTCCAGTTTACTTATTTGGGCCAAACTCACTCCACTGAGTGGTTAGGTAGGTGTTCAGGTGGGTGTGGGTAGACGTGTCCAGTAGAGTGTTTCAGCTGGGTTGAGGAGTGCGCATACCCACCTAGTTGGTAGGGCTGCTGGAGGTGTCAGTTCTGCCCAATTTTCAGGAAAAAAATGTTTTTAAAAGAAGGGGAGAGTGTAAGCCCCCCTAGCTGGGTGGGCATACCTGCCGTTGGTTTCATCTCCCCCTTCCTGTGGTGCCCCTAGTCAAGAAAAGTTTCCAGGCAATTACTATCACCCTGCCATCTGGGGGCAGTGTGGCTGGCCTGTTATATAAGCCCTGGTCCCCTGCGGCAGTATGGGAGATGAGGAGTCAGTAGCTGAAGTTGGCACAGCGCTCCAGAGGTGGTTCCCTCACCCAGGAGTTGGCAAGGGCAGTGTCGGTGCAACACTAGGTCGGTTGGTCTCTGAGAGAGGGCTGTAGGAGTTTTGCAGCCATGTGGGTCCAGGAGAATGTGATCATCTCCTGCAGGAGGCTGGACAGGCAACAGGGTGAAAGTAAAAGGACTGAATGGCACCAGAATCCCTCTGTGGTGCAGTCCAGGTACCCTGTTCAAGGTAAGGTGTAGCCTGTCAGTGGGGCTGCTATTGCAGTGGCAGAGTTGCAGCAGGGTCTCTGGAAATGGCTGCTCTGGGGTACCATTCCTGTGTGGCATGCTGTCATGGGCAGTCTGAAGGCCAAGGGGAAGTGTGGTCTGGGATTTTCCATAGGGCCTACCATGCCCGTGCCTGGGGTAGGTCTGTCAGACCCATTAAGGGCCATGGCTCCGCTTGACGGAACAAGTTTGGTAAGGTTGGTAGCCGCTGCTAAGCTTGCACAGCCTGTAAGGAACTGGAGAGAAAAGGAATCAGTGGCACTGAATATTGGCTCAGAATACTGTTTGGGTGGCTAATTGGGAGCAACTGTGAGAAGCTTAGGCTGTAATTTGCTCCAAGGCCTGTTTTGGCTCGGCTGGCACTGGGATGGGTAAGGCATTCCCCCGCTGGAGGTTAAAGTGAGAAAAATGGGAAGGTTTTTGCATGTCAAGGCTGTATTCTGGTTATTCAAGATCTCTGTCCAAGGGAAAGCAAAAGTTCTGTGTGTAGCCAGATTGGTCTAAATGATAGACCTAGAAGTAAAATCTTGCTGCTGTGCTACATGTGTACCTGAAAAGCTGTTGACTGTTTGTGAGCTCATCTCTCAGCCCCATGGAGCTGTTCCTAGTTCTAGATGAATATTTCCTTGGATGCAATCATTTCTAAGTCCAAGAATAAAGTTTTATTTGTTTGAGAAAATGGTTGTGGTGACTGATCATTTGCCAAATGAATTAAGGTATAATGAATTCTGTTTAGTAAAGAATCACGGCACTCCCTCACACACCAAATGAATCAAAGGAGTCTTGAAGTGAATTCCATCAAAAATCTCAAGTTCTTTTATTTTTATGTCCAGCAAAGTGTTGAACACCCTTCTCAGGTACAGGAACATGGCTGTTGAGGAAACTTCTTAAGTTTCACCCAATCTTGGGCTCTGAGTGCTGTGATTCTTTACTAACTAGTAAAACGATCTTAATTAACTTTACTCAACTATCCTGAACAAACAACTCCTCCTACTCGATCAAGTGCAGGAGTTCAGATACCTTGATATTACACTGGACAGCTCACTTTCTTGCAACACTCATGTTAGTCTTATCTCCAAAGTCATGAACTCAAGGTTAGAGATCCTCTACCACCATCGCCACTGCCTGACCACTGAGGCCATGCGCATAGCTGTAACTAGCTCCGTCCTGTCCATAATTGACTATGGGCTAGTTTTATATGGGCCTGCAATGGATACCTCCTTAAAAAGAATCAAGACTGCACTAAATAAGTGCTGGCGGCTTGTGACAGGAGCAGGTAAATGAATGCATACTTGTGAATTCTATAAACATTCTAACTGGCTCAGACTTTGTGGGAGGATAGCCTGCCAGACCTGCCTCCTAGCAAAGAAAATTTGCCTCTTCCTTAACCCACCAGCAACACAGGCCTTTATGTTGCCCACCATAAACACAAACCGGTCCTCTTACCTGGTTCCATTCTGCTGAACCTCTCAATCCCAATGCTCCTCCTATGTCAGGGCTCCATCCTTGGTGAACAGACTCCCTCAGAGGTTTCTGTGGAGAATAAGCTAGGTCCATACAAACGCAAACTGCACCATCACCTCGCTAATCTCAACAGTTGTAACTATACCCACTAGGATTACTTGCCGCTCCTTCACTTATTAAGCCCCTTCTGCTACTTACTCCTCTCTTTCCCACTCTCTCCACACTCACTCTCCTCCCCTTCTTACCACCTCTGTCATGTCTGTTCACCTTCTTCCTTCCTCTGCATCCCCTTCCCCACTGTCCCCTGCTTTGCTGTTCACCTCCTTCCTGCCAGTCCTTTCCCCTTCCCCTCAATCCAACTTTACTCTCCGCTTAACCTTATTCCACACCTCCTCTTCCCCTTCTCATACTTGCCCTTGCACTTCTGTGGCCACCAGCACTTAAATTACAGTCATAATTTATGACTGCCTCATATCCCTACATCCTCTCCCCAACCCCTTTACTCTTTAAAAGGTATTCTGTATCATCGTTTTTGTCCTATGATTGTATATATGCTATATGTAATTTTACATTGTTCACATCTGTTCCACTTTTGTTGTTTCATTCCACAACTGTATCTGATGCGGAACCTTTGTAAAGGAACCTCTGGTTCAACGGTATTTGTAATCCTAGTACTCAATAAATAAATAAATAGTTTTTGCTTTTCACTGAGCACCCCGACCCTAGTGCAAGGCTGTTTTTTCAGTATAATGCATTCTGCTTAATCACTGTAGCACTTGTTTCCATTTTGGAGAGTTTGACCCCCCACCCCTACCCAATGAGAAAGCAGCAGAAGAAAGTCACCAGCAGGGAAAATGTCTGCTGCCAGATCTAGTGCCAGTTGCACCAGAAGTGAGTTGTTTGGGAGAGGGAGGCCTCCTTAGAGAAATAAAACACTGCTTCAGGTAGGTCGCCTCATTTTCCATCTTGCCTTGAGAGAGGTCCAGGGAGTGTTTCTGGTCTGTGCCCCCCCAATTCATAGCATTGGGCCCCTAGACATAACTTTGAGGATCAATGGAGGGTTAAATAAAAAGCAAGCATCCTCTGAAACTCAGGCCCTTGATGCCTCATGGGCAGCAAGCCTATTAAACTAATAGAACAGTAGGAGCTACCAGTTGACGTGTTTCCTGAGGACTCCATAACAAGACGTGAATATAGTAGCTTTCTGGTTTGTCTTTGTCTCACTTTGATTGCTGACAGTTACTTTGTATGTCTGTTTTATCTCTAAAACAATAAGCATACAGTTTAAAAAATAACAAAACAGTGGTGGTGCACTCCACTTACGGTTGGCAAAATAAGGCTCATTGATTACTGTGATCAAAGTGCCACTGATTAAATACCAGTACAAAGGGTACAACTCCAAATTACATAAACTAAATACACGCAATTGTAATATTATTAGTTGTCCTTTATAGATGTGATGGGGGGAAATGCATACCCAATAACAAATATACAGTATATCATACTGTATGCTATATAAAATAAATAATAAAAAAGGGAATGCCTTCTCACAATGACAGTATGCATGGCAGTCTCTCAATATAAACATTTATCAACCACGTGTAGCACTTTTCTAATTACAGGTATACAAATAAAAAAACTGATAAAAAAGAGGAAGAAACAAATGACAGATTATAAGGGGAGGTAAGGGGTTGGAACGGGGACTGGGGGGGTAATTTGGCAAAGAAAAAATAACAAAATGACACCTTACGCCCAGTTCAGACCCAAAGTATCTTTGATCCCTGGTGATTGGTTTTGTGTCATCATAGTAAGGGAAATGCATTTTTATTCTCGGATAGGGAGTGTCTTGTGTCTCTGAATATAGTCATGTGGGATATAAGACACAAAATTATGCATCATCATTAATGTCTTACATTGCGTATGATTCAGTTTTTCACTTTGTTGAATTGCACTTCACAATGAACAGATCCAGAAGCAAATGGTTTGATAACTTTTATTTTACCAACATAGATGTTATAACAAAAGAAAATAGTGCTCTAGCTTTGGAACCAACCAAGTCCTTCTTCAGAAGCTTTATGACAGTTATTTAGAAAATCCCATATTATTAACACCCAGATAATGCATAAAAAACTGAAATAATTCTCATTGGTTTAACATACTCATTTGAAACACTACAGAAGATTACTTCAGAGAAGCTAATTAACACCAGTATGCTTTTAGCTGAGAAGCCCCTGAAAGTCAAAGGTTATCAGAAAATAGCAACAAGCAGAGAGTTTTCCTCACATAAATTTTAAAATTTCTCAGTATGTTTCAAGAAAACAGTCTAATGAAAACAAAACCTTAGGATACTATTCTCCCAAATTACATGTAAAATAAGGAGCTTACAACTTTAATTGCAAGTGTCCTTGTGTGTTAAAGAACACAGTCAATGAAAGGCAAACCTGTGGATGATAAATACGTGCTAAAATGAGGCCTAACTGCAAGTTAAAACAAGCCCCAACATTAAAATAAACGGAAATTATATATATATATATATATATATATAATATATATATATATATATACATATATATATATATATATATGTCATACAGAGGGTTTAAAATGAAGTTTACTTAAAGTGAGCAAATGTTTCACACATAATGTAATATAGAACTTAGCCTGAGGCATTTTCCCAACTATACTCTCAAACAGTTAATATATTCCATAACTTTAAGGCCTTCAGTGTTGTATCAGGATTTAATACATTATAATAGCTGGTGATCCCTGTTATCAACCCGTTTTGGAGAACTGTAAAAAGTCGTATCAACCCGCAAGTTGATACGAAAAAAGCGGGTTGATACGACTTTTACAGCCTCGCGCCAAGAAGCCTGCAGCACTCGCATTCCACAGTAAACAGATTCAAAGCACTTAAGCACCGTGGAGACCCGTGGCCAAAACGCTTCTACTTCCTTAATGGTAGGCACGCCACTATGCTAGTACGTTATGTGATGTCAGTGTGGGGGCGTGCCTACTAATGAGATGTAGGAGCATTTAGCCTGATCTCCTCGTAGTGGAAATCGTAAGACATTTTTTTTTGCTCACCAGTTATTATATAAAATAAAACATACATAGGGGTAGAAATGGAGTTTTTTTACACATCCTCGTTGTGTGATAATATTAAAACCTCTCGAGCTTCGCTCTTGAGGTTTATATATTATCACACAACTAGGGTGTGTAAAAAACTCCATATCGACTCCCTACATATGTATTATTCTCTATATAATATCAGTTGTAAGTATAAGTGCCAAATAAAAAAACAAAACTACTTGTCAAGGACCCCCAAGAAACTGAGACTATGAGCCTGATATGTACAGATTTCAGTACAGTGTCAGTGCATAACAAATATGTATAGAATCAGTCTACGGAATCTGAATAAAAACTTTTAGGAATTAAATCCCCCAGCCCACCCCACTTCCCGGGGAAAGATTAGAATGAGATATATGCACAGCAGTCCTAATACGTCATCATTCACACCAATCTTTGCAATATTTACCCAAAGGAATTAAACCTTTCATGAACCCCCAAGTAAATGAGATATGCATCTTAATATGTACAGAATTTAAAAATGTGACAGTATGTAATCCAGCCACAGACAACTAGTAGAAAAAAGTAAATATTCATTATATATGAGAACTAAGAGTCATAGCCTCTGTAAAACTACTATGTCATGTGCCTGAAGAAAAGCCTACCTCAATATCACCACAATAACCACTTGCACTATACCCACAAAAAAACACCCACATAACAATTGCCCCATGCCACACTCCCCCTCCCCCCCCACACACACACATTCACACAGTGCTTAGGTGAGAAGCCAACATGTTGATAACCAGATAAAGGGGACTCTTTAAGTATAAAACTAAAAAAGCAAATGCTCGCTGAAGAACTATAGTATTTATGTCCATCCTTTGAAGAAAAAGTCTGTGTAAGTGTAAATGGAATAATGTGTCATATACCCCACATCGATGTTCAGTCCATCCGACACCATATTGTGAAGTAAAATAAGTCTAATTTCAGAAGCCCGTCTCTGCTGTGTACCGTTGAAATGTCCTTTTAAGACCATCACAGACATATCTGAGATTGAGTGGCCATCCTGGGAGAAGTGTTGCGCCACTGGTTTGTCAGTCATCTTCATATTAATAGAATGCCTGGGTGAATTCATTCTAGAGCAGAGTTGTTGCTTTGTCTCCCCCACATAACCTGTGCAAGGACATTTCTTGCATTGAATGAAATAAACAACATTACTTGATGTACATGTATAATTCCCCTGTATCCTGAATTGTCTGTTTTGTGATGTAACCACACAATCTGAAGCGGAAATGAGCTTACAAGTCTTACATCTGAGTTGATGACAGGGTCTGTCCCATATGATGTCATGATATACTGTTCTGGTTCAAGCTGACTCCTTATAATCAGGTTGGCTAAATTAGGTGGTTGTTTAAAAAATAGTAGTGGTAGTTCTTGAAAAATACAATTAAAGGTCTTATCCTCACTAATTATTGGGTGGAGGTCCTTAATCATCTTACGTAGAAGTTCAAGGTCAGGATGATATGTAACTACTAAGGGTATTCTGTTGGTAGTGATCCTTTCTTTATATATTGCAGTAGTTGTTCTCTCGGTACCTGTGTTACATGTTCCACTGCTCTGTCAATTTCTCTGGAAGAGGGTCCCTGCTTAATAAAGGTGTTTTTCAACATAGTCAAATGTGTGTCTCTGTCTTCCTCATTTGAACAGAGGCAGTGATACCGAAGTGCTTGACTATATATGACAGATTTTTTTATGTGGCTCGGGTGATTACTTTTCCTGTATAAGTATCTCTGTCTGTCTGTTGGGTTCCTGTAAATACAGGTATGTAGGGTTCCATCCTTGATGGAGACAGTGGTATCCAGAAAAGTTACACTGGTGGCAGAATATTCCAGGGAAAGCTTTATGGTTGGGTGGAGGTAATTAAATTCCTGATGAAAATCCTTGTGTGTGCCAGTGCCCTCTGTCCAAACTAGAACAAATCATCAATGTAACAGTTGTAAGCGAGTGGTTTGTGTGCGTGGTGCCTTAAAAAGTTCTCTTCCAAATTCACCATAAAAAGATTGGCATACTGTAGAGCCATCCTGGTGCCCGTTGCTGTTCCCATAGTTTGAATATAATGTTTACCATTGAAGCTGAAGCTGTTATGTGTCAGAATCAATTCAGTAAGCTTCCCCATGACTCCAGGATTGATGTTGTTGTCCAAACCTTTCTCATACAGGTATTTAAGGTAGGCTGAAATGCCATCTATGTGCGGAATATTAGTGTAGAGGGATGTTACATCCAATGTGGCTGAAAGGATATCTGGTGGTAACTTCTTATAACCAGAAAGTTTATGCAGGAAGTGTATAGTGTCCTGGATGTAACTATCCCTTTGTATGATAAGCGGTTTTAAAATGGCTTCTACAAGCCCTAAGATCCCCTCTGTCAGGGTACCATTACCAGAGACTATGGATCTACTCACACTACCAGGCTTATGTATTTTAGGCATCATGTAGAATGTCCCTGGCTTGGTTCCACTGGGGATGAGGGCCTTTAGTTTGTCTTGGACATGGTTTGGAAATGTTCCAGTTAACTCCTGTAGTTCTCTTTTATATTCTGTAGTAGGGTCACTTTCCAGTACTCTGTAGTAAGTATGGTCACTTAGCTGCCTGTTGGCTTCCTTAATATAATCGTCACAGTTCAATATCACCACTGCAGAACCTTTGTCAGCTTTTTTTATGATAATGTTGAGATTCGATTTCAGTGTTTGTATAGCCCTCCGTTCCAATGGAGAGAGGTTGTAATGGGCCTGTTTCTGCCTATTAAGAAGCTCACCAGTAACTCTCTGGAGAAAGCAATGAATGAAATTGTCTAGTTTGTTATTACGGCCACTTTGTGGGGGGGGAGACGCAGATGGTTTCTTTTTCTTATCCATTAAATTGTTACTGTTTGTGATTTATTCTCTGCCGTAAAATAGTTGGGAAAATGTCTCGAGCTCAGTTCTATATTACATTATGTGTGAAACATTTGCTCACTTTGAGTAAACTTTACTTTAAACCCTCTGTATGCCATGTGTGTATATATATATATATATATATATATGTAACCCCTCACCCCTGCCTTTTTGCCAAAACAACAGGTGACATGCTGTTGAAGCTGACAGCAGTACCTGGTGGGGACCTGGGTTCGGGGAGGATGAGGTTACTCGGCACAGGGGGACCTAGGTTTGGCTACTCTGGACAGGGGCACCCAAGTAAATCCGATTACAGGAAGCAATAACTGTAATGTCCAGAACCAGGAATGGGATTCTTCAGTGTGGCTTTTATTCACATAGTAGCTGAACAAACAAAGCATAGACGGTCCCCCATGGGGCTACATTTCCTGGTAATGCAGATTAGAGACTACAGAACACTTATTCACCACTTTCAGCCCTTAGGCTCTGAACCCACCAGGCACACAGCCCGGACTTGCACACAGCTTTGGGTACACAGCACGACTTGTACACACTTGGGTTTTCCCCATGAGCCAGGCTCTGCCGCTGGCCACTTGATCTGCGGCCCATTGGAAGAATGAACCAATTATCCTGTCGTGGCTCCCCACACCACTTAGAGTCGGTGACTCCTAGAGAGAATTTTCCCTTGCAACCCCACGTCTGGGTACTTCCCCCATCACTGGCCAAGTGCATGAGGCAAAGTAGCAACCACAGCAGAAATCCGTAGAGGTGGATCTGGTTACTAAAGATGGGGGGTCCGCCCACCTCAAGCTCCCACAGCCCATACCCGGCCATTTCCCTGGGAAAACTGAACCATTCCTTTGCTGAACTTCTAAATGTAGATTAAAGGGTAGATGATCTGGTGCATCTCCACTACATATTACTTGAATCACACAACACTCTAGCATTTGACACTACTTTACTTGTTTGGCCCATTTCTCTAGGCTTCCCTAAATGTAGTGCAATCCCTAGATTTTCACACATGTCCCAGGGTGAAAAAAAACATTTTGCCCTTTTAATCAGAGCAGACACTCACCCAGGTGCCCCACAGGTGACTCACAAATCTTCCATCTTTCAAAATAAATATTGAACTAAACAGGCAGCTTTTCTTTCACTTGGCAGAATTAAGGGGATTGCCCCAGGAATCTGCTAGGGATCTTTACACCCCCCCCCGGAGGGAGGGGGCACTGAGACCCGAACAGTGGTCTCCACCACTTGAGCACAACTTCACTCCTTCACTTACTGAAGACAAACTGGACACTGACACTACCCTTTGAAAACTCCCAACATTCTATCTAACTCCCTCTGCTGCAGATTCCAATGTGGCTTATGCAGCTACGAAAGTTCTATTGGTGATGTCATCCCTCAGTCTCAGCTGAGACTGAGAACAGAGTGAGACAGTGTGAAACCCATTTAACTGGAGTTTCATAAGCTGCCTTCCCTGCCTACCACTAGGTCTTACTGGGATTCTAGTAACCCCTGGTAACAAGGGGGTACACTCACCCTTGACCAGGAAAATGACTGTCCGCAGTCATTATTTACCCAGCCTTAGGCCATCCCACTTTATGTGCTTCCTGCAGAGGGGGGTGATCAGGCCCCCTCCTACCATGTGCAAGCACAGGCAGGCAACACTAAGGGCCTAGAGGCCTTTAGCTGACATATCAGCCTCTACACTAGCCACTTACTATGGACACCTATTGGCTCTGGTAGAAGTACCCAGAGCATAGCCCTGATAGATCAGCACTGCGGTCCCTGCTGCAGGTCAGGGCCACAGCCTGTCTATCCTCCCTAACCCTCTAGGGAAAACCTATCTGCCTTTAACCTAATACCCCAAAACAAAAATTACCCAGGGACCTCCCTGACCTTGGGCAACCTGCAACCACACCATTAAAATACCACATTACTGTCTCCTCCCTACCCCCACAACCACATCTGTGGAAGAAAAGGGTTAATACAGTAACCATAACAATAACACCGCTGTACTTTAAATTTCTACACAATAAAGCACTGACGAGGAACTCCGATGAGCCCCTCCTCCTCTTCTTCTCTTCTCTTCTGTCTTTCCAGGAACACCTGTAAGAAAAAGAAAGACAAAACACACTCCTAATCTGCATACACAGACTACCTAAACCCCTACCATCAAAACACCTCAGAATCCCAAAAATATCTTTTTAGAAAAAAGGTAGAAAAACAGTATTTACATTAGAAAACAATGACATTATTTACAATACACATTTGGGGGGATGGAGTGCCCTAAAAGTCCCAACTAATGACCACAAGGCCCGAAGGCTAGTCCAATAAAGAGTCTCTCCTGGGCCGGAGCCCGGTGATGCACAGTTCTAACAGGCCAAAGTCCAGAAGGGGAGAGTCTTTGCAGACAGTTCACACATTTTGAAGTCTGTTAGTGTAGGGTGTGTACTGCAATGTCATAAAGATAAAGTTCGGACTTACCAGCCACTTGTAGTACGAGATTCGGCACCAACCTGCACCTCAGCCGAAGACTCTCTCTGGCAGCATTTCTTCCGATACAGCTGGGCGGACATCTTCCAGGAACCACAGGATGGCACATCTGGGAACAGCTGGGCTGATGTCATCTCTGGAGACGGAACCTTAGAACAGGAACAAAAAGAAAACAGCTGGCCCGACATCATCCGATTACCAGGCAATGAACAGGATACAGCTGGGCTGGTGTCCTTTCTGGATCTGAAGTCATCTGGTGGGTCAGTCGATGGTTTCCTGGGAAGGACAGTACACTGTAGACTGATGAATGTGGGGCACCTGAGTACTGGATATTCATATTGGCGGATCAATAAAGGCACTTCACAGTCTGGTGTGGCAGTATTGACTAGCACTGCTCGGCTCTCCATTTTGTAGGCACAGGCACATTTGCTGAGAGGTCCTTGCACTGAGGCCAATAGTACCGTGGGTCAGGAGCTTGAATTATTACCCCGTCTGGGTGCACATAATTCACTCAGTGGGAGATTTCATGTCCCTCTCCATCCACTATTCTCACTCCGTCTATGAACAGTGTCCTGCCTCTCTTCCACTGGGTATACTTTTCGTGGAACAGTCTATTCTTTACATG
The DNA here is from genome assembly GCA_016271365.2 of Neoceratodus forsteri. NCBI lineage: Eukaryota > Metazoa > Chordata > Ceratodontiformes > Ceratodontidae > Neoceratodus > Neoceratodus forsteri. Next base: position 755,086,201 of record CM057451.1, read on the forward strand.
CTTCTTGGCCCCAAGATGCACACTTTTCATTGCTTCATCCCAGATCCAGGATTTCCTGCAGTTCTCAATCTCTTCCCAGACTTTTTGAGGAAAGGTAGGAAAGGTCATACCATAGATCTCATTTGCCTTTCTACGAACCAGTCTCTCCTCTTTACTTGCTTTGGTCAATCTGAGACCGCTGGCCTGGCTTGGGGGTGGCCAGTCCTGGTTCTGCCAGCTACACATCCTTAAGGAAATTAGAAATGGATCCCTGACTTTTTCCTCCTGTAAAGCCAGGCAGTGGCATCACCACTTTCTTCCATACATTCCTCCGAGGCAAGATCTTGAGGCTGTGTACCGTTCCTTTTCACAAGACCACATAGGTTCCCCTCATCTTCCTCTTCACTGAGGATCTGAGCCCAGGAGTGAGCAGTCATTCTCACTCCGAGACTATCCACTCATCACTAGGTGCGGAGGTCGCACCTCCCGCCTCAAAGGCCTCCCCATCTCATCTTCACCTAAGAGATTTGGCTGGCCCCCAGGGTCTATTGATGCTTTATCCGAACTTTCCTTCTGGGATCCAGCATCTGAAACTTCAACTTCTGGTTCCGTCTCTAACTCTGCACCCTCTAGCTTTGTGCCACACTCCCCTGAGGGGCCTTCCTCCACAGGTTCCACCTGGTGCTGTGTACTGCCAACTGCAGATTCCTGAATTTTTGTCCATGTGGGGGCCAAATGAATTGGAGGCGCTTTATACAAGCCATATTTTTCTAGGTATCCAGCACAGTGAGGAATCATGAAGACATCCCTTCCAGCTCCCAAGCATATTTAACATACACGCACTGGATAATTAGGAATCGCCACCTGAGGAGGCAGTTCCCCTCCATAGCACCACTTTGCAATATCTCTCAGTCTATTTACTGCTGCTGTTACTGCAACTCGGGCATGATCTGAGTAACGAGCTGGTCCTGAAGCCATAACTGCAGAAAAATAAAAAAAGTTCACTGCAACTGAAAGTCCCACTTTATTGAACACGCTCTTTAGCTGTAAAATGGCTCATCTGCTGCTGTGTTTACTTTACTACCCCACCCTGTAATGGCGGCGGCAGCACTCCTGTGCATCAACATTTAGAATCTGGGTCAAGCCACTGCGCCCCCGATTTACACAAGCTACTGATAACTTTTGCTCAAACTGCACAACTTGCTCTGATCTTGCTTTAAACACATTTACAGGATTTTTCATGGACTTTTTACAAGCTGAAAACATTTCTTTTATTACAGTCCCTTAAAGCTTCAGGTTTTTAGCACAGGATTGCCTGTATTTCTAGTGCTGCACTTTACTACATAGAAACATAGAAACATAGACTTTGACGGCAGATAACGACCGCTAGGCCCATCTAGTCTGCCCATTTCCCTACCTACAGGATAGGCCACAGATCCTAGTTAACCAACAGCCTATTTCTTCCTACCCCCCCACAAGAATTGCCTTATGTCTGTCCCATGCATTCTTGAATTCTCCCACAGTTTTAGACCCCACAACCTCCTCAGGAAGGCTGTTCCATGCATCCACTACCCTCTCTGTGAAATAATACTTCCTCACATTGCCCTGAACTGCCCTCCTTCTATCTTTAAATTGTGTCCCTCTGTTCTTGCAAGTCTCTTTTCTGAAAGATGCTACCTCTTGGACTTTGTTGATTCCACTGAGGTACTTAAAGTTTCTATCATGTCCCCTCTCCTTCTTTCCTCAAGGGTATACATATTAAGCTCCTTTAGTCTCTCCTCATCGGCTTCTCTTGCAGACCCTGCACCATTTTAGTTGCCCTCCTCTGGACTGCCTCTATCCTGTCTATGTCCTTGCGGAGATGGGGTCTCCAGAACTGGACACAGTACTCCAGATGGGGTCTCACCAACTGTCTGTACAGAGGGATAACAACTTCCTGTTTTCTGCTGCTGATGCCTCTCCCTATACATCCCAGTATACCCCAGCCTCCCTACTGCCTTCTCACATTGCTTGCTAACCTTAAGGTCATCTGATATGATTACCCCCAGGTCCCTTTCCTTTTTTGTTGTTACTACCTCCCACCCATTGTGTATTCTTCCCTGGGTTCTTGTTTCCCAGGTGCATTATTTGCACTTCTTTGCATTGAATCCTAGCTGCCATACTTCTGACCATTCCTCCAACCTTGCAAGTCCCTTTTCATCCTTTCCACGCCTCCTTGTGTATCAACCCTGTTGCAGATCTTTGTGTCATCTGCAAAAGGCATACTTTCCTTCCAGTCCCTCTGCAATGTCACTGATGAAGACATTAAAAGGACTGGACCAATACTGAACCCTGTGGTACCCACTAGTAACCCCCTTTCTTCAGAGTGGACTCCATTTACTATTACCTTCTGTGTCCTGTTGTCCAGCCAATGTTTTACCAGGCTACCACCCTGGGTCCCACTCCCAGGCTGGTTAATTTGACTATTAATCTTTGTGTGGGACTGTGTCAAATGCCTTGCTAAAGTCTAGGTAGGCCATGTCCACAGCCCCTCCCTGGTCTACTACCTTGGTCACCCAGTCAAAGAAATCTATTAGATTCGTCTGACATGACCTTCCGCTGTGAACCCATGCTGCCTTGGGTCCTGTGCTCCACTGGCCTCTAGGTACTCGACTATTCTTTCCTTCAGAAGTGACTCCATCACTTTCCCTACCACAGAGGTCAGACTGACAGGTCTGTAGTTTCTGCCTCTGTCTTGGACCCACTTTGTGAAGGGGAATCACATCCGCCTTCCTCCAGTCCTCGGTACCACACCATTCTCCCATGATTTATTAAAAGAGTAGCCAGTGGTTTCACTAGTTCCTCCTTAATTCTTTTAGAATTCTGGGTGAATTCCATCAGGACCCATTGCTTGTCCACCTTCAGTTTTGAAGTTCTTGCAAAACCTTTCTTCTGTGAAAGGACTGGATCAACTTCTTCAAGAGTGCTTCTATTAACTGGATTAGGCACTTCCCTCCTCTTTGTGAATACTGAGCAAAATATTCATTCAGTATTCCTGCTTTTCACTGTCCCCTCTGCCCACCACCGTTCATTCTATTCAGCCTCACTGTCCCTCCCTTTGTCTTTCTCACTCGCTGATGTACCTATAAAAGGTTTTATCCCTTCTTAACTGAGTTGGCTATCTTTTCTTCGTTGGGCTTTTGCTATTCTGACTTCCCTCCTGCTTCCTTCTGCCTTAACTGGTACAGCTCTCTGTCCTGCTCCTTCTGTGTTTCCTTATACTTCGGAATGCTATCTTTTCTTCCTGACTTTCACAGCCACCTCTTTTGAGAACCATAGTGGCTTTTTCTTTCATTTGATTTGTTTATTTGCTTCACACAAAGGCTTGTTGCCTCTGTGATGGCAGTTTGATAATTCCCATTGTTGCTCCACTCCTTCTAGCCTGTTTGTTGGTGCTTTTCTGAGGCACTCTCCATTCTTGCCAAAGTCAGCCCTCCTAAAGTCCAGTACCCTCACTTTTGTATGGCTTGACTCTGTAGCTGAGTTTAACGTGAACCACACTGTTTGATGGTCACTTGTCCCCAGATGGCAACCCACTTCTAGATCTGAGATCCTCTCACTGCCCCCGTTTGAGAGTATGAGGTCTAAGATTGCTCCCTCACGAGTGGGTTCCGAAACTAGCTGTCTAATGCCTGCCACCTGTAGGGCATCAAGAATGGCCCTGCTCTTGGATGTGGCTGCAGCAAATGTGCTCCAGTTAACATCTGGCATATTCAGGTCTCCCATCAACAGTATCTCCCCTTTCTCTGCCATTCTAAGAATGCCTTCTATCATATCCTTGTCCATTTCTTCCCCCTGACATGGGGGTCTGTACACAACCCCTGTGCGGATTGTGGTGCCTTTCCAGTCTCCAAGGTGACCCACAGTGCCTCCTCTCCTCCCTGTTTACTCTTTTGTTCAGTTGCTGTTATCCCTTCCTTTACATAGAGAGCTACTCCTCCCCCTCTTCTCCCCTGCCTGTCTCTCCTGTAGGTTATGTACCCTGGTATGTTAACATCCCAGTCATGGTTCTCTGTGTACCATGTTTCTGTGACTGCTACGATATCCAGGCATCCCTCTTCCATTAAGGCCATCAGCTCAGGGAGCTTGTTGCCCAGACTACGGGCATTGGTACTCATTACCCTCCATTTCCTGATGGCCTTATTCCCTTTTGCCCCATCCCTGTCCTTCTTGCCTTTGTCACTTTCTCCATTTACCCCTGCCCTTCTCCCTATCGACACCTCTATGTTGGTGTTTGCCGCACTTACTACCGTGATTATTTGGGGGGGGCTAGGATTTTCCTGCTCCTTTCCAGTGCCTCCCCCCTTGGCTAGTTTAAAAGCTTGTCAATGAAGCATTTAAACCTATCACCTAGGATCCCTCCGGACAGATGCAGCCCATCATGCCAGTATAGGCTTGCATCACTCCAGGTGGACCCCCAGTCCCAGTGAAGCCAAATCCCTGAGCTCCACACAGTTTTTCAACCACTGATTGAATCCATAGTGCGGAACACCTAGCCTCTTCTATGACATAGATGGTAGCACCTCGAGAGAAAGGTTACCGTGCGTGCTACTTGACTAAGGCCCTTCCCAATTCCACAAACTCTTCCTGCACTTCTCTAATCCCTTTCTTAGCCAGGTCATTTGTCCCTAGGTGGACAATGACATCCAGCTCCCTCCCCTGTGCAGCTGCTCCAGCAATCCTAAGGATTCGCTCCCTGTCCCTCCAAGCCATGGCGCCAGGCAGGCACCTCACCTCCCTCTCCCCTTCCTCCCCCAGTTCTACCTTCCTAACAATGAGAGTCCCCACCAGGAGTTGTTTCTTCCTGCAGGGTCCCCTGCCACCCTCCTGTGGGTCTCCTTGTGGAGGTTCCCAGCATCCTCCTTGGACTCCACTGTGGGTGCCTCCATAGAGGAACCACACTTTTCCAGAATGGCATAGGAATTGTGGAGAGGTACAGTGGGAGGGATGCACCTCTGTTCCACCACCCTCACCCTCCCTGAGCCCACTGTGGTCCAACCGCTCCTCTTTCTTGGCAACCTCTGAGGCAACGGCAGTGGCACTGGTGGTCCCTGGATGGAAGAGGAGGTCCCACAAATCCTGGCCAACCCACAGTCTCTCTCTGGCTGCAAACTTTAAACTGAGGCTAAATTCATTACTATGCACACAGTCAATGGCTTAACAGGCTTGCACTTGCTGGCAGGACATTACACAGTCGTTACTTGCAAAGCGACTACACTGCTGCACACACATTTTATATGGCATAGGCTGAAAATCACTGTTTGAGCAGTTTCTTGGTTGTTTACTTACTGTTATCAGTAGCAATTTGCTGCAATGGGGAAAACGGCCTGCAGCCAGTTCTTGGAGGCCTCAGAACAGAAATGGGTGGGCAGTCCTAGCGATCATCTTCTCAACCACCAAACTTGCAATTCTGACGATTGATTAGTGGGTTGAGCCCGATTTTAAACTATAAAGTCTATTTTGTACTGTTTACAATGCTTTGAACACTCCGCAATGCTCCTCCACTGCCAGTACACGCACTCCACTCACACTCCCTCTCGAATGCTGCGGCAGTCTCTGTAGAGCTGGCTGAGGGGTGGGACTGATTGCAGCCTGACCAACCACACAACACCATGCAAATGAGCCTCTTCTTCCTCGCGAGGGCTCTTCTCCTCACGGCGATCGTCGAGCAGGCAAATTTAAACTGCAGAATGAAACTTTTTTTTTTACCAACTGACTCCACGGCGGGAGAAATTTCAACCATTTAACATAGCCATTACACTTGAAAGTCTCTCAGTTCATTCAGAAAGCATTTCCAACATCCAGGGCATAATTATCCTGTTGCTACCCCTAGTCTTCCACATTTTTCTTCACAACAGTTTATTTTTAAGCAGGCAAAAATGCAGTAAACAATTTGATGCCAGACAAGGGCACACTCTTTGGCTTTACTGCTCCTTGGTAAACAGTTGGCATTTATAAACAGCAGCATAAGACCCACAGCACACAGCAACACACACTAGGGAAATTGCTTCAGCTTTTTTGGGCTATCCACTGCCAGATAGCCAAAACGCTAGCCCCTTGCCTGAGCACCTTCCTCCCAGAACAAAATCCAAAGCGGTGCCTCCATTTTTGTAACCCCTCACCCCTGCCTTTTTGCCAAAATGACAGGTGGCATGCTGTTGAAGCTGACAGCAGTACCTGGTGGAGACCTGGGTTCGGGGAGGATGAGGTTACTCGGCACAGGGGGACCTAGGTTTGGCTACTCTAGACAGGGGCACCCAAGTAAATCCAAACACAGGAAGCAATAACTGTAATGTCCAGAACAAGGAATGGGATTCTTCAGTGTGGCTTTTATTCACATAGTAACTGAACAAACAAAGCATAGACGGACCCCCATGGGGCTACATTTCCTGGTAATGCAGATTAGAGACTACAGAACACTTATTCACCATTTTCAGCCCTCAGGCTCTGAATCCACCAGGCACACAGCCCAGACTTGCACGCAGCTTTGGGTACACAGCCCAACTTGTACACATTTGGGTTTCCCCCACGGGCCAGGCTCCCCCGCTAGCCACTTGATCCACGGTCCATTGGAAGAATGAACCAATTATCCTGTCGTAGCTCCCCACACCACTTAGAGTCTGTGACTCCTAGAGAGAATTTTCCCTTGCAACCCCATGTCTGGGTACTTCCCCCATCACTGGCCAAGTGCATGAGGCAAAGTAGCAACCACAGCAGAAATCCATAGAGGTGGACTTGGTTACTAAAGATGGGGGGTTCGACCACCTCCAGCTCCCACAGCCCATACCCGGCCATTTCCCTGGGAAAACTGAACCATTCCTTTGCTGAACTTCTAAATGTAGATTAAAGGGTAGATGATCTGGTGCATCTCCTCTACATATTACTTGAATCACACAACACTCTAGCATTTGACACTACTTTACTTGTTTGGCCAATTTCTCTAGGCTTCCCTAAATGTAGCACAATCCCTAGATTTTCACACATGTCCCAGGGTGAAGAAAACATTTTGCCCTTTTAATCAGAGCAGACACTCACCCAGGTGCCCCACAGGTGACTCACAAATCTTCCATCTTTCAAAATAAATGTTGAACTAAACAGGCAGCTTTTCTTCCACTTGGCAGAATTAAGGGGATTGCCCCAGGAATCTGCTAGGGATCTTTACACCCCCCCGGAGGGAGGGGGCACTGAGACCCAAACAGCAGTCTCCACCACTTGAGCACAACTTTACTCCTTCACTTACTGAAGACAAACTGGACACTGACACTACCCTTTGAAAACTCCCAACGCTGTAACTAACTCCCTCTGCTGCAGATTCCAATGTGGCTTGTGCAGCTGCAAAAGTTCTATTGGTGATGTCATCCCTCAGTCTCAGCTGGGACTGAGAACAGAGTGAGACAGTGTGAAACCTATTTAACTGGAGTTTCACAAGCTGCCTTCCCTGCCTACCACTAGATCTTACTGGGATTCTAGTAACCCCTGGTAACAAGGGGGTTACATATATATATATATATATATATATATATAAAATTTCTGTTTATTTTAATGTTGGGGCTTGTTTTTAACTTGCAGTTAGGCCTCATTTTAGCATGTATTTACTATCCACAGTTTTGCCTTTCATTGACTGTGTTCTTTAAAACACAAGGACACTTGCAATTAAAGTTATAAGCTCCTTATTTTACATGTAATTCGGGAGAATAGTATCCTAAGGTTTTGTTTTCATTAGACTGATTTCTTGAAACATACTGAGAAATTTTAAAATTTATGTGAGGAGAACTCTCTGCTTGTTGCTATTTTCAGATAACCTTTGACCTTCAGGGGCTTTTCAGCCAAAAGCATACTGTTATTAATTACCTTCTCTGAGGTAATCTTCTGTTATGCTTTGAATGAGTATGTTAAATCAATGAGAATTATTTCTGTTTTTTTTGCATTATCTGGGTGTTAATGGTATGGGATTTTCTAAATAACTGTCATAAAGCTTCTAAAGAAGGACTTGGTTGGTTTGAAAGCTAGAGCACTTCATTCTTTTATTGTAATATCTATGTTGGTCCAATAAAAGATATCAAACCATTTGTTTCTGGATCTGTTCTTACTAGGACCAATACGGCAAGTACACTATTTGTTTACTTTACAATGAAGTACTTTTGAAACTTTGCTACTATTGTAATTTGACTTGTTGCTTGCAGAATGAAAGAATTTGCAACAAAATAAATATATAGCAGATGAAGAGATACTGTTTCTTGAGCTTTCATCAAATGTTCTGAAAATGATTTATGACACACATGTAGAGTCATTTTTATTCCTACCTTGGGTGCTCACCCCACTCTTTTATATAGTGAGTTTTTGTGCTCACATGATTCAATTAAATTTAATTTAGAGACCATTATTTAAATCAATAAGTGACTAAACAGTGTTGGTTAAGGCATAAAAAATACCAATCAAATTATATTGCATGAAGGGTCTAAAGTCCAAATCATCGTTTGATCCATTGGGTTTCAAGCTGAATATCCACCGCACTCTATATTATAGAAGTTTCTTTGTCCTATCACTTCTTCTCTTCAATGGTCCAATCCTTTCCAGGCCTATGATATGGTGGTCATTTGGGATTGCCCATATAGTATTCAACAAAGTGTGCACCAAGGGGCATGTCCTGTTTGGTGTGAACATTGTCACTGAAGTGTTCCTGTGTTAAACTGACCACTGGTGATTGGTAGCACTACTGCTTGCGATGCTGATGTTCTGGGTTCATGAATGATCCTGGGCCATCAGAGGGCAGGCCAAGGGAAGAGGATTGAGCATTTCAGAGGATGCTTTCCTCCTATGGAAAGGAGGGTTCACAGTCTCTGCTGTGCTACCACCATCAAGGTAACTACATGTGGCAGTGCAGATGAAGCTGGTGCACAGGGAGGGAAGATATCAAAAATGGTCTCCAACATGCACTGACATGTATGTGCTGTCTGGAGGCTGAAGTGCTGCCCCACATGTAACACCTCTCTGGGTTGAGAGATGAGATCACTAGACTCCAGGTCAAGCTGACCAGGATCCAGCTGGCTTTGTCCCTCACCCAGGGGCCACCATGTCCACTGTCACTGCCCCAGAGGATGCCTTGGGCAATGAGGGCTGGCTGGACACTGGTGGGCTCTTGGAGGGTGGAGGTGGCAGGGCAGGGGCACATTCCTTCACCGGTGCCACTATGCAACTCATTTTGCCATTCTAGCAGGAAAGGACTGCCAGGAGGTGGCACTCATAATAGTGGCAAGGGAGGATGTGGAGATCCTCCAAAGGAGATGAATCTAAGGTGGATGGCAGAGGACCCCAGCAGAAGAAGAAGAAGAAGAAGCAGCTTCTGGCAGTAGACTCAGTCATTAGAGGGATGGATTTGGGAACAGGGAGGAAGGGTGGAGATGGAGATATGGTGCCTGTCTGGTGCCACAGGTTGGAAGGATGGTCAGCAGATCATAAGGATCACTAGGGTAGCAAGATGGGGGGGAGCTGAATATCACTGTCCACCTGGGAACCAATGACCTATCTAGGGATGCAGCTGGGATTGCTCATGGGGAGCTGAGGGATCTGGGGAGGGGCCTCACACAGGTAGCATGCACAGTGGCCTTTAGCATGGTGCTACCTGTATGCAGCTGAGGGGAGGACAGAGAATACTGTATCAGGTGCTTCAACTCATGGCACAGCTGAGCTCTAATTGGCTCTTGTTTGGAACTGCTCAAGCGCCACACCTCTGCCACCTTGCTGATGTCCTACAGTCTGCTGTGGTGTGGGGGTGTCTGCTCCAAGCCCCCTTGCCTCCAAAAACAAACTCAGGATGTGAGGAAGTATTTCTTCACTGGGAGGGTGGTGAATGCTAGGAACAATCTTCCAGTGGGGGTGGTGGGAGCAAAAACAGTGTGGGATTTGAGCAGGCATTTGATAAGTATAAAGGAAACCTGGTATCGAAGGGGCAAGGGGGAGAGGTGGTTTGAGACCAGTTAGGGTCATTGTTGGCAGACTAGGCAGGGAAAAGAGAGGCAGACTAGGTGGACCAATCGGTCCTTATCTGCCAACAAATTCTATGTTGCTTTTTTCTATGCATGCATGTGCATGTCTCTAAACTCACTGTTAATATACTGTGAAGAGCGGGGAGAAGAGCAGAAAAATAACTGGATGAAACAACATGAAGCTACCCCTGTTTCATAGACTCACACACTGCCGACTGAAGCACCCACCTCTGAACTGAGCTAGCATTCCATTAGAGGCCTCATCCCACCCCTGACAGCCCCACCTTGGGGGCAAGCCAGGGAGGACTAAGATGTGGGATACGTCCAGCAGAAGATGCGTGATGGGCTGAAAATAGCGGATACAGCTGAAAGAAGGGCCAGCTAAGTGAATCATACAGTAAACTAAATATAAATGTGTTCTTATATTTGTATCTTAAACAGTCTGGACATATGACTTACATACAGGGACACTGACTCTTTGCATTCATGCAAAAATGGCCAGAAATGTGGCCAGTGGAATTTTAAAAGTCCTGGTGGCACCGAACAGAAATAACATTTGTTCATGGATTCTACATGATCTGTATCCCTTAAAAGATACAGTGTAACAGCTTCTGCTGTACTGCCTTGTTGCTGCTTGTTCCTGCTGCCACCGACTCTGCTAACTCAGAATTGCGATTTGGGAGGATTCCCTTTTGCTGCTCTCCTGGTGTTGATCTCCATCCTAAAATATTAATTTACAAGTAAGTCAAATTTCAAGTTACATTTTGTTTTCTTTGATCTGCTACCGAGCGTTATATCAAGCCCTATAAATGTTTGGCTTTTTCAACCTCTGCACCAGCTCTGGGTTCAGTCAGCTTTTGTTCCTCAAGAAAACACAATTTATTAATTAAAAGGCTGTTACAGAAGATCCACTTGTTCCTGCTTTCCATCCTGAAATCAATTTTAAATTCACTGCTGAGTGATGTACAGAATGTGAAATGGGATGAGATGGCTTGGGAGAGAGGCTTTATGTACAAATGCAAAAATGAATTGTCTGCTTATGATTTCTTATTTTAAAACTTTAATATCTTGTACATTGTGCAGTCATTGTGTACAGATGATGGGTGATATTTTATTGTGTATGATTTATTGTACATATTGTACTTGTAAATTTCATTGTTTGTATCAATCAATCAATCACTTTATTTAACCAGGCATACACACTATTGAGCAAGCTCATTTTCAAGGTGGTCCTAGGAATAAATACAATACAGTATACTTCATAAGATTACAATTACGGTGGACAATGGTGCAAAAAAAAAAGAAAAACATTGTGAAGGTGCCGGTCAATATGGGCCTATATATACCGGTCAATATAATTAACATGCAAAGGTACATAATGATAAGCTTTACTGAAATGAGAAGAGACAACAATCCCATATAGTCTCCGCTGAGTAAGAGCTCATACCTAAATGATAAAAAATAAGAAGGTATTAAGGAATAGGGTAGAAATTGGGGTGAAAGAGTAGGCAGCCAAAAGGGAGGCCAGAATAGGTAAAAGGTAGAGAATTGGCAGGGTCATCTTGGATTAAGGGAACTAGGCTTGTAGGTCCTAGGTTTCTGTTGTTAGGAATGTGGGGTGGATGAGATACTTAGGCATAGGATTTGAGTGTGGCACCCGAGGCTTAGGGGTCATCGGCATCTGAAACAGTTGCTTGATTCCTTCAGATAATCCGTTAATAGAGCTTTGAATGTGAAAATGCTTGGAAGTGAGGATAATTTTAATGAGTCTTGCATAGTGTTCCAAAGTGATGGAAGTGAGAAGTTGATTGCTGCTGAGCCAAGGGTAGTTTTCACTCTAGGAATCTGGAAGCAGATTAAGGAGAAGCATCTCAGGCCATAGGAACCTTTAGCCCATTTGAAGATGTTCGAGATGTATGCAGGGGAGGTTATCAGATAATGCTCTAAAAAACCAGAGGAGAGCATTCCTTTTTCTTCTAGTTGAGAGTGAGGTCCATCCCGAAACCTGGTATAGATGACAGTGATGTGTACTACAGGGTAGATTTAAGATAAATCTTAAAGTCCGGTGGTAAAGGGTGTCCAGTTTGTTTAGCATCATTGATGGGCAATGACTGTAAAGGAAGTCAGTGTAGTCCAGTATAGGTAAGAATGTAGTTTGTACTAGTCTCATTCTGGCTTCTAACGTGAGTAAGTGTTTAATGCAATAGAATAAACCTAATCGCTGTCTTAGTTTCTTCAAGGTTTCATGTAAGTGGCACAGAAAGTTGAGCTTGTTATCCAGCCAGAACCCTAGGTATTTAAAGGTATCAAATACTTCAAGGGATTCATCTAAGAGGGTTCAGATCTGTGTGATATGTGGACATCCGGAAGTAGACTTTGGTGAGAGAATCATTGCTTTAGTCTTTTTTGGCATTGAGGAGGAGCTTATGAGTGAGAAGGTTGTATTGGAGAGTGACAAAGTCTTTCTGTAAGTACTCATGGGCCAGATCCAAGGATAGATTTGTGGTATAGAGTACAGTATCATCTGCGAATAAGTGCACATTTGCTGTGCCCAGCTGCGAGTCCAGATTATTGATGTATATTACAAAGAGGATAGGGCCCAGGATGGAGCCTTGTGGGACTCCTCGTAACAAGGATTTTTGTGGGGACAGATCTCCTATGGCTTTGACTTGTAATCTATTGGTTAGGTAGCTGGTGAACCATTTAATGTCAGAACTATCAAGTCCGATGTTACTCAGTGCAGTAAGCATGATAGTATGATCCACAGTATCGAAGGCCTTACTTAGATCAAGGAAGAGGGCAAATACATGCTTCTTAGAGTCCAAGGCCATTTGCCAGTCTGTAGTTACTTTGGCAAGAGCCGATATTGTACTGTGTTTGGCTCTGAAGCTGGACTGAGCCGGGTTTAGCAACTTTTGTGAATCCAAATGTTCTCTAAGTTGGATGTTGACAATTTTTTCAAGCAATTTAGAGAGGACGGGTAGTATAGAAATAGGCCGGTAATTGTTCAGATCATTCAGATCCCTAGTCTTGAATAATGGTAGGATGTGGGCAGTTTTCCACAAGACAGGTAGCTCACCTTGAATCAGAGAGGTGTTGAATAAGTGTGTAATTGGGGCAGTCAGATAGATATGGCCAAGCTTTAGGAAGTAAGGTTCAATATTATCTGCACCTGTACTCTTTTTTTGTATCCAGAGAAAGGAGGAGGTCCTCCACTTGCTTGAATGTAATTGTGAGGAAGCTGAAGGGGGTGGGATGTGGTTGGTTATGGTTATGATTATCAGTGAAGCCAACAGTGTAGTCTCTTGCCGGGCTAAGTTTGCTGATAGGGGAGGTGTCAAAGGCAAGCCCTGCAGTGGCAAAGTGATCATTAAGCTTTTCTAGTATATCAGCTTTGTCTGTATAGGTGGTACCATCAGACACAATTTTGTTTGGAAGGGGTGTTGCAGTGGACTGACCTTCAACTTCTTTGAGGATGTTCCAAAATTTGGCAGAGTTGTTTTTATTGTCTTCTATTTCTTTTTGGAAGTACCTAGCTTTTTCTGACCTAATTAGCTTGGTACAAGCATTCCTAGTGGTACAGAATGCTAACCAATCAGCCTCCAGATGGGATTTCCTCACTTTTTTCCAACAGTAGTCCCTATCCCTAAGTGCTTTCTTCAGGATGGGAGAGAACCAGCCAGGAGTTTTATTTTTTGATTTGATCAGTATTAGTGGGGTGTGTTTGTCTATTAGCTCCAGGAAGAGGCTGTGAAAGATGTTAAATGCCTTGTTAAAGGTGGGGGCTAGGTAGAAATCCTGCCAACGAATGTTGCTTAGATCTTTCAGGAAAGTGTACTGGCAGAACTTTTTCAGGCATCTTTTCAATTTGAATTTGGAGGCCATTTTTATTTGGGAAGGATGTCTGATGCAGGCAGTAGCGCAATGGTCACTTATATTGTTGAAGAATACTCCAGTATGCGAGATAGTGTGAGGTTTGTTTACTTGTATCTTCTTGGTTACAATTGTAAAGGAGAGGCTTCCTTGCAACTTGCTTACCAATAAATTAATTAATGAGTGGATTGCCAAATTGGATAACACAAATATTACTTTCAGGCATTTGCCAGTTGCTCACCATCCAGAAATTAATTTCAAAGTAAGTCAATTTTAGGAATGTTTCAGCGTGGTGAAAGTTTGCTAGGTGGCTATAAGTGTCTGAATCTACCATGTGCTCACAAGTTTTTGGGGTGGACAGCAGTGTACAGGCTCTCTGGAAAATTTAAAGAGCTATAGTAGCATCAGAAAATGGCAGGCAAAAATATTAAACATTTTTCAAAGTACTTCCTTGTTGCATTTTATTTCTGAAGTGTTGTTCTAGTCCTACATGCTCAGTAGATAGTTTTCTACCTAATAGTATTGTGTGTGATTTACCTGGAAGCAGACATAGCTAGTTCAACTCCTTCCACTATATCATCAGCATGTGACCTCACTCATTGTTACAACAGAAACCCTGCTGCCTGATTGGGAACATGTGTCTAAAGTTACTAATCAAGCAGCAAGATATACACTCTTCTAGGTGTTACTAGTGATGTCACAGTCAGTGAAGTCACAGTGCTGATGATAAAACACAGAAACATGGCAGCAGACCTTGTTGTGATGTAACAATGAGTGAGGTCACATGCTGATGATGTAGTGGGAGGAGTAGAGCTAGATATGTCTACTTCCAGGTAAAGCACTGTTTTTACATCACATATAGTATAGGGAGGAATAGAAAAACAGGTTATTCACCTGTAACAGTAGTTCTAGGAGTGGTATATGTTGTTCATCCACACTTGGCAGAGTCCTTTCCACTTTAAGATATGCTGGAAAGTCTTCAAGCTGGCTCCTCCCACCCACCCGAGTGGTATATCCCTTGGCTGTGCCCCATGATGCCAGATCTTTCCAGCTGGAAGCAGTGCTCATGCACCTAAGCCAGGGGAGGTTGGGTGGGCATGTGTGGATGAACAACATATACTACTCCTAGAACTACTGTTACAGGAGAGTAACCTGTCTTTCTAGGGACATGGATATGTTGTTCCAGCCACACTTGTTGGCAGACTTCTAGCAGTTCTCCAGGAAGAGGAGGAGGAGGAAGGCAAGGTGCACAGCCCCTACTTTGGAAACAGAGATTGGAAAACTGAGGCCCTAAAACCAGCATCCCAGCATAACTCTAGGTTAATGTGGTAATGGGAAATGAAGGTGCATGCTAACCTCTTGGTAGCAGCCCTGCAGATTTCCTGGGTAGGGACATCCCTGGAAACAGCCACCGATGCAGAAGTATGGAGGGAGGAATGAGCCCTACAGGAGGCTCCCTAACCACCAACCTATAGCAGAGCTCAATGCAAGATGTGATCCACCTGTCAATCATCCATTTGGCTGCAAGTCTGCCAGGTGTGACTTCAGCATAGGTGACAAACAGCTGGTGAACCTCTCCCTGAACTCCAGCCATGCACTTCTTATAATAAGCGAGCTGTCTCTGCAGGTCCAGAGTATGGAGGCTGTGCTAGGCCTCTGAGGTGTGATTCAGGAAGAACACTGGAAGAGTCATCACTTGGTTCAGTTAAAACTCCAACACAACCTTTGGAAGGAACCTCAGGTTGGGGTGCAGTACAACCTTGTCCCTGTGAAAAACCAAGTAAGGAGACTCCACCGAAAGCTCCTGGAGCTCCCCGATCCTTCTGGCTGATGTGATAGCCACCAAGAAGGTGGTCTTCCATGGCAGGTGAGACATTGCACACCCTTGCATAGGTTCAAATGGCTTGTCCATAAGCTTTGCCAAAACCAGCAGCAAATTCCATGGTGGCGGTTCACGCACTGAAGGGGAAATGTGGTTGAGATCCTTGGAAAAATGACAGAGCACCTTCTCCTGCACCATCAACTGGTGATCAGCCCACACCCAGTAAGCAGAGATGGCTGCCAGGTACACCTTGAGATTCATCAATCAAAGGCCTGACTTGGAGAGGAACCATAAGTAGTCAAGGATGTTAGCCACTGGACATGAAAATGGGTACAACCCCTTGTCCTAACACCAAATGGAGAATCTCTTCCATTTGAAGGCATAGCATTTCCTGGTTGACTCCTTCTGAGATGCCTCCACAATGGTGAGGACATCTTCAGAGAGACCCAAAGCCTTGAATTCCAGCCGTTCAGGAACCAGGCTGTCAGGTGCAGGGACTGAAGGTCCAGATGGAGTACCTTCCCCTGATTGATGGAGAGCAGGTCCAGATGGAGTGGCAGATGCCTCAGAAGTCTGTTGCTAAGGCTGTGAAGATTGGGGTATCACAACTGGCACGGCCAGTCCTGTGCCAAGAGGATCACCTGTACCTTGTCCCTCCTGGCCTTGAGGAGCACCTTGTGGATCAAGGAGATCAGAGGGAAGGCATAGAAGAGGCCTGGGGTCCAAGACCTCAAGAAGACATCCCTTTGCAATGTTTCCTGCTGAGGGGGGTGGGCATGGAACAGCCTCAGCTTGGCATTCTCCCTTGAGGTGAACAGGTCCACCTGAGGGGAGTGCCGCTGGGAAAACAGACTGTAAACTATCTCTGGGTGGAGTGACCACTCATGAGATGCCTCACCCACCCAGCTGAGGGGATCAGCCAGATGGTTGGAGGTTTATGCCATATGGATAGCGAGGAGACCCACCTCCAGACTGCACATGAAAGTCCACACATTAGAGCTTCCTTGCACAGAGGCAGGGAGTGTATCCTGCCCTGTTTGTTGAGGTAGTACATAGTCATGGTGTTGTCCATCTGGACTTGCAACACCTGGCCCCGAATGTGTGGAGTGAAGGCAGTCAGCACTAACTGGACTGCCCTTAACTCCAGCAGGTTGATGTGACACTGGGACTTCTTTGGGGGCCAGAGGCCATGGACTCTGTGTTCCCCTTGGTGCGCTCCCCAGCCCATGAGGGAAGCATCGGTCATCAGGGTGACCGTTGGCTCTGGGTAGACAAATGGGATCCCTTCCTGAAGATGTTCTGGGACCAGCCACCACTGGAGGGTATCCCACATCTGCTGAGTTACAGTGACCAGCTGGTCGAAGTGGCATTTGCGCTGATACAACTGGATGGCCAACTCCCAATAAAGGGAGTGCATTCTCCAGCGGGCCCAACAGATCACACTGGTACAGGCTGCCATGTAATCCAGTAGGTGCAGGAAGTCCCAGGCAGGGCACAATTGCCCAATCAGAAATGACTGGGCAAAAAAGGAAAGATCCTCGGCCCTGTCCACAGGAAGCAAAGCTCTGGTTCTGCAAGAGTCGAGCTGTGCCCTGATTATCAGGGTATGAGTTCTGACTTGGCCTCATTGACCAGGAGGCCAAGGGAGGTGCAGGTCTGGAGGGTCAGATTCCTGGACTGCTCCACCTCTAACCTGGAGGGACTTGCAATCAGGCAGTAATATAGGTAGGGGTACACCCAGACCCCTCGACACCTCAGGTAAGCTGCCACAACTGCAATGCATTTGGTGAAGACCCTGGGGGCCTTGGACAGGCCGAAGGGCGTGTTCCAGAACTTGTAGAAGATTCCTTCTGCCTGAAATTGGAGGAACCTTCAATGGGACTGATGGATCCGGATGTGGAAAATCCAGGGAGCAAAACCACATGCCTTGTTCTAGAAATGGTATTATCTGAGACAAAGTGACTATCCTGAAGGTGTGACCTGAGACACTGGTTCAGGTTGTGCAGATACAGAATGGGACACCAGCCCCCTGTCTGCTTTGGCACCAGAAAATGCCTGGTGACAAACCTTGGGTGTTCAGGAGGATCCACGACTGGAACCATGGCCTCCTTGTGGAGGAGCTAGGCTATGTCTTCTCAGAGAGCTGACCAAGTGTCTGCAGATACCAAGTCCTCCCATGGGGTGTGGGCTCGGCTTGGAGAGTACTGCTCAAATTCCAAAGGAAAACTCTGACCCACCACTTTGAGAACTGACCTGTCCACGGTGACAGCGGACTAGGCGAAAGTGAAGTGGAGGAGACAACCCCTCACAGGAGGACCCAGTGGAGGCGTGATGGGAATGGGGGAGGCACCCCCCATCCTGTCACTGGGCAGGCTTGGAGGAGGAGGAGGGCCTGGCTGAGGTTCCACCATGTCCCTTCCCTCCAGGCTTATGGGCCACCAAGGCCACTGACTGGCCAGCATGATACTGGGCTCATTTTGTCACAGGAGTGGAGGACCAAAAAGGCTTTCACTTTTGTTGCCTGGAGCCCTTGGGATCCTTCTGTGCGGATGTTATGGAGTCCAAGGTGATATAGGACTTTTCACTGTGCTGGAGGTGATCCTCCACACCGGGCCCAAACAGGTCAGTGCCTAAGAAAGGAACATCCGCCAGCTTGTGATGAGTGTCTGCCGTGACAGCCGAGATCCTGAGTCAAGCCCTATGGCACATGGTTACTGTGGCTGCCACCGAGCGGGCACAGGAATCTCACAGATCCAGAGCTGTTTGAAGCTACTGCTTGGCCACAGCCTGGCCCTGACCTCAGACCTGTTTGACTGTGATCTGGAGGTATGCAAGCAGGTAAGGAATCACCTCATCCAAAGAGCCCAAGAGGACATGGGAAAAGTGTGCCATCAAGACAGCTGAGCTTGCCTGCCCGAAACCAAGCAAGGAGGCAGAATAGACTTTTTTAGCCACATGGTACAATTTCTTGGACTCCTTGCATGTCAGCTTGTTGGTGTCCTCGATATTGCCCAAGCGCTGAAAGATGGAGTCGGCCACCAACCCTCGGTTGAGGGGTTGTTCCGTGAAACCCGAGAAGGTACCGGTGGGCACCGCATACTAGTGGGCCATCAGGGCAGAAGGTGCAGGGTAGGACCCAGGGCACTGCCAAACCTCCAGGACTGGGCCGACAATGGCCTCAGCCACTGGAAAAGCCTCCATCAGAGAGTCCCCTTTGTCCCAAATCTCTGTATGGGGATAGCAAGCCCACTTCTGAATGAGCTCCATTTTCATCCCCGTGGATTCAGAGATGAGGCAGAATATGCCCATGAAGGAGGAGGGCCACTCCTCCTTGATAGGTCCCCCAAGGACTCCTTGTCGACTGGATAGGAGTGCAGGGAGGAATCTTCGGACTCTGAGGAGTCCAAATAAAGTGGCTGGCTGCCCGAGTCACCTTCAACCCTCTGTGGGCTGTCAGGGGTGATGGTGACTGACAGCCAATGGGGAAGTCCCTTGGCCAGCCGAGACTTCTTGGTCAGAGCATCAGTCAAATGCTGCTTGGGCGGTGGCTCCATCAAACTTGGTGGAGAAGCTGGCTTCAGCCTAACTGGAACAGTTTTGACCAGCTCCACAGGGGGAGGAATGGTCTTGACCAACTCCACAAGAGGAGTCAATGTTGGGTGACAGCCAAGTGATGCCCAGTGTGGAAACTGGGGTCAGTTTAGTACTGGCCAGCACCAACTGTTGCCACATAAGATCTTCGTAGTGCTGACACAACTTGCGCTGAAGTCTCTCCTCACCTGAGGAGGATGAAGATGAGGAGCAGTGGTGGCGCCACTTCCTGTGGTGCTGAGAGCAGGAGCGACGATGACGGTGGGAACTGCACAACCCACTGGATGAGGACTGAGACCTCGACCTTGGCCACTGGGGGGGGACTGATGGTGGATCTTGGAGGGAACCGGGGACTGCTGGACTCCTCCTGGTCTGGTTCGATGATTGAAGGGTCCTGGTCAGTGGACTAATCAGCCCCTTCTATGGTCACAGGCAGGACTGGAGTCCTGAAAAGAGAGTTATCAGCCTCTTTGGATGACAACTGGTTGACTGGGTCAAGAAAGATCTTGGCTGCCTTGTTGGCTGGCATCTCGAATGGCTGGCCTGATGGGGTCTCTGTGAAGCCAGCGGCCAAGGCTGCAGTTTCAACCATAGTCAAAACCGGAGAGTCATGAGAATCTGAAGCTCTTGACCAAGAGCGCTCCCGGTCCCATGAACGACGACGATGAGTCTTCTCCTTTTTTACTCCTTCTTCTCCTTTTGAGATCTAGAGCTATGTTTTTCAGAAGGCCCCTGACCCTTCGTCAGCAGGGACTGGCACAACTCCTTGAAGGAGCCAGTAAAAGTGGAGCCCAATTGGAGTGGCATGAAAGCAGAAGCCGAAGAGGAGTAAGAGGCATCCCGAACTGCCTCCTTCTCAAAGGCCACAGGCTATTCTAGTTGTTTGGTGGACCCCACAGTCATGGAGACCACCCATCAGGCATGCTTAAATTTCACCAGTGGATGCCATTTCTCTGGGTGGCCCAACCTGAGGTAGGCGAGATGGTCCTCAAGGACCATCGGGTGGAACGACCTACAGAAATCACAGGCCTGGGTATCATGCTCATGGCCCAGGCAGTATATGCTCATGGCATGGGGGGTCAGTACGCAACATCTTCTGCCCACATAGGCATCAGCGGAATCCGGGCACGGACTTGTCGTTCATTGCGGTCAGGTAGAAAATCGAGCTCAAAGACATAAAACCGAAAAGGTTTTGAAAGTTTTGGAGCAAATCAAAAGGTTTAGAAAGTGCTATGGCCTACAATGTGGGAGCGCGAAGGAGAGAACCTGCTTCTTCCAGCAGAAAGGAAGATCTGGTGTCATGGGGCACAGCCGAGGGGATATACCACTCAGGTGGATGGGAGGAGCCAGCTTAAAGACTTTCTGGCACATCTTAAAGGGGAAAGGACTCTGTCAACAACTGTGGCTAGAACAACATATCCACGTCCATAGAACTGACTATTTCAGTCTATAGGTGGTGTGCATGCTGTGCTACACATCACACCTAGTACTGTCTGGTAGAAATTCTTCTAACTAGCAAAACAGAAAAGGTACAAGAAGTGATAGTTGACTAGCTCTTGCTATTAATTCCAGAAACTGCACTAGCTCTTTAAGTGTATTCATGAGAAAAAAGTGTTTTTTTGTGTTCCTTGTACAGTGTGAGCACAAGCATAGTCAGGTGCAGCACTTCTTGTTTGATTCACAGTGACAATGGGGGTGCAAGTCATTGGTTTTCAGACTGCATTATTATATTACTATCTGGCTGAAAATGATGTATCACTAGCATATTTTTTCCAGGTCTCTAAAGATGGACTTCATTTAAATCATGAAGGGACTACTGTTTTAGTAAAGTTGCTTAATAAGGCACTACCAGGAGAGCCTTTAAACTACTAGGGAAAGGGGGACAAACTTGTCTGAAGGCTAGGGTAACAGCTAGGAGTATAGGCAATGAAAATAAAATTATCAAAAACAAGTCACAAGAGGTCAAATGCTATTTATGCAACACTAGGAGACTAACCAATAAATAAGAAAAACTTGAAATATCAATAGCATCCAATGGTGGTATAAATATGGCCTTCATTACTGAAACGTGGTGGCAAAAGGAAGATGATTGGAATAAAAAAATACCTGGATACAAACTGTACCGATATGACAAGGAAAGGAAAAGGGGTGGAGGGGTAGCCCTATATATTTCCAAAGCAATCACTTAGCATGAGGGAACAGACAGGTTTAGAGGTAAGGAAAGTGAAACAGCGACTATATGGATAAAATTTACCAACATAGCAGGTAGAACAACAATAATATGACTGTGTTATGGACCACCAAATGCATGCAAGGATATAACTGAAGCTATAAACTCACAAATTGAACTAATGTGCGAGATAAGAGATGTGATTTTTATGGGGGACCTAAACTATAGGGATATAAATTGGGATACTAAATCAGCAGCACCCCCATGTAGTAAGGATTTTTGAGGGTGATCGAATAACTCAACCTGACCCAAGTAAGCTGTCCCACAAGAGTGGAAACATCCTTGAAATACTACTAAGTTCACAGAATCTGAATATAATAAACTGCAAGGCAGAAGCACCTTTGGGCTCAAGTGATTATAACAGTATTTCCTTCTCCATTTATGATAAAAATGCAACTGTAATGGGATGCAGAGAGGTCTGTGTTTTTGCTACAGGTGACCAAGAAGCTATTAAAACTGATCAAAGGGGTTTAAACTGGGATCATGAGCTTCAAAACAAAGGCATAAACAGTGTGTGGGCAAATATTAAACACCACGGGCTAGATATTCAAAGGGGTTGCACCTGGCACAACTGAGTTGTGCCAGTGCAACCCCAGAACTGCGCCCCAGGGCAATATTCAGAAAAAAGGGAATTGCGCAGTGCAATTCCCAATGTGCCTGGCTACAAAGATAATGGATGTGGTACATCTCCAGGGAGCATGCCCATGCATATGCGGCACATCCCGATATTCAGCCTGGGATGTGCAGCACATCTGTTGGTACAACCCAGAGATTGTTGCATACCTGAGCTCACAGTTGAGCCCATAAGAACAGTTTCAAGTGCTGGCCACCCACAGGTGGGCAGCTGCAGTGCAGTGCACAACACAGCAGCCGCTGGCTGTGAGTGGCAACCCCTCCCAACACTGTGCCCAAGCACGCATGGCAGTCCCTGGTAGCCCAGTGGTACCCCCCTCCCGTTGCACTGATTGCCACAATGAAATTGAAATAACCTCCCTGGTAGTTTAATGGTACCCCCCTCCCCAGCCGACCCTCCAATCACTGATGGAATTCATAATTAAAAACCCTAATAGTCCAGTGGTACCCCCCTTCCCATCTGACACTCTGATTGCTGTCAGAATCCAGAAATAATAACCCTGGTAACCCAGTGATCCCCAAATCCTTCCTGTACCTCCGATCACCGGCCAACTGTAGGATTACATTCTTGGTGGTCCAGGGTAGACCCACCCCCCATCCACAGAATCCCAGCCCACTCAACTCCCCTGGCATCATGGGCAGCATACCCCCACATACCAACCGCGGCTGCCGTCGAATGATTAGCAATAGAGTTGCATCGCATTGGTCCACACTGTGGACCAATGGGCTTGCAGTGCATACGTAATAATCACAGATATGTGAATGAAGTCATTCATTCACAAGTATGTGAAGTATTACAGTATACACTGCAAGCCCTTTGGTCCCCATTGTGGACCAATGTGATTGCAGCTCCTACTGTAAACTGTCATTTGGTGGACAGCTGTGGTGGTATGTGGTGGGTATGCTGCCCGCCACTACTGGGGGACTGTGGGCTGGGGGTTCTATGTGGGTGCAGGGGTGGGGTTACTCTGACCACCAGGGAAAGGTGGTTTGATAATTTGCCGGTGATCGGAGGTACAGACAGTGTAAGGGGATCCACTAGATCACCAGGGTTATTATTTCTGGATTCTGACAGTGATTGGAAGGTCAGATGGAGAGGGGGTACCACTGTACTACCAGGGTTTTTAATTGTGGATTATGACAGCAATCAGAGGGTCAGATGGGGAGGGGTACCACTAGACTACAAGGGTGGTTATTTCAATTTCATTGCAGCATTCTGTGCTATGGGAGAGGAGGAGGGGTACCACTGGCCCAACAGGGAATTTTCTGGCCCATTACTACGGGTGATGGGGGCTACAGGATGGGGGGGTGGGGACCATCTGGACCTCCACTGCCAGCACCCCATGGTGTGCAGGGCACCAGGTGCATTTCACCGGCCAGCCCTGCACAACTCGAGCAAATAGGAGCATAATGCCAGACAAATGGCCCCAATTGCACCTTGCATTCATTATGGCCCCATTTGCACATTGGTGGCTGAATATCAGGAATGTGTGCTCAGCGTATCTCTGATGCGCTGGCACATTTCCCATTCCTGGTATTCAGCCCTGTTTGAAGGGATGTGCCAGTGCATTGTATTTGCACAGGGCGCATTACTAGATATATTCAGAAGAGATGCGCCATGGTACATCTCTTTTTAATATATCCCTTAGTTGCTCCAGCACAACTCAGTTGTGCTGCGCATCCACTTGTGCCATTGCCAGGTGCACTTTTCAATATCAGGCCCCACATCTTTGAAATATGTGACACTCATATAAGGAAAATAAAAAAGTATAACAACAGAGGATTAAAACCTAAATGGCTCACCCAGGAAATAAAGAGATCAATGGTTCTATGTGATTTCGTTGAAAACAGAAAAGTTGAAACAATAAATGCAATGGCATTTTGGCAAATGACAAAATGGTGACCGTACATATGAGTGATCACCAAAGATGGTTAAAAAATTTTTTCAGTGAGGGGCTTCACCCCCACACCTCCCTTACTAAATTAACCAACTTCGAGGTCATAGCACCTCGGAGAGTGGTGAAAACATTTGTAGCCATTTTTGGCAATTGCCCATATGTACAGTCACTGTTTTGTCATTTCTGAAATGCCTTTGCCCTTTTTGCTCTCGCCCTTATTGTTTTGCTCATATTACATGATACCGAGATGTCTGAAGAAACGACGCAAACTCTACAAGCTGTATGACAATGACAGAACAGAACAAACATGGGAAGTATACAA
This sequence comes from Neoceratodus forsteri, assembly GCA_016271365.2. Taxonomy (NCBI): domain Eukaryota; kingdom Metazoa; phylum Chordata; order Ceratodontiformes; family Ceratodontidae; genus Neoceratodus; species Neoceratodus forsteri. The sequence goes on from CM057451.1 coordinate 755,110,574, forward strand.
AGCAGTACAAAAACAATGTAAACAAAAAATAAAACATTCTAAAAGAAAATGTGAACTCACCTTGGCCACTAAGAGCTCAAAGAACAACTTAAATGAGTTCTATAGTCATGCAAATTCTATGCAAAACTGTGATAATAAACTTGGTTCTATTATGGCAAATATCATGGTTGTTGACAATCCAAGGCAGATGGCTGAGATATTTAATTAGTATTTTGTATCTGTGTTCTCTGATACTGCACGATACAGGACAGATACCCCTGTTAATCATACTTATGAAATAAAAGTAACAGAAGAGGGGATTACAAAAAAAATCCAAAAATTAAAAAATAGTTACTTAGCAGGCCTTGACAAAATATCATCCAGGCTGTTGAAACTACTAATAACCTACATATCTAAGCCACTAAAAAGTGTATGAAATATCACTACAAAAAAATAAAATCCCTTATGACTGGGAATTCACATTTGTAATACCAGTTCATAAAAAAGATCGAAAAGTGGATTACACTAACTACAGACCTATAAGTTTGACATCCATTCCAGGGAAAATTCTAGAATCAGTAAATAAATATATGATCCTAGACCATCTCAGTAGACATAATTTGGTTGACACTGACCATTACGGTTTTACAGCTGAAAGGTCTTGTGTAATGAACCTGCTGTATTTACATGAAAAAATTACATTAGCATTAGACAGGGGATTGCCAGTAGACTGTATATATTTAGATTTCTCCAACAGTGTTCGGTACTGTCCCCCATGATGAAATAATAAAAAAAAACTGGTGAAACTAGATATAGATCACAGACTATTACGATGGGTATAAGAATGGTTGAGAGACAGATCTCAGAGTGTCTGTATAAATGGGTTTTACTCAGTATCAATGCCAGTGACCAGCGGGTTGCCACAGGGATCTGTGTTGGGGCCTGTGCTGTTCCAGATGTTTGTCTCAGATATGGGTGTGGGATTGGCAAACTGTCCCAGCAAATATGCAGATGATATGAAGCTGGCAGGTGTAGTAAATACAAAAGAAGCAAAAGATTCAATGCAAAATGACCTGGACATAATCTATAAATGGGCTTCTGATAGGGGGATGAAGTTCAATGTTGCCAAGTGTTGTGTAATACACCTGGATAACTAAAGAAACAAACATACATACCTAATTGGGGACACAACTATACGGCAAACAAAGGAAGAAATGGACCCGGGCATAATAACAAATCATAAGCAGACCTCTATATCACATGGGAATACTCTAGTGGCAAAGGTGAAAAGATTATTGTGGACCAAAAAAGCACTTTAGAAGCTGAAGTGCGGAAGTTATCATGCCCTTGTACAGGACTATTGTTAGGCCCATTTTGGATTATGGGAGTGCTGTGTGATGCCCAGGAAATAAAGTTGAGATTGCCATATTGGAAGGTGTACAAAGACAAGTGACAAAACTGATTTATAATATCAAACATCTATCATACAATGAATACTTCATAAAACTAACTCTAATGTCAGAAGATTTGTTACAATGCTATGACATCATGCAAGATACATACTTTCTAAATGAGCTGGGTCTAGAATTTAAGAACAATATGAAAGGTACCCGAGGCCACCGTTTACAACTAAGGCCCCAAAAATGTCATACTAATATAAGGAAGGGCTTTTATACACTACGCACAGTCAACCCCTGGAACAAACTCCCTTTAGAGATAGTAATAGGTAGGGACAAAACAGAGTTTAAAGAGAAATTAGACACTTACATCCTGAGCTCTTAAATGATAAGAAAGTGGATTATAGATGAAGGAAGTAGGACAACTGCCTGGACTAAAAGACATTTCCATTTCTACCCATAATGGTGTCTGAGGGGTTGGTTTACAAAACCATCTGATGGTTTGGGTGGTTTGAAAGGCTAATAAATAGGCTGTGAACCAAGGAAGGCCAAATCCCCCTTTAGACCAGTGTGAGTGAAGTTTGGTACGACTGAACCTAGGTATTTTGCCTTCCCACAGAAAATTACCAATTAACTTGTCGATTTTATTTAAGAAATTAGAGGGACAAGTAAAGGGATATTAGCAAAAAGATCAAATATTTTGGAAGATATGGACATTTTAATGGCCGCAATTTTCCCCATAAAAGAGAGATTAAGTAATTTCCACCTATCTAATATTGTTTTGATGTTGGATAAAAATGGAGTAAAATTGATTTCCCAAATTTTCCCTAGATTTGGTGTAACTTTAATACCCAGATATGTGATGCCTTGTGCTGCCCAGTGGAAGCCCAAAGAGGTGTTCATAAAAGATTTGCAAAATGAGTTTAGGGGTAAAGTTTCTGCGTTATCATAATTTAAAGCTAGACCAGACAATAAAGTAAATTTGTTGAGTATATTAATTAATGTTTGACCTGACTCTTCAAGATTTTCTAATAAAATTAAAAGATCATCAGCATAAGATAAAGAGGTATAGCATGAGTTACCTATGGGGATCCCTTTAATATTATTAGATTGATGCAGGTGTGTGGTGAGGGGTTCCATAGCCAAGATTTCCAGCTGCTTTTGAATCCCTGATTTATGCAGAGACTGCGATCATGACTGGAGAGCGCTTTGCCTGGTACAGTAGAATTTCCTTACATGTAAATGTGCTGTGTATTGAAAGTGGTTGTGATTTGGTTCCCCACTGTGTGAACTATGTTCTGCTTGCTGGTACCATAGAATCCTTTACATGTAAATGTGCTGTGTATTGAAAGTGGGTCGTGATTTGGTTCCCCACTGTATGAACTGTGTTCTGCTTGCTGGAAGTTTTGTCCAGCCTAATCGGACTGAATCTGTGTTCATCTCCATTTGGCCTGGGCCATGATATGCTGCCCCTGCCAGACTACCCCACTGCACAGAGAAAGCCACCAATGAGAGGCCTGAGCCCTCCAGCTCCGGATTACAAATAGTGCGTGTTGTGCATGTTGTTTTTTTCCATCACAGGGCCCCAACCAGCTGCAACGTTCCTGGCTAGCCCACCATTCTCCATCTGGGTACCCAGAGTGTGTGACTGTTTTTGGACCCTGAAGTGCATGCATACTGTTTGATTGATAGAGCCTTTAAGCAAATTAGCCTGATTACACCCTGCCCTTGTTCAAGTCTCTTAAATAAATCAGATCTAACTCTTTTTTTGCATTTACCTTGGCTGTGGTTCCAGTTTGTACAAGAGTACTGTACTGCTGTTATTTACTGTGTATAACTTTGTTTTACAGGGGGTCTCCAGGGCTGGGCCAGAGGAAAGCCCTGGTGGTAAATGCAGACAGTTTGGGTACTTGTGTGGTGTATCAGGGGTATTGTGAAAGTGATTATTGTGTATTGTTCCAGCCACTAGTAAGGAAAGAGGGGTTATAGTGTCCTGGAGGGCTGTGCCCAGGTTAGCTTGACCACTACCAACCCTAACCTCCAGGTGGAGGCACCTGTTTCAGAACTCAGGCCCCTTAACCTGCTACTAGCCAATCAAGCAGGGCTAGTAGCCCTTGGGATAGTGCCACCTAGGGGTAACACAATGACAAAAAGACTAACTAAAAAATAAAGAAAACACTTTAAAACAAACAGGAAGGTGGCCATGAAAACATAAAGAGAGACAATGAACAGTGGGGCTCTGGGATTAGAGCAGAAGGGATGATAGCCTGTATCAGCCATCTTGTGCTTCTAAAATGGGCTGTGAAAATCCAGTAACCTCATAGGTTGAAACATGTTGCATGACTGTTGATTATTTTTCTGACAACCTCACACCTTAGCTGAAATACTTATTTTTTAACAAATAAAACTCCATTTTATAGGTGGTGTAACACACTTTAAGCTGCGCTTTGACAAGGGAATAATGCACTTCTCAGGTGGCTGTAGCACTCAGCTACGCTTCATGCCTAACACCCATCTGAGGCATGCACTATTTCCTTATAACTGCACCACCTGTTATGTGTTATTCCTTACATGGTAGACCCTCCTTACCTGAGGCTGTTACACAGATTGCAGGCCCTTGTATAACTCTACTTTTTCCTCCTATAAAGGTGGACTGCTCTGAGGAAGGATCCTCTTATGTGCTGGATCAGGAGTTGCAACCAGCTGCTGCCATCCCTTACACTGGCATAGATGGTGGTGCTAGGATTTGGCCAGGCTCATAGCCTTTAGACGTGGGCTAGCTGGAATAAGACTCCAGAGCACTGGCCTTGCTGTCATATCTGCCGGGTCAGAGGTTATTGGCAGATAATTTCCAGAGTATTGCTTGTGCAAAAACATATGAAACCTCAAAAGCTGTCTTAAAAAAGCATATTACTATTCAGTATCTTTGCCAAATCATTTATTTATTTATTGAATTTTGGTAACCAGGTAGGTCCACTGAGACAATACAATCCCTTTTTCAGGGGTGACCTGGGACAAGACAACAGATATAGACATGATATAGAGGAGTAGAAATACTATGGTTAACAAGACAAGTGCTAACATAGGTATAATCACCAGGGATGCATGTTCAGTGTTACATCAGGATAAATACAGGATTACAACAGTGTAAGTCACTTCAGGTCAATTACAGTGCAAGGCATTGAATATAGCAGTTCAGGCTAACTGACAGTCATACATAGTGGAACTGGGGTTAATTCAAACAATGGGAGTTCTTACATATGGGCAGGAATGCTGTTAGCAAAAACAGGTACAAGGAGATGGGGCAAGGAGGTGACATGAGATATAGTGTTTAAAGTGTGGGAGAGAGACACAGGAGAGAATTGCATGCAGGAGGGAATTCCAGGTGGATGTGACTGAAAAGGCTAAGGATCTCCTGCTGGCTGTCAATCGAAGGTTGGGAGCAACCAGTAAGGGAAAGGAGGCAGACTGTAATATATGCTTGGACTGCCTAGGTTTGATAAGGTCTCCCGGGGGGGGGGGGTTATAAAGATGGACCAGCATAAACATGAGGAACATGATGGTGTATTGGAATTTAGACTCCAGAGGTACCCAGCCTAGAAATGATAGGACATTGCAATGGTGATGCCTGGGGTCCACTACTAGTGGAAAACGTTCTACTCTCAGGTATGTCATTAACATGGCATCACTAGTGGGTACTACACTATTAACACAGAATTACCAGAATACTGGGCATAGAAATTATAATGATGAGCTGTCACATCACCCTTAGTTTAGCTCACTTCTCATTATGACGAGTTGATTAAAGTTGGTCTTCAAATTATGTTGTTAATGTGTCTTCATAAATATGCAACAATTTTCCTATGTGCAGGCTCCTAGAGTAGGTCTTTCCACACAGCAGACAGGATGTGTTTCTGTGAAGCATCAGCTTACCAAGTCTTCAAGGTTTTCTATGTGCTTCATCCCTGATGGATGAGGAACAGATGCTTGCTGAATACATAAACAACTCCCCAGGGCAGCTGTGATATCAACTCATAATTAAGCATACTGTTTTCAAAGCATCAGATCAGTGAGTGATGCTACCATAAATCAGAGAGAAAGCAACACTTTCTCTTTTCTGCTTGCTTGCTGAAAAACTATGAAATGATTCATCCTTTTGAAAATACAGCACAGTTGGTGTTTTTCCTCAACAGAGCTCCAGCATAAACAGAGCATGGAGATTTAAAGAGCAGCTTTCTACCTGTGGTAAGCATAAAAATTTTTTTTTTTATTTGTAGCTCTTTACTCAACGTTTAACTGTTGCCCAATCCAGTATTCCTGGCTATGTGTGAATTTCTATTCCTTTGTACTGCAGCCCCAAACCGTAAGAACATCTGTCAAGTTGTGAGTCTCAGGATCATCAGTCTTCAGAAACCTGAATGCCAGTGAAGTCAATTCCAGATAGAGCAAGGAGTCTGGCTTTAGGTTTCCCACCACTGTTCCTCACACTTCAGCACATTTGTGATGAGCATCTCTCAAAGGGTGTGAGATGCTTTTCTAAATCACAATCATAATTATCAGAGAACAAACTATTATAATTGTGAATGATGGCTGACTGTCATTCATTGCCTGATGTTTAAAGATAAATAATATTGAGGGGGAAATAGTCACCAACTAAGATGGCTGCTTATCCTGTAAGCTCTGTTCAGCAACAGTACAATTCACACAAATCCAAACAGCTTGATGAGAATTAAGAGACATTGGTGCAGTCGTCTACATGCGCTGTATATTTAATCAGCTTATTGTGTTTCCCCTTTGCCTCTTGGTTAAATATGCCTCAATCTTTAGTTCAATGGCCTTGTAAATTATACCACTCAACATGATAGGTGTTCTTGCTTCTACTCTGGAGGACCTGTTGAAAATGAGAACTATGCTACACATCCTCCTACATGAGATGCTGAACCTAAACGTGACCCTGGAGAACACTGAGCACCATGATCAGCAGGGTTCCATGTGATATGAGCGAAGGTATTTGGGAGTGAGCAAAATGGCAAGGATGCAATTGGCGACTGTGATTTAACAGTGATCGCTGAAAGGGTGATCAATTCCAGGGAGGGGGACAAAACTTGGGGAGGGGGTGCATGCCGAAGGTCACTGTTTTGGTGATCTCTGTTATTCCCAGTCACCCATTTGCCATAGCCATTATTGCTTTGCCATAATTATATTCACTCATATTTTTTCGCTCATATCACAGGATACCATCAGCAGTTAGACATACTGGGATATAAGGTTTTGTAGTGCTCCAAAGTACAACAAGGCAGATTCGTGGGGTGGAGGGGTCCTAAAAAAATGATACTAGGGTCCTTGGGTGTATTAGGGGGCAGGCAACTAGGGGAACCCCAGGAACAACAGTGGAAGTAAGGAGACCTAGGAAAATGGATTAATTCTCTTCACCCATTCACACCTAGCCTGCAGGCCCCAAAGCTGCCTTTCTGGCCATTTATTTATTTTTCCAAGTCTTCAGTTTTCCCATGCTGGTTTCATTGCTTCTATCTCCACTCTTAGCTGAAAGAGAGTGGTTCACTTTGTCCAGTTTTATGAGAGAGAGAGATAGAGATAGAGAGAGAGAGAGAGAGAGAGAGAGGGGGATTCAAGGAGGTTCAAGCTAAAAGGGGTCTCTGTTACTTTAACCAAACAGCGGGAGACACTGAGGGAAGGGAAGAGTGGCTGCTTTCAGGCAGTCCCTGTTCGAAGCAGAACATCTTCCACACCCATGTGTATAACAGAAAGCAAGGGCTGTTAGAAAGCCAGAGCAGTCACTAATTGTGGAAAGAGAAGGGATTCAGTCTCCAGCTATCTGACTGTGATCTGGTGGAACACAGGCATAACTGCATTTACCCTCTAGAAATCCCATTGTATCCCATTCTATCCATGCACAATGTTCTCTGTGTCTCCTGTGCTGGGGGGAAGGGGAGGAACATGGTCCCTTATCAATATTTAGTGGAGGGGCAAGGCATCCCATTATTGGGATGAAATCTGGGCCATTGGCCCTCATTACTATTCAGGGAACGTAGGACCATGAGAAGCAATGTCACCAAGGTCTGGGCATTCCCCTGGCTTGTGTGCAGGCATGCAGGCTGAGATGGTTAATTTAAAGGACCAGCACACACTTGAGGTTCTTCACTACCAGGCTGTTTTAGTATCCACTAAGGGAACAGCATGTTGATGCCCCTTCCCTATGAACTGAACTGAGTGGCAAGTACTGTGCCTCCTACAAACTGAACTGTGTTGCTGTATTTTCCCCTGTAGACTGAACTCTTGCCTAAAAACTGAATTACTGCACCTCAAGGCCTAAACAGTTTGCCCTGCATTGAATTGTGTTTGTCTACACCAATTTCTTTTCCTGAATTGAACTGTTGTGCCTAAGAACTGAACTGGTTGCCTATACAAGTTTTGCCCCATAACCTGAACTGTTTTCCCCAAGGTCTGAACTTTTGCCTATAACCCCCAGCCTAGTGTGTAGTTCCTTATAGCCACCTGAACCAGTTCAAGGTGGAGGGTTCAGCATCTTCACCCTTCCTCTTTCTTCTGGCAACACCTTGCCAGAGCCAGTGCACCTGATGACTGCAACTTCCTTCTTCCAACTTCATCCTCTGCCTCCAGTGACTTCCTCCTGCTTCCTGCCCAGCCAGCTGTCATCTTCGTATCCCCACCATCCAACATCTGAGTTGTGAAGCCTGCTTTGAAGGCACAACAGAAGACCCTGAAGTCTGAGGTAGTCAAGGTGATGATAGCCAGTACCCCCTGTGTAGTCAGCCTAGGAGCCAACCTTGGTCAGTGGCAGTGAGGTTCCCTCTACTGTACAGTGAATAGGGAGTTGCCACATTGTTATTTTGCCTTTTTAGGTGGCCATAGTCATCTCTCCACCAGCTGGGTGGCAAGTGGAAAACCTTCAGTGACCTTGTCAGGAGACTTTGGCTTCTCTCCACCCAGGACCTCCAACTTCTTGCCAGAAAATCACCAAGTTCCTCGTCGTCCAGCTAGCAGCATCCTTCTTCATTTTCTGTACCTCCAAGGGACACCCCATTATGGCCTATTTATAAAAAAGCACTTTGTGGGATCCGTTCCTATCCAAGCTTGGTTAATCAGTTGTCTCATCAGATCCCCATGTCTTTGGCATCTCTGCAAAATGATCTGGACTTTGATGGAAAGGGTTAACCCACTGCTATTGGTCAGGCCAGCTGTTGGTCCTGATTGTGTTGTTTTTGCTCACTGTTCTATTGCCTTGTAGCATTGTATAAATATTTTTTCCTGTTCTTCCTTTTGTTCCTTGTAAATAAACCTGTTGCATCTTGGTCCCTGAGTAAGCTTCCTGACACTCCTTCCAGATTCATCTGGCCTATCCTGAGCTTTTAGGAGACCCAAACCTGGTTCCTCTGGAGCTTTGGCCCCTACAACCACTTGGCGTAGTCACCAGGATAAGAAACATCAAGGAGTCCAAAACTCGAGGTTACCCATACTAAGGTGCCTACAAGAGGAGAGAACTGCCCTGGAAGAAAAGAAGGATCATCAGAAGAAATACAGAACATGCTGTTGGTGATGACTTACTACTATTATGGTACACCATGGCTCCCATGCTTTATGAGAGAAGAAACAGATCCAAACACGGACATGCTGAATGAGTTCACCAACAAGATGAAAGCCTTCTTCCAATTGCATGTCCTACCGGAAGCTCAGAGAGTTGAGACCCTGATAGGCCAACTCTGAGGTATGGCTCACCAAGAAGTATCCTCCTGGCCAGGTGAAGAGAAAGCAACAGTAGAACAGATTTTTGGAAAATTGAACTATATTTTTGGCTCCAAGAGTCTGTTGACACTGATGGTTCAATTTTTCTCAAGGGTACAGGGAAAGGACAACACCCCCTAGACGATGCTCTCAGCCTGCAGTAAGACCTCAGTGCAATCCAGCAAGTCAATCCCAAAGAGTTCCCCAACTCAGATGGAATCTTGATGGACAGATTCATCTAAGGGATTAGAAGTAGGACTGTCTAAAGTGAACACTGTATGTTACAAGAGCAGTGACCTGAGGTAGTGTTCTCTGGTTTCAAAGAGAAGGCCATTGGGGTAATTGAACTGCAGTGACTTGAGAGCAGTGGTCCAGTACAGCACAAAGCATGTCGGTAAGAGGAAAGGTGTGGTCTATTTCCCAAGTGGAAGCACCCTGGTGCAGTCATGATGCTGGTTGTCCCCAAGAGGAATGGGATTCCTGCCGTGAAATGCAAGAGGAGCTGACCCAGTTGGCACATCAGATACTGGATGTGCAATGGGAGTTGGTGACAGTCAGGGCAGAGATAAAGCAAGAGGCCAAGCTTCAGGGTGTGCAGCATCCACACAGATCCAGGAAGAGAAGTAAAAGAGGTTGAAGACATACCGATAGACTGGAGGAGCAAAGCAAACTCATGTGCTAAATGAAGGCCACATTGGGCCCATTCAGCAGCCATGTTAGAAGAGTGATTCCAGGAGCAGCGAGATCAAAAGAGCTCAGTGTCAGCTGTAGGAGGACACCAAGAGGGAGATGGAGAATATTAAGCAGAGCAACTAAACTGTCAGAGCACCTTCAGGAAGTCTGCCAAGAGTTCAGAATGCCAGAATTGAGAAGTATGCACAGATGGTGAGTGCTGATACCTGTGATGTGAGCCAGCAGGTTCCCAGTCAGAATGCCCAGAGGGAAGCCCAGTATCAGTGGCTGCATGGCAGGCTGCAGAGTACGCAAAGCAGATGGCTAAGCTGCAAAAAGAATGCCATGGCCTCAGGGAGAGTCTCTGACAGCAAGCTCAGAAGATCAAGGAGCAGTCTGAGCAAGCTATGAAGAGGCAGGGGCATGGTACATGAAGAGTATCTGAGATACAGTATTATCGCCAGTGATCTGAACTGTAAGCTCCTCAGAGAAACACAGGCCAAAGAAGATCAACAACAAGAATATGAGGCACAGTTGGCTAACTATAGGTCCAGGTTGACCCTGTTGAAGCAGAAGAAGAAAGAGCTCAGCAGATGCTTGGTGGAGTTGCAAGTACCCCTGCAGGAAGGGGAGCGCATCCAGTGGAATGCTGTATGTCCCCAGAAACTACCAAAACCCACGGGTCCCGACTGTCGAGTAGTGTCTGATGAGCAAACCAGCTAGCATTTGTGTCCAGAGGCTCCCGAATTCCTCCTGGCACCCAAGAAGAAACCAGAGAGAGAACCAGATGCAGTCTGGGCCACAGTGATTGATATCAGTTGGCAGGGCATGCAGACATCACCCTCCATTCAGGTGTCAGCCAAGACAGTTGAAACACACAGCCAGAAAGAGGAAAGAATCTCTCCATGGGCAGAGCCCAAGCCACCAGCCTGTCTAAAGGTGTGTAAAGATCAAGGAAATGGGAGAGAGAGTCAGATGACACCCATGATTGGAAAAAGCTCTTACTCATGGGACAGCAAGTGATGGTGATGACATGGTGTGGTGAGATGTCATCTTTTGATTGGGAGCCCAAATCATATGTCATCTGGGAAATCCCACACCCAGGAATTCAAATCTTCTGAATCCAAGCTTTGGATGGAACACAGACTCAGAAGGTGGTAGGCCGAGATCATCTGAAGCCCTTCCTGGTTCATGTCGAGTTGGATGGATGGCTCAACAACGAGAGGCAGGAATTACTCCTCAAAAATGTCTTGAGGCTGTCCAGACTGACTCCTCGTGGCTAGCTAATTATAAAAGAAAAGTTTGACTTCAGCATAAATAAGTTAAATGATCATTCTTGAATCTAAAGTTATTCTAATAGCTGATATATTGGACCAGAATAGGGATTATAGGTAAGAATTGCATTGCAAGGGGAGTAAGTAGCCTGACCCAAACCTTACAATGACCAGTTTAAACTCTAAAAGAACAGTATACCTATTTTTAGATTGTCCACTCGCTGTAACTGAATTATTGTTTTCTAACCCCAGTAATGCTCAGAATATTCCTAACTTTATGCCATAAGCCTGGAGGGTTGGGCTGTCCTGAGAGATAGAACACATGCAAATGATGGAACACTTTGTACGTGAGCATCTTTCAGACACTGCCTCTACTAACTGACTGTTTTCTAAACCTCTTCAGATTTTTCTCTCTGCCTGAAAACTCTGGTCGCTCAGAGCTTCATTCGTCCACTTTCACCTGCATGAAGAAAACTTTAAAACACTACTATAGGTATATTTTGTTTTCAATTACTGCCTCTACTATATTGTTTGTATTATTTACTTAGTTTACAGTTACATTGGTTGTTTTTCCTGATTCCTCTCGGTTCGGTATAATCGTGGGGGAACTGGGTTAGTTTCTGTTAAAATTGGGGTTCTCTGGTTAAAGAACCACCTTAGTTTTACATTTAAAACTTGTTTTATTTCATTTGCTGTAGCCAATAATTTTCAGTTACCGGAACCGCTGACCAGGTTCCATTCCACTACATTGGTTCAGTTCCTTTGGTTCCTTTTCGGTACCAGAACTGATCATTTAAAAAAAGTATATATATTTTTTGTTTAGCGGTTGGGTTTTTCTCTTTTCAAAACATCATGTCTGAGAAACCCAAAAAGCGAACCGGTGAACCCAGTTTTAAGAATTGTTCCCAGTGTAGGGAAGTGTTTCCTAAAGCAGATAAACACACTTTATGTGTGATGTGTTTGGGTTTTGACCATCTTAAGGAGGAATGTGAAGCATGCAAAACATTCCCTGACAAAACTCTGGAAAAACGCCTAGAAAGGCTCAAGAAAAAGTCTGCAAAGGGTTCCTCTGGCTCTGACCAGCCGATACCCCAAGAATCTGTGGCTGAACCCACATCTGCTTCTGTACCTGCCCTTGAGATGGGCGAAAGGGCAGAAAACATACAAAAGAACCGGCTGACATCCGGTTCCTTCTAAGAAAAGCAAAAAGCTTAAGCACACAGAACCCCCAACTGTCAAACCGGGGACCTCTGTGCCTGTTATGCCTGTACCAATTGCCCAAGAAATTACTCAGGCCTTTAAAATAATTCAATCTTTACAGGCAATAGTTCCTCCTCAGCAGCCTCCTGCCCCTTCTCAGGGTCCCCAGGCTGGCAGCAATGTGCATCCACCCCCTCAAGATAGAGGGGATCAATTTGATGATGATGATGATGAATGTAGTGATTAGGAGGGACCAATCGAACCAGAAGTGTCCCCTGAACAGGACTTTGGTTTGCCTCCAAGGGTGACTGAGGATTTTCCACCCATTTCATTTTTAGTAGGAGGATGGCAGATGCACTAGACATCACCACCGAGCAAGTTGAGGATGAAGAGGAGGTAGAGTATTTGGAGATGATGGGGCTGATACCCACCAAGGCTCTACTCCTACTGGCATACACATTCTTTAAGAAGGATGCCTTAAAGATTCTTCAAACACCAAACTCCACTCCTCCCATAGATAGGAGGATGAACAGAAAATATCAATTGGAGAGGGAGAGAGTTGATTTTCTCTTCTCCTGTCCAGATCATCAGGGGGAAATTAAGCAAGCTGCTTGTGACAAGGCCAGGGTCCCTCTGTCCTCACATCCTCTGGACAAGGATTCCAGAAAAATTGACAGCATGGACAAAAAAGGGTACCTGTCAGCTTCTCTGGCTATGTGTCAGGCTACCTTCCAGGCATATGCTGCCCAATACCAGAAGTCACTGTGGCAGTCAGTCCTGGCTATGTCCCAGAAAGCTCCCTAGCCCTTGTCAGATGACCTGGCTGAAACTGCCAGATTTGGGTAAGAGGCAGCTAAGTACCAATTCCAAATGGCTGCTGACACCAATGACACTGCAGCCAGATGGATAGCAAATATGGTGGCACAGAGGAGGTCTGCATGGCTCAGGGCCACAAACCTTACTCAAGACACTCAGTCTAAGGCCTTGGATTTTCCTCTAGAGAGAAATTCCCTCTTTGGGGAGTGCACTGTGGCATATATGAAGAAGGTGAATGAGTATAACACCACTTACAGAAGCAACTACTGTGTGCCAAGGAGACAGCTTCACCATCCACCAGGCCTTATGGAAGAAGAGGCTGGGGCAGGTCCTTTTATACCAGGCCCTTCTTCCAGCCAGTGGCCTTACCCCAGTACCAGCAGTATCCACAACAGGGATACCCCAGGGGCAGGGGAAGGAGAGGCTTGAGGCGAGGGTCCCAAGCTCAGCCACAACCACAATCAAAACAGACCCCCTGAGCCACAGGCTGCTTCCTCCCTACCTGTGGGAGGCAGATTGTCTCACTTCCTCCATGCCTGGCTGAGAATCACCACAGACAAATGGGTTCTGGAGGTAGTGAGTCAGGGTCTATCCCTGAAATTCAAATCCCTTCCTTCTCAGAAAATCAGAGTATTCAGCTCTCCCTCACTAGCAGAAAAAAACACTGCTAGAGTCAGAGGTTCAAAACCTGCTACAGATGAAAGCAGTAGAATCAGTTCCAAAGTCCCTGAGGGGAAGAGTTTTTTATTCCAGATACTTCCTAACCACAGAGAAAAGAAGGGAGTGGTGGCCTATTCTCGATCTTAGAGCTTTAAGCAAGCATCTAAAGAAACGAAAATTCCAAATGGTAACACTAGCTGTGATTTTGCCAATGCTCCAAAAGGGAGACTGGCTGGCATCACTGGTCTTAAAGGATGCCTATTGCCACATCCCCATAAGGGATTCTTACCAGAGATATCTCAGATTCAGACTCCTTTCAGGTCACTACCAGTTTTTAACCCTGCCTTTTGGCCTTTTTTCGGCCCCAAGGGTATTCACAAAGTGTCTAGCTGCTGTAGTAGCACATCTTCAGAGACAAGGTATCACTGTTTTCCCTTATCTGGATGACTGGTTAGTGGTGGGAAAATCCCCACTGAAGGTACAGCAGGATTTAAAAGTCACCCAGGACCTCCTAGAATCCCTGGGATTTGTAATGAATCACAAAAAGTCTGCTTTCACCCCCACACAGGTGTTGCAGTTCATAGGAGCAGAAATAAATACCTTACAGGCCAGAGCCTATTTGCCTCTGGAGAGAGTGCAAAGCCTTCAGTCAGTAGCAAATTCCTTCAGCTTACACAAAGCAAAAACTGCAAGACAGTTTCTCTAGCTACCGGGCCACATGGCTGCTGCCATAGGCACAGTGCAGGGTTCCAGATTTCACATGAGGGACATCCAGTTCCATCTCAGGGCTCACTGGTGCCAGAAAAAAGACCCTTTTTCAAAACTCATTCCAGTAACAAGGGTACTGTTAGAGGCCCTCTTGTGGTGGAAAGAGGAATCCAACTTAAGAAAGTGAATCCCATTTCAAAAGGAGACTCCTTCAGTGGTACTCACAACAAATGCATCCCTATTGAGCTGAGCACCTATCTAGAGCAGCACACCACTCAGATTACATGATCAGCTACAGAGTCCCTTCAGCACATAAACTTACTGGAACTCAGATCAGTTTTGCTAGCTCTGCGAGCTTTCTCTCCCCTAGTACAGGGCAAGGTGGTACAGATCAGAACAGACAATACCACCACAATGTATTACATAAACAAGCAGGGAGGCACCAGGTTAGGCCTCCTTTGTACAGAAGCCATTCGTGCCTGGACTCTAGCTCTCTGGGAATATCCCTACAGGCAATTCATTTGCCAGGGCAAGACAACATCCTGGCAGATGCCTTGAGTCGAATCAATCAGGCCCATCACGTATGGACCCTATACAGACAGGTGGTGCAGGTTATTTTCAGAAGGTGGGGCACTCCACAGGTAGACTTGTTTGCATCCCACCAGAACCACCATTTGCCCCAGTATTATTGCAGACCACCGGACAAGGGCACACTCCCTCTGGATGCCCTAACCCTGGATTGGTCAGAAAATTTCCTGTATGCTTTTCCTCCTTTCCCTCTAGTTCACAGAGTACTGCTCAAGCTCAGGTCCCATACAGCACCGCTGATCTTGATAGCTCCAGATTGGCCAAAGCAGCCATGGTACTCTCTTCTGCTCTCCATGTCAGTCACAAAACCGATACACCTCCCTTGGAGGCTCAATCTACTGACTTACAACCAGGGAACTCTGTTGTATCCAAATTTCAAGTCCCTCATCCTCAAGGCCTGGCTCTTGAGGACATAGAATATGCAAAATTGAACCTTTCTCAATCTGTCTTAAGCATTTTGAAAGCTTATAGAAAACCTTCTACTAGGAAAACCTATTTTTCTAAATGGAAGAGTTTTTTTTCTTTGGTGCTGTAGCAGATCACTAATACCAGGACAGGCTGAAATTCCAGTTGTCCTGGATTATCTCTCTCACTTGCATTCCTCAGGTTTGCAACCCAGCTCTCTGAAGGTTCATTTGGCACCTGTCTCTGCTTACCTCTCTGCTGGTGCAAGGGTAACCATAGCCTCGGATCCTATCTTTAAAAGATTCTTTAAGGGACTAAATCATTTACATCCACCCCACAGGGCACCAGTGCCAACTTGGGATTTGAATGCTCATATAGCTAAACTCACAGGCTCTCCCTACAGCTCATCTAAATTACGTCACTTGGAAAACAGTTTTTCTCATGGCAATGACTTCTGCAAGAAGGATCAGTGAGCTTCAGGCTCTCTGAATAGATCAGGACTATATCTCCTTTCATAGGGATAAGGTAGTCCTTAGAACAAACAGGAAATTTCTCCCCAAGGTAATCTTGGACTTCCACTTAAACCAGTCCATCACTCTTCCTGTCTTTTTCACTGACCACTCTACCTCTGGTGAGAGAAGGCTCCACCGTTTAGATGTGAAAAGGGCTCTCAGTTATTACATGACAGCCACAAAAGGCCATAGACTGGACTGAAAGCAGCTGTTCCTGACCTACAGGGATGTGGGAAAAGGTAATCCAGCCTCTAAAAGGTCCATTTCTTGAAGGATAGTCCAGTGTATCCAGTTCTGCTACACGAAGGTGTAATCCATCAGGATTGAGGGCCCATTCCACAAGAGGGATTCCGTTACTGGACATTTGTAAAGCAGCTACCTGGAAGACAGCACACACCTTTACAAAGCATTACAATCTAGATATTTTATCTAGGAGTGATGCTAGGTTTGGCACAGCAGTCCTGCAAAGTCTGTTTCCAAAATAAGTTCCTTGCCCACCTCCAGTAATACTGCTTGGTAGTCTGCAAAAAGTTAGGAATATTCTGAGCATTACTGGGGTTAGAAGAAAAAAGTACTTACCATAGTAATCTTCTTTCTTCCCAGTGATGCTCAGATATGCATAACTTCCCTCCCTACCTCCCCTGCACGAACTTTAGCTTCTGCGCTCCACATGCTGGTGCCACCTTTATCATTATACACCCCGGGTGTGTTTTTACTCTACACCTGTCAATAGTTTGGGTAAATCAGGTTTTCAGTGTGTTCTCCTTTTTTGGGTGTTTTTTTCTCTGGCATTTTGTTCTAACCTTTGTTTAATAGTTCTTCAGTTGGAGTGTTATTTTTAAAAATATATAAATATATTTTTGGGAAAACCCCAATTTTAATAATATAATTATAGTATTATATAGCCCTGGGCCTACTTTCCAGGCTCCATTTATAAATCTGAAGAGGTTTAGAGCACAGGCAGTTAGTAGAGGCGGTGTTTGAAAGATGTGCACGTGCAAAGTGTTCCATCATTTGCATGTGTTCTATCTCTCCGGGCAATCCAACCCTCCAGGCTTATTGCATAAAATTATGAATATCTGAGCATCACTGGGAAGAAAGAAGATTACTATGGTAAGTAATTTATTCTTCATGCATAATTGTGGATGAGCTACTGCTTTGCCTACATAATGTATTTTTATGCCGTTATCCAACCTCATTGTTATACTCTGTCTTCTACTGCACCATGAATATTTATACTAAAATACAGAGGTAATGGGATATGCGGAAGAACTGTTAAATGAACATTTTTGCACTATGTAAATTTTTATGTTATTTTAAATATCAAGTTATTTATGTAATGCCTCACTTTGCTAATATGTTTTTAAATGAACAAATTATTTGTAATGAATGATGGTTTCTTTTTTTGTATTGTTATTATATGTAATGGCCAAATGGCCAACTAATAAAGATAATTATACAATGGCATGAAATAATCCTGGACTTTGATTGGCCAGTCTGGGACTGGAGCCATGATGTTATCCCAGCACAACATCACGGCTCTAGTCCCAGCAGAGTAAAGACCGCATCAAATGTAAAAATTTTAAATGAAATAAATCATTCCACAGCCGTGTTTACTTGACTCTCCAATTCCCGCTCAGCACCCGACCTTACTTGCTTTGCTCCCACCGCTGCCAAGAATTTTACACTGTCATCTTTCTCTTCTGTTCTCCTTGCTATCTCTAAAAAAATAAATACATACAGCACAAAACAAAACCATGCCTTCTTACGGCAGCAGCAGCCACTTCCCATCCCCACCTCCTCTCAGACGGACAGGAGAGAGAGAGAGAGAGAATGATTAGGGCATCAATATTCATCGGGGTGTGGCAGAGAACAAAAAATAAACTCATCTTGTCCTCTCTTACTCACATTTTGTCCTCAAGAACCAACGCGTCTTTGTTCAGCCGTGAGGGTTATGTCAGGATGAAGCACTTTTGTAAATAATTTCCTAATTTGGAATTTCCTCCTTAGCTCCTCGTTTTTCCAGTGGCGTTTCTCAAGGGATGTTTTTGCTAATGATGTTAACACCTGTAAGTCGAGGTACTAAGAGCGAGTAAAAATTTGCTCGGCTGATTTCGGGGAGGAGGTTTGATGCTGTTGATGATTATGTTTGTGTTATGTTCCTTGCTGTTTTTCTCTTTATTCCTATTTCTTGGACTTTAGTACTAAATCTCTTGACTGCAGGTCCGGTTTACAATGCATAATCTTTTGTACAGAACCCTTGCCAAGCCATGCTGTGATTGCAGACACTTTTGAACTAAGAGACACAAAACAAACAAGTACTGTTTAACTTCTGAGGAAGAGTAACCAAGCATCAGAAAATATAATTTAAAAAAGTTATCTCTGTATCTTTCCAACTTGTCTCTGGGTTATTCATAATACAATGCAGAACATATAGCCAGCGCCATCTAGTGGTCAAACTGTGGACTTTTTTCTGAAAGCATATACCTCCACACATGAAAAAATACAACCCCCGCCCCATAAAAACATCATTTGTTTCCTATTTCATTGTTTTAAAAACAAACAAACCATTGTATAATAGCAATAATGCACTCCAGGGTGTGTGTTGTGCAGGGATAATGTCACTTCTGGGGTGATTAGTCGCACTCGGCCTGCAGCCTCATGCCTAACCACCCCAGGTGTGACGTTATCCCAACACAACACACACCCTGTTGTGCATTATTGCTTAATTGAAATTTAATTAAATTGACTTATAGGACCAAGTAAATTACAGAGTTAAAAAATGGGGTAATGAAACAGATGCTCAAAAATCAAGAGATGTTTAGAATGGGGAGAACCAACAAAAATTTTATAACCCCTTTAATATGCCAAAACCATTAAAGTAAGCCAATTAAGAATTTATATTTTCAGGCAGAATAGTTAAAATATTGTTATACAGGTAAAATGTTTGGTTGTGTTTTGAAATTTGAAATGGCAATGTAACCCCATACATGATTACATGTATGTTTGGGGGGGGCAATTTGGATCCATGACACAGCGTTGACAATTTCTTGTTGTAGCAACGTTTCTCCGACACCACTCTGTCAACTGCAATTGTGACAGGCATGGTGCCATGGAGAACAAAGTTTTTTTTTTTTTTTAGGGGTCTGTGTCCCCTCCACACACACTCACTTACTATTATCAACTCTGAGACAGACCTGATTTGGGGATGTGGTGTAGGACTTTGGAAAAGGGTGCTGGGGTCCCGAGCAGACTTTACAGTGATGTGTCAATATTGTTGGCATCAGCCACATCGCTGTAAAGTTGTTGTGGTAGAGACGCCATACTGGGCAATTTGTAGTGCTCCAAAGTACAACAAGGCAGGCTTAGAGGTAGGCCCTACAAAAATTATACTAGGGTCCCTTGGTGTATTGGGGTACAGGCAACTAGGGGAACCCCAGGAACAGCAATGGAAGTAAGGGGACCTAGAGAAATGGATTAATTCCCTTAATCCACCTACACCTAGCCTGCACATCTCAATGTTGTCTTCCTAGCCATTTTTTGTTTCTCAGACTCTTCTGTTTTTCTGTGCTGGTTTCTTTGTTCTCTTCCCAGCCCCTTCTCTTGACCCCAAAGCTGACACCTAGCAATATCTCAGGCCATCTCACCAAGTTAGTCTATGGACACTGCCCAGCCCATGGGAGGATGACACCTGGAGGAAAGGCCCAATCCCCTGGCACGTTGCCAGAACCACCCCCAGACTTAAAAAGACTCTGCACAGGCAGCCTGAGAGGCAGTGTGTGGCCAGTGAGGGTGAAGGACACAGGGCCAAGATGGATGTCAGCTTGCCTTTAGGAGGTTGAATCTAGTCCTTGGGCCTCGTTGGTGTAACTCCCCTCCAGAAGATTTCTAGCAGAGTTGTTTTTATTTTGAATATACAGCAGAAGAAGAGTGTTCCTGTTTTTGTTTGATTTATGCCTCCTCCAGTGCAGCGGCTGTAGCAGAAGAGTTCCTATCTTCTCTTTATGGTTTTGCAACAGCTCAGGGATGAGTAGGTTTGAAGCCCAACATTCTTTTATAATCAGCTTGTAGGCTGCAGTGAAAGAGAGACTTATTTATGCAGCTAGTCCTGCAGGCAGGAAGGGAGTGGTTCACACTGACCAGTTTTATTGGGGTAAGGGGCAGAATTTGATGAGGTCGAAGCTAAAAGAGGTCTCTGTTAGTTTAACCAAGCAGCTGGAGGCACTGGGGGAAAGAGAAGCAGTGGTGGATTTCAGGCACTGCCTGTTCAAAGCAGAACATCTTCGGCACACGCATGCATAACAGAAGGCAAGGGCTGCTAGAAAGCCAGAGCAGGCACTATCTGGGGAAAAGGAAGGGATTCAGTCTCCAGCTATCTGACCATAACCTAGTAGAACACAGAGGCATAACTCTGTTTTTTTTGTTAATTCTTTGGTAACCAGGTAAGGCCCACTAAGCACAAGTGCCTGTTTTCAGGGGATGACCTGTGAGCACTGGGTTGATTAAGTGACCTGTTCAGAGTCACACAATATGCAAGTGGAGATTAGGGGACTCAAACCCAGGTCTGCCTGATGTATCAAGCTGATTCACAGTTTGATACTCTAACCCCTAGGCTATACTGCCTCTATACTGTGTATAACTCTGTATACAGAGCCATAACTGCATTTCCCCTCTAGAAGCCCCATCGTACCCAGGCACAGTGTTCTCCATGTCTCCTGTGCTGTGGGGAAGGGGTGGAATTTGGGCCCTTATTTTATTTATTTATTTATTTAGGAAATCGGAATTACGACCCTTTGAGTCATAGACTCATTTCCCAAAGGCTCTATGTCAGAATAAAACATAGACATTCATACAGTACTGTACATAGAATAAATGTGGGTGAGCAATCATATAGAGTATAAGTACAATGAGCACTGGTTAATGCCTATACATTTGGTAGCTAAAACAGGGAAGAGTTATAGATATATTTACCTAATGAGCAGTTAAGACCTATACAACTGGTAGCTAAAGCAATGCATGATATGAGTTGGTAGCAAGCCGCCTCAGGGAGTCCTTGTCTTATTCATAATGCAATGCATTCATAGTCCAGTGCAACTATATGGTAACCAAGGGAGGTGAGGAGCCTGTAGGCTAGAAATAGTGAGGGTTCTCCACTGCCAGGCCAAGGGCGGGTGTGGCCTAGCGGCATGGTGCAAGATCCACAGGTTGCCGGTTACACTGGCATTGATGTGAAGAGAGGATATGGGCCCTTAAGGCAGCTTTAAAAGGGCCTAGATTGGTGATTGATGTGACGGCTGGTGGGTGGGAATTGTACCAGGATGGCGCTCTAAGGGTGAAGGATTGCTGGGTCAGGGTGGTCCTGACGCCAGGCACCTTCCAGGTAGTTTTTTGGGTGGCCCATGTGGCCACTGAGATGGTGGCTGTCTGAAGAGAAGCCATGACATCTATTGGGGTTAAACTCAGGAGGATGTTTTTGGTGAAAAGACAGGTCTGGTATAATAGTCTTTCCTCAAGGGAGAGGATATTGGTGAGAATGAATAGGATGTAGGTATATGTATTTCTGTCAGCACCAGAAAGGAGCAAGCAGAGCTTGTTGATGACCACTTGTATCGGATGAAGCGCCGTAGGGTCGGCGGCAGCATAGATTGTGAGGCCATAGTCCGCCAGCGATAAGACTGATCAAATTTTAGTGGAGGGGCAGGGCATCCCATTACTGGGAAACAGAGATCTGGACCACTGACCCTCATTAATAGTCAGTGAAGGTGTGCCTACAGGGAGCAGCATCATCAAGGCTGATTAACATTAATAAGGGATGGGCTTTCCCTGGACAGTGTATAGGTGTGCATGCAGAGAGTGTTAATTTGAAGAGCCAGACTGCTTTAGTTTCCACTGAGGGAGCTGCATAGTGGTGTCCCTTCCCTATGAACCGAACTGAGCAGCTAGTGCTATGCCTACTCAAATAAACTGTGTTGCTATATTTCCCCCTAGAGACTGAACTCTTTTGCCCAAAAACTGATCTTTTCTGCCTCAGGGCCTAAACTGTTTGCCCTGTATTGAACTGTGTTTGCCTACATTAATTTATTTTCCTGAATTAAACTGTTTAAATTGTTGTACCTAAGAACTGAACTGATTACCTATACATATTTTGCCCCTGTGACCTGAACTGTTTTCCCCAAGGTCTGAACTTTTGCCTATAATCCCTGGCCTAGTGTGTACATCACTTTAGCCACCTGGGCCACTTCAAGGTGGAGTGTTCAGAGTCTTCACCCTTCCTGTTTCTTCTGGCAACACCTTGCCAGAGCCAGTGCACCTGATGGCTGCATCTTTCAGCTTCATTCTCAGCCTCCAGTGAACGGCCTCCTCCTGCTTCCGAGCCAGCCAGCTGTCACCTTTGGATCCCCACCATCCAGCACCTGAGTCATGAAGCATGCCCTGAAGCCACAGCAGAAGATTCTGAAGTCTGAAGCAGCCAGAGTAGTGATAGCCAGTAATCCCTGTGTAGTCAGCTTAAGAGTCAACCTGGCTTGGTGGTAGGGAGGTTCCCTCCACAGTATGGTGAATAGGGAGTTGCCATGTTGTTTTCTGGCTTTCTTTTAGGCAGCCATAGTCATCCCTCCACCAGCTTGGTGGCAACCCTTCAGTGACCTTCTCAGGAGACTTCAGTTTCTCTCCATCAAGGATCTCCAGCTTCTTGCCAGGAGTTGCAGAGGATCGCCAAGTTCTTCATTATCCAGCTATCAGTGCCCTTCATTTTCTGTTTGTCCTGAGATGCCCTGTTATGGCTTGTTTATAAAAAGCACTTTGTGGTGTTAATTCCCAGTTGCTGATCAACCAACGCATCACAGAGCCCTAGCTTGGTTCATTAGTTATCTCACTGGATCGACATGTCCCTTTCTTCTCTGGAAAGTGCTGTAGACCTGGACTGAAGGGTTAACCCACTGCTATCGGTAAGGCCAATTATTGGCTCTGATTGTGTTGTTTTTGCTCACTGTTCTATTGCCTTGTAGCATTGTAGACAAATAGTTATCCTGTTCGTCCTTTTGTCCCTAGTGAATAAACCTTTTGCATCTTGGTCCCAGAGTAAGCTTCCTGCCTCTCCTTCTACATTCATCTGCCCTATCCTGAAATTTTAGGAGACCCAAACCTCATTCAACTGGAGCTTTGGCCCCCTACAGTTGCTGACCAAGAATATTATGTGAGCTGGATGGAGATGTGGGTACTAGTAGATTTTGATTGTGTTGAGGAGTAGGACAAACAACTACAATAGTTGTGTGCAAAAGCTGAACGCCTCAAAATTTGAGGCTGTTGAAATAAGTTGAGAATTGTGGATTTCCCAGAACAAGATGAACAGAGAGAGAAGCTTGTGACTTCTTATGGCTGACATTGCTAAAACATCTGGACTCCAACAGGGGACTCCCCCTTGAAACTGAGAGGGTGCACTGGTTGCTTGCCCCAAAGCAAAAGGCCTCCCTCCACCCACGATCCCACATGGTCTCTAAAACAAATGCTGTTGTTTGTTCACAGACTCATACTCAGCGTACTAAGAAGGGATGAGTAGAGGCTGTGGGGATGTCAGACAAATAGGGCTTGGGGAGAATAAGGATGGAGTGGTAACCAGGATGGAGGGGGAGCAGTTAGATGGGGAGAAGCTTGTGTGGCAGTCAAAGAAGGAAAAAATGGAGGCAGGAATAGAGGGAAGTGGAATGGTGGCAATGTTAGGTGACTCCATAATTAAGGCTATCCACTGAGGAAAGATGGGGGACCCAAATACAGGTAGGAAGGTGATTTGCATGACATGGATAACAGCGGATAGGGTGTGCCCATAAATTGGGGAGTTGGTAAGGGGGGTTGGGGAAATCAGTCATAGTTAGACACAAAGGTAGCAATAACCTAGCCGGAGTGAAAGTGGGGTAGGAAGGACCTGCAGGAATGTAGCCTGAGATCACTGGCATTCTTAGAGGTGTTACCAGCAAGATGGTGAGGAAAATCAAATTCTCGCCAGAGCCACTAGGGTTGCAGCCGAGGAATGTGGGGTAGAAATATTGGAAATTTGTGTTTTTAATAGTTTTACACTACATTTTTAACATAGCATTGTTAATACCCTGCCTCATGAAAAAGGGCAGAGAAAATGTTCAACTCCTGGCCCAAAGGTGATTTTGCACAAGGACTGCAAAATCAACTTTCAGGACACAAAAACACATTTTGGAACAGAGCTGAAAAAATGACAGCTGTCACACTTGTGAGGTGTTGTAAAGAAATGGCTGTGTTGTAAATGTGGGGTAAACTACTGAAAATTACCAAAGTTGTGAGCCTGAGCTTGCAAAATTCAATGAAGGCTCATTTATCTATGGAAGATGGCCTCCAGGCTGGGTGTGCTGCTGGGCGTGCTGCAACTGTTCTCTGGGACTTTTTAGTTATTTAGTGTTTTTACATTGTTCACCTTATCTTTTAGGATTTTGTTTCTTTTATTTGTTTATTGAGTTTTTTTGCTACTTATCAGTAGCTTATTGGTGTGGAGCATTGTTTGCAGGCAAGTGACTTGCGGTGAGAAGTTGGATGAACCTTGGTTCCATTTATTCCTCCTCCTGTTATTGCTGCTGGGCTTGAGCGAAGTTCTGCAGAGCCTAAAGATTCCTTTTCTGTTGCTGTGGTTAACATTCCTCACTTCCTGCCCAGGAATAATTTTATGGGTGTACGGAGGGCGAGAGGCTGTGGAGAGAATCTAGTGGAGCCGTGAATGTGGGAAGGAGACAGGATACCCTCCTGGAATTGAGCTAGGAGGAGAATATGTGGGGATTTACAAGGGACTACAAAGGATTTCGTTGGTTGCCTTTGAAACTTTGGCAGTGAAGCGACTGAGATTAGTAGGGAACTCTTGGCTGGAATTTGTTTATTGGCGCTTGGTGACTGAGAGAGGCCTGACTCCGGTGGGTGTTTTCCTCGGGATTTGCTGCCCTATGGGGGGACTGGAGTATTTATCTAGCCAGTGACTCGGCTGGGGTACTGCGCTCCCCTGGATTCGCTGATACAGCTGCAATTGCAGCCTATCTTGGGCTCCTTTTTGGGTCTGCAATATTTCCTGTGGGATACACTTGGCTGGGAGTTAGGGGGTCTTAGAGTGCCATTGAGATTCTTCTAGCAAGATTGGACCGAAGTGGACTTGGATTTGAAGTTTCCTTGTACTTTAGTGGAGCTATTCCGTGGATTTTCTCCTATCCTTACTCTATTTGTGTGGTTTGAGTGGTTTGGTCCTGTTTCATCCCCCTTATTTTTTGGATTTTACAGATTTTGATTCTCCACTGGATTATTGGATGCTGTGAGCTCTGTACTTTCCTGTGAAGACTGCTGAAGACTGCCGATACCCCTCCTTGGATTTAAAACTTTTTTCTTTCTGGGCGACTGGGTGGCGAGAGGCCTGCGTCCATATATTTAGTTTATTTATTTATGTTAAAGTTCTATGTTTTAATTTACAGTTTATGACTTTTTCTGGCAGTGAGAAGTGCCAAAATTATCCTATCTCCCTGGTTGTGAGAGAACTGGGGGAGGGATTTCATATTTTGTTTTGTTGACTGTGAAAATTTTTAAACTGTATTCTGTATATTATCTTATGATTTAGTTTCCAGATTGTAATTGCTAATTCTGGCAGTGAGAGTACCAAATTACCCTCTTTCCCTGGATGTGAGAGGACTAGGGGTGGAGGGAAAAACTTAATTCCACATTTGTTTTGTTTATTTAGTTTTGTTTGGGGTGGTGAGAGAACCTAAACTATATGTTCTTTTGTATCTTGTGTATGCATGTGGGGAGATTACAACTGTCTTTAGATTTAAGTACAAAATTGATCTTAGCTAACTGGGTTCAGGGTGGTGTTTTAAATTGTTTTATATTGAGGTCTGTGTATTATTATTTTTGAGTGTAGTTGGTTGATAGTGTGAGTGGGTTTGTTTTATTGTAATTATTATTTGGTTGTATAGCTGCAGCATAAGCTGGTCTTTAACCTCCACAGTTGTGTGCTACTCATCCTCTTCCTTTCATGCCCTTCACCCTTTTTCTTCTCCTCCTCTCCAGTTTGAGACCTACCAGCGCTGTAGAGTGCTGGGCATTATGCATATGAGAGGGAGGAGGGTGAGGGGCTATGAACAGAGGAGGATGGATGAGGGGGGTCACTGTATTGGGGGTGGTTGGATCTAGAAGGTGCCCTAGAGCGAAATGGAATCCAGACCGTGGTTCACCATGTCTGGTGCCCATACCCGAGGGTACTACTGAATATGGTAGGCAGATGGCGCAGGCAGCCCGCGAGGTTCGTCCAACTTGGGCGGTGTTGTGCAATGCCCGGTCCATTAAGAATAAGACTGCAATTATTGCAGATCTTTTTGGTACAGTGGGCCTGGCTTGCATCACCGAGACCTGGATGAATGATAATTCAGGCCCCATTTTGGAGGCTTTGACTCTGGCTGTGTACTCAGTGATACACCGCCCGAGATTGGATCATGGGGGAGGGGGTTGCGGTCTGTTTCAAGACCAAACTAGGCCTCACAGAGGTATTAGTTGAGGAGGTTGAGTCCTTTGAGTGTACAGTAATAGCAGGTGTAGGCTTTTGAATCACTCTCATATACCATCCATCCGGTGATGAGAAGTGATTCCTTCAGGAAGTGGCGGACATCGTCATCGACATGACATTTGAATCGCCCAGATTGATGGTTCTGGGCTGTAACAAGAGATAAAGAAGTTTGTCCCCATATTGCAGTCTAACCTCATTTTGGGCTGAAATATCATGTGTCTGTGTAACAAATGTTGGCCTATATAACTGGATCATATAAAGCTTGTGAAGCCACAAGACAAACTAAGCCACAAGTTGCAATATTAAAGTGCCTTTTGACATTTGTGCTGACCATGTAAGTAATAGCAAACATTTGGCCTATGTGACTGCAAGCAGGAACACAGGCTAGTGTCCAAATTACTCTCTTGACTATCTCTAGTGTTTGTCCTTATGTGGACAGGCCAAAATGCTTGTATGCACATTCCTAAGTCCAAACCTATTTCTTCCCCCTGAACCTTGGTTACTGGTGGTAACAGCTGTTGCTAGCCATATATGATAATAGAATGTACACTATCTATACTTGTGCTGACCAAGGATGAGCTCATACATATACCAAAGAAAGAGTATTACCTTATAAGTTGATGTTTGTGCTTGTTTTAAACCAATCATAGAAAACCATAGGAAATGATGATGATGTCTTTCACTATATAAGCAAGCCAGCACACACTGTTATTTTGAAGAATGTACCACTTGTAATCTCTCACTGTGATTATTGTTATAATCATTAAATTCTTCTGCCATCAGTCTCGTCTCCTTTCTAAGTATCTGTAATTGATAATTTACTAACTGTAATTTTTTCCACAACGCTACATGGGCGATTTTGACGCCTGGGTCAACGACGAACTCTCACAATTTGGTCAACACTTCCTCCAGTTAATTACATCTCTCAGCCTTACACAGGTGGTTTCCACTGCTACATATAAACTTGGACACTCTTTGGACTAAATCTTCCTTCTAGAGATCGCAACTTCCGACATGGGGGTGGAACCAGTCGGGTGGTCAGATCACTATACCGTGGGGTTTAGTTTTTGCACCCCCTCTAGAAGGCCTTCCCCTGTGGAGATGGTTAGGTACTGCCCTTATGGGATATTAATTCCCAGGGCCTTGCGGCAGTACTTGACCTCTCATCCCCTGAGTTGACAAGCAATGATCCAGAGACTCTCATGACAGCTTATAATTCAGCTGTTATGGTGGCTCTGGATTCTATTGCTCCAGTCTGTGTGTCCCCCTCTCCCTTCACCCCAAGTCCCCTTGGTGTGATGGACGTTGAGGGAGATGCGGAGACAGGGGCGAAGGTTAGAGCTCTGCTGGCAAAAGTGCACTCTTGATGCCGACCACCTTAGATTGATGGACCATTATTCGGTCGGTCAATCTGCAATCACCCATAAGAAGGCAGAATTCCTGTCTAGGGAGATTGCGGTTGCTTGGAATTGACCAGCTCAGCTATTTTGAAATGTGGACAGACTGTGCAACCCAGCCTGTCTGCAAGTTCAGAAAGCTTTTTCGCAGTTAGAGTGCGATGAGCTTGCTCGATTCTTTGCAAATAAGGTGGCTGACATCAGGGTGGATTTGCAGCCAGCACACTCTAGGGGGGCTTGTTGTGGAACAGTGCGAGATCACTGTGCCTCAATTTTCCTGGATCTTCTTCAGTCAACCGGAGCTCACGGATGTCATGAGGATTATCCAGAGTGTGCACCCTACGTGCTGTAGTTTGGACCCTGGAAAAACCTCCCTAATTTTGGGTTGTAGTGATATCATCGGTCCAATCCTTGTGCAGATAGTCTGGTGCTCCTTGGAATCGGGTGAGTTTCCTAGCTTCCTGAAAGAGGCGGTGGTGACACCACTCTTGAAGAAAGTTACCTTGGACACAGACTGTTGGGCAAACTACAGACCTATCTCTAACATTCCCTTTGTTGGGAAGGTGATTGAGAAAGTAGTGGCAGCTCAACTGGAGGACCATTTGACCATCCATGACATCTATGAACCTCTCCAGTCTGGTTTTTGTAAAAGACATAGTACCGAGACAGCGCTGGTTCGGGTGCTCAATGATCTCCTGATGGTGAGAGATTGGAAAAGCCATTCCATCTTGGTTCTTCTTGATCTTTCCTCAGCTTTTGACACTGTGGATCACGTGGTGTTGATAGAATGCCTAAGGCATATATGTGGAATATCGGGGACCGTCTTAAGATAGTTCACTTCATTCCTCACGGGGAGATCACAAAGAGTTGTATCCAGGGTTTTTTCCTCAGACCCAGTGGCTTTGTTGTGTGGGGTGCCTCAGGGTTCAGTACTGTCACCCATGTTATTCGCGATGTATATGCTACCCATCGGAGACATTGTAAGAAGGTATGGGCTGAGGTTTCACTGTTATGCAGATGATACTCAGCTATACCTTTCTTTTGCACCCAACCAGGATGGAGCTCTTTTGGTCTTTAACAACTGTATGAAAGAAATCCAGCAGTGGATGGATTCTAGCTGCCTAAAGTTGAACTCAGAAAAGACATGGGGACTGGTTGTGGACCTGGGTCAACAGATAGTGGGGTCAGGTGTTGGTCCACCTTCTGGAATTATTCTTAGTGGTGTTTATCTCCTGACCTCTGAATGGGTGCGTGACCTGGGGATGGGTCTTGATGATAGATTGACACTGCAGTCGCAGGTGCCAGCTGTCATCAAGACCTCCTTTTACCATCTTAGGAACATCACCAGGGTTAAGCATTTGGTTCCATCTGAGGACCTTCCAACTTTGGTCCATGCCTTTGTGTCCTCGTGCCTGGACTACTGCAACTCCCTTTATCTAGGGCTTTCAGGGGTTGAAATCCATCACCTGCAGCTAGTGCAGAATGCAGCAGCCTGGCTTTTGATGGGCTTGAGTAGATCCTGTCATATTATTCCTGTGCTGCATGAACTGCACTGGCTGCCAATACGGTGGCGGATCACCTTTAAAGTTGGTTTACTGACTTTCAAAGCCCTACTCAGTCAGGGTCCGGTCTATCTGAAAGAACTTCTGGTACCCTACTGCCTGGATCGATCACTCCACTTAGCCGACGAGGGCTGGCTAGAGATTCCAAGGGTGAATCTGAAATCATCTGGTGCTAGAACTTTTTCTTATGCTGCTCCCACACTTTGTAATTCTCTACTTTGTTGGTTACGGAAGTGTACTTCTGTGGAATGATTTAAGAATGGCCTGAAAACTTTTCTTTGGCAAAAATCCATTTTGGAGAATTGAATTGTGTATTTGATTATGACTTTGGTTGTGTCAAGTATTACGGATTTTATAATGGTTGTTTTTAATTGTTTTAAACTGTATAGCGCCTTGGAAATAGAAAGGCGCCATATAAATAAAAATTATTATTATAACTTTCTTTTTTTTTAAATATATTTACACCAAATTTTCAGCCTAGCCTTCTTATTACCCCACCTCATGAACAAGGGCAGAGAAAATGTTCAACTCCTGCCCGAAAGGTGATTTTGCACAGGGGCTGCTAAATCATCTTTCGAGATGTTAAAAAAAAACATTTTGTCCAGGATTTGAAAAATGATAGCTGTCACATTCATGATGTGCTGTAAAGATATGGCTATATTGTAAATTTGGGGTAAAAATATTTAAAATTACCAAAGTTACGAACCTGCATTCGCAAAATTCAACGTAGGCTCATAACTTTATTATTTTTTTTAATTTTTGCACCAAACTTTAAACATACCCTTCTTATGATCCCACCTTATCAACAATGGCAGAGAAAATTTTAAACTCCTACCCCAAAGGTTGTAAAACAAACATTATGCCAGGATTTGAAAAATGACATCTGTCACACTTATGAAGTGCTGTAAAGACATGGCTATGTTGTGAATTTGGGGTAAAAATATAGAAAATTACCAAAATTATGAGCCCGAGTTCATAAAATTCAATGTAGGCTTGTAACTTTATTGTTTCTTAAAGAGGGACTCTGGCCAAAAGTGCTACATTGCAGAATTAGAATACTCATGCCCCAATAATTCTCATACGAAACATTAGGTTTCTGTGTTACTTCATTTTAAAGTTATGGGCTATTTTGTAATCCTGATTTCACTACCTGTTCAAAAAAGCTAGTTTCAGTGAAGAGGTGCTGACGATGTCATCTCCTGAACTCACAGTCTAGCCCTCCCTGTCAGCAAGCTTATAGGACCTGTTTCTCCAAAGTTAAAAGATTATTCTGCAATGGTTTTCACAAGTAAAACAGGTAGCCCCATTCTAAAAACAGTGCTATAGAATCTATGTGTTTCAGGTTTTGCAACAAAGTTGACAAATTTGTATTTTAATGCCGTTTTGGTGTGTCTCATTTTCCAGAGTTGCAGGATGCTGAGTCAGCATGGCTACAGGCTGCTGATACCATGTGAAGTGTAACTAAGCTTACTCTGCAGTGCCTGGTTGGAAGTTGTATTGCTGCAAGTGTTGCAATGTTAGTAACTGCATTGCTGTTTGTCAGCCTCTGCTTTACAATAAATTTTAATAGGGGCCTCTTATGTGTTAATTCCTACTAGGGGTGGAAGTGTTAGCCCTGGCAAAACAATCATTGTAATGTGGAGTACAATGCAGATGCACCTGAATATAGCTCAAGTAACAGCCTGTCAATGAGAAAACAGAAAATGAGCTCTGCACAACTGAGTATCCCATTCATGAATACTTTGATGATGAATAAAATATTGATTGATTGAGTGATTAAGCATTGAGCTGGCTACTGCATAGAAACTCTCAGTAAAGTTTCAAAACAGCACTACCTCCCCCACCCCCATTTTCAGGGTGATGGAATAATTGATTTAAAGTGCCATCCTGAGACATCACCTCAGTTGAATGATAGGTGAATGATCACAGCCTTTCACCATATCAGAGATATCCAGTCTGCAAATCTTACATTAGTGTGCTGTAACTTAGCATCCAGCAACCCAGGAGAAAAGGATCACAACAAAAAAGCACCAAAAACAAAAATATGAATTCATCAACTTTGTTACAAAACCTGAAACACACATAGGTTTTAAAGCAATGTGTTATTGAGTGGTGCTACCTGTTTTACAGGAGAAAACCATTTGCACATAGTTTTTAAACTTTGGAGAAGCACTTCCTGTAAGCTTGCAGACAGGGAAGGCTAGACTGTGAGTTCAGAAGATGACATCATCAGCACCTCTTCACTGAAACTGACTTTTTTGAACAGGCAGAGAATTAGGGGTTATAAAATGATCTATAACTTTTAAACAAAGTAACTTAGGGATCTCAGTTTTGGCATGAGAGTGATTGGGGCTATGTTGATCCATATTTTGAATTTATTGATGCCAGTAATTTGTGACCATAGTCCCTCTTTAATATTTTTATACCACATTTTCCACATAGCCTTCTTGTACTCTCATCCTATGAACAAGAGCAGAGAAAATGTTCAACTCCAGCCTGAAAGGTGATTTCACATAAGGACCTCAAAATCATATTTTAGGACAGATTTGCCTAATGACAGTTCAATTGTTCATGAGGTTGGGTCCCAAAGAAGGCATGTTGAACATTTGGGGTAAAAATATGCAAGAATGCCCAAGTTATGTCACCAAGTTCAAAATGCCATTGAAATACATTGAAACGCATACCTGTTTTTTCAGTTTGAGGTCCGGCTTTGAAAAGTGAAGATGTGTCTGCGGTCCAGAGAGGACTACGGCATTGGATCCCTGATAGGTAAGTAAGAGTTTGGGGGGTGCAGAGTGGTGGGTGCTGAGTGGGAGGTTGGGTGGAGACAGTAATGGCATAAAAGACATCAATGAATGGTTTTCTTTGTATAGGTGTCAAAAAATAAATAAATAAGGACCAAGGATTCCCACTGTGACACTGGGGAATTGGGCACCCCCAGTGTCATTGTTATGTTTCTGGGAGGGGGTGTGGGGTGGTGAGTCCTGAGAGGGATGGTCGAGTGACAGGATATCCATAACATGTTTTTTAAATTGGTGGTCATGGTGGAACACGGCACACTCCACTGTGACCAAGATGACCACCTCTCTACACTGTACATGTGCTAGTGGTTGCGCATGCGTAAATATGGTTTGGCAGTCATCTTGGACACAGTGGAGTGTGCTGTGTTCTGCCGTGACTGCTAACAGATAAAACAGTGCAGTGTGACTACCTATGGAGACAGTGAGCAGAGTGCTTCACAGACGTGGAGGTGACTATGTTGTAACTCCAGTATGTTATTCAGTCAGAAGGAATGCAGCTGTCCTTTTCTCATAGCAGGAGGTCTACAGGGTTACATCCACTGTGCCCTAAAAAGGATAGAGGAGCTCAATGACTGGCTGAGGGAATGGTGCAAAGAGGAAGTGGTATGATTGTATTGGGGCTGGGGAGGAGACCCGGACAAACAAAACACTGCACCAGACAGATTGCACCTCAGTAGTGGGGGGGTGTTGAGGGTCCTTAGAGACAAGCTGGGGGGTACATAAACCAAAAACCTAAGTTAAAACTTCTGAGGGGGCAAATAGGGCTGTAGACCCTGAGACTGTGGGAGGAGGAGGAGGTCAGCAGACCTCCCCCCAACCAGTAGGGGAGGAATGGAGGGTGGAAGTGGAGGGGGAATGAAGGGTTAGCAGCAGTAGGGGTTTGGGGACAAAGGTAACAGGGAGAGATGAGAAAGGTAGAGGGGAGGCTCAGATTCTAGGTGGAAAGTGGTGCCCCTGAATGCACCAAGTCTTGATAACAAGATGGATGACCTGCAGGCATTGTTGTCAGAGAGTTGGGTGGACATAGCAGGAGTCACAGAGACATTGGTCACACTTAACCATGAGTGGGACCTCTCAGTCCCTGGCTGTAACTTATACAGGAGGGACCGGGAAGTAGGAAAAGGAGGAGGCTATAACATGTATGAGGGAGGAGTCTGGGGAGGGGGGGGCAGAAGCAGTGTGGATTCAGTTGCTGTCTAATGGGGGAAGAAAGTGAGGTTGTGGCTGGTTTTCAGACCACTCAATCGGGCCGAGGAAAGAAACAGGGAATTGAACTCACAAATACTGACTGCTGCAGGGAAGGGAGAGATGGCAATAGTGGGGGACTTCAACCTGCTCAAGGTGGATTGGAGGGCAATGGTCATGACCTGTATCAGGAGTCAGGCGATCCTAGATGCACTGCAAAATTAGTTCCTGATTTAGGCAAGGCAAGTTTTATTTGTATGGCGCCCAATCCCGGAGGCTCTGGGCACCTCACAGAAATATACAATAAACATACAATATATCAATATAAAATTTCATTAATGCAATTTAAAATAACTAAAATGTAAAACAATTTAAAACTAATGAAATATCATAAACAGGGACTGTGCAGCATGTTAAAATTCAGTATTCATTAAAAGCCTGTCCAAAGAGGTATGCCTTCAACCTCTGCTTAAACACCTCTACTGAGGGAGCCTCCTGGACTGCAGATTCAGGGCATCACAGAACCCACCAGAGAGGGGCAATCCTTGATCTGATGTTGATGAACAGGGACCACATCCAGGATATAAGGGTTCAGGAGCCCCTGGGTGGGAGTAACCATGGCACAGTGTGGTTCTGGTTGGACATGATTGTGGAAAAGGCCCCCACTAAGACTAAAATCCTGGATTTTAGAAAGGCAGACTTCAGAAAGATGGACAAGCTGCTAAGGAGTTACCTGTTGAGCATCTGAGTGGCTATGGGGATGGACCAAAGGTGGTCCACCATCAAGGAGGGAATAATGGTTGCAACGGGGAACTGCACATACCTCTCAACCTCTTGCCTCATAAATCAGGGATAAGGCTTAAAAAGATAGGAACAAAGACCCCAAATCAGGGACACATCTTAATAATTGGTATTGTTCACTCAGAAAGCTAATAGAATGATTCGATCGGATGACAACGTTTGAGATGGACATCCCGCTTTGAGCTCCATGGAGGCCCTTCCCCGCCGTGTCTTTACAAGCACTTTTTTTAGTAGTTTGAAGTAGCAGGATTTTCACAAAAATACTAAAACGAACTCCTGAAACCTAAATATCTCTTCCAGTCGGGTCATGAGCGAGTCTTTGAGTCTACATTTCCTTGTCTAAGTGGACGGTGTGCTGCCACAGGCTGTATTTAAATGCTCACAGAGAAAATGGCCAATCAACTACATAGCACCACATAACATCATCATCGTAATCTTCTACTTAAAGTAAAACAGCAAGTATATCAACTGACAGTAAATTTTTAACCATGCTGCAAGTTAATTAGCTTAATAATTTATTGAGAGGCATCATTTAAATCTCAAGCCTCTCTTCTATTAAAGGATCTAAATACATTTATTTACAATTATGGATTTAGAGCAAAACCTTGTGACAATGCGAGAGGAAAATACAGCATTAAAGCATCCAATGTCAGACTCTGACAGCAGTCTAGATGACCATATCCCAAAGAAATCAACCACTAGTTCTACATTAACAGTGGAGCATTTCGATATCATCATGTCTGAAATATCTAGAACAAGCACTAAGATGTCTGAGATGCATACTGATTTGAGGGATGTTAAACAAGAGCTTGTGTCTCACAATATAAGAATTTCAGATGCTGAAACCAGAATAAGTAGCTTGGAAGACACAGTAAATAAACTACAAACAGACAGAATTGCAGACAATCATAGGATTAGTAAGCTAGAAACTAAGATCGAGGATCTAGAGAATAAAAATAGGAGAAATAATTTAAGAGTGTTTGGTAATAAAGAAGGCATGGAGGGAGCAGTTCCTATTTCCTTTGCTAACAATCTTCTCATGAAAATTGCTGGTCCGCCTGTTGACACAAAATGTTATGTGATCGAAAGAGCCCATAGATCTCTGAAGCCTAAACCAAATATAGGAGAAAGACCTACAGTAGGTCATTTATTCCGAGATTTTAAAATTTTCAGCAGAAAGTAATTGTTCAAAGAGCTCTTCGAGACAAATCTAGTATCAATTTTGAAGGCTGCAAAATCAAGGTCTTTATTGATCTAGCTCCTGAAAACATTCAAAAGAGAGATGCCTTCTTTCATATTAAAAAACATCTCAAAGAAGCAGGACTAAAATACAGCCTGTTATTTCCAACCTTGTTAAAGGTTTGATCTACTGAAGGGACAAAGGAATATAATGGATTTGTGGCTGCGAAAACAGGACTCAAAAATGACTTTCCTGCTCTGTTTAAAAATGTTGACTTTCAACATTGAAATGTGACATTATGATATAGCTGAGGGAGGGAATCAAAGCACACAATGCATTGTTTTGTCTCATATGTTGATTTTCCTATTGGGAACGTGGAAAAGAGAAAATGCTCAGATGTAGCTGGGTCAATACCAAAAATTCTCCCTGGTAAGAACATTGTGGGGGCATCACTGCAGCAGACTTGTTCCGTTGGCCTTTGTTTTTTTTTCTGGGGTGGAAATCAGAGCCTGGGTTTACTGTTTATAATAGCGTAGATTGGTTCTGTGTTCTCCATGGTTTGATTAAAAGGTAGATTTACATCAATTGGAACCATTCTATCCCCTTAATCAGAAATCACCTTTCACAGAGGCTGCCCGATTTAGTTCCTGACTTCATTACTATATTATTTACAAACTGCTAAAGAAAAGCATTGTCTGTCCTCACTTCTTCTGGGTGATGTGGGCGGTGGTCAGCCTTAATTTGATGGCAGGCATTGAAATTACCTGTATCTCCTTACAATACGCCTTTTGCCTGATTGGATTTAGTGCTGATTAGTTGGAGGGAGATGGGTTGTTCTAGTGAATTTCCCCTTGTACCCAGTAACTGGGTTGTTTCTCAATGCTAAAGATTAATAAGTGAGAGAAAGGGGCATGCTGGAAATAATTACCGATATATGTTCACTCTGACTGA
Organism: Neoceratodus forsteri; assembly: GCA_016271365.2. Classification (NCBI taxonomy): domain Eukaryota; kingdom Metazoa; phylum Chordata; order Ceratodontiformes; family Ceratodontidae; genus Neoceratodus; species Neoceratodus forsteri. The sequence continues at coordinate 755,146,984 of CM057451.1, forward strand.
AGCAGTGTAAAAAAAAAAGAAAGGGGGCAGAAACATATTTATTAATCTTTCATGCTTGTCTCAGAGGTGACTGTCGCGCACATTATTTTGGAGACTTGGATAGTCATTTTATACTTTCTACATATTCTAATAAATATTGATCCAGAAAGAAAAGGGAAAGGAAACAAGTAGGGGGCCTCTTTGGAAATAGGAAATTGGTTGTTTTATTTCTTTATGACTGCTTTGGGAAATAGTCCTGATATCTTGTGGACTTCTCCATTTCATTTTTCTTCAGATTCAGCCATATTAATTAAAACAATCCTTTTTTTTTTAATTTACCTCAAGGTTCTAACTGCTCTTTCCTAGAGATTCCATGTCTGCACAAGGCTGCTCCAGTGGTGCATGTGCTACGTTGTGAGGGAATCACGCAATCTCACTGCTGTGAACTACGAACTTTGAACTAGAGGGGTATCTCTCTAGATGCATCGTGGGACTGAAAATAGTGAGCGAGCTGCTGAAGTAGGTACATTCTTCTTTTCACCCAGGGTTTTACCTCTTTTAAATGTGGCCACATATCTTCATGGGTGAAGTAAATGTGATCTATGTAGAAATGATAATAAGAAATAAACTGCAAGCTTGTAAACTTAGTGAAAAATTGCTTATCTATTGAAATGCATTGGCAGGTTGGTTGGGGTCATTAGGCAGAATCTTTACTGTTATTTCAGAAACAGCCTGGGAGAAATTTGTATGCAGGTTGTTTTTTTTGTTTGTTTGCTAAGCATTGTTCATTATACTAATAATTACATCCTGCTTGGAAGACACTCAAACTTAAAAGTGATTTATATCTTTGGTTAAATTGCAGGCCATTCAGATGTCTTATAAGTATTCTGGATCACTCTGAGGGATTACTAGAAGGAAAGCATTTATTTGCAGAGTATAGAGTATGATTTAAAAAAAAAAAAGGAAAAAATCCATGTTTGTGATCCCATTATGGTTTCCTAGGTTTCTTACATTTTGTGGGCTACTGAAGTGATGGGGGCAACTCTGAACACGTTCATCCCAGAATGCGTTGTCAAGAGGTGCTTAAGCGGGTGTTATGGACCTCCATTTTGGGGAATATGTACCAAATATGGTCTATCTATTGCTTTATTTCTAATGTTAGAAATCTATTATGTGAGTATTGTAACAGATGCCTATTCACTTTTTTTATGGTATAAGATTTCCTTCTTTTTTTTCTCTTCTTTTCATTTTCATACATCTGTCTATCTCTGTTTCTCCTCTTCCTATGACAAACTGAGAAATGAGAGATTTACATTTTGGTGTACTTATATATGTCAGGACTCCATTTTCTTATTAGGTACATCATACATTGGAAAGGATTGTGATGTCTATAAGCGACAAGTTAAAAATTGTTACATGGAATATTAAAGGGCTAAATCATAAAATTAAGAGGTATTCTGTGTTAAGGCAGTTGAAGAAATTAGACGCATTGATTGCCTTTTTACAGGAAACACATCTTAAAAAAGAACACTATAATTTAATGCAAAAGGAATGGGTTGGTAAAGTATTTGGAGCAGGTGATCATTCAAAAAAAGCAGGGGTCTTAATTATGTTTAAACAAGGTCTGAATTTCAGTCATATTACTACATTCGAAGACCCTTTGGGTAACTATATTATTGTGCATGGTAAATTGGGAGAAGAATATTTTACTTTCTTTAATATTTATGGACCCAATTACACTACACATGACATTTTTAATACTATTTTTCACAAAATGGACACTTTGTTAGAAAGCACTATCATAATTGCTGGTGATATGAACAGCATTCTAGGCCCTATATCAGATAGGTCCACTTTTCGTCCAAATAAAACCAAAACTGATATAGACTTGGATCATTTAGTAGAAAATTTGGGCTTGGTGGACTCATGGCGAATCTTTCATCCTGATGTTAAAGAATATACATACCGGTCTCAATGTAATAATATAGGTTCCAGATTAGATCAAATGTATACAGCAAGAAACTTCATTCCCAGAATTCTTACAGTTAAGATCGAATCACAGGTTCTACCTGATTATTCCCCTGTATCATTAATATATTGCACAGCCAATACATCTCATAGAACGTGGAGATGGAAGATTAATCATTACTTATTAGAACAACCTGACATTTGTAATAAGGTTATTGATAACATTGAAGAATTTCTTATGTTTAATAACCCCAACGATACTTCCTGGAGCAACACTTGGGACTGTCTTAAGTGTTGTTGAAGTGGGGTTTTAATAAGAGAAGCTGCCATTACTAAAAGGGAAAATAACCAAAAGCAACAAAAGATATTGGAGAATATTGAAGAAATAGAAAAAACATTATTGAGTTCTAATTCTCCTGAAATATGGAAGAATTGGTCTACACTTAAAGTTAAATACAATGAATCTATTACTAGTGAAGCAATTTTCTCGATCAGAAAGTCTAGATTAAATTATATTGATTCTAGGTCCAAAGCCTCCAAGATTTTAGCTATAAGGTTAAGGAAAAATAGTAATACCACTAACATCACAGCTCTTAGAAATAAGGCCACAGGAAATATGGTGACAGGACACACTCAAATAAATAGGGAATTTCAAGATTTTTACACAAAACTTTATTCGAAGGAACATATGCTTGGTCCTTCGCATTTAGATGACTTTTTGCAATGGTGTTACAATCCCATCCATGCCGGATACATTTAAGGAAAAATTAGGGGCAGCAATGACACAAGAGGAAATTATAAGTGCTATTAAACAAACCAAAAAAATAAAACACAGGACCCGGATGGCTTCTCAGCTAATTTTTATAATACCTTTAGGCAGAAGCTGGCTCCTGTTTTAGTGGAAGTCTTTAATCAAGCTTATATAGAGGGTAAGCTTTCTCAAGAGATGACCAAATGATTAATTACTTTGATACATAAACAAGGGAAAGATCCACTGGATTGTGGAAGTTACAAACCAATATCGCTAGTTAATTCAGATATTAAACTTTTAGCTAAAGTGCTTGCTAATAGATTGGAGACAGTAACTCATTTTATAATATCCAGGCAACAAACAGGGTTCATGAAAGGAAGATTTGCAGCAGATAATACTAGGAAATTAGTTCATGTAATACAGGCAGCAAATCAACAGAGGATATCTTGTGAACTTATTTCGCTTGATGCTAAGAAAGCCTTTGATAGAAACATAGAAACATAGAAGTTGATGGCAGATAAGGACCGCAAGGCCCATCCAGTCTGCCCATAGGGTGGCTTGGCCTCATATATTCAATTCTCTCAAATTATATGGATTTCCTGATTCATTTTTGAAATGGGTACACTTACTATATCAGAACTCCACATCAGCAGTGGTAACTAATGGGGTGATTTCTCCTTTTTTTGAAATAAATAGAGGAACTAGGCAAGGTTGCCCCTTATCTCCACTATTATTTAATATTACTTTAGACCCGTTGATTAGGTGGATATCTCATGATAAAGATATTAAAGGTATTAAGATAGGACAACATGAACAACTGGTGGCTGCTTATGCAGATGATATTCTTCTAATTATATCAGATCCTGTCTCATCTCTTTCCCATATTTTAAAATTACTTCATGAATTTGGAAGGATCTCAGGATACTAATTAAATAAGGAAAAAAACAACTTCTTACCTCTTAACAAATTCTGCATTAAGGAAGATATTGATAATATGGGGATTGCTTGGTCCAAAGAATCTATAGAGTACTTTGGTATTCATATTTATAAATCTATTGATAAGACAGTTTCAAAAAACCTATCAAAAATTAAACAAAAAATCTCAGAGGATTTTCTTAGATGGAACAAATTACCTCTGGGTTTATGTGTGTGTGTGTGTGGGGGGGGGGTGAATAGAAACCATTAAAATGAATCTTTTGTCAAGGTTGCTTTATATATTAATGATGACACCTTGTAGCTTAACAAAGAAATGGATTCAAGCAATTTCTTCACAAACAGTTAATTTCATATGGGGTTATAACAGACACTGATTAGCTTATTCAAAAATGTGTAGAACTAAAAATAAAGGAGGGCTAAAAACTCCTGATTTATATTTTTATTTCTTAGCAGCTAGGATTGTTCAATTATCTTTCTGGTTTAGACTAGGAGCTTCTCAAACATACATTCCTGACTGGATTCATATTGAACAAGAAATTATACAAAAACATGGATTAGACTTAAGATCACTATTCTTCGCCAAACCCTATGTATCACTTAGAAATAAACTTCTTAATGATTCCATTCAGCAGATTGAACAAGTTTCTTTCTTACTCAATCTGAACCTAAAGCAAGCTAAAATTCAACCCATGTGGGATAATTCAAACTTCCTAGAAAATGGTCATCCTTTAGATAATGATATATGGAAACATAAAGGTGTTGACTCACTTCAAAATATTATAAAAAATGGTCAGTTTCGTCCTTTCCAAATGATGGTAGAGGTTTATGGAATTACTGTGGAGGATAATATATATTATTCTACAATTCAACAGATAATCAGAGATACACTAAATATAGAAACTTCTCTGAATGAGAATTCCGCATCTTTTTTAGGTTGCTTGAGAACTTCACCGTCAATCTCCTATGTTCTTTTTTTGTAGATTTAATTAGGGGAACAGCCATTGAAACCACCAGATGGTGGTCTCAAGCATTGGGCTGCTCCATGGAAGACTGGGACTTGGAAAATTTATGGTCTTTACCATATAAAGCATTTAGCACAGTAGACCTTAGATTAATTCATTTTAAGACATTAAACAACTTATATTACACTCCTGTGCAAATATTTAAAATGGGTTTATCTTCATCCCCAATATGTCACAAGTGTAAACTTAACAACGGTACATTACTACACATGTTTTGGTATTGCCCTATGGTTCAGTCATGGGAGGAAGAGGGACAAATATTTCAAAACAATGCTTCCATTGCAAATCACATACAAATTAACACATGTATTGTAGGTCATTTTGAGGAGAGTTATTACTGGATTAAGGATCAAAAATATTCGCTTCTCCTAATTGGCACTTCCATCAAAAAGATCATTTTCAAATATTGGTTAGAAGATACAAAACCCACCATACAAGAATGGAAGTTTAGTATATTACAGATACTCAGACCAGAAAAACTTGCACACTTTCTTAGAGATAAAGAGCATAGGCCTATAAGAAAATAGAAAGATATTTACATGACATTATGTGGTATAAATCAGATTATACAATGGCAAAGAAAAATCCTGGTATCCCATTGGTCACTCTGGGACTGAACCCGTGATGTTATCCCAGCACAACATCATGGCTCTAGTCCCAGCAGGCAAACGACCATGTCAGCAAGCATGAAAATTACTCCACGGAGCCTACATAACAGATCTCTGCTCTGCTCCCTTCTGCTGCTCACTTCACCTGCTCACAACCTGCATTACTAGCTCCTGAGTCCCGACTGCTTCACAACTAAAAGATACCCCCTCATAACACTCCCCCCGCACTGACCATTCCCTAAACAAAATGTCATTTTCTTTTTTTTAACTTATCATACCGCTCCATAGCATCCACTTCACTTCTGCTCGCACAGGCACAGCGTCACAACAGAGCATGAGGTCAGCTGTTGTGTCAGGAAACAGCAGATAGTGGCTGGTTCCGAAAGAGGCAAACTGAATCAGTTTTGGCCATGTTCCTCATAGTGCCGTCTCGCAACACCTGACCCAAAACCTCACCTATCTCAACAGCTACTCGAACAGTGAACATCACTTACCATTCACAGAAATCTGAAAATCTCCACAACTCACGCTTCCTTCACAACACGGTTTCTTACAAAAAAAAAAAGCTAGATGAACTCGATTACATCGAAGGATCACTGGGAGGTAGACTACAACACAAAAGAAAACATGTCTGTATACAAAGAATGGGCAGGGACAGCAAAGAAAAAGTAGCTAATAAGCAATAGCACCACCTACTGCACAGAATAGAAATTGGACTTTTTTGTTAAAAAGTATACCTCCACATACAAAAAATTAATTGTATAATAGCAATAATGCACTCCAGGGTGTGTGTTGTGCTGGGATAACATCATTTCTGGGGTGATGTTATCCCAGCACAACACACACCCTGTCATGTAGTATTGCTTAATTAACAATGTTAATTGATGAATATATATCTCTCATAAGACAGCACTTGCCGGGGTTACCACTGAGATCAGGTCTGCGACTGACCAAGGCAACCTGACTGGTGCCATCTTCATTGATCTCTCTAAGGCCTTTGATTAGGTTGACCATTCTCTCCTCTACTCCACTCTTCATTCTCTTGGATTCTCCCACCCAGCCCTTGTCTGGTTCTCTAACTACCTTGTGGGAAGGCAGCAATATACCTGCTTCAACTGCACCCTCTCTGCCCTCTCCCCAGTTAACTGTGGGGTTCCCCAGGGATCTGTCCTTGGACCCATACTGTTTTTCCTATTCATTAATGAATTGCCATCCATTACAACCCATGGGCACGCCACCCTATACGCGGATGATCTCGTCATACTGTCCAGTTCACCGGATATTACTGCCATCAACTCCTTGCTTAACTCTGACTTCAAACTTATCCAGAACTGGCTGGGGGGCCACAAGCTGACCATCAACCTGAATAAGACCAAGGCCATGCTCTTTGGTTCTGTGGCCAAAACCTCTTCCTGCCCGGCTCCTCTAACCATTTATGGATCAAATGGGTCCCTCCTGCAGGCCGTGGACTCCGTCAAGTATCTAGGAGTTACCCTTGATCCACAACTGGATCTCACCATACATCTTCAGAATATATGCAAGGCCATGAACGGCAAGCTCAGACTTGCCTACAGATCCAAAGGTTGCCTCACCCTGGCTGCATGGCTCACTGTAGCCAGGGGATACTTCTTCCCACGCTTTGCTATGGGCTTGTAGCCTTTGCCCCAGTCCTGAACTCTAGTCTTGCAAAATGGGACACTGCTTATAACAACATACTGTATGCCACTTTGCACACTCTAGCCCTTGCCTTACGCATCGCTGTGAGCTCTACTCCCAGCTCGAGTGGCTCCCCCCTGAAAAGCACTGCGCCTTTGTCCTTGGCAACTTCATTGATAACATAGTTAGAATGGCCACTCCTTCCGCGCTTGCCCTTCCCCTCAAACATGAAACCCCAGCCTACCACTTAAGATCCAGTGCTGCACAGGTCCGCCTGGTTCCTAAGACCCGAACCCTCACAGGAGACCGGGCCTTCTCCGTCCTCATTCATGCCTCGCCCTCACATCCCTGCTTCAAAACATCCCTCTGGAGCTTCCTCAAATCTGCCTCTGCCTATCTATGTGCCATGTAGAACCAGACCATTTTCTCCCTCCCTCCCGATTTACTGCAGGTGAGGTCCTGAGTGCCGTTGATACGGACTGCTGTTAAATCTTCTGCTAATAACCAGCACAAGGCACTTGGAGGGGCACGCATGTCATATCAGTACCTGCTTGTATTTTCATTTAATTGTAGTCTTTCTCTTTCATGATAGGCGCTCTTGTCATATCAGTACCTGCTTGTATTTTCATTTATTTTTTATGTTATTCTCTTTCATGATATTATTTAGATGTTATTCTACCTATTAATGCTGTTATGTATCTAGGTGCTATTTCTGCCTAATTAACCATTTTAAAACCTGTTGTCCCATATGCTGTACCACCTACTTGCCTATGCCTGTAAGCTCCTGTATGTTACCTTGACTCTGTATTATGTTTTGCATGTACTCTGTTACCTGAAAATAGGCACTTGGATGTCTGGCGTGCTTACCTGGTAAACAAAATCAAATAAATAAATATCATTTAAACTCTGATTATAAACTCATAACACCTTCTACTAACTCTTTCAATTTTTATTTAGAAATGTTATGTTTCTCCTCTTTACAGCTCCTCCCTTTTTTTTTCTATCATATAGCTTACTCTAGATCTTTGTTTTTATTTAGCACACTGTATAGCTATGAAATATATGTGTTTATACATGAGCATATTTTGCAGGCCTTAACTATACTGATATATGACACAGATGTATTTATTAATGGTTTGGTTCTTATTTTTGAAAATCTTTATGAAAAATTCTATATACTATTTGTTACTTACCTATATACAGTTACTTTTAAAATGCTATCTATACATACTCAGTTAATATGCTAAGTAATTAGTTAGTGATGTATTGGCTCATGATTATACCTTGATTCTGTTATGTAGTTATATTTAAGAAATGCATACTATGTGAAAATATTCACATTAATTGTATTTTAAGTTTCAAAAATAAAAAATTAAAAATATATTGACAAAAAAAGAAAGCTAATAGAATAAGGGGATTAGTTCAAGTTGCATTTTCAGAAGAACAAGTCTGTAACTAATGTTTGACATTATTTTATGCTTACAATCACCATTGGTCAGTCACAAAAATACCAATTTTAGGAGGGACAGAGGAAGGTTTTGAGGCAAAATCAGGGGCATTCCTGAAAACCAGGGACAGTTGAGAGGTATGTGACTGCATTAAACTAAAAGGGAGGAACTTGAGGGCCAAAGCACTCAGCTAGTTTAGTACAGAGGTTGCTCAAGCAGTAAGTGATGAGAGGTCAGCTTACAAGACATTCAGGAGAACTCAGAGGGAGGAAGACAGGGAGGATTAGCTGAAGATAGCTAGAATAACAGGTAGGGTAGTCCAGTGGACTAAAACTCAGAAGGAACTGCAGAGAGCTGAGAAAATTAAGAAGGGGTAAAAGGCCTTTTTTCACTATATTAGGAAGAAAAGGGACAAGAAAGATTGGATCATTAGGCTCAGGAAAGAAGACAGAGTGAAGGAGAATGAGGGCAAGGTAGAAGTACTAAACAAGTACTTATGTTCCATCTTCTCCAATGAGAGATATGGGCCAGTGCAACTAGGAGGAAGGAGAGGGTCAGGGGCGGGGTTCATAGATGTTTGATAGAGGTGGATATGGTGAGGGCAGGACTGCTAGCATTGAGTATAGCTAAATCCCCAGGACCAAACAGCTTGCTCCAAAGGATGCTGAAGGAACTGGCAGAATCTCCTGGCTAGCCTGTTCAATAGTTCACTGGAGCTGGGCATGGCACCACAAGACTGGAGAATGCCATATGTAGTGCCACTCCATAAAAGTGATCCCAAAGATAATGCAGGGAATTACAAACCGGTCAGTCTGATCTCAATCATGTGCAAGCTAATGGAGACCATACTTAAGGAAAGGTTAGTAGATTATCTAGATGAACATGGTCTCCAGGATGAGAGGCAACATGGGTTTATGGCATGGAGGCCATGTTGAATGAATCTGACTGACTTCTTTTTACTGGATCAGTAGAACAGTGGACAGGGGTCAAGCAGTGGACATCCTTTACCTGGACTTCAGCAAGGCCTTTGACTCTGTACCACACTAGAGATTGGTCAGGAAGATGGCAGATATTGGGGTTGGAGAGAAGTGACCAGATGGATGCAAAACTGGCAGAGGGGCAGGACCCTGAGCTGTCTAGCACCAGGGAGGTCACTGGTGGGGTCTTACAGAGCTTGGTGCTCAGATTGGTGAGGTTTACTGTCTTCTTCTTCTTCAACGACATTAGAGATGGTATTAAGGGCAAAATTTGCCTATTCACAGATGACACCAAGTTCTGTGGGAGGGTGGACACAGCAGAAGGGATACAAGACCTAAAGGAGGATCTGGAAAAGCTACAGGTGGTTTGGGATTTGGCAGCTTGGCTACAATGCAAGGAAATGCAAAGTTATGCACATTGAAGCAAAAATCCCAAGGACTGAGTAGAGCCTGGAATGGGTCCGGGAATCTGCATTGGAGAAGGAGACAGAGCTAGGAGTGATGATCACTAGTGATCTAAACCACTCCATGCAATGTAGGAAAGCAGCAACAAAGGCAAATAAAATGTTGGGCTACACTGCCAGAGGGATCAACAGCAGGTGAGAGGGGATAATACTGCCCTTGTACAAGTCATTGGTGAGGCTGCATCTGGAGTACAGTGTACAACACTAGTGCCCATACCTTAGAAAGGATATTAACCTGCTGGAGTCAGTCCAAAGGAAAGCAATGAAGATGATCATGGGCCAGCAGGGTAGGATGTATGAGGAGAGGTTGGAGGCCTTGAACATTTACTCCCTAGAGGAGGGAAGAGAGCAGGAACATTACTGAGACCTTCAAGTATTTGAAAGGAAAAAATAGGGTGGATAAGGAGGTTCTCTTCAAGCTTAGTGAGAACCAAAACATGAGGGGACACAGTCTGAAGATGGAGGGGAGAGGTTTAGGAGAGAGGCTGGGAGACACTTCTTCATGGAGAAGGTGGTGGTGGCAGAGTGGAATGTGCTTCTGGAAAAGGAGGTTTTATTGAAAATGGTAGGCAGCTTCTACAGAGGTTGGGATAGAGTTAATGGGAAAATAAGGGTCTAGGAAGGGACAGATGGAGGGGAAGGGTGGATGGGGGGGTAGGGTCAGTATCTTACGCTGAGGACCCTGCACAATGAGAAGACTAGATAGACCTAATTGCATTATTCTGATGGCTTCATTGTATTTTTGTATGTTTGAATCTTCTTTTTCTAGGTCCTTGGAGGTACAAAATTAGGACATTTTTCTGGGTGCAGGGAATTAATGGATACAGGGTAGGGCCAGTGGGCAATGGGAGACCATTCAATTCTACTCCTGAATGATTAAAAAGAGGAACGGTATTTCAAAAGAAGATGGGTAGGGTAGTGCTTCTCTTGGTGTCCCTGTCTATCCCATTAAACTAGATCATCTCTGCATACTGTACCCACTTCAGTGGGGCCTCATGTATTCACAGATGATAGGTGTACAGATATGCCACTGGCAAATGGGGACAACCAAATAGAGGTACCCAGAGAAGTGAAAGGAAAGGATGTGGAGGTTAGCCAAGGAGGCGACCTCAGCGGGGAGAGCAGTGGACCCCAGAGAAGCAGGAAGTGAATCCTGGTGGGGGACTGCATCATAAAAGGGATACAGCTAGGAACACAGGAGGGGGAGGACTGGGGGGGTGAGGTGCCTACCAGGTGCCACGGCATAGTGAGATGAAAGGAAGATCCTGGGGATCACTGGGAAGGCAAGACGGGAGGGTCAGTTGTTTGTCATTATCCACCTAGGTACTAATGACCTGGCAAATGGGGAGAAAAGAAAGTTCAGGAAGAGTTTAGGAAATTGGGAAGGGGTCTCAAGCAAGTAGCTACTTCTGTCACTTTCTCAGAAGTACTACCCACGTAGAGACAAGGGAGAGCATAGTGCATGCACCAGGAACTTTAACTCATGGTTGAAGAACTGGTGCTGTGAGGAAGGGTTTGATTCATTGGTGACTGGGGACCCACCTGGAGGGATGGAGGTTTGTTCAAGCCTGGACGGCTGCATCCATCCTGGAGGAATCAAGCACTCAATGATAAGTTTAAATGCTACATTTATAAGCATTTAAACTAGCAAAGAGGGGTGGCAGGCCAGCAAGGAGGGTACCTACTTGCTCACTCCCCACAGCTAACAGTAGAACCAGTGAACCGGAGGAGTGGCTATCTCTACAAAGCAGTGTTCAAAAGATGGAGATTAGCGCCCAAGAGGTGGATAGGCAGAAAAGAGACAAAATTCAGCAGAAGGGCAGACAGCAAGGGGAACCAGGGATAAAGGACAACCAAGGAAGGGGCTGGAGTAGAACAGTGAAACAGTCTAGGGATGTCAAATCATGGAAAGCCATGTGTGACAATGCCAGGAGCCTTAGCAACAAGATGGAAGATCTGGAGACTGTCATGGTGCAGTCAGACCTGGACATTGTGGCCATCACTGAAACCTGGTGTGATGATAACCACGACTGGGAGATGGCCATACCTGGCTACAACATATTCAGAAGAGACAGGGCAGGTAGGAAGGGAGGAGGAGTGGCACTGTATGTGAAAAATGACATAAGGGCCACAGAGATCCAGGAGGAACAAAATGGGGGAGAGATACTGCGGGTTAAGTTGGAAAGGAAAATGGGGCCAGCCATCCACACAGGTGTGGTCTTTAGACCACCAGCACAGGAGGAAGAAACAGGTAGGGAGCTGATGCTAGCCATTCAAAGGATGGCAGACAAGGGTGAGGTAGTACTGGTTGGAGACTTCAATATTCCAGATGTGGACTGGAGCATCCCAGCAGCAGCATCAACTAGGAGCAGATTTATCCTGGACTCCCTTCAGGGTGCCTTCCTCAAGTAACTGGTCATGGAACCAACTTGGCAGAAGGCAATACTGGACCTTCTGCTCACAAACAGGGACAGTGTGATGGGGGTAACAGTGGGGGAGCACCTGGGGAACCGTGACCACCAGTCATTGTGGTTTGAAATCACAGAAAGAGTAGAACCAAACTACACAAAAACATGTATCCTGGATTTCAGGGGGGTAAACTTTGGGAAAATGGGGAGATACTTGAAAGAGGCATTAAGGGGAATGGGGCAAGAATCAGGGGTTGAGGAACAGTGGTCAGTATTTAAAATGGGGATTACAAGAGCAACAGAATTATGCATTAAGCAGCTTAGCAAGAGGAAAAGGAAGAGGAGACCTTATGGTTTTCCAAAGAGGTAGCAAAGAAAGTGAAAGCCAAAAGATTGCATTCAGGCAATACAAAAAGACACAGGCAGAAGGGGATAGGGAGAAGTACCAGGAGAAGCAAAGGGAGGCAGGGAGGTCAGTAAGGGAAGCCAAAGCTCAGGGAGAAGAACACATTGCAAAATCAGTGGGTAGAAGGGGCAAAACCTTTTACAGGTACGTAAGTGAAAAAAGAAAGGCAAAGGGAGGGATAGTGAGACTGAAGGGGGAGGATGGGTGCCACATGGAGGATGACAACAGTAAAGTTGACATTTTGAACAGGTATTTCTGCTCAGTCTTTATGTCTCTATGAGGACAGGTTGAAAGAACTGAACATGTACTCTCTGGAGGAGAGGAGAGAGAGAGGGGATATGATAGAGACATACAAGTATCTTACAGGGAGGAGCAGGGTGCAGAAATACACTATTTTTAAGCAAAAAAGATGTTCCAGGACTAGAGGGCATGGGATGAAGTTGGAGGGAGGACGATTCAGAGGAAACGTGAAGAAGAATTTCTTTACAGAACGGGTGGTGGACAAGTGGAACACCCTGCCACAGGAGGTGGTGGGGGCTGAAACAATCATGGGATTTAAGAATGCATGGGATAGACATAAAGGAATTCTGGAGGTCAGGGGTAAGGGGCAACAGACTTTTAAGAAAACATAAACTGAACTTACAAGCTCAAATGGGCAGACTGGGTGGGCCATAGGCCCTTATCTGCAGACACTGTCTATGTATCTGTGTATCTATGTATTTGTTTTTGTTCCCCCTACTGCAGTGTAGACAAAGACATTTTGTGTGATCATAGGGAGCTGGGGCTATCAAGTTCTGCAACCCTTGACCTTCTACTCGCTGCCTATCTGAGACCAAACACACATTAATACTGTATCAAGGGGGGGGGGGGTGCTTGCAGGGGACCTAGGTTTTGCTGCTGACTATCTCAGAAGTTTATGCTGTTTGGTTATAGGCACTGAAACTGTTAGCTACGGCATGTACAACAGTTACTGCGCCGAGCAGAGCTGGTTAATAATTCTAGCTGTTTTGCTGCTGACGGTGTGTAGTGTGGTAGAAGAGGGAGTGAGGGAGTGATGGTTTGGATTCCATTCTCCAACAGCTTCCAGCTCACTCTGAATTCATGGTTCCCTTGGGTCTACAAACTGCCCCTTCCCATTAGTTCTTCAATATGCAGCTCATGAGTCACCTATTAACAACATCTGAGATTGTGCTACATAGGTTGCTATGCTGCATTATTATTGACAGTATAAATCCCACTTTGTCAGCACTGTTCTTGCCTATATAGTATGCTAAACTACGACTACCTCGTGTTTATAGTTAATTTTAGTCAATTCTATTCATATTGTCTGAGCTACACAGGTATCCTTACCTCATTGCTGTTATTATATTGTCAATGTATCCTGTTTATTTTGTCTATACTGTATATGTATTTTGCAAAAGTGTTATAACACTATTTCTAACCCATGCTGCTCATTATTGTTACATTACCATTCATTATGCTTTGCCTATCATGGGCAAATCATGACTGGAAAAGGTCCCTTGGATCAGTGCACTTAACCATCAATAAATAAATACAGGAATACATAAATATATAAAATTCGTCATATGGTTATAATATTTCAGACACATGATGGTGCTGTTGACTCAGTTTTCCTACTACACAAGACTATTGCAATGAGTCACAAGGTTAATGCAATTATTTATTCTCAACAATATTACAGGATTGCTACGCTACTGTAAAGCCCCTATAGGGTGGATGCCCCTCCTGACAGCCGCAGGAGGTGAGACACCAGTACCTTACACTGCCACCAGGCTGCTGTAGACATTTGTGTTGGCTCCTGGGTTCTTTTCTCACTCAGCAGTGAGGGAGTTTGTATCCAACAGAAAAGAAATGCTGGTGCAGTGCCTTCACCCAGAGAAACATAAAAGTGAGCTAGATACTGTAACAGTGCAACCGCTTGAGATGTCTTACCTGCCTTACTCCCAACTGTGGTCACACCTCTCATAGACTCCACACAAACACAACAGTTTCCCCCAATAAGCATGCATAGTATAATCACTGCAAATAACGATAACAGATTTACACAGCAGAATACAGCTTTATTAAACAGTGCTGCCACTGCAAGAGAAAAGGGTTAGAGCAGCCCAACACAGAACCCAGACCAGGGTTAAATGCCCTACTAGATGGGTCCAACTACACCCCCACTTTGGTCGCAGACAGATAAGGCAAAGCAATCTTTATTTATAAAGTACCAATCCCGAAGGCTCTGGTGCTATGCATAAAACAAGTAAGAAAATTGCAAACTAGTCTACATAAAAACTCAACATTTGAACATATGATCAAATTAATAAAACCAATATCATGCAGATCCTAAAATTAATTAGCTAGGGAAAGCTTGTTCAAATAAAAAGGTCTTAAAAGGTGCTTTACAGGTCTCCACCATGCAAGCCATATGAATATAACCAGGCAGTGAATTCCAAAGTAATTGAGCTGCCACCCCAAAAGCTCTGTTCCCTGAAAGTCTTACCTTGGAAGGGGGACAGCAAGCAGATCCACATCGGTGGAGTGGAGGGGATGAAGTGGGTGGCAAGGAGCAAGGATATCTTTCAAGTAGTCTGGTACCAAACCATGCAGGGCCCTGTAAGTTAACAAGCATATCCTGAAGGTGACACGCCATTGCAAAGGCAGCCAGTGCAGCACCTGCAAGATCCCACATGATATGATCACTCTGTGAGGAGCTCATTATCAGCCAAGCTGCAACATTCTGGACCAGGTGAAGGTATCACATCAAACCTCCAGATAACCCTTAGCAAAGAGCATTGCAGTAGTCCAACCTAGGGGTGATGAAAGCATGGACGATCATGACCAGGTCCACGTGAGCTAGTTGAGGTTTAATCCTGGTGATGTTTCGAAGATGGTCAAAGCCAGATCAGACCATAGCTGACACCTATTGTTCTAGTGTCAGTCTGCAGTTCAAAATGACCTCCAGGTTCTAAACTGTATTGACAGCCATGACAGCTTGGCTGCCTACTAAAGGAAGAGCCACACTTCCCACTGCAGCCAAGCCCCAGCATCCCGGCTTGATCACCATGATCTCTATCTTTCTTGGGTTGAGACATAATCAGTTTGGGGCCATGCAGTTTTTTATCTCAGCAAGATGTCATCCCAGCATCAAAGCTGCATGATCTGTGCCAGGAGAACAGACAAGTATAGCTGATTATCCTGAGTATTATCCACGCAGCAGTAAAACTCAACACTGTACCATCTAACGATCTCCCCCAAAGGTAGCATGTGCACAGAAAACAACACAGGGGTGACAACTGAGCCTTGTAGGACTCCACAGGTTTCTTCAGAGGCCCCAGAGATAAAATTACCTAGTACTACCTGCTACATTTTCCCCTCTTGTGTAGGACTTGAGCCAGTGAAGGACTGAGCCAGTGAGAACCACATACTTCTTCAGGCAATCCAAAAGCACCCCATGGTCAACTGTATCGAATGCTGACAAGAGATCCAGGAGGATCAAGATAAAACAAAGTCCTCTGTCCCTCACTAGGAGATCACGAGTCACCCTGATCTGAGCAGTTTCAGTGCTGTGACAGGGCCGAAAGCCTGACTGGAAAGGTTCATGGATGGAAAATCTCCAGGCAGTCCACAAGTTGCTCCACCACCACCTTCGCAATAACCTTAACTAGAAAGGGAAGGTTGGAGACAGATCTGTAGTTAACAAGAACATCAGGGTCCAACCCAGCCTTTTTTCAAGGCAGAAAGAAAAACACCCTCTCTCAATGAGTCACTGATGATCTCAGTGAACATAGGGCCCAGGAACTCACCACAGCCGAGAATCAGATGGGTCCAGCATACAGCTTGTGGAGCACAAAATAGAGACTACCCAGAGCACCTCAACCTCAGAAACAGGTCAAAACTCATCCCAGACAGGCAGATCTACATGACCAAAGGAGTGACCTGTACTGACCCATGACAGGCCATTCAAAGAAATACCCAATCTAATAGCTGACATCTTGTCAGAGAAAAAAACACCCAAACTCCTTGCACTTTTCCATGAGAAATGTTCTAACTGACCGAAGACAGGAAGGATTTAGCAATCTATCAACAGTGCAAAAGAGCTGAGTGGGATGGTTCTTCCCTGCAGTAATTGACCTTGACAAAACTCTATCTTTTTTAAGGTCAATTGCCCATTGATACTCAGCATAATGAGCCCTCAATACCAACCTGTCCTCCACAGACCAGAAACTTCTCCAAGAATGCTCTTATCTCCATCCCTTAAAATTCCTTCCTGATGACACCATATGGCATCATAAAAAAACATACCTCTTTTTCCTGATGATGCCATGTGGCATCCTAAATCATGTACTGTAATGTATGATGACGCCAATTGGAATTCATATCTTTCTCTTGGTGCAGCTCAAGCATTTGTTCACTTTTGATGAATTGAGTTGTACCAGCTAATAGGGGACATCGTATCCTTACTGATTTTACCTAATATAATATGTGTTCCCATTGGTTATTTTTGAGAAAATAAGCCTTAATACATAAATAAATAAATTTACTATTTTTTGCATGTGCTGTTAAAAATGTATTATGTTCATTCTGCCATTAGTTTGCATTGTAACAACAAATCATCTTGTTTTAGTGTCTCAGGGGGAGGAAATGGACAGGGAAATGATAGAAAGTATATTTAGAATGGCAGAAAAAGGGGAGATATTGCTGATGGGTGATCTGAATATGCCAGATGTTAACTGGAGTGCAGTTGCAGCTTCCACTTTGAAGTGTGCAGTTATTCTAGATGCCCTACAGGGGGCATGCCTTAGACAACTAGTACTGGAGCCCACTCGAGAGGGAGCAATATTAGACTTGATTCTCTCAAATGGAGATGGAGAGAGGATCACAGATGTAGAAATGGGTAGCCATCTGGGAACTAGCGACCATCAAACAGTATGGTTCACAAAAACACAGCAATAGAGTCATATACAAAGACAAAGTACTGGACTTTAGGAGGCTGACTTTGCTAAATGAAGGAGTGCCTAAGGAATGCACTATAAAATGGGCAGGGAAGGAGGGGTGGAATAACAATGGGGAATAATAAAACTGCCATCACAGAGGTAACGAGCCTTGTGCGGGCAAATAAACAAAACAAGACGATGTAAGAAACCACTATAGTTCTCAAAGGAAGTGGCAGTGAAGGCTCAGGGAGAAAAGAAAGCATTCAGGAAGTACAAGGAGTCACAGAAGGAGCAGGACAGAGAACTGTATCAGTTAAAGCAAAGGAGGCTGGGAAGGCAGTCAGAACAGCAAAGGCCCAAACCGAGGAAAAGATAGCCAACTCAGTTAAGAAGGGGATAAAACCTTTATAGGTACATCAAGGAGCAAAGAAGACCAAGGGAGGGATAGTGAGGCTTAATAAAGCAGAGGAGGGTGGGCAGAGGGAGACTGTGAAAAGGCAGAGATACTAAACAAATATTTTTGCTCAGTATTTACAAATGAAGAGGGGGAGGTACATAAAACAAACAGTAGTAACACTCTGGATACAGAAGTTGATACCAGCCCATTTACAGAAGAAAGGGTTCTGAAAGAACTCTTAAAACTGAAGGTGGACAAAGCAATGGGGCCTGATGGGATTCATCCCAGAATTCTAAAAGAGTAAGGGTAGAACTAGTGACACCACTGACTACCCTTTTAACAAATCATGGGAGGATGGGTGGTACCTGAGGACTGGAGGAGGGCAGATGTGATTCCCTTCACAAAAGTGGGAGCAAGGCAGAAGCAGGAAACTACAGACCTGTTAGTTTAACCTCAGTGATAGGGAAATGATGGAATCACTTCTGAAGGAAAGAATTGTCGAGTATCTAGAGGCCAGAGGGGCACAGGACCCTAGGCAGCATGGATTCACAGCGGGAAGGTCATGCCAGACAAATCTGATAGATTTCTTTGACTGGGTGACCAAAGTAGTAGATCAGGGAGGTGCTGTGGACATGGCCTACCTAGACTTTAGCAAGGCATTTGACACAGTCCCACACAAAAGATTAATATACAAGTTAGCCAGCCTGGGAGTGGGTCCCAAGATGACAGCCTGGGTAAAGAATTGGCTGGAGAATAGGACACAGAGAGTAATAGTAAATGGAGTCCACTCAGAAGCAAGGAGGGTTACTAGTGGGGTACCGCAGGGTTCAGTATTAGGACTGTTCCTCTTCAATGTCTTTATAAGCGACATTGCAGAAGGACTGGAAGGAAAAGTATGTCTCTTTGCAGATGACACTAAGATCTGCAACAGAGATGATGCACAGGGTGGGGTGGAAAGGATGAGAAGGGACTTGGCAAGGTTAGAGGAATGGTCAAATGTATGGCAGCTTAGATTCAATGCTAAGAAGTGCAAGGTAATGCACCTGGAAACAAAACCCTGGGGAAGAGTACACAATGGGGGTGAGATACTAACAACAACAAAATGGAAAGGGACCTGGGGTAGTCATATCAGATGACCTAAAGGTGGGCAAGCAATGTGAGAGGGCAGCAAGGAGGGCTGGGGGGATACTGGGATGCATAGGGAGAGGCATCACCAGTAGAAAACAAGAAGTTATTATCCCTCTGTACAGCCAGCTGGTGAGACCTCATCTGGAGTACTGTGTGCAGTTCTGGAGACCCAATCTCCACAAAGACATAGACAGGATGGAAGCTGTCCAGAGGAGGGCAACTAAAATGGTGCAGGGTCTGCACCGGAAGACATAGGAAGAGACACTTAAGGAGCTTAATATGTATAGCCTCTAGGAAAGGAGGGAGAGGGGGGACATGATAGAAACTTTCAAGTACCTCAAGGGAATCAACAAAGTCCAAGAGGGTAGCATCTTTCAAAAAAAGAGGTGTGCAAGAACAAGAGGGCACAATTTGAAGATAGAGGGAGGCGGCTCAGAGGTAATTTAAGGAAGTATTTTTTCACAGAGAGGGTTGTGGATGCATGGAACGGCCTTCCAGAGGAGGTTGTGGAGTCAAAATCAGTGGTGGAATTCAAGCATGCATGGGACAGTCATAAGGCAATTCTGGGGGGTTGGGGTAAGAAGAAGTAGGCTGCTGGTTAACTAGGATCTGCAGCTTATCCAGTAGGTAGGGAAATGGGCAGACTGGGTGGGCCAAGCGGTCCTTATCTGCCGTCAAATTCTATGTTTCTATGTTTCTATGTTAACATGTTAAACTGATCAGGTTGACACTATAATTAATTTAATAACTTTTTTTTTTTTTTATTCGAGTTATCAGATTGGCTGTCACCACTTTGGTGTATTTTTTTGTCTTTTGGGGTATTTTTCTACAATGACATGTTGTCACTGATATCATGATTGTTATAACTATTAGTCCATTTATACCACTAAGTGAGCTGAATATTTCTGTATTTAAAAATCGAGCTCTGTGATTGGTTGGATTTTCTGACATCATCAATTCTGAATTTAATTGGAATAAAGGGATTGTCTTAGATGCAGGCACCATCCTCCTGATGAAGCCTTAGTTGTCGAAGCACCAGGGAACCTGCATGCAGATCTTTTGTTGTGCCTTCCACTGTTCTATTCAATGTGTGTGTGCCTGAAACGTTAGACTAAATCTTTATTTAGCATTCAAGCAAGGACTCATATTTTTTTACAACTGTCACTGGAGGGAAAGTGACTCTCTGGGCTCTGGAGTGTACAGTGATTTTTTTTTTTGATGTTTCAGTTAGGGGTCGCAGCCCTCACCTGCACCTGCCCTAGCTCTGTAGTGCATCACCATTTGGTCATATTGATCCTCACTGTTGCCATGCTTGCTCTATGCTTATTGTACACGTCACTATTTCCATTAACCACTGGTGCAGGAAGAGCATGGTGACTGGAAACTTAGTTTCAAGATGGAGATGTTGCTCTTATCCTAAAATACTCACTTCGTTTCGGTGCCAAAACCTCGATTTGTAATCTGTATTTACTTCATTTGTTTTTATTTTTATTTATGATAAAAATTTTCATAGTTGTTACTTTGTCCATTTTTGGATAATTTCTGGTCATCCTGTGTGATCACATGTTATGGATCCGGCTGGCATTCCTGATGGGAGAGAGGGTTTCTTGTGCATGTAATAGATGAGGTCACATGAATTCAGCACCTTTTGTTACTTATTAAAGAGTTTATGTTCAGATTATGGCTATGTTAAAATCTATGTGGCATGTTGCTCCCTGCATTATGGATGATAAGTGGGTTAGGGTCAGCAGCATGTTTGTCTCATGCTCTGCACTTGAGTTTTCCCTAATACACAGTTACTGGTGTTGTCCATCGACTTGTATGACATCAGTCCAGACTCAACCTCTGATGCACTGTAAAGTGTTCTTCAGGTTAAAATCCCTCCACAGCCACTTGTAAGAACTAGCTCCTTACCATGCATCAGTCGAGCTCCAAACTGTAGTGAACAGTGAAGTGCATTTCAGGTTCAGATCCCTCCTCAACTGATGGTGTTGTCCATCGACTTACCATGCATCAGTCCAGACCAATCCCATAATGCACTGTGAAGTGCATTTCATGTTCAAAACCCTCCACATCCACTGGTGTAGTCCATCAATTCATATGACATCAGTTCAGCCCCAATCTGTGATACACTGTAAAGTATTCTTCAGGTTCAAATCCCTCCACAGCCACTTGCAAGATCTGTCTCCTTATCATGTGTCAGTCGAGCCCCAAACTGTAGTGAACAGTGAAGTGCATTTCAGGTTCAGATCCCTCCACAGGTGATGGTGTTGTCCATCGACTTACCATGTATCAGTCCAGACCAATCCCATAATGCACTGTGAAGTACATTTGGTGTTCAAAACCCTCCACATCCACTGGTGTAGCCCATCAATTCATATGACATCAGTTCAGCCCCAATCTCTGATGCACTGTAAAGTATTCTTCAGGCTCAAATCCCTTCACAGCCACTTGTAAAATCTCAGGCTCAAATCCCTCCACAGCCACTTGTAAAATCTATCTCCGTATCATGTATCTGTTGAGCTCCAAACTGTAGTGAACAGTGAAGTGCATTTCAGGTTCAGATCCCTCCACAGCGAATGGTGTTGTCCATTGACTGATCTGGTGTCAGTACAGCCCCAACCTCTACTGCACTGTAAAGTGCTGTTCAGGTTCAAATCCCACCAGAGTCACTGATTTAGTCCATCTGTTCATCAGTCTTCAGTCCAACCTTTATCTCTGACACTCTGTGATGTGCATTACTGACATGGATCCCTCCTCAGTCTCCATGGTGTAGTCCATTGTGCACATCAAGATTCTTTCCAACACTACCCTCAGATGCACTATAATGTTCTATTCAAGTTCGAATCACTCCACAACCGCTTTAGTCCCTTGTGGTCATAATGCTTCAGACCATCCCTTACCTCTGATGCACTGTGATGTGATCAGTGCCAGCGTATAACTTATACAGTCCAGTCAAATGAAACATAGCACACAGTACACATGTGCACCAGTGAGCATCACTCCATGGTGCAGGCATACCCACACTCCTTCCCACCCACACAGTGCGCCATACTGAATGTTGCAACATATCATATGTGTATGCAGGCAAACCATGTGACACAGCACATAGTACACAACCTTCACAGGTGCCCATATCCTCACCCTGTATGTGTACCCACAATGTTTCTGCATGGCATATGAACACCATTACCAGGTGCAGGCAGCCCCACCTGCTTCCCTACAACTGAGTATACCCCAAGGACAGGTGCCAATTCATGACGCAAATGACTGCAGTGCCTATGAGCATCATTCCTTGGTACAGGCACACCCACCCCCTTCCTCATGACACAGTATACCCCAAATTATCAGTGCCTTTTCAGCAGTTTCATCATCCTATACGTATACCCATAATGTATCTACGGTGTCTGTTAATGCCATTATTACATGCATACAGCCCCTCTCATTTCCCCAGAACATATGAAGTGCATCTGAGACTGTATTATGAATGCAGGACCCCCCCCCCGCCACTAACACACAGTGCTTCATCATACAGTCATTCCCTCACCTTAAACCATCCCATAATACAACCCCCCCAAAAAAAACTATGCCAGGAAATTAAATAATACACAGATTTATGTAACATGATGTTTACTGAAAGACTGTGAACCTTTACAAGAGCAACATCAGGCTTCATTTACAGTATGATAAAGCAAACAGCACAAATAAAATACAGTTTCCTATGCTTATTAAGGGCTTTTATTACAAAAATAAAATAAAATAGTTTATTTCAATGAAATTACACATTTTAACTACAGCAAATATGCAATTAATCATAGAGAGACCTCCAGTACTAACAAATGTATCCATTTCCTGTGTCAGCTTACTGACCTACGCTGGAAGTGTTCTTCCTATTTACATCACTTGACCTCACAAAGCACTTCCTTCCTGCATCACTTCCTGATATGTCCTTCTAAGGTAATGTGTAAATATGTTCTTATTAAACTAGGGGAAAAACAAAAAAAATTGATAATCACATTCATAAACTAAAATCAGTGGGTAAGAAGAATTAAACACTGCAAAAATTCCAACCAGTGGAGTGGAACAAAAAACTCAAACTGTAATAACAAGAGATTCAGATATTGATTTCTGACTAAAAAAATGGTAAAAAACTTGCAAAATTTATATTTAGACAATGGCAGATGTTTATTGTATATTGTTAACAATTTTAATCAACAATTTTACAGAAATATAATATTTTGCATGACTAAGTAAACAGAGCATACTTATATTTAGATAAAATCATCAGAATTTATTAAAATATGAAAACAACCTTACACAACATTAAATACAGTTAAATAGACATTACCAAACCTCACTCATTTTCAAAAACTTTTTGTCCTGAAAAACTTTTCTTTTTACAGTTTTAAAATTGATGTATGTTTTTTAAGATATGTAGGTTTAAGCACAGTGTGTTTGTATGAATGCTGCAGATCTAAAACCCCTTCAGGCACACAGGTGTTCTAGCAGCAGGCAGAGGGTACCTGAACATTCTAAGTGACAATAGGATAGAATGAGTTAATCTTCAATTGATGCAGCTCAGCACAATACCATGGTGATATATGATGAGATGTCAAGAGATGAACAATGTAGGATATAATGGAGTCTAAGGCAGGCTGTGAGGACTGTGTTATAATTATAATGCTCCATGGCCTTCTCAGAAACCTGTACACAAGGATATCCCGTGAGGTGGGCACATGGGGAAGAGTGCCATCTGTAATTGTGACTTGTTCCCCACTAAATCCCTCATAGCGATGAGAGGGTAGGGTGACCAGATTGGGGAGAAATCGACACAAGATGTCACTATATGTACGCTGCATGGGGTGGGGCGAGCATGATGAGTGTGGGCTGGGAGGAGGTGGAGGAGATGTGGGGTGGCGCTGTGGAGGGTTGCTGAGCTGTGTTGTGGCATCGGGGGTTGGCCTGTGGTTGGGGTGGGTGAGGTACCGGCTTCAGGTCCGGGCACTGGTGCGATTCTATTGCACCCAGCCTGAACCTTTAATTTTACAAGTTTTCACAGATCCCCGACATGCACCCCCCCCGGAGTTGACAATCCTTTAGTAGGGGGGTGTGGGGGTTGGAAAAGCAGTGAAATATATGTCCCCGACGCCATTGTCCTGTGCGCCAAGGTGTCAGAGTGCTGAAAATGTTTTCGGCACTCTGACTGCGTGATAACAGTGATTGCCTTTAGGCTTTCGCCATTATCACATAGAACCGCACACAAGTAAGTAACATACCAGAGACCTTTAGTACCTCCTGAAGCTTGTGAGGCTCCAAATTATGTTTCAAATGGTACTGGATCAAACAGGGTACCTCACAATGGAATGACATAGCATGATGATCTGAGCAAAAGACTGGATCAGCCTTGACCGCACTAATGTCAAGTCCCAGTGAGAAGATCAGGTCCAAAATGTGGCCATGCTGATGAGTTCCAGAGGTAACAGCCTGTGTTACTTCCAGAGATAACATCAGCTGGAGGAGTTTCTGTCCAAAATTCAGGGATTCATCATCAACCCTGGCATGGAAATCCCCCAGAACCAACATTCTGGGGGTGAGGGTGCAACACCTGTCCACTCATGAAGTCCTCAAACTTCTACAGAAAATCACTCCCACCAGCCAGAGGTGAGTAAATGAGAATGATCCTGTATACATACAAACATACGAAGAAGCCAGTAGAAGAAGGCCATTTGGTCTATCAAGTCTGCTCATATTGCAGGGTCCACAGCTTGAGCTAATGTCCCTGCCCTCCCTCGCCACTCCTCCCATCCTCCCTACCCATGATCCTTACTTTCCCCCATTCCTATCCCAGCCTGCCCACTGTCTTCAGTGAGATGACCTCTTCCAGCAGTGCATTTCAAGTGACCACTGCCCTCTCTGTGAAGAAGTGCTTCCTAACCTCCCTCCTAAACTTTCCACCCTCCAGTTTAAGACTGTGCCCCCTAATGTTATGGTTGCCACTCATCTTAAAGAGACTTTCTTCTCCAGCAGGTTAAAGTCTTTTTTGAGGTGTTGTCACCAGTACGGAATGCTATAATCTAGATGTGGCCTTACCAGTGACCTGTACAAGGGCAGTATAACCTCCTCTTTCCTATTACTGACCCCACTGGATATGCATTCCAGCATCTTGTTTGCCTTTGCTGCTGGTTTTTTGCACTGCGTGGAGTGCTTTAGGTCACTAGTGATCATCACTCTCAGGTCTTTCTCCTCCTCTGATACAGATACTTGGACTCCACCCAGGTATTACTCTGTCCTGGGATTCTTGGCTCCAATATGCATAGCTTTGCATTTCTTGGCATTGAAACCAAGCTGCCAGATTCTGAAACACCTCCCAAGCTTTTCCAAATCTTCCTGTAGGTCCTGTATCCCTTCAGCTGTGTCCACTCTCCTGCAGAGCTTGGTGTCATCCACGAATAGGCACATTTTGCCCTTAATGCCATCCCCAATGTCATTGATGAAGAAATTGAACAACACCGGCCCCAGCACAGAGCCCTATGGGACCCCACTGGTTACCTCTATGATACCAGCTAACTCTACCGCCACAACCACCCTTTCAGTTCTGTCCCTCAGCCAGTTTTTCACCCATCTGGCCATCTTTTCCCCAACCCAAAGATTCACCAACTTCCTGATTAACCTTTTGTGGGGCTCAGAGTCAAAGGCCCTGCTGAAATCTAGATAGAGGATGTTTACTGCTTGGCCTGTCTACTGTCTTAGTGACACAGTCAAAGAAGTCAATCAGATTCGTTTGACACGATCTCCCCTCCATGAACCCATGCTACTTCTCATCCTGGAGACCATGCTGTTCTAGATATTCCACCAACCTTTCCTTTAGTATGATCTCCATGAGCTTGCCCACAATAAGAGTCAGACTGACTGGTCTGTAATTCTCTGGGTCATCCTTAGGACCGCTTTTGTGAAGGGGCACTACACGTGCTGTTTTCCAGTCCTGTGGTACCATGCCTGACTCTAGTGAACCACAGTCCACCCTATACATATCGGTCATGGATATACTATTTTTTTCAGTTACATCAGTTGTTTTCTTAAAACCCAAACTGGTGCCATTTAAACATGCAGTAAAACTTTGCAATATAGCGCATTATGGCTGCCGGCTTAATTGGACACTTCCTAGGGCAGTACTTAGCACTGAAAGTGCTCATTTCATATCTGTCATCAAACGCATCAACTGCTTAGCTGTTATTAGCATTAATTAGCATTCATTTACAGCTATTTAAGAGCCAGCTGTAACATGAAGAACTGTACACGTCACTGGGGCTTGTTACTGTATCTTTTGTATGCGTAATTGCTGCTGTTCCTCTGTATCTGTCTGCAACTGTGAGTCAGGTTATTTCTGCCTGCTTCTTTGAATCATGTTATTTCTGCCTTAGCTGCTGTGGTTCTTCATTCTCACCATGTCTAAGCATACCACTCTAACTCTTTCCCAAAACATGGGCATTTTAAAACAGATCGATAACATGCCGAAGACTTTAGTGTGTGAATTGGCAATCAACTTTGGCATGCCATGATCAACCTTGTCAGACCTGCTTAGGGATCAGGACAAGCTGTTAGAGGGATGGCATAACAATGGAAATACCAACCGTAAAAGAAAAAAGGACAGGCAAAGACAAAGAAGTGGAAGATGCTCTTCTCCGTTGGTTTGCCAACGCTCGGGGGAGAGATGCGATGATCAGTGGCCCAATCCTGATGCAGAAGGCAGCGAAGATTTCCAAGGCAATGGGGAAGGAAGATTTTACCCCATCTGAGGGCTGGCTGCACTGATGGGAGATGCACAGTAACATAACATGCAAGAGGGCCTACGGGGAAAAACAAAGCGCCAACAGCAGTGGAGCTCAGTCCTGGGTTCGGGAAGTCTTGCCCAGTCTCCTACAACAGTTCTCACCTGCAGAGGTGTTCAATTGCAATGAGACTGGGTTACAATGCTGTAAAGACTTTGTAAATACCTCATATGCATAAAAGCAGCACAGCTCAACTCAGAATTTTAAAGTAAAAGTTCTTAAAAAAATAAAAGTTACGTTTTAAACCACTGGAACACTGAAGCACAAAATACAAATACAACCCCCCCACAAACACAGTTTACACCAAGCCCCCATGTGACATGACTCCTTCATCACTGTAAAGTGCACTATGCAAGTGGTTCCACACCACAGTAAATCAAAATTGCATTTGCAATAAAATGGACATGAGGCTATGTCGACAGTTTTGGCAGTGTACTGAGAAGTCCTATATAAGCAGGCTGCACTGTATTAAATAGGTCTACCAGTGGCCCTGTCAGCTCCTCAGCCAGTTCCTTTAGTACCCTTGGATGTACTCTGTCCAGGCCTGGTGATTTGTCCATCTTCAATGCAAGCAGCCCCTCCCTCACTCTATACTTCTCTATCACTACATCTGTGTTCCCCTCCCTCCCTGCTCCTCTTTTCCCCTCCTGAAGGCACTGGTACATCCTTCTCCCTAGGGAAGACAGAACATAAGTATTCATTTAGTATCTCTGCTTTTCCCCCATTATCCTCCACCCACTCCACCCCCTTCTTAAGCCTAACAATCATTTCCTTCTTGTCCCTTTTCTCACTTGTATAGCGAAAAAAGCCTTCTCCCCTTCTTAATTCCTTCAGCTATCTGCTGCTCCTTCTGTGCCTTTGCTTGTTGAACTTCCTTATTTGCCTCACTAGCCAACCTTAGGTAATTTTCCCTATCTACCTCTCTTTTAGTTTCCCCCTGAATTTCTATAGACCAACTTCTTTTCCTTTACTGCCTAGACAACCCCAGAACTGAACCAGCTGGGTGCTTTGGCCCTTGTGTTCTTACCCCTGAGCCTAACACACTTATCTGTGGCAACCAGCATTCCTTCCTTAATGATGGACCACCTTTGGTCCACCTCCACATCTGCTTTGATGCCCGCCAGATGGCTCCTTAGCACTTTGCCCATTTTCCTGAAGTCCACCCACCTGAAACCCAAGATTTTGATCTTAGTCAGGATGCTTTCCTTGTCCATATCCAACTGGAACCACACTGTGCAATGGTCACTTCCACCTAGTGGCTCCCTGATCATTATTTCCTGTATGTTTATTTTTTTATTTTTTTATTTTATTTAAACAGCAGTTTTGAAAACCTTTGAGCCATAGGCTCATTTACAAAGGTACCTTGTCACAGTAAGACAAACCAAAATACACAGTATAGCAGTACAACACATAAGTATAACAGTAAAATTAAGACATAGATACAAACAAGCTGGTACAGGTAGGATGGATGCAAACAATACCAGAGTTATGTCGTCCTTAGCAGCTTAGTAATAAGCTTTGTCATAAGTATTGAGTACGGCTTTGACTAGTGGCAGTTACAGCATCGGGTGTTAATAAGGTGGTTACGTAAGGAAGTTTTGAAGCACAATATAGTTGGAGCTTCGGAGATGGAGGAGGGCAGTGTGTTGAACCAGGAGGGGGCCCTAAAGCTGAAGGCTCTTTGGCCGTGAGAGGTCCTAGCTCTAGGGATAACAAGAGAGGTTTTCCCAGAGGTCCGAGTATGAACTAGTGGGACAGAGCGGCGTATGGTGGTGGTCAATCCTGGTGGGGAAAGCCCAAGGAGGGTCTTTTTTGTAAGGGTACAG
This sequence comes from Neoceratodus forsteri, assembly GCA_016271365.2. NCBI lineage: Eukaryota > Metazoa > Chordata > Ceratodontiformes > Ceratodontidae > Neoceratodus > Neoceratodus forsteri. The sequence goes on from CM057451.1 coordinate 755,175,730, forward strand.
GTAAGATATTTGAGGCGCTCATCGAGATCAAGTACCAGCGCTTTAGCATACAGTAGACAGGCGTGTGTCATCCTAGGTGCTCCAGTAATTAACCTGCAGGCCTTATTCAGAGTAATGCGAATTTTATGGAGTGCGGTCTGATCAGCAGCACCATACACCGGCAGTCCATAGTCCACTAGGGACAGGATAGAGGAGGTGATCGTCGAGAAGAGCCTCCGGGGAGGCAGTGTTTATACCGATGTAAGATGCCCAATCGGATATTAGTGGCAGTGGCTAGGCAGCGATGTGTCCATGGAAGGAGAGGGAGGGTCAAAATGGATCCCTAGGTATTTATAGGAGCAAACTTGTTCGAGTGGGAATGAGGACCCAGAGTGAATGAGGAGTTTGAAGTTGCAGGACTTGTTTTGGGGATGAGTGAAGAACATGGTTTTTGTTTTTTTAAGATTTATCACCAATCTATGTTCCTTGAACCAGCCCTCGGCTTCAGTGAAGGACTTCTGCAGCGAGTCCTGGAGGGCAGTAGGGTTATGACTTGAGGCAAAGATGACTGCATCATCAGCGTACAATAGAATGTTCCCCGAGCAAGAGCGTGGAAGGGTGTTAAGGTAAAGGGAGAATAGTAAGGGGCCCAGAATGGAGCCCTGGGGAACCCCAGAAAAGATGGGACAGATGTCTGAGTAGGTCCCATTAATTTTTACACGCTGTGAGCGGTCAGACAGATAACTGGTGCACCAGGAGATAGGCCCAGCAGCAAAACCAGAGAGACTAAGGGCATCAAGAAGGAGGGGGTGGGAGACAGTGTCGAAAGCTTTCGAGAGGTCAATGAAGACAGCACCAGCCAGAGAACCAGTGTCTAAGGAGGAGTGGAGAAAGTTGGAGAACTCTAGGAGGGCTGTGTTGGTACTGTGGCCCGCTCGGAAGCCATACTGCTCAGGACAAAGGACATTGTAGGTGGAGAGGTAGTCAGAGATTTGAGAGGCCACCACTTTTCCAAGGCCTTGGAGGAGAGAGAATGGAGATCGGTCGATAGTTTCCAGCCACAGTCCTATCACCACCTTTAAAGACAGGGGTGACAGTGGTGACTTTCCAGGCAGTTGGAACCTTCCCAGGCAAAGAGAGTGGTTGATGAGGCATGTGATCGGGGTAAGGACTGTGTCTAAGACCAGCCATAGGATACACGGATTCAGGTGTCACTGCCTGTACTATTACTCTTGAGGGCAGTGACAGTGCGGCCTAAGTTCTTGGGCAGAAACACGGCAGAGGAGAAAATAAGGGTGAGAAAGATTTATGGCAGGTGCTGGGGGAGGAGGGTCAAAAAAATTTGTAGGGAGGTTAGGGCTAAGGTCAGTGAATGAGGTGTTGAGGTGGTTGGCTATGAGGGCTGGGTCTGAGGAGATCACACCATTAATGTTGATCTGGGTGGATGAGGGGGAGTGTGCACTCCCATTTAGCTGTTTAATGTTATCCCAGAAGGTTCTGGGATTCCCCCATGAGGCAGTGAGTGAGGACCGATAGTGCTCAGACTTGGCCTTTCTGATGGCCCGAGTGCACTTGTTTCGGGCGGCAGCATATAACCGCCTGTCATTGGGCCGGCCAGTCTCAATGGCATGGTGCCATAGGTTGTCCCTATGTTTGAGCTGGTGGATCAAAGCTGGGGTAACCCAGGGGACATTCTTCCTTTTAGAACGGCAGGTCAACACTGGGGCAAAGATATCACAGGCATTATTAAAAGTTTGGGTAAAGAAGGAGAGAGCTGTGTCGATGTCAGGAGTTGCCTGTATAGGAGACCAGTCAATTTGGGACAGAAGTTCCTTAAGTTTTATCAGTCCACCAGGTATTAGACACCGCCGGCATGTGGACTGTGCTATGGGTTTGGGGACTGAGGTTGACCAGTGGAATAGAATGGGGGAGTGATCGCTGAGAGAGTCTGGGAGGACTTGTACATTGGGGATCCGATTAGGGAGGTTGGTGAGTACCACATCAAGCAGGGTACTGGAGCCTCTCTTGGGGTTAGTCCTGGTAGGGTGGGTAACTAGTTGCGTTAGGTCTATTGCAGAAAAGGAGTCTCGGGTAGAGGAGGAGGGGCTGAGCCAGTTGACATTTAAGTCACCCACCAGAATTGGATCAGCGGAAGGAGGTAGAGAGGTAAGGTATTCTGTAAGAGAGGCAATGGCCTGCGTTTGGTCCCTGGGGGGCAAGATGCAGTAGTCAGATAAAGGGGTCCCTTTAAAGGTCAAGGGTTAGTTTCAGTGTGGGCGCCTGGCCCTGGAGGCAAGTGATGGGAGTGGGCAGGGCTTGCACGGGAGAGATTCCTTGACATACAAGCACAGCCGCCGCCCGCCTCCCAACACGGTCGGACCGGAAAAGGGTGAAACCAGGAAGGAGACTAGGAGTCAGGGAGGATTTTGACAGCCAAGTCTCAACCAGGTGATGACATCAGGGTTAATTGATGTGACCAGGCATTGTAGTGAGTCAAACTTTTTAGGAGGCTACAGATATTCATGGAGACCATGCATAGGCCTGTGGTGCGAGTTGGGGAGCTCCTGGGAACCGGGCCAGGGTTTGATGAATATTCCCTGACAGGAGTAGTAGCATGACTAACACCCTGGCTGGGAGATGGTGAGAGGTTTTCCACGATTGACGTGAGAGGGAGGGAGGGCAGGCTAAGGGAGCAGGGGTGGGCAGGGAGGCACAGGAGGGAAAGCAAGAATAAGAAGACACCCAGATGTGCCTGAGGTGAAGAGAAAGCTAGGGGAGGGCAGGGGACGGGGACACACAGAGGTCCCAAGGGGCAGGAGAGGAGGTTCAGGAGCAAGGGGAAGGAGGGGTGCCAGGGCACAGTGTGGACTAGCAGATGGGTAAGTGCACTGCTAGTGGGGATAGGCACAGGCAGAGCGTGAGGCAGGGCCAATACATTGTGGTGAGCAAGATCCCAGGGAAGTAGTGCTGTACAGGTAGGAGTAAGAAGTAGTGAGGGAGCATAGGTCCCTCTATTGGCCAGCAGGTATAACCTATGTATGTGCTCCCCATTTGTGAGCACCAGATCAAAAATTGCCTCAGCCCTTTTTGGTTCAGTGATGCCCTGAGTCAGGAACCTACTCTGCAGTCCTTCCAGGATCACCTGACTCCTGGTACATGTTGTGGAGGGTATGCTGCAGTCTACCATGGCCAGTTTGAAGTCCTCCACAATTACCACCTCTCCTGTTATCCTTCCACTAATACCTGGACTACATCTTGCTACTACATAGTCACAGGACTTGAAAGTTCCCATGGGGAGTTCAGTGAGTCACAGAGTGGATTTAAAATAAATGGCCACCCTAGCCCCTCTGCAGTCCCTCCTTGGGCAATGCACCACAGAAAAAACAAGCTGGACAGATGCCTCCAGGACAGGTCCAGAGTTATCGCCCAACCAGGTGTTTGTTGTACAAACAAGGTCATTTGAGGAATCAGTGATGAAGCCCTTCATCTTTGCTGTTTTATTTCTCAGTGACCTTGCATTGCAAAGAATGGCCCAGAAGGGAGGGGTAGTGCTGGCCGGATGAACTACTACCTACTCAGTGACATTAAGCAGAGCCCTGGGGAAGGGAACAAGATGTGGCAGGCCACAGTCCTAACTCCAGATTCTCACTGGACATCTCTTTGTTCTCAACACACCAGTCCTGCCCTCCCTGACTATCGTACAGGGGACCTCCACTACAGTTTTTGCCCCTTCTTCATAGAATCCCCAGTCCCCTCTAGTGGCTGAGAACCTCTATCATGACGACTAATGGGATTCCTGCAAAAGGATGATGCTGCTGCAGGTGGTCACCAGTGTAGATGTGCCTAACCTCACATACGCCTTTACACATCTTGACCCGGTGCTATACTAAAAAACCCCCAAGCAACCCCCCCAACCACCCAGAAACCCACAGTAAGACCCTGATTCACTCAATAAATACAGATTTCACTCCTTAATCATTCAAACACCCAATTAATGCATCAAACAATATAAAAAAAAAGATGGGTAATAAAACAATAAAACCGTTGCCATTTGAGCATAATTTAAAAGAAAATGGAGTGTCACAGGTTAGCGACTTCACACACACACACTGCCACTATGTATGGAAAAGTTGTCTGTGTTCTTAATAGTCAGTCACCAGAATCACAGCTCAGAACACAGGAATCCAGAAAAGATGTATCAGCACCAGACCACCCAACACCAGAACTGCTGCAGGTGGTTACCAGTGTGGATGTGCCTAATCTCACACACGCCTCTACGCATCTTGATCCAGGTTAGGCACACCTACACTGGTGACCACATGCAGCAGCTCTGTCCTTTCACAGAAATCCCTTTTTTGCTGCTCTACCAGCCTAGCTCATTCACTATTGCTTCTCCCCAACTGACTTTTTCTAAGTTTTCTGCCTGCTTAGATTATTAATTTCACGTAGAGATGCACTAGCATGCAATAGCCATAATTGTGTAACCAGTTTTAGCAGAATCAGCTGTTGATTGTATGTACATCTTATTCAGCTAATCTTAGCTAAAAGGAGAAAAAAAGTCGTCAAAAATGCTTTATCCTGTAGTCTACCTATTAGAGTGCTATGATTAATTAATTTGCATCCTGTTTTCTGTCTCCCTTGCTTGCTGTTCATTTTTATTTTTCCCTTTGCCTCTCTCTCCCGGAAGGAAGCTCCCTGTGTCCTGATCACTGTACTTAATTATTCCCCCACTATCTTACTTACTCTTTATTCTGAATTTTCATCTATCTTTCACCCTTTGTCTCCTGAGCGGCTACTGGCGCCAGACCTTTTTGAGTGTCCACTGGTGCCAGGCCTCTGTGAGCCCCACTGCTCCTCTCTGCCCTGCTCTCAAGCCTACTCTTAGCACCCACTCCCCCCGCTATTGTTCTTATCCTTTGCCCACCCTCCTGCCTCACTGGAATTGTGTGTCCTGTATTTAGCCTCTGCTGAATTTATCCTTGTCCCCTTTCTCCTTAGGCAAGCCCCGGAAGGGCTCCTTGGATGGCTGGAGGCCCTGGCTCCTCACGTGGCCAGTATCACTCCTGACCTTCTCCACCCACTCCCCAAAAGCTAACTAAGGTACAAACTCAACTCTGGGACCTCTGCAGCTTGAAATCCACTGACTTCATTGGTTTGTGCAGGGCAGAGCCTGCTCCTATTGGTGACTCCTGGACTATGACCTGTATTTAAATTTGGCGCTGTTTTTGCTGCTCTACCAGCCTAGCTCGTTCACTATTGCTTCTCCCCAACTGACCTTTTTGTCCTGCCTGCCCACCCCAACCCCATCTCGGCCTCTATTAAATGCCCTTCCTCTAGACTCACCTAGTTCTTGGTGGATATCCCTTCTAGTTCTCCTTAAAGGAACATTCCTCACTGCAGTCTACCATTAGTACATTGTGGTTTGCATAGGGCTCACTCTGTCTGCAGGGTCCCCAGGTCAGCTCAGTTGCTGTGCAATTGCACAGTAGTTTACCAGCCCTGTAGGGACTGTGATGATGGGACTAGGTTGCATCCCTCTTTCTCCTACCCTTTTGACCCTAGTGCCAGCATCCCATCCCCAACAATGTACCTAATATTTATAGTTCTCTGGTACTTTCTGTATTGCCTATACACAAGCTGAATGTGCAGAATGACTACTCTAACACACCTACTTCCACCCCATTCTCCTCTCCCTCCCCCCACCCAAAGTGGGATATGCCCACCATTATACTGTCACTCACCATGATTTCCAGTGCTCCACGTACTTTCAAGGCCATATCACTACTTGTTGCTACCTTGCCTGGCTCTATTGCCCCCCACAGAATATGGCAAATAGCATACGATGCAATTATGTTATCAGTAACAAACACCATGCCATCACTACCAGATACTGGTTATTGCAAGTGCTCCTTTGCTATTTATTTGTTCTGGTAACATAGAACTCAACCCAGGCCAATCCACATTGCTGATAACGTCTGTGGAATTTGCTGCATGAAAGGCCTCAAATTGATGCTTCTTAATATTTGTAGCTTACAAAAGAAATTCACTGAAATACAAGCATGGGTTTCCCATTCCACTCCAGACATACTGGTCTTGACAGAGACTTGGCTAAAAAGCTCAGCCATAGACCAAGCATTATCCTTGCCATCTTATTCCCTATTTTGGGCAGATAGATCATCCAGGGGTGGGGGATGGCAATTTATGTTAGCGAGAAATTCGCCACCTCTGTCCTTGAATCAATCTCCAAGCCTAAAAAATTTGAGTGTCTGGCGGTTAAATTAACTATTTTGCAGTCCAAATCAGTAAATATAATTGACTGCTACCGATCGCCTTCTTCAAATCTTGGAATTCTGTTGCACCTTCATCACTTTCTTGATGCAAATACAAATGAAACTTTAATTTTAGGTGATTTAAACTTGGACTGGTCCAGCCATAAATCACCCCGTCTTAAGGTGGCTTGTGAAATTTGGGTCTTTCACAAATAACCTCAGGAGTCACCAGTCCCAGCCACACAAACCAGGTGGTTGGTTCACTTATAGACATCATACTGACCAATAAACCACACAAAATATCCCATGAAGCTGTCTGGAACAATTCCTTTAGTGACCATAATATAGTGGTCTGTGTCAGACATTTACCCAAACAGACTTCCACCAGCAAAATAATTGCCAAAAGATCATACAGAAAGCTCAACCCTGATAATTTCATAACCTACTTAAGAAACATCAACTGACAACAATTTTACTTAGTGTCCTCAATCAATGAGGTCCTATCCGATTTCAATTCTACCCTCACCAGCATCATACATTTTCATGCACCTGTCAAACACTGTAGAGTAAAAAAAGCATATTGCCCTTGGTTCAATGCAGAAATCAAATCTATTCTAACCAAAAGAGATAAATTATGGACCTCTGCCAGACGCACAAACTCCCCTGCAGACTGGTCAGCCTCCTGGACCTGCTGTAATGCCTGTATTAAATTAGTTAGAACCACTAAGGAAACCTATTATTAAACACCCTGGAAGCTGCTAATGGAAATCTGGCTAAGATTTGGTGTACATTCAAGATAGTAGAAGGGAGCAAAGCCTAGACATCCCTCCCTGCTACCATCTCACACCAGGGCATCACACTATCCAACAAATCTACCATTCTTGATAAACTCAGTGATCATTTTGCCACAGTGGGCCTCACTTTTGATGTCTCTAAATTAGCCTCCCTTAGACCCTCTTCCCCAAACTCAGTGGCACCACCAAACACTGCTACATCTGCGTCCTTTTCCTTCTCGGCTATCACCTTTAAACAAGTCGAAGAGCAATTACTCAAGTTCGACACAAAAAAGGCGGGGGAGCAGATGACATTGACCCATTCTTCTTGAAACTGGGTCACCATTTCCTTACTGCTCCAATCACCCACCTTCTTAACCTTTCATTATCTTATTGCACCATGCCTCAGGACTGGAAAGTGGTGCACCTCATTCCTCTTTTCAAGTCAGGCAATCAAAGTGATCTAAATAATTAAAGGCCAATTTCTATCCTGCCAGCCCTCTCCAAAATCTTAGAAAAACTGGTCAGCACCCAAGTAAGGTCCTTCATCGGCTCCAACCAGCTGTTAAGCCCAGTCCAATTGGGATTTAGATCAAAGTATAGCACAGTGTCAGCCTTGTCCAAGGTCATCAGTGAATGGTTTGAGGCCATGGATGACAAGCAAATCACCGCAGTGGTCTTCCTGGACCTTAGTAAGTCTTTCGATACCATGGATCATCCCTTGTTGCTCAACAGCCTCAGATACTTTGATATGAATGACTCCATGGTATCATGGTTTTCCAGCTATCTAGGAAATAGATATCAAGATATCAAAATCAACAGAACCTCATAATCACTACTCCCCCCTATTAAGTGGGCTTCCACAAGAATCTATTTTGGGTCCATTGTTGTTCTTGATCTATGTTAATAACATCGGCTGGGGTATCATCGACTCTGACATTCACTTATTTGCGGATGACACAGTCCTCTATGTATCAAAACCATCTGTTGAACAAGTTTGTTCTACTCTACAATCCAATTTTAACCTACTCCAGCACAACCTAATTCTGTCCAAGCTGCTATGAAATGCCAATAAAACAAAGGTGATGTTCTTCTACCCACCCAAGGTAAGAGCACTGTGCCCTACATTGAACCTACATGCACCCATAACCACTCTTCTTGGGGATGCACTTGAAGTGGTATATAGCTTTACATATCTTGGGTTCACTCTAGATTTGCATATGTCCTTCTCTGCACACATTGACGCAATCACCAAAAAAGCTAAAATGCAGATTAGGTTTCTTCTACAGAAACAAATCCTTATTCTCTCAGGATTCCAGAACCAGATTGGTCCATGACATTCTAATGCCTCTTCTAGACTATGCTGACATTCTTTACGATAGCTGTATAACCTCACACCTCTGCAAATTGGACACACTATATCACCGGGCTATCCATTTTATAACAAGTGCAATGGCCAGGATCCATCATTGCACACTGTATAAAGTGGTAGGATGGCCCTCCTTATCCATCAGGTGACTCATCCACATATACTCTTGGACATACAAAGCACTCCTAGACAAACTGCCCACTTACATTTCAGCTGTGCTAATTCAATCAAGTAGCTCCTATGCGCTCAGGACCTGCTCATACATTACCCCGATGGTGCCCAAGTTCCAAACCCACTTCAGAATGGCTTCAAATAGATATGTCCTCCCTACACTCTGGAATAAACTCCAAGCAATCTTAAACTTTACACACTAATCCCTTTCAGAGCATTCCAAAAACTGGTCACTAATGCTGTCTATGTGACCTGCAGGTGCGCTTAGCCTTCACCCCCCAACTCTTCCCGCTGACTATACCAAGAGCACTTACTTCTCCCTTTACCTTTCTTCTTCTTTTGACTTTCCATAGGATATTCATCCCTTCCTGTGCTGTAATCTAAACACCAGTGACTACATTGTGAGTAGTTACCCTTCCTTCTCTTGTTTCTCTTTGTAGAATTGCCTCAACTCAATTTATTGTATCCTGTATGTTAGTGTCATGTACTGAACCAATGTCCCATGTTAGGCTGCACATTCAAACCTCCTGTGTCAGTTCTGTAATCATTGTTGAATTGGTGTTGTATTGTAATCTCTGTTTTCCTTATATATGATAAGTATGTTGTATAAGGGACCTCCTTGTAAATGAGCATGCTCAATGGAAATGTATCCCTTCACAATAAACTGAAAATGAACTGAACTTAACACCTTGGTTGCCTATATACCATCCATTACTCTCTCACAGTGCATGGAAGGCAGGGCAAAACAGATGGCTCCCACCCTGTAATGGAGGCACTGCGACCCCTTGGACAGCCAGCAGGATACCCACCAACCCGACTGCAGGTCCAGTGGGCTTAGACCAGGATATAACATGATCTATCAGGTCTTGAACTCCACACAGGGGAAAGCAGGAAGGCCAGAATTTCTTAGCCCCCTCAACAAATGCCGTCAAAAGAAGTGAGAAGTATTTTCCTTTACTGCAGAGTAGGCCCTTTAGGAACTCCAGCCCACACAGAGCTGCAGATAATTAGTCTTCCAGGCAGAGATCTTCAGCCCTCCCTCTGGGCCAATTGCAACACCAGTCACCTCAAATAAATAGGTGCACCTAAGGGAAGTTTTTTTTTAATGCTACGTTTCTTGGTAGCCACACAATATTTTAGTGGAGGTAAAAAAGATCTTAATGCTTGTTGATAGAGCCCTGCTCCATTCACATTAGTGCTTGCAGAGTGAACAGGTACACACCAGCCGGGGCTGCAGGCAACAGCCACCCGGTGCAGGAGACAGTCTTTCCCACCTGCCGACAAGTCAGCACCAACACACCATGGAAACAGGAGGAACAGACCACACATGGTTCATTCATAATGACAATCCAGCACTACACTGGATAAAATGAAAAAGTAATATAAATACAAATGATAACTGACTCTAAAACCTGCACTAGAAGAAAACCTACAGTTTCAATGGACTGGCTGCCTCACTTGGAATCTCTATTCCTAGCTGTGAACAGTAGTATCAATCTAACCTAACCTGGCCCTAGGCTATAAAATAAAATGCTGTGAAACTGTAACTTATTTAAACGCTCTTAATAGCATTTAATAGACCTTTGTAGAAGATATGCTAGCAAAGCTCATATGGAGCTCACAGAGCTAGCTAACAACATGCCCAGCCTGGTGGCCATCTTTTTTTTTGGAGGGTGCAAGACCAGAAGGTAGCCTATAGGAGGAGGTTAATGAAATAAAGTGGGTCCAGGACCTGCTCTATGATAAGTCCTACAAAGGCGTGGCACAATGGTTGGTATCTGGGCTGCTACTAACAAGGCCTGACTAGACACAGCCACACTTTTTCTGTCCTCACACTGTACTAGGACACAAGTGCTGCCTCAGCTCCCCTGTACTGGAGGCTGCCACCCTTTCCCACCTGGTATCAGGACTGACAGGTAACACAAGCTCCCTTATGGCAGTACCTGGGCACTCAGTGTTGAAATGTTGCAGGCTCATCAATGTTGCATGGGTTGGCCAGTATTGGTACACCTAGACTAAAAACACAGCTCTTAATTTCCCTAAACCCCACAGGCCATGCAGTTGCTTAAATGACGATTTAAACTTCCAAAAGTGAGATGTTTGTAATCTGATCCAGTGGCTAACTTAAAAAAAGGAAAACAACCAACTGTAAATCCCTGAGGCAGGGTAAGCTCTAAAGTTACTCATGGTTACCCAGTGGTTGGCTCAAACTGTCTGTACAAGCCACTGGTACTCTGATCTCCCATGGTACCTCTGTTTGGACTACCTCCCTCCTCAGACTCATGCAACCTCTTTCACTCTGGTCTGGGCTGGAGTCTCAGTTTATGGCAAGATGGGACACTAGCTCTTCTGTCCTCTCTCTCCCACATGCTGATGTCCCAGACAGATCCATACATGCTGTGGCTTCCAAATCCTTGGATCAGTGGCAGCCCAATACCTGGCTCCCTCCCATCTATCAACCTGTTTCTCCCTGTTCTCTATAAACATAGTTGGTGGCTTACTGGCTCTGCCCCCTCTTTGGCTTAACCAAGGAGGTATTTCTTTCTAATTGTTTAACCAGGTGAGACACACTAAGTCAAAAGCTTATTTATAGGTGCAATCTGGGAGCACAGGGAAGTTAAGTGACTTGCTTAGGGTCACACAGTGTGCAATCGGGAGCTGTGGGATTCAAACCCAGGTCTTCTGATTTGCAGCTCAGAGCCTTAAACCACTGTGCTATACTGCCACCCTTTCAGTTCTATATAACCCATTGAAGGCACCTCTCATGTCAGAGTTCAAGTGTATTATTCTGGAGCATGCAAGAAATTAATCCGATGAAAAAAAATTATATTGGCATATGGATATCTGAAATCAAAGAAAAGTGATATTACCCTTTGGCAGAAAACTCATCTCCTTAAGACAGAGACAGCCAAACTGGTCAGGAACTGGGCTCAAGCCAAATACTCACAAAAGAAGTGGGTAGCAGTCTTAATAGGGAATAACTGCCCTTTTGAAGTTGAGAAGTCACAGTCTGCCAAGAACAGTGGCTGAGCATTGATAACAAGTACTCTGCATTTTTCCAAGGTCACCATAGTTAATTTAAAATTATCAGGGACACTGGTTTACCGTGATTGAAAAGGAGCAAATTCCGTTTTGCACATTGGAAAAACCGGTATTGTCACCGGTGTCTGCCAGTCCAAAATCCGTTTTTACCGGTGTTTTGTTTTGGGTACTTTATTTAACAAATTTTTGCTCTGCTACCATGCATATTAGCAATTTTGACATCAACTATTGTACATACATCCATCCTTGCACCAATTTTGTTATTTTGATAGGTACAAGATGTGATGGCAGCAGCAACACAATTCGCCTAACCCTCAAGTGCGATGGCAGTGTCAACAGCACTATGGCCACGCTCTATCCCTCAGATATTGCACTGTAGCCCCCACCCTCTATTGCGTTGTCTGCAGAAGGATATTTTCCCAAAGCCCCCCAACCAGACTTGTGCCCCTCTATGACATTGGTACCATGACTTTGTACTTTGGTCTATGCACTATACGTCAAGGAACCTTTGCTCTGCATGTCTTGTCATATCACTAATTCAGAAATGAATAAAATTAAATACAGAGAACAGCTGCATTAAATAAAATAGCGTTGATAAAAAATGTGCAGAAAGGAGTAAATAGAAATACAGAAACATCCATACAGTAAAAATATGCAAAAGTATTAAAAAAGCATAAAAAGGTGCGGGTGTAATATGAGAAACCAAATTCTATACAATCTATACAAAACTGTTATAAAATGATACACTGAAAGTGTAGAAACAGTGGAGAACAGACATTTGAATGGAAACCCATATACGGTAAAATATGCAAAATGTGGAACATACAAGTACAAGCAATTAAACTAAAGCTCTATCAAAGAAAATGTAAAACCTGACTATAACTACAGTGAAAAAGCAAGTGAACTAAAACCTACAGTATATAAACATATGGTATCTAACCAACTATAAATACATTAAATGTGCAAAGGCATATATGAAATGTGGAAAACTGCAATAGTATAAAAGGTGTTCCTCACATCATGTGTATTAATGGGGTAGCATATGGTGTCCTGGAGAACCAAGACATGTATGCACAGGATAGGTTGCACCAGAGTTTGTAGAGCGCAGGGATTCCAAAGAAAAATCTGGGACAGTTAATTATGGAAAAGTATAACTTAAAGCAGGCAGGGTGATTGTGTGGGTGTGGGCAGTAAGCCGCGCCACCATGCAGAGGTGTTCATCAGTCTCCGACCCCCCCAATAGACAGGCAGAAGGAGGGAGCAATCAAATCTCTATTCAGCAAAGAAGGGGAGGGGAAAGGAAGACTGTTAAGGAGGGGAGGTACAACATGGGTCAGGCCAGGTGCAAGTACTAAACAAGTACTGCTGTTTAGTGTTTACCAGTGATGGTGGGGGACAGGGATCCAACTTTGGGTGACTAATTATCCTGGGGAAGGGTGACAGACAGGGCACATGAGGAGAAAGAGGGAGCTCAACATGTACAACCTAGAAGATAGAAAGGAATGGGACATGAGTGAGACCTTCAAGTACCTAAGAGGCCAAAAAGAGGGAAGGACAACAGGGGCTACAGTCTGAAGTTAGAGGGAGGAGCCAGCCCATTATTTCATGGCAAAGGTGACACTGGTGACTGGCTTGAATACGCTAATAATAGAAGTATAAAAATTGGCATCAAACATTGAGGAAACCATGCAAAAATATATAATCCAGCTACTTGTTGTAGATGAGCTGGGATAGCAGTTTCAGATTTTCTACCAGCAGGTTCCTCCTTTGATCTGTGTGGATCTGTCCATATACAGAGAAGGATCTCTCCACATCTGCACTTGACACAGGTATCCAGATAGCTTGTAGAGCAGCTCTGGAGAGTACAGTTAGTTGAGACTGCCTTGAAAGCCAGTACTGCCCAACATCCAACTCCAATATGCTTGGAAGTTCCCTTATATCCTCCCTAGCATATACATCCCAGTCAGTTCTGTTTGGTTGTGCCGTGCTAACAGAGGAATGTCACTGGCATGCCGTGTCAAATCCCTATTCAGTTTTGGTAAATTTCTGGGGTCCAAAATACGGCAAGCTTTAAAGAATTCAACTGATGGGTTTGTGTCCATATGCTTAGAAAGCTTGTTTAAAGCGACACCAAATGCTCCTTGGAAAGGCAACATTTTCCTGCTTGACCCGTGGCCTCATAGCCTGCAAGTACCCGTCAGTTCTGTCACCAGATCATTCTGTCTTTAACATCTCATGCTTCAAACCGCATTTTGATTTTGCTAATAGTGTCATACAGCAAAACAGCCAAGGGCTTTCCTTGCTTTGCAAAAGCTCGATTGCATCAATAAGGTCAGTGCAGTTTTCAGCAAAATGCAGTTTGAACCTGCAGCTCTGTGAACCATTCTTCAAATAGTTTTTAAGGACCTAATGGAGTTGGCATCACTGGTTTCATCCTTGAAGAACTCTCCATGAGGTGTTCCAGATATGCAGAGTGGTATTTTACTGCTTGAACCAGGTGTTCCAATGGGTCAAGACAGGAACAGGAGGCAATATTTATTTTCCGCACCCTCTGCTCCAGGAATGCAATGTACTCGCCACGCTTCGTGATTGTTGAAAGGCGATTTTATAAGTGCCACAAGCTTATTCACTCTGCTGAAGTGGTCAATCCAGGTATCACCCACCAATGATAAAATGTGTGCCCAACAACCCACATGGACTACATGGTCACCAATTAGGCCACGTAATACATCATTAAAGCACTTTGTCATGTAACGTGCATTGTCACTAACAAATGCTACCACTTGTTCCATCTCCACACCATATTTATGCAAGGTCTTAAAACACTTTGGGCAACAGTGGAGTGGTTTACCTGTTAGCTCTATGGTGTCTGCTATTATAGATTTTGCACCCTCCATTACAAAAATAATGTTCATTACACAGCGGAGTCTGCATCAGTTGTTTCATCGCACATTACTGTGAGTGTCTTGCCTCTTACCAGCTGGCTAATTCCCTCCTCCATTTCCCTATTTAGTCGGGGCAAGTAATTCTGTCGTAAAGTGTCTGCCTTTGGAAGTGCTCCAATTCCTTTGATATACTTCCCCATCTGTCTCTCAAGCAGGGCTGATCCAGCTTCTCAATTGGTATATTGGCACCACACCAAGCCCTCAACGTGTCCAAAATGGTTTCTTCCCTTGCAGCAGCTGCAGCTGTTGTGGCATTAAAACTAGTGTGCAGGGTCACCTGTCTGCTGTTACTCTTCTGGCTTGTGTTCTTGGTGTGTTTTTTGCTTTTACAGTGATCCACCACTGTGTCCTTCCTGATGTGGTCAACAGGGTGATCACAGAAGCGACAGAACATCTTCCCTCCATCTACATACATGCCATAGGACTTGAATTGCAACGCACGGTCTTTAGTGGTAACAGATGCAATTTTGGCCATTTTGCTTGGTGGTGGTGTTGCCATTGCTACACGTGTAGTGTGGATGACTCCCAACAAACTAAAATTGAAACAGTTGGGAGATATAGAAAATATATTTACAACTGTGCAGCACAACTATTAAAATTTCACAACTAATTACTCAATCTCTCAAATCAAGACAAAAATAAGAGACTACATCAGCATTAGAATCTCACTGGTCATTCATGGCCGTAGATGAGGATGAAGGATGATGGTCAGGAGGAACAGCTACAGAAATCATGCTGCCCTCTGAAGTTAACAGTCCAGTCTAGAAATATTTATAGTAAGAAACAAGCACCCAAATCTCTCCGCTAATGTAAGACCATGTCTCTGCAGAGTGGGGAGGAGCAGCTTACCGATTTTAACCTGACCCAGCCACTTAAATTCCAGACTACAATATCCCTATTTATCTATATCTATCCCATTCTCAGCCAATTCCTGGCCACCATTTCAGAGTTAGGAGTAGCTGACAAAATCATCAGCTGACCTCAGAATGTCACAGTACAATAGCAAGAGTACAAGATCGGCATTTGAAATATATCTCTGCTAATAATTCTTGTCCAGGTTTGAAAGGCGGAGGAACAGCTACAGAAATCACGCTGCCCTTCAAAGTTTACAGTCCAGACTAGAAATATCTATAGTAAGAAACAAGCATCCAAATCTCTTCGCTAATGTAAGACCATGTCTACGAGAGTGGGGAGGAGCAGCTACCGATTTTACGC
Source organism: Neoceratodus forsteri (assembly GCA_016271365.2). Taxonomy (NCBI): domain Eukaryota; kingdom Metazoa; phylum Chordata; order Ceratodontiformes; family Ceratodontidae; genus Neoceratodus; species Neoceratodus forsteri. The sequence continues at coordinate 755,191,493 of CM057451.1, forward strand.
TGACCTCAGCCACTTAAATTCCAGACTACAATATCCCTATTTATCTATATCTATCCCATTCTCAGCCAATTCCTGGCCACCATTTCAGAGTTAGTAGTAGCTGACAAAATCATCACGCTGACCTCAGAATGTCACAGTACAATAGCAAGAGTACAAGATCCGCATATGAAATATATCTCCGCTAATAATTTTTGTCCAGGTTTGAAAGTGCGGAGGAACAGCTACAGAAATCACGCTGCCCTTCAAAGTTTACAGTCCAGACTAGAAATATCTATAGTAAGAAACAAGCATCCAAATCTCTTCGCTAATGTAAGACCATGTCTACGAGAGTTGGGAGGAGCAGCTACAGATTTTACGCTGACCTCGGCCACTTAAATTCCAGACTACAATATCCCTATTTATCTATATCTATCCCATTCTCAGCCAATTCCTGGCCACCATTTCAGAGTTACTTACATATCTCTGTCAAATCGCACTGCTAATGTGAGGCTACCTATGTGGAAAAGGGTACCAAACAGAAACCACTGTGATGTCAGAAACATACAATCTAGACTTTGAGTCACTGTTTGTGAGTGCAAAGAAGTACAACAATACCTTTTCAGAAGGGCAAAGACTCGTAGCAGCAGACCACCAACAGCACTTTCACAGTTTGACCTAAAAAAAAATAAATAAAAAAAAATCAATTGAAATGTTTACATGTGGCCCACAGAAAAATGTACACATAACTTAAAAAGATCATCATCATCATCCACATCCTCATCCCCATCAATGCATTATCCAATCACAGCTTGCCACCAACACCCACACCTACTTACTTGAAGAGTGGTGCAAAGGGACAAGCATGAGGAGCTGGTAGCAGTGCTGGCAGGTGGTTCAACATCAGAAGGAATCTGCAGCAGCGCAAAGGCATGATGTTCATGAGGACTTCACCTTCCGACTCCCAGCAAGATGGGTGGCAACAGCAGGTTCATCGATTCTCCAGGATAGACAGCAGCAGCAAGTGCAGCCCCCACCCCTCAGGAATGACGACAGCAAGTGCGGCCCCCACCCCTCAGGAGTGACGACAGCAAGTGCAGCCCTGCAGCCCCCACCCCTCAGGAGTGACGACAGCAAGTGCAGCACTGTAGCCCCCACCCCTCAGGAGTGACGACAGCAAGTGCAGCCCCCATCCCTCAGGAGTGACGACAGCAAGTGCAGCCCCCACCCCTCAGGAGTGACGGCAGCAAGTGCAGCCCCCACCCCTCAGGAGTGACGACAGCAAGTGCAGCCCCCACTCCTCAGGAGTGACGGCAGCAAGTGCAGCCCCCAACCCTCAGGAGTGACAACAGCAAGTGCAGCCCCCACCCCTCAGGTGTGATGGCAGCAGAGGTAGAATGACAGTACTCATCTAGTGCCATGTACCAAAGCTTGACAGAGCTCAGACGTGAATTAAGCTGAACCACCAGATGCCAAGGTGGACTCTGTCGGTTCAGTCCCTAACATCTAGCTGCCTGGATTGGTTTATTTATATGTAAGCAAAGTGCATCCAATTAAAACAAAATCAACAATGATGATTAATGAGGATTGGGATTGAGGATGCTAATGGAGAGAGATCAGCAATCTGTACTGAAGAATAAACCAATCAGGAAATGCATCAAGTAACAGGGCACTTTCTAACTTGGTCCTCATGAAAATGGAGCCTCTTAGTTTTCAAGTCGAGCTCAACTGATGAAAGGTGTTCTACCGCAGAGGTAAAGCCATAACCACTGTGCAGCTCGTACTTCATCTCTCCTATCCCCCCTGCAGTTAACAGAAATAAATCTATCTTTGCACTCAATCACCAATTTGAGTGATCACTGAGGTGCTAAGACTATTTTTAATATAGTGCCTGCGTGGGAGGGGGGAGGTGAAGCCCCAATCTGCACAGTGGTCAGGGCTTCACCTCTGCCGGTAATTCACCTTTAAGAACTTATCAATTCTCTGTAATTCCCCAACACTTCCAACAATATTCCATTAGACATTTCATTCCCACAAAAGCCAAACTGAAAGGTGGTAAGATTACTATTAACATGCAGCTAGACAGTTTAAATCGATTTTTCTCTGTTTACCCTCTAGGTAAACCAAGGAGGAAAATCCAAAGTTTCGACAGTGGTTTCGACATGGTTTATTCAGTTTGCTGTGGCTTAATAATTTATTATTATTATTATTACTAATAATAAAGTTATTTTCTCTGACTGTGTCTCCTTTTTATTATCATTATTTTTCATTCTACGTGCTCACAGACAGAGGCACACACACACACACACACACACACACACACACACACACACCAACAAACCAATGGAGGGTGGCACGGACCCGGCAGACTGGCGTACATGCTGGAAAAAATGGTTCTGTGCCACTCTGCCAGGGTGCCCCTCCCTCCCAGGCCAGAACCATTTTCCCCCAGCATGTGAACCAGTCCACCCAGCCTGCCCATCTGCCGGCCATCAAACAACAAACCAATGGAGCGTGGCACGGACCCGGCAGACTGGCGTACATGTTGGAAAAAATGGTTCTGTGCCACTCTGCCAGGCCACCCCTCCCTCCCAGGCCAGAACCATTTTCCCCCAGCATGTGAACCAGTCTGCCCAGCCTGTCCATCTGCTGGCCATCAAACAACAAACCAATGGAGCGTGGCACGGACCCAGCAGACTGGCGTACATGCTGGAAAAAATGGTTCTGTGTCACTCTGCCAGGCCGCCCCTCCCTCCCAGGCCAGAACCATTTTCCCCCAGCATGTGAACCAGTCCGCCCAGCCTGCCCATCTGCCGGCCATCAAACAACAAACCAATGGAGCATGGAATGGACCCAGCAGACTGGTGTACATGCTGGAAAAAATTGTTCTGTGTCACTCTGCCAGGCCGCCCCTCCCTCCGAGGCCAGAACCATTTTCCCCCAGCATGTGAACCAGTCCGCCCAGCCTGTCCATCTGCCGGCCATCAAACAACAAACCAATGGAGTGTGGCACGGACCCAGCAGACTGGCGTACATGCTGGAAAAAATGGTTCTGTGTCACTCTGCCAGGCCGCCCCTCCCTCCCAGGCCAGAACCATTTTCCCCCAGCATGTGAACCAGTCCGCCCAGCCTGCCCATCTGCCGGCCATCAAACAACAAACCAATGGAGCATGGCACAGACCCAGCAGACTGGTGTACATGCTGGAAAAAATGGTTCTGTGTCACTCTGCCAGGCCGCCCCTCCCTCCCAGGCCAGAACCATTTTCCCCCAGCATGTGAACCAGTCCGCCCAGCCTGCCCATCTGCCGGCCATCAAACAACAAACCAATGGAGCATGGCACGGACCCGGCAGACTGGCGTACATGCTGCAAAAAATGGTTCTGTGCCACTCTGCCAGGCCGCCCCTCCCTCCGAGGCCAGAACCATTTTCCCCCAGCATGTGAACCAGTCCGCCCAGCCTGCCCATCTGCTGGCCATCAAACAACAAACCAATGGAGCGTGGCATGGACCTGGCAGACTGGCGTACATGCAGGAAAAAATGGTTCTGTGCCACTCTACCAGGCTGCCCCTCCCTTCCAGGCCAGAACCATTTTCCCCCAGCATGTGAACCAGTCCGCCCAGCCTGCTCATCTGCCGGCCATCAGACAACAAACCAATGGAGTGTGGCACGGACCCAGCAGACTGGCAGACATGTTGGAAAAAATGGTTCTGTGCCACTCTACCAGGCCGCCCCTCCCTCCCAGGCCAGAACCATTTTCCCCCAGCATGTGAACCAGTCCGCCCAGCCTGCCCATCTGCCGGCCATCGAACAACAAACCAATGGAGTGTGGCACGGACCTGGCAGACTGGCATACATGTTGGAAAAAATGGTTCTGTGCCACTCTGCCAGGCCATCCCTCCCTTCCAGGCCAGAACCATTTTCCCCCAGCATGTGAACCAGTCCGCCCAGCCTGTCCATCTGCCGGCCATCAAACAACAAACCAATGGAGCATGGCACAGACCCAGCAGACTGGCATATATGCTGGAAAAAATGGTTCTGTGCCACTCTGCCAGGCTGCCCTTCCCTCCGAGGCCAGAACCATTTTCCCCCAGCATGTGAACCAGTCTGCCCAGCCTGTCCATCTGCTGGCCATCAAACAACAAACCAATGGAGCATGGCACAGACCAGGCAGACTGGTGTACATGCTGGAAAAAATGGTTTTGTGCCACTCTGCCAGGCCGCCCCTCCCTCCCTCCCAGGCCAGAACCATTTTCCCCCAGCATGTGAACCAGTCTGCCCAGCCTGTCCATCTGCCGGCCATCAAACAACAAACCAATGGAGCGTGGCACGAACCAGGCAGACTGGCGTACATGCTGGAAAAAATGGTTTTGTGCCACTCTGCCAGGCCGCCCCCCCCTCCCTCCCAGGCCAGAACCCTTTTCCTCCAGCATGTGAACCAGTCTGCCCAGCCTGCCCATCTGCCGGCCATCAAACAACAAACCAATGGAGTGTGGCACGGACCCGGCAGACTGGTGTACATGCTGCAAAAAATGGTTCTGTGCCACTCTGCCAGGCCGCCCCTCCCTCCGAGGCCAGAACCATTTTCCCCCAGCATGTTAATCAGTCCGCCCAGCCTGCCCATCTGCCGGCCATCAAACAACAAACCAATGGAGCATGGCATGACCCTGCAGACTAGTGTACATGCTGGAAAAAATGGTTCTGTGTCACTCTGCCAGGCCGCCCCTCCCTCCCAGGCCAGAACCACTTTCCCCCAGCATGTGAACCAGTCCGCCCAGCCTGCCCATCTGCCGGCCATCAAACAACAAACCAATGGAGCATGGCATGGACCCGGCAGACTGGCGTACATGCAGGAAAAAATGGTTCTGTGCCACTCTGCCAGGCCGCCCCTCCCTCCGAGGCCAGAACCATTTTCCCCCAGCATGTGAACCAGTCCGCCCAGCCTGCCCATCTGCCGGCCATCAAACAACAAACCAATGGAGCATGGCATGGACCCGCGGAGACTGGCGTACATGCAGGAAAAATGGTTCTGTGCCACTCTGCCAAAACCCGCCCTCCCTCCAGGGCCCAGAACCATTTCCCCAAGCATGTGAACCATGTGTGACATTTTCAAAACATTATTCACTTGTTTGTTTACATTAAGTATACATTTCATGCACATACAACCCCACGCCCTCCATCTTGCCTCCCCAAAAAAACAAAAAAAACTTACCAGGCACATAGAAAGGTAGTAGTCTCATGGCAGCAAATAGCAAGGTCAGCAGAAATTGCAGTTAGCAGCACAAAACTGACAAGGAATTCAGCATGGACACCTTGGACAGACCAGTACACCCACTCTCTACACCCCAACTCTGCCACTACCAGTGTCCCCATACCACCAAGATCGGCCAGTATACCCACCACGCACCAACTTTACATTGCCAGAACCCCCCCACCATACCTCTCAACAGCTTAACTGCTATGAATTTTGCACAGCGCTCTGATATTTCACACTCACATTTATCCTGGTTTGGAGTCTGGTGTTTCCCAGCCATGCTATCTGCCCTAGGCTATACCAGCACCTAGCCAGTCGTTAGCTGGTCTTGGTATGACAGCCAGCTATTCTGCTCCCCAACACACACAGATAGCAGCCACCCCCAAAGACAGTCCCCTGCCCCAAACACAAGCAACCTTCCCCAGCCCACCTGGCACAAGGACACCAACCACCCCCACACACACAGCCAGCGACCCTCCGCAGGCATGTGGGCAGCAAACACCACCAGTACCCCCATCCCACTGCAAAACGGCCTGTGTCCACACCACATCAGCAACCCCCAAAGGCAGTCTCCTGCCTCACCAAACAAATCAACCTCTCCTAAGGCCCAACCAGGCACAATGCTACCATCTCCACCCCCCCAGACACAAGGCTACTAACCCCCCCAAGACAACCAAATAATGTCCCTAGCCATCTCTCTAGCCCCTAACACAGGCCATTAGTACCACTCAGACCCCCAGCCAGCAGGTCCCCACCCAGAGACACCCAGCCAGCAGGTCCCCACCCAGAGTGTGGCTAAATCCATTTTAAATCACACTGCCCCCCCTGCTATCTCTGTAGAGGGGATAATTCAGAACCCCTTCAGTGGCTGTGTCTCAGTCATTCACTCCAAAACCACAAACCAAACAAACAAAAAAAATACAGGAGTAGGTCTGCAGTCCAGTCTGCCCCCCCCGGCATCATTAAAATCAGGATAGGTCCAATCTGCCCCACCCAGCATCGCAAGTTCGATCGAGAGGAGACCCAGAAAAAAACTTACTGTACAGCAGGTCAGAGAGATCACTCGGCAGCGGCACCATGACAATGTTGAATTGGACCAAGCGAGGATAAAAACGGAGAGTGTAATTACAGGGAGGCTAAGCAACCCCAGCTGTGCTGACCCAGGCTAGCCACATCCCCGACCATCCGCAACCTGTATCTACAGGCACCCAGCCAGTCCCCGAGGTGGCTTAGGGGAAGTCCCAATTCCAGAATTATGGAAGGCAGCCAGGAAGCATGGGAGCACCTCACCCGAACAACTCACACCTGAACAACTCAAAAAACTGATCCCCACAGTACAGGAACCGTGTTGGTGTAAATCGGAAGCTACTGCAAACTCTGCGATCAGCAGAATCACCCACAATAGATGGCGGCATCAGCATCTAGGGACTTGATGTAAAATAAATATTTTAAAAATAACATGCACTTGAATGTCACATCTGACCCCCCGCCTGCCCTCCTCAGCAAATTCATCAACAATTATCACGCTGTAAGCACTCGAGGGGCACCGAGGAGAAAAACTAAAAATAAAAATAAACTTAACTAGTTAACTAAAAACTGCACATACAATGGACAAACAATGGTAGCTGTGGACACCGGGTAAAATCGGAAAGATCCATCTGGTGCATTTATACACGCCTTCCAAAGATATCCACAGTTGCCTAAATACAATTAAACATAAATTAAAGGCTTACTAGTAGGTGAAGACTGTTGATAATGACAATGAAGTGAATCCGATGATTACGCTTATTCTCAGCAGCAAAAAAAGTTACCGAACTTCAGAACAAACCTCAGAACAGCAGCGAAGAAGCAAGAAAACACAAGCACACTATGCTGTGCTTTTAAAGTCTGCAGTTCACGGACACTCCGTGAACAAACGCTAGTTCCGTTTTGGCGCCGAAATTCCGTGGGCCAATCAGGATTCCGTTTTTTACTCCGTTTCTCCGCAAATGCGGAAAACCAGTGTCCCTGAATATATATGCCCCAAAAAAGATAATTCAGAGTTCTACATATCCCTGGCCCAATCAGTTATAGATCTGGTTCCAACTGAATCTGCATTGATAGTGGGAGGGAAAGATCTTAATCTGGTCTGGGACCCCCTGTTAGACAAATGAGTAACTCACCTTGTGTCTCCCAGGGTTCTCTTTTAAGTTTTTATTATTTTTAATTTAATTCTTTGTTTTATTTAATCCATAGAAGCAGAAGAGTGGGGAAGGAGGAAAAATCTGAGATGCAGAAAACAATGTCAGAAACAGTTTCTCACTCAACCCAGATAAAGAAGACTGAGGGATAGCATCAAACTCTTTTTATTTATTTCCTTTGGCTCAAATGTTTTTTTCCTTTTTGTAACGTTCCAGAACTGTAAAGTTCCTTCCTCAGACTGTGAGCTTAGCATTCAATAATTAATTGTTGCTTTACCATAGATGCCTGACTTCATCATTTCTGTAATAAAAGGGATATAATAATTAAATTTTATCTGATATACCTGTATGTGTGTATTATTATTTTATATTATTAAGTTCCATATATTTATGTATTAGCATTAAATAAGACAGGGGGAACTTATCTGCTGTATTAAGCATTTAATACTATTCACTTGATTCGTTCCTTGAAGCGTGCTTGTTTCAGTGTAGCCCGGGAGAGTGGGAGCGGGGGTAGAAGCATGCCGCTGCTTATTCTAGAAGAATCTGTGAAACACAAATTGTATTTCTTGATATTTATCAAAAACAAAATACAAAAAATGTGTAAATGTTATTATAAAATGACTGATTGTTGTGTGCTAAATATCTTGACCATACCTGTATATTTAGATCTACAAAGCTATAGTTTGTTTTTTTCAGAAAAGGGAAAGTTTTTGTTTCATTTTTAGGGCTGTGGGCAGAGCCTACAGCCATTTGGGGATTGCTCAGTAGCTCTAAAAATGGCTGATCATGAAATCTTCCATTGGACTTTTGGAAGTATCCTTCCAAAAGACCAATGGAGCTTGAATCCCTCTGCCATGATCGGCTCCTATGGAATAAAAGTCACAGTATTTCAGCTGTTACTTTGGCATTCCAGTGCATGAACTGCACATGTGCACAACTCATGCGCATTCGGAGGTCTGCTGCCACGTCATGTTGTAGACAAATGCCATTCACCACAACTGCACTATATGCAAGCTACCGCATGTGCAGTTGCATCACTGCTGCCAGCTCCACGGCATTCTGTGACCCGCACCAACTCATGTGGCACACTGGGAGCCCACGCCAGTGTGCCCAAAGATGTTTCATGTTATCCACCAACATCAGGATGCCCAATCCCCTTGTCGGCATTATGTTCACCCCCCCCCACTCATGTGGCACACTGGGAGACCACCCCAGTGTGTCTACCTTTTTGTTTTCTTCCCCACATCCCCTGCCGACATCAGGGTGCCCAATCCCCATGTCGGCATCCTGTACAACCCCCATCATGTGGCACACTGGAGCCTACCCAGTGTGCCCAAATATTTTTTCTGTTTCCTGTAAAAAGAAAATGGCCCTTGTTGTCGCTCCACTCATGTTTTTTTTTTTGTAAAGAAAAGCGGTCCGTCGTCACCTCCTGTCCCCTCCCCCATCCCCACCATCCCACTGAGCACTCAACTCCCCACACCTTACCCCATCACTTACCTCGGAGGTCGGCACCATCTTCTTCTCTGGACTGGGACACATCTGCAATCTTCAAAGCCGAATTGTGAACTGAAGAATCTAAGGTAAGCATGCTATAATGCCATTCAGTGGAGTTTTCAACTTATGCTGATAAATCAGCCATTTTTTTGAATTTTTGGCCCAAATTTTCAACATGGGGTTCTTGGGATCCCATCTCGTGAAAACTGTCACTATCATTTTGTTACTTTGTCGCAAAAGGTGATTTTGTGGTTGCTGCATGGAATCACCTTTCAGAACCGATTCATGAAATGACAGTGTCACTGTTTATGAGGTGGGGTCCCAAAAAGCCTATGTTGCAAATTTGGTGAAACATTTCCAAAAATGACTGTGTTATGAGTGTGCGTTGTGCAGTTTCTACACACACTCCTAACTTCACCAATTTTTAATATTTTCAATCCACATTTTCAACATTGCCATTTTTGCGCACTTCCTTCAAAACAGTGCATCTTTCATTTTGCACAACCTGCCCAAAATGTGTTTTCACACCTATGGCACAGAATAGTGAGTTTGCATTGTGAAATCACCTTTTGGGACAAGTGAACAAAATGACACTGGCACTCTTCATGAGGAGGGGTTCCAAAAAGGCCATGTTGAAAATTTGGTGCAACACCTTCAAAAAATGGCCAAGTTACACCCGGGTGTTGAATAATTCCTATGTACAAGTGTAATTTTGGTCACTCGGTAGCTCTTCACAGCTCTATCGTCTCTGGCTAGAGTTTGTTCAAATTAGCCCTGTAACAAGACAAGACAAGAGATTCTTTTTAAGTGCTCAGACTTGTAATCAGAAAGCTCCTGGTCTAAAACTTTTTGTCTCATCTTATGGCATAGTTAAAAATTCCTTTACCATGTGCATTCGCTTCAAGATTGCGGCTAAAAGAAATAACAGCACGCCCACTTACTGCAAGCTCCGCCATTACCAAAAATGCTGGCTGACTGGTGCAAAAAACACCTTCTTCATGAAGGTAGAAAAAGAAGATAAAAAAAGAAGGGTCCCGGCCTCAGGGTGAAACAAAAATCCTAGGGTTGAACCCCATTGGATGTGCACAGAATTTAATCTCACAGACCATTGAGGGAGCTCAGTCCTCAGGGCAGGGATTATATGAGTCACTTACATTTTTTTCTTAGTGTGTTCTAAAATGCTACTAGAGATCCTGGAAGCCCGTATTAAACCTATCATCCTGTTGGACAACAAACTTATTACACTTGCGGTAGCTCTTACCCATGCTGTACATAAATCCCCTAGATGGAGGCTGAACCTCTTCTGCTACAATCTGCTGAGTTTTGTAAACACGTATTGCAGGGGTCACAAAGTTATTTATCCCTGAACTCAAAAGAGGGGACCTCCACCCATATAAGGAGTTCAAAGAAGCAAGATTATCAACTTCTCAGATGAAAAAAACACAAAATTTGTAAGGGAAGATTATGGGCACTAAAAACAGAAATGATATACAAAGAAATAACTTATTGTAATAATCCGTATCAAACCCAAGTGGATGTCTACACCTTACTGAATGTTACGTATCTGATTAATAGTATTGTTCATTTTCTGGCTGAGTGGGTCATGTTTCACACCTGCCTTAAAATTTGGGAATCCTGGGGAAAATCTAGAAAATTCTTGGCGTACTGCCTTAAAAACGGAAAGCTGAGTCAATAATTACCAAAGTCACAAGAGGGGATGTCCTCTTAATGACAGATCTTGCACAACTTAATACAGTATTTAGAGAGTTTTATGCACAATTGTACTCATCAGAGAAGGGAAACTCTCTGAGTTTGTTGCATGACTTCTTAGGGGACACAGTCCTCCTCAAATTGCCTGAAGAGTTATTTGACTCTTTTGATGTTCCCATCCATACAACTGAGATTGACTCTGCTTTCAAATGCTAGCTGAAGACAAAGCACCAGGTCTGGATGGGCTGAGAGCTGAGTTTTATCAGCTATTCCCAGATCTAGTGACCCTTTACTTCCAGGCTGTCTTCCTTAAAGCACAAGCACCGTAATTACCAAAATCTATGCAAAAGGCTGTAATCACAGTGTTACCCAAGTCTCATAGTGGCATCACTCAGTGCAATAACTTCAGAACTATCTCCCTGCTTAATGTTAACAAAATTCGTCACCAGCAGGTTAGAATGTTTTTTACCCAAACTCATTTACCTACAACGGAGCCAGAACATGATGTTACGCAGTAACTTGTAGTAAATGACAAGCCACAAAATAAGCAGTAAAAATGAGCTTAATTGCCTTTGAATTACACTGTTCCCAGGAGCATACTGCATCATGTTAAGATATACTGCAGCATTGCTGCATTACATCCTGGCTGTCTACACTGTATCTCAAGCTAACTTCATGAAAGGGCAGATCGGATATGACAAAATACGAGCAGTGGTAGATCTCATAACAGGAGTCAACCTTAACCTTTTTTTGCACTAGCCAGCAGGGCAAGTTAATTCAAAATTGCACTAGCCCACAGATGGTTGCACTAGCCATAATTATAATGGTACATTTTGATCACTTATACAGGAAACAATGCAAGGCAAGAAATACTCTGATTATTGCACATTTATTTTGCTCCCACATTGCTTCCAGCTCCCAAGGAGAAAAAAAAGACTGCAATGCCATCACACACAGTGAGTCCCCCCAATTGTTTTGTACCATGGCCTCTTCTCTTCCTCTTTCTGCCCCCCCCCACCACCACCAAACCAGAGGACATTACAGCAGCAAATGTTCAATTAAGCAGTCCTAGCTCTGCATACACAACAGCTGATATCATCATGCACCTCACCACACTCTTGCCACCACCCACCGGGCAATGAACAGAGTCAGGCAGAGAAAGACACTCTCAGCCCCCACCCTATAGTAAACTGGAGACCTTCACTTCTGGAAATTTTTGTACTGTCTCAAGTGAGCCAGGAGCACATCTAAGATTTCTTTGGGGTGGGGGCTACACAAACCTAAGGGGCTTGGGAAATGCAAAACTATGACATTTTTATTTCATCCGCCCAGGGAAAACAGTACACAGGCATAATGCTATACTATCTCTATTTCTATATAGGATTATCTATGGACCCCAGGAATGCCTATTTTAAGTTTTTAAATTATGTATTTTATTAAGGTTTATTTCAAACAACATTAAGTCTTGCTGTATTCTGACTATATGCAGTTAGTCCCAGCACTTGAACTACTCCGGAGAGTAAAGGGTTAACTCTATACAATGGCATAGAACGTTGAGCTTGAGCTCGGTTTTCAAATCTCTGACTGTGATACTCTGAAGTGTAACCATCAGATTTTCTTACTCCGCCTAACTGTGAAGTCGCTCCGGAGATCCCTCCTACGCTTCGGTTTGGTAAAAGTTTTGCAACTCCTGTATTTTTCGATGTTCTTACCTCTGTCTCGGTAACAGTAAGTGCTAGTAGTAGTAGTAGGTAATGTTTATTTTAGTGCTTTTTGTTAGAAATCATTTTACCTCCAGTTCTTTGCTGGTCAGTCCTGTTCAGAACCGAAATTTGTTGTGATTTGTTGCTTTTTCTCCATTTGTAGTGTGGTTTTCCGGTGCTTATCGGTTCCTAAAAAAATCCAATATTTTAGGGATATTTTTAACCGACCCATGACACGGTTGAACCGATAAGTTATTAGTTGCCTGGCTTAACTGCTGACAAGAGTGACTTTTGATATTCAGGCATGTCTGAGAAACCCAAAAAGAAAACCGGGCCCACTGGGTTTCAACACTGTACCGAGTGTAAGGAGGCCTTTGCTAAGGCCGATCCTCACCTCGTCTGTGTGTATTGTCTGGGGTTTGACCACCTCAAAGAAGACTGACAGATCTTAAGAACTTTCCCAAAGCCACTCTGGAGAAACGTTTGAGTAGGCTGAGGGAGAGGGAGGCTGAAAAGTCCACTGACCCGGATGGCCAGCCCGGTTCGTTGCGAGCGAACCTGAGGAGGTGCCCACTGACCTGGGCGATACCTCCTCGGGCAAATGGAGATCTGATTCTGCAGAATTGGTTCCAGCTAAGAGAAAGAGAAAGTCAGCCAGTTCGGATCCGACTTCCCATGGTCTGACCACTGAGGAGACAGGCCAGCGATTTACAGGCAATCATGTTCGTCTGACCAACCAGCATTGGTTCAGAGCCGATCGATTTGGTCGGAACTAGCTACTTCAGATATAGATCCTGAGGCATACTATGAGGGTGATTGGGAGGAAGAGGAGGAGGAGGATGAAGATTATGAAGATGAGCAATGTAAAGGCCTAGATGAGCCAGTAGAGCCTGCCATCTCCCCAGATAGGCCTTCTCAGGCTTCTCCTCCCAGGCTTTCTGAGTCCCCTTCCCATTTCTTGTTTTACAAGAAAGTGGCTGAGACTCTTCATCTTCCTATGGAAGAGGCTGAACAGGATCAGGAAGAATCTGACTATCTGGAAATGATGGATGTCCCAGAGTGAAAAAGGGTGTCTATCCCCTTACACAAATCCTTGGGGAAGCAGACACAAAAAATGTTATAGTTTCCTACATCCATTCCTCCTGTGGAAAAAAGAATGGACAGGAGGTATGCTTCGTCAGGTCCTGGGATGGAATTTCTTTCAAATCATAGCAGCCATGTTGGGGTAGTGCAAGCTGCAGTCTGTGACGTGACAAGGCTAATATTCCCCTGGCATCTCACCTCCCAGATACGGATTCAAGGAAAGTGGATGCCATGGCAAAAAAACAGTACTTGGCATCCCCTTTGGGACTCTGCCAAGGAGCTGGAGCAGGTGGCTGCAAATAGTATTGAGGCATCCAAAGTGCAATTCCAAGCTGCTGTAGACTCAAATGATGTTCATTCCAGGGTCATGGCTACATCTATCTCCATGAGGAGATTTGCTTGGCTTAGATGTACCAACCTCTCACAGGATGCCCAGGCTAAGGCCATGGGTTTTCCTGTAACTGGTAATTCTCTGTTAGGGGACCAAACAGAATTACATGAAGAAGATGGACGAGTACAGGACCACCTATAAGAGTGCTGCAGCCAAAGAAAACCAGACCACTCCTCAAAGACGGCAGTTTAGGGGCAGGGGCAGGCCTTTTCACAGGCCTTTTTACCAAGCTCAGGCCTCCTCCTCTTCTTTCCAGCAGAGGGGGTTCTTTAGGGGAAGAGGCAGACAATGGGTGACTAGGACCCCATCATCCACTCAGTCTAAGCCCCCTGCCAAGCAGACACCCTGAGGTGTCGGTCTGGGTCACCTCCCCAGTTCCAGTAGGGAGCAGGCTGGCTCACTACTCCCAGGTCTGGGAGTCTATTGCTTCAGACAGATGGGTCCTGGAAGTAGTGAGCCAGGGACTTGCTCTCAGTTTCAAAAGGTTCCCAAGAATGAGAGCAAGGTCCTTCAGTCCTCCCTCTCCCTTGGAGACAAAGGCCTTAGAGGCAGAAGTCTCCTTTCTTCTGCTTCTACAAGCAGTACAGAAGGTACCTCTTTGTCACAAGGGAAAATGACTGTATTCCAGATACTTCCTTACCCCAAAAAAGACAGGGGAGTGGTAACCCATCCTAGATTTAAAGTACCTGAACAAACATTTAACAAAACCAAAATTCAAGATGGTGACTCTGAGAGTAATTCTTCCTTCTTTGAGACCAGGAAACTGGCTAGCTTCTCTGGAGCTCAAGGATGCCTACTTCCACATACCTATCAGGCATTCCTACAGAAAGTACCTCAGGTTCGAGTTGCCCTCAGGCTATTAACAATTCAGAGCTATGCCTTTCAGCTAACATCTGCTCCAAGGGTGTTCACCAAGTGTCTTGCAGTAGTGGTGGCATTCCTGAGGAGACAGGGGATCCTTCTGTTCCCATACCTGGACAACTGGCTCCTAGTGGACCAGTCCTCAGATCAAGTCAAGTCAGTCTTAGAGGTCACTCAAAGACTCCTGGAATCTCTGGGTTTCATTCTGAATCTAGAAAAGTCTGTTCTGGAACCAGTCTAGCTTCTCACCTTCATAGGGGTGGAAATATACACTATTCAGGCAAGAGCATTTCTCCCTCTCTCAAGGGTTCAGTCCCTGGTCACTCTGGCTTCATCTTTTCATCCTCTAGTTCCTCATCCAGCCAGACACTTTCTACAGTTGTTGGGCCACATGGCAACATCCACAGCTGTGTTCCAGAGAGCAAGGTTTCAGATGAGAGATATTCAGTTTCATCTCAGATCTTATTGGTCTCAGAAAAGAGACCCTCTCTCCAAATTGGTTCCAGTGTCTCAAACTCTAGTTTAGGCCCTCCAGTGGTGGCTGGAGGAGGACAGTCTTCAACAAGGTGTCCCATTTATCAGTCAGGCTCCTTCTGTGATTCTCACCACAGATACCTCCCTACCAGGTTGGGGGGCTCACCTAGATCATCTTACAGCTCAGGGAACCTGGTCACACCAGAAGTCCCTTCCACACATAAATTTTCTCGAATTGAGAGCTGTCTTTCTAGCACTTCAGACATTCTCATCTGTTGTTCAAGTGAAAATGGTGCAGATCAGGACAGACAATACCACAACCATGTAGTACATCAACAAGCAGGGAGGCACTCGATCCTCGGCCTTGTGCACAGAGGCCATGAAAGTATGGTCTCTAGCTTATTCCCTTCAGGCTTCCCTGGTGGCTATGCATCTCCCAGGGAAGGACAACATTCTAGTAGATGCTCTCAGAAGGATTTCCCAGGGCCACCACGAATGGACCCTGAACCCTCTAGTTCTTCAAGTCATTTTCAAGAGATGGGGCACTCCAGAGATAGATCTCTTTGCAGCCCCAGACAAACATCAACTTCCTCTTTATAGTTGCAGACCACCTCTTCCAGGTCCTGTCCCTCAGGATTCTCTTTTACTGAATTGGACAAGCAGGTTTCTGTATGCATTTCCAACCTTTCCTCTGATATTCAGGGTCCTGATCAAGATCAGGTCTCAACCTTGCAAAGTGAGTCTGGTGGCTCCATATTAGGCCAGACAGCCTTGATATCCTCTGCTGTTGTCTCTGTCAGTAACAATGCCTTGGTGTCTTCCCAGACAGTACAATCTCCTCACTTCCTCCCAGGGGAGGATTCTGTATCCCAGCCTTCAGACTCTCAGGCTCAAAGCCTGGCACTTGAAGAGCTAGAATATGCAAACTTGCATCTTTCCCAATCAGTCTTGGATATTTTAAAGGTTAGCAGGAAACCTGCTACTAGAAAGACTTACAACTCCAAATGGAAAAGATTTGGGTTTTGGTGTTCCCAAAAGCATGTCAAGCCAGAGCTAGCTGATATTGCCACTGTTTTGGACTATTTGGTGCATCGTAACAGTTTAGGCCTCCGTCCTACTACTCTCAAGGTATATTTGGCAGCTGTACCTGCTTTCCTTTCTGCTGGTAAGGGATCTTCCCTAGCTTATCATCCAGTTCTCAATAATTTTTTCAAGGGTTTCGTACAAGTTAATCCTCCCTTCAGGGAGCCTACCCCTTCTTAGGATCTGAATATCTGTATAGCACAGCTTATGCAGCCCCCTTTTGAGTCTTTATCCTCAGCTGAGCTGAAATACTTGACTTGGAAAACTGTATTCCTGGTAGACATTACTTCTACTAGGAGAATCAGTGAATTACAGGTTTTATTTGTGGAACCTACTTTCATTTCATTTCACAGGGATAAGGTGGTCCTTCGAACCAACATAAAGTTTCTTTCCAAGGTGGTATCAGACTTTCATTTGAATCAGTCTATGTCATTGCCTGCATTTTTCACTGACCATTCTTCCTCTGGGCAGAGGAGATTACACAGTCTTGATGTAAAGAGGGCTTTTAGTTACTATGTGGAGCATACTAAGGCCCATAGGAATGACTGTTCTCAGTTGCTTCTCACTTATGGGGCAGTGGGAAAGGGCAAACCTGCTACCAAGAGAACAATTGCCAGGTGGATTGTCTCCTGTATCCAGTTCTGCTATTCAAAGCTTGGGAAAGAACCTCCCTCAGGCCTGAGGGCTCATTCTACCAGAGGTACAGCTGCTTCGGTCACAGCAGCTAGAGATATACCTTTAGTGGACATCTGTAAAGCAACCACCTGGAAATCTGTTCACACTTTTACCAAGCATTACTCTCTGGACATTCAGTCACAAAGTGATGCTAGGTTTGGCACAGCTGTGTTGCAGAGCCTGTTCCCAAAATAGGTTCTGTGACTCCCTCCTTCAAGGGGGGGGGTACTGCTTGGTAGTCTGCATATAGTCAGAAATCAGCAAAACTTCATGTTGTTTGAAGAAAAAATTACTCACCATAGTAATGTTGTTTCTTCTAATGGAGTCTTGCTGTATTCTGACCTTCCTCCCTGCCTCCCCTCCTGGAACCTAGCAGTTTTGGGATGTGGTGGGGCAGGCACAGTGCTACACTCCAGAGGTGTACTGGACATGCCTCCATCTCATTAGGGGCTTCCTTCTAGCTATTATTATTAAAGTTTTTGGGTTAGTTCACTACCTGCTTGTGTTCTTGTTGGGGTTTTCGACTTGAGTCTTTTGACCCTAAAAACCTTGTTTTGCCACTTGGCACTAAAATCTTGGAAACAATTTCTGCCTTTGAGTTAGTTAGTTTAGTGCTCATAAGAATCTGATGGTTACACTTCAGAGTACCACAGACAGAGGTTTGAAAACTGAGCTTGAGCTCAACATTCTATGCCTTTGCACACAGCTAACCCTTTACTCTCTGTTCAAGTGCTGGGGCTAACTGCATATAGTCAGAATATAGCAAGACTCCATTAGAAGAAACAACATTACTATGGTGAGTAATTTTTTCTTTTGTACCATACATGATCCAAAGCTTTGTTTTTAGGATGAAAGAACATGCTGGGTGGGATAAGAGTGGGACTGTATGAATGGTGATGGCTGGCATGGTACATTTAGAAGAACTGGGGCCCCCCTACACTTGCCAGTAATGGCAGCTATGGATCTGCGGACAGTCATTTGAGAGTCTGATATGCAGTAATGTCCAGGGAAAGAACAGAGTTAAGAGATTTGGAGGGGAGAGGGAAGTTATGGTGAGGCTGGGAAAAAACCCACCACCTGCAGGGCTGATTCTGTATACCTCCTTGCATTTTGTCACTGAAATGCTGGATACAGACACTCAAAATGTAGGAAAATGAGGGGCATTGGTCTTAATATTATGGGACAAGTTTTTAGACAGAGACAAGCTGAAGATTGGAAGCTAGTGACTTAACAGCACTCTACCCTTGATCACACCTTGGACACTTGCTGAATGTCTTAACAGTAGAATGAAAATGACTCACATTTAGTCTTTTGTGGGATTCTCCTCTTGAACTGCCAGATAACAATAGCTCTTAATGAGCTGTTAATCACACCAGGCCATCTGGAACATTGAGAGAGATTAGCATGAGGACCAGAGCCTGCTAAAGTAGAAACTTTTTTAACGTCATTAACAGCCATGAAAATCTGCACTAGTCAAGACGGACAAGTAGAGAGTTAGCTGCACTATCCCTGGTCAATTTGCACTAGGGTATGGGCTAGTAAAACAATGTTAAGATTGACCCCTGTCTCATAAGTAGAGCACAGTGGTTGAAGACCTCCTTGGCATTCATTGTGTAGATGATGAGAAGGCCTTCGCCTCAGGGGAAAGGGAGTACCTTCACATGGCCTTGGAATTAATGAGCATAGGTCCTGATTTCATCCAGTAGATCAAGATCCTACATGCCTCTCCCATGGACTAAGTTTTAACAAATGGCATCATATCACCCCAGTTAAACTCCACTGAGGGGCTCACCAAGACTGTCCTCTCTCCCTGCTGCTCATCATAATTGCAAAGGAACCCCTGGCAGCTAAAATTAGGCAGGAGGAAGCTGTCAAGGGCATTAAAGTGAGGGAAAGGGACTTAACCTTGTATGCCAATGACTGTCTCCTCACTTTGTTAGTGGTAGAAAAATCCCTGCCAATAGAGGTCACCTGAGCGCCTAACGAAGATGGCCACTTAAACTTCCAACTACCAGCTGGCCCACTCAAATCCACTTCCATCCAGTGATTATCCAGTATTTACAGAGCCAAACAATCATGGGTGACAGAGTAGTAAAGTCTGTGGAGTGATCAAGCAAAAACTAAGTGGCCATCTACACTGCAGAAGCAGAAAAAAGACATGACAGCATCACCCCTGGTTCCGCACTTACTGTCCTCCAAGATGGAGATAGCAGACACTCGGGGCACAGCTTCTGCCATCGATGCCCAGATCCCCCTGCTGTGGAAAATTGTAGCATCAGTGTAGATGATTCAGCTACAGTAATCGAAACTCAGGACAGCATCAACAGCCTGATGGGTCAGGTCACCACCACAAAAATCCAGCTCTCAGCACTAACTGAAACACACACTACCCAGTACCAGTGACTGTCAGCCATGGATCAGCAAACAGAGTGACTGTCCAGTAAATTGGAAGACTTGGAGGGCTGTGGCAGGCAGAAAAAACTCCACATACTGGGCTTGCAGGAAGGGTTGGAAGGCAGAAATGCAGTGGTGTACCTCTGCACTAACCATCTGGTTAAATTTAAATCCAGCCATTTACAACTTTGAAATTTATAGAGCACACAGAATCCTGAGATCGAAAGCAGCACCCAATAGTTCCTGACCTTCAGTAGATGACTGACATTTAAACTTCTCCACTTTCAAAACAAGTGACTGATTCTGAAGTCAGGGAGAGAAATTAAAAATATCACAGTGGGTGGCTAGAGACTTTCATTTCACCTGGACTAGAAACATAGAAACATAGACTTTGACGGCAGATAAGGACCACTTGGCCCACCCAGTCTGCCCATTTCCCTACCTATTGGATAAGCTGCAGATTCTAGTTAACCAACAGCCTACTTCCTGCAACCCCCCACTATAATTGCCTTATGTCTGTCCTATGCATGTTTGAATTCCCCCACTGTTTTAGACTGCACAACCTCTCCAGGAAGGTGGTTCCATGCATCCACCACTCTCTCCGTGAAAAAGAATTTCCTCACATTACCCCTGAGCCATCCCCCCTCTAACTTTAAATTGTGCCCCCTTGTTCTTACACATCTCTTTTTCTGAAAGATGCTACCCTCCTGGACTTTGTTGATTCCCTTGAGGTACTTGGAAGTTTCTATCATGTCCCCCCTGTCCCTTCCTTCATCAAGGGTATACATATTAAACTCTCTCAGTCTCTCTTCATATGGTGTCTGATGTAGACCCTGCACCATTTTAGTTGCCCTCCTCTAGACTGCTGCCATCCTGTCTATGTCCTTGCATAGATGAGGTCTCCAAAACTGCATGCAGTACTCCAGATGGGGTCTCACCAACTGTCTGTACAGAGGGATAACCACTTCCCTTTTTCTACTTGTGATGCCCCTCCCTATGCATTCCAGTATCCCCCTGGCTCTCCTTACTGATTTCTCACGTTGCTTACCCACCTTTAGGTCATCTGATATGACTACACCCAGATTCCTTTCCATTATTGTTGTTGTTAGTACCTCCCCTGCTATTGTGTACTCTTCTCCTGGATTTTTATTTCCCAGGTGCATTACTTTGCACTTCTTTGCATTGAATCTAAGTTGCCATACGTCTGACCATTCCTCCAACCTTGCCAAGTCCCTTCTCATCCTTTCTACCCCCCTTGTGTATCAACTCTGCTACAGATCTTTGTGTCATCTGCAAAGAGGCATACCTTTCCTTCCAGACACTCTGCAATGTCAACTATAAAGACGTTGAAGAGGAATGGACCCAGTACTGAGCCCTGAGGTACTCCACTAGTAACCCCCCTTTCTTCAGAATGTGTTTCATTCAGTATTACCTTCTGTGTCCTGTTGTGCAGCCAGTTTGCTACCCAGGCTACCACCTTGGGACCCACTCCCAGGCTGGCTAACTTGATTATTAATCTTTTCTGCGGGACTGTGTCAAATGCGTTGCTAAAGAATGAAATCACTATTAGAGAGAAGGCGGGCCTTTGATAAAATAAAGCATGGGCTGTGCAACAGAGGCATCCAGTATTCCCTCCTCTATCCAGCTGTGTTAACAGCAACTTACCAAGGCAAGACCCTCCACTCCCAGTGCCTGAGTGAGGCAGATTGCTAGGGACTGGGGAGAAGAAGGGAGAGAAGGCAGGGGGGTAAAAGGAAGGTGGGGGCTATATCGGGCAGATTAGATTAGCTGAAAGGTCTTTTTCTGCCAGCAGAATTCTATGATTCTATGATTCTGTGATCTGGGGCCTTCCCAAATGGTATGTATCCCCCACTACAAAGCCCCTACAGTGACATACGTTGCTACCAAGAACAGCGACATGTCGCTGTAGGAGTTGCGCCCGGGACAAAGCTACACTTTCCTCCATTCTGCACCCCCTTCCTGAACCAACTTAGACTTGGAGTTGGTATCCTTAGATACAGGGGGGGGGGTGGGAGGCAGAGCTCCCTGCATGGAGGGTTCTGGGAGTGAAGCCTCCCAGAAGAAAAAACAGACCCTGCTGTGTGCGACTCCCTGCTGACTGCAAATTGCAGTTGACGGGGAGCCTGGTGCTGTGATGCCAGTTGACGAGTTTGTTGTCGACTCGGCATTGTAGAGCCTTCCTGAACTACTGATCTACAGACTCCAAACATGTGACAAAGCCAAAACAAAGCAGTACACACCATGTCAACAGCTAGCACCAGCCATGGCTAGTTTACTACTGTGAGTACACCATTAACTGTGTTTGGCAGATAGAGGGAACAGAAACATAGGGGAGCCAAATCGGGGATGGCAGGGGCCATTGCTGAACTCAGTTGCTATGCCAGCTCACATAAAATGTGGTTTCTCTAGCACACTAGCCCCACTCAGACATAGACATAGACATATAACAACTCTTCCAATGAGGGGGCATAGCATGCATCATGTGTGAAGGCCTCTCCTATGAGGCTCTGTAATACTGGACTGCCAGTCAAATAATGCCAAAAATACCAAGCAGAGCATCTGACTGTAATTGAGCCCTCCTTTGGTAATCTGCCCAAGGTTCCAATATAGTGTATGCCTCCCCAGCCAAAATGTTGATTACTAAGCACCTGCTACCACCGTTGGACATGGAAGTGGGGCTGAGGCAAGCAACCATAACAGTGCCCCAGGCAGAGTACCAAGCTCACTTCGAAGTCAACAACACATTAATTGGGACTATCTTTGGATAATATTTCACAAATGTTTAATGTCTTTCATAATATTGGCCCTAAGATCTGGTTGACAGAGTCCCTGATTAAGAATAGTTTACAATAGCCAATACACTGGCATCTTATATTTTACAAGGGGATTCCCCCTCATTGAATAATATCACTACTGGGTAATGTATTGCTGCCCATTTTAAAATGATACTGGTGCCCAGTAAAGTCCTGAGCTCATCTCCACCTCCCCCCTCCCTTGCTTTGTCCCTTATCTTTCCTGAGATACTCCCTACACCTGGAGGTGCTGTACTCAAGACACATATAACAGGAAATCCTGGGGGGGCCAGGAATGCACCCCCAGCCGACTAATCTTTACTCACCCAACCTGCCTACCTGAGCACGCAAGGGCCTGTGATATTGCATGGGGAAGAGGTCTCAGGGATGGCTGACAAGCACCTCTCTGGTCTATGGTTCTTAGGCTCCATGTGAGCAATGAGTTAAAGCCCTCCTAGTTAATTATTAGAAGTGACTACTAACATATCTCAGCTGGCAGGAATTGCTCAAGCATAAGTGTTTCCTTTTGTTTTTTCTCTTCTGTTTTTACAAACCTTAAATTGCAGCCACATAGGTGTGATGTCTGCTTTGATGGGATTTGGAACCCAGCACTGGTTCTACTGTCTGTTATACTCAGGAGTTCTGTATGTTTTGCTTGATGTTGTTTTGTATTATAGTTGACTGGTTTGGGACATGTGGGGGGTTGACGATAGCTAGGACAGAGCTGGATAGTCCTGATTGTTTCCCCACTGGCAACAATGGCTTCCTTTGATAGCCTTAAAATTATGTCATGAAACACAAGAGGACTGAACTGTTCAAAATAATGTAGAGAAGGTGTTGACAAAATGAAAGGACATGCAATGTGACGTGGCTCTACTTCAAGAGATACCTCTCAGACACTGAAGCGTACCCTTAAATGTAGCTGGGCATATTGCAATGCATACTCCATTATAGACAGAGAGGTGTGGTTATTCCTTGTCCCAGATGGATTCATTTTTGTGTGCATAAGGAGAAAAGAGATTGTGAGGGAAGAAGTATCATTCTTGAGGGCACTTATCAAGATGAACTGGTAGTGCTAGGAAGTGTCTATGTGCCAAATGTTCCAGATCCTACCGTCTTTGATTATACACTGCAGGAACTACTAGGGGGACCAGCAGGCATACTAGTTGGAGAGGACCTTTATTTAGTGCTAAACCCTTCATTAGACCATATAGGCCAAACAGGTGTCTCAGTCAGTGACTAAACATGTGTGCCACTCCTATCACAGGGAAGGCCTCAGGGATATCTGGCAGACCATTCACCCTCAGGAAAGAGCCTTTACATATTACTCACAGGTCCAGGAAAGATGTAAGATTATTGGAGTTGTGGAGACATGGTGGAGTGATGATTCAGGTTGGAACAAAAACATTAATGGATACCGCTTGATACATAAGGATAGAGGAGAAAGGAAAGGCGGGGAGTAGCCCTTCTTTAGAGTCCATCTGCCTCTGCAGCATACTCCCTACTTCAGGTCATAATCCTCTGTTGTGACATCACAATCTGTTGCTATGGGAGTAACTGTGATATCACAAGCAGTGCTCTGTGACTTCAGGTAGGGAGAAAGAAGCAGGAATAGACAAACTCTTCAGGAGCAAAGATCCTGTTTTCATGCAGATGACCTTAGTAATAAACAATGGGGAGGAGGAATACAGCACTAATGGGAAATACAAGCTGAACTGTGTCTTAATATAAGGTTTTGTTAAAGTTGTCCTGAACGTGTCACCAGCTCTTTAATGATATCTGGTAAGTATCTATTTTTCCCTTTGTCTTTCTCACCCCCACCCCCAACCCCACACTGTAAGACAGCTTCCAAATGGCACTGGTTATAGTAAGCACTGACAAAAATGGTGTCAGTATGGTGTGTGCAGTATAAAAGGTGCCATCTTTTAAAGCTCCCGCACCCCCCTGATGTGGGGAGCTCTGCCCTCTGCACCCCCTGTCTATAGGATTCTCATTCTGCGGGGCAGCGGATCCCAGGGAAAGTTAAAATTTGTAGGGCTGTGGAATACTGTTTCCATGGCCCCATGTAAAAAAAAAACAAAGTCCCAATACAGTAAAAAATGTCAGAGACCAGGATTAGAACCCTGATCTTCATTGCCACTGGCCAAACTTCTCAATGCCCCAGCCCTTCACAACACGGGAGCAGCTCAGCCAGCATCCTGTTCCCTGCAGCCCTTGTCCTATGTACAGGGCCACAGACAGCGTCCAGGGGAGCGCTTACAGCTAGTGCTGTAAAACCCTGCTCGCTGTCCAAGTGAGCACTTACCAGACTAGTACCGTACAGTGTGGTGCTATTCTGGTAGCACTCACTTGACGGGGTACCCTTCCCAACACCCCACAGAGACACAAATCAGTCTCTCTCACCTCCCTGATGCAGAGCCAAACCAAAACTCCCAATCTCTCAATGTACACAGTGCTGCTTGTCTTCAATATTGCTCACAGTCTCTCTCACTCTCCTGATGCAGAACTGAACTGAACCGCCTGATCTTTCAATCTGCCACAGCGCCATGTCTCCATGTCTCTGATATTGCCTGAAGTCTCTCCCACTCCCATTTTCAGAATCTTGGATACTGACTGTATTTACAAGTCTTAAGTCAGGAGCCAAGCAGAGCAAGTGTGTGAGATGCCAGACTGAACCACCCAATCCCTCAATCTGCCACAGACCCATGTCTCCATGTCTCTGATACTGCCTGCAGTCTTTCTCATCCCTCTGATGGAGAGCTGAACGAAACCACCCAATCTCTCAATCTGCCACAGTGCTCCATCTCTCTCTACTGTACTGTGATTAAAAGTGGTTAAAAACTTAAGGTTAAAGTTAAATTAAAACAAACCAGGACTGTATACTACTTTGTGAGTTTTTGGGTATGGAGGAGGTTGTGGAATTCATGGGTCGAACACCATTTACCACTGTTTTCTGTGAGAGCCATTTATTCCTATGGCATTTCGGTTGTATGTAGTTTTTGAAGAATGTAGAAAAACAGCCTGTCCCAAGCTTGTGCACACATCTGGAATTGACTGTATTTGCATGCTAACTCACTGCAGATCAACTGTTGTTGGTCTCATGTTATCTATTTGTGTTACTTGACTGGACTTGTCATGTAGCCTTTTTTTGGATAACCCTTGTACCCATAAGAATGTTATGAATTCCTGTACTATATCTTTTTCTGTTTTTGTATTTTCAGCTATTTATCTCCATATCTCTGTAATTAATTTCATGTTGCCCCTGAAAACGGGACTTTTAGTCTCAGTGGGCCCACCCAGTTAACAAAATTGAATATATAAATAAATGAATAAGGAAACATAGACAGACTACAGGGAGGTATACCAATTAAAACACAGGGAAACAGGTAAGCTGGTAAGGGGAGCAAAGATGCAGATAGAGGAAAGGATAGTCAAAGGGTTAGCTAAAGGGGATGTGACTTTCTTCATATACAAATCGGAGGTGGAAAGTAATAGAAGGGAATTGTGAGGATTAGGAGAGCGGAAGAGGGAGACTGCACAGAAGAGGATGAAGAAAAAGCTGACATCTAGAACAGGTAGCTCTGCTCAGTCTTACAATGGGGGAAGGGGTCGGACCACCAGGGAGTAGCTGGAACAAGGTGGGGGGCAAGGTGGACACAAGTCCATTTTCAGAAGAAAGAATTCTTGAGAGACTTGCAGCTCTAAAGTGGACAAGACTATGGGACCGAATGGGATACACCCAATGGTACTAAGGGAACTCAAGGAGATGCTAGCTGCCCCACTCAGCAGTTTACTGGAAACAGTCATGGTTCTAGAGGACTGGAGAAGAGCAGATGTGGTCCCTCTACATAACAGTGGCAGCAGAGGAGGCTAGCAATTATTGGACAGATATTCTCATTTAAGTGGTGGGGAAAAATGGAAATCCTGCTTAATTAAAGGCTAGTGTGGTATCTTGAATCCAATGGGCTGCAAGACGAAAAGCAGTATAGATTCACAGGGAAGGGGAGAGAAAATCATGACAGACAAATCTGATGGATTTCTTTCACTGAGTGACCAGGGAAACAGATCAAGGGAGGGCAGTGGATGTGGTCTACCTGGACTTTAGCAAGGCTTTTGACACTGTACTGCACAGGAAACTGATAAAGAAATTGAGCAGCCTAGGGATGCGATGCAAAGTGGTGAACTGGGTTTGAAACTGGTTAATGGATAAGCAACAGAGGGTGGTGGTTATTGAGATTTGCTTTAATGATGGGAAAGCAACCAGTGGGGTGTCACAGGGCTCAGTACTGAAACTGGTCCTCTTCAATGTCTTCACAGGTGACACTGCGGAAGAACTAGAAGGAAAATGCATGCCTTTTGGCAGATGATACCAAAATCTGTAATATGGTGGACACTCAGGAGGGGGTAGAGAGAATGTACAGGGATCTTGAGAAGTTCATAGAGTGGTCAAGAGCATGTCAATTGTGGTTCAATGCCAAAATGTGCAATATCATGCACCCATGGCATAGGAACCTAGGAGCAGAGCATAGGATAGGTGGAGAGGTACTGACAGTCACTAAGCAAGAAATGAACCTTGCGGTTATCATGACTCATGACCTCAAAGTGGCAGGGCAGTGTGACAAAGCAGTGGATAGTGCTAGTGGGATGCTGGGGTGTACAGGGAGGGGCATCTCAAGCAGGAGAAAGGAGGCAGTGTTGTCAATGTATCAGTTGCTGGTGAGACCCCACCTGGAGTACAGTGTCCAGTTTTGGAGTCCGTACCTCAGAGAGGACATAGACAGGGTGGAGGCAATCTAGCAAAGGGCAACTAAACTGGTACAGTTGTTGCACAAGAAGCCCTACAAGGAGAGACTGCGGGATCTCAGTATGTGCACCCTGGAAGAGAGGAGAGGAGAGTGAGAGGGGACTTGATAGAGACCTACACATACCTCATAGGGGTGAACAGGGTGCAAGAAGGGAGTTTACTCCAAATGTGAAAGAGAACCAGGACTGGTGGGAGTTTAACAGAGATGTACTACTTCACTGAAAGGTTGGTAGATGTTTTTAAACCTTATCTTTGAACAAAATAGTTTTTTTGTAAAGTTTTTTTGTATATTCATAATTGAAATGTACTTCCTTTTCTCCCCTTTCCCTCTTCTCCAACCCTACTTCCTTCCCTGGCTCCTATATATAACATACTGGCTAATATAGCTACCTTTATATTGCACTACCTTTTTCTTAACACCATGACTCATTGGAATTTGCCAGAATTTGGAATCAATATCTACATCTCTTAAGCGGGATATTGGACATGTTTATTTTAGGTACCCCAATTTATGTTTCTTCTCTTCTCTTTTCTTGTTTCAGGCTGGAGATAAGGTGGAGTGCAGAACTGCCTGTCATAAGCATGGAACGATGTTTGTAGCTCCCTACTCTGGTTCCAGGAATGAGATTTATGACAGAAACCTAAATTTTGGAGCTTATGTTATGAACTCTGTGTTAAATAAATGCTAGCCTTCCCTAATAGCAAAGTATGCATTTATTAATAATGATGTTAGTTTTAGCACTTGTAGGCTATGGATAAATATAGAATGAAGTAATTCTTTTGGTATTTATATTCTGTAATAAAATACTATGTTTTATTTTTTTTATATAATCATACTTCTTTACTTTTGTATGGCATACATGTAATTATACATCAGTTAAGCACCATGAATAGATGATTTTGGCTTTATGAATGATTTGGCTAAATAACTATTGTGATATCTTACTTTCATGTTGGTATCTAAACATTAGATTTATAAAATGTTACCCCCACCACAAGATAATAGGGTATGGGGCCTCATGATGTCACAAACAACGTAGCCTGAATATTTTGTATAAAAAGGAGATCCTAACATGTGTAGCGTGCTCCCTGAGGAAGCTTGAGAAAGCAAAGCGCTGGGGTCACAGTTAATGCAGCCAGTTTGGCTTTTGTATCTGTATTTGTTTCAACTTTATTTTGGACTTTGCGCATTAAATGCATTTGAACTTGATTTACCTCTTTCAGTGAATTTCATTACTGAACTGTTACTCTGGCAGGAGTGCGACTGAACTCTCTTGTTTTGTTGGTAGTCTTTAGGTCCAGGGCCTCTGTTGCCCCTATAAGATACTTTAAACTCAGATGCTGCTGTATCCTGAAGATAGGGCACTGGACTAGCCAGTCTTTAGACAATCTGGAACCTTTATAGCACAAAACCAAATTCACAATGTTGAAAAAAAAAATTCTGGCATTGTTGGTAGGGAGAGGTTCTCAGATTGCTGATTCATGTCATATGTCTGCAGGCACTCACCCTAAAATCCTTTTTTTAACAGTTACAGAACAAATTCTTCCTACTAGAAGCAGATTTATACAGATATATCCAAAGTGAAACAAACCACAAAGGAATGGCAGTGCCCTTATTGCTGTCTTACCAATTCAGACTTGGAATAGAGCTAGGATGATGCCTGACCATGTCCAGAGGGGTGAGGTGTAGTATATACCTTTGTACAAAAGGTCACTGAGCCCTCTCTGGATATGCATAGAATACCTGGGAGAAAGACTTAAACCCATGAATAGACCCAGATAGCTGGAAAATTTTGGGCTAATGCGTACTGTAGATTTAAAGACTCACATTACTGAATGATCAAAAAAAGGTGCTGGGAAGATGGCATAGTACCTATGAGAAGCTGTCTCAAAAAGGTATTCTGAGGGATACTCAGTTCTGGAAATGTGATCAAAAACCAAGACATATATTCCATGTTTATTGGGAATGAATGATTATTAAAGCTTCTGAAGAAAAGCCCATAGAGTCTGTGAGTCATTGGTCAGAACCATCCTCGCACATTCACCGGAGTTCTGGATATTAGGGGACATGATGGCAGTGCCATTCAATGTTAAAATTTACTCTGATATGCTGTACATTGTGTCAATGGAAATTAGAAGAAAATTGCTACTTATTTGACATCAATCACACTGCCCACTGTACCCAAAGTGTATTGAAGAAAACACTTTTCACCTAATAACCCTGATATTTTTGTTATCATAGGCCCACAGTGAGAATATCAGAATATTCTCACTCTAAGTGGATGACAAAGCAAATATTCTTATAGTAGGTCCTTCAGAATAGAAGTTTGACATAGTTTCATTCCAGGACATGGATGTTCTTACAAAGTTCTACTTACTAAACTTTAACTGAAACTTCCTTAAGATGGCAGCACATCCCACCATCTTACTACACAGACCCATGCCACTGCATAAATCAAATATGGCATGAGCACAATAAAAATATGCCTGATATTTTACTTATAAAATGAATTCAAATTTTCCTGATACCAGATTAGGTAAATAAGGTCTGGGATCCATATTTTATCTCCCCAGAAATGCAGAGGTTGGAACGAACTGAGAGCATGATTGACAAATTTGGGCCAATCACATACAAAATTCTTGAGCAATCCCTCCTGAAATTATATACTGTAGCCTGTTTACTACCTGTTTTTCCACTGTTTTATGTCTGAAATAGCAAATCAGACCTGTTCAGTATATGATCAGGCACAAAACAGGCCCTGTTTGTCATGTCTGTAGCTACCATATTCTGCCTGTACAAGCATTGGGTCCAAAACAGGCATACTACAGTTCTTCAACAGTACCCATTTCATACCTATAGTGTCTGTAGTGCAGCTGTTTTTTGTCAAGTTACTAGCACTTTCAGGCAAACTACAGGCACATTGCAGGCATCTGTTTACAGTCCTGCTACAAGAAGCAGACAAAGAACAGGCAATATGCAATAACACTATGTGGTACTGAAGTTTTGACCAATGACTTCACTCATACCTGATTGCCATTACAAACGTGACTGCCAGCTTTACTCATTAAAAACCATCAACAGGACCTACATAGGAAAACATAACCAATAACAGTTAATAATTAAACATTCGTTCCACTCTTGTTATCCTCCTCATACACATCACCAAATTTAAACAAATTCTGGTCAGAGCAGATATGGCTGTGGAGAGCTTTTAGGAGCGACAAGAGTGTTAAAAAAGATTATGAGGTGCTCTTGCTGCACCAGAGTCAGCCATAAGTAATACTGCAGTGATTACAGTACTGCGCATGCATGATACTTGCACATGTGCAGTTTGCCCAGAGTCAGCTGTGCACAACATGGCAGTGCTGACATAGCTATGTATGCATGATAGTCATGCATGTGCAGTTTAAGTCAGCACCACCATGTTGCACACGGTGGACATCACTTCTGCAGTTGCGGAAAGGAAATATAGTGTGCTGGGAACTGAGTATGTTTATGCAGCCCATGGATGGGGAAGGGCTGCATAAACAGAATCACTGGAAACTATGTCAGAGCACTGTGGCAGCACAATGGTAAGGCAGAATCACAGGCAGCTTCTTCAAGTATAGAAACATAGAAAATGCCCCCTCCCCCTCCCCATCCCTCCTGAAACAGACTATAAAACCTGCCCCTCACCCTCTCCCAACTCTTCTTTTCTTTACTTCCAGAATCAGCACCTTCCATCACTGTCAACTCATTCCGGCTTTGTGAACAAGAGGCCATAGTGTGAACCTTAGCATAGTTGATTGAACACGATTTGCATAGTCATTCTAAAGAAAAAAAAAAAATTTATATTATTATCTTTGGCTTTCTAAATACAAGGGTACTAGTTAGAAATCAATTAACCTATTTCTGCAGAAGGTAAATGCAGGAACCAATCAAAGAAGTGGCAATTGTGCAGCTAGCAAAAAAAAAGGGGGGGGTGAGAGATACAGAAACTCTTGGAAACAACATCATTTATAACAATTTGATTTTGCTCAATCTTAGGTAATAAGTAGGGCTACTTGTGCATACATTTGTATTTCTCCACACTTTTGCTTTGGAAATTCATAAAAAAATATGAAAAAATGACACTTGACCTTTTGAGCAGGTCTTGACCTTCCATAAAGAGAATGGCTTAAAACTTATTTGGGAGTCATTGAAGAGATATCCCAAGGTCAAGATTTAATAAACAATACATTTAATGCATTTTTAATAATAGAAGTTGCCAAAGAAGACATAATAAAAGAAAAATCAGTGCCACAGCACAGATGCCTAAAAGTTTCACAGACAGCCTTGTTTATGCACCAGGTCTTCCTTCTATATGTGAAGAGAACTACAGAAGAACCCCAGAGCAAATGCACTGGGGCATGGGTTATCCCGGAGGCTACTGGCCTTACAGCCAGACATTATTGGGATATGTGCAATTTGCGTTTTCTGTGTGACAGCATTGTTTTTTTCTTTTTCTTGCGTCTTCCCCCTATCTGGTCAGCATCAGGATCTGATGTTAAATAGACAAGACAAGCGATAAACAAGGTGGTATAGTACTTCACTTAAGTGGAGTAGTAGTTTGCAAAAATGAGGCTTTTTAGAAGTGCAATAGGAGTTATGCCAAACAAATGTAAATATCTCTAAAAGTATACAAGTTACACATAAAAACAGAATGAAAGTTGTTCAGGACAAAATTACCTTTCCAATGAGCCTATTCATTAAGTCACTCTAATCATAATTATTAAACTATGGCCATCTGATTACCTGAATTTTCATTTTTCTTCAAAATTTTCACCTTTCGGATGGCTATATTAAAAAAAATCTAATGAATTTAGATTAGTGACTACCCTCATTTGAAAGGTTGTTTTGTCCTGAATGACTTTCATGCTGGTTGTATGGTGGTAACTTGTATACTTTCTGAGATATTTACATTTGTTTGGCATGACTCCTACTGTGTTCACTCAGAGAGAAAAAAAATAGGTTGTTTGGAAGACCATATTTTACTGTAACCCCCACACAGGTATGCCGTTTCCATCTTGACAGCACTACCTGGTGGGCTGGGTTCGGGGTGAAATATGTCACTTGGCACATTGGCTAGGTTTGGCTACTCTGTAACAGGAGCACCCAAGTAACTCAGGAAGCAATAACTGTAATGTCCAATACCAGAAGTGGGATTCTAAAGTGTGGCTTTTATTCACATCCTACAGAATAACAAAGCATAGATGGACCCCCACAGGGCTACACTCCTGGTAATGCAGATTTATGGAGAACAGAACATATCCACGTTCACTTTAGCCCTCAGGCTTTGAAACACACTGGGCACACAGCACAAACTTGTACTCTGTTCTGGGTTTCCCTGGCTCAGCTCCCTTGCCAACCACTTGGACTACCTTTCTTCCATGGCTCAGCTATCATGCCAGCCCTTTGGACACTTTCCATATAGCATGGAAACATTTACTGGTGGCTCCCTAACCCACCTATGAGCACTTCTGGCTCCATCAGGGAATCTTCCTCATCAATCCCACATCTTGGTACTTTCCTCGGCACTGGCCAAGTATCTGAGAGAAAGCAACAGGTGTCCCAAAGCAAACCTATAGAGGTGAATTTGGTTACTACTGATGGGGGTCTCCCACCTCTCCCTCCCAAAATTCATACCCTGCCATTTCTCTGGACTGTAACACCTCATCCTTGAAAACACTTTGCTGTGTAGATTCTCTTTAAATGTATTCACATTCAGTCTACTGTCTTTACATCCCATTTGTGCTGAACTTGAGCATACTTAATAAGTGGCTGTGTCCATTACGCTAGACCCCCCACAGAGTTAAGCAGTCCAATCCCCACATCTTCCAAACTGTACTTGGCTGTCTTTTCCTGACCCCACAGTAACAGTCACTTTAGTTTCATCTTGTTTCAGGTGAAAACACATTGGCCCTTTAGCAGAGTGAACTCACCCCTTGGTTGCAGGTGCCCCACAGGCATTTTATCTTCAAAGAAATCTCATATAGAACTTCTGGTGCCTCAGCACAAACTTAACTCAGAAAGCTTCTTTTTCCATAGCCAGACCAGGGGAGTTGACCCTGGAAGCAGACTGATTCCTTCCCCGCATCCCCGCAGGGATGGGGCCCTGAACCACTGAAAGTGGTCTCTACCACTTCACTTGGCTCTTCTTGAGTTCCTCTTCAGGTGAGAACACTCACCTATACAAAAAATAGCTCTTTGACAGAGCTTAGGACTATGAGGGCCTGCTTACAGCAGAGCACCTCCTTCCTCTACCACAGACTGCAATAGACTCTTACAGACTGACTTCAAATTCCCCAAAGTTCTACTCTAACCTCCAACTGCAACATTCTAGTGTGGCTTATGCAGCTGCGACAATTCTAAAATGATGTCATCCCTCAGTCTCAGCTGAGACAGAACAGAGTGAGACAGTGTGAAATCCATTTAACTGGAGTTTAACAAGCTGCCTTCTCTGCCTACCACTAGGTCTAACTGGGATTCTTGTAACCCTGGGTAACAGGGGGGTTACATTACAAAATATAAAGAATTCAGATTAGTGACTACCCTCATGTGGAAAGTATTTTTGTCCTGAACAACTTTCATGCTGGTTGTTTTTGTGCACCTTGAATACTTTTAAAGATATTTAGATTTGTTTGGAATGTGTACAAATTTGCTCTCAGAGAAAAGCAGCTTGGAGTTCTGTGTCCAACATTCCAAACAGAAAGGAGGGAGTATTTCTTTAACTGCCTTAGTGATTTGAACTTATGGAAGGATACACTGAAAAGTCCAAAAATGTGTTCCATGGTATGCGATTTTTCTAGCTAAAGCAAGATGGCTGTAGGCTCCACCCACAGACATAAAAATGAAGTACCATTCACAGTTTTAACTTCTGGGGCCTGATTTTACAAAGTGGATGCAGTGCTTGTGGCAAGCCCTGCATCTGATGCAATGGGGGTCACAGATTTGCCAAAGCCCCTCAGATGTAGATCATTCTGATTTTCAAAGGGGTGGTGCATTTACAACAATTCTGCCACTTTATGGCTACTTGTGCTAAATGGTTGGCACAAATGCCACGATCCCAGATGCAAAGCTAGACCAGGGAGATGGTGGTCTAACCCATTGCATCACGGGTTCTGGATTTGCAGCTGGTGTTTTCAGCGGGATTATTAGAAAATCATGATTGCTGCAATGTTTGGCGCAAGTCACAACTTGCATCAAACATTCCTCTGCAGGTCCGCTGTGCCGCCATATTCACTTACAAAATCAGGCCCCTGGTGTTTCTTTGTTGACCAGGACAACTCCCCCTTCTATCCTTAACAACTTGCCAGGGCAATTTCTAATGATTACCCTGCCACTGATAAAATTGAGACTGTGGCTCTATATAAGACCTTCTGTTATCTGTGACTAAGTGACCATTATGCCAGTAGAATTCTGTAGAAGTTTAAATTCCTGTATTCCTTAACAAACAAACATTCTAGCTGTTGAATGTGTGGAAAGACAGATGATTGACGGGTGGGGAAGGACAACTTTCTACTAGTCACTTTAACAAAAAAATACCTGTTTTTAATAACAAAAAGTTTGCATTTTTTTTTACAGCAATTTGGTCCCCATCACCTCCTCCCACCAACTGGTGATTGGGACATACAGGTATTTTACAGGTTTTCTCCCCTGACCCCCCCCAAGACCCTGGCACACCACTGTGCGAGTGTGTGGAGGTCTGCTACACACCCCGTGGCACCAGCTCAGCCTCTTCCACCTCCCATAACTATTTGCTGCCCCCTCTCCTCCTATGCTACCCACTGGACCTCCACCTGGTGGGGGTGGGAGTGGAACTATGGGGGGGTGCCAACCCACCCTCACCACCCTCAGGAGAGGAGAGCTTCCCATCAGCATGCTCAATCCTGCTTTGTCCTCCTCCACCAGCACCCTGATGACCTGAGGTCATTCCTGAACCCTGGTTGTCAGCGTAGCATGAGGTGTGGCATCCAGCACCTCAACCCTCAGAGCCACCAGGTTGGCTTTGGTTTCTGAATTGTTTTTCAGTTTGCTTATTTTACGAAGTGCAAGACCTTCTAGTTTATTAGTTGTCTGGGGATTATGCACTTCCAGGTGCTAAAGCAACTCAGCACAAGTGCCTCATGCCTCATTATGCGCCTAGGTGTGCATTAACCCCAGACAGCCAATGGTCTCTCATGTCTTATTGTTTACTTGTGATCTGTGACACCTGTGAAATCACAGTTCATGATGTCATGGGGTCACAGACTACTTGTAAAAAATATCAGACACATAAGTTCTGAAGACCTTACCTATGTAAGGACATAGATGGGTTAGAGAGGGTTCAGAGAAGGGCAACCAAGATGGTGCATGGTATGCAATGGAAGCCATATGAGCAGAGGTGCAGGGAGTTGGATTTGTACCCACTGGAGACAAGAAGGGAGAGGGGGGACATGATTGAAACCTTTAAGTACATGATTGGGATCAATAAGGTGAAAGGGGGATCTTTTTTAAAAGGAAGGTGGGGGGCACAAACTACAGGGCATAGCCTAAGATTGGAGGGAGGGAGATATAGAGGCAATGTGAAGGGGTTATTCTTCGTGGAAAGGGTGGTGGAGGCCTGGAACATACTTACCAGAGGAGGTGGTGGGGGCTGAAACTGTGGAGGGATTCAAGAGGGAATGGGACAGGCATATGGGGCTGGTAAGTGGGGGGAAGGGGAAGAACCATGGAAAAGGAGATGAGTGGGGGAGACCCGATGGGCTGTTGGAGTCCTTCAAACACCATGAAGTCTTGCTTATATTAGGACCTTTGCAGTATGCCCCTGGCTTTTGACTGCCCTGGAGATGAAATAGTTAACTCCAGAGAAATCTGGAGTTCCACAGCGTGAGGGCGCTTATTGAAAGCTCTATCTGGGTTGTTTGAACCCAAACTGTCAGATTCTTTACTCCGCTTTCACTGAACAGACGCCCGGAGACCAGCTCTCATTTTGGTTCGCTTTTATGTTTAAAGTATTTTATCGGTTCATTTAACCGAAAGTGTTTAAAATTACCCGTTTTCCGCTTAAAGCTCTATCTGGTAACCGTAAGTAAAATAATTTTAGTCTGTGTGGAAACTCATTATCGGTTCGCCTGAACCGATCAGTTTGTTTTAAAAATTGTTTCTTTGCATTTAGAGTGAGGTACCGGTTCTTATCGGTCCTAAAAACCTGCAATTAAAAGTGTTTTTTCAAATACCCGTGACATGGTTAGGGACCGATAAAGGTGTCTTGTCTAGCAAGGCCTGAAACAAAGGACAAGTTTGGTTAGGCTGGCATTATGTCTGAAAGCCAAAGAAAAACGGGCCACTGGGTTTCAACACTGATGTCTGTGGGGAAGCCTTTGCCAAGGCTGACCCACACACACTTGTCTATTGTCTGGGGCTGACCACCTCCTGTCAGACTGCCAGATATGTAAAATTTCCTGCAGCCACCCTGGAAAAGAGATTGGGCAGGCTCAGGGAACAGAGGTCAAAAGTCCGCTGACCCGGATGGCCAGCCCGGCCCAGCTACAGCTGACCAGAGGGAGTGCCTCTGACCAGGGCCATACTCGGCAAAGAAAGGCTGGTCCTGAGGAACCAGTCAAAGCAAAAGGACAAAGAAATCAGCTAGTGTGGGGTCCAGTTTTGTCTCTCCTTCTGCTGTAGAAATAGCTAAAGCCATACAGATTGTCCAGTCTTTGTCTCAGGGACTTGTTGAACCCTCTCTGGTTGGAAAAAGGGGTCTCTGTTCAGGTCCAGTGGTTCAGGATTATGATGTTGGGGATTTTATGAACCACAGGAGGGGAGGAAGATTTTGATGATTGTAATTGTGATTGGGAAGGTCTGAAGTGCCAATAGAACTGGACATTTATCCAGACAGACCCTTTGAGTCTCCCCTTATTGTCTGAGTCCCCATCTCATTTCAGATTTTATAAGAAAGTAGCAGAAACTCCAGCTCCCCTTAGAAGAGGCTGTGGATGAGCAAGAGGAGCCTGACTATGTGGAAATGATGGATATTCCAGAGGCTAGAAGGTTGTCTATTCCTTTACATAAGTCATTTAGAGACAAACCACTAAGATTTTAAAAATCCTTTTCTGTCCCTCCTGTAGATAAAAATGGACAGAAGGTATACGTTGTCAGGCCCTAATACAGACTTCCTTACTGAACAGTGTAGCCATGTAGGTGTGGTGCAAGCTGCAGCCTGTGAAAGGCATATTCCTGGCTTCACATCCTCCTGATAAGGATTCCAGGAAGATTGATGCCATGGCGAAAAACAGTATGTGGCAGCTTCTTTGGGACTCAGACAGGTTAATTATATGGCTTATGTGGCTAGATATCAGAAATCTAGATGGGACACTATATTGCAGTTGGCCAAGCAGGCCCATGGCCAGCTGGCTAGTGAGTTGGAACAGGTGGCTGCTGATGGCATTGAAGCTCTAAAGTTCAATTTCATGCTGCTGTTGATGTTAATGATGTTTCCTCAGGGTCATGGCCACTTCTGTAGCTCTCCGTGAGGTTGGCATGGCTCAGATGCACTAATCTGTCCCAAGATACCCAGTCAAAGGCTATAGATTTTCCTGTTATAGGAAATTCTCTGTTTGGAGAACAAACAGAAAATTACATGAAAAAGATGGATGAATACAGAACTACTTACAAAAGTGCCCTAAGCTAAGGAAAGGCATGCCACTCAACATAGGCATGCCCCAGGGTAGGGGCAGGCCTTACAATAGGCCTTTTACCAATTCCAGGCTTCTTCTGCTTTTGCACAGAGAGGATTTTCAGAGGCAGAGGCAGACGGGCACAGGCAGGCTCTCTCCCAACCTAAAGCTGCTCCTGCCAAGCAGGCACCCTTGATGGGGTGTCTGGGGCCGACTCTCCTGTACCGTGGGGGCAGACTGGCTTATTTCTGCCAGAACTGGTTGTCCCTAACCTCGGACAAATGGGTTCTGAGGTGGTAAGCAAGGCTTGGTTCTCAGTTTCAAACAGTTTCCCAAGATGAGAGCCAGGCACTTTCCCCTCAAGTCTTTTAGAAACTCACACTAGAAGCGGAGGTTTCCGCTTTTTGGACTGCAAAGCAGTGGAAAGGGTCCCCTTGCCACCAGAGCAAGGGTCTTTACTCAAGGTACTTCCTGACCCCAAAAGACAGGAGACTGGCGGCCCATCTTGGATTTAAGATTTCTAAACAAGCATCTTGTAAAACCAAAGTTCAAAATGCTGACTTTAGCATGATTTTGCCATCCTTGAGGCCAAGGGACTGGCTAGCTTCCTGGACCTCAAGGACGCTTACTTCCATATTCTAATCAGGCCTCTCACCCAAAGTACCTCAGGTTCGAACTGCCCTCGGCCACTACCAGTTCAGGGCGATGCCCTTCGGACTCACTCTGCTCCAAGAGTTTCTCAAAATGTCTAGCTGTAGTAGTGGCCCACTTAAGAAGACAAGGATAGCTGTGTTTCCTTACTTGGACGACTGGCTTATTGTGGGTCAGTCATCAGAGCAGGTAAAATCCCACTTGCAAATCACCCAGGAACTCCTCACCTTTCTGGGGTTCCTGCTGAATGTTCCAAAGTCAGTTCTCGAACCAGTTCAGGTACTAACTTTTATAGGTGCAGAGCTGAACACAAAGTTAGCCAGGGCATTCCTCCCTCCAAAGAGTGGACAAACTCATTGCCCTGGCATCTTCTTTCTCCGTGCAGGTCTCTCGACCAGCAAGGCACTTTCTGCAACTCCTGGGGCACATGGCTGCCTCTACAGCTGTTGTGCCAGGGCAAGATTTCAGATGAGGGACATTCAGTTCCACTTGAGGTCCTATTGGTCTCAAAGGAGGGACCCCTTACCAAATTGGTCCTAGTGACCAAGACTCTGATCCTAGCTCTCCAGTGGTGGCTGGATCAGAGCAACCTGTCCTCAGGGGTCCCATTCCTTCCTGTCTCTCACTCCTCATCCTCACCACGGATGCGTCCCTGTTGGGTTGGGGCTCACCCAGACCTTTCAACTCAGGGAGTTTGGTCCCCCAGGAATCTCTGCTTCACATCAATCTGCTGGAGCTCAGAGCTGTCTTCCTAGCTCTCCAGATTTTTCAGAAACTGTCCAGAACAAAGTTGTTCAAGTCAGGAGACAATACCACAACAATGTGGTACATCAACAAGCAAGGGGCACTCGCTCTTCAGCCCTATGCAATCAAGCAATGAAGTTGTGGTCTCTGGCTATTCCTGAACACCTCTCTGATAGCGGTTCACCTCCCAGGAAGGACAATGTCCTAGCGGACGCCCTCAGCAGGATTTCTCAGGGCCATCACGAATGGGCTCTGAACCCTCAAGTGCTGGGGTCAATCTTGCCAGCTGGGAACTCCTCAGATAGATCTTTTGCAGCCCAGACAACCACAAACTTCCCTGTTTTGCTGCAGGCCCCCAGTTCTGGGGGTCAGTCCCCCTGGATGCCTTTCAGCTGGATTGGGTGGGAAAGTTCCTCTATGCTTTCCCTCCGTTCCCTCTACTCTTCAGGGTTTTAGTAAAAATCAGAACTCAGCCTTGCAGGGTGATTCTGATTGTTCCAGACTGGGCCAGGCAGCCTTGGTACCCTCTTCTTCTGTCCCTATCATTCCACCCTCCCCTGATCTTGCCCAGGGCTCACGACCTGCTGACCTGTGCACAGGGGAGAGTGTGGTATCCGGATCTCAACTCCCTCCACCTCAAGGCTTGGTTCTTGAGGAGTTAGAGTTTGCTCATTTACACCTTTCTCAAGGTGTCTTGGATATTTTGAAGGCCTCCAGAAAGCCTTCCACTAGAGCCACTTATAATTCTAAATGGAAGAGATTCTCATTTTGGTGTTCTGAGAGGCAAATCACGCAGAATCAGCTGACCTGCCTATTTTGTTGGACTACCTGGTCCACTTAAATTCCTTAGGCCTCAAACCAGCTACCTTAAAGGTTCATTTGGCAGCTGTTTCAGTTTTATTTCTGCAGGAAAACCAGTTTCTCTTCTTCTCACCCTGTGTTTGCCAAATTTTTCAAAGGGTTACTTCATACTAATCCTCCCTTTCGGGAACCAACCCCTGCATGGGACTTGAATATTTGCATTGCCCAGCTAATGCAACCTCCTTGAGCCTCTGGATTCGGCAGATCTCAAGTTCTTAACTTGGAAAACTGTTTTTCTAGTGGCTATCACTTCTGCTAGGCGTATAAGTGAATTGCAAGCCTTGTCAGTGGAAGAGGATTTCATTTCTTTCCACAGAGATAAAGTGATCCTCAGGACTAACAGAAAGTTTTTACTAAGGTGGTTTCAGATTTTCATCTTAACCAATCCATCTCTCTTCCAGTATTTTTACTGAGCACTCCTCTTCTGGTGAGAGAAGCTTGCACAGTTTGGACGTAAAAAGAGCCCTTAGCTATTATTTGGATCATACCAAGGGTCACAGGTTCGAATCCCTCCAGCTCTTCCTTACCTATGGAGATGTGGGTAAGGGGAGGCCTGCTACTAGGAGGTCGATTGCTAGGTGGATTGTCTCTTGTATCCAGTTCTGTTATCAAAAACTGGGCCAGGAGCCGCCCTCAGGTCTGAGGGCTCATTCCACCAGGGGTACAGCTGCATCTCTAGCGGCTGCTAGAGATATTCCCATTTTGGAAATCTGTCAAGCTGCTACCTGGAAGACAGTCCACACTTTCACTAAGCATTATTCCCTGGACGTCCAGTCCAGGAGAGATGCCCGCTGGCACAGCTGTCCTGCAGAGCCTATTTCCTAAGTAGGTTCTGACCTCCTCCATGGGGGTACTCGCTGGTACTCTGCAAAGGTCCTAATATAAGCAAGACTTCATGGTGTTTGAAGAAAAATTACTCACCTTAGTAATTGCTTTTCTTCTCATGGAGTCTTGCTATATTAGGACAACCTCCTCCTCCTCTCAGAATCCCTACTTGGGAATGGGGTTGGCAAATTGGTGCAATCACTGTGTCATGCCTGTTTAGCTTCTAGTTCTCCTCTTTTCTTTCTTCTTGGTTAGGAACTAGATAGTTTCTGTTTTTGTTAATTATAGCTGGGCCCCTCTCTGGACTTGAGTCTTTGGGCAGAGGGGGCCTTAGTAGTGATTGTCGAGGTTATCCTAACAATAATACGTGACACTTGTTTTTCTTTATTGGTGTTGTGTTTTTGTGGTTCTGTTGTTAGTAGGTAGCCAATGGCTAGTGTAAGCTTTTCCACACAGACTTGCTATGTTAGTTTAGCCTCGTAAAGAACCTGACAGTTTGGGTTCAAACAACCCAGATAGACCTTTCAATAAGCGCCCTCGCGCTGTGGAACTCCAGATTTCTCTGGAGTTAACTATTTCATCTCCGGGGCAGTCAAAAGCCAGGGGCATACTGCAAAGGTCCTAATATAGCAAGACTCCATGAGAAGAAAAGCAATTACTAAGGTGAGTAATTTTTTCTTTTCTACCACCAGATTTCTGTGATTCTATGATTCCATGATTTTCACTAGATCATAGGGAGGAGGTCATGTCAAAAAATCTCATAGGTTTTTTTTTATTGGGTAACTATCGAAGTGGATTGAGGGGGCAGTGGATGTGGCCTATTTGAACATCAGTAAGGCCTTGGATGCTGTACCACACAGGAGACTGATAAAGAAAGTTCATAGCCTGAGAATGGGTGAGATGGGGCGTGCTGGGTATCAAAGTGATTGAAAGACTGGAGGCAGAGGGTGGTGGTAAATGGTAACCTCTCAGACAACAGCAGTGACCAATGAAATACTATAGGGATTAGTACCAGGTCCAGCCCTCCTCAATATCTTCATCAGTGACATTGCTGAGGAACTGGAGGGTAAGGTGTGTCTCTTTGTGGATGACACAAAAATCTGCAACAGGGTGGACACCCAAAAAGGGATGGAAAAAATGCAAAGGGATCTGGAGAAACTAGAGGAGTGTTCTAGAGTGTGGCTGCTGGATTTCAATGCCAAAAGTGCAAAGTCATGCACCTGGGGGATGTAAACCAGAAACTGTGCACAAGATGGGGGGAAGGTACATACAGTAACCAAGCAAGAGAGGGACCTTGGGGTGATTATATCTGATGATCTCAAGAAGACAGGGCAGTGCAAATAGGGTAGTAGGCTAGGCGAGCCAGATGATGGGATCACCTGGGGGGGGGGAGATCTCTAGCAATCAATCAATCAATCTTTATTTAACCAGGTCGAACACCATTGAGCAAACTCATTTACAAAGTGGGCCTGGGCAGTACACATGAATAATACAATGGAATAACAGAATTCATCATAAGCACAACAGGGCAAAAAAGACAAAGTGAGGGAGGGTTAAGGCACAGGGTACTACAACAACTCTGAATACAACAAGGTAAGGACATTGATATACAATAGGCACACATAATCAACAGTACTAATATAACAATGTTGTCACTATTTGAAAACAACCTGCTTGGAGGGATGACAGAAAAAGTATGGAGGTTCATAGAAAAAAGGCAAGGGTAGGAAAAATGGTGGGAACTACTAGTGTCACTGTAGAGTTAGCAATGCTACTAGCATCAGGTGAAGCATGTACTTGGCTCAGAGAAGGATCTTGTATAAAGAGATCTGAACTCCACAAGGTTAATTGTGCTAACCAGTTTTAATGTTTTTTGGAGTTTCTTCCATAGCAGGGGCAGTACATAACTGAATGAAGCTCTACCAAAGTGGTTTTAACCTTGGGTACAGATAGGGAGATGTAGGAGTGACTTCTCAGAGCATAGTAACCTAAGGTGCAGAGGGGCAAGCAGTCAAAGATATAGAGGGAGCATTCCGTTGCCTCCTGAATGTAAGTGAAAACCAGCCCACCAAGGAGTAAAGAGCACAATGATGCATAGTATAAGCTGCTCCAGAGATGATGCATAGGGCTCTGTGGTACAGTATATCAAGCTTTGCTAGAGCAGACCCTGGGACTTGACCATAGAGGAATTCAGCATAATCTAAGAGAGCTAGGAAAGTGGTTTGCACCAGTCTCTTCCTAGCCTGTTGGGTAAGCAGATGTTTAATTCTGTAGAATAGGCCAAGCATTTGCTTCAGTTTCTTTGAGAGCTGCTCTACAAGCTCAGTGAAGGAGAGTCTGTTGTCTATCCACACCCCTAGGTTTTTGAATTTTGCAACATAATCCAATGATTCACCTAGCAACGTGGTGATAGGCAGCACTACACCAGCTTTGGTGGGATTTGAGGCCATGACAATCGTGGACAGGAGCATGGCCTTAATTTTTTGGAATTTAGAAGTAGTTTTTGATTGAAAAGGTTTTGTTGTAGTATATTGAAATCCAATTGTAGGTCTGCGCAGGCACTCTCAGGGGTAGGCCTGGCGATGTAGAAGACCATGTCATCTGTGAAAAGGTGGACGCTGGATGACTTGATTCCGTAATTAATATTGTTAATGTATAGATCATAAAGTAATGGTCCCAGAATAGAGCCCTGCAGCACTCCTGTGCTGATCAGTTTCAGTGGAGAAAGATCATTCACTGCTTTGACTTGCTGCATATGTTCTGTCAGATAACAAGAGAACCATTTCAAGTAAAGTGCATCCAAACCAATATTGTGAAGGGTGACCAGAAGCAGGTCTTGGTCCACGATATCGAAAGTCTTACTTAAATCAAGAAAGACTGCTCATACATGGTTCTTTACATCAAGGGCTCTTTGCCAGTCATTTGTCACATTTGCAAGTGCTGAGATTGTACTGTGATGGAGCCTAAATCCTGATTGTAATAGATTAAGCAGGTCTGAAGCATCAAGGTAGTTCCTAAGTTGGTTATTGACTATTTTCTCCAGCAATTTAGAAAGGATAGGAAGTAAGGAGATCGGCCTATAATTGTTGAGGTTGCTTGAATCTCCTGCTTTGAAAAGGGGTGTGACTTGAGCAGTCTTCCAGATTGACGGAAGTTCACCCATGCTAAGGGACAAGTTAAATAGGTGTGTAATTGGTGCTGCCAAGACTCGATGGCCAAGCTTAAAAAAGTATGGTCCAATAAGATCTGCTCCCGTGCTTTTTCTGGTATCCAACTGAAGGAGCAGGTCTTCCACTTCTTTGAGTGAAACAGGTTGAAAAGAGAAGCCTGCATCTGGGGCATGGTAAGTAGGGACAAGGATAAACATGCCCTGGGTTGGAAGTTAAGATTGGAAGTTGTTAGCTGGGGATGAGTTGAAGTCCATCCCTGTGGTGGCAAAGTGTTTGTTTAGGAGGTCTAGGATCTCGTCTTTGCTGGTAGTGGAGAAGCCATCATACAAAGTTTTAGTGGGGAGAGAACTAGAAGACACATGGCCTTGGATATCTTTAAGTGTTTTCCAAAACTTGGCAGGGCACAACTTAGAGGAGTCCAGCATTGTGGGGTAATAGTTGGCCTTAGCTGTTCAGATAGTCTTCATGCAGTGATTCCTGGCTGACCTGAAAGCAGTTCAGTCAGAAGGAAGTTTAGATTTACATGCCTTTTTCCAAAGTTTGTCCCTACTAAACAAAGCAGACTTCAGTTTGGCCGTGAATCAAAGGAATGTTTTCTTCTTAGTGCATGTTTTGACCAGGGGGGGCATGCTTATCTAATGCCCCATGGACAATGCTTTGGAAGGTCACATATGCAGCCTCAACTGACTTTGCCAGGTGGAAGTCCTGCCAGTGCAATAAGTTCTGCAGATCTGTGAGGA
This sequence comes from Neoceratodus forsteri, assembly GCA_016271365.2. Lineage (NCBI taxonomy): Eukaryota > Metazoa > Chordata > Ceratodontiformes > Ceratodontidae > Neoceratodus > Neoceratodus forsteri. The sequence continues at coordinate 755,236,060 of CM057451.1, forward strand.
AGGCCAGGAGATCAAAATTACATGAACATCTTTTAAAAATAAACTTGGATTTGAAGATTGGTTTTGGTGCAGATGTTACACAAGCAATGGGGCAATGATCACTGAAGTTGATGAAAAAGACACCAGCATGGAAGAATAGGTGAGGGTTGTTTACAAGTATGATGTCTAACAAGGAACTTTTGATTGGATTTATTTTGTTCGGATGAGTCACTTCTGTGATGATTTGGGCAAGCATGAAGGTAGCAGGAGAAAGGATGTGGTGTTGCCTCTGTATTGCTCACTGGTGAGACTCCACCTGGAGTACCACATCCAGTTCTGGTTACCGCACCCTCGCAAAGACATCGACAGGGTGGAAGTGGTCCAAAGGAGGGCTACAAAAATGGTGCAGGGTTTGCATGAGAATCCCTATAAGGAGAGGCTGTGGGAACTCAGATGTATTCTCTGGAAGAAAGAAGAGCAAAAGAGGACATGACTGAGACCTATAAGTACCTCATGGGGGTGAGTAGAGTGCATGGGGAGCCTCTTTCAAAGGAGGAGGAGGAACATCGGTACGGGGGGGATGCTATGAAAGTTGAGGGGGAGTTTAAAGGGGTTGTTAGGAAATGCTTCTTCACAGAAATGGTGTTAGACATCTGGAACAGCCTGCAAGAAGATAATGTGGTAGGGGCGAAGACAGTGGGGAGCTTCACACATGCATGGGAGAGGCATATGGTATTATAAGTTGAGGTAAGGGGGAGGGAGGAACACCTGCGACCAAGTAGGGTAGAGGGTATAGTGTTAGGCAGAGACAATAAGGCAGTCTAGATGGGCCAAGTGATCCTTTTCTGCTAACAATTTCTATGTGTCTGTGTTTCATTGCTATATCCTTTCTATATGTTTCTCTTATTTGTTATCATTGTGTCAGACCATGAACTGTCACAGCATGAAATCTATTTTTGGCGGCAGGTAAATGTTTTCATGATGTGTCCGAAACAGCATATACATCTTTAGATGGTGGTTTTGCAACTTCTGGGGATTGTAACATAGACAATGACAACAACGGCAGAAAAAGACCAGAGTCCCTCCAATCTGCCTAAGTTCCCTATAATCCCTGGAACCATCCTTGGAACTTCAGTAAGGGCTTGTGCACATTTGTGCTGAAGGAGTTTGAAGAAGATGATGTTCTTAAGAAACTTCATCTACAGTCAGTAAAATTGGACAAACACTAGGGGCCCACTATAAGGTGCGAAATGCTCTTCCTTATGACAGAAGATCTTGAATTGTAGTGGTACCGGGTCAATATAGCACTGCTGAAACAGCGCAGTAATAACCGTGCGGTTTAAAGTGCAGAAACATTTAGAGCAACAGGGGCATAACAGCAGTAGGGAACTACCTCTACTGCTGTTGCTGGCTTCAGACTGGAGGAAGGGGTGAAGATGCCTCAGGTGCTGTGCCTGGTCAAGCCACTCCAGAGGTGGAGTGGCTAAGGCATAAGCACCTAAGGCAGTGTAGACCTGGGGATCAGGGTTTGATTCCTTGTCTTCTGATAGTTTTATTTTTGTTCCTGCTGCCAGAAACTAAGTTTCCTCACTTATGAATTTCCCCTTATCCCCTCAGTCCACACCCCCTTGGAATTTGTTATTTTAGTTTCGGGGGTGTGGGGGTCTCACAGCAGGGGGTGTAGGGATGCAGAGCCCCCGCAAAAACAAAAGAATCTCAATGTCTCCCATTCATTTCCGTGGTGTGCACTATTTTTATTTTGGTCTGTGTTTTTACCAACTCTGTTTGAGGCACATAGTATTTTGACTGCAGCATTGTTTGCCACGTTATTTTTGCCACATTATGACCCCATGCCAACACAGCATTATTACTATGCTATTATCATTAATTGATTATGCAAACCTTGCTTATGGGGGTGTAAGCATTACTCAACTTGGCAGACTGGATGTAATTTTTAATTATATGGTAAGTCTTGTGACTGGTGTTCCATATGGCACCCACAGATGTGTATTATTTCATATGACAGGATGGACATCACTTAGTGTGAGAAGAAAAGTGTATAACTTTAAATTTTTGCACAGTACTGTAGTCTAAAAAAATCGCCAAATGTTATATAGTAGTGGTACCAAATTAATCATGGGATTTTTAAGGATTTTAAAAATCCCAATTGAGAATTGTGAAATGTTTTGTTAGGGATTTTGTTTTGTTTGTTAGTGTATTCACTGCAACCCGAAGAGGGTGCTCTCATCTGATAGTGTAGATGGCACTTAAGTATTGCAATAGGAAGTGGCCTATTTCTGCAGGTATAACAAAAATAATTTTAGAGGATTTTTTTTCCTAAATTTTGTGAAGGATAAATAGGGAATGTCACAAAATTGCTTGACAAATTTGGCACTACTACTGTATCTGACCTCTTGCAAGTGAAGCCGATTAAGATGTGACTGAGGTCCGTTGGGGTTGTCAGATTTGTGGTCTTAAATACCACCACCATCAAGGGCAGGGATAACTTTCTTGTCAGTGTCTCACATTTCTGGAACTCTTTAACAATGTCCATGCATCCATACTTCGGGGACCCCATCCCTCTACGTAATGTCCTCCAGTGGTTAGTGTTGAAGGAACAAAAGGCCTGTAGCTGTGAGAGTTAATTATTTACCATTTGCTGTCATTAACATACTGACTTATTTTAGCTGTGTTCTTTTATTTTGTTCTAGATAGTATTTAAGTATTTTTATATCCAATGCCTAATATGATTATGTGTTTGTTGTATCAATTTTTCTTCATGGTATAACTGTATTTGATAAGCATGCAAAGGATGTCATTGTAAATGAGCTGATAGCTCACATGACTTTATATGCATTATATTTTGTACTCTACCTTCTGTACCAATGTATTATGCTCTTGCTCTGTTGCTAGTTCATGTGAGGCCTGTACCTTGTATCAATGAAAACTGTTGTGTCGTACACTCCCGCATCAATTGTAAACCACTGTAAACTGTTGTGATTTAATTCCTGTATCATTTGTGAACTATTTTCCTTGCCCCCTGCCCCGGGTCGCACCTGGAAATAAGCCTTGGCTCAGTGTGCCTTTCCCAGTTACCAACTTTTTAAATAAATAAAAATATTTTAATAAACAAATTTGAATTAAATTGAACTGTATTCTCAGCAAATTATGATATCTATGGTTTATAAAAGACATGTATTTGTTCTGCAGTTATTTTCTCTTGTACACTTGCATGTTTAAAATGTAATGAAATGTTTTGAGCAGAAAATGAAAAAATAATATTGAGTGATAAGAACTTCTTCCCAGAGTATGTGATCTGATATATTTATTGTAGTGCTCAGTACAGTTTCTGCCAGTGGGATGATGTAATGGTGCTTAGTTAGAGACCTAATATATGTATTGCTACACACATTCTATGTGACTAAAACAATTTCAATAAATGATAATGACATCTTGGTGTTCTGTAAAGATTTGTATTTGTGTGAAATAAATATTTCACATTCTGTGAGGGTTCTCTTAAATGACACTACACATCTGGCTTTTGTGTGACATTTTTGTGTGAGATTAACAATGAGATGCAGTGGTTACACCTAGAAATTAACACATACTGTATCATTACTTTGCACTACAACTCCATATATTCATTGTTATCAACAATATTCATTCAAATTTAATTTTTTTTACTGTTATCTTACTGTATATGTAAACCTCTTTTGTGGGTTTGTTGGTATAACTGTGGTTATGCTGCATAGTGAATTTTTTACTGAATGTAATTTGTGTTTATTGTTAAGTGAAACTGTGGCTAATCATTGAGTAGTTACTGGTTGCAGTAATACAAATAAAGTTGCTGTTAGCAAACGCACATGGCCCCAAGATACCATGATCTGAAAAATGTGGGACCAGTCTGGGACACCCACTAGACCTTTCTGGACTGGAAGCATGAGTACAGCAGTCTTGTGTGGTGACTAGAGATGCAACGAAGTTTAAATTCACCAGCTAAGTTCAGGAGAAATCAGGAAATTCACCTCAGTGGAGCAATCCATTTTTAATCCTAGGCAAAAAATTTGCCTTCCTGTCTTTGCCTTTTTTTGGCGGAATTTTGCTGGGAGGTGTAGAATTTCACCAGCAAATAGCAGAATTTAGCCATTGAATGGTGGTATTTTGCCCGCAAATGGCAACATTCCACTGTTCATGGTGAAATTCCACCACTGGGAAATTAGCAGACAAAATTCCACACTTCACAGGTGGAACTTTGTAATTTGTGGCCATGAATTAATCCACAAATTGTGTTAAATTTACAGATGAATTCACAGAGTGGAATTTCCCAACTTTGCCCATCTCTAGTGGTGAACATTTTATTGTTCCTGGTGGCTTTATTGGTTACCCACAGTGGAAGATGGGATTTAAAAAAAAGTTAGAGTTAAAGCCTGGAGCTGTCCCAACTAAAAAAAATGTATATTGAAAAAGACACATCTGCCTCCACAATATAAGAGGAAAACATTACTGAAACTGAAAATTGGCAGAGTTAGTGTTAGTTTAGTTTAATGATCACTGTTGTGTCTCTTTATTTTTGATAAAATCCTTTTCTCCACACTCTACAATGACAATGCTTGATCTGTGATGCTTACAGAAGCAATGTATTATAGATAGGTGCAAAGTAAGAGAATATGAGTTAATATCCAAATGTGTTTAACACTGAGGTGCAGTAGCTGGATGTGTAGTTGTATATTGCACTTACTGTTGAAATTAAAAGAGCTGTTGCTGACTATCACAATATCATAATGCACAACAGTAATAACCATACCAGAATGTAAAGTGATGTGACAGTACTCTTTGGTACAGTACACTACAAAGCTCCTTTTGTGCTGATAACTACAATAACAAAAGTAATGTCAAGAGAGTAAGGCTGGATATTTACAGCTGCATAGTGGAGCTATGCATAATGACTTGCTATTACACAGAGAGAGAAGGGAGCTCTGGGAGCACACCACTGGATTCCGAATGAAGCACAACGTTTTGGAGTTGAAACACAATCACTCGGTTGCCTCCCCCCACTGCTACACTATTTTTTTGCTGCCAGCCCAGCAGCCTGCTTGAAATTGCATGGCACAGCTCTGTTTTTATGTGAACACATTGCAGATGTGACTGGTGATGTACAGGCAGAGTAGCTGCAAGAGATAAAAAAGTAGTTAAAATGTAAGTCACTTGAGTGTTCAACCTAGGTTTTCTGAGACACCCTCCCACTGATGTTTCTTTGTGTCTCTCCCCCTCCCCTCCACCACCACACTATTTCCTTACACTGGCCACCAGTAACACTGGCCCTCATTATTTCCTCATGAGAGTGCAGAGCTGTTTCCACTCTATGAAGTTATCTGCACTTGATCCTACTGTCACATCAGCACAGCAATCCTGATGTGTTGGTGGACACAAGACCATATTTGCCAGGCTACTTTGGGAGCACACCACTTCTTTTCTTCCCCTTATATATGTAATTATGTTTCCCTGGTGTCTAGTGGCATCCTTCCACCTTCAGATTGATGTCCCTGCTGTCTAGTACTATTTCCCTGGTGTCTAGTGGCACTCCTCACCCTCCGATCACTGTCTCCATATTGTTGTACTGTTGCCCTGGTGTCTAGTGCCCTTCCACCCTCTGATCACTGTCCCTGTAGTGCACAATTGTTTCCCTGGTGTCTACTGCACCCCATGCTCTGATAATTATCCCTGTATTGTTTACCCCCCTGATTCAGTCCACATAATGCTGTATTGTTTCCCTGCTATCTAGTGGCACCCCCCTCTGATTGCTATCCCTGTATTGTTGTACTGTTTTCCTGGTGTCTAGTGGCCTCCCACCCTCTGATTGCTGTCCCCATGATGATATATTGTTTCTATGGTGTCTAGTGGCACCTCCCACCCTCCAATCACCATGTCCATGTTGCTGTACTGTTTGTCTGGTATCTAGTGGCACCCCCACCCTCTGATCACCATCCCTGTAATAATATATTGTTTCCCAGGTGTCTTCTGGCATCTGCACCCTCTGATTGTCATCCCCATGATGATATATTGTTTCATTGGTGTCTAGTGGCCCCCACACCCTCCAATCACCATCCCTGTATTGTGCCACTGTCACCTGTAAAAAGAAAACTGTCCCTTACCAATCTGACCCCCCAACCTGATCTGCCACTCAGCAATCATCACCTCACACACCCCCACACACCCTCACTCACTCTCCGATTGAAGACACATCTTGCTGCTGGAACCACTGACTGCAATATGAGAAACTAAGGTGAGTGCAGTTCAGTGTATTGCAATGAGGTTTTGAACTTTGATGCATGGCTTTGTCATTTTTGCATATTCTGGTGCCAAATGTTCAGCATGGCCTTTTTGGGACCCCACCTCATGATCAATTGCACTGGAATTATGCAAATCTGTCCCAAAAGGTGATTTCACGATTGCTTTGTGAAATCATCTTTCGGGTGGGAATTGAAAATTTTCACCACCGTTTTTCATCAGCTGGGGTCAAAAGAAGGCTATGTTGAAAATTTGGGGTCAAAATATGTAAAAATTACAAACCTGTGCGTGCACATTGAAATTTTTCTATGCTCATTCATAACTTCAGTAATTTTCAATTTTTTCACCCCAAATTTTCAACATAGCCATTTTTTCCCACCACCTCATGAACATGACAGCTTTCATTTTTCAATGACAGGGCAGTTTGTGATGGGGTGCTGCTTTCTGTGATCTTTTCATGTGCTTACATTATTAAAATAACTTTTAACTAAGACCTAGCTAAAAGGCATTTTCCTTTGGTGCTGAGTGGTTCACTCCTTGTGGTAATTAATGATACGTTCCTGTGGAGGCACTGGCAAATTGTCCCTGGAAGTCACCTCTTTGAAGCTGGATTTTTCAAATCCTGGCAAAAATGTGTTTTCTCACCTGTGGTGCGGAATGCCATTTTGCCAACGTGGAATCACAGTTTGGTGGGGATTTCAAAACGTTCACCTATGGGGCTCATGAGGTGGGGTGAAGCAGCCTCTCACTTATCTCACTACCATCACATTGCTTGCAGCCACATTCTCTCTGACCAGAGTTTGTTTTACTTTAGCAAGAAAGTTGTCACAATTTACTTTTAAGTAGATTTCTAACAAGTATATAATGTTTCTGGACTCTTACTGGTTTACAGAAGAAGTGAGATATCATGGGTTTCTTTTCCCAGAATGCATGGGCTAGGAATCTTCTCAGTCAATCAAGACACAGAAAACTAGTACCCATTTTTCAAAAGGCACTTAACCCAACCCCTCATCCTCACACCTATACATGACTGAATTAAGCATTAAAGCGTGACAGTGTGTGTTATTGTTGCAGGCTGTGAGTGTTATGACAATGTTTTAGTTACCCAAACCCAAACTTGGAAGCCAAATGCGTTGGAAGCAACCTGATTTACTTTACACTAGCCCAAGAGCAAATCTTAATCCCAGTGTAGTGGACCCACATAAAACCCACAATGTTATGAGTTCCACTGGACAAGCAGATAACAAGAAACCCATACTATAACATTCAATAGGTTTTATTTTAAGCAACACAGACTTGAAAAGCCAAAGATATTATATAAGCAATTAGCAAGTAGTTAAGCAACAGTCTCTTTCAACTACATGTGTACCAGTGCTGTCTCATTAGATGAATATTATACTGCTGACAGTCTTTGGCTTCCCCCTGGAAGTGGGAGTTGCTGGAAAGGTATGCTGAACAGTTTGAACAGTTCCTTTTTAGCTGCTACCCTTAGTACAAGAGTCCCAATTTTTAGCTTGACATATAACCAGTCCAGCTGATGACAGTTTATACAGTTCTTAGCAAAACATGCACACACATTTGCCAATTGATGATCCTGCAGCCCCTCAGGTAAACTCTTACTCCCAGCCCTTTTATTCTCTTGCCAAAGATGAGATTTTAATGAGAAAGTTTGGTCTGGAAAGAGCTCGCCATCTTTTAAAAATACTTGTTTTCATCTGGTTCTTGGGGGGGTGATACTTTAATTATTTTCCTCAATGGTCTAATTTGGTGTAGATCTTTGGAACTTGTGGGAGTCTTGTTACTGACCATCTTGTCACATTATGATTTTGAGGCATGGTAGATGGGGCAGGATCTACATGTTGTCATCTTTCTGTTGAGGTTCCTTAACTATGAGTTGCTGTAGATGACAAGATGATGGTACCAAATGTTGAAAATACCATCTTGGTGGTGTTGGATGTTCAAAACACCACAGTTGATGGCATTAGATATTAAGACATACCATAGTTCTTGATGGCATTGTTGGATGTTAAGTAATATCATCATCTGTCCCGAGAAATGATTGTGGTTTTATACTGTACATTTTACAGAGCAAACATTTTTTGTCTCATGTCATCAGGCATTAATACAGCTCAACTGGATTTTGCTTACATTTCAGCTAAGAACATATGATTAGCATGTTTTTGCCTAAATCAACAAAACATAGTTTGAACCTCATCCTAATGCTTTGCATTTTGACACACACTGGTTTTGTAACCAGAAATGTTAGGGGGCACTAGTGCTTCATTTACCAAAATGGCTAACACAGGTGACATACTTGTTGACACACATTCAGTGTTGCTATCTCATCTGTTCCTAAATGATGACACTAAATCTTACACAGGTATAGACATATCCTTGAATAGTATAAAAATTACACAGCCATTTCAACCTTAAAATGTCAGGTTGGATCTTAGCAGAAATAGAACAAATTGAAAATAGTATTACTTCCATTAAGTGAACAAGGCTTATAACCCAAGTTCAAACTTGACCTAAAAATATGTGACCCTATATTGCCCACAAGGCCATGAGAACTTAGTCACAAATAAACACCAAGTGCTATATTCTGTTAAGAAGTGCCATTATCACATCATTTAGCACACACTGGAGTGTCTTACTGTGATTGTAAAATATATTCACTGTTTTTTTAACTAAGATTCTTCATGCTCCCCAACTCAACTGATGGCACCTGTCCTGCCCTGTCATCAACCTTCTCATTGACTTACTGGTTATCTACTACTTGCCTAGGGCCATAATAGTGACAGGCCGCCTGCCATGTTCATCACACATGAGCCTGTGGGGGTGCCGGTGAAATGACAGGCTAAGGTTTTATCCTTCAGGTCTTAGATTTTCTCCCCAAGGTTGCTGGCATATAGTGATGTGCACCCACATGTGTGTGCATCATGCCAGTGTCCAGTGACTGCCCCACCCCTTACTGCAGACCCACTATGCAGTCTTTCTTTTCTGGCCTCTGCCAGGTGGTAGATAAGCAGTGGAATGCTGTGTCCCCCCTCCCCAAAGAAGGAGAGTTGTCTTTGGGATTCTCAATCCTCCCTACCATGGCCAACCATACAGCAACCATGCAGCTGTTCCCAAACCCAGGTCAGCTACTCCTTAGCAAGCAGTAGCATCACTGCTGCACCATTGGGATGACTTTCACTAATTCTTAGCTTTAAAATTCAACAATAAGGATCATAATGTTACTTTTTTATCTGTGATGTGTTTTAATAACTCATGATCATTTGAACCCTTTTGCCTAATCTAATTTGTTTCCTTTTTATAACATTGTTTAAGCATTTGTGATGTGTCACAGCACTGGCACTTAGACTACTTCTGTAAGGCCCCAGTAGGTGGTGGCCATCAATAGTCTTTTGGTGAGAGACATAACTACCTTGCTAGATCACTTGGTCACTGTAGATGTCACATTGGCTCTTAGGTTCATTATCTCCTTCAGGAGTGAGGTGTGGTTCCTACTTAGATAGCATAGGCCATGTGTCTTAGGCTTTCAGGGTACTCTTAATAAAGAACAGCTCCCAATCCACTGAAGCTGGCATCAATATACAAAAACATATGGCTTAGCAGGATCCCTGGTTCATTAGCTGCTTTACTGGATGGACCAGTTTTATTTGCTGACATGTTTTGAGCAGATGAGCAGGTGTAATAGGTGGAAATAAGAGGCAGGGTGAGAGCAGACAAAGTCCAAAACCAGTAAAGGTCAAGTGCTTACTTGAGGTAGGACATCATTGTTGTTTGGTATCTGAAATCTGTACCTATCCTTACTCCTTATCTGGGGAAGGGCAATGTTGTTGTTGGTAATTGAAACCTGTAATTGCATCCTATACAGTACTTGTCCTAATCCTCTGTCTGAGGAAGGGCAATATTGCTGTTTGGTATCTGAAACCTGTACCTATCCTAACTCCCTATCTGGGATAGGGTAACATTGCTGTTGGTGAAGGGGAAGTTAGCAGGGAAGTGGGGTATTAGGAATTTATGGCCATAGAAGGGGACTAATACTGGCAAATATATCTGTATTGCGATGGGTAGAGACATCGTGGTTTGAGCAAGGCAAAACATCCAGAAACTCAGGAAAGGTCCACAAAGTAGTGGCTGGTAAGATGCATATTAGAAGTAGGAACTAAAATGCAGTTCAGGGTGGAGGGGAGTTCAAGTTAGCTGCAAGAATGTGGGGTGGCCATCTTCCAAGCAATGCTCTAGAGGTACAATTCATGACCTTTTTGTAAGAGACTTAGGACTCAGCTGTGGCACGGGATGAACTATGCCTTGCTATGCAGACAGCTAGACTGAGTTGGGGCCAGTACTGCCTCCCTGTTCCTCAGAGACCCACAGATCTGAGGGATGGGGGTAGTTGAGAAGGGGGAAGGGGCCAGACTGAGATCTCTGGGTGGTGTAGATTGCTCTGAAACCAAAACTACAAACCATTTTGTACCCTTAGAGAGAGAAAGTATAGGGTTCAGCTTCTTCCAAGGGGGACTCTAAGTCAGTCAATCACCAGGCTCCAGAAATTGCCAACAAGTTGACACCCAGAAGGGTGAAGGGCAGAAGACAATGGATACAGTAAGAAAAATGTTGGTGGTGGAGGAAGCTATGATCTTTTTTAAAAATATATATTTTTATTAATAATAGTCAGATCATGCAGGGCAGGTACAGAAATAAATTACAGTGTCATAGGAAAAAAAGATAAGTACATCCAAAAGCACAGGGTAGTACAACTGAACAGTTCAATAGAGTCAGAGGAGCTCATTTTCCATAAACATTATTTCCTATCTATTACAGACTCGGTAATATTTGTAAAACAAGTGATAAAATAAGAGGAAGAAAAAAATCCTTTTCTCTTTTTTCCTTTCCCAAATATAAACCATAACTGTGCATGTTAAGGAACCCATTATCTCTCCAGCTGCATCATATACATAACCCTGGGCTGCCATCTGCTGTGGAACTGTGTTAATTTATCATGGAAATAGGCCACGAGAAGCTCCATACCATAAATATCTATTTTAATATTTTGCCAATCACTAAGAGACAGAATAGTCAATTGTTTCCACTTCATCATGACTGCTTTTTTGGCCACTAACATATATATCAGGGCCATATGTCTAAAATTTAGCACTATGCACTGAGGTGGAACACTAAGAAGTACCATAGCTAGAGAAACTAGATCAGGCTATACCTGTAGAAGCTCCATTTGGGTTTTAAGGTCAGCCCAAAAGTCTAGCAACTTGGGACAGGACCAGAAAATGTGCACTTGATCAGCATTGTAAGTTCCACACTCTTGCCAGTAGGTGCCTGTAGTCTGAGGAGAAAAGTGTCTAATTCTCGCTGGAGTGTAGAAGAAGTGCATTTGGCATTTCCAGGCAAATTAATGACATACATTTGAGGCAGTCACCTTGATTGCCACTGGGGTATGTTTCATCCATTCCTCTAGAGAAACTGGGAAAGATACATCTTGAGACCATTTTTCTAATATGTGTGGAATCAGACAGATATTTCATTAAACTTTTGTAAAAATTTCCTATTATATGCTACCATTGTTTAGCTGCTTGGACATCCAATAAAAGGGTCAGTATTAAGGATTTTGGGTCTGGGAGTCATGTCCTGTCTTTGGATTTATGTAATAAATAGGTACGGATCTGAATACAGTGAAAATAGTCTCTGCCTACCAGTCCATATTTCATTTGTAGAAATTCAAATGACAGTACCCCATCATTCTCAAGAAATTGATATACAGTATACTGTATAGGAGAGGCCAAGATTATGTCAGAAAAAACACCAGATCAGTGGGAGTGGGAAAGAAATCAGGAACTGCAGGAAGGACTCATAAAAAATTAAAGGGGTGTGCCAACCTAGGATTACCAAATAGTGATCTCCAGGTTCTCAATGTAGTGGTTGTAAAATGGCCAAAATCATTTGTCATTACAGGCCCCATGGGAACTCAAAAAAGTAACAGTCCTGTGTCAAATAAATCATATAATATAAACTCTATGGGCTGGATATTCAAACTGCGCCATTCATAGGCGCAAGCCCTTGCGCTGTGCAAAATAGTTGCACGGGGTGTGTCCGGGGTGATATTCAAAGGAGTTGCGCTGTTAGGCAACTCCTTTGAATATCACCCAACCAACCTGCTGCATGGCGCAGTGGAACTTCTGCGCCACCGCCGTTGACAGAATGGACATTCAACTTGCGGTGGCGCAAGTACCATTGCGCCATGCGCAAAATCCCAATATTCAAAAGGTGACATGCAAATGGGGCTATAATTCATGCAAGGTGCAGGGGGGACAATTTGCATCTGATTATGGCCCCATTTGCATGCCATTAGCATGCAGGTGCTCCGATCCCCGAGGACTTGCGCCTGGCTCCCTGCCAGGCAGCAGCCATCGGGGACCGATGCCCCCTGCAGCCCGATCGCGGGCAAAACAGTGTAGAATCCCCACCCCCACTGGCCTGATCATGGGCATGGTTTAATTCCCCCCCCAACAGCATGATCGCGGGCAGCAATGTGGCTCCCCACCCCAAAAGTATCCCTGGTGGTCAGTGGACGAAAAGCCCGATCGCGGGCAGTAGTGTGAATCCCCCTCCGAATTCAGCCCTGGTGGTCTAGTGGCACATCCAATTGCAGGATGTAAATGCTGCACAATCCCCAACATTTCCCTGGTGGCTAGTGTCCCCCCACCCACCCATGAAGCCCCACCCGCTCCCCCCCACAGCGGGGCGGCAGCATCCCTCCCGTCTGTCACCCGCTGCCCGCTGACTGACAGCCGGGAAGCTACGCCATGTTGCAGAGAAAGAGCACTGGGAGTGCAGCTCATAACATACATGACAGTTCAGTTTTGTGAATGAATCATTCACAAATCTGACTGTCATTATGGCTGACGCACATTGCACTGGCTGCTTCTCTGCACCAATGGGCATGCAGTCCTACTGGGCTGTCAGTTGGCGGTGGTAGGGCAGCGGGTGGCATGCAGGAGGGATGCTGGCTCGCCGGCTGGGGGAGCGGGCAGGGGCTTCGGGTGGGTGGGGGACACTAGCCACCAGGGCAATGTTGGGGGAATTTTGCAGCATTTACATCCCACGATCGGGATGTGCCACTAGACCACCAGGGCTGAATTCGGAGGGGATTCTACACTACTGCCCGCGATTGGGCTTTTCGGTCCACTGACCACCAGGATACATTCATGGGAGCTACATTGCTGCCCGCGATCGGGCTGGTGGGGGTTAAACTATGCCTGCATGGGCCAGTGGGGGGGTGGTGGTGGGATTTACAGTTGGCTGCCGCGATCGGGCTCTGGAGACACAGGGACTGGGTTGGGGGCCAGCCACAGGTGGCAGCTGCTGTGTTGCACCTGCAATGCAGCAGGCTCACCTGTGGTGGCCCTTAATTAAGCCTTTTTGGCTCCAAAGTTGTGCAGGCGAGGTTAGTTGCACAATAAATTTCAGCACAGCCCCGTTGAATATCGGGCTGTGCAGTTTATGCATGGTTCCTCCCCCTCCAGTTCAGCATGCATTCATTTGCATTGCACTGTTGCTCAGCATGTTTTCTGTGGCGCAACTGCCTCCTGCTGAATATGGCAGAATGGAGCAAGTTTGGACTTGAGCAGGCGCCACCCTATTGAGCATGGCACAACCCTTTTGAATATCCGGCCCTATATGTTTCCATAGGGTTTCAAATGATAGGTTAAGTCAATGATTAAGTATTCAAAGATGTGCTGCATGGGCATAATTATATAAATGTGGAATATTCACTCCCCTGTTTGATTTTGATAGTTGTAATAAAGAGCATCTGAGTCTCAGTCTGCACCCTCCCCAGATAAATTTAGAAATGATCTTGTCCCAATATTTAAAATATGAAGCAGAAGGGAACATTGGAAGTGTTTGAAACAGATAAAGTAAGCAAGGTAAAATATTAATACAAATTACCCCCACTTTTGCAAAAAAGCTAAGGGGGAGAGAAGACCATTTTTCTAAATCTGTCATTATTACTTTAGTGAGGGGCTCATAATTTAGACATTCTAAATTATCTAAATTTTGTAGGATAGTATTTCCTAAATACTTAATTTTGGTTCCCTTCCACTTAAAGAGAATTGCCTCCGAAGAGTCAGTGTTGGGGTATAATTAAAAGTTAACACTTCCGTTTTGGTTGAATTAAGCAAGAAACCAGATAAAGTATCATAACTGTAAAGTATCTCCCATACTTGAGGAATTGATGTGTCTGGATTAAGTAAAGTAAGAAGTATGTCATCAGCATGCAACGCTATCTTGAATTCTTTATTTCCCACTGAAATTCCCTCAATTTGTGGCACTTTTCTAATAGCCATGGCTAATAAAAGTGCTGAACGGAGCAACCCTGACAGGTACCACAATGTAAAGAAATTAGAGGAGAAAGGGTCCCGTTTATTCTAATATAGGCCTTGGAGTCTGCATATAACATTTGAAAAATATCACAAACTAGTTTCGGGAAACCAAAGGCAGAGTGGGTATTCCAGAAAAAGGTCCAAGAAACTTTATCAAATGCTTTTTACGGATCTAAACTGAAGGTGACCAGTGGTATACTTCATCTCGTTACATGGTCTAACAATAATAAAGTTATTTTAATATTATTAAAAGTTTGCCTCTGTCTGACAAAACCAGCCTGATCTTTGTGAATTAATTGGGGAAGTATAGATTCCAATCCACAGGCCCATATCCTTGCATGAATTTTATAAGTAACATTTAGGACCGATATCAATCAGTATGATGTAACGACTGTGGGGTCTTTTCCAGGTTTGGGAATAGCCGATATTATAGCATACTACTAAGAAGAAGGGGGAGGGGAACCCTACCAGATAGCTTTGAAAAGTGGGAGTAATAGAGGAACCAAGTCTTTTATAAAAGTTTTGTACCATTTTGAGGAGTATTCATCAGGTCCTGGGCACTTTAATCTTTTAAGCTGCAAAATAGAAACATAGAAACATAGAAGTTGACGGCAGATAAGGACCGCAAGGCCCATCCAGTCTGCCCATTTCTTTTTCTACCTTATAAATGTGCCATCGGCCTTTGCGATGTCAGTGACCTATCTATTCATAGTCATTTGTATTGCTCCCTTATGCCTATCCCATGCCTGTTTGAAGCCCTGCACTGTATTCATAGCCACTACTTCTTGTGGTAAGCCATTCCATGCATCTACCACCCTTTCTGTGAAAAAGAATTTCCTCACATTCCCCTTAATCGCCTCCCTCTAATCTCATGCTGTGTCCTCTTGTCCTGCTATTTTTCTTATATTTAAACATGTTAGACTCTTTCACCTTGTTTATGCCCTTAAGGTGTTTAAATGTCTCGATCATATCACCTCTCTCCTCCTTTGCTCAAGGGTATACATATTGAGCTCCGTTAATCTGTCCTCATATGTCTTCTGATGCAGTCCCTGCACCATTTTGGTTGCCCTTCTCTGGACTGCCTCAATTTGGTTAATGTCCTTGTGAAGTGTGGCCTCCAATACTGCATGATACTCCAGATGGGGCCTAACCAATGTCTTGTACAGAGGATTATTACCTCCTCTTACGACTTGTGATACCCTACTAATACACCCTAACACCCCCTAGCCTTACCTACTGCTTTAGAGGTCTGCTTGGATGATTTCAGGTCATCAGTGATGATGATGCCCAAGTCTCTTTCTTCCTTTGTGACTGCTAGCAACTCCTCCCAGCCTATAAGTGGCTTGGGGTTTCTCTTCCCTATGTGCATGATTTTGCACTTCTTTGCATTAAATCCCAGTTGCCACTCTTCTGACCATTCTGCTAGTTTATCCAGATCTCTTCTCATTCTGCCCACCCCATCTGGATCATCTACTCTGTTGCAGATCTTGGTGTCATCTGCAAACAGACAAGCCTTACCCTCTAGTCCATCTGCTAGGTCACTAATGAAGATGTTGAATAGGACTGGCCCCAGGACTGATCCCTAAGGTACCCCACTTGTGACTTGCATCTCTTCTGACTGTATACCATTTACCACCACTCTCTGTTTTCTGCCAGTCAACCAGTTTGCCACCCAGTTGACCAACTTCTGACCCACCCGAGCCTACCTAGCTTATTTATCAATCTTCTATGTGGAACAGTGTCAAAAGCTTTGCTGAAGTCAAGGTAGCGACATCAACTGCTCCCTTGGTCCACCACTCTGGTTACCCAGTCAAAGAAATCTATGAGATTAGTTTGACAGGACCTTCCTTTGTAAACCCATGCTGTCTTGGATCCTGTGCCCTATGGATTCCAGGTGTTTGCATATCCTTTCCTTAAGTGCTTCCATAATCTTGCCCACTACTGAGGTAAGACTGACGGTCTGTAGTTCCCGCCTCCTCCCTGCTACCACTCTTGTGGAGTGGGATCACATGAGCCTTCTCCAGTCTTCTGGGACCTCTCCTGTGCTCAGAGACTCACTAAACAATTCTGCTAATGGCTCTGCTAGTTCCTCCTTTAGCTCCTTAAGTACCCTGGGATGTATGCCATCAGGTCCCATTGCCTTATCCACCCTGAGCTTAGCAAGCTCTTGTAGGACCCTTTCTTTTGTGAAGGGGTAGTGCTCACCTCCCTCCCCTGTGTCCATGATGCTGAGCTGTGGGCCCTGCCCTACCTTCTCTTCAGTGAATACTGAGCAAAGTATCTATTTAGGATAGATGCCTTTACAGGGTCCTCCTCCTCACATGCTCCCTTTTCTCCATTAAGCTTAGCAATACCCCTCTGGACTTTCTCCTTTCACTAATGTATCTATAGAAAGTCTTGTCACCTTCTTTTACTGTTTGTGCTAGTGTTTCCTCAGTTTGGGACTTTGCCTGCCTTACTGCCTTACCTGCTTCCCTTAGGGCAGTTTGGTATGCCCCCTATCTTCATCCGCTGTGTTCCCTTATATTTTCTGAAGGCCAGCCTTTTGGCTCTGACCTTTTCTGCTACTGTATTTGAGAACCAAAGTGGTTTCCTTCTTTTGCACTTCCTTTCTGTCTAACACAATGGGATGTTTGCTTCAAGTATTGTATCCTTAATGTTGCCCTTTGCCTGTACCTCCTCACCTGTGTTTCTTTTGCCAGGGCTAGCTTAACTCTGTTGGCCATCTTATCAAAGTCAGCTCCTCTGAAGTCCCATATTTTGCCTTGGAATGGGATGATTTAGATGTAGTAGCCAAATTGAACCATACCATGTGATGGTCACTGGCCCCAGGTGACCTTCTACCTGGAGATCTGTGATCCCTTCTTTGTTAGTCAGTACTAGATCTAGGATAGCCCTGTCTCTTGTGGGTTGCTGTACCAGTTGTTTGAGGCCCTCCCCTGCAGGGAATCCACTATGAGTCTAGTTCTGGCAGATGTTCCTGCTGGTATTGACCAATCTGTATCTGGCATGTTGAAGTCTCCCATTATCAGAACCTCCCTTTAGCTGTCATGTTTTGTATATCTTCTAACAGTAATGTGTCTATGTCCTCCTCTGGTCTGGGGGCCTGTAGACAACCCCAGTTCTTATGGCTGTCC
The DNA here is from genome assembly GCA_016271365.2 of Neoceratodus forsteri. Classification (NCBI taxonomy): domain Eukaryota; kingdom Metazoa; phylum Chordata; order Ceratodontiformes; family Ceratodontidae; genus Neoceratodus; species Neoceratodus forsteri. Next base: position 755,253,866 of record CM057451.1, read on the forward strand.
CATTTCCTGTTTCAGGGTGACCCACAGTTCTTCTGGCTCCTTATGTGTATTCTGAATTTCTGTAGCTTTGATATTTTCATTAACATACAGGGCCTCCTCCCCCTTTTGCACCTCGGTCTCTTCTGAACAATACATGGCCAGGTACTGAAGTCTCCCAAGTGTGGTTACTGGTAAACCACGTCTCACCTAGTGCTACTATGTCCAGTTTAGCCTCTGACATTATTGCCTGCAGGTCTGGGATCTTATTTCCCAGGCTGTGAGCATTGTGTACATGATTTTCCATTGGCCAGATTTTGGTGTGTTAGTTGTTGGGTGAGGTTTGGCATTACCCCTGTGCATCGTATGGGGAGACAAACCTTTTTTCTTACCTGGTGATGCAAATGAATGGCAAACACACTGAATTCCGGTTTGACCACTAGCTGAGGGGGGAAGGGTGTTCTTCCCATTCAACGTATGGGGTGCTGCACCCCTCTCCCCATTTGCTAGTTTAAATATTCTGCAAAGACGTCAAACTTCTGCCCCAATGCACTGACTCCCTCTTTGGTCAGATGCAGTCCATCAAATTTAAAGAACTTTCGCTCCCAGAACTGTTGCCAGTTCCCTACAAATCTGTGTCCTTTTTCCTGGCACCAGTCCTTGAGCCACGTGTTTAGCTCCCCTATCTCCCCTTCTCTGACCTTCCGTCCATCTGCTCCCCTCTCCCAGACTGGCAGGATCTCAGAGAAGGAGATGCCGACGAAATAGATGATAGTTTGTCACCCAGCCTAGTCAGGTGTTCCTTGGTCTCCACAACTGACCGGCTGGCGGAGATCATTAGTCCTATGTGTACTAGGACATCAATGTTTTCTCCTGCTTTGTGAACAATTTTAGCAATGCGGTCAGTGTCTCTCCATGCTGATGTACCTGGGAGACATCTGACCATCACCCTGGCTGGAGATGGGTATCAACTCCCCAATCATGGAGTCCTCTATGATCAGAAGTTTTTGGATTTCCTTTGCTAGTTTAGTTTTGGTTCCTGATTTGGGTGAGTATTGTTGTGCTAGCTCCTGTGCCGCAGTGTCCTGCTCTGCAGTGTCTTCTGCCTCTTTATTTGATTTCAGAGATAGAGGCAGATACCTGTTTGTAGTGTTTATATGGTTTTGGAGGTAATGTGTTGGAGAGCAGAGAGTGATGGGGCACCTGATTTGTTCTCCTAACCACCTGCCAACCTCCTGGACCAACTACCCTCTGCGGTTGAGGTTTTTCTGTTGGATGCTGGGGAAATGGCGGGTGGTTCTTATAATGTATTTCCTCTTCAATATGAAATTTGAGGCGCAATCTCTGCCCATGCTGCCCGGAGCTGAGACCTAAGATCTCCAAAGGCCCAGCATGTAGGACAGTGTCCTAAATCCTGTAAGAATGTCCTTCTGAAAATTTTTCCACAGTACCTGCAGTTAATGAAATCCATTCCAAATAAGTTGCTGGGTTTGTAACCTAGTCAGAGTAATTAGAAGGAAAAAAAAAAAATGCAAGTAATGGTTTAATTGTGCTTTGTTTAACTTGTTATAACAAGTTAAATTACTAGTGCCCTGTAAATGAGATCACCTTGTGGAGGCCCACTGATCCGCCCTTCCTGCTCTGCCACAGGAAATGTCACAACTGTGGTACCCTATAAAAGGGGTGGTTGGGGATGGGGGTGGGTGGCTGGGCCCTTCCCTGCCTAAAAGAAGAACCACGGACGAAAGAACAAGGAGGTAAGAGCAGAAACAATCAGTCAACAACAAATGCAGTAACCTGAAAGCTTATCCTAATGTTAGATAAAACTGTAAAACCTGTAAAGCACCACCTGTAATAATTTCAGAGAAGATATACCCTGTAAGAAACACTTTGCTCCAGAGAAAAATAAAGCAGTAACAGAAGATATACCTTGCAAAAGACAATTTGAATCAGAAGATTACAGCAGTAATCTGTTAGCACACACCTGTAGGCACACCTTGTAATAATGCAGAAGAAGGTATACCAGCAACAACAATTTGAATCAGAGAAAAAATAAAGCAATGAAATGTTAGCAACAAACAGTAGCAATCCCTGTGAGTAAAAAATAAAAACACCACCACACAGTAAATCTGCTTAGCCAAACTAAGTCTTAATCCTTCTCCCTTGCTCTGGTAAGTTTCTACTCTGCCTTTCAAGCAGTCTTAGAAGGAAGAGCTCAGGTGAAGCTAGGTGCCTTGGCCAGCAAACCAAGTCTTCTACCTCCAAGAATTCAACTAACCTGACTTTTTAACCCTTCTTTCTGTTGGAAATTACTGACAGTTTGCCAGCTCCACCCCCACATACACACCTAATCCTTTGGAAGAGCTGTGGGAGGAAAAGCAATTAGCTCCTTCAATGTGAGAAGGAGACTGAAACACCTCTGAGACAACAAACCTTTTCAACAAACAAGAATAAAATAAAACACAGTGTCAAACAGTAATTTTGCTTAGCCCAATGATAAAAAAGTCACAAAAATGTAAGCTCCACCTGTAATACAGTAATTTCAGAGAAGATATACCCTGTAAGAAACACTTTGCTCCAGAGAAAAATAAAGCAGTAACAGAAGATATACCTTGCAAAAGACAATTTGAATCAGAAGATTACAGCAGTAATCTGTTAGCACACACCTGTAGGCACACCTTGTAATAATGCAGAAGAAGGTATACCAGCAACAACAATTTGAATCAGAGAAAAAATAAAGCAATGAAATGTTAGCAACAAACAGTAGCAATCCCTGTGAGTAAAAAATAAAAACACCACCACACAGTAAATCTGCTTAGCCAAACTAAGTCTTAATCCTTCTCCCTTGCTCTGGTAAGTTTCTCTACTCTGCCTTTCAAGCAGTCTTAGAAGGAAAGAGCTCAGGTGAAGCTAGGTGCCTTGGCCAGCAAACCAAGTCTTCTACCTAAATACCTAAATACTAAAAAGGATCTCTTCCTTCCTTCCTAATAGGTGCTTGTAGGTGCTCTTTTGCCACTCCATTAATTGTGACAGTTGTAAAGTGGCTAAAAATGTTTGTTGAGATATATTAGATGGGGTATCCTGTGATCTGGGAGAAGAAAAACAGCGAGCTCAAAATGAGCAATGGCAAAAGAACATGGTCAGAAAGGGTGAAGGGTACAAGTCAGCGATTGCCAAAATGGTGACCTACGTATTTTCGCCCTCCCCAAGTTGCTTCCCCCTTGGAGTTCAGAGATCGCTGACTTCCACCCCTTGCTCCTTCTGGATGCACTCTTTTTTCCATAGCTCATTTTGGGATCGCTGTTTTTCCTTCTCCCAAATCACAAAGAACCATTAGACAGAGTGGTAGCCTGAGTATATTACTGTTGTTAATAAGACTGAAAAATGTGTAAAATATCTGAAAGTTTATTTGTGAATTGCCCTATTAATGGATCTTTCATTTTAATGATCGTGGAAGTCTTAGTCTGCTGATGGATATGTCTCACCAACAATCTAGTACTGTACCTCTCATGCCTCATTCATAATGAGATCGTTGGTAAAATGTTTTTAGCTTTAATATGTTTGAATCAGTACATTCCTGCAATTTCTGGTTTACCTGTCTAATCTGAGTGACCACGTCACGTACACCAATTAGAGAAAAGGGTTTGAAGAGTCTCTAATTGTTTTAAAGTGTCATATTGTCCTTTTGTTGATGTATTTTTCTAGCTCTATATTCCAGAATATGACCCATAAGGACTGTTTTAAATGTATCCCATAATAATGTTGGGTTGCTGTCAGGGCCAGCATTATCTAATAATATTTGTTCAGAATTTTCCTTATGGAATTGCCGGAATTCTAAGTCCTGTAGTGAGGCATTGAATCACCGCAGTGTTTTTTTCAACCTGTTTCCCCATATCTACTTTTAAAAGCAAAGGAGTATGGTCAGATAACATCCAAGTCAATTGTGTACGGTCATCTATTCTGTGAAAATGTTCACATGCAGTGAGAAAATAATTCAGCCTAGAATATGTACCATGCCTAGGAGAAATCGATGCAAAGATGGGGTTATAGGAAATAATGTATGCCTGATATCTACGAGGCCATATGAGCAATATTTCTTTTAAAATAGTTTTGTGCTACTGTCACTGCAACTCGAGTCCGATATGTGGAGTCCACGTCAGGATTCAGGAGCAAATTGAGATCCCCTCCCCAAATTAATTGCCTCTGAAGTCTGTCTATTAGGTGGTTAAAAAACTGACATATAACAGGGGTGAGAGTTTGGGGTGGTAAGTACAGTAGAGGCTAACCAAGGTGATCTGCTGAGAATAGAGCTGCTCTTGTAAGACTGCATATCTACCTTGAGTATTCAAGCAACAGTCCTTCAAATTAAACTGTACCGTACTGTAGTGGGGATCAAGCATTTATTTTGGAACCACAAGCAACCCTTTTTTTTTTCCAACAAATTCTACTGTGGAAATGATTTATTGATTTTTTTTTATTTGGACTGGCAACAAAACAGAATTGGAGAATTTCACAGAGTATGTAAATAGAAGCAAGCAGAATTTACAATTCAGCCTTGACATGTGATTTAAAAGATTCCCTTTCTTGATCTACTGGTGTAAAAGGGTGATAAAGATGTAGAAACAAAGCTTCATAGAAAAGAGACAGACAGAAATACCACACTACATTTTAATAGTTACCATGACCCAAATATGAAGAAAAGTATATCCAAAGCACAGTTGATTAGAGTTAGACAGAATTGTAGCGAGTACACAGAATTTAGGAAACATCAGAACTTACACGTAGATTTGCAGCAAGAGGATATGTTAGAGTTTTGGTAGAAGATTCAGCAAGAGAGGTGGCACAGACACCAAGAGAAGAGTACTCGAATAAACAACAAAAGAAGGATGTGGGAAAGAGAACAGTTTTCTTCCATGTCTTATACCCCTCTGATTGGGGAGATAAAAAATATGTTGTTTGATAACTGTCATATAGTAGAGGCAGGTGGATATCAGAGCCAACGGTTAAAAAATCTGCCCCTTGTCACTTCTAAAAAGAATCAGACTTTGAGGGACAGACTAGTGCATACTGACCATTTTGAACAAAAACCTAAAACAAGCAACTACTTTTGGGGCCACTAGTCAATTGAAGTTATCCCTGTGGACACTGTTTTCAGTGCAATAATATCAGCAGAAAGCAAATATTTGAACATCCTCACATGAACGTAAAATATGGTATCAACAACACATCAACAGCTCATGTGGTATACTTATTACAGTGCCCAAGTGACAAGTTATATGTGGAAAAAAACTAAAAGAGACTTGAAGACCTGTATAAGTAAACACAAGAGTGATATAAGCTAATAGATCAGTTTCAGTTTAGTTTAAGTTTATTTATTATACTGGAAAGGCATGTGAGCAAAAAAATACCCATTTTCACAAGCGTCCGGTCAACAAACAACATGCAGTGTTACAGAGCACAAAAGGAGACACAATAACAAAATCTATACAGCAACTGCAAAGTAAATGGTGTAAAAAAAAGAAATACATTAACATAAGACAATAAATTTATTACAGAGTTTTAAATGGATGAAATGCATTGCAGTTCACGAATTAGACAGAAACAAGGAAAGAGGGGAGGGGAATGTGGGGGTAAGGACTAGCGGGCTGTGATAGAGTGACAGAAGTCAGGGAATCAAGTGCATCAAAACATTTTGTAGCAAAATATTTTAACTCAGTGGGTTATTCTGCCTCATCACTTGGTAAGAGTCCAAGAACCTACAAAACTGGGAATGGATTGGGACACAGCACTACTAAGAAGAGCTTTAGCTGTCCCCCCCCCCTTCCTTAATGCTTGAATGTCCACTGTACCCCATATATATGTGTAAATGCTTTGTTACCATATTCTAAGTCTGCATGCCAATTTGGTGCCCTAAACACCACTTTATGGTCTCTTTAGCCCTATATGAACGCTTGCATTATGCTGATTTTTGTATTGCATTTTTTACCTATTGAACTCTACATGTGTATTGCATTGTATTTTGTTGTTCCATGTTGTCCTTGACAGGACCTCCTTGAAAATGAGCTTGCTCAATGAAGTTTTCCTGTTAATAAACTTGAATTTGAACTTGAAGAAGAGAAGTATATTGGATCTTCATGTTTGACACAGTTAACCCACAAATAGGTTTAAATGAAGAATGTGACCGTTATCTGTATCGATGAATCCCTGATGGGGGCTATTCAAAGGAGTGTTCTATAGAACTAATACATGAAAATGGACTAAGTTAATAACAAACAATTAATGTGGACTAAATGGTTATATTGATATTTAATGTTTGAAGGCATTGTTATTATAGGATCAAGATAATACTTGTCTGCAGAGTGGACACAGAGACATCTCCCCACTCTAACCTCGCATCAGTTTAAAAAAAACAATTGTAAAAAAGTGAAAAGGCAAGTATACAAAGTTTTGATGATGGCACCAACATTTAAAAACCAGAAGAAAAAGGAAAACTGTTTTGGTTTTTAGCCAAGGGGGGGAAGGGTGAACCACTGCCAGGAAGATCCATCCTTGTGTTAGAGGTTCTGCTCTTCACTTAGCCCTCTACACTATGATGGATCTTCTATGGCCTGGGACAGGCTTTGGTAGTAGGAATGAGCAGCAGAGTCATTTGTGATGTCAGACCCCCCTCCCCCAGCCACACTACAGTATAAAAAAGAACATGCCCAGGCATGGAGTCTCCTTATAACATGGGGAGATGGCATCCAGCCCAACAACCAAATGTAGTAAGTGTTTTCACCATTTTAAACAGAGCAACTTATGTCAAAAAGAAAACATCACACTTAGCATTTCTGTATGTTTTTAGACAGCACTAGTCTTGTTTGTAATTCAGACACACAGACTTGATAAAAGGTAGCAGTAATCTTTATTATAGTAATAGTGGTGTACAAGATTACTCAGAAGCCATTTAGCATAAGACAGTGTCTGCAGCCTGCATCTCGTGTAGTCTCCAGCTCAAACTGCCCGCTTGAGCTAGGGAGTATATCTGTCTCCTTCCTGTGGAATGAATGCATCAAGGTCACTGTCTTAACTCTTAACTCTCAGGACATCTCCTGTTTTCTAAAAAAAAACTGAAGAGTGAACAGTTACATACTAACCTTAGGTTATTATGAAATCCTATAACTATATCTTATCTAGTGGCATGTACTATCTCCTTTACTTGTAGGCTATATTATTCATGCACTGTAAATAGGTTTACATGTCTCTAAGTATATAACAGACAGGTATTTAGCCGTGGGTGGTTAACAAGTTTCAATAAGTCTTTGCAGCCTCCCAAACCTCGACCTGCCTGCATGCTTGGAAGCCCCTTGAGTATTAGTCTTCGTGTGCATTCATGTAGCAGTGCTTGATTCCGTCTCATCTGGTACTTTGGCCAGAGAGTCTGGTGGCTCAATGTGTGGAGCTGCCAGGTTTGGTTCTTGGTCAGAGTTCTGCATTATGGGTTGTCTGCTTTCCACATTGTGTTGCCCTGGTCGGTTTCTGTATTCTTGAGGAATACACTCTGATTCCATAGGAACTGTCCCTAGTTTTGCAGGAGCTTGTCCTGTCAGCACTGACATTAAGTGTCTCCTATTCTATCTTAACAGCTGTTCACTTCCAGTGAGTACTAGGTATGAGCTTGGTGCCATGAGCCTCTGGATGACTGCCAGTTCTCCCCAGCATCCCTCACTTCTTACCTGGACATATTCAGCAGCTTGTAGCATTCTGTGCTCCTTTGCAGTTTTGTTAAAGTTTTCACATTGTTTCCTGAATTGTCTTGCCCGTTCTTTCATGGCTGTGTCATTTTTGGTGTAACATTCCAGTTTAATGTCAGCCAAACGGGTTCGAAGCTGATGTCTCAGTAGCAGTTCTGCTGGGGATTTGCCACATGCTAGCGGTGTGGCTCTGTAATTCAATAATGCAATGGAGGGGTCCATTTTGTCCTTCATGGCCTTTTTTAGGAGTGTCTTTATGACTATGACCCCTGACTCTGCAAGTCCATTTCCTTGAGGGTAGGTGGGGCTGGAAGTGACATAACTGAAGCCATAGGAGTGTGCAAACGTTTTGAATTCTGTACTTGTAAATTGGGGCCCAATGTCTGTCCTTAGAATCTGTGGTATCCCAAATCTAGCAAAGACTACTTTCAGTTCCTTTGTCACTTGGTTTGATGTTGTTGTTTTTTAAGTTAACAACTTCGAGGTAACATGAAAATGCATCCAATATAGCCAGGTACTCTCTGCCTCCTAGGGTAAAAAAATCAACACTCACTTTTTCTCATACGGTTGCATTTTCTGAGTCTGAGATTAATGGTTCCTTCTGCAAAGCGGTCCTGCATGTCTGACATGTATGGCAGGGCAATACTGTGTTTTCTATATCTTTTGAGATTCCTGGCCAGCATACTACCTGCCCGGCTCTGTATTTACATTTTTCCATACCCATGTGTCCTCAATGAATTTTGTATAGCATTTATTTTCTTAAACTACTAGGTACCACAATCCTGTCACCTTTAAGTAGTACTCCATCAACCTCAGATAACTCAGACTTAAATGGCACATACCTGGTGGGTGTGTATTGTCCCTTCCACCCTTGGTTGATAGCTGACATAACTGTCTGCAGCATTTCATCCAATGCTGTGGCAATTTTCAGCCTTTCTCACATTTGCACCGACACTGCTCCTGAGGTTTTTATTCTGTTAATGTGTATGTTCACATCTGCATCTTCACTTTGGGTGGAGGTTCTGGGTGATTTTTCCCAGGTTCTTGACAAGGCATCTGCCACTATCAGCTGATTTCCTGGCGTGTATTCAATCTTACAGTCATACTTCTGTAACTTAATTAACAGTTTCTGAATTTGAGGTGGGGCCTGCCATAAATCTCTGTTTGAAATGGTAATCAGTGGTTTGAGGTCTGTTTCAATCACAAAAGGGGTTCCATAAATGTAGTTGTGGAAGGCATCACATCCAAAATCTACTGCCAGCATCTTCTTTTCAATCTGAGCGTATTTTTATTCAGTCGTTGTGAAGGCTCTCGATGCATATGTGACAGGCCTCCAGCTGCTGTTTTTATGCTGTAACAGTACTGCTCCTATAACATCCTTTGAAGCATCTGTGGAAACCTTTGTTTGACAAGAGATATCAAAATATTGCGAGGTGGGTGCAGTAGTTAGTAGTCATTTTATCTCTCGGAATTGTTGTTCTTGTGCAGATGTCCACTCCTACACAGCTGACTTGTTCAGTAGTTGTCTCAGGTGGCTAGTATTGTCAGCCAGGTTGCTAATAACTTCCCTAAATAATTCACCATGCCCAGGAAGCATTGTAACTCTTTCTTAGAGGTGGGCTGTGGTATCCTGTTTACAGCGTGAACTTTTGATTGGTCAGGTTTCACACCTTGCTGTGAAAGAATTTCCCCAAGGTGCTTTATTTCAGTCTTTCTTATCTGACATTTCTCCTTACTCAGTTTAAAGCTTGCTTCCTGGGTCACTTGTAGGACCTGCCTCACTCTGCTGTCATGCTGCTTTTGTGATGAACCCCAGACCAGAATATTGTCTAGGTAGACTTTAACCCCTTCTATGCCTTCCAGCAGTTGTTGCATGGTTCTGTGAAAAACCTCTGGTGCTGAGCAGATTCAAAATAGTAATCTTTTGAAACAGTGCCTCTCCTATGGAATGTTAAAAGTGCAGAGGCTTGCGCTTTCTTTTGTGAGGGGTATTCGCCATAATCTGGAAGAGGCATTCAGTATTGAGAAATATTTTGCACTCAAAAGTTCATCCAATATTTTGTGCCTTGTGGGAATGTGGAAATGTTCTCTTTTTATACATACGAGCATACGAAATTTGCCAGCAGATAAAGGCCTAGAGGTCTATCAAGTCTGCTCGAATGTGCAGCGAGGACCCTTTATTCTGCAGCTGCCCCTCCCTTCCACCCTTCCCTTTCATTAACCATCCCCCTTGTCCTGTCCCATCCCCTTTTGAAGTAGTCCACTGTTCTACTGCATACCACTTCTGCAGGTAATGCATTCCACCCAGCCACCACACTCTCTGTAAAAAAGTGTTTCCTTATCTCCCTCCTGAACCTTCCTCCCTCCAGTCTCATATCATGGCCCCTGGTGGCCCTCCCCTCCCTTACTTTGAACAACCCCTCTGTACTCGTCTTGTTTATTCCTTTCATGTATTTAAAGGTTTCAATCATGTCACCCCTGTCCCTCCTCTCCTCCAGTGAGTACATGTTCAACTCCTTCAACCTCCTCTCGTATGATAAGTCCCCCAGCCCCTTGATCATCTTTGTGGCCTGCGCTGCACCCCCTCCAGTAACTTAATGTCCATCTTCAGAATCTGAGCGCCGTCCTGCCGCGAGTACTCAGGTGTGGTCTAACTAATGACCTATACAGTGGCAGAATCACCTCCTCCTCCTCAAGGATATACCCCTTGCAATACAACCCAGCATTTTGTTGGCCTTTGCAGCTGCCTTCCTACATTGTGCCGAGTTGTACATTGACCCTGTAATGAGCACACCCAGATCCTTCTCCTCCCTATCTGGGCTAGCTGCACTTCCCCCAGCTGGTAACTCCTCCTTGGGTTCTTCATCCCAAAATGCAGCACCTTGCACTTTTTGGCATTAAACCCCAGTTGCCAGGTGTCTGACCAGGTTTCAAGCTTTGCCAGATCATCCTGCAACCCCTGCCATCCCCTAGGTCATCCACCACCACGCCTACCTTGGTATCATCAGCAAACAGACTGATCTGGCTATTGATGTCCCATGATATGTCTGCAATGAATATCTCAAACAACACTGGTCCCAACACTGAGCCCTGTGGAACACTGCTCGTCACTGCCCTTGGGTGTGAGAGCTCCCCACCCACCACCACCACCCTCTGTTGCCTTCCCTGAAGCCAGTTTCCTACCCATCTCACCAACTTTGCACCTGCCCCTGTGCCTACTAACTTCCTTCCCAGCCTTCCATGTGGCACCGGTCGAATACCTTACTGAAGTCCAGATACAGGACATCCACTGCATGGCCTGTCCAGTTGCCTAGTTACCCAGTCATAGAACTCCACCAGGTTGGTTTGGCAGGATCTGCCACGTATGCAACCATGCTGTCTGCTGTCCTGTAGTCCTTTGGCCTCTAGGAGGGCCACCAGCCTGTCCTTCAGGATAGTCTCCATTAGCTTACCCATGATGGATGTGGGGCTCACTGGTCTGTAGTTTCCGGTTCATCCTTGGGCCACTCTTGTGGAGGGCACCACATAAGTCATCCTCCAGTCCTGAGGCACACACCTCAATGTAGTGGAGAGGCATTAAATAGGTTCGCTAAAGGTCCTGCAAGGACCTCTGCCAGCTCCTTCAGGTACCCTGGGTGGATGCCATCTGGGTCTGGCGCCTTGTCCATCCTCAGTGCCTTCAAACCCTCTCGAACTCTGCCCTCCATGATTTCCCCATCTGTCACCACTTCCCCTGCTTCTGACATTTCTCCCACCTTGGTGTCACCCCTCTTCTCTTTAGTAAATACTGAGCAGAGTACTCATTTAGTGCTTCTGCCTTATCACCCTGCTTCCACCCAACCCCCCTCCTTCCTAATCCTTACTATGTGGTCCTTACAGCTCCTTTTCTCCCTGATGTACTTAAAGAAGTCCTTCTCCCCCTTCTTAATGCCTTGTGCCAGCCTGAGTTCTGTAGATGCTTTGGCTCCCCTTACTGCCCTTGTCACTTCCTTCGATTCTGTCAAGTACTCCTCCCTGTCCTCCCCCCTCCCTGTTTTCTTGTACTTCCTAAAGGCAGCTCTTTTCCTCCTTACCTTTTCCATGACCTTCTTGCTCAACCAGCTCGGTTTCTTAGCCCTATCCTTCTTGCTCTGGGCTTTGCAGCAGGTTTTGGTTACCTCCACTATCCCCAGCTTTATGAGCTCCCACCTCTGGTTAGTGTCCATACTAGATTGAATTCTGGCCAGGTACCCTTTTACCACTTCCCCCATCCTCCCAAAGTCAGCCCTCCTGAAGTCCAGCACTCTTGTGCCAGATTCCACTCCTTCCTTACCCATATCCAATGTGAGCCACACTGAGTGGTGGTCACTCCCTGACAGCGGTTCCTGCACTGTAAGTTCTCTCACAAAGTCCCCATTTGCCAGCACAAGGTCAAGGGTATTCCCTAACCTGGTTGGTTCACTGACCATTTGCAGCAGGAAGCTGTCCTGGAAGGCATTTAGCAGTACCTGCTCCCTTCTGTTCCTGGTTGTTGGGGTGCTCCAGTCCACTCCTGGCATGTTGAAGTCCCTCACAATCACCACACTACCCTTCTCGCAGGTCCTGTCTAACTCCTCCATCTGAGATGGTAGCCTGTACACCACTCCCATTCTAAGAATCCTATTCTTGGAATCCTGGATTTGCATCCAAAGTGACTCCGTACTACCCTCTTCCCCTTCCTCCCTTACACACTTCAGTCCTTCCTTCACATATAGTGCCACCCCCCTCCTTTCCCAATCACCCTGTCCCTACAGAATAACCTGTACCCTGGTACAGACAGGTCCCAGTCATTGTATTGGGTGGCCCATGTTTCTATGATGGCTGCAATGTCCACCTCTCTCTCTGCCATGAGAACCTGTAACTGCAGTTTTCCTCCCAAGGCTCCTAGCATTAAGGGTAACCACCTTCCACCCTTTTCCCCCCTCCCATCCTGTCCTCCTTTCCTAGCATCACCAATAGTACTTGCCATTTGTCCTTTGTCACTGTTATGGGGGGTTAGCTCATATGGTTTCCCAACCTGTGGTCTCTGCATGTCTCTTCCCCAACTGCCACCCTCCACTCCTAATTTAAATTCTCAACTTCCTCTATGTACTCCTCCATCCTCTGTTTCAACACCTTCTTTCCCTCCTCACTCAAGTGTAGCCTGACCTTGGCATAGAGACTACTGTCCTCCCAGGTCCCTCCCCACCACCCTAACAGCCCATACCCTTTAGCACAACACCAGGTTCTTAGCCATCCGTTAAATTCCTCTATTCTCAGCTTTCTTGTTGTGCTTGCCTTTGGCACCGGAAGTATCTCTGAAAAAGTAACTGATCTTCCTGCCCCCTCACATAATTGTGCTAGTTCCTCAAACCTCCTCTGGGCTATATCTACTGTCTTGTCAGCCAGGTTATTTGTCCCAAGATGTATAATTAAATGAGGCTTGTCCCTACCCCTTCTAGCATATTTCAGAACAGATTGTCCCACCCTTTCCGCTGTCATTCCTGGCATGGCCTCCACCCAAATGCGACTATGCCTCTCTCCCTTGCTACCCCACCTGACTCCTCTTAGTATTGAGTCCCCCAGCACTAAGATTCCACCCCTCTTACTCCCTGCTTGCTTCCATTCATCTCCCTCTCTCATTTCCAGCTCCTCTTCTTCCTCCTGCACATTATTTCCCCCTTTTACCCGTGTTGCAATTCTCCCAGCAGAACTTCCCCCTGCTCCAGTTTGGTCCAGGCATTTATCAATTACTCCTCTAATTTCATCATTTCCCTCCTCCACCTTCTTCCTCTCTAGCAGTGCAAAACTATTTTCTGAAGACCCTTCAAAAATGCCCGCTCTTTCTCTCTTCATAGTAACCTGTTCTCTCCTTTCCACTCCATGACTTTTGCCACTTCTTCGCCTCCCCTCACAAGTCCCTATCTCCTCCTTCCATTTGTCTTTTGTCTCCTGACCTGGTTTCCCCCGGCGTTTGTTCTTCCTGGCCTGGGCCCCTTTGTCTCTGCTTCCCTTATTCTGACCCTCTCCTCACTACTGTTGGCTTAAATCGCCCTCCCTCATCTCCCCTTCTTCCTCCCTCCAGTATTGGGCTAAACCCACCCCCAATCTGCCTTGCCTGTCTTAGTTCCTCCTGCAGACCCTCAATCTCCTTTCTAAGTTTTTCTATGTGGTTTCACACTAAACATCCTCCCACACTCCAGGCAATTTTTAGAAAGACTGATGCACCGCAGTTGTTGCAGCCTACCACCCTACCCATTGCTGTTGTTGCCCACCAGCGACTCCCCCACCCTTCCAGATGCAGGATACCAAACATTCCCCCAAGTCTCCCCTCTCCCCCCTCTATCAGTGCAAAACATTTTCTTTATTTCCCTTACCTCCTTTGTTGCATACGTTTAGATATATTGAGCAACTGCGTTTTATATTCCTATCCTTCCTATCCACACTCAAAAAGAGACTTTAAGTAGCCATTGCACAACCTTCTTCAAACTCCTACTCCTCCTTTCCCAAATGCAATATCAATGCGAAGAAGTAATAATGAAAGCTCCTAGATTTGCATTTACTTCTCTTCCACTGAGATAGCAGTCACCTCTTCACTTGCTGCTGTTCCTTTCCTGGATATCTGCTTCTGCTATGACAGGTGCATATCCTTTGCCCGTTTGAGGAAGTGATGTCAGAACCCCGGGTATAAAGGAAATAATGGACCAGGGGTGGGTGGGGTGAGGGGTTTGGGGGGTGGGACCAGCCCAAGTCTTCCAGAAACAATCAGGTAGCTGAGGCCTCTGGTCAGACCATTAGGAACCTTCTCCCACTCTGCACTAAAACTTTGCAGCTAGTGAAGCCTGCAACAATGAATCACAATTCTACTCAAAGCCCCCAAAATAGGTTTGCTACCCAAAGAAACAGGACTCCAATTCAAACAGCTTCACCAACAACATATCAAAATAGGCTTGGAATTAGAAGATATAGGTCTCCAATTCAAAGAAACAGACCCAGTTAAATCACACCAATTATGTTTTAAAACAGAAGAAATCGGCCTCTCCAAATGCAGCCTGCCACACAGTGAATCAAACAAATGAGCCCACTTATAGCTACCAAAACGGGTTTCAAAATTCCAACAGTCCCAAACAATACCCTGCTAGCCCCTTAGTAGTAAGAAAGAAAAGAAATAACCTTCTACCAAGCAGAATCCATAAGAAACAATGTAAAAACAACAAGAAGCTACTGTACTGTAGATCTGATCCTGTCCCCCATGCATTTAACTCTTTAGGGTACAGACACAAATGTAGTGACCCATCTTTTTTCTCAATAATCACCAAGGAGTGAACCCATGGTGTTGGTTGGCTCGGCTTCCCTTTCTATGACATTCAGATCTATTAAACATTATAGCTCTTTTCTCAGTGTATCTCTTAGGGCCACGAGGACTCTGCATGTGGCATGCACTTCAGGAACTGCCTTTGCTTCCACAGTGATATTATGTGTTAAGGGTAGCTTCCCCAGTCCTGTAAATACATCATTGTATTAAGACAGAGTATCATCAATGACTGGCTTGTCATTTTGTATTGCAAATAGTTTTTCTATCAAGCTCAGTTTCTGACTGGTCTCTAGGCCCAAAATGGGCTTCTTGTACCCAGTGACAATACCAAAGTTGTGTTTACTGACCTTGCCCTTGTAGTGGAGGTTCAGCATGCAGTACCCTATTCAGGATATGGTTAGTCCATTGTATGCCTTCAAGACAGTAGGGTTTTTCTTTATCCGCAGTCTGTGTATCTGACACCAAAGTCGAGAGGAAATCACATTTATTTGTGCACCTGTATCAATCATGTATTGTATTTTTGAGCTGCTGGTATTTAGTTGAATAGTTAATTCCTAGCTTTGCATGTTGCCTGGCTTGTCCAGGGCTCCTATGAAGAGTTTCTTTATGCTATCTGAGTCAGTAGCCTGTTAAGTGATTGCACTCTATTTGTTTTCTGCAGCACCTTGCAAAGTGGTTAACTTTTCTGCAGGCTTTACGCTGTTTTCCATATGCAGGGCTGTTTCTGTAGGTGTGTTGTTTCCTACTGTTACAGCAGGTTTTGTTGACTACCTTTATTTGAGTATGCCTCTCTTGTCCTATCTCTTGTTTACTGTCTTGCTGTGTATGACCTGTAGGCAATCTCTGGGATTTGCTCTTATTGGTTTGAACAGCAGCAACTTCTGTGATGTCCTTTGACCCACTTAGGGCATCCATCTGCATGAGAGTTTGTTCTGCAGCCTGACAGGTCTTAATTGCTGATTCCAGAGTTAAATCACTATCTCTCAAAAGTCTTTCCTTAACTTGTGGGTCTGAACAGCCCATCACTATTTGGTATCTAATCAGAGAGGGTGTCAGTGTACCAAAATTACAGGACTGCGCTTTTAATCTCAAAACAGTAACAAATTCTTCAGTAGGTTCATTTGCTTCCAGCATTCAGGATCTAAAGACATATCTCTCAAAGGTCTCATTTTTTCTTGGCACACAGTATGCTTCAAACTGTTGTATAACTTTGTCATAGTCCTTCTTGTCTGCATCTGACAACTGAAAGGCATTGTATGAGTTGAAAGCTTCTGAACCTGCAGTAGTCAGCAACAGTGCTACTTTTTGGGATCCCTGATTCTCAGTTTCATCCGTAGCTTCTAAATAACAGTCAAATGCTACTTGAAACACTTCCATGCATCTTCTAAACTGTACACAGACCTTATTTCTGGTGGTGGTCTGATGTGCTCCATTTCTCCAGACTGCTGTGGCCATTAGCTCAGCCCACCAAAACTTCAGTTCTTGAGCAGTTTATCACTGTGCTGTGTGATTTCTTCTGGCATGAGAAATCTTCTTCTGTGTGTTTCATAAAGATCCCGAAACCACTCCTGGTACCATGTCTTGTTTGTAATTTAGGCACAAAGACTTGCTAAAAGGTAGTAGTAATCCTTATTATAGTAATAATGGTGTATAAGATTAATCAGAAACCATTTCGCATAAGACAGTCTTTGCAGCCTGCATCTTGTGTAGTCTCCAGCTCGAACTCCCAGCTTGAGCCAGGCAGTATATCTTTCCCCTTCCTGTGGAATGAATGCATAAAGGTCACTGTCTTACATCTTAACTCTCAGGACAGCAATGAGCCATGAAAACTGAGAGAAAAGACTAAAGTAAAAAAACATTCACGGAGTTAAGGTGAGCTGAAAGGGCATGATAAACTATCAGAATGCACTCTAAGTTGTAAACAAAAAACAGGGGTTGTAACTTAAATACAGATGCATATGTTGACTTTAGATTTTAAATTGAAAGATTTTAGTTAAAGAGAAAAACATTGCATTTTGCAATTGCTGTATGTCTTTATGCAGCAATGATGGAAACAAAAGAGAGAATAAAGTAAAAAACTGTTACGGAGTTAAGGTGAGCAGAAAGAGCATGACACATTATGAGAATACATTATTGGTTGTGAACAAGAAACAAACTCTTGCCAGAGCTAATATTGCTGCAAAATGATATTATTGATGGTAGTTAAAAATGTGTAAGAAAGGCAGTATCATAACAAATACTATATGTGTTTTGTTCATCAGCACAAGCATTTGGACATTAATCAAAAGCTTACATCCATGAGACTATAGTTCCTCCATCCAGATTGTATCTCCTCTTCATAAACTAGTGGTATTATAAAGTAATAACATTTTCATCATTTCATTGATTTACACATTTCAACCTCTTTTTTTGAAGTGTCATGGGGCTTGCTTCTGCTTCCAGTTTTCCATTATCTGTCCCCATCCCTGCACTGGGGCATGCAAGCCAGACATGTGTATGTGGAGGCATGCACATGCCCACAGAATCTTGCATTTCCCTCCTTTCCCTGCCATCCTTGACCTGCATTACCACCACACCTCCAGCTGGTGTCAGTCATTCAGAAGGAGAGGCAGTCCTCCCTCCCTTGGAAAGGAAAGCAGTCCAGTGGATGTTCAATCCTTTCCCTCCCCAGCCAACCCCCAGCACCCCTGGCTTGTTCCTGAACCAGGATCACTAGCATGACAAGAGGTATGATGTCCAGTGACTCAGACCTGTACACCACTGGGCCAGCTACTGATGCTATATCTTTGCAAAACTGTAATTTAATTACATCAACAATTATAAGCACATAAGCAATTGCAATTAACTAGATAGGTTGGGCAGTGAATATAATTAATCATGTTTTACTTTTTCTTTTTACATGTTCTCTCTGTTCCCTATCACTACAGTTTGTAACATGTTAATTTGAGATGTATTATTCATAACCTCACAGTGGGAGGTCACAGAGGTCAGAGGGGGACTTGCATGCTCATGTGTTTTAGAAAAAAATTTCTAAGTTGATAGAATTATCATCCTGGAATTTAAGCAACCCAAGTTACACTATACAATTTATAGCTGTACCAATATTAACCACCAAATGAGATATTTGCAGAAGTAGCACAAGCAACAACTATATCACACATTTCCATTCCATGCCATACATGTACACTTGCCCCATGACAGAATGTTCTATAATTCTTTAAAAAATATTTTCTAAATCCATTTCAGTGAACTTCTCTAAGGGGCAAGGTGACTGCATTGGCTACCATAAACTAGTAAGAGTGAAAAAGTTCTCCTTTAAGAACTGCACTAACAGGGTCCACAGAATTTGATAAAAAGAAAGGGGGATAATGCAACGGGGACATGGAGTCAAATTATCAATATATCAGGTACTGCAGTTTTGTAAAAACAGCTTAAAAAAAGTAGGTACTAACAAGTGTGGACAGTGACCATGCTAGTGCAGTTCTTGAAGGAAAATGGTTGTGCTCTTTATTCATTAATGGTTGACAATGCTGTCACCTTGCCCCTAAGTGTTCACTGAAATGGATTTAGAAAACAGTTTTTAAACAATTGTAGAACATTTTGTCATGGGGCGAGTGTAAATGCATGGCACAGAATGGAAATATGTGATATACTGTTATTGTTTCTTGTGCTACTTTTGTAAATATCTCATTTTGTTGTTAATATCAATACAAATATAAACTGTATAGTATATTTGTGGTTAAAACCAACAAGGAAGTCCTGCACTCACCATACAAAAAAATAGAAATAGCTGCTCACCATATAGCCAGAGTGTAGATTTTATTAAAGTGCCAGTGCTAAAATACATTGCGCCTTAATGCATTTCAGAATTGAAATTCCTATATTAAAGGATATCAAAAGATCCTTTGATAAAGGAATTTCAATTCCAAAACGCATTAGGGCACTGTGTATTTTAGCACTGGCACTTTAAAAAATCTACACTCTGGCTATATGGTGTGCGGCTATTTCTATTTTTTGGATGGTGAGTGCAGGACTTCCTTGTTGGTTTGAATTGCTTTTTTATCCTTGTACCCCACCCCTGTGCAGCATCTGCACTGCTACTACTATATTTGTGGTTACTTACATTGCAGGATGGTAATTCTGTCAAGTGAGAATTTTTTTTTCTTAAACACATGAGCATATCTGTCCCCCACTGACCTCCATAACCTCCCAGTGTGAGGAGACTGTGAGGGTGTGAATTATGCAAGTCAGATTAACACACAACACCACAAGCTGTAGTGGTAAGGATCAGAGAGTGTGATAAAAGTAGAAAGAAAAAGTAAAACATGATTAATTATATTCACTGCCCAACTTATCTACTCAATTGCGATGGCTTACCTGCTCTTGATTATTGATGTAATTAAATTACAGTATGGTAAAGATATAAAATTAGTGATGTGAGGGTGAAATACAATCCCTGAATAAAAATACAGACTGAGGTTATGTTGCAAGGGTAAAAAAAATATATATTTATATATATATATATATATATATATGAAAAAGAGGTTGGAATGTGTACATAGATCACATGAGAAAATCTTATTTCTTTATAATACCACTAGGAGTACAGGCAGGCAGAACTGGAATGTAAAGGAATGCTGGACTATGTCCGTTCATGGTGGCAAAGCAAGGCTTAAACACAGTGGTGTGTGTGTGTGAGGATGTGTGTGTGCATGCATGCATGCGTGCATGCATGTGTGTGAAATTTAAAACCTGGGAGGAAACAACATGGCAGTGATTAATTGAGTATAGCAGTGTTAACCCTTACTACCCACAGACAGAACTGGAATGTTATGTAAAGGAATTCTGGAATAATGACTGATATGTGAGTCTGTGGCAAAGTAGGAGACGTGTTGCAACTGTAAAGGAAACACACTTTGTTTTTTCTTGTTTCTTGGGAAAGGACTTTGTTGTCTGGTGTAGTAGACTGTGCTGCAACTCCAACATGTTCTTCAGTGGGAAATAATGCTTTGAAGTAATGCTGAGTCCCTTTTTAAAGCAAGACTTCTGCAGGGCTCCACTCACTGTAGCCAAAAATGTACAAGAGGGAGGGCCATCCCCCTCGGGTGCAGCAATCCAGATTGTCTCTGGTTCTGGAGATACTGCAGGATGGAAGAGCAGTGGGAGTGTCATGGGGCCTCCTTCTGTTTCCAGTTTTCCATTTTCCATCCCCATCCCTGCACTGGGGCATGCACATTAGACGTGCGTACATGGAGGCATAAGCATGCCTGCAGAATCCCGCAGTTCTGTCCTTTCCCTGCCATCCTCAGACCCACATTACCACTATGCATCCACCTGGTGGCAATCATTCAGTGGGAGAGGCAGTCCTTCTTTCCCAGAAAAGGAGAGCAGTTCAGCAGATGCTCAATCCTTTCCCTCCCTGGTCAACCCCAGTACCCCAGGATCATTTCTGAACCAGGGTCACTGGCATGACCAGAGGGAAGGCATCCAGTATCTCAGCCCTGTACACCACTGGGCCAGCTACTAATGTTATTTTTTTGTTGAACTGTAATTTAATTATATCAACAGTTGTGAGCACATAAGCAACTGCAATGGATTAGGTAGGTTGGACAGTGAATATATTTAATCATGTTTTACTTTTTCCTTTTATATGTTCTCTCTGATTACTACTACAGTTTGTAAGGCTGTGTATTAATTTTTGTATTATTCATAACCTCACAGCCTCCTCACAGTGGGAGGTCATGGAGGTTAGAAAGGGACTGGTATGCTTATGTGTTTTAGAAAAAAAAGTTCTCACTTGATAGAATTATCGTCCTGGAATCTAAGCAACCCAAGCTACACTATACACTTTATATCTGCACTGATATTAACCAGCAAATGAGATATTTATAAAAGTAGCACAAGAAATAACTATATCACACATTTCCATTCCGTGCCATGCATGCACACCCATGACAGAATGTTCTATAATTCTTTAAAAAATATTTTCTAAATCCATTTCAATGAACCTCACTAAGGGGCAATGTGACTGCATTGGCTACCATAAATGAATAAGAGTGCAAAAGTTCTTCTTTAAGAACTGCACTAACAGGGTCCACAAAACCCAATAAAAAGAGGGAAGGGATAATGCAACAGGGACATGGAATCAAATTATTAATATATTGGGTACTGCAGTTTTGTAAAAATAGTTTAAAAAAGAAGGTACTAACAAGTGTAGACAGTGACCCTGTTAGTGCAGTTCTTGAAGGAAAACTTTTGTGCTCTTTATTCATTAATGGTTGCCAATGCTGCCACCTTGCCCTTAGTGTTCACTAAAATGAATTTAGAAAACCGTTTTAAAAAATTATAGAACATTTTGTCATGGGGCGAGTGTAAATGCATGGCACAGAACAGAAATGTGCTATATACTATAATTGTTTCTCACACTACTTTTGTAAATATCTCATTTTATTGTTAATATCAGTACAAATATAAACTGTATAGTATAATTGTGGTTTCTTAAATTGTAGGATGGTAATTATATCAAGTGAATTTTTTTTCTAAAACACATGAGCATATCAGTCCACCTCTGACCTCCATGACCACCCAGTGTGAGGAGACTGTGAAGTTGTTAATTATGCAGCACAAATTAACACACAGTACTACAAGTTGTAGTGGCAGAGTTCAGGCAGAGTGATACATATAAAAAGAAAAAGTAAAATATGATTAATTATATTCACTGCCCAGCTTATCTAGTCCATTACAATTGCTTATGTGCTCTTGTTTGTTGATGTAATTAAATTACAGTTCAGTAAAGAACTAAGATGAGTGACATGAATGGGAATCCATATATAGATTGAGATTATGATGTAAGGGGAATATATATATATATATATATATATATATATATATATTCTATGCAAAACACTTCATTAATGCATCAGTTAGGGTTCTTCTACAGTGAAAAAGTGAGAAATTCGATTTAAGGGTTCCCACCCTTGCACCCCTCCCCACCCACCCCACCAACAGGCATTGGGGTGTGCGTTGGGGTCATCGGCCTTAACTCTCACCCAATTTGCCTACACTGCACCACCTCAGCATGTTTACACATGGGATGGGGTGAGAGTTAGGGCCGATGACCCCAACGTACACCCTGATGTCTGTTGGTGGGGGCGGGGTGGGAACCCTTAAATCGAATATCCTCACTTTTTTCACTGTAGAAGAACCCTAACTGATGCATTATTGAAGTTTCTTGCATAGACTTTCCTTACTTTTTAAGAAAGAACAAGCCCCGCGCTCCCACCAACTTGTAAGTGTCAGGCCACATTACACACCCAATGACTAAAAAGTATATTCACAACAGCAAGGCCAGCCACCAAACAAATGTTAATCTAGTAGGACAATAGAAAACACAGTCCACAAAATGTAAACTGCACCACACAATATGTCTGCAAAAAATATATTGTCTGACCACGTAAACACATCTATTAACATCTACAGGACATGCTGTCAACACCCTCCAAATTTCAAGTAAAAAGACCAAACTGTGTCCAAGATATGACATGTCAAAATGTTAAATTTTCATTTGTCAGAGTGGCACAGTTCCACACCTGTTGACATTTAACACACACAATGACTGAAAACTACATCCATGACACTAAGGCTAGGTATCCTATCAATTTCAAGCCACCACCACAATCAAAATGCTGTCCGAAGAATGTAAACTGCATCACACCATATCTCATCCAAAAAAATATTTTCTGACATGGAAACACTGTAATTTACATCCACAGGACATGCCGTCAACACCCTTCAAATTTCAAGTGAACAGATCAAACTGTGTCTAAGATATAACATTTTAACATATGAGATTTTCATTCGTCAGACTGGCACAGTTCCGCACCTGTTGACATTTAACACACACAACAACTGAAAACTACATCCATGACACTAAGGATAGGTATCCTATCAATTTCAAGCCACCACCACAAACAAAACACTGTCCACAACAAGTAAAGTGTGTCACACAATATCTCAGCAAAATAAATGTTCTCTGACATGTAAACACCATAATTCACATCTACAGGACATGCCATAAACACCCTTCAAATTTCAAGTAAAAATACCAAGCCATTTCCGAGATATTCAGTGTTAAAGATTGGTAAAATTTCCCTAGCTATTCCATTATAAAAAAATCTGGCCATCTTGTCCTTCCCTCGCGATCGAAGATGGTGATCAAAGAATCTCATGATCAAAGAATTTGCAGGCTCACAATCAAAGAATTTGCAGGCTCACAAACAAAGAATTAAAAATATTATAAATCAAAAAATTGAAGGAATTGCAGTAAACCACCACCATGGTTTGACAGAACGAAGCCCCCTGAGTAAAACCCACCCTCATTTGACTGCCTAGGACACCCATGGGCAGAGAAAATTGATTTTTAAATTGGGCCATCTCATCCCTAACTCACGATGCATGATTGCGATCAAAGAATCTCACGATCAAAGAATTTGCAGGCTCATGATCAAAGAATTTGCAGGCTCAAGAACAAAGAATTAAAAATGGTGAAACACAAATTTTTCACCAATTTCAACCAAACCAACGGCATGCCTCGATAGAACAGACTCTCCTGAGCAAAAACTACCCTCATTTGTGTCCCTAGCCCACCCTTGAGCCAAGATATTAGTGTTTTTAGGTCACAATGCAAGATCGGGATCAAAGAATCTCACGATCAAAGAATCTGCAGGCTCGCGATCTAAGATCATTAGCGAGCCACAAATTAAGATTTTAAAAGCTTATCACTCTATTTTTTGACCGATTTGGATGAAACCCAAGGCATAGCTCGATAGATTAGAGCCCCCTGAGTAAAACCCATCCAAGTTTTACTTCAGAAGTGACCCTTGAGCTGAGATATTTGTTTTTTTCCAATCAGAAAATAAAAAACCAAATGGCGGACCTCACGATCAAAGAATTTTGAAAATCCTCGGGGACAAAGATTCTTGAACCATGAGGCTGCAAATTCTTTGATCGCCAAGTGGGACCAGATGGCCAGAACCCCATTCTTTGTTTGCAAAATAGACATATAGCTTTTCTCATTGACATAACGGAAACTTAAAAGTGGCATAACATTTGAATGCATTAATATTTTTTGCACCAAATTAAAAGCGGCATGTTTGGCCACCAAAGCTCTTTCAAATGAGACATCTCACAGAGTGACAAGCCATATGACTGCGGTGCAGTGCCATGTCCAATATCCCAAAAGCTGCCTCCAAAAATGGATAATTTTGCATTTTTCAGCTCTTTTGTATGCAAAGACCATAAGTCCAACTGAAACACAATTTGGCAGATCAAGAGATATACTATGCCCCACCACACATACCAAATTTCAGGCAAATCCATTGAACGAGTCCGAAGTTATTAACACCCAAACTTTTGACTATAGTATGTAATTGACTGCTGAACCCTAACTACAGTGGCACGACTGCACCACTATAATATATATTTATATATACATATATACACACACAGATATATATATATATATATATATATATATATGAAAAAGAGGTTGGAATGTGTAGGTGAACAGGCAGACAGAACTGGAAGGTAAAGGAATGCTGGACTATGTCAGTCCATGGTAGCAAAACAAGGGTAAAATACAGTGGTGTCTGTTTATGTGTGTAATTTAAAACCTAGGAGGAAACAACATGGCAGTGATTAATTGAGTACAGCACTGTTAACCATTACTACCTACAGACAGAACTGGGATGTTATGTAAAGGAATTCTGGACTAATGACTGATACAGCATGTGACTGGCAAAGTATGAGAAGTGTTGCAACTGCAAAGGAAACACACGTTGTTTTTTCTTATTTTTTAGTAAGGAACTTTGTTATCTGGTGTAGTTATCTTACATAGGAGACTGTGCTGCAAGTCCAACATGTTCTTTTGTGGGAAAGAATGCTTTGAAGTAATGCTGAGCTCCTTTTTGAAACAAAATGTCTGCAGGGCTTTGCCCACAGTAGCCATAAAAAAGGGGTTGTAATTTTAATACAGATGCGTGTGTTGATTTCAGATAAAATGCAGTCTTTTTAAAAAACATACATTTAGAATGGAACTACAAGGGTACAAAGTAGAAAATTGCAAGGTATATCTATATTGTTAACATGTTACGAGCAGGTGGAATAAGTTTAAAATCACAGGAGAAACTTTAAACAGAACTGGTTTTAAATCGATTGGACTGATATACAGGTGGCGGTGTTACTAGTTGATAGATACAGCACATTATGGAAACTGATAGTGGTGTATAAATCACAATTGTCATTATCTAGAAAACAACACATTTGCAGGGGGTTATAATGTGGAGGAAATTAACCAATGTTATTATTTGAGTGATATATTTTATGATATAAAGATACACAATGTCTTATTAGATTCATCACTGAGGACCTGATGAAGTGGCATTGCCATGAAACTGTTGCCCATCACAGTGAGAAGTGAATAAAAGGAAAAATATTTGAAGAATCATTTGAGTGGAGTTCATCCTTCATATTTACACATTTTGGATTGGTCTTTTTTGGATGGCCCAAGCTGGAATAAACTTTGTTTCTGGATAAAGAAAAGGGCAAACTGAGCCAAACACAAAGCGATTAAAGTAACCATCCCTAGGCACTTGCCTTTAAGATAAGAAGAGGCATACACCTGGTATTGGCTCTACACCGTTAGTTTTGTATGCTCTTTTCAATTAAAGAGTCTACTCCTCTTAATCAGATTATTCAATCCATTGATATTAATGGATAATATCTTAGCTGGTATTGTAGCCATCTTTTTATCTAGAGATGCAGCTGAGTAACTGAATAGATCCAGGACCCTAACACCCAGCAGATGGCAGCCCTGAGAGAATGCACAGTATACATATCAGGAACCAATCAATGTACATACCAGTAGAACTGGTTCACTAGAGAATGAATTCGAACTACCCAATGCTCACATTCAAAATCTAATAATGAACTGTCAAGAAAAATTTTACATCCTTTGTAGAAATCAAAGTCACAACCCAATGTAAAGATTAAATGCTGCCCATTAAAAATGTTGATATAGGTTAGAACTGGAAACAATTTTAGATTTCTAATGTATAGCTGGTAATATCCTACAAACAAACAAGGAACCCCAAAACTTAAAAGGGGGTCAGTGGATGCTACGTAAGTTGTAAGAAAAGCATAAAACCTGTATAAATTCAGTTTGAAAACAAACAATAACAAGTAAAATAATTTAGTAAACCTCTTAAGAACTTCCCCAGTCAAATTCTGGGGTGGCAAGTGAAAGAGAAAAAGAAACTCCTCTTCAGCTCCAAACCCTAGAACAGAGGGAAACAAAACTATGTACAGTAGTACTTCCAAGGTAGGGGCTAGTTGTGATGTATGACCTGTGTGCTCTTCCCAGTAGCCTCCATGGTAGAGGGACCAGTGTGAGTTAGAGGGAGATCCAATAGCTTCCTGAGAAAATCTCTCCAGTGGAGTTGGTAGTTGCCACTAACCAAGAGACATACTGAGGTGAGAAGTAAGTAACTAAAATTGGAGAAATCAAAGACAGGGATAGAAAAGTAAAAGAAAAAGAAAATAAAATTCAGTTGTCCATCGGGGTAAGCATCAAGCAGGTGCCCACATCCACTTCGCCTCTAAGAATAATTATTTTAATAAAGGAGCCCACCATAATACATACTCCTTATGCTGTGAGGAAAGAAAACAACCCTGACATTCCATAGTTCTAGGAGCTGTATGTGAGATTTATGAATTCCTAAAATAACATCCCCTAAAGAAAGAAAAAAAATAATTATCCTCTGATGCTGGATAATGCTATCAAAAGATATCCATAGTTGTTTGCTGAGTATATAATAAAACGAACATACCTAGGATGCCCACATTCAATTTGCTAAGAGCTCTTAGCCATGAAACTTAATAAAACATCGCCATCTTGTGGCCATTCACTAATAATACATCAACTACTTACAATAATAAGATATTTGCCACATTCTGTTGAATCTATTAAAGTAAATAAATTGCACATCCATGCATTGAACGTCTTCAAATAGAGTAGTCAGGTAACATGTAAAGGAATAGATCCTAGCGAGCTGTGCACAATTGTGCCGAGCAAGAAAACCTATAGGAAAATGAAGAAGTCTCTACAGTTCTCTGTACTGGCTAAACAATTAGGGTTTCAGTGTTTTGGAGTGCTGGTCTGTTCCAAAGATCAAGTACCATAACGGCAGATCTCCTATGGTATGGTATGGTATGGTGGTGGGGGGGTGGAGAAAGACAACTGAAAGAAAACCACCTTCAGAGAGAAGTGTATAGTTTGAGGAGTGTTGAGCTGGCTCTGCAAAACACAGTCCATTCAAACACAGACCACAATTTAACAGAGTATTCAGGCTCAGCTCTTTCTGTCAATACAGTTTAACAGTAAAATGCTGTTCAATACTTTAGCTGCACCAACATCACATTTCCCATTTTAACACTTCACTCCCTTTTAAAGGCATGGTGAAGTGATCAGGAGCTACGGTAATGACAGTGTCCACTGGGAGGAAATATTTAGCCTTTCTCCCCAGACATCTTAGGCTGCCTTCATAGGAACCATAGAGTCAAGCTCCCCCCACATCATAACTCACACAGCAAATAACTGCTGGTAAAAGTAGCTGATGGGTACTCACGTATTTGAAGAGACCCTCTGAAACCTATTCAGGTGTGCCAAATGATCTTGTGTAGTGTGAAGAGTTGGATTAAGTCTGGAGCCAATCAGAGATTTAGTAGGTATCTGGCATCAAGGAAGACATTGTGCAGTCTGTGCTTTTTGTGAGGTAGGGTCATCAGGCAGAAGACCTCTAACCAGAATATCTTCCTTTGCTTCCGTGGCCAAAGTATATTCCTTGTTGCCCTCTTTATAGAAAACAACCAGTCACACTGGATAGGGTGTTCTGAAGTGTAATTGATGTCACTGAAGTTGCTGCAGCAAGGGAATATACTCTTTACGAAGTTTTATAGTACAGTATCTGGTGTGCAATCATTTTCAAAGAACAGACTGATAGTGCCATAAAAAACGTGCTTCTTTTGCCAGGCTTTTTGTAGGACATGCTCTTTTGTAGTATAACTCTGAAAGTGAATGATTATTGAGTGTGATCATGCTGTAGGCGAAGTCGGCTTAGGACTCGGGGCCCGATGCACCCTCTCTATATTCAGTGGCAGGGTGTCTGGCAACTCAAGGGCCATACAAAGAAAAGGCTCAATGAAGGCCTGCAGGCTTGAGGCTTCAGAGTCTTCTGGGAGCCAATAAAAGTGAATATTTTTCTGTTAGGCCCATTTTTCAGCATCTTCCTGTTTGGCTATAATAGCTTGCTTGAGAGTCCAAGATTGTTTGAAGGGAGGTTTCCAGATCATCAATTCGATTTTCTGTAGATGTAATCTGTTGCTCACTGTCATTCACCCATTGCTCTAAAAATCTGAATATCTTTTCAGATTTCCCTCAAGGCTTCCTTCATCTCAGATCAGAAGGCTAGTATTTCATAAGTCATTTTGAGGTGGATGTTTTGTTTTCTTCCTTGAGACAAAGTATGTATGGTGTCGGTCTGCTGTAAAGTTAAATCAGAGGCCTGGGATGTTTATGAGTCGGAGCAAGAGAAAGGGGCACAAGAAGGGGTAGCAATGGGTTGGAGGATGGGAGAGAAAGGATGGTTAACACGAGTAGCATTCAAAGTAAGAAGGAGATGCTTCAAAGGAGTTGGTGCTTGGTTCTAAACAGCAGACCAACAAAGCAACACAAAGACCAGCACAACAACCAGATATCAGAATCATTTAGGGAAAAAAAATGGACATTTACTTGTGGACTAAGATATATTTAGTTAAATGTCAGTAACCCCCCCCCCCACAATGGTGGGGCTTAGCTTTGAGCCACCAGAAACTCAGGGTGGGTCTGCCATTCCAGCCTGCATTCTCTGACTGAAACTGGTGTTGGGAACCAGATGGTAAAGTGGAAATTGAAGAAGATATTTTCCCTGTGTTCCATTCCAGTGATGAAAGGTGTACTCCAGCGTTCAAACAGCAAAACTGCTCAGATGTTTGACTGGACCACTGCTGACATTGCAGATGTACCAGCCTCAGTTTCAGGAAGGCTGAGCATAATGAACTGACAGCCATCATTCTTGACAAGCTGATCATTAAAATAAGTAACTTTGCACTTCAGTGCCTTTGCAACAGCATGGGCATCACCACCTTGGAGACCCTTGACTTTAGGGACCATCCAGTCAGAGCCCGACAGCTACAAAAAGAAATACCTGAAGCACTCGGAGCCAGAGTGGCAGTGTGCTTGGTGCCCTTTTTGCACCAATTCTGAGTCAAGTACTCCTGCTATGAGTGACTGCTAGCACAAACAGCCAATGTGTAGTCAGAATGTCTCAAGTCTGTACTAGAATCTTGCCACTAGCTATGAAGGGTTTCAGTCAGTCCTGCTCAGGCATCTGAAGGAGGCAGACATACTGAGAGAGAGAGAGAGAGAGAGAGAGAGAGAAGAGAGAGAGAGAGAGAGAGAAAGAAAGAGAGAGCTGAAGTTCTAACTGAATTGAGAGCCAATGGTTGCTGCTTTGTTGTCAAATATTGCTGAAGTTCAGTACAAACTGAACCACTGCTAATTGCTGCAGTGAGTGCTGTTGCAATATATTTTCAGGGACTGCTACTGGAATTTAAGAGGTAGGAGATCAGCCCCTCTTAACTCTGCCGGTTTTCTCTTTTGCATTACTAATTCCCTGTTGGATTACAATTGCCTTGGTTTTATAAACTGCTAGTAAAACTCAGTTGGTGGGATTATTTATTGCTGCAAGCTTACAGTAAATCTTTAAGTGCACCAAAACAACATCCTCGACAATGGGACATCAGGCCTACAACTGCACATTTAGTCTGGGTACCCAGTAACTGATTAGAACTTCAGTAATTTAAGTATTTTAAAAGTAAAGTCATTTGCTAGGATAGTTAATACTGTGGGACTGCATTACTGCGGCAAGTGAGCCTAAAAGTACACTTGGCAGCAGGACCCCTTGTGTGATGTGAGAAGGTCGTGTTTGCATCAGAGGGGTTTGTACAGTACTACTGATATTCAAAATATCTGCCTATTGTTTAACCACCTTTATTTTTGCAGGGCTTAATTGCAGTAAATAATGTCCTGTAGTTATTTTCATTAATTCTGTGTGCAACAAATTGTGTTTTTGCTAAATCTAAGTCTTGCTTTTGGTTGGTCTCGGTGGGGGGGGGTCTGTAACCTATGGAGATGCCGACTAGTACTTCAATCTAGGGGACAGTATTGCACAGTTGACCTGGCCCACTTATCTTTCTCTCAGTGGAGGCACTGCACTGTGTACAATGCTTTCCAAGAATGACCCCCCAAACTGAGGAGTCTATTGAATCCAGGCTCCTCAATCTTTTTTGTATTTCCTACGTGCCAAAGGCAGGGGTAGTAATCATGAGTAACAAGTAACTTCTGTATGGCAAATCAGTTACATGCACAACCTTTCTTCAGAGCTAAATTTGATTTGTGCAACAGCAGGCATACAAAAGTAGGTCCAGTGGGTCACCTGATATGCATGGTGCTAAAGTGCTTTTTTTTTCAAAGTCTACTGATCCATTACAGGCAATTCACTTTTAAACAACACTCTTCAAGAAGTACTGAATACTGAAAGCTGGCCTGGTGGCACTGAGGGCTGAGGCACTGGATGCCTTACCTTGTGCTATGTCGGCAACCTGTGTTTGGGAGCGATCACGAGCCGCTGGGGGTCAGCAGGGGAGGAGAGGGATCAAGCATCTGAGGGACTGCTCTCCCTCTCCAGGGAGGGGGACTCCAGTGATCAGTGCACTTCTGGCCCCTAGCGGAGACTGAGGGGCAGTGCATCGATGCTGTGTACTAAGGGGGGCTGAGATGGAGTGGGTGCTGGGAGGAGCTTGTGTGGACATGTGCGTGCTCCTTCCACTGGCGTCATTGCACACCCACTATGTAAGGGGAGTACAAGGAAAAGGAAAAGACGTCCTAGGATGCGGCAGCTTGATGGCCATCCAACGGGTGCCCTAGCTTCAGGGGCATCACCAAACTGGATCCGGACTGGTGGGAGAGTTGGGGGCTCCCCACCACCCCACCATGGGGGGAAAGCCGCGGGGGGAAAGGTGAGGGCCCTAATAGGAGCTGGAGGCAGACTGGACAGTGGCCAGAAAACAAGGAAGTGCAAACAGACTAGCTGACCAGGACCCAGGGGAGAAAAGAGTAAACAAAACAAAAAACAAAAAAAGAAGCGTACTGAAATTTTATAACATAGTAATATAAAACCTGCTCAGTGTCAGCAACAGTTACCTTACATAAACAGCAAAGTGTGAAGTGACAAAAAGTACAGCAATACTAAATACATATTAAAGCGAACCTTTCTTGATGCATTTAAAAGCAAACAGGAAGCTCTTTTACCTTCATAGGAGTTCTTTTGCAACCAAGATTAATTTTTTGAAAAGTTGTCCCTAAGGAAGGGAAGAGATTATAATTTGCTCCCGAGGGGCTCATCGCTTGATCCCTTCCACTTCCTGGTTGCTGGTCATGCACCTGCACCCTGACATTTTGTGACGTCTGAATAGGGAGAGCCCAGAGGCATATTCCACACAGTCTTTGGAGCGAAGTTTTATTTTTACAGATCTGACCTGAAGTTTTGAAAAATGAGCCAGCACTCAACTAACTATGGTCTTTTTTAGCTAAGCACTGGCTTTCATTTTTTCCAAAGCTCAGGTTAAGGAACATAAAAATGAATCAGAAATGCCACTCCATAGATTTGTGTGGAGTGTGCCCCCAGTCTCTCCCTATTCAGACGTCACAAAATGTCAGACCGTGGGGGGATGACCAGCTAATGGGAAGTGGAAGGGATCGAGCAGCGAGCCCCTCAGGGACAAATTATGATCCCATCCCTTCCTTAGGGGCAACTTTTAAAAAAGGTTAATCTTGGTTGAAGATGAATTCCCATGAAAGAAAGGGAGCTTCCTGTTTGTTTCTGACTGTTTTGAATTTTACGGGGATAGGTTCTCTGTACAAACAGCATACGCATAAAAATTTACAACACTATAAATAGTGATGTAAATGACATGTTTATTTGCTAAACTATTCAAGGAAAAAAGGCAAGTCTTCCAGTGCAGTTCCTACTCTTAAAGAGAGCAAATAGTTACCACACATATAATTGACCAAGCAATACAGAGGTACTCCATTATTTTCAGAGGAAGAGAGCCAGTTCAATCCTCTGTTTAGTCCTGGTCACACAGTGGCTCCCATTCTGAAAATCCAAAAGTTCTCTCTTCGTCTAAGAACTGAGCAGTGAATCTGTAGTGCCCCAGAGTATGGAGGCACCCCAGAAAATATAATTGAATAAATAAGGTGCCCTAGAGACCCCGTCTAGGTGGGCATTATATGGGTTATGTACAGGGGTCCCCTCCTTACTGTATGTTCCCCTTCCCTATCATGCCAGGCAGGGCAGTGTAAATAGAAAGAAAAGTAAAAAAGTTTCTTCTCTGCTACCTGCTCCTTACAAAAAGATAGCTTTTATTGCAATAGTCACTTGATCCACTGGAAAAATAAGAGGTTATTCGGTTTCAATATACAAGACAAAGGCATTTAGAATGATTATCTGCACTACACGCTTCTAGTGATGGAAGGCAACTATATAAGTACAGTTGAAGCTGCTTAAAGGGGACTGCTCGGTGGCTACAACATTGTCTCCTATAAGCGGTCGTCCCCATAAAGAGAAGCAGTTCAGTAGATACCGGGAACATACACATACACACACCCACAAGGCGCAAAATACACAAAACATAGACACAGCAGCAAGTTTGGTGAATTACAGCTCTTTTGTGAACAACTGCTGCTTGTGTCTTAAAAAAAAACATTTCATTCTTCAAAAGTAAAAAAAAACAAAAACTGTGATTTTAAGTTTAAAAAGAGTGCACTTATCTTCCCAAGGAATCGCTCGCTGCATATTCACCCACAAGCCTTCGTTCCATTCAATAATCTTCCTTTGTCTTGTTTCAGCTGCCATTGAGTTGATAATCTCCCCCTCCAATCTGAAAAGCTGCTCTAGTGCATCTGTCTTCCCATTAAGCAGACAGCAGTCTTTCTATAGTGCGATGTGCTCCATGGCTTCTCGATTGGAGACAGAAGCAGGTGCTAAGTCACAGATCATCTGGATTGTAAGCTCTCCCTCTGTCGCCTCATTCACGTCGATGTCAACGAACAACCCAAATTCCTCTTCTGTGAATGTAACAGGTAAGGGCACATCTGCTAGGGTGTTTTCCCTGTCTCCAACTTGGTATTGCTACCGCTATCAATCTTGAACCCTGCTTTTTGAAAGAAATTAAAGATTGTGCTTTGTTTGATGGAGGTCCACTTTATGGTTAGATGAGGCACACATATACCGTAAATAGCAACAACAGCAGTTGAAAGCAGTACTGAATACAGGGATTAACTGAAAGAGACCTTTTTTTATATTTAATGGGTCTGCCAGTTAGTACATGAGTAGGTGCTAATGACCGCTAATAAGCAGTTAACTGCAGCTGGCGAAAATTATTGTCCCCTTAAACAGGAGATGCCGTGCCCTTTAAAAGAAGTAAACAACATGAGATTAATAGCCACTACATCGGTGCCGCAGGGAGCATCCCCTTTAAGCGAATGTCCCCTTTAACTGCTTCCCGATTAAGTGGCTTATACTGTACTAAATACAGTGGATGTATGGATAGGCACTGATAGATATCAATAGGTAATATACACTCTAAAGGGTCACCCAGTGCCCTATATCTGCAGACGTTAGCAGTAGTAGCTTTACCAATACCTATCCACCTTGGCCAAGGGTAATTAGAAATAGACCAGTTTATGGTATGACAGTCCAGTAAGAGGAACAGTCTTTTCGGTGCGGAGCAGGTGGTGGCTAGCTAGCTTGAATGGTTGGCACAGTAGCTTAGTGACTGATCGGTCTCGTTGGCTGGCAAGAAAGCTGAAAGCAACAAGAGGAAGAAGATGAGGGGAATGAAGAAGATGAAGGAGGAAAGCTGGTCCAGAAGCTGAAGATGCAGGTGATGAAAGGATGGAGGATGGTTGCGGCAATGTCCTTCTGCTGCAATGGAGGGTTCTCTGAATGGCCGCTGATGAGTTGCTGCCCAGCCAAAGAAGAGAGCTATGGCCACCTAGGAGAAGTAAAATAAAAAACGGGCAATATTCTAACCACATACTGTGGAGGGGACCTTACTACCTTGAGCCGGGCTGGCTCCTAGGCTGACTATACTGGGGGAGCTAACTATTTCTACACTGGCTACTGCAGTCTTCAACATCTTTGGAGGTTGTTGGCAGGCTGGAAGGGAGTGACTAGAAGCTTGGCCAGGTGAAAGGAAGGTAGCCCCTCTAGACTCAGGGTGCCGGCACTTGCAGTCTATTATAGGGTAATTAGTTCAGGAGGTGGGACTACCATAGCTGGGCAGTCCGTCAGCTCCCCCATGGCAACAACTCAGTCTGGGGCAGGAAAGGGAACTGAGGTAGCTGAACACAGTTGGTGGTGGGGCAGGCAGTTCAAGCCCCAAGGTGGAACAGTTTAGGAACCAACTGATCGAGATGCAGGGCAAACAAGTTCAGCCCCAGTGCAAATTGTTGTCTTCAGTGGGTGCAGGGCAGGCAGTCCAAGCCCTGCTATGCTTTCATTTAGTCCCTGAGTCAAACAGTCCAGCTGTTTGGGGTCAATAACATCCCAGGGTGCAACCCAGGGGAAGCATTGCAATTGGCAATTACACAATAATTAACCTTTTTCTTTTACAAGGTACTGGGTTTTCTTATGACCAGGGTCTGAGTGACAGGCAGCACAGCATAGGCCTGGCCATCACCACAGTCCGCAGGCACACCAGCTACCAGCAAGCAGCCCAGGATGCAGAATGGGATGGTGGATAGGGGATAGTTGGAGCTCCCAGTGAAGGGGCTAGAGCCTCTGGGGCGACTTCCTCCAAAATGGGGGTAATGGCCCTTTAAATCCTAGTGGGATCCACTTTTGGTCTTCCAGGCCTGAAAGGGAATTGCCTAGGCCTGGCTCACACCCTTAGTAACTGCATAAGGGGGTTGCGGCTGAGCTATGCAGTGGGCCCAGCCTTAGCTCTGTCCCTTATAACTATTAATTTTCAGGCTGCATCCTAACTATGCAGGGCCTTATTGCCAGCCCCACCCTTGCCCTTGTGGTGAAGCTGTGGCTGATTCCTCTCCTTCTTAACCCACTCTAGACTCCCCTGCTGTCCCTCTGGCTGCCTTTCCTTCTGTGGGGCACTGTTCTGGCACCAAACCTAAACCCTGGGGCTCAAGGCACATGGTGCCACCTTATTATCTTTAAGTGGGTGTTGTGCCCACTTGCTACCTCCTTGCTTCATCCCTCGGTTCCCCTCTGTTTATCTTTGGACACTTTGTCCACTTGTTCCTCTGTCAAGGCACCCTCGGTGCTAAATAAAATCATTTTTGGGCTTGCAGCCCTCTCACCACCTGGCCTGGGTCCTCTGCTCCCCTTCAGATCTGTGGTGGTGTTTGTGGTGAAGGTCAGGGAGCCACGCTCCCACCCAATGTTCTTTTCTCCCCTCTGCAGCCACAGGGCAGAAGTACTGTAGTCTGGGTGCTGCTTTCCACCTGGACATACATTGCTGCTGCACCTTGCAGTCCATTCCTCCCAATGGTCACTTCCTCCTCCAATGAGGTGCGGACTACAAAACAGCAAGGAGTCCACGACTGCTGCAGCACTGTAGGCGCTTGCTTCAGGGACTGGGAGGAAATAAAAAAACATGCCTAGCTACTGGGGAAGGCTGAGGAAAGACTCTGCCTCTGCTGGGGTTTGGGGCAACCTCTGTGATGGCCGACGGGCAGTCAGAAGTACAAAACTCAACCCAAAAAGAAAATAACAAAAGGAAAAAGGCAAAAATCCTAGCGGGCACAGCACCGGATTGGAGGCACTACCCCAGCAGGCATCTGGCTTGGGAACCAGCAACAAGGGGGAGGGATGCAACCAGGAGCCCCAACCAAGGGGAAGGAAAGAGGGAAAAATATATATAATAAAAAAAAAAACACTACTTCTGCCAAATGATTGAGGGCGACCCTGCCAACAAGTGGCTGGCCCTAGAGGCAGCAACCGAGGGGACCAAGAGACCACATCCACCCCGCTGGGCCCTGGAACTTATGGCCAGAAGGGAGGACAGAAAGACTGCAAGGGCCACCCCAGAGAGGGTGTATAACCAGCCATCCACTAACAAGACCCTGCAAAATCCACCAGCAATGAGGTCAACCCACCATCTTGGGGCAGAGGACTCAAGGGAGCTTACCCTATGGGACTGCTGCTGCTGGATGTCAGAAGGACTGCTGGACCCCTTCAGGCTGGAAGATGACTGCTGCTATGGCTAAAGACCCTCAGGACCCCTAGCTACAGAGGAGCAGCCACCAAGGAGCTACAGACCCGAGCTTCAGGTACAGCCTCCAGGCATCTGTACTCTTGTGCTCTCCACTCTGTCAGCCACCCAGTCCAGACCTGCCATCTGGCTAGCAGAAAAGGCCTTTTCTAGCCTAGGGGTGGAACTGGCTTTTGGCCAGATGATTGGATCCCTGGGGCTTGGATCAGCCCCTTTGGCTGATTTATGGTCCCTTTAGGCATTGGCCGGAGCCCTGGCCTGGCCAGGACAAAGGATCCAGTGCAGTAAGGCTCCAGGAGAGGAGGGGGAGAAGGGGGGGACAGAGACAAGAAGTGGACAGCCAGCTAGCATGGTCAGCAAGCCAGCTGGCTGCGTATGGGGTGGGTGGGAGGTTAACCCTTTCCTTCCCTGAGATTTTCCCTGGTCTGCTTGCAGACTCACTTTGGGGCACTACACCAGAACCAGAACCTAGAGTCATTGTTTAGAAAAAAGTATCCTTTTTTCAGCGGTGTTCATGGCTGGTGATGAGCAGGGCAGGAGCAGGAATGAGAGAGCAACAAGAACCTGGGCTTACCTGGGTATTGAAGCTGGTTTCATCAGGTCTGCTGTGGTGCCTCTCCTCCGCTCCGCAGCTGAAGACAGCAGTGGTTCAGTGGTGCACTCTGGTGTCCAGTGCCCAAGTTGCAGCCGAACGTAGCAGCACCCCCAACCATGGTGTGGGCTCAGTTGCCCCGTTTGTTATTTTTTTAAAGTAAAGTTGGAACGGTCCCTTGGTGGTGGTGTGGAAGAGCCACATCAGAAGAGAGCAACAGCAATGTGTGTTGGGCGTGCCGAGGCCCCCAGCCACCTGAGTCCTGCCTGAATCAGTCCCTCCCACTGCCAGTACCTTCCAACTCCCTTACCAGATGTCTTCAACCCGGGCCGGGGTGGTGAGTTGGCGGCAGCACAGGAGGAGTGCTGACTGCCTGTAAAATAAGTAAAATTGTGGGAAAAAGTTTACTGTTAAGCATGTCTGAGAGTGCAAGAAGGGCCAAGCGCCAAAGAGAGGGCGGGTCCAGGGACTCTAGATTTAAATAAATAAATAAATAAATATTCAATGGCCATAGCGATGCCCAAAGGAGAGGCCAGGGCACAGAAAACCCTGAGTTAAGTTTAAATATTTATGAGCAAAGCTCCCGGACCAGAG
This sequence comes from Neoceratodus forsteri, assembly GCA_016271365.2. Taxonomy (NCBI): domain Eukaryota; kingdom Metazoa; phylum Chordata; order Ceratodontiformes; family Ceratodontidae; genus Neoceratodus; species Neoceratodus forsteri. The sequence continues at coordinate 755,291,523 of CM057451.1, forward strand.
CAAGGGCGGGGCTAGGGCAGAAAGGCCCCAACTGAGGCAAATTATTGTTTAAAAGGGCAGCTCCTAGGGGAGCTGTACTTAAAAAGGACAACGCTCTGAGAAAGGGTTAGGAGGGGCCCAGTATGGTAAACTCCTGCAGTGTGAAGGGGCCCAGCAAGGGAAGGCCGATAGTTAAAGGGGGCTCAGCAGAGCATGCCCCACAAGTTAAAGAAATAGGGGTCCAACAGGGCATTTTGGGGCATCCTATAGTGGCAATAAGATAGAAAACTGTCAGAACTGTATTCCATTGCCTGAAAACTGTCTGAACTGTATTACATTACCTGAAAACTGTCTGAACTGTATTACAGTGCCTGAAATCTATTTGAACTGGTCAATTGACCAAAGCCATTTGTTTGCCTTTGCAACTGGCCGATTACCCCTGGAACTGATCAATTGCTCCAAAGCCATTTCTGTGCCCTTGCAACTGGTCAATTGCTCCTGGAACTGTTCAATTGCCCCCAAAACTGGTCAATTTCCCCTGGAACTGGCCAATTGCCCCTGGAACTAGTCGATTTCCCCAAACCTGTTGTATGACTGCAATTGCTCCAAGTTGCAGTTGCATGGTAGTGTACCAGCATCTTGTACTAAGTGAATTCCTGAATCAGTCTTCAGCAGCCTTCAAAGGGCATTCAGCAAGTGTATTCCTGAATCAGTCTTCAGCTGCCTTCGAAGGGTGTTCAGCAAGTGCTTTCCTGAATCAGTCTTCAGCAGCCTTAGACAGGCGTCCAGCAAGTGAATTCCAGAATCAGTCTGCAGCACGATCTTCCAAAGATCCTCATCCATGGCCGTACCCCTGCAATGTCACGTTTGTTGTTTTCCACTAGAAACAGTTTACGTTCAGGCCCTGTGCCAATCTTGTTGTCCATTTTGTTGTTTTCTTTCTTTATCTCAGGTTCTTCAGGATCTTCTGTTGCTCATCCCCAAACCAATGTCCCATTTGTTGTTTTACGTTTATCCTTGGCTCGTCCACCCTTGGCACCCAGAAATCCACCATCTGCCTGGCTTCCAGAGATATCTTCATCCTGGTCCTCAGTTTATGTGAGGTCCTTACAACATTTCTTGCATCTGGCATCATGTCCCAGCTGTCCACAAGAGGGCTGCGGCTGGGTGGTTTCCTGCATCTGGTATTGTGTCTCGGCAGTCCACAAGAGGGCTGTGACAGGGTGACTTCTGCATCTGACGTCTCATCCCGGCTGTCCATCAGAGGACTATGACTGGATCCTTTGTGCTTGTTCTTCACTAATACATTCTGGTGGCCCACCAGTGGGTTTTGTGCCAAAGAGTCCTTGCTTTTGCTCTTCTTTCCTGGCAGACCCCGGTGGGTTTTCAGCTGAAAGAGTTCTCATACTTTATTTGTTCATTGTTTCCGGCAACCCTGGAGAGGGGGTGTAGCCGATGGACCCATGGCCTGTTTAAAAAGCCTCACCACATCCGATTTAGTCCTGCAGACATTTCCATAGCCACACCGGCTGGTGAGTCTGCTTGTTCCCCTTTCAGGATCTTCCTTGTTTTCCCTTTCTTTCTACAACCGATTGATCATCACATGGACGGAGACTTTGATAGCTGTGCACGAATTTCAAATTGTATCATTTTAGAGTCTTACTATAGCTTATTGCAAAAGTTCTTGTGTCTGGAGAACTCCAATAGTAGCCCCAAATTGGAAGAGGTGCACTTCAGGGTTGGGGCAGAGTGCTCATTCAGCCTGTACAGTATAGATGATATAGCAGGCAAAGCTATTCATATAGTCTTTAGAGCTTACAGTACATTTTAGAGTTTACATTAGATATTTACGTTATTACTGCCTAGATAATTATAATGCTGTTCATACTCCCTGTCACCATTACTGTTGGTGTTTTCTTGTATGATCATGTCCTCCTTCTCCTCCTGTCAAATAAACATCTTTGTTTTATCAGACCTCTGTGTATGACTCCTGCCTCCCCTTGCCGAGTGTTTCCATACACCCACCTAGGAACCTATAGTGTTGCCCCACCACGACTCCTGCTGGGGAGTGACACTGGTGCTGGTAGTAAGACAGTTGCATCCACATCTCAGATTGAAGAACTGAAAGGTCTAGCAGAGCACCATCACACATATTCTCTGACCTATCCCTGGATATAGGAGCAGCTAAAGCATTTTCTTCATTATGGTTTTATATGACCCTTAAAGGGTTGTCAATGTTTATCTGTAGCTTTCTTGTAGTCTTAGTCTATATAGTGGCAACCACAGGAACACATAGTTAGATCTACAACCTTCTCTGTGGAGCATGTATTAAATTCTTTAATTGTCTCTCACTTCCCTGTTTTTGGGATTTTCAAACACATAAGTGTCCAAGACAACCCTGAAGCACTTGCATCTACCACATTTTTGGATCTATTCAGCATTGGGGCTAACCATGGGAGTCTTTACTTCGATACTTGTGGTTGGTCCAAATGGATCAGTCTGTCCCTAATGTTCTGGCCACATTGCTATACCATTCTGGGGAGAGACATCACGGATACCCTACAAAGCTTTTTCTGCCCTTACCACCTGCCAATTTTTATTCAGGATCTCGTGCACTTCTACGGCCCAAGGTGAGTAGGCTGTTACAAAATTTGCTTTACTGGGTTTTTTACTTTCCCTTTTTGTTACGCTCTAGGATTTAATTTCCCCCTTTATTCTCCACTATAAGTCATGTGCTTATTTTATGATATTTTCATTATACCCCCTATCTCAAAGCTTGTCTTGCAATTTATTGTACCCTACCTGCATATACTTCCTGTTCACTGCAGTTATGCAGGACTCTGGTGAAATAGGCCTTTAGAATTCCCCTAACAGTATAGGGGGGATGGGAGCTTTCTATGATGGAGGGTGTTGCAGTCTGTTGATTAATGGTATAGCTCTGTGCTAACACCACCCCTTACCATCCTTTTTGATGACACTATTAAGAAAGTTGATCTCATCAAGGCTTTCAGCCACTATGAATTTGAAATTGTTGTTACTCCTTTCCAAAAATGTATGAATTCCCAAAATCCAGACTTGTTTTCCCCCCAAACCACTAGTATAGTGTTTAGAAGGTGTCTCCAGTGGTCAGTCTTATGGTAGAAAGGATTGACCTCTGGATTTAAGGTGAGCTCAATTTCCCATCTGCCCATAAAGAGATTAACATAACTGGGGTTGAAAGAAGCCTCCATTGCCATTCCCTTCTTTTGTCTGATAAGTTATCCTTCAAAGGTCCGTCAAATGTCAGTGTCAGTGGCTCACCATGTAGCACACTCACCTGAGGCCAGGAGATCAGAAGGCTGTGGGGTCTATCTCCACACCAGGCACTTGGGTTAAATCCTAATACTGACACTGTAGTGCAACATGAGGGAGGTGCCACACTCCTGAGGTGCTGTCTTTCGGATGAGATGTTAAACCAAGGTCCCATCTTCTTGTTCTGGTGGTAGCTCAGGTGGATGTTAAAGATCCCATGGCACTTCTCGGAAGAGTAAGGGAATATTCCCAGTGCCCTGGCCAAATTTCCCCCATTCACTAAAAATACCACCAACAGCTTAATCTGGTTCAAGGTCAGTTGGCATTCATTTGTATCCCCCTCCCCCTGGGTCGTGACTGAAAATAGACAGAATTTGTCTAGTGCACTTACCCAATCAACAGAAAACTAAATAAATAAATAAAAAGGGAAATGCACTCCATTTCAAAACTAGAGCTACTGGAGGCACATCTGCCTCATCAAGGAAGTGGGCCATTGCTTTCGGTACTTCATTATGGGGATATTGGTGTATAGTGATGTGACATCAAGTGCCATGAGTCAACTTACCTCTTCAATTGAAAGATTTTCCAGAACATTTTTATTGATGGCTGAGGCCTGGCTGGAGTTCAGTGGGTGGAGCAACAAACCACTCCCCCAACCAGGCCTTAAAAGGCCCTCCTCTGGGTCAATCCACTTTCATTTTCTTCATTGCGGCCGGGAGCGCCGCTCTTCCTCGCTTCCTGCATCTTCTTGAGTTTCTGCCCATTTGTGCGGTCACCTCTGGCCCCCAGCTCCCTCCATCTCTCACTCATTTTGCGGCATTTTTGCCACTTGTCCCCTGCATCCACCCTGCCTCCTGGCTGTTTTCTCCATGTCTTCTCTGTCTGAGCCATTGCTTTTCCCCGGCTCCCCTGCCATTTTATACCCTTCCGGCGGTTTGCCCCTCTGGTCTGCTGCTTCTGCGGCCTGTCCCTCAAATCGTCTTTTTGCCTTTCCCTGCCGCCATCATGTTCTTCTTGATTTCTGCTCTTCTCTCTCTGCCTGCTCCCCATAGCGCTGCTGCACCTGCCTAGTTGGTTCCTCATCGTTCGGGTTGGAACTTCTCCATTCGCCCCCGGCCAGACTACCAGTGCCTCCCTCAGTGTGTGCTCTTTCAGGTGAGCATTTAACCTCCTTTTTCCCTGGTAGACCAGTTTCCTTTCCTGTTCCCCTGCCCTGCATTTTCTCATCGGTACCCTGACTGGCCTGGCATCCCTCTCGGGGCTCAGCCTACCTTGCACCAGGTTAGCTCCACTCCAGACTGCCTTCCTCCTGGTACACTCCAGTACTCTGATGGCATCTCATCCGACACGCCGCTAAGCATCTGTAGCTCGCCTGCTGCCTTCTTTCTCTGCTGCGACTTACCCCTCTCCCTCTCTGCATCACTTTCATTGTCCTACCCTTTAATCATCCTAGCGCGGGGCCTGCCTGTGCAGTGCTTTCTTTATTTAATCGATGCTCTGTCTACAACTACTGGGGTCCGTTTAATTTTTGATTCAGTTGTTCCATCATCTTCGTTCACTGATTTCTAGTTTGGGTGTCCGGATTTGTCTCTGACATTGTCGAGATCAGCTGTTCTCTGCTGCAGCCTCTGTTTTCGCCCTCAACCCCCTCATTCCTGTTTTCATCGGCATTGTATTTCTTTCTTCTCTTGTCTGCCTGCCTGAATCCCCACCCACTGTCATTTCTCATTCCTGTCAGGGTTCTTCTAGTCCTTTCTGGGACTCGTTGGCTTCTCCTCTCCATTTGGGCTCTCATATTTCTTGCTGTCTGCACTTCTTTTGGAGTTTTCTTTTGGGCTCCATGCTTGGCCCATCGCCATTTTCCCTGCTCCGTTCTAGTTTTCTGAACCCTCAGCCCTTTCACATCACCTGGCCTTTAACGCTTCTTGCTCTTGATTCCGCCATAATGCACTTTCTTATTTTCATCCTTTCTGTGTTTCCCCATGGTGGGCACTTGCCCCCCTCCTCCTCCCTTTCCCTCTGCCATCCTTTCCTCTCCTTCTTTGACCTCTGCTTTCTTTTGGGGGCTTCCCTATCCTGCCATCCTGCTATTTCCTCCTGCTAGTCCCTCCTGCTACCACCATACCTTACTCATTCACATCGCCTAATATTCCCTCCTGCATATCGCCTTGCTTACTTGTCTCCTCCTCCAATCCTATTCCCTTGTTCTAGTCAAACCTATTTAGATGTCCTTCTTGTACTGCTTACCTCACTGTCAGCTTCCAGCTTCGCCTGGCTGCTTTTGCTCCTACCTTCATGCAATTCATGCAATGCCCCGGCCATTTTTTCTGACCACGTGCTGAGGCAGATGGACCATGGCAGAGCCACAGGTGCTGTCTTTGTGGACCTATCCAAGGCATTCGACCTGGTTGACCATCACCTCCTCCTCTTTGGCTGCACTGCTGGCACTGCTACATGGTTCTGCAGCTACCTATCCAACAGATAGCAGTCCGTTACCATCGGCAAAACATCCTCAGCTGCCTTCCCTGTACACACTGAAGTCCCCCAGGGATCCATGCTCGGACCTCTGCTTTTTTCAATATCCATCAGTGTTCTCCCCAGGGACAGCCTCAGTTGTAAAGCGCTCCTCTATGCAGACGACCTGGTTCTCTATCATAGTGATAGATCAGTTGAGTCCATCTCCTCCACCCTCACACAAAACTACAGCCATGCCCACCAATGGTTCCTCTCCTACAAACTTCTGGTAAATGAAAAAAAGACCAAGGCTATGCTATTTGTCTCTAAACCTTTTCTCGCCAAGGCCACCAAACACAACTCCACCATTGTAGTGCTTACCCCAGCAGGCCCTCCCCTCAAGATAGTTCAGTCCTTCAAATACCTGGGAATCACCCTTGACCCCTCCTTCTCCTTCACCGAACACGTCAACATTACCATACAGAAAATCCACCAAAAACTAGGCACTGCTTTCCATCTAAAAGATCTCCTTTCTCCTGAGGCGTGCCTTGCCATCGCGTGTGGCAACATACTGCCCCTCATGGACTACTGCTCCCTTGTCTACTCCCTCATATCCGCTATTCAGTGATCACAGCTAACTTTGACTTACAACTCTATCTGCTGGTTTGTCCTTCAAGCCCCTTACCAGACCCACCATTGCTCTCTCTACCAGTCCCTAGGGTGGGTCCCTATACAGGAACGTTTTGACTATGCTCTTGGCTGCCTAGTGGACAACTCACTCAGGAACTGGGACCAGTCCCCCTATGCAAAACTCCTGATTGAAAGAGTGGCTTCAAGGTTGCTTAGGACATCCTCTCTCCCCCCGCTAGAAGTGCCATGTGCCTCCACTGCCATGAGTATGAGAGCTTTCTCCATCTCAGCTCCCTCCAAATGGAACAAGCTCCCACCATTAGTCTGCTTGTCTTCCTCCCACATAGCTTTCAAATGCAACCTAAAGACCTGGCTCTCGACTTTGGCAAGCTGCCATTGCACCCTAAAATAACCTTGGGCCTTGTAGCCTGCCTTCCCCTCTGGGTTTTACCATGCCTCTCCTCTTGCATCTTCTGCTCACTCCCCTGTCACCCTTCCTTTCCCATACAAATCCCTCTCACTTCCCTCACAATTTGATTCCTAGCTGCCCTGCCATTGTTTTTATTACCTGAACTGTATGTATACAAAACTTGCACCATTTTTGCCTACTGTAAGACAATCCTAATGTTATTGTATATAATCATTAATCTGCTGTACTTTTACCACCCCTCGTTCTCAGGGTGTATACTAATGCTCTGTATGTACCAATGTCATTTTCTTTTCTTCTGTGTTGCTTTTATTAACCTACACAGTATGTATATAAAACCTCACTAATTGTCTACTGTAAAGCAATCCTATGTTATTGTATATAATCATGTATCTGTTGTACTTTTATTTTCCTACCACCCCTTGTCTTGGGGTGTGTACTAATGCTTTGATGTACCAATGTCACTTTTTCTGTCATGTTTGTTGCCACTTCATTGGCCTGGGTCATGCCTGAAAATGGTCCTCTGGATTAGTGCACCTACCCGGTTACCAAAGACATAAATAAATAAATGAATAAATGATTAAATAAATTCTATCTATTCCTAATTTGGCTGTCAATGGAGCCGGTTGGCATGCACTCCAGTAGTTACCAATTATGGGTAGCTTCCTCATGAAACATAGAAACACAGAATTTGATGGCAGATAAGGACCGCTTGGCCCACCTAGTCTGCCCATTTTCCTACCTAACGGATAAGCTGCAGATCCTAGTTAACCAACAGCCTACTTCCTCCTACCCCCCACTAGAATTGCCTTATGTCCGTCCCATGTATTCTTGAATTCCTCCACTGTTTTTGACTCTACGACCTCCTCAGGAAGGCTGTTCCATGTATCCACAACCCTTTCTGGGAAGAAATACTTCCTCACATTACCTCTGAGCTGTCCCCCCTCTATCTTCAAATTGTGCCCCCTTGTTTTTGCACATCTCTTTTTCTGAAAGATGCTACCCTCTTGGACTTTGTTGATTCCTTTGAGGTATTTGAAAGTTTCTATCATGTCCCCCCCTCTCCCTCCTTTCCTCGAGGCTATCCATCTTTAGTTCCTTTAGTCTTTCTTCATACGTCTTCTGATGCAGACCCTGCATTATTTTGATTGCCCTCCTCTGGACAGCCTCCACCCTGTCTATGTCTTTGCGGAGATGCGGTCTCCAGAACTGTACACAGTACTCCAGATGTGGTCTTACCAACTGTCTGTACTGAGGGCCAACAACTTCCTGTTTTCTACTGGTGATGCCTCTCCCTATGCATCCCAGTATCCCCCCAGCCCTCTTTACTGCCTTCTCACATTGCTGGCCCACCTTTAGGTCATCTGATATGACTACCCCAGGTCCCTTTCCATTTTTGTTGTTGTCAGTATCTCACCCTCCATCGTGTACTCTTCACCTGGGTTTTTGTTTCCCAGGTGCATTACTTTGCACTTCTTTGCATTGAATCTAAGCTGCCATACATTTGACCATTCCTCAAACCTTGCCAAGTCCCTTTTCATCCTTTCCACACCACCTTGTGTATCAACCCTGTTGCAGATCTTTGTGTCATCTGCAAAGAGACATACTTTCCCTTTCAGTCCCTCTACAATGTCACCTATAAAGACATTAAAAAGGACCGGCCCCAGTACTGAACCCTGTGGTACCCCACTAGTAACCCTCCTTTCTTCACTGCGGACTCCATTTACTATTACCCACTGTGTTCTGTTGTCCAACCAGTGTTTACCCAGGTTACCACCTTGGAACCCACTGCCAGGCTGGCTAATTTGTTTATTAATCTTTTGTGCGGGACTGTGTCAAATGCCTTGCTAAAGTCTAGGTAGGCCATGTCCACAGCCCCTCCCTGGTCTACTGCTTTGGTCACCCAGACAAAGAAATCAATTAGATTTGTCTGACATGACCTTTCCACTGTGAATCCATGCTGCCTTGGGTCCTGTGCCCCACTGGCCTCTAGGTACTCAACAGTTCTTTCCTTCAGAAGTGATTCCATCATTTTCCCTACCACTGAGGTCAAACTAACAGGTCTGTAGTTTCCTGCCTCTGTCTTGCTCCCACTTTTGTGAAGGGGAATCACATCCGCCCTCCTCCAGTCCTCAGGTACCACACTATCCTCCCATGATTTATTAAAAGGGTAGTCAGTGGTGTTACTAGTTCTTCCTTAGTTCTTTTAGAATTCTGGGGTGAATCCATCAGGCCCCATTGCTTTATCCACCTTAAGTTTTAAGAGTTCTTTCAGAACCCTTTCTTCTGTGAAAGGACTAATATCAACCCCCATCCAGAGTGCTTCTATTGACCGGATTAGGTATTTCCCCCTGCTTTTCCATTGTGAATACTGAGCAGAAGTATTCATTTAGTATCCCTGCTTTTTCACTGACGCTGTCTGCCCAACCACCTTCCTCTTTGTTCAGCCTCAGTATCCCTGCTTTAGTCTTTCTTTGCTCCCTAATATACCTTTAAAAGGTTTTATCCCCCTTCTTAACTGAGTTGGCTATCTTTTCCTCGGTTTGGGCCTTTGCTATTCTGACTGCCTTACCCGCTTCCTTCTGTTTTAACTGGTACTTCTCTGTCCTGCTCCTTCTGTGTTTCCTTATACTTCCTGAATGCTATATTTTTCTCCCTTACCTTCCGCACCACTTCTTTTGAGAACCATAGTATTTTTTTCTTTCATTTTGATTTGTTCATTTGCTTCACACAAAGGCGTGTTGCCTCTGTGATGGCGGTTTTGATGTTTCCCCATTGTTGCTCCACCCCACCTTCTTGCCTGTTTGCTAGTACTTTTCTGAGACACTCTCACATTTTGACAAAATCAGCCCTCCTGAAGTCCAGTACCTTCACTTTTGTGTGGCTTGACTCTACAGCTAAGTTTATCGTGAACCACACTGTTTGGTGGTCACTTGTTCCCAGATGGCTACCCACTTCAAGATCAGAGATCCTCTCTCCGTCCCCATTTGAGAGTACCAGGTCTAAGATTGCTCTCTCCCGAGTGGGTTCCAAAACTATCTGTCAGAGGCTTGCCCCCGTAGGGCATTGAGAATGGCCCTGCTCTTGGATGTGGCTGCAGCAAAGGTGCTCCAGTCAACGTCTGGCATATTCAGGTCCCCCATCAGCAATATCTCCCCTTTCTCTGCCATCCCAAGGATGCCTTCTATCATTTCCTTGTCCATTTCCTCCCCCTGAAACGAGGGTCTGTATACAACCCCTGTGCGGATTGTGGAGCCATTTCCGGTCTCCAGGGTGACCCACAGTGCCTCCTCTCCTCCCTGTTTACCCTTTAGCTCTGTTGCTTTGATCCCTTCCCTTACATAGAGAGTTACTCCTCCTCCTCCTCTTCTTCCCTCCCTGTCCCTCCTGTAGATTGTGTACCCTGGTATGTTGACATCCCAGTCATGGTTCTGTGTGTACCATGTTTCTGTGACTGCCACAATATGACATGAGTATGGTTCTCCTTCACGCAGTCCAACCTCAGGGTCTATTCATTCACTTTCATTAATTGAGCATACCTCTCATTGGGTCTTATGCTACCTCATCAAACTGCTGAACTCCTGTGGTTATTATCACCATCAGTCTCCTCCTGTCTGCATCCAGGTATCCCTCACTCATCTGATCTTTCTGTGGGTCTACTCCTTCACATTGACTACTCGGGCATAACTCTCTCAGGTCCAGCCTACCTCGACTTGACCTGCTCTCCACTCAGAGACATGCCTTCTGTGTCTATTGCCCCTTGGCTTGGGGCTAGCTGTATTGTCCTCTCATCATCTGGGCCCCTTTAGCTGCCCGGGTGGGTTCGGAGGCACCCTCTCTGCCATTCTCTATCTAACCGCCTCTGGTTCACCTGGTCTGTTTCATAGACTCACGTAGGCCAGCTGAGTGCCTCAGCAGTTATCTCTCCTCTCTTACTTTTGAGCGTCTAGTTGCAGAGACATTGCTCGCAACCCTCAACAGCTGTTCCTTTAGAAGGACAGAGTGACAGCTTCCTCTAAATTGGAATATTTTTCTCCTCCCTCGATTTCAACTCTAAATTGCAGTAGCTGAGCCATCACTAATTAAAACATCCTTCAGCCTGGAGGGAAGGTGACCTAGGCCTTGGATCCCCAGAGATTTCCTCCTCAAAGGTTTTTTTTTCCTCTCCTCCATACCAGTGGTCATAATATTAGATAGGGTTGGAGTTTCCTTAGGTTCCATAGTTTAGTTGTGTTGTTGGACGGAGTCAGATGGTGGCCCGACTGTTCCCTCTCTCCTTAGGAAGCCCCGTCCTTCTTCATCATATCAGATTCCATTCTACTACATATTTCTCATTGCCTCCCATCTCTCTCTCTCATCCTACCCATCAGTATATCTTGATAGTCATCTGTTCTTAAGATTATTTTGACTTCTCACCTCTTGCTCGACACCCTTTTGGGTATTCTTTTTTGGGCTCCTTCCTAAGCTACCTTTAGCCAAGGGATTATTCCTGCAGTACCTATAGGGGAGAACCCTCCTCTAGGGTTCCTTGCAATGTACCCATATAGGGTGGTATATCCCATGGACAGAGAGGAGAACAGCCACAATGTATCGAAGTCATACAAGCATACATCTCATCCAGTTGCGCAAGCCCATTGAAACTGACGGCTGAGGGCTGGCCGGAGTTCAATGGGTGGAGAAACAAACCACTCCCCCAACCAGGCCTTAAAAGGCCCTCCTCCAGGCCAGTTCTCATTTGTTTTCTTCATTGCCCCACCATCCACTTCTCCTCCTCCAGCGGCTAGTCTCTCTTTCCCATGGGCTCCTTTCTAAGCTACCTTTAGCCAAGGGAATTATTCCCGCGGCTCCTATAGGGGGAACCCTTCTCTAGGGTTCCTTGCATTGTACCCCTACAGGGTGGAATAAGCCATGGATAGAGAGGTGAACAGCCACAATCTACCAACGTCACACAAGCATACATCTCATCCAGTTGCGCAAGCCCATTAAAAATATCTCAGGTCTTTAATACAGCTTCTTCTTTTTTTTTCCAATTTTTTGGTAACCAGGTAAGGCACACTAGGCCCAAGTGTCTGTTTTCAGGGGCAACTCTGGAGCTCTGGGTGGTTACATGACTTGCTCACAGTATGCAGGTGGAGACTGTGGGAATCAGACCCAGGTCAGCTAGATGTTACAAGCTCATACACAACGTATTACTCTAACCACTAGGCTACACTGCTAGCCTTTTAAAGATCCTTGACCAGACCCCACCTAAAAATCCAAAAATGTTGAAAGAGGCTCTGCCAGAGAACCAATGCCTGATACAATAAGTCCATCGGGGGGGGGGGGTTCTGGCAGCTTCATTTGTATTTTAGGGAGCATATAAAATACTGCCCTTCTAGGATTCCGTACTATAAGAAACTCAGATACACTTTTTATTATGATCTCTTCTTCCATTAAGTACTGTATAAAAAGAATCACTTTTTTCTTTGTAATTCTGAGTGGGATCTTTCCTCAGTGCCTTGTAATATTGTTCATCATTAACCTCTCTGTATACCTCCCTTATGTATTGGGTGGTGTCCATTAAAACAATGTACCTATCTTTATCAAGTGGTTTAATTGTAATGGATTTGTCCATATTAAGTTGATTCAGGGCCTCCTTTTCAGCTCGCGACAGATTTTAGAAAATGAGGTTGAAAAATAATGTATGCTGACTGGCTGAGAGCCCCATCTAGGCATACATTTATTTTTCAACAATGCCCAGGTAAAAACAAGTGCCACACTAAAAACTGCACTACAAGGGATATCACTCTGCCCTCAAATTTTTAAAACCTCACTGGTAGCTGTGTTTTTTGATTGCTTACTGAGTGAAGGGCTCCCCTAGCCACTCCATTCACATAACAGTCAAATGCAACCATAACTGTCCAGTAACCACAGACGCCAATAAAAGAGAAAAAAATGCAGACACACCTTTTTTATTTTCCTTCAATGAAACCACCAGCATAGATGTGGCGGTCATTTGTCTCAGCACGCGTCTTGTGCTACTGTCCTAGTTACCATGGCTTGTTTACAAGCAGCATAAAACAGACAGTGACTCCTAGCATTCACAGAGGTACCACATGAAAAGACCACACTGCAGGGACCGTCAGTAAACACTCCAAAATAAAGCATTGTGTGTGTGTGTGTGTGTGTGTGCGTCTCCACAGAAGCAACTATGAGCAATGGTAAGGGGGGGTGATCTCTGTAGAGAACCAAGTCTGAAAGATTGCACTGCCCTCTACTGGCAAATGTCAGTGGAGGGACTATTTTTCCTCAAGAAACCCTTGAAAATCATTTGTATAAATTATTTTGTGTTATCTTGTCAATTTTTATTTCTTACATAAAAATGCCACATATAGCCCAATTTCAAAGCATAATAATATCCTCCATGGTGTGCAGTATTGGAATATATTATAACTTCCAGGGGCTATAAGGCCCTCAGCCTGCATCATAGGGCCTCATTACACCTCTGAGGTGGTCTAGTATATCCCAATACTGCCCACCCTGCTGGGTATTATTGCTTACATAATACTGCTTTCTCTCCTGAGTCCAGCATTTTATTTAGATCATCCTCATATACAGTAGTTGTAAAATTGTCTGCAGGGCAGGGGTGAGTGGGGGGCAAAAATTTATTTTTTCTAAAAAAAAATTGTTGTTTTCCATCATTAGATACCCTTTTGTAATCCTGACTAGTTTGTTGCATCTTACATTATTTCTGAGAGCTACTGTACAGTGTTTCATTTCTTTTAGTGAAAAACAATTAAGATCTTTGGCAAACTGATGTAAGCCTATTATAGTATTAAACTCATTGTAATGTTTTAAGAGAGAAAAAACTCACATGGGTATGAAGGGGTAAGCACTGTCACAACCCCGCTCAGCAGGTCAGACCCTCTGCTCCCACAGTACCAACCTCCCAGCGCAGTATTGTGAACAGTTAACAGTAACCCTCCTGTCTGTTTTGTGGGTTTGAATCAAATCTTGGTCCCAAGTTCTGGAGGGATTCAAACTGTGAACCTCTTGCTAGTGTACCCAATGTACAGGCTCAGATAATTCTGCTCTTTGGGGGGAGCAGATATCTTTCACCTACGGGCACCTAACCAGGTGTACAAAATGAACCCTTAAAAACTCTATTAAAGACCTCAGAATAAACTCTTAAATTTTCCAGTTTGGAAAACCAGTAAGCTATACCCATTGTCAGCTTTAACCATATATACTTCACTTGTCAAATAAAGAATTTCAAAGGCACACCAAGTAGTCTCTAAAAATTAGATGTTTACTTAAGAATAAATAAAAATGTAAAAGGTAAATACAGAACCATAAATCACAAAACATACAAATCACTTAAACAAAACAGGTTTAAACGTGCAGACAAAATCTCCTACCACAGTACACTTAGAATTGTCTTTTCTAATGTATACTTATCTCCTAACAGTGCCTGTTGTTGCTTTTTTCAGAGTCCAAACATGTGTGTCTGTAAAGGTATGTTACAGCATAATTAAAACACTGTCTTGACCCTGCCTTCCCCATGATGTCACCCAGCTCTGCCACTGTTTATTAAAAATTATACAATCAGGATGTCTTGTGTCAGGAGGTAAATTAATAGGTGACATCAGCAGAAAAAAACTTGTTTTCCCATATGACTTCCAAATTAAGTCTATGATTTTCCAAGTCCTTTCTTTTCATCCATGAGCAGCATCCTCTCTCAAGGACATCAAAGGACCTTTTATGACTTTGCACCACAGTGACATAACCTGTATTCTTTTTCTAAACATCATAAAAGCTTATGATTTTCCAGCCTAGCAGCTGGCAGCTTCAATTAAGCTAGACAAACAGGAGATCCTTACTTTAAGTCTCTTCTAGCCTGTAATTATCTCCTGGCTTTTATCTTTTAGCTGAAACAGCACGTCTCATGAGAGACACTCAATAACACATTTTTATATTACAAAAAGCATAGATTAATCAGAACCAGCTGTACAAGCATCACACGCACCACTTAAAAATACCAGGTGGACCATAGTCTTATAGGTAAATAATTTATTCAGAGATAAAAGTCAGACAATAGGCACAGAAATTGGTTAGACTTCAAAGTGTTGAAGTGTAAAGAACTGTGCAAAAAAGCCAGGGATAAGCCAAGGATAAAAGCAGGCTGTTAAAGTCAGTAGGCTACAATAAGTGGCGATGTATGGCATCCATGCTCTGAAGATCTGGTTGAAACATAAGCATGTGTGCGTGTCTCCACCCATAAAGCAGCTCTGTTCAGTGTTGGCTTTCTTAATGGCAGCCGATTCAAATGGGCGTTCGGGCTTGGTATGCTTTGCTTGTATGTGCTCCTCCAGCTTATGTGAACACAATCTTTAAGGATACAAGCAGTACCTTTCCCTTGGAAGCAGTATCGATGCATCATTATTTAGTAAGGTATGGATGAACTCTGTTAAAATACCTACTAGTAAGTAAATAAAAAAAAAATAAAAATTTATTTTTTAAGCGCTTTTCAAAACCAAAGCGCTGTACAAATAAAACAATTAAAATACATACATATAGCATAAGATAACAATAATAATATAATCAGAGTAAAATCAATTTCCATATGCCTGTTTAAATAAATAGGTTTTTAGTTCTAACTTAAAACTCTCAATGGTCAGGCAGCTTCGTATTCAGCGAGGTAAAGAATTCCACAGGGTAGGGGCAGCATAAAAAAATGCCCGAGCTCCAGAAGTTTTTAAGTGAACCCTGGGAACCTCTAGCAATCCCTCGTCGGTGGAGCGGAGTGAGCGAGAGGGACAGTAGGGAATAAGGAGATCTTGAAGATACTGAGGTCCCTGTTCGTGTAGGGCTTTGTAGGTCAGTAGCCCGACCTTAAAGGTGATCCGCCACTGAACCGGCAGCCAGTGCAGTTCACGCAGCACAGGCGTAATATGACTTCTCATAGATGTCCCAGTCAAAAGCCTGGCTGCTGCATTATGCACCAGCTGCAAGTGGTGGATATCAACCCCTAGGTACAGGGCATTGCAGTAATCAAGGCGAGAGGTAACAAAGGCATGGACCAATACTGGAAGGTCAGCTGGAGGAACTAGATGTTTCACCCGAGCGATATTCCTAAGATGATAAAAGGAAGATTTGACAACGGATGACACCTGAAATTTCAGGGTCAAACCATCGTCAATAATTACGCCCAGGTTACGCACCCGGTCTGAGGTTGAGAGCTGGGCACCATCAAGTGAGTGAGTGCTTGACTGCAACAACCCAGAGAGAGAGATATTTGTTTCAGTGACTGCTCTTTGATACCTGAGACATTGTTTTCTTGTATCTGTTTTGAACAGCTGCCATGCATTGCTGCTTATTGTAGCCCACTGACTTTAGTAACTTGCTTTTATTGTTTTTGAAGCTTGGTTCCTTACCAGACATAGGACATTTTACGCTAAGTTCATGTTGTATGATATCTGGTGTTTCTATTTATGTGACCACAACACTGAAACACTTTATCCTTGGCTGTTTTGCACAGTTCTTTACACTTCTGCACTTTGAAATATAACCAGTTTATGTGCCTATTGTCTGACTTTTATCTCTGAATAAATTATTTACCTATGAGACTACAGTCCACCTGATATTTTTAATTGTTGCTTACCTCCTCACATACATGAGTTTTTTTCTGTTAAGTGATTTACTCTTAGGTAGAGCACACTTACTTTACTTTTTAGAGTGAGCCCCTTCCACCCCCCCCTTCCTCATTGTAATGATTGTTTGGAACAAACGACAGGCCACTATTTAAGTGCCTTAACTTCAGCATCTGTAACAGCCCCATATGAAATGTTGATTACATTTATTTATTTTTCTATTGGCCACCCCCACCTAGTCCTTGTCCTCTACCTCTTCCTATAACTCTTCCTCTGCCTCTTTCTCTGACCACCTCTTCTCGTGCACCTTAGTATCTTTCCAGCTCTAAAAATATTGGGCTATTTGGGAGCCCCTTCTTTGGTACTGCTTGTGAGTTTCTTCCTCCCCAAAGAAAGAAGAAGAATCAGAATTGGTTGCTTGATATTTAATCTCACTAGTAGTGCCATAGTCTGTTGCTTCATATTCATTCTCATTAGAGGTGCAATAGTCTAATGTTGAGAATCTGCCTCTCTTCTTCAATGCAGAGTTCAATTTTCCTGTGCCTTGATTATCTGGATATCCATAGTTCCCATCAGTATTAAAATTGCAGCGCTCAGTTTTTCTGTGCCTTGATTATCTGGATATCCATAGTTCCCATCAGCACTAAAATTGCAGAGTTCAGTTTTTCTGTGCCTTGATTTTCTGGATATCCATAGTTCCCATCAGTATTAAAATTGCAGAGTTCAGTTTTCCTGTGCCTTGATTATCTGGATATCCATAATTCCCATCAGCATTAAAATTGCAGCGTTCAGTTTTTCTGTGCCTTGATTTTCTGGATATCCATAGTTCCATCAGTATTAAAATTGCAGAGTTCAGTTTTCCTGTGCCTTGATTATCTGGATATCCATAGTTCCCATCAGTATTAAAATTGCAGAGTTCAGTTTTCCTGTGCCTTGATTTTCTGGATATCCATAGTTCCATCAGTATTAAAATTGCAGAGTTCAGTTTTTCTGTGCCTTGATTATCTGGATATCCATAATTCCATCAGTATTAAAATTGCACAGTTCAGTTTTCCTGTGCCTTGGTTTTCTGGATATCCATTACTCTCATCAGTATTAGAATTTCTACTTTTAAACCAAATAAACCAAATATGTCAATTCAAATAATCATTTGCACCACTTTCAAACTTGCTGTTTTTAACTGCCTTAGTCTTGGAACCATAGTCTTCAATTGTGCAGTTTACTTCCTCATTCACACTTTTAAAATCACATGCCTCCTGGAATTTTTAAGAGCTTCATCATTGCTTTTGAACTCTTCCGTGACCTTTTCTATTTGTTTCTAAGTATTATTCACTCTACCTATTTCATGGAGGGCTCTAGTAGAATAGTTACATACATAGACAATGCAGGCAGAAAAAGGCCCATAAGCCCATCCTGTCTGCCCACCATACCTAGCTACTCTGCACTGGCCTTAGTGGCCACCCCTCTTTTTTCTGTTACCCCTTTTCTAACTATTCCCATATGGCTGTCCCATCTCTGTTAGACACACTGCTCACTGATTTGGCCTGTACCACTTCCCTGGCAGCTTGTTCCACTTTGGACCCCCCCCATAACATTTACTGTGTTCCCACTTGTTCCTGCATTTAAACTCATGGAGAAAAGCACCTTGGCATCTACCCTATTTATCACATGCTGGTTCTTGCATGTTTCAATCATATCACCCCTTTCCCTCTTTTTTTCAAGGGTGCACATGCTTAAGTCCTGCAGCCTCTTCTCATATGTATTGCTTTCTAGTAAATGGACCATCTTGGTTGCCCTGTCCTGCTTTGCTTTATTGCTTCTCTCTTGTTGTAGTCTTTCCTCAGGTGTGGACTCCTGTTACTTGCTCAGTACTCCAGATGTGGCTGTACCAGTGATCTGTACAATGGGAGGATCACCTACCTGCATCTCTATTACAGTGTGCTGTTCCTTTCAGATTTTCTGATATCATGATCCCTTGATCCTTTTCTTTAAGGGTGCAACCCCCCTATTTCATATAGCACTCTTGAGTGCCTTTTCCCTATGCGCATCACCTTTAATTTTTTAGCATTGAAATCCAGCTGCTGTATATTTGGCCAGCTCTCCAACCTTCCCAGATCCTCCCTGAGTTCCCTTATCCCTTCTTCTGTGCCCACTCTTGTGCAAATCTTCATGTCATCTGTGAAAAGGCAGATCTTTCCATGATGCCTTCCCCTATATCACAAATATAAACATTGAAAAGGACTGGGCCCAGCACTGACCCCTAAGGTACTCTGCTTGTTATGTCCCTTACCTCTAAAAACTCCCTGTTTATTATTACACTTTGTGTTCTTCCACTCAGATAGTTCTCTACCCAAGTCATCTTTTTTCCTCCACCCTAAGTCCTTTCATTTTTTGACCAACCTCTCGTGAGGGACCGAGTCCAAGGCCTTGCTGAAATTCAAGTACACTACATTGACTGCCTGTCCCTATCTGCTGCCATGATCATCCAGTTAAAGAAGTCAACTAGAATTGTCTGGCAAGACCTTTGACTTGTAAACCTATGTTGTCTGGGATTCTGTGACCCATTTCCTTCCAGGAAGTCCACCAGGTCCTCCCTTAGTGTAGACTCTATAAGCTTTCCCACTATAGGCATCAAGCTGACTGGTCTATAATTCCCTGGCTCATCCTTTCTTCCACTCTTGTATAGTGGGAGCACATCCTTCACTTCTCAGGGATCACTTTCCTGTCCAGCAAACAGTTGAATATGTCTGCAAGGGGTCCTGCTATCACCTCGGCTACCTCCATAAGCATTTTTCAGAAATAAGCCATCAGGTTCCAAAGATTTATCTACTTCCACCCTTTAACCTTCTCTAACACCTTATTCCCTGTTTTTTTGGCCATACTATCAGAACATGTGCTTTCCTGTGTTCCACTCTTAACCTCACATTCTGGTAGTGACCCATCCTTCTCCATAGTAAAGACTGAACAAAAATATTTTTTCTGCATCTCTGCTTTCCCTGTGCTCCCTCTTCCCATCTTTCCTCACTCTTCAGCCTTATAATACTCTAATTAACATTGTTCTTCTCCAGGATATATCTGAAGAATGTCTTTTCCCCTTTCTTCACTTTCACTGCAAGCCTGAGTTCCATCTCAGCCTCGGCCTCCCTCACCTTCCTGCTGGTTACCTTTGTTGCATCCAGGTACTTTTGTCTGTCCTCCACCTTTTGACTTCATTTTTACTTCAGGAATGCCCTTCTTTTGGATCTTACCACCATCTTTACTTTGGCCACAACCACATTGGACCACTTGCCTTTTTTTCAGTTTGACACCTACCTAACTGAGCTTTCTGCCACCTCAGTCACTGCTTTTTTAAATTCTTCCCATTTTTTTCTCCACATATTCTACAAGTTCTATTCTACATGTGTTTCATTCCATCAGCTCCCTCATCCTGTTGAAATCTGACTTTTTAAAGCAGCTGGTAACTGAGTATGGTGATAACCCATCTGCTCTGAGCTCATTCATTGATGAAGTAAGGAGGAAAACACCACTGCCATTATACTTTGCAGTACTTGTTCAGTCAAGCAATGCAGAAGCAGTACAGAAGTTTGTCAGTTGTTACCCTGTGAAGTAGCTTTTTTCATGATAGCTTCATAATTGTCTACCCTATATAATTACTGTCAGTGGAGCAATTCATATATAGATTTACGTGTGGATACAGACACTAACATATGATGTACGGTACTTTCCACAGTAATTTTTTTTTGTGTGTGTGTATTTTTTGTTCAGATAATTAGATGTTTATCATTAATTATTGTTTGCTGATACATTTGTTTTTTAATACCTTACTTGAGCACAACATTCAGTGAACAAGCAGAGTTTGATTACAATGCATTTACCACATTTCTCACACATCTGAAATGTATTAAATCAGCTGTCACTTACAGCACCCTCTACATTACTAGACAGGCTATGGTGGTGTTTGTTGGTATATCAAAGATTCCCATAACGCCACCAGTGAAATCCTCCATACACAAGGAGAGACTTTCTTGGGGTGGGGGTTATGTAAGTACTGTACATATATTTAACAATGCATATGTGTCCCCAGAAATGTTGGAGCTGCAAATGGAGTTTGTTGTCACCTACCCTGTGACATCTGTGAAGTGTAGTGCACCAATCACATGACACTCTCCCAGGACCATAATGTCCATGGAAGAGGCAATATTGCCTGTGTACCAGCCCCCCCCCCAACATGTACATACAGTAGTTGATGGCTTCTGATGTTATTAATGTAACAGTCACACAACACTCTTGATTGGTTGTCCGATGAGTCTTTAAGTTTGATTATTTTCTCATGTATCCAATAGAAGCCCCAATCCTAAACCTAAACCAATTTCACCTATTGGTGATGTTGACATGTTGTGCCCTTACTAAAACTGGTGCCACATTTTGGGAAAGGCAGTACACTATAGTGGTTAAGGGCACTGAGCTGCAAACCTGGATAACTGGGTTTGAATCCCACAGCCACCACTTGTATACTGTGAGACCATGAGCAAGTCACTCAACTCCTCTCTGCTCCCAGTGTGCACCTGGAAACAACTTTGGCTTACTGTGTCTTTTCTGGCCAAAAATTGTAAATACAAATAAACATTTTGAAGGATATTGAGCATTAATTACAGTGTGTGATTACAAGATACTCATTGTATGCAATAAGTGTAGAAAGAGATATGACAACACAGGGGTGTGATTTTGAAATGCATATCAAATTGGTCATGATGATTTCTTTAGAGCATTATACTGTGAGATGTGATTATGTATGTTGCCCCTTGTTTAGACGGCACATGGAAAAGACATTTATAAGATTTTTTTATAAAAGTGTATGTTTACTTTACATGCATTGCAAACTACACAACAGGTAAACAACATCAAGTTGACATATAATCTTCATTGCAAATATGAAATGTTCACGCTGCTATTAGATGCATGCACATTTGCAGTTATAAATTTTGCAAAATCTGAACTGTTAGAATCATAAGTGACAATGACATAAAGTACTCGTTTAGCATTTTAATGTCCGTCCATCATTGTATACCTAATACACTTAGTAAAGCAACTGGCTTATTGAGTATTGAATGCAATGTGTGTAGTCATTGAATAATTGATAACATTTGTGCAGAGTTTTAACATTTTTTACTGATGTATGTAACAGTACTGCTTCTTTTTATGTCAAACTACATGTTCACAGAAATTGTGAGCACCGTATATTACTATAACACATTGTCTGACAATCTAATAAACATATTCAAAAATGCATGTTTTTTTCTCATGTGTATTTGAATGGTACTACAAATCATTATTTTTCATACAATTGTCAAACACTACATGAACTTACAAATATTACTGGGGGCCTACACAGAACAGTATGTAAACTGTTGCCAATTTTTCATAGTAAAAGCATGTCAGTGGTTGCAAAAAATGTAATAATCACAAGAATTAAAGTCCATCCATCTGCTGTATGAAGTTTATCACTTAATATAAAATGATGGTAGTCAATTTCAGCTTTATTTTGCTTGGCTTCACCAAACAATTATTTTTTTTTATGAAATACATGATTTTATGCATAGAATGATGCAAACTTTGTTACCAACATGACACATACTAGCACATTTTGCATAGTATTTGATAATGCCAACCTGGTACAGAATATGTGGGTGTTATTTATGTGTAACTACAGTACACATTTATAACTGATTAATAATGGATCCTGTAGCTAATTTACATGCCCAAAGTAATAATGCTACCAATGTATCTTCTTTCCTCCAGGGGAGATATCTGTATAGGCAAAGGCAGTGTGAAAATGTGTGACTTAGTCACAATTTAAAACATTTTTTATTTATTTATTGAATACAATCGGAATTAATACCTTTGAGTCAGAGACTCCTTTACAAAGGCTCCACGTCATAGAAAACAGTACATAGCATACAGTGTACAGACATCACAGTATAAATAGCAGTGTGGGAAATATCACACCTTACAAAAGATACAAGGGAAATTACAACAGGTGGATGTGTTACAGGATAATTTCAACAATCAAAGACAATGCAGTACAGTGGCAAAATACAATAACTACAGTAACAACAGCAGCACTCTAGAAGCAGGACCAAATGGGTCCATTGTCATGGCAGTTACAGGTCATGGGTAGGTCAGGTACAGTCAAAGGTGGAGTTACGCACGATATTGCTATGGAGAAGGGATTTGAACAGTCCTAGGGTAGGAGCCAGGAGAACTGGTATGGACACCAAGGCTCAACATGTTCATGCCATCAGATGCAGAGTGACATGGTTACATGTCAGACTAATAATTTGTTTTATGCTTTAACATTTGAGTGGATTAAGGTGATTAATTTAAAAAACAAAATAGAGATGGTGGAAGTGAGGATATGATCACATATTACTGAATGGGAAACAGAAATAAACTGATCTTTAAGGAGTTGTCTGAAGTCATTTTAGGCAAAGATAAGAAACACAAATGTTGGAGATATCTTACAACATTGCATATTTAAAAAGAATTACAAGACATTAATGGTCAGTTTAAACCTGTGGCACTGGTCAACATCTCCAGGGTGACCAGAGCTGTTGAAAGAGGAAACATCACAGTGGCAAAGTATTGAATACAAGATGGCTAGATACATAAGTCTCACTCAGGTACAGCATACAGTAATGTAATAAAGTAATAACAGTAAGGTAAGTGACAAAGACGATGAGTAATCAGATAGGTTAACTAGGAGATGGGGTTCACGAACAGGACGGTCAACAGAATCATGAAGTAAAAATAATAAAAGGTGAAGAACTCGTGAGCAATAATGGGAAAAAAAGAAGAAAGACTTATGGTAGCGACGTATGGTAGACTTCTCAGCCCAGCAGGTGTATGCAGAATATGTACAGTAGAATGCTTTTTTTAAAAATGTTTATGGCAACAAGGAAAAATAAAGGAAACTGATTTAATTATAAAAATATGAATGCTGCATATGGATTTTATTTTTGTATTGCACCCAGATTACAATTTATTTTTCAGCTGTGAGTAGTAATCTCACCATGCATGGCTGCTGACCAGTCAAAACACGATATTTTCCCAACCCATTTTGTAAGTATAAACCTTAATTTAAAAGTAATTTGCTCATGAGTGTATGGACCGACTTCAGCATCCACTTCCTATTCCTGTCAGAACTGATAACATGCCATCGCCAGTACCTATTCATTTAAACATATACAGTACCTTCAAATACATAGATAACAGAGGTAGTACAGAGCTATATTAAACTTATGTCCATGGTGCTCGCCTGTAACTAGTTTAAGAACCAAATGTTCTCACTCCTTAATATCTGTCTAGGTTTAATTTGAACTGGTCTCATTTATTACTACCAACTACCTCTAGTCTCAGATGTTCTAGTATGCAGTAAACAGGCTGCAAATCTGGTCATGCTTGGAGAGTATCTATCACTTGTTGTATTTTATCTACCTCACAGCAGCATATACAATAGGCAGCACTGGGCATGTGTGTACAGCAATTACACATGCACCTGAGAAAAGATAAAGTACAGTAATTAAAAGTGGCTGTCAGGCAAGCATTCAAAGAATCAATCAGTTACACAGTAAGGAGTACATTACTTTATCAAAGCATTAACACACATAAGGCTGACTAACAATATATTCATTCTGAGAGGTATGAACATTTGTTCCGCTGATATGACAACCACAACACAGAAATGAACTAAGCCAGCTAGCATAATATGTGGCAATGCAGCAGAGTGTAGTCATGGAGTATGCCTCCTTGATACAAGACTCCAATGAAAGTTTTTTTTTTAAACAATAAATTAACAACACATCAGTGTCAATGAATGTCACCAACAATAAATCAGCCAATAAACCAAATTACACAATACATTTCTTCAACACTTACAAACAGAATAGGTCTAGTACCGTTAAACATTAGGAAGTGCTCACTGTGAAAGTTCAGCTTGCTGTGTGACACATCTGAATAATGCCCATCAGATTATATTGAGTTCTAGCTGAATCCAATAACATTTCACTGCAAATAAACTGTGATGAAGTGCACTTGATCATGGTGGGCAGCATTCTATGTGTGAAACAGAAATAGAATCCAGCTTGGAGGACAGTGAGGAAGAGTTTTACTTGACACATTACTGGCACATGCACTTTTTTACAGTTATTTAGAATTTTGCACATCAAGATAGTCTCATTTTGGTGAAGCATTTATTTATTAACAGGGTTCTGCAGGATTAATGCAGCAATAGAGTCAATACTTTAGTGGAATAATTGCAGAGAACAAGAATTCCCACAGTAGTGAAAATATATTTGTAAATATTGTAATAATATCATAATAACAATATACAGATGTAGGAAAGTTCCAGACAGATAAAGGCTGTGTGTGGGAGAGGCATATTAAAGCACAGATGTCTGTAGCAGCCACACTGGCTTTGTAGATGGTAAATGAGGCCCTTTTTAGGGCTACGGGCAGAGCCTACAGCAGTATTGTGAGAGCTTTCTAGCTCTGAAAACAGCCGATCTCACAACCTCTTCTGCTGGACTTTTGGAAGTATCCTTCCAAAATCCCAACGGAGCTGAAAGCCCTCTGCCACGATTGTCATACAGAATAACAGTCACACTATTTCAGCTGTTACTTCTGCATTCCGATGCATGCACTGCACATGCGCACGAGTCATGCGTATGCACAGAATCATGCACATGCACAGTGCTGTGGTGCCGGCATGTTGCAAATGACACAATGCCATTCTGTATTTTGCGCCCCCTCCCCAAGTCGTGACATCGTAACACTGGGAGCCCACCACAGTGTGTGAAATTGTTCTTTTGTCTATGAATTAGAAAACAGTCCCTCATCGATATCTTTGTTTCAAACAACATGAAGTCTTGCTGTATTCTGACTATTGCTTGCAGTTAGCCCCAGCACTCAAACTGCTCCGGAGAGTAGATGGTTCATTTTCTATGCAGAGCATAGAATGTTGAGCTCGAGCTCAGTTCAAACCTCTGTCTGCTGCACTTTGAAGCACAACTGTCAGATTCTTTACTCCGCCTAACTGAACGGCCGCTCCGGAGATTTCTCCTCTGCTCACGGTTCGTAAGTCGGTTAAAGTCCTTGGTTTTACAGATTATTTTTTCACAAGTTTCGGTTCAGATCTCTGTCTGTGGTACAGTAAGTACTAGGTAGTGAACTAGACATAGTAAACTTGTGGAAATTGTAAAACTGATTTTTTAACCGGTTCGGCTGAACTGGCCATTTAGTGATTTATATATTCTGTCTTTGTTTTTAAACTTAGAGTGTGGTTACCGGTCCTTATCGGTTTTAAAAAAACTGCATTTTCTTGCGTTTTTTTCCAATACCCGTGACACGGTTAGAAACCGATAAGGGTGTCTTGCCTGGTTGTTTGCCATAAGAAGGGTACGTTTGTGGTTAGGATGGCTATGTCTGAGAAACCCAAAAGTAAAACTGGGCCTACTGGGTTTCAACACTGCAGTATGTGTGGGGAGGTCTTTGCTAAGGCTGATCCCCACATCACCTGTGTTTATTGTCTGGGGTTTGACCACCTCGATTCAGACTGCCAAATCTGTAAAAATTTCCCTAACTCTACCCTGGAAAAAAGATAAGGTAGGCTCAGAGATAAGGAGGCCATGAAGTCCGCTGACCTGCATGGCCAGCCAGGTTTGGTTCTGATCGAAACTGAGGGAGTGCCCTCTGACCAGGGAGATACTTCTTTGGGAAAGAGGAGAGCTGATCCTGAGGGATTGGGTCCTACAAAAAGAAAAAAAAACAGAAAAATCGGCCAGTTTGGTTCCAGAGACCCATTTTCCAACCACTGAAGAGATTGCCAATGCGATAAGGATTGTAGAATTGCTTCGTCCAGTTCCGTCTGATCCAGAGCCTTCTGGCAGATGCTTAGTTAGGTCAGTTCCTCCGGTTCAAGATTATGCCCTTGAAGATTACTATGAACTGGATTTGGAGGGGGTTGAAGATTATGATGATGATGATGATGATGGTGTGGGAGGTCTGGATGAGCCCATTGAACCGGACATCTCCCCAGACAGGCCTTCTGCTGTTTTCCCTCCTAGGTTTTCTGAGTCCCCTTCCCACTACATGTTTTTCAGGAAAGTGGCAGAAACCCTCCAGCTCCCTGTGGAAGAAGCTGTAGAGGAACAAGAGGAACCTGATTATGTGGAGATGATGGACATCCCAGAGTCCACGAGACTGTCTATTCCCCTTCATAAGTCTTTTGGGAAACAGACGCAAAAGATTTTAAAAACTCCAAATTCTGTACCTCCTGTTGACAGAAGGATGGACAAAAGGTACACCTTATCAGGTTCTCGTATAGAGTACTTGTATCAACAATGCAGCCATGTTGGGATTGTGCAGGCTGCAGCCTGTGATAAGGCTAATATACCCTTGACTTCACACCCCCCAGATAAAGATTCTAGGAAGCTGGATGCCATGGCAAAGAAACAGTACATGGCATCTGCCTTGGGACTCAGGCAGGCTACTTATATGGCCTATGCAGCCAGGTCCCAGAAGTCCAGGTGGGACACTGTACTGGCACTGGTTAAGCAGACCTCCCCCCAGCTAGCCTCGGAGCTAAAGGGGGTGGCTGCTGATGAGATTGAGGCATCTAAGGTACAGTTCCATGCTGCTGTGGACTCCAATGATGTGTTCTCTAGAGTCATGACTACATCTGTGGCTCTTCGAAGAATGGCTTGGCTCAGATGTATTAGTCTCTCACAGGATACCCAGGCTAAGGCCATGGATTTCCCTGTGGTGGGTAGTTCTCTGTTTGGGGAGCAGACAGAGAATTACATGAAAAAGATGGATAAGTATAGGACCACCTATAGGAGTGCACAGGCCAAGGAAAGGCAGGCAACTCCTCAAAGGCAGCAGGCTAGAGGAAGGGGCAGGCATTTTCATAGGCCTTTCTACCAAGCACAGGCCTCTTCTCCCTTTCCTCAGAGGGGGTTCTTCAGAGGGAGAGGCAGAAGGGGGATGAGCAGGGCTGCATCCATCCCTCAACCTAAGGCTCCTGCTAAGCAGACACCCTGATGTGTCAGCCCAGGCCGATGCCCCCAATCCTGTAGGAGGGAGGCTGGCTTACTTCATCCAGGACTGGATGTCTGTTACTTCAGACAAATGGGTCCTGGAGGTGGTAAGGCAGGGGCTAGTTCTCAGCTTCAAGAAATTTCCAAAGCTGAGGGCCAGATCTTTTCCACCTGCAAGCATCTCCGAAATCATTGCCATAGAGGCAGAGGTTTCATCTCTACTGGCTCTAAAGGCTGTAGAGAGAGAGTTCCTACATTGCACAGGGGCTAAGGTCTGTACTCCAGGTACTTCCTTACCCCCAAAAAAGACAGGGGAGTGGTGACCCATCCTAGACTTAAGATACCTGAACAAACATCTTTTAAAACCAAAATTCAAATGGTGACTCTGGGAATAATCCTTCCCTTTCTAAGGCCAGGGGACTGGCTAGCCTCCCTGGACTTACAAGATGCCTACTTTCACATTCCCATCAGGTGGTCCCACAGAAAGTACCTCAGGTTCGAACTGCCTTCAGGGCATTATCAGTTCAAAGCTGTGCCCTTCGGCCTGACATCAGCTCCAAGGGTGTTCACAAAACGCCTAGCAGTAGCAGTGGCCTTTTTAAGAAGGAAAAATATTTCCATATTTCCATAGTGCATGTTGATATCGTAGCCATTTTTTTGGAATTTTTGCCCCAAATTTTCAACATGGGGTTCTTGGGACCCCTCCTCGTGAACACTGTCACTGTCATTTTGTTACTTGGACCCGAAAGGTGATTTCGCGGTCACTGTGCGGAATCACCTTTTGGGACTGATTCACAAAATGACAGTGCCACTGTTCATGAGGTGGGGTCCCAAAATGCTAATGTTGCAAATTTGGTGAAAAAATTCCAAAGATGACTGCGTTACGAGTGTGCATTGCGCAGTTTCTACTCACGCTCCTAACGCCACTAATTTTTCATATTTTCACTCCACATTTTTAACATTGCCATGTTTGCACACCTCCTTCACAACAGTGCAGCTGTCATTTTCCACAACCTGCCCGAAACATGTTTTTGCACCTGTGGCGCAGAATAGCGCATTTGCTCTGCACAATCACCTTTTGGGAAAATTAAAAAAAATTACACTGCCACCATTCATGAGGAGGGGTCCAACAAAGGCCATGTTGAAAATCTGGTGAGACAATTCCAAAAATTGACTGCATTACGAGCGTGCACTGCGCGGTTTCTACGCACGCTCCTAACATCACTAATTTTTTAATATTTTCACTTCACATTTTTAACATAGCCATTTTTGTACACCTCCTTCACAACTGTACAGCTGTCATTTTCCACAACCTGCCCAAACCATGTTTTCACACCTGTGGTGCAGAACAACGTGTTTGGTCTGTGCAATCACCTTTCGGGACAATTGAACAAAATGACACTGGCACTGTTCATGAGGAGGGGTCCAAAATAGGCCATGTTGAAAATCAGGTGCACCACCTCAAACATATGGCCAAGTTACACATGGGCGTTGAAAAATTTCTACGCAGATCTGTAACTTTCATCACTTGGTAGTGCTTCACAGCCCTATCGGCTCTGCCAAAGCTCGTTTCTGTAGAGATTTTTCTGCCCCTGTACCCGGTCAGCTCTCTGTTACAGCCTATCCCCAACAGGCAGCCAGCCTTCCTTGGTTTTCACTGGCCATGTTCCCCCCCACACCTTGCTCCCTCCGTGGCCCCCCATAGCATGGCCAAGATGGGGAGGGCCTTTTCCCCCATCTGGAGCACAGTCCAGTCCAGCCAGCTGGAAGCAGTGTGCAGCAGTGCAGGTCAGGACAGAGGCAGGCATCATCTACAAGCTCTGTTTCCCTATTTTTCTCCCCTTGGCTGGCAGCATGCAGTGATGCAATTGCACATGTGTATAGAGGTGCACACACCCTGTGCATCATGCCACTGGTCATGCTGCATTGCTAGCACACCTGCTACCCTGCCACAATGCCTCCATGTGGCAGCAGCATTGCAGTGATGTGGTAAATCCTTCCCGAACAATGCCCAGCAACTTGGATCTGCTCCTGATCCCAGGCTGCCAGTGTTGTGGGAGGTATGACGTCCAGCACCTCAACCCTCTGCATCACTGGGCCAGCCCCCAAAGAGGGCCCTTTTAAAGGATATTAAGTTTTGAGCTTCATTTATTGCATCAGGTAATAAATTGCACATTGTTGGGTTTCTATGGTAAAGGCCTTTTTGCTAAGGATTTGTACATCCTTGGTATGTGCAAGAGATTTCTAGCCTGGGAGTGCAGTTGATTTTTCTGATGGGGTTTGACTAGAAGTCTGCTTAGATGGGCAAGAAGAAGGTCATGCATGATTTTGAATACTGTAGTTGTCCACTTGATCTCACTTCTTTTTTTCAGGGGAATGAAGTCCTAGGCTGCTGTACAGGAGGCATTGGGATGTTCTTTTGTCACAGCCTAATGCTAATCTACACTAGCTATTGTAAGCAACAGAAATTTTGTGTAAAGTTGTGGCATTAGTATATAGTGTCTATAGTTTTTGCTTCCATATTCCAGTGATGGTACGAGTTATTGCTTTGGGAGTAGTTTTCTTGGGCTGAGGTTAATGCAGTATTTGTTGCAATAAATGAGTCCTAACTTCTGGTGCACATTTCTGACAGACCTATTAGTATGTTCCACATGAAAGTGTAGTAATGTATCAAGCCAGAAACCAAGGCATTTAAAAAAATTAACATTTTCCAGCAGTCATCCTGTTGATGGTATGACTTGCAGTGAGCTGGGAGGGACTGTCCTTCCGATGAACAACACAGACTTAGTTTTTTTTGAGTTGTTCCATAGCATGCAGGTTGTACTCGTCCTGGTCTGCATTTCAGTGGATGAAATTTGCATGTTCAGATCCTTCAATCTGCTTCATGTAGAGTGCCTATCCTGAGCACAGATTAGTGCATTACCTTAATGTTGTTATATTTAAACAAGTTTGGAGCACATTGCGAGTTGTGCTAGTTTGACTACAGCAGCCCTCTAGCTAAGCCCCACTGAAGACATGTAAAGTGCACCCTGTACTAAGCACATACCTCTTGCTAACCCCACAGAGGCAAGCGTCTATTTGTACCATAGGCCAGCAGGGAGTAAAAGAAGTAAGGGCATACTAAATACGTTAGCACATTTGCATTAACTTGCTATATTCAAATGTTTCCATGCAAATGAACCCTTAGCCCATTTAGAAACATAGAAACATAGACAATGAAAGTAGAAAAAGACCCATGATCCATCCAGTCTGCCCAAGTTCCCTATTTACCTCTGAGACCTACTGTCCCTCTAGGGTCATCACCCTCCCCAACCTCTCCCCCCATTCTCCTCCCCATTTCTGACACCCTGAGCAACCACTATATCCTTCATTCTGTCCAACCATGCTTGAAACCACCAATGGTTTTTGCATATACCACTTCAGCTGGTAGACCATTCTATGGCTCCAGCACCCTTTTTGTAAAGTAATACTTCCTCATGTCCCTCCTAAACCTCTCTCTTGTTAGTTTCTACTTACGTCCATGTGACCTTCAAGCTTGTATTTAGGCCAAATAGTTCCACGTAGTTCACTTTGTTAATTCCTTTTAGGAACTTGAATGTCTCTATTATATCTCCTTTTATCCCTTGTGATCTCTAGCAGGTAATTGTTCAATGCCCTGAGGTGCTCCTCATAGGATCTTCCTTCCTGGCCCTGAATCATTTTCATCACCCTGCGCTGCACACTCTCCAGCCTATGCCTATTTAGAAACATAGACTTCAACAGCAGATAAGGACCACTTGGCCCACCCAGTCTGCCCATTTCCCTACCTGTTAAATAAGCTGCAGATCTAGTTAACCAACAGCCTACTTCCTGCAAACTCCCACTGTAATTGCCTTATGTCTGTCCCATGCATGTTTGAATTCCCCCACTGTTTTAGACCCCACAACCTCTCCAGGAAGGCGGTTCCATGCGTCCATCACTCTCTCCGTGAAAAAGAATTCCCCTCACATTACCCCTGGAGCCGCCCCCCTCTAACTTTAAATTGTGCCCCTTGTTCTTACACACTTTTTCTGAAAGATGCTACCTCCTGACTTTGTTGTTGATTCCTTGAGGTACTTAAACATTTCTATCATGTCCCCCCGTCCCTCCTTTCATCAAGGGTGTACATATTAAGCTCTCTCAGTCTCTCTTCATATGGTTTCTGATGCAGACCCTGCACCATTTTAGTTGCCCTCCTCTGGACTGCTTCCATCCTGTCTATGTCCGTACATAGATGAGGTCTCCAAAACTGCACGCAGTACTCCAGATGGGGTCTCACCAACTGTCTGTATAGAGGGATAACCACTTCCCTTTTTCTACTTGTGATGCCCTTCCCTATGCATCCCAGTATCCCCCTGGCTCTCCTTACTGACTTCTCACATTGCTTACCCACCTTTAGGTCATCTGATATGACTACCCCCGGATCCCTTTCCATTATTGTTGTCGTTAGTACCTCCCCTGCTATTGTGTACTATTCTCCTGGATTTGTATTTCCCAGGTGCATTATTTTGCACTTCTTTGCATTGAATCTAAGTTGCCATATGTCTGACCATTCCTCCAACCTAGCCAAGTCCCTTCTCATCCTTTCTACCCGCCTTGTGTATCAACTCTGTTACAGATCTTTGTGTCATCTGCAAAGAGGCATACCTTTCCTTCCAGACCCTCTGCAATGTCACCTGTAAAGACGTTAAAGAGGACTGGACCCAGTACTGAGCCCTGAGGTACCCACTAGTAACCCCTCTTCTTCAGAATGTGCCCATTCACTATTACCTTCTGTGTCCTGTTGTGCAGCCAGTTTGTTACTCCAGGCTACCACCCTGGGACCCACTCCCAGGCTGGCTAACTTGATTATTAATCTTTGTGCGGGACTGTGCCAATGCCTTGCTAAAGTCTAGGTAGGCTATATCCACAGCCCTCCCTGGTCTATTACTTTGGTCACCCAGTCAAAGAAATCAATTAGATTCGTCTGACATGACCTTCCTGCTGTGAATCCATGCTGCTTTGGGTCCTGTGCCCCTGCTAGCCTCTAGGTACTCAACAATTCTTTCTTTCAGAAGTGAGTCCATCATTTTCCCCACCACTGAGGTCTGTAGTTTCCTGCTTCTGCCTTGCTCCCACTTTTGTGAAGGGGAATCACATCTGCCCTCCTCCAGTCCTCAGGTACCACCCCATCTTCCCATGATTTGTTAAAAAGTGTGGTTAGTGGTGTCACTAGGTCCTCCCATAGCTCTTTTAGGATTCTAGCCCTTTGAGAACTGAATATGTGTGAACGTATATAGATTCTGGACGTATATATACGTCCACAGTATTCTAAGGGCTAGGGTGAATCCCATCAGGCCCCATTGCTTTGTCCACCTTGAGTTTTAGGAGTTCTTTCAGTACTCTTTCTTCTGTAAATGGACTGGCGTCAACCCCACTAATCAGAGTGCTTCTACTGTTTGGTTTAGGTAACTCCTCCTCTTCTTCTTTTGTGAATACTGACAAAAGTATTCATTCAGTATCTCTGCCTTTTCACTGTCTCCCCTGCCCACCTCCGTCCTCCTTTATTAATCTTCACTATCCTCCCTTAACCTCTCTATGCTCCTAATGTACCTATAAAAGGTTTTCTCCCTTCTTAACTGAGTTGGCTATCTTTCTCGGTTTGGGCCCTTGCTTTTCTGACTGCCTTCCCACTTCTTTCTGCTTTAATTGATACAGTTCCTGTCGTTGCTCCATCTGTGATTCCTTATACTCTTTTGAATGCAGCCTTTTTCTCCTTAATCTTCCCTGACACCTCTTTTGAGAATCATAGTGGGTTTTATTCTGCTTCGCTTCTTTATTTGTTTCACACAAAGGCTTGTTGCCTCCATGATGGCAGTTTTGATTTTCTCCATTGTTCTTCCACCCTCCTTTCTGGCCATTTGCTAATGCATTCCTCAGGTATTCACCCATTATGCCAAAGTCAGCCCTTCTAAAGTCCAGTATCCTTGTCTTTGTATGGCTTGTCTCCATGGTTGTGTTTATTTGCTATACACTGCAGTGGTTGCTTGTCCCAGATGTCTACTGACTTCTAAATTTATGATCCTCTCTCATTTGAGAGTACCAGGTCTAATATTGTTCCCACCTGAGTGGGCGTCCCACCACTAGCTGTCTAAGGCATGCCCCCGTAGGGCATCGAGAATGACCCTGCTCTTGGATGTGGCTGCAGTCCATGTCGCCCAGTAAACATCTGGCATATTCAGGTCCCCCATCAACAGTATCTCCCTTTTTCAGCCATTTTAAGAATGCCCTCTATCATTTTCTTGTCCATTTCCTCCCCTTGAGACGGGGGTATGTATACAACCCCTGTGCGGATTGTGATGCCATTCCCTGTCTCCAAGGTGACCCAGAGTTCCTCTTGTCTTCCCCTATACTTTTTAGTTCTGTAGCTTTGATACCTTCCCTTATGTAGAGAGCTACTTCACCTCCTTTTTTACCCTTCCTGTCCATTCTGTTGATTGTGTACCCTGGTATGTTGACCTCCCAGTCATGGTTCTTCATGTACCATGTTTCTGTGACTGCCACAATATCCAAGTGTTCCTCTTCCATCAGGGCTACTAGCTCTGGAAGCTTGTTTCCAAGACTACAGGCATTGGTACTCATTGCCCTCCATTTAATATTGGCTTTATCCTTTTTTACCCCATCCCTGCTCTTATTGCCCTTGTCCATTTTTCTATTTATCCCTGTCCTGCCCTCTGTCAAGCTCTGTACCTCAGTGTTTACCCTACTACCTGCCATGTTTTGTGGGGGGAGGCTTGAACTTTCCTGTTTCCTATCAGCACCTCCCCCCTTGGCTAGTTTAAAAGCTTGCCAAGGAAGCCTTTAAACCTGTCACCTAGGAGCATGTTTCCCTTCCTGGACAGATGCAGACCATCATGCCAGTATAGACCTTCGTCTCTCCAGGTGGACCCCCAGTCTCCAATGAAGCCAAAGCCCTGTGCTCTGCAGCACTTTTGCAACCATTCATTAAACTGCATGGTGTGCAGTACCCTAGCTTCACCCCTGCCATAGACTGGCAGTACCTCTGAGAAGGTTACCGTGCTTGCTACCTGTCTGAGGCCCCTCCCCAACTCCACAAATTCATCCTGCACTGTACTGATCTCATGCCTAGCTAGGTCATTTGTCCCGAGGTGGACAATGATATCTAGTTTCCTTTCCTGTGATGCTGCTTCTGCAATCCTAAGGATTTGCTTCCTGTCCCTCCAAGCCATGGCACCAGGCAGACACCTTACTTCCCTCTCCTCTTCCTTCCCCAGGTCTACACCCCTAATAATTGAGTCCCCTATCAGAAGCTGTTTCTTTTCCCTGTGGTGTCCCTTGCCACTCTTTTGTGGGTCTCCCTTGTGGATGTCCCCAGCATTCTTCTTGGTCTCCAATGAGGGTGTCATCATAGAGGAACCTTGATTTGCCAGACTGACATATGATTTGTGTAGAGGTGCAACTTGGGGCTATGCCTCTGTTCCACCACCCTCACCCTCCCAGAACCTACTATGGTCCATCTGCTCTTCACACATGGCAACCTCTGAGGCAGTGGTTGTGGAACTGGTGCTCTTTGGGTGAGGGAGGCCTCCTTAGTCCTTGCCAGTTCAGCCTGGAGGTGGGCAACCTCCTCCCTCAGAGCTGACAGTTGCCTGAAAATAGGGCAGCAACGCAGGTTCCAGAATGTCTCCCAGAAAATTGCTGCCCCACAGCCAGTGCATTGCACCACTCCCCACATGTCCCTCTTCCTTATAATATACAATGAGTAATATATAATTTTTTTTTGTGGTTGTTTTTTTGTGTGTACTTACCCTTTATGCACTGTGCTGGGTAATTAAGAATATGACAGTTCTGCCCCAAGACCTGTTGAGGAAGTGATGTCAGAAGCTTGGCTATAAAGAAATGCCACGCTGAGGTGGGGGGGTGGGGAAGGGTGGGTGGGTGGGTAGGCCACAACCACTGGTGACTGTTAGAAACAATCAAATACACCACTGCTCCACCACCCTGGTGAGTACTGCCCTTTATAGTAAGTCAACCAACACCACAATTTACTAGACCACTGCTCCTACACAAACCACTCTACTGAGTCCAGGGATAAAAACAAACTTACTGTTCAGCCAGCAGGACACTTCTAAAATATTGCACAAATATCCTTCCAAATTCTATGTGTCTAGCACAGAAATCAAGCAACTTCAGTTGTATTTCACCCCCTCTGGTTATAAAATTACTACACTTTAATGGAATCCTGCAATTCTTAATGCCAATAGGAAAATAATGAAACTTTCTGTAGAAAGCATAGCTTACCTTCCTAACTAGTCCCCAACAATATTATGTTTTACCAGGTTCCCAGTTCCTCAAATGCATTCTAGTTTGTTCTCTGCAGTATAGCAAGTTTCTCAGCTTCCAGACTTGGTGTAATACTCCAGGCGTGGTCTCACTAAGGATCTATATAAGGGATGTATTACCTCTTCTTTTCTGCTATCATTACCCTGCTTGATACAACCCAGCATCCTACTCACTTTGCTATATATCTTGTTGCACTGACTCAATTGCTTGAGGGAGTTAATAATGATAACTTCAAGGTCTCATTCCTCAGCCATAGTGTTAAATCACACCCCACCATTCAGTACTCTGTCCTGGGTTTCTTCTTCCCTAGGTGCATTACCTTGCACTTCTTGGCATTGAATTTCAACATTGCATTTAATGTTCTAAGAGGCCATTTGTACCCTATTAGAGATAATTAATATGTGAGCCATTAGAGTGGAATCTATGGATTGCTGGGATCATTGTCCCTCCCCCCCCACATCTGTTGTACCATGTGTGGGACAATCCTACAACTGCTAGGTTCCCTCCCCCTTATCTAATTCCCATAGGCATAATATGTAAGTTATGTCCCTAGTAGTTCAGCGGACCCCCTCTAGCAATTGAAACCTGCAGTCATAATACTGTATGTAAGCAGTATGATGCACCAGGGTGTGCATGGTGCTAATCTAACAGCATGCCTAGGGGCATAGTAAGGCATGAGGCCACAGGTTAGACCAGCAAAATGCACATTCAAAAGTGCCTTATTGTACTTATAAATTGGTAAGTAGGAAATAAAAAAAGAGAAGACATTTTAAAAAGAAATACAAAAAATTTAATTATTAAAAGCTTGAAAAAAATAATGTAAAATAGTCTGCTTAAAAATGGGTGCCACCACAGGCTGTAGCAGATATATATAATAATTTGCTGGTCTACTGTTTGCTGTTTGTCTTCTCCTCCCTCCAACACAACAGTTGTTTATTTGACCCTTCATTTTCTTGGGGTACATTCCTTCTGTCCTTTTATTATGAGTATGGCATACATAAATTACACAAAAAGGACTCATGCATGAAGATTATGACTGCTGAGATGCTAGTTATATGTACCATTTCAAGTGCACATGGCACCAACATGCTCAACCACAAACCATTGTAATTGAATTTTATAGTAATTTTGTTTTTGTTTGCATCGTTTGTAAGATCCAGCACATGATTGTACATCACTACTATTTTAGAACAACAACACAAATCAAAAACAGGACTGGAGGACAGCTTATGTGGTACCCCTCTATAAGAGCGGTCCTAAGGATGATCCTGAGAACTATAGACTGGTCAGTTTGATTTCTGTTGTGTGCAAGCTCATGGAGACTTTACTTAAGGAATGGTTGGTTATGTAGCTAGAGGAGCAGGGTCTTCATGATGCTAAGCAGCAGAGGTTTACAGTATGGCAGGGAGATCGTGTCAAAATAATCTGATTGAATTTTTTGACTGGGTCACCAAAACAGTAGATAAGTGTCAGGCAGTGGACATCCTCTATCTAGATTTTAGAAAGGCCTTTAATTCTGTACCCCACAAAAGGTGATTAGAAAATTGGCAGACCTAGGGTTGGAGAAAAGATGACAAGATGTGTTGAAAATTGGCTGGGGAGAAGAACCCAAAAGGTATTAGTGAGGGGAGAATTATCTGACACTAGAGAAGTCATGAGTAGAGTTCCACAGGACTCGGTGCTATGATCAATGCTGTTCAATGTCTTTACTAATGATGGTGGAGATGGCATTAAGGGCAAGATGTGCCTTTCTGCAGATGACACCAAGCTCTGTGGGAGGGTGGACTCGGCTTAAGGGATGCAGGACCTCAAAGAGGATCTGAAAATGCTTGAGAAGTGGTCAGGGTTTGACAACTTGGATTCAATGTCGAAAAATGCAAGGTGATGCATTTGGGAGCAAATAATCCCAAGAAGGAGTACTATCTAGAAGGAGTCCGGTTCTCTGTTACAGAAGAGGAAAATAATCTGGGTGTTATAATAACTAGCAACCTAAAGCACTCCATGTAGTGCAGGAGAGTGGCAGGTAAGGCAAACCAGATGTTGGGGTACATTGCTAGGGGGATTAGTAGTAGGTGAAAGGAAGTCATTCTGCCCTTGCATAGTTCACTGGTGAAGCCACATATGGACTATAATGTACAAGCCTGGTGCTCTTACCTTAAAAAAGACATTATCTTGCTGGAGACAGTACAGAGGAGTACAATGAAGATTTTTGCAGGTCTGCAAGGGAAAATCAATGAGAAGAGGTTGAGAGGCCTAAACATGTACTCACTAGAGGAGAGGAGGGAGAGAGGGGAATATGACAGAGACTTACTTAAAAGGAATAAATAGAATGGATAAGCAGACTAAGTGTAAACCATAATACAAGGGGGCATTGTCTCAAAAAGAGCAACTCTGCATTTCAGCATGTGATTTCATAAATAAGATGTTTCCACTATCACAATTTACTAGAGAATACATTTTTTTTTCATTTTCAGTTTTCCTTTCCATGATTTACAGCACATTTTGGTAGTCCACCTAAAATGTCTGTATTGAAAACATTTGGAAACATTTGCTTCTCCCCTGTTAACCTCACAGTGCCTTTCTGTATGACATCATAGTGTTCACCATGACAAGAGACTGTGATGTCACAAATAGCAATTGTGTGGTTAGCAGGGGAGAGTTAGATACATTTTGAAAGACTCAATGAAATAATTGCTGCATTATTTACAATACTGAGTTGACCAACAGCAGGGGAACGTAACAAAAATAACAAAGAACTAGAAAACAATAAAGTTAAAACATAATTGGTGTAAATCTAGTGTTTTAAGCTTTTTATTGTAATAGAGAGTTGCTCTTTAAATTGGATGGCCGAAAGTTTAGAAGGAAATTTAGAAGGCAGTTCTTCACCTGAGTGGGTCATGCACAGTTTGAATGCACTGCTGAAAGAGGTGGTCTTGTTGACAATGGCAGGTAGCTTCAAAAGGGTGTGGGACAGGTATACGGGGAAAGTAAAAGTTATGAGGGGGTGGGTGGAAAGGTTGCGAGGAATGAGGAGGGGACAGGGTCAGTAGCTCAAGCAATGGACCCTGTAATTATGAGCAGACTAGATAGACCAAATGGCTTTTTTTCTGCTGGTTAGTTTGTATGTTCATATGTAAAAATCTCAAACAAGGCACCATAAACCCAACTAAACCATACCTGCTGATGTTCTTGGTGAACTTTTTTTTCCCAATTGTTTAACCAGGTGAGACACACTAAGTTGAAAGCTTGTTTACAGGTGCAACCTGGGAGCACAGGGAAGTTAAGTGACTTGCTCAGGGTCATATAGTATGCAAGTGGGGGCTGTGGGATTCAAGACCAGATCTCCCGATTTGCAGCTCAGCGCCTTAAACCACTGCGCTATACTGCCTCCCAACTTTATGGTTATAAGTCCACTGGCAGAACAGTAGATGTTCACAAACTCAGAACTATAAATGTATAGGACTCCATATTCAACTGTGGCAATTTTTGCCATGCAAAATATAGCATGTGCCAATCAGAGGACATATTCATAGAGTTGTCAGGCCCTGTCTGGTGCATACTGCCTGTATGAATATTGTGCTGTGTTAGTGTTGTCAAAGTGCATATGCACAATGCTGTCACAAACCTGTGCTTAGACCAGACACCCAGAAGCAAAGGGGGATAGCACATCTCAAATGAGATAGTGCCTTTGCTCCCACATGCCATTTTCAGAGGCCAGCATACTGATGACCACAAGTGGTATGTAAAGTGCTAAAGGGCCCTTTGAATGCCATTAGGTGGCTATTGCCAGCTCTGTACAATGCCTCCGTGCATATGAACATATGAAATTGCCAGCAGATACAGGCCATTCAGTCTATTTAGTCTGCTTGAGTGTGAAACACTTCAGTCCATTAGTCTGCAGCTGCCCCCATATGCCCTTCCCCATCTCGTGCCCCCTCCCAATTTGTACCCTACACCTTGAATCTGTCCCACCCCCTCTTGAAGACCCCAACACTCTGCAGTGATACAACTTCCTCTGGCAGAGCGTTCCACCCTGTCACCACTCTTTCTGTGAAATAGTGCCTCCTCCGTTCTCTCTTGAACCCACCCCCTTTCAACTTCATAGGGTGTCCCCTGGTTTCCCTTCCACCCTTCAGATTGAACATATACCTAGTGTCTATTCTGTTCAAACCCTTCAGGTACTTGAAGGTCTCAATCATATCCCCCCTCTCCCTTCTTTCCTTCGGGGTATACATATTGAGCTCTCTCAGTCTCTCCTCATATGGTCTGTCCCCCAACCCCAGAATCATTTTTGTTGCCCTGTGCTGTCCCCCCTCCAGTAGTTTGATGTCCCTTTTTTAAAGTACGGGTACCAGAATTGCATGCAGTACTCTAGGTGCGGTCTCACCAGGGACCTGTACAGGGGTAAGAGGACCTCCCCACTCCTAGAAATAATCCCCCTTGCTATTCACCCTAGCATCCTGTTTGCCGTCACTGCTGCCTTCCTGCACTGAGCAGAGTGGTTCAACTCCTTGGTTACCAGCACTCTCAGATCCTTCTCCTCCTTGAATTTTTTTTATGGGTCACCCTCCAGACAGTGATTGTGTCTTGGATTCTTGCCTCCAAAATGCATCACTTTGCACTTCTTGGCATTGAAACTGAACTGCCAAGTGTGAGACCATTCCTCCAGTTTTGTCAAATCCTCCCGAAGTACTTTTGCTCCCCCCCACCTCAGCACAAATCTTTGTGTCATCTGCAAAGAGATTGATCTTGCTCTTAATCCCTATTGCAATGTCGGCTATGAAAATGTTAAACAGAACCGGTCCCAGCATCGAGCCCTGTGGTACACCACTTGTTACTGCCCTGGGTTCAGATGCCCTCCCCTCATTACTACCTTCTGCTGTCTACCCTGCAGCCAGTTCTCTACCCATCTGACCAGTTTCTTCCTTGCTCCCAGACTCTTTAACTTGCAGGTCAGCCTACCATGTGACACCGAGTCAAAGGCCTTGCTGAAATCCAGGTAGAGGACAATCACCGCATGTCCTCTTTCCCATGCCCTCGTAATCCAGTCATAAAAATCAACTAAGTTCGTCTGGCAGGATCTGCCTGAGACAAACCCGTGCTGCCTGCTGTCCTGGAGGTTGTTATCCTTAAGACATTGCACCAGCCTTTCCTTGAGGATTGTCTCCATCAGTTTTCCCACAATTGCAGTAAGGCTGTACTGTAGAAACCCAGTTCATCTTTGGGCCCGCTGTTATGGAGGGGTACCACATGTGCTTCCCTCCAGTTCCCGGGCATGCACCTTGAGTTCATAAAGGTATTGAACAGGTCTGCCAGTGGCCTTGCCAGTACCTCTGCTAACTCTCTCAGCACCCTGGGGTGGACTCCGTCTGGGCCAGGTGCCTTGTCCACCTTCAGGGACTTAAAACCCTCCCTCACCCTTTCCACCATAATTTTCTTTCCCCATCTGTGGTTGCTTCTCCTCCAACCTCTCCCCCTCGCCCTTCCTTTCAGGTATGGGCCCATCCCTCTCCTTGGTGAAGACTGAACAGAAGTATTCATTAAGTACTTCTGTCTGCTCAGACCCCTTTTCTACCCACCCACTTCCCCCCTGATCCTAAAAAATTTGATCCTTGCTTTTCCTCTTCTCTCTGATATATCTGAATAAATAATTTTCTTCTCCTTAGATCCCCTGCGCTAACTTCTGTTCCCTAGCCGCCTTTGCTGCCCTTACCACTCCGCTCACTTTTCTGGATTTCTTCACATATTCTTCTATGTCTTCTGCCCTGCTGGATTGCTTGTAGGTCCAAAATGCATTCCTCTTTTCCCTTATCTTCTTCACTACCTCTCTACTCATCCAACTAGGTTTCTTGGTCCTGGCTTTCTTGCTCTGGTTCTTGACACAAGTTTTAGTGGATTCAGCCAGTCCTGTCTTGATGAATGCCCATTTTTGTTCTGTGTCCATTACTGGGTGGATGCTTACCACATGACTTTCCAGTATGTTTCCCATCCTGCCAAAGTCCACCCTTTTGAAGTACAGGACCCTAGTTTTTGTAGTGGTTACTTCCCTAACCAGGCTGATTGAAAACCACACTGTACAGTGGTCACTGTTTGCCAGAGGTTCCTCCACCCTTACATCCCTGACCTGTTCCCCATCCTCCAGTATGAGGTCTAATATATTCTGCCCCCTCATTGGCTCCATTACCCTCTGGGTAAGGAAGCCATCCTGGAATGCATCCAGGAGGATCTGCTCCCTGGCACAATTGGTTGCTGGGATGCTCCAATCCACCCCATGTAGATTAAAGTCCCCCACCACCACTGTGCTCCCTTTGCCACTATGCCTCCATGTCTGCCCCCCCAGTTCCTGTCAATGTTCTTCTTCTGGGCCGGAGGTCTATAAACAACCCCCAGACAGATCCTGGTCCCTTTCTGGCTGTGTAGTTGCAGCCAGATTACTTCCAACCTGCCCTCCTCCCATTACTCCCTGTTACATCTGATCCCCTCCCTTACGTAAATGGCAACCCTCCTCAGCCTTCCCTTTATCTCTATCCCTCCAGAAAAGTTTGTACCCTGGGATGGTTAGGTCCTAGTCATGATGCTTGGTTGCCCATGTCTCAATAATGGCAGCTATGTCCACCTCTCCCTCTGTCATCAATGCCTGCAACTCTGCCAACTTGTTTCCCAGGCCCCTAGCATTTAGTAAAACAAATCTCCATGCTGCACCTATCCTTCCTGCTTCCTTATCCTTTACTCCAACCCCCATTTCGCCTAAGGTCATATCTATCCCTGTGGTGGGGGGAGGTCCATGGGACCCCCTCTCCTGGTGATTTCCAGCTCCAATGCCTCCCCCCTACCTAGTTTAAATGATATGTCACATTGATGAAATCCCCCGGCTTCAACACCTGTGAACCTGCCCTGCTGAGGTGTAACCTATCCCCTGCATAAAGATCTGTGTTATCCCATGTGCTACCCCAGTCCCCCACCAATCCATGCCCCTTGGTCCCACACCATTCCCTCAGCCACTTGTTGAAGTCACTGATTCTTCTCTTCCTGACTGTACTGGCCCTTGGCACTGGTAGAACTTCTGAGAAGGCTACCATTGACCCCTCGTTGCTGCATAGTTTTCCCCACTTCCCCGAAGCTGTCTTGTACCTCCTCTACCCTTCTCCCCTCCAGATCATTCGTTCCCAGGTGCATCACAATGTGCAGCCCCCCCCACCTTCCCCACCTATCTGCCCGTATGCTGCCCCACTCTACTCATTGTCATGCCTGACATGGACTCTACCAGATGTTACTTTTTCTGGCACCCCTTCCCCCCCACCTTATACCCTTATGTATAGAATCCCCTAGAATTATGACTCTCTGACACTTTTCCTGCTCACCCTCTTGTTCCCCTCCACTCCCAAGCCCCCCAACTTGTGAGGCCCTCTCATCCCCCCTGTCTCGGACCCCCTTTTCCTCCCCTAACCTTTTCCCTGTCCTCTCCCCCTTACAACTATGACCAGGCTACTGATATCCACCTCCAAACTATTTTACATCTATCCTTTGCACTGACTTTTTGCTCCGTCCACCATGCTACCACCTCCTCTACTATTACTTCCCTGTGTTTTCCCTGAAATGTGGCCCTCCTCTACCCGGACTCCGCTCCTCTTAATATCCTTAGCCTTCCCCAGGCTGTCTGCCACTTCCCCTTCCTCCTGTCTCCTTGCTCCTTCTCTCCCTCTGGAGAGACTGCATCACCATCACCTCGCTGCCCCCCTTGCCAATGTGTCTTCTTGATGCACTGCCTACTGCCTCCCCACTGTATACCTTTTCCCCCTGTAGTGTCCTCTCCCTGCTCCTTCACTGTGGCAGTCACAGAAACATGGTACAAGGAGAACCATGACTGGGATGTCAACATGCCAGGGTACACAATCTACAGAAGAGGAGGTGGAGTAGCTCTCTACATAAGGGAAGGAATCAAAGCTACAGAACTAAAAAGTAAAGGGGAGGACAAGAGGAACTCTGGGTCACCTTGGAGACAGGGAATGGCATCACAATCCACACAGGGGTTATATACAGACCCCCGTCTCAAGGGGAGGAAATGGACAAGAAAATGATAGAGGGCATTCTCAAAATGGCTGAAAAAGGAGGGGAGATACTGTTGATGGGGAGCCTGAATATGCCAGATGTTAACTGGGCGACATGGACTGCAGCCACATCCAAGAGCAGGGTCATTCTCGATGCCCTACAGAGGGCATGCCTTAGACAGCTAGTGGTGGAACCCACTCAGGAAGGAGCAATATTAGACCTGGTACTCTCAAATGGAGAGAGGATCACAAATTTAGAAGTCAGTAGACATCTGGGAACAAGCGACCACTGCACAGTGT
The DNA here is from genome assembly GCA_016271365.2 of Neoceratodus forsteri. Lineage (NCBI taxonomy): Eukaryota > Metazoa > Chordata > Ceratodontiformes > Ceratodontidae > Neoceratodus > Neoceratodus forsteri. Next base: position 755,335,735 of record CM057451.1, read on the forward strand.
GCTTCACAATAAACACAACAATGGAGACAAGCCATACAAAGACAAGGATACTGGACTTTAGAAGGGCTGACTTTGGCATAATGGGTGAATACCTGAGGAATGCATTAGCAAATGGCCAGAAAGGAGGGGTGGAAGAACAATGGAGAAAAATCAAAACTGCCACCATGGAGGCAACAAGCCTTTGTGTGAAACAAATAAAGAAAACAAAGCGAAATAAAAACACTATGGTTCTCAAAAGAGGTGTCAGGGAAAGTTAAGGAGAAAAAGGCTGCATTCAAAAAGTATAAGGAATCACAGACGGAGCATGACAGGGAACTGTATCAATTAAAGCAGAAAGAAATGGGGAAGGCAGTCAGAAAAGCAAAGGCCCAAACCGAGGAAAAGATAGCCAACTCAGTTAAGAAGGGGGATAAAACCTTTTATAGGTACATTAGGGAGCATAGAAAGGTTAAGGGAGGGATAGTGAAGATTAATAAAGGAGACGGAGGTGGGCAGAGGGAGACAGTGAAAAGGCAGAGATACTGAATGAATACTTTTGCTCTGTATTCACAAAAGAAGAAGAGGAGGAGTTACCTAAACCAAACAGTAGAAGCACTCTGGATAGTGGGGTTGATGCCAGTCCATTTACAGAAGAAAGAGTACTGAAAGAACTCCTAAAACTCAAGGTGGACAAAGTAATGGGGCCTGACGGGATTCACCCTAGAATCCTAAAAGAGCTAAGGGAAGACCTAGTGACACCACTAACCACACTTTTTAACATATCATGGGAAGATGGGGTGGTACCTGAGGACTGGAGGAGGGCAGATGTGATTCCCCTTCACAAAAGTGGGAGCAAGGCAGAAGCAGGAAACTACAGACCTGTTAGTTTGACCTCAGTGGTGGGGAAAATGATGGAATCACTTCTGAAAGAAAGAATTGTTGAGTACCTAGAGGCCAGCGGGGCACAGGACCCAAAGCAGCATGGATTCACAGCAGGAAGGTCATGTCAGACGAATCTAATCGATTTCTTTGACTGGGTGACCAAAGTAATAGACCAGGGAGGGGCTGTGGATATGGCCTACCTAGACTTTAGCAAGGCATTTGACACAGTCCCGCACAAAAGATTAATAATCAGTTAGCCAGCCTGGGGAGGGTCCCAGGGTGGTAGCCTGGGTAGCAAACTGGCTGCACAACAGGACACAGAAGGTAATAGTGAATGGAACACATTCTGAAGAAAGGGGTTACTAGTGGAGTACCTCAGGGCTCAGTACTGGGTCCAGTCCTCTTTAACGTCTTTATAGGTGACATTGCAGAGGGTCTGGAAGGAAAGGTATGCCTCTTTGCAGATGACACAAAGATCTGTAACAGGAGTTGATACACAAGGGGGGGTAGAAAGGATGAGAAGGGACTTGGCAAGGTTGGAGGAATGGTCAGACATATGGCAACTTAGATTCAATGCAAAGAAGTGCAAAGTAATGCACCTGGGAAATAAAAATCCAGGAGAAGAGTACACAATAGCAGGGAGGTACTAACGACAACAATAATGGAAAGGGATCTGGGTGTAGTCATATCAGATGACCTAAAGGTGGGTAAGCAATGTGAGAAGTCAGTAAGGAGAGCCAGAGGGATACTGGGATGCATAGGGAGGCATCACAAGTAGAAAACGGAAGTAGTTATCCTCTATACAGACAGTTGGTGAGACCCCATCTGGAGTATCATGCAGTTTTGGAGACCTCATCTATGCAAGGACATAGACAGGATGGAAGCAGTCCAGAGGAGGGCAACTAAAATGGTGCAGGGTCTACATCAGAAACCATATGAAGAGAGACTGAGAGAGCTTAATATGTATACCTTTGATGAAAGGAGGGACTGAGGGACATGATAGAAACTTTTAAGTACCTCAAGGGAATCAACAAAGTCCAGGAGGGTAGCATCTTTCAGAAAAAGAGATGTGTAAGAACAAGGGGGCACAATTTAAAGTTAGAGGAGGGACGGCTCAGGGGTAATGTGAGGAAATTCTTTTTCACGGAGAGAGTGGTGGACGCATGAAACCGCCTTCCTGGAGAGGTTGTGAGGTCTAAAACAGTGGGGGAATTCAAACATGCATGGGACAGACATAAGGCAATTATAGTGGGGGATTGCAGGAAGTAGGCTGTTGGTTAACTAGAATCTGCAGCTTATCCAATAGGTAGGGAAATGGGCAGACTGGGTGGGCCAAGTGGTCCTTATCTGCCGTCAAGTCTAAGTTTCTGTGTTTCTGTTTCCTGTCTACTACATGGTCTTCTGGACTAGCCAACACTGAGAATCTATTTGCAGTGCTAATCTCCTTTCCTTGAATGAGTCTAGTCCCCCTTCCCACAGGCTGATATCTTTGCTCCAGCCAAGTCTTAGTCATGCTGCTGTGCCTGACCCTCCTCCAGTCATCACTTCCTTCCCTTGACTGCACCCGCTTGAGTGGCCCCGCTGCTGTCCCACCAAATTCCCTCTTATTTTTGCCTGTTTTGAGCTCTTTTGGAAACCTCATTAGTTCCCCCTCCTGGATGTGTTCCCCCTATTGTGTCTCCTCCATGCTTCTTTTCCCTCCTCAACCACCCTATTTCCTGCCTGAGCTGGCCCACCTGCCAACACACCCTACAAACCCCTACCCTCCAAGCCACTCCCAGGAATATGGCTGCTCCACATCCTTGGCAACAACAACCCTTCCCATCTCCTGCCCTATTTGACTGCCACTGCACATCCTCTCCACCCTTATCCTGGTCCTACCCCACTCCATGGAACCCCTCCCCCACCTTGGACTCCCCATGTCTGTGCAGGAAATATGCGGCCCTCCCAGTTAGGTTCTTCACTGTCTACTAGCGTGGCCCACTGCCTGTTGTCCTGCCTACTGATGCCCTGCAAATGCTACTCAAGATGCTACACTCTTGCTTCATGACACTCAAGCTTCGGGGTTGATCAAGCTTCAGGGTCGCTTGTTCCCCTTTGAAATATAAATAGATACCAGCCCTGCTATTGGCTGGTCTGAGTCACATGACTACCCCTTCCCCTCCTGTGTATTTCCCAACCTCTCCCTCACTCAGTTAAATGCTCCCCTCCTCCTAGCCAAGGCAAAATAATTTGTTTTGCAGTTACACTGTTTAAATCACACAGCACACATTGCAGTCTCATTAAATGCTACCTGAGTCATAAAAGAAAAGAAACAGCACAGAAAAAGTACTTATCTTCTAGATCCAGCTGCCTGCCTCTCTCTTCAGAGTTTCACCTCCAACATAAATACATGAAGGCATTGTGCAGAACCTCGATTATTGTCCCCACCTCACCTGATGCCTGATTAAATGAATGACATCCCTAGTAGTCCAATGATACCCACCCTTCTGCTAGATCACCAATGGGCTACAGTTCCCTGGCAGTCTAGCCTACAGGTTATAGTAATGAGCTGTGAATGAGCTTTGTACATTCAGCAAACCTGGGTTTGAATCCCACAACCTCCACTTGCATACTGTGTGACTATAAGCAAGTCAGTTAACCACCCCAGTGCTCCCGGTAGCCCCTGAAAACAAGCATTTGTGCCTAGTGGGCCTTACCTAGTTACCAAAAAAAAAGTCTAGTGGCACTCCACTCCTGCCCAATTCCCCCCAAAAGATGAACCTCCTCCCTGGTAGTCCTGTGGTACACTGTCCTGCCCCTATCACAATTATACTATTCATAACCCCCCCACCCAATCCCTGGCCCACCCATTCAGTACTCCCACTGTCCACCACTGACTCACCCAGTAATACAGAGCTGGAGACAACAATTGGCACAGACCCTTCTCTCACCACATCTGCTGTATATAGCCGGAAGACAGTGACCCAGTGTATATATCGTAGAAACAGCTGTTTAAGATTGCCAACATTGTCCAATGAGTTCTGGCTTCTGGATGTACCAGTTGTCACTGCCCTGAGTATGGAATTTAGTCCACACACTGTGCATTATAGGAAATAATAGCTTTTCATTGCTGTTTTTGAATTTTGTGTGTATGACACATAATATTCAACATTTGATATTACGTTGTATTGTATTTTGTTTTTGTTCATAATTTAATGTGTTAATATTTTTATGTAATCGTATGATCACAGGTTGTGCCTGTAAAAGGAATTGCCTCTTTGGTGTACTTACCTGATTAACAAACAAAGTTTGCTACTGTAAAAATACTCTCTGAGATACTGTCTTGGGGGTCCCTTCTGCTGATCAGTCTTTCTTAAAACCCTGGGTGCTGCTAATGACACCTTTAGTCTGGAAACCAAAAATGACAGTTGGCTTCTAATCTCTGGACCCATATCTCTTTAGGAACAAGCATTTGTCAATGCTGAAAGTTCACTGTTGGTATTGCTATTGTATCAGGTGGGGCAGGAATACAGTTCCCAGTAGCCTTGGCTGCTGGCTTATTTACATGCACTTTTTACCGCTTTTAAAAAACAACTTTTGCAGGCCCTCAATTTCCTCCCTCGTGCCTCCAGACCTGAATTAGGCAATTCAGGGGTCAGGGAGCATGGGGAGAACGTCTGTTTTGCCACAGGAGTGGCCATCTCACACTTTCAGAGTGCGGCTGCAGGGCAGTCTCTATATTGACTAATTTAATTCCACAATGTACAGTATTCAATCTCTCTGTATCATTAATTAATTTTTACCAAGGTTATTGTCATACTTCTCAGATGCCTCACATTACAAATGGTCTTCCCTGGTTTTACCCCTCAAATTAAGTCTGTCCCACATGGAAATGGTGCTGTTCCACATGGAGAAGGTATTGTCTCACACTATAAACTCAGACTTCAAAACAGAGATTCATAGTAATCAAAAAAGCTGAACCAAAATTAACTGAGCAGAAATGAAGTCATTAGTTTCCACAGGGTTTCCAGCATATATTCCTGTGATCAGATCTTGCCTATGAGTATTGTACAAATGACAAGCAAAATAAGTTGGACATATTGTATAATAGGCTGGCACGGTTTCTTCTAAATTGTCCTTATTGTACTCATAGCTGTAAATCTGGGCCATCTTGGGTAAATACAATGTAAAATGCATAGTGGGAGAACACACTTAACCAACCTATTGCTTCTGACCTGGGCAAACCTGGGTAAAATTGTATCATTGGGATGTGCATACTAACAATCAGATATCAAGGACTGAGTAAGAAACTGGGAAGCTGCTTCCTAAGCCTCATGGTGGTATATTATTTTTACTGAACGATACACTGAAGAAAACTGTTTTAGTTTTATCAGGGCATTCTTTGCAGTATGAATACTAGATATTTATCATTGCTGGATAAAGTAATAAATCCCATTCTATCCTAAGAGGAAGTACTCGGAAAAAGTTGCTGTGAATATTTTTGTTGTATTGCTTCTCCTATTACTATTACTATGGCAGGGAGTGATTAATGGTTGGGGGAAGAATGGACTGGAAAGCCTAAATTGCAAACGGGACTGGATTTTCAGCCTGTCGGGTAAAAACTGCCACAAGTGGGGCTTTCCTTGTGGAGCCACAGTTTCCCCTGCATGCACTGTATTTTCACAAAGTGGCAGCTGGTTTATGACTGGCTCCCTGATTTACAGCAGCTTGTGGCTGTTTTTTCACTGCAGCTGTGCTAAAATGGTATTCCTAGTGAAACCAGGCATACCATCTCCTGCAGCAGCATGGACTGAAAATAGGGACGTCTGCAGGTGTGAAGATTTCAGTCCACACTGGCCACTGCGGAGTGGGACTTAATCCCGGGAGGGCTGAACATCCATCCCAGGATCTTTTTCTGATCATTTAATTGCTATACAAAAGAAGCAGACACTTGAGGCAATGTAGCATAGAGGTTAAGGGCACTGAGCTGCAAACCGGGAGGCCTGGGTTTGAATCCCATCATCCCCCACTTGCACACTATGTGACCCTGAGCAAGTTACTTAACTTCCTTGTGCTCCCAGGTCACACCTGGAAACAAGATCCAGCTTAGGGTGCCTTTCCTGGTTAAACAATTTCCCCTTTCCCTAACTGATCTACACCTGAAACTCTAGGTACTGTGTGACAGCCAAAAGCTGTGAGATAGCAACATAGCCTACAAAAGGTGTTCTTGTGAGTGGCTGACTTATTATTTTAAACTTTTTATATTGCATCGTGATACAGAATAAGTGTGAGGGGACAGGTACAAAGCCAGTGAGTGGTTGGGATTGTAGTTTGCAAATGAATAACTCTGAGCAGTGTAGGAGGGCTGTGGCTAAAGCAAATAAAATGCTCAGGTGCATTGCCCAAGGGATAACCTCTAGGAGATGGGAGATGCTTCTCCCTCTGTATAACTGCCTAGTTTGACTGCACCTAGAGAACTGCATGCAGTTTTGGTGCTCATACTTAAATAAGTGTTTGTCAATGCCGAATGTTGATTGTGTTGGTCTGTTGAGCTCGCTCACTGACCTTCTGTCACTTGCTCAGTCTGTTTCTCCCAGTGCTGCAGGCTGCTCTTTTGTACTGGGCTCCTGCCTGTGTTGGCAGCTTTTCCTGCCCACTAAGAAATCTGCAGCTGTCCTGACAGAGCTCTGTTGAGGTGGCTCACTCCCCTTCTCTCACTCGCTCATTCTGTTTCTCCTGGCGCTGCAGGCTGCCCTTTGGTACTGGGCTTCTGCCTCTGTTGGTGGCTTTTTCTGCCCACAAAGAAATCTGCAGCAGTCCCGACACAGGTCTATTGAGCCTGCTCACTCCCCCTCTCTCACTCACTCGTTCCGTTTCTGCTGGCACTGCAGGTTGGCCTTTTGTACTGGGCTCCTGCCTGCATTGCTGCCTTTTTCTGCCAACAAAGAAATCTGCAGCAGTCATGATAGAGTTCCGTTGAGCTTGCTCAATCCCCCTGTCTCACTCACTCATTGTGTTTCTCCCGGTGCTGCAGGCTGCCCTTTTGTACCAGGCTCCTGCCTGCGTTGGCACCTTTTTCTGCCCACAAAGAAATCTGCAGCTGTCCTGACAGAACCCCGTTGAGGTCGCTCAGTCCCCCTGTCTCACTCACTCATTTTGTTTCTCATGGCTCTGCAGGCTGCCCTTTTGTACTGGGCTCCTGCCTGAGTTGGCGGCTTTTTCTGGCCACAAAGAAATCTGAAGCAGTCCCTACAGAGCTCAGTTGAGCTCGGTCACTCCCCCCACTCCCCCTCTCACTCACTCGATCTTAAACTGTCCCAAACACTGATTTCCCACAATGACCGTGCTATTCTCTGGCAGGAGTGCAAAAACATATTTTAGCCAGGATGTGAAAAATGACATCTGTACTGTTCATAAGGAGGTGTGAAAAAATGCCACTGTTGAAAATGTGGCGTGAAAGTATTATAAATTTGCGAAGTTACAAGGGTGCAGTTCAACACACGCTTGTAACAGTCATGTTATGTACTTTCATCACCAAATTTTTAACATAGGGATTTTAGGACCTCTGCTCATGAATAGTGCCACTGTCATTTTCTTAATCTGTCCCAAACACTGATTTCCCACAGCGACCGTGTTATTCTGCGCCTGAACTGTGAAAACACATTTCGGTCAGGATGTGAAAAATGACAGCTGTACTGCTCATAAGGAGGTGTGAAAAAATGGCAGTGTTGAAAATCTGGCGTGACAATATTACAAATCTGCGAAGTTACAAGGGTGCGTGGAATGTGAGCAAAGCACACTTGTAATACAGTCATTTGATGGGCTATCATCACCACATTTTCAACATAGGCATTTTAAAACCTCTACTCATGAACAGCATCACTGTCATTTTCTTAATCTGTCCCTATAGCGACGGCTCTATTCTGCACCGGAAGTGCGAAAACACAGTTCGGCCAGGATGGGAAAAATTACATCTGTACTGTCCAAAAGTAGGTGTGGGAAAATATCAATGTTGAAAATCTGGAGTGAAAATATTACAAATTTGTGAAGTTACGAGAGTGCGAACAAACTGCGCAACACATGCTCGTAACACAGTCATTTTATGGAGTATTGTCACCAAATTTCCAAAATAGGCATTTTAGGACCTCTACTCATGAACAGTGTCACTGTCATCTTCTTAATCTGTTCTGAACACTAATTTCCCACAGCGACCGCACTATTCTGCACCATAAGTGCGAAAACACATGTCGGCCAGGATATGAACAATGACAGCTGTACTGTTCGCAAGGAGATGTGAAAAAAATGCCAATGTTGAAAATCTGGCATGAAAATACTGCAAATTCATGAAGTTACTAGTGTGCGTAGCAACTGTACAATGCACGCTCGTAAAACAGTCATATTTTAGATTTTTTCCACCAAATTTGCAACGTAGGCATTTTAGAACCCACCTCATGAACACTGGTACTCATTTGTTAGTCAATACTAAAGGTGATTCCACGCAGTGAGCGCGAAATCACCTTTCAGGGCCGATTAACGCCATGACAGTTCCAGAATTCATGAGGAGGGGTCCCAAAAACCCCATGTTGAAAATTCCAGAAAATGACTGAGATATGCATTAAAGTTAGAAAATAAATTATTCCATTATACAGCTTACTGGCATTTCCTCAGTTCGCGGTCAGCTCTGAAGAGTGCAGACATGTTCCCGGTCCACCAAAGATCGTTGCGCCAAGCTCCAGAGGTAAGTATGGGGTGAGGGGGGTGTCAGGAGGCAGGGTGCGCAGTGGGTGGGAGCAGGTTGTGGGAGGGGGGCAGGGAGACCTCCGAGGGACAGTTTTCTTTTTTACAGGTGAAAAAAAAAAAGACATCGCGGGACCGTTTTTATTTTACAGGAGCATGTGGCATGCTGGAGTGGGCTGCCAGCATGCCACTGGAGTTTTACTGTTGGGGGATGCAAGCTGTAGCCGATGGGGGATTGGGCACCCCCACTGGCAGACAACAAAATGGGTGGGGGTGACATTATACTGACGGGGACTGGGCACCCCGTCGGCAAAGAATATAAGCGGGGTGGATTACATAATGCCAATGGGGAGTGGGATCCCTCATTGGCAACATAAACATGGGGGCACTGAAGTCAAGGGGGATTGGGGCCCCCGTCAACAAATAAACATGGTGGGGGGGTTAATATTGTTTGTGAAGATCCCACCCTGCAATGACAGATCGCTCCCTCATTGCGCTGCAATGACGAGGAGGCCCCTAATTGTAGAGGCTGATTTTTTACAAGTTGGTGGCACGCTGGCTGAACTAGTGTCAGCAGCAGCGTGCCACGGCATTGGGGGATGCTGGACAAGCCTTTAATGACTGTGGGGGCATTGGCCACAACAGTGCTGCGTCTCCACAACCTGCTTGTGGAGAAAGCTACTGCAATATGTTTCTTGCGCATGCATGCAATCAACATAAAAAAGGACATTGCACTTCTGGAGAGGGTCTGGAGGAGAGCGACCAGGATCATACAGGGCCTGGGGGAGAGATCCTACGAGGAGAGACTTGAGGAGCTAAATTTGTACTCCCTGGAAGACAGGCAGGACAGAGGGGTCATGATTGAGGTCGTTAAATATCTAAAGGGAGTGAACAGGGTCAGCCAATAGGGTCTTCGAGCTGAGAGAGGAGGGGGCCACCAGGGGGTATTAAATGAGACGTGTGGGAGGGAGGCTTGGGGGGAGACTAGGACATGTTACTTTACCGTGAGGGTGGTGAACCCATAGAATGCACTGCCTGCAGAACTGGTGGCTCTTGATACAGTGGAGGGATTTAAGATGGGTTGGGACAGCTATAAGGGGAGGGTAAAACAGAAATGCTGGATTGGGAGGTGAAACTCTTCTGGGGGCTAGGGTTGGGGGTATTTATGGGGGTAGAGGGGAAGGCAGCAACAGTGTCCTGACTGAGTACTGATTTTTGAGCAGACTTGATAGACCTTTAGGCCTACTCTGCTGGCATCTTAGTATGTAAGTATGTTAGTATGTAAGCAGTACCATAAACAGCAATAGCTCTTTGTGCCAAGCAAAGTGATCCATAGGGGAAATACTGCTTTTAGGAGTGTGTACAGATTTAAAAAATATTAATTGATTAACTCCAGACTAGTGTGACACAGCTATTAATGAATGTAAAAAAGACAAAAGTAATGCATTTTGGTACAAATAAACACAAAACCTCTTCTAACTTGTAAATTCATGCATTAGACCAAACTTTCATAGAACATGCAGTTACTTACTGTTACTTAGGTGTTATTTTTGACTGTTTATTGACCTTTAGTGGCCATTTTGAGATGACATTAGTAAATTAAATAAGAAATTAGGAGCATTAAAAAATAACTACAAGTTGTTTGAAACTTTTGGATATGAAAAAGATTGCTGAACAACTCATCTTACCTGTCCTTAAATATGGTGTGTTTATATATATAGATTGTCAGTGTCAGTGGCTCAGTAGGTAGCACACTCGCCTCTGAGGCCAGGAGATCAGAGGGCTGTGGGTTCAGTTCCCACATCTGGCACTTGGGTTAATATCCCAGTACTGGCACTGTAGTGCAGCATGAGAGGGGTGCTGCACGTCTGAGGTGCAGTCTTTTAGATGAGACGTTAAACCGAGATCCCATCTGCCTGGATTTGGGGTAGTTCAGGTGGATGTTAAAGATCCCATGGCACTTATTGAAAAGAGTAGGGGAAGGTTTTTATTAATAAACAGAACAATAAATCAGAAAAACAGTAATACAATTCATGGAAAATAAGGAAAAAACATAAAGAGAATATCAGCAATACTCAAATCTCTGACAGCATAATGATTCAACCTATTTTGTCTTTCAAAAAAGGAACCTCTTTCCACCTCATAAGCCATACATTTTTGGACAAACATTTTCGTTCAGAATCACATTGTAACAACAAATCATGTTCAACATGTTGAAGAACTTCAAGTGGTGAGTGGTATAACTGTGGTCGAGTAAGGTGACATCTGGCATGCCATAAATGAAACTTGAACATAGCAAACAGCAGCTGTACTACACCTGCATCCAACAAAGTAGAATGTAGCAAAAAAACTCCCACAACCTCCAGATATGTAACAGCCCACCAGAAAGGCTGGCTTCGACGGGCAGAAAGAGTTGTCCAGAATTCTTGCACAAAGGGGCAGGAAACAAAAAAATGGGACATTGTTTCCTCCTGATTAATGCAAGTATCCCTCAGACAAGTACGTTCATTAACCATTTTATGCTTTAAATTCCCCCTAACACTGAGTCGCCCATGACTACTAAGCCATAAAACATCCCATAATTTAGGTGGAATCCATTTATCTACCAAACTTTGAAGGAGGTTATCAACATGACCATCTGGTACATCCTTAAAAACGGGGACTATGGAATGTGCTTTAGATTGTAGGACATCATAAATATATTTGCGTGATTTGCAATACACATGGGCCGGAAGTAACTTCCATCTATTAAGTTTCAATATCACAGGTCTGAAATAAATCGGGTAACTAGAAATGAGTAAATTTTTCCGGCTCAATCCTGGCCACTCTGAGGACAATTTAGGTAACCAACCATATGCATAAATCACCCATAACACAGAGTGTGGATGACTAAAGTCTAGTAAATTCCAATGAAAAAAAATACTATAGTAAAAAGTAATCAGATTCACACAATTCAGACCACCCTGTGCAAAGGAAGATACAACACATCTCTTTTAATGGGATTTAGGTGACTCCCCCAAATAATTTGAAAAAAAAAAAAAGACCCAATAAAGTGGCTTCCAAACCAGAAGGAATGGGGTATACCGCACTAAGGTATAAAAATTGAGGGAGAAATAAAGATTTAGTAATGATAACCTTTTTCTGTTTAGTTTGTTGCCAAGACTTCCATAATCTGATTCTGGACTGAACTGCCTCAATTTTAGCTGACCAATTAAGTAACGCATTATCACCTTTACCAAAATCAATACCTAAAATTCGGACTGGGCCCAGTACAACAGGAACGCTTGCAGCTCCATAACCTCAGGAATGGTAGTATGCAGAGGATAAAAAAAATCTTAGATTTATTAAGGAAGGAAACTGCAACATCTGAAAAATTAGAAAATTATGTAACACCTTATCTCCAGAGGTCAAATCAGCAACAAAGACACAGACATCATTAGCATAAGCCGAAATTTTGGCCTCAAGGGTACTATGAGGGGAAGCAATACCAAGAATCCGCACATCTTGGGCAATTGTACGTAAAAGTGGATCCAAACTAAAAACATAAAGTAATGGACTCAGAGGGCAGCCTTGTCTCACCCCCCGATGAATAGGGATATAGGAACCCAAATAACCATTTACCAAGGGCATAGCATAAGCATGACAATTAAGCAAAGCAATCCAGGTTATAAAGCGATCAGGAATTCTATAGGTTTGTAAAACCTGAAACAAATAACTATGTGGGACCTGATCAAAGGCCCTTTGTTGATCCATGGACAGAAGAAAACCCTTTATAACATCAACTTTACCAAGCTCTATTAGTTCCCGTAGCAAAAGGAGATTATTATAGATAGATCTCCCCGGTACCGAACAGCATTGGTGTAGGGAAATCAAGTGTGGAGCTATGGACAACAATCTGGTATTCAATATTTTCATTAAAATTTTAAAATCCATATTAAGGAGACTTAAAGACCTCCAACTGGAAAGTAAAGTTCTATCACCTTTCTTATATAACAAAATCTGAATTGAAGTACAAAAATGGAAATCGAGAGTGTGATGTTGCAAAACCCAATTAAACACTACTGTGAGAACATCACAAACCAAAGGACTACAGGTTTTATAAAATTCTGCAAGCAAGCCATCAATACCAGGCACCGTGTTATTCCGTAAATGGGAAATTTCCCTTTTAACCTCATCAACACTAATCGGAGTAACTAAAGCTTGTAATAGTAGATCAGAACAAGGGGCAATATGGAGAGAGGAAAGGAATTGTTCTACACCAGTGCTATCCACTGGAGATGCAGCATATAAGTCTGAAAAATGCAAGGAGACTGCTTGCAAGATATCCGGAAATGCAGTGTAACTAGTACCAGCAGTAACCACAACTTCAGTCAGAAGGCGAATCGCAGAACGCCTATGACTACAGTCCAAAACATCCCCCAAAGCAGATTTATTAGCAGAACAAACCCTATGTTCATGTAACAAGGAAGTAGCTCTAGTATACTGTAGTGCAGCCATTTCTTTTTTTACATTCTGTACTGGTGCTGTCAAAGATAAGCCTTGTGAGTGTATAGCTGAATATAATGTTTCCAACTGCATACATAAAGACAAATATCTCTTATATTTAGTCACTGCAGCATATTTAGACATTCGCCTAGCCAAAGTAGAGATTTCAGATTTAGTGAGTAGCCACCAATCTAACAAATCTTCGGAAAGTCCAGATAGTGACATATGAGCTTTCAACAAATCATGAACTTGGGCCAAAAACCTGTTGTCAAGTAGCAGTAAAGAATTCAGTTTCCAATATCCCTGCCCCAATTTAGCATGAGGGCCTACCCCTACCGTGGCAGTTACCACATTATGGTCTGAAATCTCCACTGGAATGGTTTGAGCTTTAATCATCCTCAAAGCTGCAGAGACAAAAAGAAAATCAATCCTAGTGGATAAGGAGCCCTTAAAAAAAGTAAGTCCACCAGTAGGATGACAAACCCTATAAACATCCTGTAAATGACCCTGGACAATAATGTGATTGAGACAATGTGTATCACAGAAATCCTTATCAGTCCAGGCCCCCCGATCTGATTTATGCACTACACAATTAAAGTCACCACCCCATATGAGAAAGCGTGACGTGAACAAAAAAGGCAGCACCTCACAAAAGAGATCCACTCGACCTTTCTTCGTAACTGGTGCATAAATCACAATTAATCTCCAAGTGTAATGTAAATAAGTAAAATCCAATATTAAGACCTGTCCCATAAGCAGTTCAATCAACTTGGTAACATGAAATCCATTACCCCTTAAAAACACCCCAACACCACTATATGTGTCTAATCCTAAAGAAAAAAAAGAAGGACCCCATCGCCAAAGCTTTTTGGCCATATTAACCAAAGGAAGGGTATTGAGACGGGTATCCTAAATAAGGCAAATATCACACGCCAAATCACTCAAAAGTTGAGAAGCAATCAGGCGCCTATGAGCATTTTTCACACTGTTCACATTGAAGGTGGCTACAGTGAGATGAAATGCCATAGCCATGAAAGAGAATCAGATAAAGGGTTGAAATAAAAATAAGTCAACATCAAGTAACCCTTCCCTTTCTAGTACTTCTCCTGGGTCTCACCCCCGACCACGAGGGTCGAGTATCCATAGGCAACTCCTATGATTTATCATTCTCAGAATCAGAGGATACCATAGTTTGTGAGGAGGTGTCAGAATCAGCTTCCATATCAGAAGACTGAGTGTGACGGGACAGGACCTCAAATTTATTACTTAAGGGAACAGAGCCACCAGGAGAAGACGCTTTTGCCAATTTGGCCCTACCTGTAGTCTGTTTTTGAGCCTGTTTCTTTGTCTGAACACCAGGCTCAGGAGGGGGCATAATAATAACATCCAGAGGTTTGTCAGGGACAGGCACAGGTTCAGCAGGAACCGGAGAAACAACAGAAAGGGGGGGCGTAGAGGAAGGGTCCTGTACAACTGGTTGTGGACCTTCCTGTAAAGGAGGCTCAGAGAAAGGTTCAGATATTGAAACCACTGACTGGGGAGCAGGCACCGCAATATCGGGGCATAAAGCGGGACCAGTGACTACCTTAACATGCGAAGAAAGGGACTTCGCCGTAGCAATATCCTTTTTCTGGCCATTAAGAAGGATCACATCCTGATCTGGGCTATCTTCCCTGTTATGGGAAGCCCAAGGACAGGATCTAAAACCCTGACCTAGTTCTTCACACAGGTTACACTTTAGTTCAGAATTACAATCTGCACTAACATGGCCAAAAGATAAACAAAAGGAACATCGTAGTCTATCACAGGCTGCACTGAGATGGGAAGGGGAGCCACATTTAAAACAGGTACGAGGCTGCCCCACATAGAAGCAATGCCCCCGTCCCCTACCTAAAAACAAACTATTAGGTAAGTGTATGGGACCCACATTCGTATTTCTAAGTCACACCCTATAACGCCAACCACCAGTCCACAAGTGTTCAGAGTCAAATATAGGCTGTGGCAACCCCAAGACATCACAGCGTTTAACTAACCAATGTGTAATATCACTAGCTGCTACATTCTCATTTCTAAACAAAGTGGTGACAGTTTTAATAGAAGGTCTAGTAAGTGGGATAGCCTGAAATGGTAGCTACAACTCAGTGTATTTAAGGGTATCATACTTTGTCCAGAATTGATCTAATCCTCTAGGGCTTTGAAAACTAACGTCATATAAGGAAGAACCTGATACATGAATCAATGCAAATATTTAGTTTGTAAAAAACCCAAAGATCCTTTCAAAAGTGACTTTCCCATATAGAGATGGTCTGGAGCTACATCAAGACCCCCAATATACTGAAGGCGGACCGCATTCCATCGTTGAAGAGGAGGGGGGGAAGTTCTGAAATGTATCCCTTCTACGAAATTCTTCCCAAGTAAATTTAGCCTTGTCCCCAGGGTCAGGAGAAGGGCCCAGAGGAGGGACAGGGAGCAGGACATCCATGTCCATTCTATCACCCCACGCTGGTCCCCTAGAGCTAGGGCCTTCATCACCCGAATTGGAGGGAGGCAAAGAAGGAACTTTAGCCAGCAGAGCAGTATCCAATGCAGGATGCTGAACATCCTCAGTATGCAAATCCAAATCCGGGCTACCAGGCAAAGGTGGAGGCATATCTATCAAGGGGGGGCTGTTGCCCTCCACAACCAGGTATCGGGCTATGGGCAGGGTCAGGTATCCAATGCCCAGAAACATCTGGTTTCCAACCCGCACTCCGTAGGGAGGCCTCTAAAGATATAGGTAGTGGGCTAGAACAAGGCAACAGAGTGGGAGGAGGCAAAACAGGTGAGACAGTCTGCGCATTAGGAGGTGAAACACACGGTCTAGGATGCATAGTACTCACAAATTCACAAGGCATAGTCGCCGCCGAGTTCAAAGGAGGAGAAGACACTGCTTGATCCAGATTTGTAGGAACTGAAAATTCCAATGGAGCATGGTGCAACACTGGTAGAATCGGTGCTACAGAAGATTGTTGCCGACTCTGCACCTCCAAAGAGCCCGAAGATACTGCATCTGTAATGAAAGCAGGAAGAGCCTCCACAGCCCCTAGTTCTGGTGACAGAGTCTGTGTCCCAGGAGAGGCCGACTCAAAAGGGCTAACGGCATCAACAACAGCAGGTACCTGGTCCTGATGTGCAGCAAGGAGGGACTTCAACCAAAGTTCATCCGCAGGTAAAAAATCTGACAATGCAGAGGCGGACTGAGCAGGTAAAGATTCATCTGGTACAGCAAGATCCACAAGCATATCAACAAAATGGTCAGATGTCTTCAGTACTTCAGGCTCCAAAGCTGGACCTGCAGGAGCGGAGCTCTGCTCTCCTGCAGGTACACCAGCAGAATGACTGGGTCCCATGAATGAATCCATGGTCCAACAACGCCCCCACACAGAGTAGGGGAATTTCCCCAGTGTCCTGGCCAAATTTCCCTAATTCACTGAAAAAATACCACCAACAGCTTAATCTGGTTCAAGATCAGTTGGCATTCATCTGTATCCCCCTCCCCCGGGTTGTGCCTGAAAATAGGCAGGATATGTCTAGTGCACTTACCCAGTCAACAAAAAACTAAATAAATAAATAGATCAGCAAATAAACAACTGTTAAAGAAACGTGATCAATTATTTTATAGGACTAGCTAGGTATGTCCTTCATTGTAATTTTAGAACACACCATTGTGCCTTTTTGGCTGGACTAGACTGGTTGCCCCTTGACCTAGATTGTACAATAAGTTGGGTAACATTTATTCACAAATATAAAACAAATGATCTTAGTCACAATATTAATAATAATCTATTTTCAAGTACCTCAA
Source organism: Neoceratodus forsteri (assembly GCA_016271365.2). NCBI lineage: Eukaryota > Metazoa > Chordata > Ceratodontiformes > Ceratodontidae > Neoceratodus > Neoceratodus forsteri. Next base: position 755,352,641 of record CM057451.1, read on the forward strand.
ATACAAAGAGATATTCGGTTCAGACTGCACACCAAAATAAAATTTATAAAGACCAAAGAAAAATTAGATATGGGCATAGAACTTTAGGATTTCAGGCAGCCCAACATTGGAATGCCCTGCCACCCCAGTACAGGCTGAAACTGACCATGCAAAGTTTGTAAAGGCAATAAGAAATTGTTGTGTACATACTTGTAGCTGTATGAGATAATTCTTGGGAGACAGTCTCCATCCCCCCATTAAGATTTGCACTAGTCTGTCTGTATTTGTATATATTTTTTATTATAATTCATTGTTTGTATATTATTATAATTTATGGAACTTTAGATAGTGTACAGGACTGTCTTGTAAACTGGACTGTTAAAGTCCAAATGGCATGTTTCTTTCCTGTATAAAAATAAAGTTTTACCATTTTACCAAACCACTCCGGTAGTTAGACTTCCAGGTCAGACAACATAAATTCCAAGCCCCTCAGCGAGTGAGAGAGCTCTTCATGTATCAGTCGTGTCTAGCGGGGATTGGAGGATGGAAGCAGGGCATATTGTAGGAAGGCAGAGAGTTTTCATTTTCAAACTACCACTTAGCAGCGATTTTATAAGAAAAGGAATAAAGTAAAGGCAATAATAAACAAAACTGAAACAACATTCATCCAGTTTGATTACCTGACATTGTACAGTAGCAATAAAGTGAGGTTGAGAACTTGCCAGAAAAGTGTACTTTGTCTTGTTAGCTCAGTAACTTGTTAGCTTGTGGGTAGAAAATGGATCAGATATTAACTCTGTTCAGTTGGAAACCAAAGGCTGATATAAAACAACTCCTGAATGTGAAGCAAGTATTGAAACTAAGAACAAGTGCCATTAATATAAACCAACTGACAACAACGCTCTAACCACAGGGTATATGATATCTTCACTTTAGAGTTACATTAGATCTAAGTAAAGAATTAATCCCTACACATGAGAAACTCCCATAGATTTATAAATTTGGGGGTACGCTATACAAAACAAATAACCTTGTGAAGACTACTTCATAAAAAAAAAAAATTATAAAAAAATTATAATGGTCAGAGCAAGCCGGTGGGGAAAAAAACACTCTAAAGGTGTTATTCATGCTGTACTGGTGGCTGCTGGACTCTCACTGCATCTCTCATAACACACTGAGCTTGATGTTCCTAGGAGAATGCCTGATGCCATCACCAGTCCTGGAGGGGGTGAGCTGGTGTAGGTCCCACCCACTGCCAGTGACTTCAGTGATAACTGCAGCAGTCACACAGATGAAAGCTCAAGGCTGCAGGACACAGAAAGCATGGAGCAGGTAAGACCAGGGGCAGGAAAGTGAAGTAGCAGAACTCAGGTGTTGCAATAGCGGTGCAGGAGTTAGAACTTGGTAGTGTGACTTGGTTGCAGTGTTTTTTTTGTTATCAGGTTTTAAAGGGCATGGCAGGGTATTCTGAAAGTGTGTGAGGTATACAGAAGCGAAGTAGCAGATCTCGGAGTTTGCAATGGGGTGTAGGGATTAGAACTTGGTGGTGTGACTTGGTTGCAGTGTTTTTGTTTTGGGGTTTTAAATGGCATGGCAGGGTATTCTGAAAGTGCATGAGGTCAGCCAAGCTGATCAGGACTCTCCTGGGCAGTGGCCTGCAGATGAAAGGAAAAAGCTGCCATTTGATTGATTTGGCTTTTTCTCTTCAACTACACAAAGTTTCTGCCCATCAAGGTAAAACAGTGTCATAATCAGCCTGGCTGATGATTGGTGTGGCACTGTCTCGCCCCTTGCAGACCACTCTACATTGGACAGACAGTGTCACACACTTCGAAAGCCACTCTTACAGCAAGATGTTTGCTGCATGTGCGCACACGGCAAACTTAAAAAAAAGGAAATGAATGCATATACTGTTTCCCTAAGCTACAGTACAGCACAGAAAGTTTAAATTCCTGTTTCTAAGCTTGTGACAGCTTGTCACAAAACAAACCTCTAAAGTGTTATGTAGCCAAAAAATGTTTGAATTAAAAAAATGTCATTCAAAAGGAGTATCAGCATAGGATCTGGAGGAAAGAACACCCTTAATTCTGTATGGCTCAATATAACAACCTAACAGAATGGAAGTATAGCCTAGAGGTTACAGCACCAAACAGTGAACCTTGAGACCAAGCAGAAATCCGAGTTTGAAACTCACAATTGCCACTTGCAGACTGTGTGACCCTGAACAAGTCACTTAACCTCTCTGTGCCTCAGAATGAGGATACACCGATGCTGAATTTGTATTCAATGAATGTGATGTAATTTGACACTTTTAACTTTGATACACCCCAACCAAACTGTTGGACCACTACAGATCACTTCAACCTTTGGCCAAATAATTAGAAAAATAACAGTCTAGCCCTTTCCAGTTTGCCAGTGCTGGTCCTACTGCTACCCCATTCCCTACCCCAGTCACTTTGGTCCCTCCTCCTCATTGCACTTTTTTTTAACAAAAATAAAAATATTTCTGGCTCCTGGCATTGGGATAGGTGCTGACTGAGTATTTTCTTTTAAACTGACTGGAGGAACAGGGGAAGGTGGCAATGGTTTTTGATTGACTGTAGTGGGTAAGGGAAAGTGGAGGGGTGACTCTTGCCCCTATTTTTACCCTACTAGATCCCCATACCAAAGCCCAAACTGTCTTTGGCTGAAGTGTTGAAGCTGAACTGAAGAAAGGTGGTCCTACTTAAAGCCTCAACTGCTAATTTTCACATTTGCTCACTGTGCCGCCCACTTCACACCTGGACATGAGCTTTGGCTCAGTGTGCCTTCTCTGGCCAAATATTCTAAAACGAAGTGGCTGATTAGTTTGCAGCTCACCCCATCTCTTTCTTCTGTATGATGTGGGCATTTTATTTGTAGTTTAGTAGAAAGCACAGCAATACTCAGATCAAAATAATATTACTTTTAAACATTCTACATGGTAGAAACAACAAACGTTACCCAGCACACTTTGCAGATAATGACATTGTTACACATGCATGCACTGTAAGACTAGAACACAGTTTACTTACTGCCTTACTGCCAGCCAACATGGCATTGGGCCCACCTAGTAGCAGACATTCTGACTATGTCCCTGTTCAAAAGACAAAATACATAGAGATACCATCAAATTAACTAATTCATTTGATAAGGAGCCAGCAATTGCAAGACTGATGCATGATGTCAAATGAAGACAAACTGAGTATTAAACAGGTGAAAAAATGACATCAGAGCTGAAGGCTAAAAGAAAATGATGAGGGGTTTTAGCTGTGATTCTTGATCATCTTGGCATTTGAGCAATCCACTTCCATTTCTGAGTTGATAGCTGGCTTACAGCCCAACTGACTAAAGAACAGGATGAAAGGACATCCCGCCGTTCCCCAGAGATTAAAGCAGCTGCAAGCTAAAAGTTAGAGAGGAAGAAGTCCAAACACAAAATGAAGAGAAAGAGACTGGCAGACTTAAACTAAAGGCAGAGAAGTGGAATGGTATTGTTGTGTTTCCCATATATATTGTCAAATCAGTGTCATGTAGACTATGAATGCTGAGGCAGCAGAAGCTTAACTATTTAATGATTTCAAAGAGCAGCTTATTATAAGATTTAAGGCATGAATACACATTATAACAAACTGAGTGCTAAATGCATAAAAACAACTGTTACAGCACTGAATGCCCCAACCCCAACCCCAAATAACAGAAGAAAATCTTTGCTCTTCATTCTTATAGTAACATAATAAGTTAGTAACCTAGTGTGGCAGAGACAGAAGGGGGGTTCATAGTGCTGGCCCCTACTGCCACACAGTAATGACTATACCATCAATACTGTCAGTTTTTGTTTTGTGCTGTGCTGACATAATTCCAAGTGAATCCCCCACGTGCTTCTATATGCAGCTGGTGCCTCCTTAACCCTTGTGGTTACCTAGATTACTTACCTGGATCTGCTACTGCAGATTCGCTCTTTCCTTCTCAAATCATAACCATACCACTCAACTGCTATGAATTTCACATAGTGCTATGACTTTAACACTCAAATTTACTCTTACTCTGTGAAGGGATACTGATGCTCCTCATAATATTAGAGCTATGTCTGGACACACACACCACTAAAACACTGAACTAACTTGATAGAAACATTCTTTAAGATTAAACATATGGGGCCCATTGTTCTTAGACATATTGGGCCCAATTCTCAAAACTTGGTGCAAACCATGCCAACTGTGGCTTGCACCAATTGTCAGTGCACCAGGAACCCTATGCCTAATTATCTATTGGGTAGGGTCCCGGCGGCCAAGTTCCATAGCATGCCGCATCTGTGGCCATGCACCAAACAGATGCCACATGTGGGATGGATGCCGCAAGTAGTGAGGCAGCTGTGTGCCACTCTAGGACATTCCTGGTGATCTAGCAGACCCCCAGCCTTAATCCCCTTTCCTATTATAAGCAATCATGTCCCTGGTGGTCCAGTGGACCCCCCAGCCCCAAACCCCTGCTATGAAATTACACATGTCCCTGGTAGTCTGCAGACCCCTTCAGCCGGATCCCCTTCTTATTATATTTAATCATGTCTTTGGTGGTCTAGAGGACCCCCAACCCCAATCTCCTTCTTAAGATATTTAATCATGTTCTTGGTGGTCTACAGAACCCCCACCCCAATCTCCTTCTTATTATATTTAATCATGTCCCTCGTAGTCTAGTGGATCCCCCTGCCCTGTTCCCCTTCTTGTTATATTTAATCATGTCCCTCATAGTCTAGTGGATCCCCCTGCCCCGATCCCCTTCTTATTCTATTTAATCATGTCCCTGGTATTCTAGTGGAGCCCCCCCTCCCTATCTCTGCTCTGCTCCTATTAATATAAATAGAACTTTCCTTGGTGGTCTAGTGGATCCCACCCCCACCCCAGCAGGCAGTGCCCCACCACCCCACGCCCCCATCCCCGAGCTGGTGACTGGTATAGTCCTCTGCTCACCACCACACCCAGCCACCGAGTGAACTTGCAAGGAGTGCATACTGTATACAGTAAGCACTCGCTGATTGACAGCTTGGTGAGGGAAGACTTATTGAGTCATTGAAGGAGTTGTGAGTACCCTGTGTTTTGCTCTCCATAAGGGAGACTAGTATCCTCTGAGACAGAAGTCTTACTGTCCATGAAGTTTTGAACTATATGTGTCAACCTGTTGAGGGCATAGGATCCCCAAAAATACAACTGCAAAATGTGAGTGCGCATCGTCCATACTGTAGAGCAACCTTGATCATTACATAGGTCCAGGCTGCTGCTGGATGAAAAGTTGCTGGTGCACCAGTAATCTCTAGTACTCCGTGGATTTTTCCTCTGTGTATTTCATTTGAATAAAGAGTGAAAATGACAGGATATGTGATCATGTGGGATGAGTCTATTGCTAGGAGGGGTGACAGTGAGTGTGGAGTCTCAATCTGCATAGTTGTGTATGTGAAAGTGCTTTTACTGAGCTAATTTTAACTTGTTGTGATGTCCTTTCTGCAATAGAAAAAACTAACTCTCCTCTCACTCTCTACATAACTCTCTCAGTAAGATTCTGGGCACGGTGCATTGTGGGAAGAAGGAGGACCGCCCCCCCCAAGTGGCTCTAGTCCAGTCTTAGACAAATCCATTATAGGAGCCAGCACATAGTGACAAAACCCCTGATTCAGTAGTAAATTATCAAAATATCCTCTGGAAACTTTCTTGCTTTTGGAAACTCAGAAAATCTTCAACAAAGTTCACTTAATTGCAAAAAAACAAACAGAAACTCACAAAATCTGTACCTACAAAAGACATGAAACTGGAAGTCATTGACTACATCACTTACAGTCTCTCCATCTTTAAAAATAGATGCCCAGCGAGCATTGGTGAGCATGAGTGGAAGCGACACATGACGGAGGCAACTGCGTCTGCCAGCATCAGCTGGTGAAGTTGGGAAGGAGGCCTGATTGCATAGAATCCCCAGGTAATACTCTTAACCAAAATTCTTTGCCTGCATAAACATTAATATCAATCCCTCTAGTGATATTCTCATATTACTACACAGAGAAGGTTCTATTATACGATATTTGGTCTAATGTATACTTAGAAAAGCTTGCAGGGGGACCCCAAGTCTACCTGTGTAACAAGTGTATAGATTATCAGGAATTAACAAATGAACTGAAAGCCATGAAACAAGAACTTGCCAATGCCACTGGAATAAACAAAAACAAAATTGAGAGTTTTGTTAAAACCTAAATGAATTAAAATAAAATATGAAATGAGACCACAAACGAAAGTCTGAGAAAACAAGAAAAAAATAGAGAGCTAGGCAGTGAATCTGATACTGAAAATCATATTAAAAATAAAAACAAAAGGGGTAGAGAGGACTTGGATGGTTTGAGTCATGACGAATGGTATCAAGTCACTTATAACAAAAAACTAAGAAGGGCAGAAGAGCTGTGGTAGGCAGTCATGAAATCACATTAACAAACAGATTTGCAGCCTTGCCAGATAAAGCGCCTCCCTCAAATGACATGCTTAGTAAAAGTACCATTAGACATGAAATTTAAATAAAGGTTATCGTGGTAGGAGATTTTTAAATTAGACAATGTGATGCGATATAATGATATGTGAAAATGATAAATCAAATGGTGAGCTGCTTACCTGGTGTGAAGATCAGTGACATGCAGACCCATTTATCCTTAATTACTAAAAAAACTGTGGTGTCAACCCAATAGCAGCAGTCCATGTCAGTATTAATATAGGCTGTCATCCCAAAAAAGGCATATGAGAAGGAATAATGGATAGTGGTAGGAGTCTTACTAGCAGAGAGGATACACCACTGATATCTGGAATACTCCCTGTTCTCAGGGAAACCCTGAAAAAACAAAATTATCAAGCACATAAAGATTAGATTGCAAAACTGATGCAAGAGGGGAGGTCTTGTTTTTCCTGAATACATGGGATTCTTTTTACGGAAGAAACCATCTATGTGCCAGGGATGGGCTCCATTTGAGTCAGACCAGAGCAAACATGTAAGCAATAACACACGATGAGGTGTGGTTTATAGCCTGATAAGAGCACGCCCAGGGGTGTACTAAGGCACAAGGCGCTTGCGCCGAGTGCCTTATGCCACTGGGCGTCCTCTTATCAGGCGATAAACCACACCTCGGAGTGTGTTATTGCGCTTATAAAATGGGCTGATAAGTAACTAGTTCATTATAAAAATAAAAAATAAAAATAAAATAAAAATTAGTAAAAAGATGTAAAGTGAGGTTTAAAATATTGAGTAAAAATAGTCCCTCATTGGTCCACATTTAGAAAGAAAGGTACTGGTCAAATTATTTGTTTTCTCTCCTGTCAATGTATTTGTAACTGAGAGAGTTCATATTGTATTGCTAAGGACACTTACTGTGCTTACTAGTTGAACTAATTTTCGATTAACAGCCACACAGCCGAAAGCATCAATACATGTCATATGTGCCAGCATGACATAGCCACAATGGGATAATATAAAATAGCCCATTTCCTCACTAAACACTATTATTTAGGATTACATTTTATTATAAAGTAACCTGCAGTTTTGTACAGAAACGAGACACGCAGTACAACGGAGCGATCGAGGGAGACTGGGAGCCAGCATGTCCTCAGGAGCCCTGAAACAGCGCTTGAAGTGGTTTACGCTATTACAGTCAGGTTTTCGAGGTAGCGCCCTGTTTCTGGACAAAACTGCAGGTTACTTTTTTTATATTATACTGGTATCCTGTAGATGAAATGGAGTGTTTTTGTGGCAAATTGATGTTTTATATTGCCCATTTGTTTGATAGCACGCCATGCTGGCACCTGATGTGGTGATGAGCTCGGCAACTGCTTTGTGGCGGCTAGGCTACATTTAATCCAAATTTGGAAAAGTGTTTAAAAACGTTTTGCTGTTGTTACTCTCATAATTACAGGTTTTCTAGTGTTGTGAAAGAGGCAGAGGTAGGCAGACCGAGCTAGGTCACAGCGATGATTAACAAGGGCCATAGCTGTGCCAGGCTTTGTTTCTGTTTTCAGCAGGCACAGCTCACTGATCCTGTGCTGTTGTTGGGCTGGGGAATGAAGAGTAGTGCCGGTTGCTACAATACCAGGGATTAAGGACACGGCTAGGGGGGTGAAACAGCCAATCAGTGGCTTCGTTTTTCTTGCCCATTTTATAAACATATTTATTTATTTATTTGAATTTTGTTGACCAGGTAAGCCCAATGGGCATGGGGATGCCCTTTTTCAGGGGTTACCCGGGATTAATTACAGAGAAGGCCCACAGAATGGCACTATACAATAAACAATGGATAGGAGAAGGCAGTTATACAATACTTAATATTAGTTACAGGAATTACTGTGGTTCACATACATTCTATTCTGATAGGTAAGCTAATCCGTGAAAAAGTCCCACTGGAGCATTTAAACTGAACTGGACTTACCTGAAGAATGGAGGAGGGCAAAGGTGGTCCCTCTCCACAAGAGGGGCAGTAGGGAGGAGATAGGTAATTACAGACCTGTAAGCCTGACCTCAGTCATGGGGAAGCTAATGAAGTCCCTACTTAAGGAGAGGATTTGAAGTTTCTGGAGACTAACGAGGCACAGGATCCAAGGCAGCATGGATTCTCAGGGGGAAGATCCTGTCAGATGAATCTAATTGATTTCTTTGACTGGGTGACCAGGGCATTAGATCAGGGAGGGGTGGTGGATGTGGCCTATCTGGAATTCAACAAGGTCTTTGACACCATCCCACATAGGAGATAGCTAAATAAATTGAGAAACCTGGGAATGGGCCCTATGGTAGTAAAATGGGTTGAGAACTGGCTAAGGGACAGGATGCAGAGGGTAATAGTAAATGGCATGAAATCAGAAGAGAGGGAGGTGAGAAGCGGGGTGCCACAGGGATCGGTGTTGAGACCAGTCCTGTTCAATGTCTTCATTAGCGACATTGCAGAACATTTGGAGGGAAAGGTATGCCTGATCGCAGATGACACCAAGATCTGCAACAGAGCTGACCCATCAGAAGGGGTGGAAAGAATGAGAAAGGGCCTAAGCTTATTGGAAGAATGGTCACGTGTATGGCAGTTGAGTTTCAATGCTGAGAAGTGCAAAATAGTGCACCTGTTCACAGGAATCCAAGAGAGGAGTACAGGATGGGGGGGGGGGTTCTGGCCACCACAAAGCAAGAGAGAGACCTGGGGATCATCATCTCAGATGACCTAAAGGCAACCAAGCAGTGTGAAAAAGCATAGGGGAAGGCAAGCAGAATGCTGGGATGCATAGGTAGGGGCATAACCAGCAAAAAGAAAGATGTGGTGATGCCACTGTACAGATCGCTGGTAAGGCCTCACCTGGAGCACTGCGTCCAGTTCTGGAGACTGCATCTCAGGTAGGACATAGACAGGATGGAGGCAGTCCAGAGAAGGGCAGCAAAAATGGTACATGGGCTGCACCAGAAGCCGTATGAGGAAAGACTCAGGGACCTTAATATCTATTCATTGGAGGAGAGGAGAGAGAGGGGGAGATATGATAGAGGCATTCAAGTACCTTAGGGGTATAAACGGGGTACAAGAGGGAAGCATATTTCAGAGGTAGCATTGCACAAGGACAAGGGGACATTTTATTTATTTATTTATATTTGAAAGTCGGATTTATAACCTTTGAGTCAGGGACTCATTTACAAAGGCACCTTGCCGCAGGGAGGGTAGACATGGTTACAGTGTGAGAAACAACAGTGGTAACATACAGGTGCAATACAGATAACAAAAGAACACAATATAACAATGGTTTACGGAATAAAGTTACATGCAGTAAATATCAATCGTATAAAGTATAACAATAGTGGAAGTCACAACCCTGGTCATACTGGGGAAACACCTATGTGGAAGGGTTGGGTGGGATGGGAGTGAGGAAAAGAAAAAAAAAGGGGGGGAGACAGTCCAATGGATATTGTCAAGGCTATGGGCCACAAATGGGGAGGGACCCCAACATTAGGTTGATTAAGGGCAACTACAGCTTCGGTGCCAAAGAGGTGGTTATGGAGAGCGACTTTAAAGGGACCAATTTTGGTAGACTTAGTGACAGAGGCCAGGAGGGAGTTAAACCATGTGGGGGCATGATAGTGGAAGGACCTTTGGGCTAGGGAGGTCTTGGTATGGGGTACCAGAAAGGTGGCCTTAACTGAGCTATGGGTGGCAACAGATAGGGTTGCAAGCTGTAGGGACATGGTGACCCCTGGGGGAGAGTCCTAGCAGGGATTTTTTGGCAAGTAAGCACGTTTGGTAGCACAGGCACTCCTCCAAGGTGAGGAGGTTGGTGGTGGAATAGAGCAGGCAAGTATGGGTGCGGAGGGATGTGCCAGTCAGGAGCCTGCAGGCCTTGTTTATCGAGGTCTGGATTCTGGTGTGGGTGGTATTGTTGGCCACAGAGTAGATAGGTAGGCCGTAGTCAACTAGGGACAGGACAGAAGAGTTGATGGCCAGTCAGAGGACGGTTTTGGGGAGGCACTCTCTGTGGTGACATGCCATGACATGAGGCTGGAGGGAGGAAAGCTCAGGGGGAATGTCAGGAAGTACTTTTTCACAGAAAGTGTGGTGGGTCCATGGAAAAGCCTTCCAGTGGAGGTGGTGGGGCCAAGACAATACAGGGGTTCAAGAGCTCATGGGATAGACATAAGGGCACCCTGGAGATGGGCAGAGAAAGTGTGCCGCAGATCAAATAGGATCTGGGGCTGTCAACACTGAGTAGGTAAATGGGCAGACTAGGTGGGCCATATGGTCCTTATCTGCCAACAGTTTCTATATTTCTATGTTCTGTGTTTCTATGGATAGGGGAGGTGGACAACCATAGCCCTAACATCCTGCAGCGTAATAAATTGAACAATGCAAATACAATATAGCCTTGATTATTTGCCCACCCCCTTTACCTAACCTCTGGATTATCTGAACTCAAACCATGTCCCCTGAGCTCACAAATGCTTTCAATTACAATCAGTTAGCACCCTATAAGAGGGTGTGGGAAAACAGATAATCATTCACACAGAAATTCAGGTGCAACACACAGGTAGCGTGTTTGATGAAAAGCAAGGAATCTATAGGTTATTCCAAGTGTCAAGACATGAAGCTGATCATATCTTGCTCTGTTACCAGTCAGATACCTTCTGACTACAAATCTGTCTGGTAAGGCCAAATGAAGGGGTTTTATACCTCCCCTTGGTCAGGTGATCCACCCCTTTTTAGAGAAATACATTTTTATATAACTTATTCAGTGATGGTCTGATCAGATATACAAAAATCAAATAACTTGTTAAGGCATAGTAACATTATTCACATGAAATATGGGTTAGCTGTAAGACACTGTTTGTAAATCAAGATGAATAACTAATTATGAAATAATGAGCTGTAGCTCCTCCCATGTTGTGATGTCATGCATGACCTGGTTTGTACATAAGCCCACTGGAAGAGCCTGCAGATTCCTATAGTAGCCTTTAGAAACATTGGGAACTGGTATACCCAAAAGCACTCCTGAATCCAGGTAAGGCCAAACTTTTACTTTAGTACAAAATATCCTCTATTTATGTCTAAAAGAGGAATATTCTATAGCCTGGTAACTCTTTTATAGTCCCTATGTGTATCTTTACCAAACAGTAACGCAGAGGATACTTTTTTTTTGAGGAAATGCTTTTAAACTTCTCAGGTAGGCCTCATGTCTGTTTGGAGTTCTGAAAATCTTTCTATGATACAGCTACTGACTATCTTATGACTATTATACCGTTTTTTTCTTTACCAAATACAGTTTTAAACATAGCACTATAATAGTGTTCTCCAAGTACTTGATATTTAAGGTCAGAATTACAACATCATGCTAGCTAGTAACATGCTATTTTAGCACATGCATTCTTTTCTTTCTTATGCTAACTAGCATCACATTATGAATGTATGGTACCTTCTTTTTATCCCTGGGAGGACTGGAAAATGAGAGTGAAAAAAGAAAAATAAAGTGGGTAATAGATACAGTAGAGAAATGGGGGAAGGGCATCTTCCAGGTAGATGGCCTGGAAGGAATAAAGTGAAATAATTAGGCTAGGAAACCAACAGATAGTTAGAGGTGCTATTGTAACAGACCTAAAGCACAAAAGGAAGCCTCCCAGGATTGCTAGGGACCAACCCTGCCAATACCCCCCTACTCAAAAGGGAAGCAGTACTTTACCAAAAGGGCTGGTTACCTAACAGACAGTGGTAGGGTTGGAGCTTCCACCCATCCCCTTCAGAAGCTCCACCCCAGGACTCCCTTTTAAAATACAAGCTGTACAAAACAAATGCTAATACAGCATTCACATTCCATGTCTCATTACGCCCTGGGGTTAAACTGTGTAACTTAGTACCGGTCAGATAAGCCCCATTTCCTCAGTTGTGCAGGAACATCAAGTCCTGCCCTGTTTCTGGACAGGAAGTCAGCATTTTTGTGCTGAGAACTCGACCTATGTTGCACAACAAACTTATAAGGCTGCAGGGCCCAAGTACCAACGCATGATACAGGGATTTTTATCCTTCATCTGTTGTATCCAACAGAGAGGATTGTGGTCCATAATCAATTTGAGTTCATTCCCCCACAGATAATATTTGAGGGATTCAATGACCCATTTCACAGCCAAACCTTTCTTCTCCACAGTTGAGTATTTTCTGTCCCTCTCATGGAGTTTACGACTAATAAAAATTATAGGGTGTTCCTCCCATTCCATGGTCTGTGACAGTACTGCCCTGTCCCATGTTCTGAAGCATCTGTCTGTATTTCAAAAGTGTGAGCAAAATCAGGACTCCTTAGAACAGGTGAAGGGCGCAGAGCGGCCTTAATAGCCCGGAAGGCTTCATCACACTGTGGTGACCATTTGACTGTATTTGGGTTCTTTTGCTTTGTGAGGACTGTTAAAGGACTGTCCAGCTCAGAAAAATTTGGCATGAACCTGAGGCAATACCCAGCCAGACCTAAAAAGGATTCCATGTGCTTCTTAGTTTGGGGAATGGAACGAATAGCCACTGCTTTGACCTTTCCAGCCTCTGGTTTGACCTGGCCCTTAACCAATACAAAACCCAGATACCTGGTTTCCTGCATCGCAATGACACACTTAATGGGATTCACCTTGAGACCAGCATCTGATACAGAACTAGGAACTGCGATGAGATGCTTTATGTGAGACTCCCAGTCGGTGCTAAAAACCACCACATCGTCCAGATATGCTGAACAGTATTTATTTATTTTTTATTTATTAAATGAATTTGAATTATGAAGCTTTGAGTCAGAGACTCTTTTGCAAAGGCTCCACATCAGGGAGATACAAGACAATGAATACAGAAAATGACAGTCATGTTTGGTACAAATAAGACAAAACAGTAATATACAGGAGAAAAAAATATTCAAGGTCAGGTAATACAGCATACATTATATAATCGATCAGAACAAGTAAGAACAAGATTGAGATCTGACAAATAGTGCCAGTGTGGCAGGGACAAGGAGAGAGTAGTAGGTATGGTAAGAAAACTGAGGAGAGGAGAGGAGGGAGGGAGGGAGGATAGAGAGAGAGAGAGAGAGAGAGAGAGAGAGAGAGAGAGAGAGAGAGAGAGGCAAGAGAGAGCCAGAGAGAGCTGAAATAACTATTGGTGAGGGGGAATAGAGGTAGGCAGGGAGCAAGGTTAGAAGCAATCACAGGAGCTGGAGGAAATGATATGTTCCCGAAGGAGAAATTTGAAAGGGCTGAGTCTGGATGCAGCTGAGAAAGCAGCCGGTAGGGAGCTTAGCCAAAGGGGAGTCCTATAATGGAAAGCTTGCTGCCCAAGGGAGGTCCTACAGTGGGGAACATGCAAGAAGGCTTTAGAACAGCTTCTAGTGGGTATTTGTGAAGGGGTAGTTTGAAGGAGATTTAGAAGCCCAGTGGGGAAGAGGCCTATAGATATTTTTTGGTGATCAGACTAGTTTGATATTTTAGCCTGCCATCAAAATTCAGCCAATTGGACAGACTGTAGAGGTCGCAAGTACGGGTGCACCTAGCACAGCCCGTGACAAGTTGACAGGCTTCATTCAGTGACACTTTTATCCTTTGAGGGTGGTATGGTCAGCTGCTCCATAGATAGTAATCCCATAGTGCACTAGGAAGAGGATGGAGGATGAGACAGCAAGGCGAAGTGCATCAGGGGGCAGGCAGCGTCTATAGCAGTAAAGGAGCTCTATTCTAGTGTTTATGGCAGAGCTGAGAAGATGGTTATATTCATGGAAAGAAAGTGCTGAGTCGAGAGTGATTCCGAAGAATTTAAATGAGCTAATTTGATCCAGATAGGAATTATAAAGGTTGTAGATTTGCAGTGGAGCACCAGGAAGTTTATTCCAGTGGTGGGAGAAAACCATGACCTTAGTTTTATTGTAGTTAAGTACAAGTTTGTGGGCATAGAACCAGGTTTCAACTTCTGAGAGTACATTTTGGAGGGCATGCTGGAGAGGGGAGTGGTCAGGGTAGCTGCTGAAGAGAACAGCAACATCTGCATAGAGTAGGAGTTTTCCAGAGCAGGCCTTGGGGAAAGAGTTCAAAAACAAACTGAAAAGAAGAGGTCAAAGGATAGAGCCTTGGGGAACCCCAGACCACACAGAGAGGCTGGAGAATGGGGTATTGTTAATCCAGACTTGCTGGGACCTGCTCCGTAGGTAGTTAGTAAACCAAGAGGAGGCGTCCTAAGATACTCCCAAAGAGAGGAGGGACCTACTGAGGAGGGAATGATTTATGGTGTCAAATGCCTTTGTCAGGTCTATGTACACAGACCCAACTAGGTGTCCCCTTCTGAGATCCTGGTGAATGAAAGAGGTGTATTCCAGAAAAGCAGAGGTGGTACTGTGGTCCTTCCAGAAACCATGCTGTTCTGGGCAAAGAAGGTTGTGTTTAGTAAGATAGTCAGAGAGTTGTTAAGAAACTATTTTTTCAAGAGCCTTGGAGAGTGGAGGAAGGATAGAAATGGGATGGTAATTTCCTGGAAGGGTGCGATCACCACTTCTAAAGATAGGCATGACAATGGTAGATTTCCAGTGGGAGGGGAACTAACCAAGACAAAGGGAAAGATTGAAGATTTTTGTGATGGGGAAAGGACTGCATCAATAGTCAGATGAAGGAGCTTAAGGTCTAAGGAATCACCACTGTTACATGTTTTACTTAAAACCTTGGAGAGAAAAGATTTGGCCTCCTGGGTAGAAATAGTTCTGAAACAGAAAGGAGGGATGTTGGAGACAGGACGAGGAAATGGGGATGCGGAAGAGTTGAAGAAGTCCAGTGGGAGAATGCAACTGAGGTCCAAAAAAGTAGTACTGAGTGAGTCAGTAATGACCTGAGGGCCCCGCATAGGAGTACCTTCAATGTTATTGTGGTGATTGGGGGCACTAAGTATCTGGTTCATAAACCTTTGGAATTTTGCAAGAGGCCCATGCAGATCAAAGGGCATGGTTACAAACTGAAACAAGCCAATGGGTGTTATAAAGGCTATTTTCTCTTGAGAGGACTTTTTCAAAGGGATCTGCCAATAAGTGTGGTGACATATCTGGCATGACCCAAATGATCAATGATGTTGTCTATCCTAGGCATAGGATAGCCATCAAAAAAGGAAATGGCATTCAATTTTCTGAAGTCAAGGCACAGCCAAATACCTCCCTCTTGCTTGTTTACCACCACCATAGGGGAGACCCAGGCACTTCTCGATGGTACTATTGTGCCTAACCTTTCCATCTTCCTTTCCTTCTCTGTTACTTCTGCCCTGACTTTTTCAGGAAATCTATACAGATTTTGGTGAAATTGGGTGCTCTTGGGTAACAGTCTGGTGTTCAGTCCCCTTAGCTTTCTCAGAAATGTTTGTAAAGGTGTCCTGGAACCTACTTAATACCCTTTGCAGTTCATCTTGTTGGTCTGGGGTCAAGTTAGAGTTTATATACAGTTCTGACAATTCCCCAGGTCTTTCGCGTCTATGGTATGCCAACTCTAATACAGACTCTTCTACTTCTGGGTGTATCAATAAAGTAAGATTTGGTTTTTGATACCACTTAAGTAAATTTACGTGATACACCTTGGTCTTATACTTTTTGTCCAGGGTTGCTATCTCATAATTGATGGGTCCAGTTTGCCTTAACACCTCATATGGCCCTTGTCACTTTTTCTTAGTCTTTGGTAACCGGGTAAGGCCCACTAGGCACAAGTGCCTGTTTTCAGGGGCAACCTGGGAGCACTGGGTGGTTAAGTGACTTGCTCAGAGTCATACAATATGCAAGTGTAGGTTGTGAGAATCAAACTCAGGTCTGTCTGCTGGATGTACCAAGCTCATTCACACCTCGTTCCTCTAACCCATACTACCAGACCTAATGAGGAGCTTATTCTCACAAAATGGTAAAAGTAGCAGAACCTTCTTGCTAGTTTGGAAAGTTTTATTCTTTAACCCCTGGTTATAGTGGCATTTTTGCTTTCTGTGCCACTGTATTGTTTTTATTGGCCAATTCAATATACCTTGTCAGGCGTCTGTGCAATTGCTCCATGTATTCTGAAATATCAGTCTCCCCCCCACCTGTTTACCTTCCTCCCATTACTCTTTAACCACATCAAGGGGACCAGAGGATTTATCCCATACAGTAGGGAAAATGGGGAGAACACAGTGGATGCCTGGGACACCTCTCTGTATGCAAAGAGTAAAAAAGGCTGATACCTGTCCCCACACCTTCCCCTCCTCCTGCACAAACTTCTTCAACATTCTTTTTAAGGTTTTATTGAATCTTTAGACCAATCTGTCAGTCTGTAGGTGGTATGGGGAAGTTCGGACCACTGCTATTTCCAGTAATTTGTACAATTCTTTTAATAACTGTGCCTGGAAGTTGGGCCCTTGGTCCACCACAATCTCTATTGGGATCCCTACCTGACTAAAGAGCTTGGCAAGTTCTTCCACAATTCTTGGGGCAGTTATAGTTCAAAGTGGGATAGCCTCCGGATGCTTCATTACATATTCACAATTGACTAAGATAAACTGATTCCCCTTTGAACATTTATCTAGGGTTTCAACAATGCCCATCCCTATCTTTTCCACTGGAGTGGTAACAGTGGGAATGGGTTGTAGGCAGTGTTGTCAGAACTAGTTCGTTAAAGATTTGAACCCTCCTCAAACCCAGGTGTTCAAGTTCTAACTTAGAACTCAAACACTAAAGAGTTTGCAAAAGGGTTAGAATCTGTAAGTTAAACTTACTTTTCTGTTAAGACTGAGCTCTGTCCCTGCCGAGCCCTGTCACATCTTTTCTGGCCCCATCTGCAGAAGACGGTTGTGTCTGTTTGTGGGGGTTGGGGGTTGGGCACATCCCAGGCAGCCCCTGTTCAAGATGCAGTGGGGGGTGATCGGTGAGTTCTCCCTATGCACTTGAGCACTTTAGCTTGAGTCATCCTCACCACCTAACCATCTACTATGTGGTCAGGTGGGTTCGAGTAAGCCTCACAAGCCACGGGATCATGGAGTGCTATTTAAGTGCATCTGTGCGGCTGCAAGTGTGACTCCACGATCTCAATTTCAGACAGGCAGACAGCAGCATTCTTGCTTGATTGACAGGCCAGGGCCCAGGTTGTTGTGGCCATGATTCAGAGAACTTGCTTTTAAAAATTACTTCAGAGTCAGACTTTCCTTACATTCTCATCTGTGTGTGAAAAAAATCATTTAAACTTGGTTGAAAATGCAAGGAGAAGGGGGGGGGGTCTCTGAGACTCATATGAAAGAATGGCAGCATGAAGTAACGGCAGGGTGTGGGACTGGGGAGTTGGGGGCAGGAGGGACTAGTTGGATGGGAATCAAGATAAGGAAGGAAAGAATATCATGAGAGAAAAAATAATGAGTGAGACAGAAAACTTTAACATAAAGAAAGAACTTTAGTTTGTGACTGTGCGAAAAAAGAACTGCAGTGCATTGCACACTCAGCAAGCATACATCAATCAGGCTGAAACAGTTTTCATTTCAAATCCAACAATGTGGGGTAAAAAGCCATAATCCCACAACAAACTTAAAAAAAGGCAAAAAATTGTCAGGACATGATTATTAGTGAGGAAGAACTGTGCTCATTGTGCTGTTCTTAGGGGGGGTCCTCCTCTTTCACCCCCCAAAAAATCCTTAGTCCTGATACAACAGCACAAGGCACTTAAGTCGGGCATTAAAGGCAGTTAATTTTTCTGGACACCACTTCTGTGTGTGTGAGACTTCTTCTCCACTCCATCTCCTGTAGTCAGTCCATCACCCTGCTTCTGTGTGCCCCTTGACTGCACTGTACCCTACCTAGTGTGTGTTACAGAGAGAAGCCCAGTGGCCAGTTGTGTGGTGGTATTACCCTTACATGACAGAAGTCTAGAAATATAATTCATCACGGTTTGAGAGGAGAGAGATAAAATCTAATTTCCTGTGTTATGTATGTGACTTCGTCTCCTGTGGTGAGCCCATCACTCTGCTGCTGTGTGTGCCTTGACTGCACTGCACTGTACCCTACGCAGTGTGTGTTACAGAGAGAAGTCCAGTGGCCAGTTGTGTGGTAGTACAATTTCATGTAATGGTAATGAAAAAAATAATTTTTTACTCTGATTGAGAATTAGAATTCCTGACAGTAAAGCTTTCCCAGCCTGCTTTGTGTATGACTATGCCCAGCAGCCAAATCATTCTGTAAGCCTTGAGCCTGGGATCCTTAATTGCAAACCTGCGTTTTCTTCCATTATCTTCAGTCCACTGCAGCACCACAGTGTCATACAGTCAAAACTAAATTTTGGAGTTGCAGCCAGTGATCATCAATCACAGATCACATCATTTTCTAACACAGAACTGTGTGTGTGTGTGTGTGTGTGTGTGTGTGTGTGTGTGTGTGTGCAGTATACTGCTGCTATTATGGCTGATGCCAATCTAAATGAAGCAGTTGGTGCTGATGGTGGAGCAGGTGGTGATGGTAATAGTAATCCTGGTGTTAACAAAAATAATCAAAATGTTTCCCATGATAAAAATTCAACAAATAGCAAAAGAGCAACAACAAAGTGTCGTAAAGGGGGACCTTTTAAGAAAACATGCAGCTGCTGGGGTCACACGGAGAGGCACCATAAGGTATGCCATTCATGCTGTTAAAATCCCTGTAACTAGCAGTAATAATGCAACTGACAGAGCCCCTCTCTGACTTCAACAGTAGCTCTTTGTCTCAGTCTGACACTGTTGTGTCTGGTAACACATAATCAGTTTCTCTACAAAGTGAAATGAACAAGTCTGTTGACAATGAATCAAGTGGTACACTTGCAGATATATTTGCCACTGTTGTCAATGAAAAAGGACATATCCAGTGAATACACTACTTCTGCATCAGCCAACAATGCAAACCCCTCAAGGGCCCCTGCCCACTCTTCTAGCACCAATGAAGATGTCCCAGGTTCTACTTGGACAGGTGAAAAAACGTAAACAGTTTTTAGTTATCTTCCTAGCAGTCGAACAAAATCTGTCACATCTGAAGTGTGGAATTATTTCTCTGTCGGTAAAAGTGATCCACGCAGAGCAAATTGTTCCCTGTGTAAACAGAGCGTAAGCCATGGTAAAGTTGTGTCATGCCTTAACACTACAGCTCTTAAACGCCATATGAAAAAACATTCAGTGTTGTTTGATTGTCCAAAACCCATATCCTCCATCTTCCAGACCACATGTGTGAAGAGTCAGGAATCTGAAATGGATACTGAATTTTCTGAACTTGATGTGGATAGTACCACTGCCAGCCCTAGGATCACCATTACCACTGATGCCAGCACCATTAGCACCAGTTGCACATCCAGTGATGGCACTGAATCCATAAGTCCAAGTCTACCATCCCAACATTCATCTGGCCATCAAAGCACATTATATAATAAACTGGCAGGGACATGTTATAAACAGCTAACACTGTGTTAGGCATTTGAAAGGAAGAATATTTTTACCAAAAGTCATCCAAAGACCCTTCATCTTAATCACAGAATTAGTGAACTGGTAGCTGGAGCCCTTCTCCCATACTCTTTGGTAGATCATGAGGATTTTAGGTAGCTCATGAAACTTGCAGAGCCTTGTTACAATATTCCTCATCGAAGGTACTTTTCCTGTGTTGAAATGCTAAACATTTATCAGGCTTTAAAAGCAACAGTGATGCTTGTGCTTAAAACTGCAGAGGGTGGGGTTATTCATGTCATGTTCATGGAACCTTTGTAAAAGAGCCTTGGCTCAAAGGTACTTGTAATCCTAGATTCAAAATAAATAAAACAGATATGTGGACCAGCAGTCAAAACATAGATTATATGTCCCTTACTGCTCAATGAGTCACATTTTCTTATGCTTCTTCAAAAACAAAGACACCCCAAAAGATGGCGCTGCTGCATATGAAGAAGTTTGGGAAAAGTCATACCATTGCAAACATCTTGCAGGAATCAAATGACTTCCTTCACGAATGAGTTTATTCTCAAGGTCTAAAATGTGGCTTCATAGTAAGTGACAATGGAACCAACATCTTGAAAGCAGTACAGGATGGAGGATTTATGCATGCTTCTTGCTTTGCGCATTGCTTACATTTAATTATCATGGGGTTTCTCAGCAATGAAACACAAGTAGATAGTATGATTACTGTTTGCAAAAAAACTGTGACTCAATTTTCACATTCAACCAAGGCTATAAGGACATTATCCAAACCACAAAAGAAACACAGGCTGCTCCAGCTAAAGCTGATTCAAAATATTTCCACCTGGTGGAACTCAATGCTTTATATGCTGCAGTGCCTCTTGGAACAAAAGCAAGTTGTACCTGAATATTGTTCCAATTACATTATTGGAGATGGCATTATGCTGTCTGTGTTGCAGTGGAAACTAATGGAGACAGTGTGCTGCATCCTAGCTCCTTTTGAGACAGCTACAAGGGACATGTCTTCTGAAGGTATATCTCTTAGTCAGGTTATCCCACTCATAATGCTGATTTCCCATCATCTTAGTGTTCTGACTCTACAGATAGAAAAAGACAGATCTGAAGCTCAGACATGTCGCCTGTATCATGGAAATCTCGTAAAGAGAATGAGCGAGTGCTTACAAAACAATGACAGATTAGTTGCAATGACAAAATTAAAACACTACATCCTTGCAACTCTCTTAGATCCCAGGTTCAAGGCTACACATCTTCCAAAAACAGATAATGTAGAGTGTCACAGATTCCCTCAGCAGGTCAGCCCTCTATTCCCAAAGTGCCAACCTCGGAGCGTAGGATCTGTGGACAGTTAATAGTAGAAGGTAACCCTCTTGTCTGTTTTGTGAGTTTGAGTCACCTTAGTCTCAAGTTCTGGAAGGATTCAAACTGATAACCTCTTGTTACGGTACCCAATTATCAGGCTCAGATAATTCTGTCTTTGGGGGGCCAGATATCTTTGCCTACGGGCACCTAACCAGGTACTGCAAAATGAACTCTTAGAACTCTATGCAATACCTTAGAGAACTCTATCCATTTCTCAGTTTGGTATCACAATAAGCTCATACACATTGTCAACTATAATCTTCAAAGCTCCACTTACATAAAAATAAATTTCAAGGCACACCAGGCAGTTTCTGTTTTTAAAATATATATCTTTACTTTAAAATAGATAAAATAGGAAAACAGTAAAATTATAGAAAAAAATATCCCAACACGTACAATTTTAGAAACAAAACAGGTTTAAAGTGCAAATTCCTACAATGCATACACTCAGACTGGTCTTAGGTAAGGTATTCTTACTTCTTAATCTTATAGTGCTGTGATGTCCTTCCTTCTCAGTCAGAAAATTGTTTCTGTGTGTGTGTATGTGTGTGTGTGTGTCTAAGGTCTACTCAGTAGACTTAAAAGCAGTCTTGAGCGGTCTTCTCTCTGAGATCACCAAACTCCGCCTTGGTGTCTAAAAATGAATATTTTATAACACAGGCTGTCCTACTAGGATATTTAAAAAAAATAATAGGTGACAAAATAAATATCCTTTTCTCATGTTGACTGGTCAAAACCGGTCTGTGCTCTTGCTTCACACACACACATCAAAAGTCTCTTTGATGTAATTCAAGGGCTTCCTTGGAATGCTTATTGGACCTTCCAAATTAGTCTGGGTCCTGCTTGGACCAGACATCAAAGACCCTTTGATGTAATTACTGGCTATCTTTGGGAGACACCCAAAACATAGGCGTGCTCTTTCCTTTATGACATCAAGTACAGATCAAAGGATTTCCCTGAGGACATCATGAATGGCTACTTTTATTTCCTGGGATCAAAGCAAATTGACAAGGTAATTGCATTTCAGAAATCTGCAGTTAAAACTATCAACTGTCCTTTGAACTTATCCTTGGGGGTTTGGATGTGTCAGTTTCAGCAAGACAGCATTTTCTTTTGACAGTCCATCACACATTTTTTTTATATTTACAAGAAAATGATATAGGGATCAGATCCAGCTGTCCAAGTGTGACAATTTCTCCCCACCTAGACTGATTTTGGGGGGTCTATCCCTTGCATGTTCACTCCTGCATGTGCAGTTCACTCCTCATAAACACGGGACAACTCATCTGAGTTCTGATTGGTCACTCCAGCCCTATGTAGAATGGTCATATCATATTCTTGCAAAGCAAGACTCCATCTTAGTAATCGACCATTGTTTTTTTCCCATCTGCGTCAGCCAAACTAGGGGGTTGTGGTCAGTCTGCACCACAAAATGCTGCCAATACAAGTATGGCTCCAATTTCTTTAAGGCCCACAGTATGGCAAGACACTCCTTTTCCACCGTGGAGTATGACTGCTCCCTGGGAAGTAACTTTTTACTCAGGTAGGCTATTGGGTGGTCCCTCTCTTTGCTGGATGTCTGGCTCAGTATTGCCCCAATACCCATGTCTGAGACGTCAGTCTGAACTATAAAGGTTTTACTATAGTCAGAACTTGTCAAAACAGGAGCACTGCACAGTGCCTCCTTCAGTCTGGTAAAGGCTTCCTCACAGGCTGGGCCCAGGTAATTTTCTTTGGCATCTGTTTTTTAGTCAGGTCAGATAGGGGAGCAGCCAGGGCACTGTAATTGGGTACAAATTTTCTATAGTACCCTGCTGTCCCAAGAAAACTCCTGACCTGTTTCTGAGTTTCTGGTCTGTGCCATGCCTGGAGTAACTCTATCTTTATTTGATTAGGATGGAGCTGTCCCTGGCCTACCACATGCCCGAGGTATGCCACCTCTCCCATGGCCACCTGGTACTTCTCAGCTTTGACAGTAAGCCCGGCCCTCTGTATTCTGCCCAGCACTTCCCTAAGGTGTGACAGGTGTTCCTCCCAGCTGGTACTAAAAATGGCAATGTCATCCAGGTACGCCATGGCGTACTCCTCATCACCATTTAACATCTGATTCACCAACCTTTGGAAAGTGTCTGGGGCATTCTTCATTCTGAAAGGCATTAATTTGAACTCAAATAAGCCTATCAGAGTGATGAAGGCCGACCTCTCCCTAGCTCTGTCCATCAACTCTACCTGCCAATACCCTTTTGTCAGGTCAATGGTTGTAAGGTAGGTCGCCCCTCCTAACTAGTCCAGGAGTTCATCCATCCGGGGCATCGGGTGAGTGTCGGACTTCATGACTGCATTCAGTCCACGATAGTCTACACAGAAACAAGTTGAGCCATCTGGCTTGGGTACAAGGACTATGGGTGAGACCCAGGGACTGTGGGATCTCTGGATTACCCCTAAATCCAGCATCTCCTCCACTTCCCTCCTAATGTCCTTTTGAACAGCCTCTGACACCCAATATGCTGTCCACTGTATGTGCGTCTGTGTCCCTGTCTCCACATTGTGTGTTGCTAAGGGGGCTAGTCCAGGCTTGGCACTAAACAAGGAGGCAAAGTCTGCTAAAACCTCCCTTACTTTCTGGATCTGGCTGGGGTCAGAAGGGGAGACAATTTTACTGCCTCCACAGAGGACTCCCACTTACTCTCTTCCAGAAAATCCAGAAGGGGGTCTCCTTTGTCTGTCCCCTCCCCATAACTACACACTGCAAACACCATGTCAGCCCTATTTGTATATGGCTTCATCATGTTGACATGGTACATCCTTTCTGTCTGTCTACAGTCAGGTAACTCCACAATGTAGTTTACGTCATTTACCTTCCTAACCACTTTGTACGGTCCTGCTCACTCAGCTTGCAGCTTGTCTTTCCAGACCAGAATAAGGACCATGACTTCCTGACCCACCATGTATGAGCGAGCACTGGCTCTGCAGTCGTACCATACTATTTGTTTTTGTTGGGCAGCTGCCAGGTTGCTCTGGGCTGTCCCCATAAGCTCCTTCAGCCTTTCCCTAAACCTAAGGACATAATCCACAGTGGGAGTTCCCTGGGTGGTGTGCTTGCCTTCCCAGTCCTCCCGGATCAAGTCTAGGGGCCCACATACCCAGCATACATACAAGAATTAAAAGGGGCAAAATCCTGTCGACTCTTGGGGCACCTCCCTGTATGCAAACAACAGGTGGGGAAGGTATTTCTCCCAGTCCCTCCTATGCTGTTCAGCAAACACCCAGAGCATTGACTTTTGGGTACCATTTAATCATTCCACAAGTCCATTGGCTTGTGGGTGATACGGTGTCGTGCATCTCTTCACCACCCCACACTTCTCCCATAAATATTTCATCAGGTCCGACATGAAGAAACCCCCTTGATCAGTGATTATCTCCTGTGGAAACCCAACATGGAAGAAAATCCCAAGTAAGGCATCTGCCACTTTGTCTGCCCTCAGTGAGGATAGGGAGACTGCCCTGGTACTGGGTGGCATAAGCCACCATAGTCAGGATGAATATCTACCCTGAGGAGCTGGGGGTATTTAAAGGCCTCACAATATCCATTCTTACCCTCTGGAATGGCTCCTCCACTTTGGGCAAGGGGATCAGGGCGGCTTGGAGTTTTCTTGCCCACCTTCCCTATTTCTTGGCACTGGTGACAATACCTGCAATACTCCTCCACCTGCTGGGTGAAGTTAGGCTAGTAGAAATTCTGGGCCAACTGCTGCATAGTGAGCATGATTCCCAGATGACCAGACAAGAGAATATCATGGGCAACCTTGAGCAACTGCTCACGATATCCCTGGGGAACGACAAGCTGCCTGCCTAGCGTCCCTCCCCCTGTCTGTACTGCCTATGTATACATAAGTCCATTTTCCCAATAAATCTTATATCTGCCGTCACCTCCCTGTGTGCCCTCCGAGTCTGCCCAAGCCCTCAGCTTCTCTAAACTAGGGTCACTCCTCTGAGCAGCTGCAAACCCCTCACATGGTCCAAAGGCATGGGACAGGTCCCCTTCAGTTGCTAAACTAGGGTCCCTAGCACTAGCGTCAGGGCCCGCAGGCTCACTGTCAATCCCAACCCTCTGACAAGGGGTCACCCCTACCTTTTCAGAGTAACCCTCAGTAGCTGTGTGGTTACTTGCTACTGGGAAATTTCTACCCCCTTTTCATTAGTCTTCCCATCTGGAGACACAGGCTGGGGAACCAGCCTCTCAGCAGTTTTTACACTGGTTTCTGTGGGGTAAAGGGAACCACAATTTTCTCTTGCCACTTGGCTATGGGTAACTGCACATACTATCCCCTGCTGGAGATTGTTACCCAGGATCACATCCATGGCAAATGTTTTGGCTACAGCCTCCTGTTGCACAGCTCCCCCTGTTTCACCTCAGTCTAGGAGAACACTAGCGAGGGGCAATGTTTTCTCCCTACCCATAAAGTCCTGTACTGTTACGTATTTATTGGGTATAAGCTGACTAGGCTGTACCAGATCCCTCTTTATCAAGGTCAGGGATGCTCCTGTGTCCCTTAACCCCTGCATCTGCACACCATTTACTATGACTGGGTGCATGTGTTCCCTCATGTTCACTGGCATGCTTCCAGGGGCACACAAACAACCCACTTCTTTTCTAGTACCCGGTTGTGTATTATGGCTTGCCTTTTTGGGGCACTGTCTGGCAATATGCTCAGTTTCCTAACACAACCAACATTTAGTTCTTCTCTCAGAGAAATCTTTTCTCTGAAACCTAGGGCTAACTGGTTTTGATTGAGGCAGTGAGG
Organism: Neoceratodus forsteri; assembly: GCA_016271365.2. Taxonomy (NCBI): domain Eukaryota; kingdom Metazoa; phylum Chordata; order Ceratodontiformes; family Ceratodontidae; genus Neoceratodus; species Neoceratodus forsteri. The sequence goes on from CM057451.1 coordinate 755,378,753, forward strand.
GTTTTAGCTGCCTTGAAGGCACGCTTTTCCCTTTCTGTGCTGCCACACCTGCCCCATTCACTCTCAGAGCAGGTCTGCTCTTGGCACAGCGGTCCGAGAGTTCAGCAGCCTCTTGCACTGTTTTTGGATCTCAGTCCTCTTGCCAGGTTTTTAGCTCTGCTCAGCATGCCCAATAAAACTGTGCTAATAAAATCACATTTTCAATTTTATCAACAGAGTTTGCCTCAATTCCTTCCCACCAATGTTTTAAAAACTGATGTTGTTTCATGGCTAGCTCCTTGTAGCTCATATCAGGGCTTCTCCTGAGCTTACAGAATTTAGCTCTGCATGATTCAGCAGTTAATTAAAACTTTTTTAACAGTACAGCTTTTAACTTGCTGTAATCATCACTGTCCTCTTTGACTGTTTGACCCAATGCATCCCGAGCTTTCCTGGTAAGTAGCAGGGATAGCTGGAAGCTCCAGGACTTTCTTGGAATTTTAGTCTGAATACAAACTTTTTCAAAAGAATTTAAAAAGTCATCCATGTCCTCCGCTTCCTTAAACTCGGCTATTAATTTGGAGTTCAATTTGTAACCCAGTCCTGCAGTCCCAGTTAAACCTAAGCCACTTACCTGCTCTGGTGCTGCTGTTCGGAGTCGTAGCTTCTCCAGTTCATGTTGCCACTGGTGCTCTTCTCTCTTCTCCTCTGCCTCTCTGTGTTCTCGCTCTCTCTTTTCCTCTGAAGCTCACTGGCACTCACGCTTCTCAAGGTCTGCCTCCCTCTGTTGTTGCTCTGCCTCACAGTCTACCTCCCTCTGTTGTCGCTCTGCCTCCAGTTCCATCCTGAACAACTCAGTTTGCAGCCTGAGTACCTCTGGATTCAGGATACTGGTGACCATCTCCTGCTGCTGAGGCCCTTCACTGACAGTGGCCCTGCTGTCCTCCTCATTGGCTCTGGACCCTTCACTGGCCACCAGCCCTTCCACACTTGAGGCTTGGTCCCTTCCTTTCACAGTCTGTGACTCACTGCTCTGGGTATCTGCTACCATCAGGGACTCTATGAGGTTCTGCTTGCTGGCTTTCACCCCAAATGGGACTCCTCTGTCCCCACACAACTGCTTTAAGGAGTCTACAGTGTGCCTGCTGTAGTCAGAAGCCATTTTCCCTGACTACTGCTACTCTGACTGCACTTCAGAAAAAAAAAATAAAATGGGTAGGAACTTGACTGTAAGTCAAGGGATACAGTTCTGTTTTTTTTTAAATAAAATACTGCCTTTCTTTTTTCCAAGTGAGCTGAATGGTCTCAAGCTGACACACTGAATGATGAAGCTTATTCCACCAAACTTTATATCCCACTGCTACCACCAATCTGTCACAGATTCCCTCAGCAGGTCAGCCCTCTACTCCCAAAGTACCAACCTCTGAGTGTAGGATCTGTAGACAGTTAAAAGTACAAGGTAACCCTCTTGTCTGTTTTGTGGGTTTGAGTCACCTTAGTCTCAAGTTCTGGAGGGATTCAAACTGATAACCTCTTGTTAGCATACCCAATTATCAGGCTCAGATAATTCTGTCTTCGGAGGGCCAGATATCTTTGCCTATGGGCACCTAACCAGGTATTGCAAAATCAACCCTTAGAACTCTATGCAAGACCTTAGAGAACTCTATCCATTTCCCAGTTTGGTATCACAATAAGCGCATACACATTGTCAACTATAACCTTCAAAGCTCGACTTACATAAAAATGAATTTCAAGGCACACCAGGCAGTTTCGGTTTTTAAAACATATATCTTTACTTTAAAATAGGTAAAATATGAAAACAGCAAAATTACAGAACAAAATATTCCAACACATACAATGCTAAGAAGTGCAAGGTAATGCACCTGGGAAACAAATACCCAGGGTAAGAGTACACAATGGGGGGTGAGATACTAACAACAACAAAAATGGAAAGGGACCTGGGGGTAGTCATATCAGATGACCTAAAGGTGGGCAAGCAATGTGAGAGGGCAGCAAGGAGGGCTGGGGGAATAATGGGATGCATAGGGAGAGGCATCACCAGTAGAAAGCAAGAAGTTATTATCCATCTGTACAGACAGCTGGTGAGACCACATCTGGAGTACTGCATGCAGTTCTGGAGACAATCTCACAAAGACATAGACAGGATGGAAGCTGTCCAGAGGAGGGCAAATAAAATGGTGCAGGGTCTGCACCAGAAGACGTATGAAGAGAGACTTAAGGAGCTTAATATGTATAGCCTCGAGGAAAGGAGGGAGAGGGGGGACATGATAGAAACTTTCAAGTACCTCAAGGGAATCAACAAAGTCCAAGAGGGTAGCATCTTTCAAAAAAAGAGGTGTGCAAGAACAAGGGGGCACAATTTGAAGATAGAAGAGGGGTGGCTCAGAGGTAATTTAAGGAAGTATTTTTTCACAGAGAGGGTTGTGGATGTATGGAATGGCCTTCCAGAGGAGGTTGTGGAGTCAAAAACAGTGGTGGAATTCAAGCATGTATGGGACAGTCATAAGGCAATTCTAGGGGGTGGGGTAGGAAGAAGTAGGCTGCTGGTTAACTAGGATCTGCAACTTATCCATCAGGTAGGGAAATGGGCAGACTGGGTGGGCCATGAGGTCCTTATCTGCCGTCAAATTCTATGTTTCTATGTTTCTATCTTAAAAACAAAACAGGTTTAAAGTGAAAATTCCTACAATACATACACTCAGACTGGTCTTAGCTAACGTATTCCTACTTCGTAATCTTACAGTGCTGTGATGTCCTTCCTTCTCAGTCAGAAAAATCATCTCTCTCTCTCTCTCTCTCTCTCTCTCTGTGTCTAAGATCTGCTCAGTAGACTTAAAAGCAGTCTTGAGCCGGCCTTCTCTCTGAGGTCACCAAACTCTGCCTTGGTGTATAAAAATTAATATTTTATAACACAGGCTGTCCTACTAGGAAATTTAAAAAAATAATAGATGACAAAGTAAATCTCCTCTTCTCATGCTGACTGGTTAAAACCGGTCTATGCTCTTGCTTCACATGCACACACATCAAAAGTCTCTTTGATGTAATTCAAGGGCTTCCTTGGAATGCTTATTGGACCTTCCAAATTAGTCTGGGTCCTGCTTGGACCAGACATCAAAGACCCTTTGATGTAATTACTGACTGTCTTTAGGAGACACCCAAAACACAGGCATGCTCTTTCCTTTATGACACCAAGTACAGATCAAAGGATTTCCCTAAGGATGTCATGAATGACTACTTTTATTTCCTGGGATCAAAGCAAATTGACAAGGTAATTGCATTTCAGAAATCTGCAGTTAAAACTATCTCCTGTCCTTTGAACTTATCCTTGGGGGTTTGGATGTGTCAATTTCAGCAAGACAGCATTTTCTCTTGACACAGTCTATCGCACATTTTTTTGTATTTACAAAAAAATTATACAGGGATCAGAACCAGCTGTCCAAGTGTGACATAGAGCACTACAAATTCCTGTTGCTAAATGAGCTGCAGCACTCACAGGAGTCAAACACAGACACGCACAGTAGCTTCCAGTTGTCATCACCACAGCATGCAAGTTCATCTTCACAAAGGGATACAGAACTGGAAAAGTCACCAAACATTAGCAGTAGTTGTTCCACAAGTACCACTTCTTCAATGCTTAGTAGCAAGCTAAATCTGTGACAAAACCTTTTCCAAATTGCTGCCATACCAGCTTATACTGATTCCTTTTCTGAGTGTTCTCTGTCCATCATGGTCAACAGTTACTTTCAAGAACTGCTTATTCCTATTGATGCATTCCCTTTTGAATACTGGAGATCAAAAACATTAATATGGACCAAGCTGTTTGATGAAGCCTGTAAATATCTTGGTTGTCCTGCAACAAGTGTCTCTTCAGAATGCATATTTAGTAAAGCTGGCAATATTGCAACAGACACCAGAAATAGGTTGCTGCCGGAGAATGTACACACGTTAACTTTTATTAAAGTTAATAAGGCAAGATTTTTGTATCCCTACAAGAGTATACAAGCTGATCCTGAAGTGATTGATGTGGATGCTGATGGTGATGACAACTCATATGGTGGTAGCTGGTAAATACTGTGTGGGACAGAGTCTCTCTGTGGAAAAAAAAATAAAATTTACAGACTGTGATGAAGCGGGTTGTCTCTCTCCCCTCTCTCAGTCTCCTACCATGGACTATATACCCCCAAAACTTTCACCATTTCCATGGCAAACTGCTCTGTAGCTATGGTCTAAAGTCAGCAAGATTTTTTTTTTTACAAGAAAATTTTAACATCCGTGGGAACAGGCCCAAATTTGGCAGGAAAGGGACACTGTCAATCTTGTCTGTATCATATTATTTCTAGTTGAAATGATAACACATATTTCAGGATGTAACTTCTGTAAAATTGATTGATTTTGCTGGTTGTGTTTTATTTGCTTCCTTTTAGTAGTAAGTGCCACTTAAAGCAGTAATGCAGTGAATAATAACATGCCTGGCAAATCTTACATTGACCAACTGTAATTTCAATTCCAAGTTCCTGAACAATGCAAAGACCCCCCATGCACCTCATGATGCTGTGTCTCCTCTCTCTTCTCCTATTGCATCATGATTGGCTAGACTATATGGCTGTATTAATTCCAAGCCAGGAAAGATGCAGTTGAAGTTGATCAAGGAGTGCAACAGTATACTGATTCAACCAAACTTAGTCTGTGACTTTGTGGTGCATCAGTGTAGACCAGGACTGGGGGGGGGGGTGTCTAGTTTTCAGTTTTGAACAGGACAGCCATAGATTTCTAATTGGTAGCTGTTTATTATTTTCCCAATTACAGAAATGTTTGCCACAAACCAAAATGATCCATATGCAACTTTACTGAATAAAAAGTGATGGGAAAAACTGTATTTTGTATTATGTTTTTGTGGGCAGTATTCTGTTACAGGTCTCTTCAGGAAAACAGTGATCTGGAGTTTTACCTATTTCATGGTTGAGCACATAACTGTAAGCGTAGGTCTCATACGACAATAGCTCATGTTTAACATTCTGTTGTACACAAAACATGGCTTAATAGTAAACACTCATAAATTACTGGTTACATGAAGAGAATTGTACAGAATGTTATCCATAAGAAGGGAACAATTGAAAAGACAGTTTTTTCACATAAGTGTTTATTAAGGAACAGTTAACTCTGGTTCATTTGGAGGCAAGACTTTCATTTCTCTTATTAAGGACATTACAAACTGCTGCCACCTAGCACAAATTTCCTGTCCCTTTAAAAAAAAAAAAAGAAAGGAATCAGAAAAAAAAACCAGCAACATCAGCAGTTTTTACAGAATGTGACCAATCATTAAGTGTGTTTGTTTTACAAATAGTGATAATTTGATGCATAAAGGGATTGACAGACACTGTGCTTTAAACATCACATGCCAACTGCTGCAGCTACATTAAATGTTCCTTAGGACAATATGCAGTGAGGACACCTCTTTTTACAGCAGCGTGGGCAGAGCTATGCAGATGTTATGCCATCACTGTAGAAGAACCGGGGGTTGGATCTGGAATGCTACCATGTGTTCTCCTACAGTGTTGCGGCAACATCATGACAGCGCTTTCTCTATAGCAGCTGTCCTCAGTGATGGAGCTCTCCTCCACAGCATGATCTCCCCCTTCCCATGGCGCACTACTTCATAGATGCGCTTCTGCTTTCACTGTATATGTGCAAGTATCGCACATGCTCAGTGTCGCCACTGCCATCTTTTGAATGCCAGTCATCACCACTCGCCACCACTCCTTGATCAGCTTTAATGTCGTAGCCACTCTGTGACCACTGCTACAGTGCTCTGTGAACCATGCTGCAGCTGCTACTGTATGATACCTGGACAGGTAAGAGCTCGGCACAGCCGTATCAGCTCTGACTAGAGTTTTTTCTTTATGTGACTGAAATACACATTTTATTTACATATCAGTTGGAAAGTTGATGCATTATCTTAGAAATTTGCATGTATTACTTCAATTTGCCAACAATAATGTTGTTATATGTGTGCATTATCTTACAAAATTGCATATATTATTCGCCAACAAGAATGATTGGTAGTTTTTCTATTCATATGTCTTGACTTACTACATTATGACATATGCCTTGCACCAGTTCCATGTGCTATGGCTGCAGTACCTTGATTTTGTTATACAAACTTTCTTTTAAACATAGCAATTTTCAATTTAATTATTTAAAAGAGAAAACAGCAAATAGCTGAGATTAGGTAATATCAGTTATTTTGTTTTCATAATTCATGATGATGAGAATATATAACTGAGTATATAAATGGTTAATGTGCCACATATTTTTCACTAAGGGACTATAATGATGATGCAACAGGAAAACATTTAACATATGAGTGGGTGGGTGGGCCTGTTAGCAGTCAACACCTGTAAGTTGCTGACTTTAATAAACAGATCAAGAAACCATAACTAAACCTAGCTACAGTCATATCAAAGTCACACGCGATCATTTCTTTCCCCCTTATATTGAACAGTTTGCAGTTCTTTCTGTCCTCAATTTCACATGTATTTCAATAGTATCTTCATTATTGACAGAATGTCCTCAATTTCACATGTATTTTATTATTATCTTCATTATGGGCAGCACAATCAAAAAAATAGGGTTTGCATTCTAAAAAGTTCTTAAGTCTAGAACCCTAGAACTTTTTCAAAAGTTCTAGACTAGAACTAGAACCCAGAACTTCAGAGGATTCTGACAACCCTAGTTGTACGGGCACCTTCTCATTCTTGCCAACCTGAGCAGTTTTCTAACATTCATTACATGCCCTACAATGGTCAACAACTTGGTCGTGAATCATGGGCCAGAAAAAGCACTGTAACAACTGGGTCAGGGTGCCATCTTGACCAGCATGATCTGCCATTGGTATGTCATGGGTTATAGATATCAGCTGTTCCCTATAGGGTTCAGGAACCACTAACTGCTCTACAGTTGCTCAGTATTTAGGTTAACACACACCCTGTACAGTACATTGTTCTGTATCACAAATTTTGGTGCATTAGTAGCTGTTACCTTCCCAGCCTGTTGAAACAAAGGGGTTAGTGAACCATCATTTTTTGTGCTGTACTTATATCACAACCCTGTACAATATGCTCTAATGCCCATCTCCCTTATTATTGTACTTTATTGTCCATTGTAACTTTCTCTGTCTCCTTTTCTTTTAGATAGTCTAGTTTTTTCCTGGGGTTCTCAGGACCTCCTCATCATCAAAAGGAAAAAGATGTTGTATATCTTGTCCTCTTCTGGCCTGCACCCTGGTGGTAACAGCAGACAATGTATTACCGCTTACTAGAGTCTCGAAGTTCAGGTAATCATGCCCCATCACCACAGGTGCTGGCAGCCTTGGGACCAGGCCTCCAGCCATTCAATGGGTATTATCCTGTACAATCAAATCTACAACATTTGTAGGGTAGTAGTGCATGTCTCCATGTACACAGGTTACCCCAGTCTATGCATCATCTGGTCTATCTTCAATTAAATCAGCTCATACCAGGGTTTGTCAGCTTCCATAGACTATAAGTCCCGTCACCTGGTGAGTGCCAATGTGGACATCCGACTCCCAATTTGCAAGTGCCAAATGTGTCTGGTCCCATCTCTTTTTTGGTTTATTCCTTGCAATATGTCCCTTCCTCAGACAATTATGACAAATAATCTCTGTTAAATAAGCCTTTCTCCCCTTTGCCTGGTTTCCCTTCCTGCTTGTGTGATGAAGGATAAAAGGTTACAGGTCTGACCAGGTTGGGGATGGCTGAGTCCTTTTGAAATTTCTGTTCTGAGTCTCATGTGCCGCAAGGTAATCCTCAGCTACAGTGATGGTCTGCTCAGCTGTCTACAGCTGGTGCTCATGGACCCAAATCTGGACATCTTGGCATAGAATTTGGGTGAATTGCTCAGTCACAGCCATTTCCACCAGTTGTTCCACAGTCTTGTGTTCTGGTTGGAACCATTTGTTGCTCAATTCCCAAAAGTGTACATAAGTCTCTCTGGGGGTATCAAAGACTGCATCCTCAGGGAACTACACATCTGCCGGTATGTTTCAATATTGATGTCCTACCTTTGTAGTATTTCTTGTTTCACCAAGTCATAATTCTCTGCATTCCTGGTGTCCATGTGGCTTTAGGAGAGGAGTGCATGACCACTTGGGTATGGAGTCAGTTTTACAACCCACTGTTCCTTTGACCATGACCAAGCCCTAGCAGTTCGCTCAAAGGTTGTTAAGAATGCCATCATATCATCTGTTTCAGACATTTTTGGTGTTTTAAGTCTTTAGGAGGTTCTGGTTGTCCTCTGGGTGGCTGGTTGGCCCCCAAGAGCTGTAGGACCTGCATTGTATCTGCCCATCGGTGATTTTGGCAATGCCTGTCCAGCTCCTTCTGCCTGTCAGTCTCCACCTGTTTGATGCATAGCCACTCTAACAGTTCAAGAATGTCCTCCAGAGGTTCATCAGCTCTCTCTTCTCCAGTCTCATGCATGCTGGCTTCCAAAACATTGGTCCTTGTCTTGGGCCTGGCTCCTGGACCAAGCCTGGATTGAGTTGCTCTCTATACTTCTCTGTCATGGTCCTCATCAGCACCCCCTGGTGCTTGGACTCTGGAAAATACTTCGGTTGTTGCATGAGTCTATCTGGTCATCAAGGGCTAACAACCACTGGAGACTTCCCCCTGCCTAGTCGAGACATCCCAGTTTATCCAACCACTACCAGCATATGTCAGAGGGTGTGGGAAAACAGATAGGCATTCACACATAAATTCAAGCGCAACACACAGGTAGCATGGTTTTATTTACAAGATAAAAAATAAACTGAAGGAAAACACAATAAAACAGCAAAATTCCACTTGACAACAGTCAAGGTTTGGATCACCACTATGTTTGGTGAAAAGCAAGGAATCTATAGCTTATTCCAAGCTTCAACACATGAAGCTGAGCATGTCTTGCTCTGGTACCAGACAGATACCTTCTGACTACAACTCTGTCTGGTAAGACCAAATGAAGGGGTTTTATACCTCCCCTTGGTCAGGTGATGCACCCCTTTTTAGAGAAATACATTTTTATATAACTTATTCAGGGATGGTCTGATCAGATATACAAAAATAAAATAACTTGTTATGGCATAGTAACATTATTTACATGAAATATGGCTTAGCTGTTAAGACACTGTTTGTAAATCAGGATGAATATCTAATTATGAAATAATGAGCTGTAGCTCCTCCCTTGTTGTGATGTCATGCATGACCTGGTTTGTACATAAGCCCAGCTGGAAGGGCCCACAGACTCCTATAGTAGCCTTTGGAAATAATGGGAACTGGTATACCCAAAAGCACTCCTGAATCCAGGTAGGGCCAAACTTTTACTTTAGTACAACATAACCTGTATTTATGTTTAAAAGAGAAATATTCTACAACCTGGTAACTCTTTTATAGTTCCTATGTGTATCTTCACCAAACAATAACACAGAGGATACTTTTTTTTGAGGAAATGCTTTTAAACTTCTCAGGTAGGCCCTCATGTCTGTTTGGAGTTCTGAAAATCTTTCTGTGATGCAGCTACTGACTGTCTTATGGCTATTATACAGTTTTTTTCTATACCAAATACAGTTTTAAACATAGCACCATAATAGTGTTCTCCAAGTACTTGATATTTAAGGTCAGAATTACAAGTTGCTAGTTAGTAACATAGAGGATAATGTATGGTCTTTGGTTAATAACCATGCTGTAAACACTTCAAGAGGTTGCCATGACATCATTGTAAACCTCAAGAGCGCAGCTTGAACGGTTTTCAGATGTCATGGCAACCTCAAGAAGTGTTTTCAGCGTGGTTGTTAACCAAAGACCATACATTATATTTTACAGTGTATGGGCTACCAAGATTGTGTAATTGCAGATTGAATTACTTTACTTTTACTGAATTACTTTACAGAACATTGATTATTGTGAGCATTCTGTTTTGTTATACCACTGATATGACATACTCAAGAAGGGTTAACAACAGAGAGATGTCAAAACAATGGCATAACAAGGTTGTAATCTGCTTGATTTCAGTTAATAATAAGGGCTCCCCATACATTATTGTGGGAGGGCGGGTTGGATGAAGACACAAAAGGCGAGACAAGTTCTTTTAAAATGTCTCACAGGGCAATGCACTTTATTGCAGAAAGACTTCACACACTTGGAAATATAAACAGTTCAACAATGCAGATCTGGAACTTCTGTGTTGCTCATACTGATTGACTAGACAGGATGATCTTCAGCAACTGTAATAAAACTTGGCCTATAGGGCTGTTGGTTCCCACTCAGCCAGCAGGCTCGCAGAGACAAATCCAGTGCCTGAGGGTGGTCCTACTTGTACCTGCAGTTTTGCAGCCAATACTTTAGGAAAGACCAGTCACCCCTCTAGCTGCTCAACTCAGCTCTGGTTTAAAACATCCCAGCCTTGACTAGCACCACCACTGGTCAGAATTTCTGAGATCACTTCGAGCACCAACTACTCCCCTTGTGCATCTGCCAGTTTCATTCCTACAGAGGACTGCTCCCTCCACAGTTCAGATCTTATCTGCCAGACTGTGCTCAGCCAACTCCTTTTATAGGGCTGAAAATCATGGGACCTGTCAATCATAGCTTTAAATATTATAACTTTGCAACAATTTTAAAAATATGTCTATTTCATATAGAAAAGTAAGCAAACATGAAAAATAATAATTTTACACATCAGCTTTTAAACAATCAAAACATAAAGCAATAAGAAAATAAAGAAAGGAACTTCCGGGCAGGAAATCCCACGTTTCTTGTTCCCAGACTCCCTCATGCTAGAGCTCTATAAAGCCCACAGAGTTCAGTCAGCCTGAACCCATAGTAATCTACAAAATGGATGCCTGCAAACTAAAGCACATGGAGTCAGGCATTTCCCAAACAGGCACATTTTCCTCTACATATAGCAATGTGTACAGTTTTGGCTTAAAGAAACATTTCATCTAATATCAGAAAAATACAAATTAAACCAACAATATAAAGCAAAGGCATTGCTAATGCATTGTTTGGTAGCAGTTTGTAAAACATGTGTTTGGTACATTTCAAACAGTAAAAACTTTGGGATTCCTGATACCTTCCATACAAAACTAAATTTATTTATTTATTTGTAAAATCAGTTTACAACCTTTGAGCCAGAGGCTCGTTTCCAAAGGTACTTCGTCACATAAAGACATACATTGTGTTTTTGGTTACATAGCGTAGGTTTGCAAAACAATAGGCGTTCAACAGAGGCGCCACGTCACATTGTGGTCAGACAAATACATTTGGGTTACAGGGTACATGTAAGTTGAGAACAGGTTAACACAAGTTGGTATCAATAGTGAGCAATCTAGTAGGTAAACACTGAAACAGCTGGTACTGGCCAGGTTAAGTGGTTTATTGTAGTTCTTCAGTACTTTATATTTTAAAGGGCCAAAAACACAGATTCATTTTATATACTTTCTTCCCCAGGTTCACTATTTTGCACATGGAAATTTAACAGGGGAATGCAGCACCAAAATACACAACATTTCTTTCACCCTGACTGTGCTAGGACAGCTCTTGTATACTTAATGCTAGCTGTGTATGTGTGTGTATGTGTTTGGGGAGAAAGAGAAGAAGAAAGAGTATTGAAGTTTCAGTGCTGGGTGATCAATCCAGCAAAGACAAGATAGAACAGTAGCATAGAAGAAAGGCTACAGCCAAAAGGATAGGAAAGAAACATTTATTTTGACATGCTGTAAGACTATTCCTACACTGAATATAGCAGGTCTCTGCAGATTCTCATTTTTATGTTGCTTGCACGCATGTGCAAGAAACATAGTGCCATCATCCGAGTTTTCGGAGGTGTGTCAGCCCGTCTTCCAATGCAGTCAGTATGTTTGCAGGCGCGGCCCCAGTTCCCCAATCACTGCTGCAGCTGTCTATGACAAGCAGAAAATGCAGTGGCATACAGTTGAAAGGGAGAACTCCACTTGAGTGAGCAGAGCTCCCCCCCACACACACACGCGAGCGCACGCACGCACACTACATGCTCATGCACCTTCCCCCTCACTGTACGGCCGACGGGGGTGCCCAGTCCCCCGTTGGCTCCACGCCCCCCCAAAAGCATCCAGGTGCCACACCGGGAGCCCACCCCATGCAAATCACTATGTATGGCCGGCGGGGTGCCCAATCCCCGGTCTGCTCCACTGCCCCAGTACAGGGTGCCACGCTGGGAGCCCACCCCAGCTGCTGGCAACAGATGCCATGGCTAATGGGGGTGCCCAATCCCCCATCAGCTCCATGCCCCCAGCTCATCTTCTGCCATGCTGGGAGCCCACCCCAGCATGGCAAACGCCCCAAGGCCATCATTTAAAAAAACCTGTAAAGAAAAAATGGTCCCACGCAGTCTCCTGCCCCACAACCCACACCCACCACTGTGCACCCACCTCCCCACACCCCTTCACCCCCATACTTACCTCCGGATCTGGGCGTGGCGATCTTCGGTGGACCAGGAACACGTCTGCACTCTTCAAAGCCGACCGCGAACTGAGGAAATGCCGGTAAGCTGTATAATGGGATAGAAAGGGTTTTTTCAACTTTGTTGCATATCTCAGGCATTTTTTGCAATTTTTGCACCAAATTTTTGACATGGGGTTTTTGGGACCCCTCCTCATGAATTCTTGCACTGTCATGGCGTTACTCGGACCTGAAGGATGATTTTGCAGCCACTGCAAGAAATCACCTTTCCAGAATGATTAATGAAACGACACTGCCAGTGTTCATAAGGTGGGCTCTCAAAAAGCCTATTTTGAAAATTTGGTGGAAAAATTCCTAAAAATGACTGTTTTACGAGCTGCAGTGCTATAGTGTTCCTACGCACGTACCGTAAGTTAGCGACTTTTCAATATTTTCATCTAGATTCTAACATTGCCATTTTACCACACCTTCTTATGAGCAGTACAGCTGTCATTTTTCACATCTCACCCAAATGTGTTTCCTTGTGTAGAGCACAATGGCGCAGTCGGTGCGAAATCAATGTACGGGACACTATTAAGAAAATCACAGTGATATTGTTCATGAGCAGAGGTCTTAAAATGGCTATGTTGAAAATTTGGTGAAAAAATTCCTAAAAATGACTGTTTTACGAGCGTGCATTGCACAGTTCCTACGCACGCTCGTAAGTTCTCGAATTTTCAATATTTGCATTCCAATGACTTCCAAATTCCTAAACAGCACATAGAAGCAAGCAACATTCGGCATTGACAAATGCTTGTTATTTGATACCTTTAATCAGACTTATTGTGGCTGTAAGGCTTTCTTGCAGCCCCTTAAGGATTGATTCTCTATTTTCATTAATCAAAAACACAGTAGGAGGATTTCACCCTGCTACAATTATGTTTTTTAGCACATGCATGCTTTTGTTTCCTATGGTAACTAGCATCTCATTATGAATGTACCTTCAGAATATCGGTGCACTATATCCCTGGGAGGACTGGAAAATGAGAGTGAAAAAAGGAAAAAAGTGGGTAATAGATACAGTAGAGAAATGGGAGTGGGGGCATCCTCCAAGTGACTGGCCTGGAAGGAATAAGGTGAAGTAATTAGGATAGGAAAAGGATAGATAGAGGTGCTGTTGCAACAGATTTAAAGCACAAAAGGAAGCCTCCCTGGGTTGCTGGGGACTAACCCTGCCACACATCCAATTACAGTAGCATTTGCGCTCTGCCAGATTCCCTCCCCACTACCTCTCTTGCAGAAACAGGAACTTTTTCACAGGTCTTGAAGTTAAAATAATGGGCAGAAAAATAATGCAGAGAGGAACAACTTGTTCTCTGCTCACACTCTTCTTGAATAACTTGCACCTCTCTCACCACCGAACCAACTACGCTCCCCCACTGGCTCTCTCTCTTTCTGCCTGACTGACCCCACTCCACTCTTGGCTCACTCTCTCTCTCTGTCCACCCAACCACACTGCAATGTAAAAGAATAGGAACAGCAACTTAACTGAAAACTCTGTCTCTGCTTGCTCACTGCCAAAACGGATTGAAAAAAAGAATCCACACTGTTCTCTCAGATTGAGCTTTGCTTACTACTCTGACAGATCCCCTCTCCCTCTTTCACAGAAACAGGAACAGCAAGGCAAAATTAGGGGAACAGCTCTACAGTATTATTATTAAATTAACTGTGAGAAATACAGTACATGAATAAATGTTAGCTAGCCAAAGTTTCATTATTTTGTATTTTTGTTTAATTATAGCACAATCTGTGACTGACACATCCCATTAATTTCAATGGGTCCCTCGTTTTTATGAGCACTTCATTTAACCAGACTAAACAGATGTCTCCCCCTGAGTTTGCATAATTGGGATTATACCATACATTGTGTTATTTGCAATGCTGGAAGTTTAAATAACAAAATGGAGGAATTGGAAGCCTGATTAGCAGTGGAAGGAAATACACAGTAGTGATATTGCTTTCATCACTGAAACTTGGTGGTTACAAAAAGAATCCTTGGGAAAAGAATTAAGGGAATACCAGCTTCGTAGACTTGATCATAATCAAAAAAGTGGGAGGGACTGATGTACAGTTTATGTCTCCTGCAAAATCCCTGTTACAAACATTTCAAACAAAACTGAAACATCATGAAAAAATGGAAATGATATGTTTAAAACTAGTAACAAAGTCCACAAGAAGCAAAATCATTGGCCTATGCTAACGGCCACCAAAATGCAACTAGACCAATAAAAGAAAGAATAAATATTGTACCAAACTAGAATATGCTTATGATCTAGGAGACATTTTGTTCCTGGGTTATTTGACACCTGTTGGACATCAAACTCTATTTCTAGTCTAAGCAAGGAATTCATAAATTGGTGTAAACAACTTAATCTAACACAACATGTTAAAATACCTACTGGGGAGAACTCATCCTAGACATTGTTCTAAACTCTGAAAATATTATCATAACTAACTGTTCGGTCAGTATGTCACTAGGGGAGAGAAATTATAATTGCATTCAGGAATCTACCTTAACTTTTTTTTGCACTAGCCAGCTAGGCTAGTGAACCAGAGATTATACTAGCCCGCAGAAGTTTGCAGTAGCCCACAGTCAGTATGGTTCACCATGATTTGTTAAACAAAAGGCAAATAAAATTGAAATGTATCAAGCATGTGTCTGAATTTATTTAAAACCTAAATTACTAATGAACTTTGTGAAATAAAATACTTCATATATATAACTCAGTGAAGTCAGTGTCTTAATGTCATTGTCTTAAAGTTCTTAATATAAAAGTCAAATGATCCTTAAATGTTGCTGGATTGTGTGGTGTCAGGGGAGTGTGGCTCATTCTCAAGCACACTTGTATCACTATCACAGTCACTCTCAGCTCAGACAGACCACAGGGACAAGAATGAAAAGAACAGCAGAGGTCAGAATGCTGGTTTAACCTCCCTGTGTTCCTGGGCTGCAGCCTATTAGTCTCTGTTTGATTAGCACTGCAGTCTCACAGTTCCAACTGTACTCTGGTGTGAATGCTGGTGAGTCTAGTGATGTTGTTTTAGTTTGGGAGGGGTGGACTCAGGGTCTGTCTTTGTACCATTACTGCCTGTGGAGATAGAGACCAGCTGTTATAGTTAGAATGGAAGAGCCCATTTTCTCACTGGTGCATATTTGCTGCAGCTGCTGCTTCTGAGTTTTGGAAGCAGCTTCTCAGAATGATGGTGACCACAGGGTGACAGGGTCAGGACAAGGCATCTTACTGTTCCGACTGCGCCGTGTCCTGACTCCTGAATGCTGCTAGGTGTTGACTGTCCAGTTTGGGGGGGGGATGCTCCAGTGTGTTTTTCCTTTGGAGGAGCCCATTTTCTCACTTGCACATATTATCTGCTGCCACTGCTGCTTCGCAGCTTCTCAGATGGTGACCACAGCACTGAGTGACAGGGACAAGGCAAAAACAAATGGAGCAGCGGAGATGAGGTTGGAGTGCATTACTAGCTAAGCTAACTTTATTTCAGCTTCAGCAGTCTGTCTTGATTTACTTCTGACCCAACATTACGGCGCAAATGCTGCCCTACCACTAGTCTTGACTTAAATACTGAGCTGCTTGTCTGGGCTAGTCGTCAGTAGCAGCAGCTCTTCAGAGTACTTAGAGTACTCAGAATTCTTTTTGTTCATTTTATTTTGTTATTTTACATTTTTTTAAGTTATTTTATTATCTAGTGGCAGTCAGTCAGGGTTCTGAAGTGAGACAGTGAGGTAGAAATAATGTTTTTGGGATAAATAAGCTCAGAGGACCTCCGACATATCTCTAACGGAGTTGCTCACTTTATATCACAAAGTTTGTTTAGATCAGTATTTCTAGTTAAAATACATCAATATTTATCATCTAACCTGTCCTACCTGCTGGTGGTGTCCCTTGATTTGGGGTATCAAGGTTTTGGTGGAAGTCCGTGGACTTTGCTGTGGATTTGTTCCCATGGGAGGAGAGAGCTTGGGAAACTGAGGAGGAACTGGTGAAGGAGGGTGATTAAGCCGGAACATCGACCAAGGAGTTTTGATGGCTGGTCTTTTTTCTCAGAACATTGTCGGACTATTGTTGTTGGTGGACTGGTTCTTTCTGAGGAGTTGCTGGACAGGCAAATTGTGAAGGTTGGTGGGAGCATTTAAGGGTTCTGCCCATCCAAGGGTGGCTGCTGTGCATTGGGCCCATAATGGGAGGTGCCCGCTCAGGTCTGCTGGAGGGTGGATCTTGGCTACTGGTGGCCTCCAGGTTCCATGGGGGGTATGCTGTTAAGTGGACACTGGGCCGTGGCTGCAGTTGTGGGTTCAATTGATGGGGCGGCTGTCTTCCGGGGTGTGGGTTTTTGGAGGACCCCTTTTGTTTCCTAAAGTCAGCATTCCAGCTTGCTGTTGAGTTTTTGCATATGGTACAGTGATCCCAGAGGGAAGGATACAAGAGCTGTGGAGAAGACATCAACAGTCCTCAGCAGGGTACATTGGAAGGGTTTGACATTAGATCTACTGCCGGTCAGATCTTTTTGGGCTTGGTTATATTATATGTCTTTAGGCAGTGAGAGTGCCTTTAAATAATTCTGTCTTAAATAATTTCAAATAATTTCTGCCTGCTTATTACTAAGGTTCAAAGTGAGAACTGAATTTTGAATTTGGGCTTTGGTTTCACTGCCTGAAGAGGTGAAAGCTCGTATGGACCTTTACAAGAACTGCTCAAGAGATTTTAGTGACTCGCATTGATCTGTAAAGACTGACCTAATGCCAAAAGACTCTATTTATTTCATATTTAATTGTTTAGTGTCTTAGTTTAGTGCACTTATTGTAGAAGGGGAAGGTAGAAGTTATTGTTATGTTGCTGGAGATTGTGAGGAGTATATAGAGTATAGTAATTTGTTAGTAAAATTATTGTTTAAGGGTGGGTAGTTGTTGGGGTAGAGGGTAATTTTATTTATTTGTTGTTTAATAGTTTTCGTAAGTTTCATTTGAATTTAATTAGTTATTTAAGTGTTGTTTTTTGACATTTTAGGAGTGTTTTGCTGTTATTGGGATCTTCAGTACGTGTAGGAGGCCTACCCCCATGGTAGTGCACTATTCGTCCTCTGCCCTTGGTGCCCTTCGTTCTTTCTTCCACCCCATTACAGTTATCTGAATACCAGCACTGTAGAGCACTGGGTATTGATCATTGGGGGGAGTGGGTTGGGGGACCAACAGTGGAGGACAAATGAGTGGGGCCATCATATTTGTGTAGTGAGATCCAGAAGACGCCCTGGGGCAAAATGGAACCTGGAGCATGGTCCTCCATGCCTAGTTTCCATACCCAAGGGCACCACCAATATTTGTGGACAGGTAGCCTGAGCTGCTCCAGAGGCCCGTCTTACCTGAGCTGTGTTATGTAATGCCAGATCCATCAAAAATAAGACTGTAGTTATTGCAGATCTCGTTGGGTCAGTGGATCTGGTTTACATCACTGAGACCTGACTGGATGAGAATGCAGGCTCCATATTAAAGGCTGCTATTGTGACCGGGTACTCGGTGCTGCACCGCCCCAGGTTGGATCGCGGGGGGGGGGGATTGTGGTCTATTTTAAGGCTGAACTGGGCCTCACGAGTGTACCAGTTGAAGAGGCTGAGTCATTCGAGTGTACCGTTTTGGCAGGTGTGGGTTGTTGGATCACCCTCATTTATCATCCACCATGTGATAAGAAGCGTTTCCTACAGGAAGTTGCAGACTTCGTGATCGACATGGCGTTTGAGTTGCCCAGGCTCATGGTCCTGGGTGACTCAAATGCCTGGGTTGATGACAAACTCTCACTATTTGGTCAGCGCTTTCTCCAACTGATGACATTTTTGGGCCTTACACAAGTTGTTACTTCTGCCTTTCATAAAGGCAGTCACTCCCTTGACTTAGTCTTTCTCCTGGGGATTGATGCCTTCAATCTGATGGTAGAACCAGTCGGATGGTCCGATCACTACACAGTGGGGTTCAGTTTTTGCACTCCCCTTCGTAGGCCTACCCCTGTGGAGATGGTCAGGTATCGCCCTCTGCGAGATGTAAGCTCTGAGGGCCTGGTGGCGGTGCTTGACCTATCAGAGTTTTCTGGAGTGAGCAATGACCCAGAGACCTTGGTGCTAGCTTATAATAAGGCCATCTCCTTGGCTCTGTATATCATTGCTCCTGTCCGTGTTCATCCTCTCCTCCTTCACCCTCAGTCTCCCTTGGTTTGATGGGACCTTAAGGGAGATGCAGTGACAAGGACGAAGATCAGAATGTTACTGGCGGAGATCCACCCTTGATGCCGATCATCTTAGATTGATAGAACATTATCAAGTCTATCACTCCGCAATCTCCCGTAAGAAGGCAGAGTTCCTGTCTGGGGAGATTGCAGCTGTTCAGAACCGACCAGCTCAGCTCCTTCAAATTGTAGACAGACTGTGTAACCCAGCCTGCCTGCAGGACCAAAGAGCCTTTTCACAAATAGAGTGTGAAGAGCTTGCTCGCTTCTTTGTGGCTAAGGTGGTCAACATCAGGGTGGCATTCTGACCAGCACCTACTGCTAGAGAAGCTATGGATTGGCACCTGGTCGCTAACTCTGAGTTCTCCTGGAGTTCCTTTGACCAACCGAAGCTCATTGATGTCATGCAGATTGTCCAGGGCATGCACCCTACATGTTGTAGTTTGAATCCAGGCCCAACATCCCTGATTAAGGGTTGTTAGGATACCATTGGCCTGGTCCTAGTATGGATAGTCTGGTGCTCCTTGGAGATGGGTGAGTTTCCTAGCTCCCTGAAGGAGGCGGTGGTAACACCACTCCTGAAGAAAGCGTCTTGGGACCCAGACTGCCTTGCTAATTACAGACCTAGCTCTAACCTTCCCTTTGTGGGGAAGGTGATTGAGAAAGTAGTGCCCATGCGGCTAGAGAACCATTTGACCATCCATGACATCAATGAACCATTCCAGTCTGGTTTCTAAAAGAGGCATAGCACTGAGACTGCACTGGTTTGGGTGCTCAATGATCTCCTGATGGTGAGAGATTGGAAGAGCCATTTCATATTGGCTCTTTTGACCTCTCTTCAGCGATTGACACTGTGGACCATGGGGTTCTTCTTGAATGCCTGAGGTTCATCTGTGACCTGTCTAGTACAGTTCTCGGGTGGTTTAGATCTTTCCTCACTGGCAGAACTCAGAGGGTGGTATCCAGGATTAATTCCTCTGGCCCAGTCTCTCTATCATGTGGGGTGCCTCAGGGTTTGGTGTTGTCCACCACGTTGTTCACAGTGTACATGCTGCCCCTCGGAGATATTGTAAGAAGGTATGGGCTGAGGTTTCACTGTTATGTTGATGATACCCAGCTCTACCTATCTTTTGCACCCAACCAGGAGAGAGCTCTCTTGGCATTTAATAACTGCCTCATTGAAATCCAGAACTGGATGGATTTGAGTTGGCTGAGGATGAACTCAGAGAAGACGGAGGTGTTGGTTGTGGACCCGGGTGATTGGATAGAGGGGAGGAGAGCTGGTTTGCCTTCAGCACTTTTTCTTGGTGGCTCCCAGCTCCCCACCTCTGAACAGGTGCAATATCTGAGGGTGATTTTTGACAACAGGCTGACACTGCAATTGCAGGTGTCGGCAGTCATCAAATCTTCCTTCTACCATCTGAGGAACATCTCCAGAATTAAGGACCTTTTTCCATCTGGTGATCTGCCTACATTGGTCCATGCCTTTGTGACCTTGTGCCTTGATTATTGCAACTCCCTTTATCTAGGGCTACCAGGGGTTAATATCCACCACTTGCAGCTAGTGCAGAATGCTGCTGCTCAGTTATTGATGGGTACTCCTCATGCCTGTCATGTTTCTCTGGTGCTGCGTGAACTGCACTGGCTGCCAGTACAGTGGTGGATCACCTTTAAAGTCAGAATTTTGATTTATAAAGCCCTACATGGACTTGGCCCGGACCACTTGAAAGAACTTCTGGTACCTTACTGCTCTAGGTGATCACTCTGCTCAGCAGACAAGGGGTTGCTCGAGAGTCCAAGGGTTTCTTTAAAATCTTTGGGGACCCATGCTTTTATGTACATAGCCCCAGCCCTTTGGAATTCTCTACCCCGTCCAGTTCGGGAGTGCACGTCCGTGGAGGGATTTAAACAGGCCCTGAAGACCCATTTGTGGCATTAAGCATATCTGAATTGACATTATTTTATTGTATTTTATGAACCAGTATTTACTGTTTGTGTGTTTTAATATATTGTTTTTATCTGGAATTGTGTGTTAAAGTGCCTTGGTTTTGGAAAGGCGCGATACGGATAAATATTATTATTGTTATTATTATTATTGTAATTATGCACAGTTTAAGGTCTTAGTTTTCCGACCACCCTGTGTCTTGAATGCTACTGCTGGGGTGTTCAGTTTGACTGGGGAGTGTGCTTCTTTGTGGTCTCAGTCAGTTGTCCAATCCTGGTTTTTTTTCCCCCTTTACTTCTTTGTGTTCTCATTGCTCTGACCGCTCTTCATGCTGGTGTTTTTTTTTTTCTTTGCGACCGCATGTGTGCCACACAGTACAACAGGCAGAGAATGGAACTGCAGCTTTCCACCAGAGGAACCAGGCAAGTGACAGAGATCCTACACTAGCCCGCAGCAATCTGCACTAGTACCCGGGCTAGTAAATGAGTGTTAAGATTGACCCCTGAAATTGCATTACATTTAACATTGTGGAAAACGAAACACATATAAGTGGGTGAAGCAAAATATACCTGTACAAAACCAATAACATTGATGGTATTCTGCAAAATATAAACAAAATAAACTGGGAAACAATGATCTCAAATAAAACAACTGAGAATTTATGGCTTGAGATAAAATCCATTATATTCTCATTATGTGATAAATTTGTAAAAAAGGAAAAATAAATAACACAGCAGTCAAGGCATAAAACCACAATGGCTTCACAATAAAATTTATTTATTTTATTTATTTCAGTTGTGGAATTATAACTTTTGAGCTAAAGGCTCTTTTACAAAGGCTCCAAGTCAAAGAACAGGAACATTACAATACAGATGACATACAGTTAGGAGATGCAAGAGGATGGCATTATTACATCTCTGAGTGGTAGAGGTAGTACAACACATGATGATACAAATTACACAATATCATCAAATACACTTTGTTTCAAACAGAAAATTATACAAAACAGGTAGTCATATAGCAGTAATTTGCAGTAGTCAAATTGTTACATTGCTAAGTGCAGTTGGATAGGAAGTAGCAGCTATCAGCAGCATTGTCAGGGCGAGGTGGGTAGTGGTAAGTGGAGCTGGTATAAGGGGGTGGTGTGAGGTAGCAGCTAGAGGTGGTGTTGTCATAGAAGAGTGCAAATGGGTAAGGGGTGGAGTGGGTAGGGTTATGGTAATCTGAGTGCGAAAAATCAGCATGGTCATATCAAGAAGGAGGGGGGAGGTGGATTGGGAAAGATTGGTCCAGGAGCATAAAGTGGAGAAATTAGGATAGGGAGTGAGGGAGGGAGGGAGAGGGGGAAGACAATGATAGTAAATTAAAAAAAATGAATCAAAAAGAAACAATAATTATATAATCTTTATAGATCCAGAAGCAAATGATTTGATACCTTTTAATGGACCAACATAGATGTAACAACAAGAACAAAGTGCTCTAGCTTTCGGACCAACCAGTTCTTCTTCAGAAGCTCTTGGCAGTTGTTTAGAAAATACAATACTTATAACAGCTAGATAATGCAGAGAAAAACAGAAAAAAATCCCCATTGGTTTAAAATACTCATTTAAAAAAAACCAGAAGATGATGTCAGAGAAGTTTAACAGTACAATACTAGCCCAGTCGAATGAATCTTGGGTTCAGATGTGCTTGGTGCAACACACATGCAAAGAATCCTACTGCACATAAATTTAATTGACATAAGATAACACTGCTGAAGCAAATAACTCCCAAATCAAGCCATGAGTGTCACAGTCAGTATAAGGATGTGATTACTGAAAGGCAACCCCCAACCAGCTTAAAGACAAACTAAGATAGTTATAGGGCTCATGAAATTACAATGTATGCATTAAAGACAAGAATTACCAGTAAAGTTGTCTAAAAAACATCAGTGCACACTGTGTGATGTGTTCATTTATATAGTCCTGAGGTTTTTGTAATTTCTTGGGCCTTTTATTTAGCTTGAGAATACAGCTGGGTGGCATGTCCAGCTATGTTTTACACATCACACAGTGTGCACTGATGTTTTTTAGACAACTTTACTGGTAATTCTTGTCTTTAATGCATACATTGTAATTTCATGAGCCCTATAACTATCTTAGTTTGTCTTTAAGCTGGGTGGGGGTTGCCTTTCAGTAATCACATCCTTATACTGACTGTGACACTCATGGCTTGATTTGGGAGTTATTTGCTTCAGCAGTGTTATCTTATGTCAATTAAATTTATGTGCAGTAGGATTCTTTGCATGTGTGTTGCACCAAGCACATCTGAACCCAAGATTCATTCAGACTTAGGGCAGTATTGTACTGTTAAACTTCTCTGACATCATCTTCTGGTTTTTTTTAAATGAGTATTTTAAACCAATGGGGATTTTTTTCTGTTTTTCTCTGCATTATCTAGCTGTTATAAGTATTGTATTTTCTAAACAACTGCCAAGAGCTTCTGAAGAAGGACTGGTTGGTCCGAAAGCTAGAGCACTTTGTTCTTGTTGTTACATCTATGTTGGTCCATTAAAAGGTATCAAATCATTTGCTTCTGGATCTATTCTTGCAAGGACCAATACGGCAACTACTAAATCTAGATAATCTTTATATTAAGAACAGAAAAAAAAAACAAATGAGTCCTGGCAAACTACAAGACAGCATTAAAGAAATGCAAAAACAAATTTAAAAAGGCTAAACGAAAGCATGAGCTAAGAATGGCTTACAACCTACAAAAAAAAGAGGGGATTCTGTAGTTATATAAATTCCTTACAAATTCAAACAATAAACTATGCTCCGTTACTCATGATGATGCACAGATTACTAACACAACCACAGTAGCAAACGGCACTAGGACGACTAGACACTGGATTTAATACCGCAGTCATATGCTTGTGGTTTAAATGTCGCCTGTCCATTTAAGCACCGGATTAAACGTATCTGAAAATGTTGCCGCGATCTAAAGCGGCGACGTATTGTCTGTTGTATAGTCCAATTTAAATCAGTTATATTATTCCCCTTGATTTCGCTCCTACAGACAGGCATACTGGAAGCTTGTTTAAAGCAGTGACAGCCTTTTTACACAGCGCTTACATTCAATTACATTCAATTCTAGCACCATACCTGAGAGAGCGTGATTGTTAATTGCACTTCTGATAGTACATGCTATCTCAGGGACCTAATCTAGCTTGAATCTAATTTGATCATTAGTTGCACCTGTATCTATTCTACTTAAGGTCTCAAAGCACTGCGGCGGTATTTTTGACGTGGAGTTCAGTCAAAGTCAGAGCGGCAAGCCTAATCTTGCACTTGATAATTACTTGTATACCAAAGAGAAGGATGAAGCAGTGAGGCTATCTACCTTAAGTTGTTTAAACACTTAGAGGTATTAATGTCCGCAAAATGTAATGCACAAAGTATTATGCTAGACTTTGAACTTGCTGCCATAAATGTTTTACGGAAGATTGTTCCAAATGCAGACCTCAGAGGGTGCAATTTTAATCTGGGACAAGCTTTGTGGCACCATATTCAAAGTGCTGGTTTGCAACAGCGGTACATCAAGGAGGAAGAGTTTGCTCTGAAAGATTGATGCTTACTTTCGCTTGCTTTTGTACCTCAACAGTTTATAGAGAAATTCTTTGAAATGCTACAAGATGATGCAAGCGTCACAGATCTTGAAATAATACTCGGTTATTTTGAGGATACATACATTGGAAGATCATGCAGAACAAGAAAAAGCAGATGCCAGCCACAGTACCAAATCTCGTTCTTGAATCAGTATGACTGTGTTGTTAATGATCTTCCATGAAGTAATAACGCCCTTGAAGCATGGCACCGAGCCTTTGCAAGAACTGTTACGATAGCCCATCCCACTCATGCTAGACTGGCTCGCAAATTGAGGCAAGAACAGCACGCTGTTACTCTGCAGCGAAGGCAACTGGAGCTTGGGCAGGATCCGCCGAGGAAGAATAGTAAATACTTGAGGCTAAACAAAATTTACAAAAACATCTGCGGTGATTTCTCACGCCGTGAACCGAAACAATATCTTGCTGACATAGCCAGTGTCCTAGAAATAAATGTTGTCTA
The DNA here is from genome assembly GCA_016271365.2 of Neoceratodus forsteri. NCBI lineage: Eukaryota > Metazoa > Chordata > Ceratodontiformes > Ceratodontidae > Neoceratodus > Neoceratodus forsteri. The sequence goes on from CM057451.1 coordinate 755,403,561, forward strand.
AAGAATTTTTAATAAAGATTTGATTTTATTAATGATTTTAAAAATACTTCCAACAAGCTTTATAATAAACATTTTAGCACCAAGTGTGAAACCCAAAGCACAAAAGTGATTTTTAAAGCACGTTGTCCAATGTTAAGCACCCGAGTTCGTGAAGCAGACATACAGATCTCCAAATCCAAATGTTATGCACAAAGCACCCAAACCCGAGTTCATTAGCAAACCCATAACCCAGTGTGAAGCAGACATACAGAGCACCAAATGCCAATGTTAAGCAGTTCGAGTGCCCTGAAGTTTTGTAGCTAAAACCCTGTATGCTCTACAAAAACTGCTGGCAAAAAGTGAGAGGGAGAGCAAACCCATAACACAGTGTGAAGCTGTGAAACATCCAGTTCTACTGCCCTGAAGTTTTGTAGCTAAAACTCTGTACGCTCTACAAAAATTGCTGGCAAAAAGTGAGAGGGAGAGCAAACCCATAACACAGTGTGATGCTATGAAGCATCCAGTTTGAGTGCCCTGTGAAGCACCAAAACCCTGGCTAACATACATAATCGCAAAAAGCAAGAGGGAGAGCGAACCCAAACCCAAGTTCCCGAGCTAACCCATAACACAGTGTGAAGCTGTGAAGCATCCATTACATAATTGCAAAAAGCGAGGGCGACATACAGACTGCGACTATATGAGAGACGCGACTTTAAAGATCAACATTATTTTGACCACTTGCCCTTATAGCTGCCATATTATGTCCGTGACATATTGTCTGGGAACAAATCATCCGCTTTCGTAGCAAATATCTTTAATTAAGCATTTCTGCTGTTTTTTTCAGTTCAGCACCTTCTGCTGCCAAGTTATCTGTCTCAAACTCTTTTCACAGATAAATCAAAAAAGAAGAAATGTTAAACAAAATAAAGAACCTGAAAACTCATAGTGCAGTTGGACCTGATGGCATTTCTCCACAAATATTAAAAATATTAGCAAATAGTATTGCATACCCATTAAATAAATGTTGCTAGCAGACTGCCAATGTAATACTGGTCCATAAAAATGATAAAATTGTTACAAAATCTTCCGGCCAGTAAGTCTGACTTCTACTTGAATCTATAATAAAATATAAAATATCAGACAATCTAAAAGTAACTGGAACAGCTGACCTGGAACAGTGTGAATTTATGATCAGAAGGTCTTATATCACAAGTCTACTATGCTTCTACAAGGAATATCAAGGCCTTGGATCAAAGCAAGCCTGTTGATTGTATTTGTTTGGATTTCTTAAAAGCATTCAGTTCTGTAACATCCAGGGCAATAATTCAGAAACTGATTACAAAATAATTAACCATTAAATCATAAACTGGGAAACTAAATGGCTAGGAAACTGAACTCAGAGAGTATGTATAAATGATCACCTATCACATATGTGCAGTGTCACCAGTGGTGTGCCGCAGGGCTCTGTATTGGGCCCAGTTATTTTTCAAATCTTTGTAGCTGATATGTGCAGTGATATCCTAAACTGGACTAGTAAATATGCGAATGACACCAACCACGCTGGCAAGGTTGGTAGTATGGAGGAAATTGAGTCAATTCAAAGTGATCTAGCCAAAATATTTAGGTGGACTCATTCATGGGGGAATACAGTTAAACACTGACAAATGCTACATCCTGCATTTAGGAAAACAGACCATAGAACACTCTTATTACACAGTAACATAGTAGTTGACAGCAGATAAGGCCCACTAGGCCCACCCAGTCTGCCTGTATTCCCTGCCTGCATCAGCAGCCACTGACCATACTTGATCATTGGCTTTCGCCTTTCTTCTCCACATCCATATAGAACCACAGACTTTGACAGCAGATAAGGACTGCTTGGCCCACCTAGTCAGCCTGTTTCCCTAGCTATTGGATAAGCTGCATATCCTAGTTAACCAACAGCCTATTTCCTCCTACCCCTCTATAATTGCCTTATTTCTGTCCCATGCATTCTTTAATTCCCCTACTGTTTTTTTACCCCATGACCTCCTCAGGAAGGCAGTTCCATGCGTCCACCACCCTCTCCATGAAAACATACTTTCTCATGTTGCCCCTGAGTCATCCCCCCTCTGTCTTAAAATTGTGCTGTTAGGGAACACAGTTATCAAAGCTGTTGATAATGAACGTAATCTAAGTATCATTGTAAATAAAAAGTTCAACTAAACAGACCAATGTGCAGCAGATATTTCTATGGCAAATAAGGTCCTATGGACTGTTAAAAGAAACTTCACTAGCAGAAAGGCAGAAGTCCTAATGCCTTCCTGCAGGGCTCATGTGAGACCCATATATTGTACTACGGGAGCCAGGTATGGTGTCATCTCACTAGGAAAGAGAGAGAGTGTAGAGACTACAGCAACTGGCCATCACAATGATCTATAACATGAGGCAGGACAGGTATGAAAATAATCTTTGGCAACTTAATTTAATGTCCTATAAACTAGAAAAAAAAGTGGTGACCTATTAATGTGCTATGAAATCATGAAGGACCCATACTTAATAAATTTATCTACTCTAATAAAATACCAGACTCATGGCGAGGAGCGACTATTATCCAAATTCATAAAAAAGGTAATATAAGGGGTCCTACGTAGTACAGACCAACAAGTCTCCTGGATATTAACTCAAAAATTTTCTCAAGAGACATTTTGGAAAGACTGAGGAAGGAAGTCAAAAGAACAGGTAGCTTGGCTGCTTATCAGGTGGGTTTTAGGCCATGGTTTTCTACATTAGACAATAATTTTGTTTTACAGCACCTTATAGAAAAGTATGTTAAAAAAAGGGGACAAACTTTATATGCACTTTTTGTGGATTATTCCTCAGTTTTTGATCTACTCTCAAGAGATCTGCTTTGGCTGGTGCTTCATGATAGAGGTATCAATTATAAGTTGGTTTCAATTATCTCTCAACTTTATTCGGCAAATTGGGCTAATATTAGATTGGGTAAAAAAGGTGGTATCTTGGCATCTTTTAAAATAAACAGTGGTGTAAGACAGGGATGCAGTCTTACAGCTTTATTTTTCCTGTATATTGATCAGACACTGAGGGATAAAGAATTTGCTAATATACCAAACATAAATACTTGTAAATGCCCTTTATTGGCTTATGCAGATGACATAGTCTTATTTTCATTAACAAAAATAGGATTACAAAAAAATATTGATAATATTTTAGCGAAATCGTCTGTATTCAAATTAAAGGTAAACATAAATAAAATGAAGGTTTTAAATTTCTCAAAAGGGCAAAAGAATAGTTCAATGTTCTGGACACTGGGGAAGAAGAGACTGGAGAAGGTTAAAGGGTACTCTTACTTGGGAGTTTACTTTCAAGAAAACACCAGTTGGATGGTAGATTATAGAAATTTGTTAGATGAACTGAAAAGTACAGTTGCAGGACTTATTCATTTTAATTTAAAATATGGTGGGATGACTTTAAACCTTTGATACAAGTTATAAAAGCAAAATTTGATTCTCAGTTACTTTACAGTTCTGAAACATGGGACATAAGTAACTTAAATAAATTATTGGTCCCTCTATACAAATATTTACACACAGCTTTACGGGTTGGTCACTCATGTCCTGCAATGTACCTGTGATCAGAACTCGGACTGAACAATTTGGAAGCCCTAGTGGAATCTAGGAAAGTAAATTATTGGATCATTTTGAGCAGGAAAGGTCCATCTGCTTTGACATTTACAGCTTTAATGAAGAAAGAAAAATGTTACAATACAGGTCTTAAACAGAAATTATGGTATACAAATATAATGAAGATAATGAGGGATAACAATCTGCTTAACCTCAAAAGGGCAACTGAGAAAGGGATTTTTCTCAGCTTAAAATATAAATCATATATTACAAAGAAAATTGTAAACAATTGGATTATTAAAGATTTATATTCAATCAGGTCTTCACATTACTAAAAATGGTTTACAGAAAATAATTACTAGTTTTGGTTTGAAACTCTACTTGGAAATTTTGACAAATAGTAGGATGAAAGCAATATTTTCTAGTTATAAATTTGAACAGGCAAAAAATAACGTTCTGCTTTATAACTATAAAACAAAAGGACTTACTTCTGGGGAATGTGATTGTGCTATGAGGGGAGAGGAAAACCAATTACATGTTTTATGGGATTGTACTTGATACCAATTACAAAGGACCTATTGGTTGGGTCCTTTCTTGAATGAGATTTACCCAGTAGATAAAAATTTGTTAACCAACATTCTCTTTCACACAAATGACGCTTGGTCAGTGGAACGACTTGCTAAATTTCTGTTGTCTGCAGATAAAATTAGGAGGAATTTAAATGTTATTGGAAACTAGGCCATTGCTTTTAAGAAGATTAACTTGTTAAGTAAGTATGATTAAGTATTGTGATTATAATTATGTATGATTCTTGTCTTTGTATTTTTAAATTATTGTATTGTAAGGCTTTTAGTCACACAATAAAAACTTTTGATTATCACCTTTCAGATAATGAACGCAATCTAAGTATCATTATAAATAAAAAGTTCAACTAAACAGACCAATGTGCAGCAGATATTTCTATGGCAAACAAGGTTCTATGTACTGTTAAAAGAAACTTCACTAGCAGAAAGGCAGAGGTCCTAATGCCTTCCTGCAGGGCTCATATGAGACCCATATATTGTACTACAGGAGCCAGGTATAGTGTTATCTCACTAGGAAATAGATAAACAGAGTGGAGAGACTACAGCAACAGGCCATCACAATGATCTATAACATGAAGCAGGACAAGTATGAAAATAGTCTTCGGCAACTTAATTTAGTGTCCTAGAAACTAGAAAAAAAAAGTGGTGACCTATTAATGTGCTATGAAATCATGAAGGACTCATACTTAGTAAATAAACTGAACTTCCAATTTAAAAATGACAATGTAGGTACTCATGGTCATCCCTTTCAATTACAATCACAAGAATTCAATACAATAAAAAGAAAAGGATATTACACTCAGTGCATCGTTAACCCTTGGAACAAGCTACTTGCTGAAGTAATAGTTTGTAAGGATAAAAAATAATTTAAGGAAAAACTAGATAAATACATCTTGAACACAGAAAGTCATTGTAGCTAGGAGCAGAGCTTGAGGGCTCCAAAGAAGGATTGCTCCTCCACCAACTGGGAGCGAGACTGAGCTGACCAGCCCTTTGTTCTGAGGGCTCGATATCCTCTGCATCAGAGAGCAGGTGCCAGATTGCAGAAGGGGAAGACAGGGTCCCGAACAGCTTCCAGGGACCCCCCCCCAGCTGAACTTCTATAGATTTTGAATACAGTAACCCACTCCTGTGGCTAGGAATGGGGCCTGAGGACTCTGAAGAAATATCACTCCCCCACCAACTGGGAGCAAGGCCGCACCCCTAGCCCTTCTAAAAGGGCCAGTTGGGTGCTGAGCTTAAAAGCCATTTTTTCTGTTGTTCCCCTATTTAAATTATTAATCCACAAGCAGCCCCTATGTAGTGGCCCCCACACATGGAGGACCCACATGAAAAGGGCAAGGGGAGTCTGCCCACCAGAGTCAGCCCAACAAGGCAGCTGGCAGCATGGGACTCAACATACCAGAAGGGAGATCAGAGAACAGTAAGGGACTGAGGTAAGCAGAGGGTGAAAGCAGGGAACCAGGAAGTTATACCTAACAACTGATGTACGATTCCTGCTAATCTACTGTCATAGCTTACAAACCGCAAGAAGGGAGGAGTGTAAAATTCACTAATAAAGTTTGACATTTGGTGTTAACACCCTAACTAAGGTGAGGGGCCAAAGAGGGTTTAAAGGTAGGAAAAAGTTTAGATTAGGCCAAATGTCCTATCTAGAGTAGGAGTAAAAAAGGATATAGAAGTAAGCAAAAAGTGGGATGGGATAGACGCCCTATCAGGGGTAGGAGTACAAAAAGTGGTTTAATAGTAGACAAAAAGTCAGGATTAGGCCAAGCACCCTATCTAGGGTCAGGGTACCAAAAGGATTTAAAGTAAATAGAGTTCTGGAAATAGGAGAACTACTCTATCTAGGGCAGGGGTAAGAAAGGATTTAATAGTAGGTAAACAAAAACAGGCAGGGTAGCAATTAGATAGGCTGGGAGTGGTGTAGTCCCATTGCCATTCTATCAGTGCGGAGCAAGATCCTTGAAAAGATTGTAGCCACCTAAATCACTGAATTCCTCTCCAGCTACAAATTGCTCTCACCATATCAGCATGGTTTCCATAAAGGGCATAGCACCTCCACTGCCCTGCTCCAGCTCACAAATGATATACTTCACACTATGGACTCTAGCTTCCTAACTGGGGCCATATTTATTGACCTCACAAAAGCTTTCAATCTGGTTGACTACCCCCTTCTACTGACTAATCTTACATCCCTTGGCTTCTCATAAAGCTCTGTTACCTGGATAAATAGCTGTCTATCCAATCGATATCAAGTCATTAAATTCAACTCTGCAATGTCTGGTGAATCCCCTGTTAAACTCAGCATCCCCCAGGGGTCAATACTGGGGCCTCTCCTCTTTACTATTTTCATAAACCATATTGCACTCAATATCCCCTCTTGCTCGACAGTCCTCTATGCAGATGATCTTGTCCTGTATTATAGTTCCGGCTCTATACAGGACATAAACCTGAAACTATCCTCTGCTTTTCTTCATGTCCAGTCCTGGCTCACTAACAACAAACTTCTTCTCAATGTCTCCAAGACACAGTCCATGCTCTTTGGCTCGCAGCCAGACTGAAAACTTGTGGTCAGCTTAAGATTCCTGGTTCTGATGGCTCCCTCTTGCACACTGTGAGTGCATTTAAATACCTTGGGGAACTACTCAATGAAATGCTAGACTTTGATCAACACATCCAGGCCACCTGCAAGGCAGTAAACAGAAAATCTGGGGTTGCCTACGAAACAAGTCATGCACTCACTCCCTGCACTAGACTGGCCATTGCACGTGGTATTCTATTACCATCACTTGCCTATGGTTCCATCACCTACATCAATACCTCTAAAGCCTCACTTCACAAATGGGACACCACCAACAACATCTGCTGATATGCCTCTGCTTCCCCTCAGTTAAAACACCGCTGTCAACTCTATGCTGACCTCTACTGGCCTTCCCCCTCTGCCCATCGGCTCCTCTCTCTGTGCTCCCTGGTCAACAACATAATAAGGTCTAACACCCCAATGTCACTAAACACCCTTCTAATGAGTCACTCCTTTACACATGGCCTACGTTCTGCTGACCTAGCCCTACTATACGTGCCCAGGTGCAAAACCACAAAGGGTGACACTGCTTTCTTTCATGCAGCCCCTAAGCACTGGAACTCCATACCCATGGAAGCTGTATTGCACCCACCCACACACACACACACACACACACACACACACACACACACACACACACACCATCTTCAAACACAAACTATGCCGCTTCCTTGTCAACCCTGAATTCTGCACCTGTTTTAAACCTCCCTAATCTTCTCAAGCTGCAACCCTATCACTCACATCCTCCTCTAAGCACCCGCCTACCTTTCCACCTGGATTATAGCCTCCCCTCCCTACTTATGCCTATCTCCTTCCCTTTCTGCTGTTACTACCACTGGGTTTACTCACAGTACTTATGATGCTATCTGTAAACCAATTCTTATGCCATTTAGTTCTGTTTTTGCAGTTGGCATGGAGACGGTGGTAACTCATGCATATATGCTGTATAACATGGCCCTCTGCTAACAACTGTTATAGCTCTTGCCTTAATTACTATGTCTGCCTATTGCTTTGTATTACCATTTGTTTTTTAAATCCTGCCACACAGTTTTTGTGATGTCAGTTTTTGTCTATGACCAAATGTAATTGTTAATTTGTATATCTTATTTTGCTATACCATTGTATGCACTGTACTGTGTTGATGCTCTTAATCTGAAACTGTATTACTTTGATGTAACACTGTTTTTAACTTTGTAACCTCCTGGGTCGTGTCTGAAAACAGTCACAGCTTTTGTCTAGCACACCCACCCGGTTATCAAAAATGAAATAAATAGTGCAGTGGCTGTGGGGTGGCAGTTTTCCAGGAGACTTTCTGGAGACTGCAGTGCTGCCCCATCTGCATGCACCTCTCTGGGCTGAGGGTGAAGGTTGCTTGACTCCAGGCCAAGTTGGCTAGGATTTGGAGGGGGCCTCCTCCCCCACCCAGGGACCACCTGGTCTGCTACTGCTGCCTCAGAGGCTGCCAAGGAGGAGGGCTGCTGGACCACAGTGGACTCAGGGAAGGTGAGGGTGGTGGGTCAGAGGCACATCCCCCAGATGGTACCACTACAGAACTCCTACATTGCTCTGGCAGGGCATAACTGTCCCATGGAGGCACCCACAGTAGTGACCAAGGAGGTTGTGGGAGTCCTCTGTGGTGAAGATCCCAAGGTGGGGGGAAGAGGGCCCCAGAGGAAGAGGAGGAAGCAATTCCTGGTGTGGTATTTCATCATTAGGAGGGTAGATTTGGGGACAGGAAGGGAAGGCGAGAAGATGGTTATGTGCCTAACAGGTGCCACAGCTCAGAGGACTAGAAAGTAAATCCTGGGGATTGCTAGGGCAGCAGGACAGGAGGGAGAACTAGATGTCATTTACCACCTAGGGACAAATGACCTGGCTAGGGATGAGGTTGCTGTTGTGCAGGAGGAGTTCAGGGAGTTTGAGAGGGGTCTTAGGTAGCACACTCAGTGGCCTTTTCTGAGGTGTTGCTAGTCTATGACAGGGGTGAGGAGAGGCTTCGCTGCACCAGGAGCTTCAATGCATGGTTAAAGGAGTGGTGCAGAAAGGAGAAGTTCAGCTTCACTGGGGACTGGGGTCCCACCTGGAGGGATATAGGCCTATACAGAGGAGATGGCCTGCATACATCCGGGAGGGGGACCAACTTCCTTGGTGAATGGTTTAAATGCTTCATTGGCAAGCATTTAAACTAGCTGAGGAGGGTGGTGGAAAGAAGAATGGAGAATCAAACAGCCCCCCACTGCAAGTGGAAGTGGTGAGTAGGCAGAACCCTAAGGGATGGAAAAGCCCTAAGGTACCAGAAAATGGGAAAAGCAAAATGGTAGAAAAAAGAAAAAGAGGGTGAGGAATATAGGCAGAGGGGATAAGGAGAGTAGGTAAGAGGGAAAAGGGGGGGGGGGCTGATAGGAGGGGTGGTACCAGAATTTGGAAGGTCACGTGCACAAATTCTTGTAGTCTGGGAAATAAAATCCTGGACCTGGTGCCCATAATGGCAAAGGTTGACCTGGACATTGTCACTATTACTGAGTCATGGTGCAATGAGAACCATGACTATGATATAGCCAAACCAAGCTATACTCTGTTTAGGAAGGACAGGGTGGGTAAGAAGGGGGGAGGAGTGGCTCTTTACCAAAGGGAGGGCATAAAAGCAATAGAAGTACAGGGAATACAGGGAGGGGCAGAGGCACTGTCAGTCATCCTAGAACTGGGAAATGGAGCCACTATTCGCACTGGGTTGATCTACAGACCTCCAGCACAGGGGTAGGAGATGGACAGGGTTCTAGTGGAAGCCATCCAAAAGATGGCAGCTAAGGGGGAGGTACTGCTGCTGGTGGGAGACTTCAATCTGCCAAACGTGGATTGGAGTGTTCCTGCTGCATCTTCAGCTAGGAACAGGCATATCCTGGACTCCCTGCAGGGGGTGTTCCTTGGAGAATTAGTAAGAGAGCACACTCATGAGGGAGCAGTATTGGACCTAGTACTCACCAATGGGGACAGTGTTGCAGATGTGGGAATCAGTGATCACCAACCAGTGTGGTTCAATATAAGAACAGTGATGGAGTCAAACCACACAAAGGCAAGGGTCCTGGACTTCAGGAGTGCTGACTTTACAAAGATGGGGAAATGCCTCAATGATGTCCTGCGTTTGTGGGGGCTTGGGTGGAGTAAAGGGAATAATGGGTGAAACTAAAAGGAGCTTTAATGAAGGCAACAAACTTCTACATTAGGCAAGTAAACAAAAGCAAGAACAACAAAAGACTGCTATGTTTCTCAAAGGAAGTGGTGGGGAAGTTAGCATTCAGGAGGTATAAGGAGACTCAGAGGGAGGAGGACGGGGAAGTGTATTGGGTGAAGCAGAGGGAGGCAGGGAAAGCAGTTAAGCGTGCAAAGGCCCAAATTGAGGAGAAAATAGCCCAGGCAGTAAAGAAAGGGGACAAGGTATTTTTCAGGAACATTAAGTGAAAGGAGAAAGACAAAGAGAGGGACTATAAGACTAAGCAGGGAAGGAGGGAGTGTGTGGAGGAAGACCAGGACAAAACAGACATCCTGAACAAATATTTTTGCTCAGTATTCGCAGAAGAAGGGGAAGGAGAGGAACCATAGATAAGCAACAGGAGCATCAATGAAAGGGAGGTGGACACCAGCCCATTTACAGGGGAGAGACTCCTGAAGGAACTCACAAAACTGAAAGTAAACAAGGTAATGGGGCCAGATGGATGTATCCAAGGATACTGAAGGAGCTTAGAGAGGTGCCGGCAGCACCACTGACAGTCCTGTTCAACTACTCACTGGAGATGGAAGTGGATCTGGAGGACTGGAGGAGAGCAGATGTAGTCCCACTTCACAAAAGTGGGAGGAGGCTTGTAACTACAGGCCAGTCAGCCTGACTTCGGTTGTGGGGAAATTAATGGAATCTCTGCTGAAGGAAAGGATTGAGAAATATCTTGAATCCAACAGCTTACAGGATCTGAGGCAGTATGAATTCAATGGGGGGGAGGTCATGTCAAATAAATATGATAGATTTCTTTGACTGGGTGACCAGGGATTTAGATTGGGGTGGAGCGATGGATGTGGCCTACCTAGATTTCAGCAAGGTCTTCAACACCATTCCACATAGGAGACTCATACACAAGCTTGGCAGCCTGGGAGTGGGTCCTGAGGTGGTATAATTGTAAGAAATTGGTTGAGGGATAGGTGATAGAGGGTGGTGGTAAACAGAGTTCACTCCAAGGAGGGGAGAGTGATCAGTGGGGTGCCACAGGGATCAGTACTGGGGCAGGTCCTCTTTAATGTCTTTTTAAATGACACTGAAGAGGGATTAGAAGATAAAGTATGCCTTTTTGCAGATGGCACAAAGATCTGCAAGAAGGCTGACACTCCAGGGGATGGAAAAAATGAGAAGGGATCTAAAGAAGTTTGAGGAGTGGTCAAGAGTGTGACAACTAAGATTCAATGCAAAAAGTGCAGCATCTCGCACTTGGGGCACAGAAACCCAGGGGCGGTGTACATGATGGGGTGTGTGGTAATGATGACCACCAAAGAGGAAAGGATATCTGATGATCTAAAAGTGGCCAAGCTATTTGACAAGGCAATGGGGATAGCCAGTGGGATGTTGGGGTGCACAGGGAAAGGCATCACCAGCAGAATGAAGGTGGTGGTGATACTGCTGTACAAATCATTGGTGAGACCTCATCTAGTGTACTGTGTCCAGTTCCAGAGGACACATCTCTGAAAGGACATAGACAAAGTGGAGACGGTACAGAGGAAGGCAACTAAAATGGTGCAGGGTCTACACCAAAAGCCCTATGAGGACAGACTAGAAGACCTCAATATGTACACCCTGGAGGAAAGGTGGGAGAAGGTGGATATGATAGAGACTTTCAAATACCTGAAGGATATAAATAAGGTACAGAAGGGAAGCATTTTTCAGAGAAAATTATGTTCAAGAACAAGGGGTCATGCTATGAGACTGTAGGGGGATAGACTTAGGGGAAATGTGAGAAAATACTCCTTCACGGGGGTCACGTGATGTCTCGCTAGACGCAAGCAGTGCTTCAGTGTTTCTCCGGCTTTCCCGCTTCACATTTATGCTTCAAAAATATAAACTTTCAACAGCAAACCACATAAAAATCTACCTGAAGGGTCTTACAATGGTCCGTGTGCAGTGGAACCCAAAAATCTTCAGAATGGCGGTAACAATGAGGCAAGAACTTCCCCAACACACTTCCCCTGCATCTCCAGACAAGACTGCAAAGAAACCAAAGCAGCAGAGCTCCAAAGTGGCTTTGACCTCGCTCAGCAATGTGGCGCCCACTCCACTCTCTGAAGAGCGTTTCCTATTGGAGATGAGACCTCTGCAAGAAGCCATAGCTCTTTTAACTACCGAAATATCTTCCCTGAAATCCAACTTACTGGATGTATCCAGACAAGTAAGGGACTCAGAAGCAAGAGCAATATTGCTGGAAAAGTGGAGAGAAGAAATGGAAACAAAATTAGAAGATCTAGAAGGATGGAGCCGTCGCAACAACCTGGTAATCATCGGACTCCCTGAGGGGGAGGAAGGATCTTCTCCTATCATCTTTGCACAAAAGCTTTTAGAAAAAATAACTGGGCCATCACCTAATGGCCCATCATATGTGGTGGAGCAAGCTCAAAGGGCTCTGCGTCCTAAACCTGACACAAGTTCACCACCCCAGCCTTTCCTCCTGAAACTCCTGAATTTCTTGGAAAAGCAGCACATCATTAACGAAACTCAGGGAAGTACAAGCTGTGATGTGGGAAGGAACCAAGATCCACATTGTACAGGACCTACCGGCCTCAGTAAGACAAAAATGGGGCTCCTTCCATGCCACTATCTCTTGGCTCATCCCTGCAGGAGTGCGTTTTAAGATGCTATACCTGGCACAGCTGCAAGTTAGGATCCAGGGCAAATGGCACTCATATGAGTCCAATGAACAAGCAGTACAGGGCTTACAGAGACTCCTACCAGATCTGTTCAAAAAATAAGATATTCACAGGAGAAATGTAGGTATGGGGAAGGGAAAGAGACTGGAGGGCTAGCTTCTAAAGAAGAGGGTAAAGAAGAGTTTACTGAGGCGGTGGGGCTGGCATATCCTTGGGTTTGCAGTGTTAATATGCCCGGTACACAATCAGGATCCTTCCACAGCCAACCCCCCCCGACGATCCAGGAGGTCATGAGTGCTTGGATTCAGCCCTTCCTCACTGCCAACAGCAAAGAAAATTGCCCAGCCAACCCCCCGATGATCCAGGAGGTCGTGAGGGCTTGGATTCAGCCCTTCCCCACAGCCAACAGCAAAGAAAATTGCCCAGCCAACCCCCCCAATGATCCAGGAGGTCGTGAGGGCTTGGATTCAGCCCTCCTCCACAGCCAACAGCAAAGAAATTTGCCCAGCCAACCCCTCCCCCAACAATCCAGGAAGTCGTGAGGGCTTGGATTTAGCCCTCCCCCACAGCCAACAGCAAAGAAAATTGCTCAGCCAACCCTCCCGACGATCCAGGAGGTTGTGAGGGCTTGGATTCAGCCCTTCCCCACAACCAACAGCAAAGAAAATTGCCCAGCCAACCCTCCCGACGAACCAGGAGGTTGTGAGGTCTTGGATTCAGCCCTCCCCCACAGCCAACAGCAAAGAAAATTGCCCAGCCAACCCTCCCGACGATCCAGGAGGTCGTGAGGGTTTGGATTCAGCCCTACCCCACAGCCAACAGCAAAGAAAATTGCCCAGGCACAGCATCTCCACAGCTAAGGGTTCGCCCTGCGCAGCTCCCAGGAGGATTTTTCAAAATGTTCTACTTGGCGCCTTTTTTCTTAAACAATTAACTGTAGGCGTACAAGTGGAGATAGTTTTTTTTATTCCGTTTTTTTGTCACTGTAAGCCTCAGTCTGTGCAACTTCCAGCATGTTACCTTAATTAAGGCTACAGAATCCAGCCTGTTTAGCAGTGAAAGCAGCTTTTATTCCTTTTTTTGTCACTGTAAGCCTCAGTCTGTGTAACTTCTAGCATGTTACCTTAATTAAGGCTGCAGAATCCAGCCTGTTTTAGCAGTGAAAGCAGCTTAGGTTACTTTAATTAATGTTAGACTGCTTCTAATGTTATAAAATTAATAATTACTGAAAGAACCCAGCTTGTTTTAGTTTTAGTGCAGGTAAAAAGTGATTATAATACAGTAGGACTCAGGAGGTTTCAGTTTACTCTTTACTGGCTGCAAATCCCGATATAGACCATCCCCCCCCTGCATCTTTCCCCCTCCCCTTACTTACATAATCAGTCTCTCTCACTCCTTTCTTCCACAGTTAACCTCCGCGATGATCCAGGAGGTCATGAGGGCTTGGATTCAGCCCTCCCCCACAGCCAACAGCAAAGAAAATTGCCCAGGTACAGCATCTCCACAGCTAAGGGTTCGCGCTGCTCAGCTCCCAGGTTCGGCTCCCCACCGCCCCCACCACCACCCTTGGTCTGCTTTTACTTCTATAGGGAAGTAGGCAGTCACGTGGTGCAAAATTAACCTATCAACCCACTTCTCCATCTGCAGCTTATACAAGCTCCCCGCTAGTGGCCACTCTTTTCAATCCCAAATACCTAACCATCTCTACAATAAATATGCTACCACTTCACTGGATAGTTATCCTTTTAGCCTCTATGATCCCCCTTATGGCTTTACCACCCCCCCTCAGGATCTAACACTAAACAGCCACTCTGCTGGCCAATATATAATTACCTGGTATTGTCCCTTCTTGCTAACCCCCAAACCAACCTACTCAATGTTACCTCACCTCACATGCACATACTCCCTACCAGAGCCTATTTTCAACCCCCACAGACGCAGTACTCATTGTACAGCTACCTTAATACCATGCAGACCACAACCCCCTATTCATCCTTCTGCCTTTCTGCCGGGTACCCAACCCCTTTTCATCATGATAACCCACCTCCTACACACACTTCATGTACCTAGCACCAAGCTCCTCACCTTAGCCACACTACCCACCCTGGCCACTGACCCATATCTCCCACTCCACCATTGGACCATGCATTCCCTATGCTCCAGTCACCCTACTGGTGCTACCATGGTACCACAATGGACACTACTCTACCTGGCCTCTACCTCCCTACAGGACCTATCTACTCCCACCTCCGCACAGTGCTGTTCCCCCTTCCTAATGGCTCCTAAGCTCATGAAGAAATGTTTAAGGTTGGCCTCCCTGTGCATCCTACTACTACTACTCCTTCTTTCTGGAGATGTACACCCCAACCCAGGACCCACCCTCCCCACCCCCAGGGTTACTACATCCAAGAGCATCACAATCGCCTCCCTCAATATATGTAGCCTCCTCAAGAAATGTGATTCCTTTCAAGGATGGGTTGCCCAGTATCACCCCAATGTCATCTCAGTAGTTGAAACCTGGCTCAGCATCCACACCCCCGACTCTGCGGTCTCACTTCCTGGCTTCACACTATACCGAGCAGATAGAACCACAAAGAAAGGTGGTGGTTGTGCACTGTACGTCCAGGAATCACTACAGTGTCTCGCCCTCCCCTCCCCATTACTTGAGCACAGGGCCCAATCCCTCGCACTGAAGATCACTCTTGCCCGTAACAGAGTCTCTCTGTTCCTCTCCTCTGTATATATCCCTTCCCAAAATCAGAAGACCGCTTTCCTGTCTGTCCTCAACCATCTCCAGACTCTCCCCGGCAATGCTGACATCATTGCCCTCGGAGATTTCAATACAAACTGTCTGGCTGACACTTCAGCCCCTGTTAGGGATGCTGCAACTGCCCAGAACCTGACCCAGCTTGTGACTACTGCCACAAGAATAAACCAGAGGACTGGTACTGCCACCCTCCTAGATCTAGTGCTCACTAAC
This sequence comes from Neoceratodus forsteri, assembly GCA_016271365.2. Taxonomy (NCBI): domain Eukaryota; kingdom Metazoa; phylum Chordata; order Ceratodontiformes; family Ceratodontidae; genus Neoceratodus; species Neoceratodus forsteri. The sequence continues at coordinate 755,419,212 of CM057451.1, forward strand.
TCCCCACATAAAGCAACACAGATCAGGGTACTACCCGATGCTCTGAGTGACCACTCCCCAGTGCTATGTCAAAAGGTCATACTGTATTAACAAGCCCCCCCAAAAAAACTGTCTTACAACGCCGCCTCAAACCTGGCAAACTACAATCACTTAAACAGTGCCTCCTAGTTACTGACTGGTTCCCCATAAGAAATGCTCAGAACATTGACTCTGCCCTCAACTATTTCATTCACATGTTCAACACTGCCTGCAACCAGTTTGCACCCCTAACCAAACAACAATTAAAGGTGCCAACACACCTTGGCTATCCCAAGCCCTTTTGGACCAGATGCATGAACGAGACAATCTGTGGCACATTGTACAGGATACCAGAACACCCTCTGACAGGCAGCGCTATCAGGAAGAGCACAATAAATGTACATGGGATATCAGTAAAGCAAAGGCTGAGTACAATAAAACCTTGCTCACCAACACATGGGGTGCAGGTAGCAAGTTTTGGGACTCACTCAAAATGCTAAGTGGCAAAGCCCCCACTGCCCCACCTACCCATATCTGGGCCAATGGATCTATCATCTCAGGCCCAGCCCTTATCGCTGACACATTAAATGACACCTTCACTGACCTCTCTGGTGTCCTCCCCCCCAATTAATTCTCCCCCACCCATCCCACACCACCTGCCCCTCACCAACCCCCATTCTACTTTAAAGCAGTTTCCCAGCGTGAAGCTGCCCCTCTCCTACTCAAATCCCTCAGCAAATCCTGTTTCAGCGGTGACTCGCTGGACCTAAAACTGCTTAGACTCACATTCAACGAAGTTCTCCTCCCCCTTACCATGCTTTTGAACTGCTCCCTTTCTCTGGGCCAGTTCCCACACAAATGGAAATCTGTCCTCATCACTCCTATCCTTAAAAGTGGTGACTGCACCCTGCCTGGGAACTACCGTCCAATATCAATCCTGCCTCCCCTCTCTAAAACCCTGGAAAAAATCGTGGCCATACAACTAACAGACTACCTCACCAAATATAGTACTCTGTGTCCTGAACAACATGGCTTCTGCCAGAACCATAGCACCACCACTGCCCTTTTGGAATTTACAAATGCCCTCCATACATCCCTGGACACTGGTAACACTACTGGCACTGACTTTATAAACCTCTCAAAGGCTTTCGATACCATGTACCACTCGCTTCTCCTGGACTCTCTCACTCAGTTAGGCCTCTCCCATGAGACCATTGACTGGTTTGCCAGCTATCTGTCTGAGAGAACCCAGACAGTCCGGATTCTCCACTCCCTGTCATCCTCCCACCAAGTGAGGTCTGGGATCCTTCAAGGCTCTATTCTTGACCCACTTCTCTTCTCCCTATACCTCAACACCCTGCTCAATGCCTGCTCTGGGAAAATGCTATTGTATGCAGATGATGCAGTCCTCTACAACTCTCACACTGATCCCACAGCCCTCAGCTCAGCACTCCAGAAATCCTTCTCTGAAGCTGAATCCTGGTTCTTTCAGCATAGGTAAGTACTAAATTACAAAAAAAAACTAAATCCATGATGTTTGCACACCACCAAAATAAGAACCTAGGACAACCCTTGCACATTTTGAACTCACTAAATGACCCCCTTGAACAGGTTAACACTTTGAAATACCTTGGCATCACCCTAGACACAGGTCTCCCTTTCCATGACCATATCCGATTACTAAGCACCGCTGTCAACGTACGTATTGGTCTCCTTCACCGCTATAAGCACTACCTGCCTCCTGAATCTCTCTGCCTAGCCGTCTCTACATCTATTCTATCCCTAATTGAATATGGTATCATCATCTATGGTGCGGCCAACACCACCCACCTACACAAGATTAGACTGGCCCTCAATAAGGCCTGCAGACTTGCTACAGGCTGTCCTAGACTCACTCATACATGCACCCTCTACGCCTCAGCAAACTGGCTCAACTGCGATGGGAGGCTAAAGTACCAGGCCTGCCTCTTCACAAAGAAAATCACCTCAGGATTACTCCCTCCAGCCCTACCCCACTACTTCAGACTCCACTGTCCAGTCGCCTCACACGGCAGTCAGCAACTACTCACTTTAGGGTACCTTGCTGCAAAACCACCTCTGGCCAAAGAACGTTTCGATATCTGGCCCCAACCTGGCTCAACTCACTCCCAAACACCCTTCTCACTGAACCCAAACTTGGTCGGTTCAAGTACCAACTAAGGGACCTTATTACCCAAGGATCAGTATGTGATTGCCCCTAAATCTGACCCTCTATTTTTTTTTTTTTGCAAATAACTTTATTTTTTAGAAAAACAAATTTACAAAGCTCATAAATAAAAAAGGTCACAAAACCACATTCTATCTTGGTTAAGCAATCACATATTTGTTCATATGCCATAAAATAAAACAACAGAAAAACAGAAAACAAGAAAAGAAAAAAAACCTAAATATAACCAAGACAAGGCCCTTCCCCCACCCAACCCAGCAGCAGCCCTTTTACCGTAATCTAAATGCTTCTACAACTGATATTATATAAATCATGTAGGCCCATGCAAGGGTCCTTTGAGTAGTACAAGTAGAAGTTCATGGCACAGCCCTTAACCAATCCAACATGAACAGTAGTAAAAGGGAGGAAGCAACGAAAGAGAGGTACAAACACAAAGAGAAACCTATGTATAAAAAAAAGAACAAAGAAACAATAAGCTAAAAGGAACATACTGGAAGTTACTATGCCCCCCTATAGAAGCCTAGAAATATATCCATCTCTAGACAAAGGGATATCCAGCACAACAACATCTATGGAAGACTTATAACCGAGGAGTCATAGGCCTGATAGAGGGAAAGGGGAAAGGGACTGGTGGGAATTAGTTCAATAACCAAATTTGTCCTTAAGAATTGAAAAAAGTTCACCCCAGCATTCTTGGAACTTCTCGCCAGAGTGTGGGAGAACCAGGCTACACATCTTTCTGCATTTAGAGCGGTAAGAAATTCCGCCCACCATTCTCCAAATGAAGGTTCCCATTCCTCCTTCCAGTGTCTAAGTATTACTAACTTAGTGACCATAGCCACCAGTGCTAACTGCATTTTTTGAAAATAAGTAGGGATCGCTGAATACATACCTAGCAAACCAGTGTCCTCATTAAAGTATGTGGCAATTTTAAGATAAGACGCCACCCACTGTTTGACCGAGTTCCAAAATTTAACTATTCTAGGGCACGACCATAATTTATGATGTAATGTGGCAAGCTCAGAGCCACAATCCTTACATTCTGCTGAAGCTAGCCTCCCAATCCGGAATAATTTAGCTGGCGTAAAATATAAGTTATGAAGAATATTGAACTGAGTGTTTCTTAATCAGTCCTGTTTAATTAAAAGATAATTATCTGTCCAGATCTTTTCCCAAATTTTATCTGAGAAGTCCTTGTTGTAATTATTTTTCCAATAGTAGGCTATGGGGGAAACCTTTAACACAACGTGGCTTACAATTTTCTTGTACAATTTAGCTATCGCTTTCCGACCCTTGGATATTGACCAGAGGTTATTTAATACTACCCCCGGGTTGTCCGACCATGGAGGTTTACCCAGAAAGTGTTTAATACACTGGCGTATTTGATATAACTGAAACCGATTTTTTTGAGGCACCTTAAACTTTACTTGTAAAGTAGAGATAGATAGGACCGAGTTACCCGAAACAAAGTCGGCTAGGTATAGCTCACTGTGGGATCCTCCGAAAAATGTTTTAATTGTTTTCTTAACTATTTTTAAATTTGGGTTATTTAGCAGGGGTTGATTCAGGTCTTTTATAGTGGAAATTTGAAGCAGAGAACATAATTGCTACAAAGCTGTCACATCGCACCCGAGGGGAGAGTTTCTAAGTTTTACTGGAATATTTGACCATGGATTTAACAGGAAAGCCTCCAGGTCCATATTACAAGAACCAGCCTGTTGATTGTATAACAGCAGCCATGGGGGGGCTCTCCAATATACAGGCCATAGATGTAAACCAATGTAAAAATCTATTAGCATGAATTGCCAGATAGTAGACATAATAGTCAGGTAATTGAAGCCCTCCCAATGCTCTAGGATGGGTAAGTTTTCCGTAAGCCCTACACGAAGCTTTCCCTTTCCAAAGGAAATCCGAACAAATCCTCTGAAGCAATAAAAAAAAGACTTGGAGAGGTAAATATTAAGATTACTCAGGGGGTATAAAAAATCTGGGCAAAATTGACATTTTGAGAACATTGACTCTTCCCCAAAAACATAACGATAGATTATTCCACCTTGCCAGATCTTCTTTAGTGGATTTTTTCAGTGGGACTAAATTGAGATCCTTAAGAGTAGACATGTCTTTAGAGATTTTGATACCCAGGTAAATTAGGTATTCTTTCTCCCATTGGAGGCCCATATTTTCAATTAGGTCTCTTGTAGGGAGAGGAGATAAGAAATATACCATAGTTTTATTTTTATTACGTTTATAACCTGAAAATTCACTAAACTGAGAAATAATTTGGAGGGCGCAGGGGAGGGACTGTCTACTGCTCGATATGTGAAAAAGTAAATCATCAGCAAACAGGGATAATTTAAATTCGAGATGTTCCAATCGGATACCTTTTATCCCCGGTTCCAAATTAAGAACTCTAGCTAAAGGTTCTATGTATAGATTAAATAAATAGGGGGAAAGAGGGCAGCCCTGTCAGGTACCTCGACGCAGTGGGAAGACATCAGAAATTTGATTATTGCATTGCAGTTGTGCTGATGGACAGCAATACAAAACCCGAATTTGGTTAATGAAGGGTTGCAGTATGCCAAATTTTGAGAGGACCTCAAACATGTGTCTCCACTCCAACCTATCAAATGCTTTTTCTGCATCCAGGGACACCAAGGTCACTTCCAGCTCGGGGTCCCTGGATGCAGAAATCAGGTGGAACAATTTCCTAAAATGATCCGCTGAAGTACGCCCCACCACAAACCCTGCTTGTTCAGGGCTTAGTAGACATTTCCATGCTCCCCCCAACCTGTTAGCCAGAATTTTTGCATATATTTTGACATCAATATTCAGCAAAGAAATAGATCTGTAATTGCTAATCACTGACGGATCCTTCCCCGGCTTAGGTAGGAGGATTATTCTCACTTCAAATAGTGACTGGTCCAGGACTGGGAGGGAGCTCCAATAACTGTAAAGCTGTAGCAACAGAGGGATAAGATATTTTTTAAAGATTTTATAAAATAGGCCTGTGAACCCATCTGGGCCCGGTGCCTTGTCTGGTTTTAAAGAATCAATCACTGCTGAGATTTCTTCCCCAGTGATTGGGGCTACTAAAAGGGTCTGGCTATCTCTGGACAAGGTGGGTAAATCAGCTTTCTCCAAAAATGCTAACATTTTCTTAAAGTGGACTCCCAGCAACGGGTCCGGAGAGTACAATATCTTATAATACTCCCTAAATAGAGTTAGTATCTCCGGTGGGCTAACCACCAAGGATCCTGATTGAGGATGTTTAATAGCTGAGATCCATTTGGATGCTGACTGCTGCTTTAGTTGCCAAGCAAATAATTTACCTGCTTTACTACCTTGGCCAATATAAGAAGCCTAATGAAGCTGACCTCTCCACCCTCTCCAGTAATATACTAGCATAGTGTGCTCTTAGCCTAGTAAGTTCCTGGTCTTCTGAAGGTGAAAGTTTGTCCACCCCTTTATTTTCCAAGCTTTTAATTCTCTGCAGACAGTTATTCATTTGGCTGACCCTTTTCCTTTTTTGTACTGTAGCAATACGTATAAGTTCCCCCCTCCAAGTTGCTTTTAAAGCTTCCCAGACCCGATCCACAGCAGGAATCGAATTATAGTTAACATTAATGGAATACTGCAAAAAATATTGGAATTTTGAAATGATTAGCTTGTCTTTTAATAAACTATTGTTTAATGACCATGTATGCAACCTGATAGGGACGTTAGGTATTTCTATCTGAATAAGTATTAAGGAGTGGTTAGATATTACTCGAGCTAGTATTTTGGAATCAATTATACCTGAAATTAGTTGGTGACTTACTAAAAAGTAGTCAATATGAGAGTAGCTTTTGTGTACTGGGGAAAAAAAAGTAAACTCTTTTCCTGATGGATTAAGTACTCTCCAAGGGTCTATAAGGCCCAAGGAGGAGGTAAATTCACCTAAGGCTTTTTGTGTTGAAGACAGTCCCACTCCCCTTAGGTAAGTACGGTCCAGATCATTTGCTTGAACTAAATTCCAGTCTCCTCCGATTATAATAGGATGTTGCAAAAAGGGGGCCAATACCATAGCTAGTTGAGTAAAAAAAGAGGGGGTTTCCATATTAGGGCCATAAACTGATCCCAATACTATATCAAGACTGCCCAGTCTGCCTACAACAAAAATAAACCTCCCCTCAGGGTCACTAATAGACTCTATCGGAGTAAAGGGTAGTTTTTTGGCAAGCAGTAAGGCCACCCCACGTTTATTAGAACTGAATCCCACTCCGAAGGCTTGGCCTACCCAACTCTTTTTAAAGAACTTTAACTGTTCTGGAAGCATATGCGTTTCTTGGAGAAACACTATGGAAGGGTCATACTTAGCAAGATGGTTTAAAATAATATATTTCTTCTTATTGTCTTTCCCCCCATTAATATTCCACGAAAGAATATTCAAGCCATTGAGCATAAATTAATACCTAATTGTGCCATGCAATAAAAAATGGTTAAAGGGCTGTTCTGCTGCCACCCCCCCCCCTCCCAAAAAAGAAAACAAGCTACCATGAAAATATCCTCCAAACACCCTGAAATTAAGCTAACACTCAAAAATTTTAAACTATATACAAGTCTCCATACCCAGGCCCTAAGCCTCCTCCTTCCCTCACAGTCCATGATACTCACAAAGGAGCGAGCGTTGCTCTACCACCTCCCCAACCACCAAACGAGAAAAAGTATGGGAGTAGCTCGTGGCACACCCACCATCCTCCAATCCCTATAAGTTCACCCTGCCTAAATAATGTGGTATAACAGAAGGGATACTATATGTCACCCCCAACATTAGTCAGGAAACCGGGTTTCCAGAGATAGACATAAAAAGAAACCTATACTGTTCAGCTTACGTAATCGCTGACTTTTATATAACTTGACCCTACTAGGGCTCTAACATTTATATATGGCAAAGGGAGACTCCAGAACATTAGGTAATAAAATAAATTAAGCTTGGTATCCTGGTAGGGATATTCCCTTGAGGGGACTATACTGTTCCCAGTGCAAAGGTAGCACCCAAAGCATATTTAATGGCCTACTACACTTCCGTTTAAGCCTATGTCCCAAGCTCCCATATAGGCTGTGACGCACACTTCCGAGATGACTATAATTATTGTAAATTATGCCAGAATAGCTAACTAGTCCAAATAATGAAGAGGCTGAATGAGAAATGGTGAGAAAGAAGCAACAAAACTGTATGGGACTAAACAGTCACCACTCTCTCAAGGGTGTGCTGTTCAATGTCACTGACTGTCCAAAGAATCAAAAATGGAAAGTTATCTATCTCTTCCCATAAGCCAGAAACACGATGGGGTGTCAACCACAACAGAAATCAAAGTTGAGAGAGGGAGATGCCAAAATAGATATAGTACCGAAAGATTAGGCAACTATGATTAAGAGATCCGACAATAAGCACTTGTCATTTAACCAGAAGTATTTGGCACCATCTAGTGGACAAACTAAACTATGGCATCCCTCGCAGCATCTTCATAAGTCAACCAGAGAATAAATAAGGAACAAACAATCAGGATTAACCAGAAAGTGTCCAATAGTGCCCCTGAAAGTAAATTTTTCCCATTCAATTAAAGAAATACATGCTCTTCTTCTAGCAAACATTTAGTAGAGCAGATCTGTCTAAAAGTAATTAGACAGTACGGTGATACACAGTCCTTCTCGAATGTTCCTGGAGCTGATCTTTTAAGTCCTCATATGGCTAAACCAGAACCTTCTCACTTAGGAAATAAATCAGGATAACTTTTCTTCAGGGTCTTTACAGCATCCTCTAAAGTGTCAAAATGCTTGGTTCCTTCTTTTAAGGACACTTCCAGATGAGCCGGGTATAACATACGATGCTTTATGCCAGCTGCCCACAACTTGGAAGTGATGGGGCGAAATGAAGCTCTTAGCTGGCGGGTTTTCAATGTTAAATCAGGAACCAGCCTCAATTTTTTACCTTCCCACAGAATAGCTGATAATTTTCTAGCTTCCCTGAGAATAAATTCCTGGTCTAGGTAGTTTAGTAATTTAAAGATTATAGGCCTAGGTGGGTCAGCCAGAGCGGGTTTTGCCCTCAAAGATCTGTGTGCTCTTTCGATAATAAACTCCGGACCATTCGGGGAGGGACCCACAGTTTTCTTCAGAAAACGTTGTAAAAACTGTAGTGTATTAGGGCCCTCTTCCCCTTCAGGCAGCCCTATCAGCACCAGGTTGTTCCTCCTGTTTCTCCCCTCTAAATCATCAAGGCGATCTTCCACTTTGGTTAAAGTCCTTTTAATTTCCACCATCTCAGGCTCCATTTTATCCTGCTTTCTTTCTATAGAGGCTACTCTGGCTTCTGCATCTGTAAGCCTGCAGGCTAGCTGGGTAAGCGCTGATTTGAAGTCCGTAACATCTTCAATTAACTTCATCAAAGCCTCTTTAATAGTTGATAGCTCTGAATAGACATGAGAGGGCGAGAGCTCCTCCGGAGGACTTTGGGGAGAGGAACTACGGCGAGGGCGCTTAGCTTCTTACTCCTGCGTGGCCTCCTCAACTGCTTGCTGCATAGACATGTTGCAGAAATGTTCAGCTGCAGAGAGTGACCAAACACCAGCTTTGCACTCTCGATCTCTTAATTTATTGTAATATCGAGGAAATAGCTGGAGTAAATGGGTGTTAATAGCAATTTGGATTGGCGAGAGAGCGGAGCTCCGACGATCAAGTCCTATCCCCTGCACAACATCACGTGACTCCTCCACCTGACCCTCCATTTTTCTACAACCTCCCATCTCCCATGTCTACGGACCTAACTCTGGTCTGCTGCCCCTGAGCATGCTTATACCATGACAATGGACATCTCTGTCCAGCCTTGGCCAACGAATAACGAGTGGGCATGGCTTGTGCCATCGCCCTGAAATGCTATGCATATACCTGCAACCTTTATTCACAGCTGCTATTTTTTGTATTCTTTGTATTTTCTGTAATCATCTGCAACCATTCTGTAACCGCTGTGTTTAACTACTATGTTACTTGTTACTCTTTACACTGTTGTCTCTTCTTATGTATGATGTTGAACCTTTGTAAAAGAGTCTTTGACTCAAAGGTGTTATCTGATATTTATCAATAAATAAATAAATAAAAGGATTTCCTCACTTCGTGGTGGTGGGGTTTTGGAGTAACGCAACACCGTGTGTTCAGTGAGACTGTTGCAGAACTACAGTCCAAACTCTGGAACCTACACTTTAAAGGGGAGCATATTTGCATCCAGGAACATTTAACCAGGTACAATACTGTCTGTGGGATAATGACCAGCCCAAGCATTTGAAGAATCGCGACTGGCTGTTTCGAACGATTAGATTCAATGGAGCCTGCAATCTCTCGAGGATTCACATGATCGCGGAGGTGCAGAAGAGGTCCAGGTTGCAGAATGAGCTGCAAGGCTGTACGTAGGGCCACAGAGCAAAGGACAAGCTGGCTCCTCTCAGTGAAGAAACTGGGTTAAAGGAAACTCCTTTTATCCAAGCTATGTGTATTTTTTATGTTTTCTCTCACTTTCTCTTTTAAGCTGTATTGATTTCTGCCTTAAATTATGGCAAGTTTAGTGCTGAAAATGCCAAATAAGGAGCAAAGCATGGAACAGAGGACTCAAGGGAGAAGTTTATTTTAGGTTTAACTAGTAGAGCAAGTCTAGATAGATAATTCCCATGATCAGTTGGCCTTAGGGACTTAGAGATACTCAAATGGGATCGTAGAGATTTTTTTCACAAGGGGGTTTAATCAAAATAATAACGTGGATCACAAGGGCAGGCAAGATTTACAATTTCTGGTGAATGAATACTGATTCCATAGAATTGACAAGAAGGCTGAAATTGGTTATAATCATTATTGGAATAGGAATAAAGGACGTTACCAATTTAAGATTAATTTAATAGGGGGCGAAGTATAAGCCCTGAAATTAGTTTAAATGGGAGAAGACAGAAGGGAGGAGAGGTATCTATCTCTATAGAGGAGGATTTCTCACTGTTTTTCTTTTATCCCCGGGGGAGGGGTCCCTCTCTTTACTCTATTTAACAACAGACAATGCTTTCTCTCCCTTCATTGTTAATTTTTAGTTTTTTATTGGCAAATAAGGATTTTGACATGGAGGGGGGCACCCTCAGTAGAGTGGAGGGAAGCCGGAGTACTGAGGCTAGCTGAGATTGGCAGCATCATATACCATATCGAGGGGGGGGGGGTTCCTGTTTTCACCTAATCAAAATGTAATTAGAAATCTAGTTAAGGGAAAGGTTAAAGAATCTTTTAGTTTTATGCAGGCTCAAATGATTCACATAAACACTGTAAATAAGTTGGTGAAGGGAAAACAAGGGAAAAGGGAGGTGGGTGTAGGAAGAGACCGGAGAGGACAGTACTGGTATATAATGGGAACATGGGGAGGGGGGTGACATCTAGGCAATGGCTAACAAAAGGACTGTATTGAGTCTTATTTCCCTGCCACTTGTTATGCATCTTCATAACTCAGGATGGCTAATAGATATCAGTTTATGACATGGAATGTGAAAGGGGTAAGAAATAAAAATAAACAATATAAGGTTCTTAAGCACTTGCAAGTGATTAAAGGACAAATAATTTTTCTACAAGAGACACACCTACTAGACACGGAAGCAAATCTGTTACATAGGATACAGATAGGTCAGGTGTTCGCAGCAGGATCATCCACCCAGAGTAAAGATGTAGCTATTTTGTTGACAAAGAATGTGGGATTCCAGTGCAGTCAGTGCATCCAGGATCCATTGGGGAGATATGTTTTAGTGTGTGGCACCCTGGAGAGATATGTCATTGTGCTGGGATACATATATGGCCCTAATATGGACACCCCCTTCTTTTTTATGGAATTACTGAACACATTGCTGCCCCTTCTGTCATTTCCAATGATACTGGGGGGGGGGGGATTGGAACTTGCCAATTACTCGAGATGCGGACAGGACAGGCAAAGTAAAAGCTGGGCTATCCCCTGCACAGCTGGCCATTAGAGATATGTCTGACAAGTTAGGATTATGTGATCCTTGGAGGGTTTTATACCCGAGAGGAAGGGAATATACTTTTAGGTCAGCAACACATGGAACCTCTTCCCGTATTGACTATTTCTTACTCAGTAAACATATCCTACCAGACTTGATGGACTGTCAGATCTCTCCAGAGGTAATATCAGACCACTCCTCAGTGATCTGCACGTTAGCCTTGTGTTCCATTCAGAAAGTAGACACAACTTGGAAAATAAACAATCGTCTACTGAAAGATAAAAACATATTAGAGAAACTATAGGAGTGTATTGAATACTACACACACCACAATCAGAGATCCATGGCTCACGTGGACATGAAATGGGGGGGTTTAAAGTGTTTCCTTCAGGGAGAGTTAATAAAAATAGTTTCTGGACGCAAGAGAAATTGAGAAAAACAACTATTATCTTTACTGGAAAACATTAGAGAGCTGAAAAAAAAGCTAAATCCTCTAATTAGTGACACACAAAAGCAGGAATTAATCCGACTACGAGCATTCTATAACAACATATTGGGCAAAAAAGCCGAAAACAATGCAATCATCAAAACCAAATCCAAATATATAGATCAGGGCGAAAAGGCAGGGAACCCTCTTGCCCTGAGGGTAAAGCAACAGGAAACATCAAAGGGGATCACGGCAATACAATCTAGGGTAGACGGTATGCTCAAAACAAATCCTGAAGACATAGCAACAGAATTTCAGGAATTTTACACTGAGCTCTATAGGACTAGGAGTGACCCCCCCAACGATAGAGAACATTGACTCCTATCTATCCAAATTACCCCTTCCCAGGCTAACTGAAGAGCAGAGAATTCAAATATCATCCTCCATCTCAGAACAGGAGATACTAAGTGCAATTAATACATTGCCATTAGATAAAGTGCCAGGGCCAGATGGATTCTCCCCCAGTTTCTATAAGGAACTGGGGAGGGAACTGTCTCCATGGTTGCTCCGACTATTTCACAGCATATTGGAGGGAGAATGCAGGGACTCCAATTTATATGAAGCTCTGATTGTGGTGTTGCACAAAGAAGGGAGGGGCCCAGAACTGGTATCAAACTACAGACCAATCTCACTGTTAAACTATGATCTTAAAATACTGGCAAAAATCTAAGCCATTAGGCTGAACCAGGTAATGCCTTGCCTCAGTTGTGCAGAATAAGTGGGATTTATGGAAGGAATATCATCTTCAGACCATCTCAGGAAACTAGATCATATATTCTCTGCTTCCAAGGATACTAATAAACAGGCAAGTCTGATGTCACTTGATGCAGAGAAAGCTTTTGACAGAGTAGACAGGGAGTTTTTGTATCGGTACTGTGCAGGTTTGGCTTTCCTCCTCTCTTTGTGCAATGGGTCAAGGCATTATACTTGTCACCTAAGGCTTGCATATATTGCAACAGAACCTTTTAGTGGAGCGTTTCCCTCTCTTCGGGTACCAGACAAGGCTGCCCACTCTCTCCATTACTGTTCAATCTGTACCTGGAACCCCTCTTAACCCAGATAAAAACTGAACCTGAGATCCAAGAGATCAAAGTTGGGAACCAGGAGCTTAAACCATCAGCATATGCTGATGATATACTATTACACCTAACGAGTCCAAAGGTCTCAATGATTAAAACCTTACAAGTGATCAAAGATTTTGGAGCATCATCTAACTACAAATTGAACCTGAAAAAAACCAAAAATATTCCCCTTAAATATGACATCCCATAAAATGGAATTTGAAGACCTATGGATGCAATAGGAAGGCAAACAACTGAAATATCTAGGTATTAATCTAACAAGGAGCACTAAAACTTCCAGAGAAAGTAACTTAGATAAATTAATACAAGTTATAAAGTAAGACCTGGAGAGATGGGATAAACTACTGTTGTCCCTTTGGGGAAGGGTTAACTTAGTTAAAATGAATATACTACCATGTATTTTCTATCCCATTAACATGCTAAATCTCTGGTTGCCCCAAGCATAGTTCACTAAGATCCACTCCCTGCTGACAAGATTTATTTGAAAAAATAAACAGTCTTGTATGGCCTACAATAAATTAGCAGCTCCCAAGAATAAAGGGGACCTAAGACTCCCACACTTTAAGCTATATTACTGGGCAAGCCAGGCAGCTAAATATATGAAATGGATGAGCTTGAGTAGGGAAACGGGCCAAACTCAATACATGCCTATCTGGCTACTACTAGAAAAGGAGATGATGGATGCTTTAAAATGAACACCGGAAGCCCTGCTATTTATTTCTCCTAAACTACTCCCCCATACCCTCAGGAACAATCCAGTTGGAACATCTGTAAGAATCCACACATAGATGTGCACCGCTTTATCTTATATAAGCTCACAGGATCCATACCAACCGTTAGTAGGAAACCCGAACTTTAAAATTGGTGGACACATGATTAATAATAAGTGGATTCCTCAGTTATCAGGAAAAAGGATAGTAGACTTGTGGGAGAATGGAAGTACATACTATGGTTGACATTATGAATAACAACAAACTGGACCCCAAATTTAACTTTAAAATATCACAACTCAGACATATAATAGTTAAACACCGACTCAATACCGAATCGGGGGAAAAAAAAGGGGAATTTCTAAGTCTTCTCAACCAACTTATTACAGGCAGGCATGCCATCTCAGGGATATACTCCATTCTCCTGGAGAAAGCCTTCCCAAACATATTAGGAACCTCTAAATACTGGGAAAATCTATTTCCAGGGAGGACATTTAATTGGCCCAAAATATGGCAAGATGTACACAGATACACATCCCAAGACAGAATGAGACCAATGCAGTACCAGATTATCCACAATACATATTATACACTGGAAAAAATGGCCAAAATGGGTAGAGACCCCAATGCGTTATGCATTAGATGCAGGATAGGTATGGGATCATTATACCATATATTTTGGGAGTGTCCCAAAATAGCCCCCTTCTGGACTGCAATAAAACAAAGAGCTGATCCTTTACTAGGTATAACGGAACATATTGAGCCATTAACTTGTCTGCTGGGAGATTACTCCTCTATAGTGGTAACAGAAAGAAGATTTCATATCAACCTGATGACCATGTCAGTCAAAAAATTAGTCCTCAGGCACTGGCTGGATAACAAAATAATTACATACAATGAATGGTTACAAGAACTACTATTCAATTTATCCATGGAAAAGATTACAGCTAGTGCAAACAATTGTCTGCCCAGATTTGATAAAGGTGGAGTAAATTACAGACTTTGTATGCCTTATGAATATCTCAGCACATGAATAAGGTAATGGTATTGCTATTATGTTAAGCCGTTGCCAAGTGGTAGGGTGGGGGGAGGGATAGATGTATGCGTATTGTATTGTAAGTTGTGGTGTTGTCTTGTATTATTAGTAGTTTTATGTATGGATCTATAACAAAATTGAATAAAGCTATCTAAATGTCAAAAAAAGAAAATAGTTCTTCACTGAAAGGGTGGTGGATGCATGGAACAGCCTCTCATTGGAGGTGGTGGGGCAAAAATGGTAATGGAATGCAAAAATGCATGAGATAGGCATATGGGAACCTTAGTGGTTAGGAAAGGGGGGATAAAGCCCTCAAGTGGGGACTGCAGTATTATAGTAGGTAGGGAAAATGGGCAGACTAAATGGGCCAAGTGGTCCTTATCTGCTGTCAGTTTCTATGTTTCTATGTAAATGATGATACAGTGCAGTATTATGGTTGAATGATAGGAGCAAACATGGGCAAACTGCATTTTCTGCTCCTTCGCTTCTTAGTATGACCTTAGTAGTAAATACTGCTAGCCTGTACCTGTTCTACTCATATCTTCAGTGGACTGCTTCCACTGACTATTGGGTTGTGGCGAAATGCATGTGTTAATTTAAAGGTATAAAACCTGCTGCTTGACCTGCCATTTGAGTGTAGACATTCTTTTTGTGAACTTGTGCATATTGCTATAAGGAGCACCCCCCGGTTCTTATGCTTGTTGTCCCTAATTAATTATAATCAAATTCTTGGTCAGCCCTCTCAGCTATGTCAGAGGGCCCCGTAGCATCTGAGCAAGCTAGGTTGTGTTTTACCTTATTGTACTGTAGGAGTGTAGATCCATTCAAGCTATGTGTCAGAGGGTGTGGGAAAACAGATAAGCATTCACACAGAAATTCAGCTGCAACATGCAGGTAGCATGGTTTTATTTACAAAAAAAATAAAATAAACTGAAAAGAAAAATAAAACAGCAACATTCCACTTGACAGCAGTCAAGGTTTGGATCACCACTGTTTGGTAAAAAGCAAGGAATCTTTAGCTTATTCCAAGCTTCAAGACATGAAGCTGAGCCTGTCTCACTCTGTTAACAGTCACATACCTTCTGTCTACAGCTCTGTCTGGTAAGGCCAAATGAAGGCGTTTTATACCTCCCCTTGATCAGGTGATATGCCCCTTTTTAGAGAAATACAATTTTGTATAGCTTATTCAGTGATGGTCTGATCAAATACAAAAAAATCAAATAACTTGTTATGGCATGGTTACATTATTCACATGAAGTATGGGTTAGCTGCAAGACACGTTTGTAAATCAAGATAAATATCTAATTATGAAACAATGAATTGTAGCTCCTCCCATGATGTGATGTCTTGCATGACCTGGTTTGTATATAAGCCCAGCTGGAAGGGCCTGCAGACTCCTATAATAGCCTTTGGAAACAGTAGGAACTGGTAGGCCCCAAAGCATTCCTTAATCCAGGTAAGGCCAAACTTTTATTTTAGTAAAAAAATAACCTATATTTATGTCTGAAAGAGGAATATTCTAGAGCCTGGTAATTCTTTTATAGTTTCTATGTGTATCTTTACCAGAGAGTAATACAGAGGATACTTTTTATCAAGGAAATGCTTTAAAATTCCCAGGTAGGCCTCATGTCTGTTTGGAGTACTGAAAACTGAAAATCTTTCTATGATGCAGTTTTACCAGAAATGTAACAGCAAAGTGTTTGTGCTCCGTTCATTCTTTTTATCAAAATAAAGTGATGATTTTTGTATTAAACAAAACAGTATGGTGTAAAGGGAATTTCATTTCCTCAACTTTAAACACTGTTTTGAGTCAGTTCCTTGGTTTGTTTTGTGCTTTACAAAACTTAGAGAAAGTGAAAAAAATGCTCTGAATCAACATACACTTGCTCTCAATATTTTTAAACACAGAAAACACTTGTTTAAAATTTAGCAGCTACTGACTGCTTTATGGTTATTACAGTTTGTTTCTGTACCAAATACAGTTTTAAACATCACACTGTAATAGTGTTGCCCAAGTACTTGATATTCAAGGACATAATTACAACATCATGCTAGCTAGTAACACGTTATTTTAGCACACACATGCTTTTCTTTCTTATGCTAACTAGCACCTCATTATGAATGTACCTTCTGAGCACTGATGCACTTTTTATCCCTGGGAGGACTGGAAAATGAGAGTGAAAAAAGAAAAACAAAGTGGGTAATAGATACAGTAGAGAAATGGGGGGCAGGGGGAGCATCTTTCAGGTTGCCGGTCTGGAAGGAATAAGGTGAAATAATTAGGATAGGAGAAGGATAGATAGTTAGAGGTGCTGTTGCAACAGACTTAAAGCACAAAAGGAAGCCTCTCAGGGTAGCTAGGTACCAACCCTCCCATATAACCTCCTACTCAAAAGGGAAGAAGTACTTTAACAAAAGGACTGGTTACCTACCAGACATTGGTAGGGCTGGAGCTTCCATCCACCCCTTCAAAATCTTCACCCAGGGCACCCTTTCAAAATACAAGCTGTACAAAACAAATGCTAATACAGCATTCATATTCAATATCTCATTACGCCCTGGGGCTAAACTGTGTAATTTAGTATCTGTCAGATAAGCACCATTTTCTCAGTTATGCAGAAACATCAATCCCTGCTCCGTATCTGGATAGGAAGTCAGCATTTTTGTGCTGAGAACTTGTCCTGTGTTGCACAACAAACTTATAAGGCTGCAGGCCCAAGTCATCAATGCCTGATAAGTGGGTTTTTATCCTTCATCTGTTGTATCCAACAGAGAGGATTGTGGTCCATAATCAGTTTGAATTCATTCCCCCATAGATAATAATTTGGGGATTCAATGGCCCATTTCACAGACAACCCTTCCTTCTCCACAGTTGAGTATTTTCTTTCCCTTTCAAGAAGTTTACAATTGATAAAAATGATATGGAGTTCCTCCCCATCAATGATCTGTGACAATACTGCCCTTCTCCCACGTTCTGAGGCATCTGTCTGTACTTTAAATGTGTGAGCAAAATCAGGATTCCTTAGAACAGGTGAAGTGCACAGAGCAGCCCTAATAGCCACGAAGGCTTCCTCACACTCCGGTGGTCAATTGACTTTTTTTATTTTATTTTTTTTTATTTTTGTCTTTGGTAACCAGGTAATTTGGGTTTCTTTTCTTCATGAGGTCAGTTAAAGGAATGGCCAGCTCAGAAAAATTAGGCATGAACCTGTGGTAATATCCAGCCAGACCTAAAAGGGACTGCACATGCTTCTTAGTTTGGGGAATGGGACAATTATCCACTGCTTCAACCTTTCCAACCTCTGATTTGACCTGGCCCTTACCCAATATAGTGTTTTTTCTGAGCACTGGTGCACTTCCTATTCCTGGGAGGACTAGAAAGTGAGAATGAAAATAGAAAATAAAGTGAGTAATAGATACAGTAGAGAAATGGGGGGGGGGGGGCGCATTCTCCAGGTGGCCGGCCTGGAAGGAATAAGGTGAAACAATTAGGACAGGATAAGGATAGTTAGATGGTATCAAAGCATGTGTCTGCACATTACAGATATTTTAGTGTGCCTAGGGTGATTGCTATTTCTATGTAAGTATCTTTGTCTGTCTGTCAATTTCGTGTAAATACAGATCTGCAAGGTTCCATCTTTGATGGTAACTGTGGGGTCCAGGAAATTAACACTGGTGTTAGAGTACTCCAGGGAAAGTTTAATGGGTGGGTGGAGGTTGTTAAGTACCTGATGGAATTCTTTGAGTGTGCAGGTACCTTCTGTCCAAATTATAAATAAATCATCTATATAATGGAAATAAGCAAGTGGTTTGTGTGTACATTGTTTTAGGAAATCCTTCTCCAAATTTGCCATGAAAAGGTTAGCATACTGTGGAGTCATCCTGGTGCCCATTGCTGTTCCCATAGTTTGAACATAATGTTTACCATTAAAACTGAAGTTGTTGTAGGTCAGAATTAATTTATTTAGTTTATGTTTACCAGGTAAGGTGCGCTAGACAAACATTTGCCTGTTTTCAGGCACGACCCAGGAGAATACAACCATTTACATACAAATTCCATGACAAAAGTTTCTAACATTGGGATACACAAAAACATTATGAGAACATTAGTGTACATAATTTATTGTGAGACTTATTGAATTCATTATGGGTAGACGTGGTGCTGTTCTTTCTCTTGTAGATATTTAAGACAGGCTGAAATGCCATCAATATGTGGAATGTTAGTGTAGAAGGAGATTACACCCATAGTGGTTACTATGGTATTAGGTGGTAAGTCCCTAAAAACAGAAAGTTTAAACAAGAAGTGTGTATTGTCCAAAATATTGCTGCCCCTTTCAAGGTTCTCCCATGCCGCAGTGACAATAAAGTACCGTGCTAGCAATTCGCCATCACCTGCCACTGTGTTCTGACAATCTGCTGTGCGGCAGTAGGAGGACCTCCATGGTGGGGGGCATGCCTCGCACTTCAGATACTTTAAAACCACCTCCAGGTCATACCCCAGTGGATAGTAGGGCGAACAGGGGAATAGCAATATTGCCCGACAACAAAAAATTAAAGTTGTAGCAGAAGTGCGCAACATGATTCTGTCGGCAACATCAGGGCAGCAATAATCAGTCAGAACATCAACAGGCTATGGCCTTTCAATGACAAGTGCTTTTAAAATGGTTTCTATAAAGCCAGAGATCCCCTCTGTTAGGGTACCCTTCCCAGATAGTCTAGGTCTCCCCAGATTCCCAGGTTTATGCATCTTGGGCAGCATGTAGAATGTACCTGGCCTAGGTTCACAGGGGATGAGATCAGTTATGCTGTCTTGGACATGCTTAGGAAATATTTGAATATGTCCTACAGTTCCCTGGTGTACTGCACAGTTGAATCACTAGCCGGTTCCCTACAGTAGGTGTGATCTGTTGATTGTCTGTTAGCTTCATTGGCATAATCCTCCCAGTTACTTATACCTTAGTCGCCACATATTCTCACTCCACGCCCAAATTCATTTTTCTGCCAATCCTTATTCCATGTAAATATGTAAATTTGTGTCAATAGATATTACATAATTGTACATATCCATGTGTTGGTATCCTTTATGCCATTATATCCTGTATAATCTGTTTCTTCATTGTGTTGTGTTCATTGAAATTGTACTATATTGTTATGTAACTGACCCTTGACCTAACCAGGTCCATCTTGCAAATGAGCTCTGTTCAACGATGTTCGCCTGGATAAATAAATATTTGATTGATTGATTGAGTTTAAGACTGCAGAGCCTTTATCAGCTTTTTTCATAGCAATGTTATGGTTAGATTTCAATGATTGTATTGTTCTCCTTGTAAATGTGGAGAGGTTATAGCAGATCTGCTTTTGCTTGTTAAGGATCTTGCAACTGACTCTCTGACTGAAACACTGAATATAAGTGTCCAGTTTAGTATTGCGCCCACTTGGGGGGGAGGGGGGGTAAAATCAGATGACTTCTTTTTCTTTTCCAGTGAAATGCTGATGTCTGTGGTATTTTCTTTGTTGTGAAAAAATTCCTTCAGAAGATGGTATGAATGTGGACATTAGTTTCATGTCCCATTACACTATTTAAAGTGCTTCTGCTTCTTCCTTGTTTCAGGTACAACATATGGACAGATATTTGTTTTACATATTTCTAATGTGCTTACATATATACTGTTCCAATACTCTTCCACCCTCCTGGAAACAGGCCAACATAGTCCTGATACATAAACAAAATCTGCCCAGAGCTGATAGGGCTGCATCTGAGGAATCTGTGGTAAAGATATTGAAAATTACCAAAGTTATGAGCCTACATTCACAAAATTCAATTTAGGTTCATAAGTTTTTGTTTCTTGTTTTTTAATATTTTTACACCACATTTTCAACATAGCCTTGTTATGATCCTGCCTGACGAAGAAGGGCAGAACATTTTTCATTTCCTAGCCTGAAGGTGATTTCACGCAGAGACTGCAAAATCACCTTTCAGGACACAAAAATGTATTTTGGGCAGGAGTTGAAAAATGACAGCTGTGACATTCATGAGGTACTTTAAAGAAATTGCTATGTTGAAAATTTGGGGTAAAAATATTGAAAAATACCAAAGTTACAAGCCTGTGTTAGCAAAATTCAATTTAGGCTTTTAACTTTATTTTCTAACATTTTTTACACCAAATTTCAACATAGCCTTCTTACGACCTCAAATCATGAACTAGAGCAGAGAAAGTTTCCAGTTGCTGCCTGACAGGTGATTTCACGTAGGGTCCACAAAATCACCTTTCTGGACAGATTTGCCAAATGTCAGTGCAATTTATTTATTTATTGAAATGTTTCACCAGGAAAGGCACACTGAGCAAAAAGATGCTCATCTCATAGTGCCACCTGGGGGTTACAGAGGAGAGCAACTGTATACATTTGTACATGGAAAAGAATTACACAAATGAATTACACATCAGAACATAAGTATGACACCTCGGAAACATGAAGTAGGAGCAACATAGGAAACATTGCAACAAGGAATTATACACATTGTTACACGGAGTGATAGAAAATTGTACAAGGAATTATAATGACAAAGGGTGTAAAATATAACTACATACATGTCAGCTACAAATCTACGGTAACACGGTGGACAGACAATCGAGGCTAGAAGTGCAGTAGGGGGTAAGTGCGGAAGTTGGTGGATATATGCCAGCATTTATAGCCATAGCTAAAGCCACTGGTCAGGCTGCGTGGGATCTGCATGGGATCTAGGATAGGGCAGTGGGGGGAAGGAGAAGATGTGGAGGGAAGGGAGAAGGTAAGACAAGAGGAGGAGGAGGGGAGGGGGAGGTCAGCAACACTGGCAGTTTTTCAGGGCAGAGGAGATGGAATGTCTAGAGGAGGAGTGACAGATTTGTGCCAGCAGGTTGTTCCAAAGCTTTGGGAGGTGGTAGGAGAAGGCCGATTGGCCAGCAGTGGTCCGGCGGTGAGGGATTACCAACAGCCGGGAGTCAGTAGATCTAAAGGCGTGAGAGGGGGTTGGGTGAGAGATAGGGAGGAGGTGATGTAGGGTGGAAGGGACCCGAGCCAGAGTTGGATGCAAATTTAGCACAATGGAGTAGGCACCGGCTGTCAGGGGAAGGGAAGGAAAGTGCATGGTAAAGCTCACAGTGATGTGTGCGAGGGGGGCATTGAGGGCAAAGTGGCAGAAAGCATTGAAGAGGGGGTCCAGTCTGGACAGAGTAGACTTAGGAGTGGCACTATAGACTACATCACAGTAGTCGAATGTAGGTAATATCATTTTCTGCACAATTTTGCGTCTCACCAGTAGGGAGAGGCAACTGTAATTTCTGTAGAGAATGCTGAGCTTAGGGCGTAGTTTTTTCAGGATAGCATCCACATGAGCAGAGAAGGATAGATGTTGGTCAAGCCAGACACCAGGGTACCTAAAAGTTGACACATCCTCAAGGACAGTCCTGTCAAGGGTGTGGAAGTTCAGGGGAGTAGTAAGCCTGGATAGTCTCTGTCTAGTGCCGAAGATCATAGAGACTGTCTTCTTGGCATTAAGGGAGAGTTGGTGGGTGCTAAACCAGTGCTGAACTTTGTCAAAATCAGCCTGAAGACTGGTAGTAACCTCCTCGGGGTATGGCCAGAGGAAAAGAGGACGGTGTCTTCTGCATACATGTGAATTGAGGTAGATGAGCAGGTTTGAGGTAGGTCGTTTAGGAGGATGGAAAAGAGGATAGGGCTGAGTACTGAGCCTTGGGGGACACCAGTAACTATTGGGAGTGGAAGAGAGGTGGAATCAGCAATTTTTATAGATTGAGTGCTCCCTTCCAGGTGTGCTCTGAACCAGCTGGTGGCAGGCATGGATAGGCCAACTTCAGAGAGACAGGATTGCATCAGTGGGTGGGAGACAGTGTCGAAAGCTTTGGCTAGGTTGACAAAGATGGCTGTAGTAATGAGACCTTTGTCCATCCCCGAGAGGACTGTGTCAGAGAGTCGTAGGAGGGCAGTGGAGGTAGAGTGGTTCTTTCTAAAGCCAGACTGGAAGGGGGTGAAGAAGTTAGATTCTGAGAGGAAGCTGAAGAGTTTAGAGAGCACGATGTGCTCCTGGAGTTTCTCTAGGGTGGGAAGGAGGGAGATAGGGTGGTAGTTGGCCATGGAGGTGGGGTCACCTTCTTTGGGAAGTGGAAGGACTATGGCATGCTTCCATGCCGCAGGAACTGATTCAGAGGAAAATGATAGGTTTGGCAGGGCAGCTAGCAGAGCTGCAATGTCAGGGGCAGATAGGTAGAGGAGTCTGGGGTCTAACCCATCAGGGGAAATTCCCTTGGAAGGGTTTAGGGAGAGTAGGGCATCAAGAGCTTTCTCACTGGGAGATGGTCCCGAAGTGGAAGGTGTTAGATCTGGGGGGGATTAGCAGTTTCAGCATGGTGGAGCTACAGCTGGTAGAGAGGCAAGGAGTGAAGTAGCACAAGTGGTGAAGTATGAATTGAACTCTGAGGCAACTGTGAGTGGGTCAGAGAGAAGAGTACCATTTAAGAACAGACGGGGGGGGGTGGACTTTGTCGATAGGGGTGGGAAGGGGTGGATAACTTTCCAAAATTTAGATGGTTTACGTAGGTTGGCATTGAAGGTGGAGTTAAAGTATTCAGCTTTGGCTAGCCGGGTGGCCTTGGTGCACTTGTTATGGAGCACACGGTAGGTGAAGTTATCACATGGGAGAAGTGTAGATTTGTAGGTTTTACACACTTTGTCCCGAGCATTTTGGCATGCTATTAGTTCTGGGGAAATCCAGGAAAGGTGTGTCCCTCGGACCCTGATCCGACGCACAGGGGCATGATTATCCCAGATGCTAAGGAAGGTATTCCGGAAATGTAGCAGGGCATCATCTATGGTATAATTACTACAGTGAGTACCCCAGTTTGCATGGGCTAATTCATCCAGAAGGGGGGTAATTTTTAAAGATTTGTAAGACCTTTGAACTAGAAATTTGGGAGGGAATTTAAGGCAATGGATTTTGCGGACTATGGAAGTGATATGGTGGTCGCTTATAGAGTCAGGAAGTAAGCCAGCTTTGAAGACTCGGTTGGAGGTGAGAGCCCAGTCAATCAGGGAGTGGTTGCCTGTCTTGTAGTTTGTGCATGTTGGTTCTGAGATGACCTGTGTTTGATTGAGGGCTGTGATCTCAGAGTGAGCTTTGTTAAGGGAGGGAGATGGCCAGTTGTGATTAAAATCTCCCAAAATATAAAGTTCGCCAGATGGGGCTAGGGAGGCTAGGTCACAGTTGTGGCAGGGGTTCCAGGGCGGCAGTATACACCCGCAACATAAATAGGGAGTGAGAAGGGGAGGGTCAGTTGGAGCATGAGCAGTTCAAAGGCTTGGGGCTCTGATTTAGCAAGTGTAACAGAGAAATGTAAGTCTGAAGCTGTGTACATTGCAACTCCTCTGCCTCTGGTGGAGTGATCTTGTCGAGTGACATTGAAACCTGGGATGGCGATGGATATGTCCTTAAAGTTAGGGTTTAACCAGGTTTCTGATAGGATGATAATATCAGGAGCATGCTGAACAGCTAGCACCTGGAGCAGATCGAGCTTGGGGGCTAGGCTATGAATCTTTAGGTGGAGGACACATGGCCCTCAGGGAAGGGAGCTAGAAAGTGAAGCAGTGGTAGCTAATTTAGGGGAGTTGATCATGGAGCTTAGAGGGTTTAGGGCCAGTGTAGGGCCAGGATTGGGGTGAATGTTGCCCGCTGCAAGGAGTAGTAAGATGAGCGTTAGATAGTGAGAACATATATGATAGCACCAAGCTGTGGGTGAGCACCACCTAGGAGACACTTTAGGGCAGCCAGCATGAGATGAGTGAGAGGTAATTGGGTGGAGGGTTGACCAAAGGTGGGCGTAGGAGTAAAGGGAGGAGGAGGGGCTAAATGGGTAGGGGAACCAGGTAGTAGCTGGAAGAGATAGAGTAGCAGATGGGTGGGTGGAATGCGCAGGAAGAGTTAGATTAGCCGATGAGGAGGGGGAGGCTCAGGGTATAATGGAATCAGAGGTAAAAGGGAGGGTAGGCAGAATGAGATGGAGGAGATTAGGAGTAGATTCTGGGCTGCTAGTGCCATACTAGCTGTTCACAGGAGGCAGTAAACTGGGTTTTACACTTTGTAGGTAGGAGTGGTGGAGGACCAGTCACACGGACCACTTAGGTGGCAGCTATAGGCTGGAGGGCAAGGGGGTTGGGGGCAGTAGGTGCCAATGGTGGTTAAGCTGGTGGGGTCCCAAAAAAAGCATGTTGAAAATTTGAGCCAAAAATATGTAAAAATGCCCAAGTTATGCCACTAAGTTCAAAACACCTTTGAAATATATTAAACCGCATGCCTGTTTCTTCAGTTCGTGGTCCAGCTTTGAAGAGTGAAAACGTGTCTGTGTTCCAGAGAGGATTACGGCATTGGGCTCCCTATGGGTATGTAAGGGCTTGGAGGGTGGATGCTGAGTGGGAGGGTTCGGTAGGGGGACTGTAACAGCCACAAAACACATCGATGGATGGTTGTCTTTTTACAGGGTGAAAAAAATGAACGTGGATCCCTGCACTGGGGGATTGGGCACCCCCCCAGTGTCATTGTTATGTTTCTTTGGGAGGGAGGTGGTGGGTGGTGAGAGGGAGAATCGGGTGGAAAATAAAATGAGAGAGAAAAACAGATGACTCATGTACTGGGGATTGGGCACCACCAGTGTGACTGTAATGTTTCTGGGGAGTGGGGTGGTGGGTGCTGAGAGGGAGGGTTGGGTGGGGGACTGTAACAGTCACAAAACACATAAGTGGATGGTTTTCTTTACAGGGTGAAAAATGAACAAGGATTCCTGCTGGGGGAATTGGGCACCCCACAGTGTCATTGTTACATTTCTTGGGGGGGTGGTTGCTGAGAGGGAGAGTCAGGTGGGCAGGAGGAAAATAAAATGAGGGAGGAAAAAAACAGATGATTCATGCACTGGGGGATTGGCCACCCCCAGTGTGACTGTAACATTTCTGGGGAGGGGGGGGCTTCTGAGATGGTGGGTCAGGTGGGTGGGAGGAAAAAAATTAAAAAAATAGAAACAGTCAGGTCCGTGGTCTTGCTGGCGAGGCCATGCAGGGACACGGCACCATACATCATGACCAAGATGGCCACCAAACTATATTGCGCATGCACAAGTAGCTGCGCATGCACAATACAAGTTGTCGGCCATCTTGGACATGACAGATGGTGCTGTGTTTTTCCACGACCACCAATGCAAAACTATAGTGCTGTGTGACTGCAAATGGACAGTGTAGAGTGCTTCATGGATGCAAAAGTGACTGTGAGACAACTCCACACTATTGTTCGCTCAGAAAAAATCTCCCTTTTTCCAATCGCAGGAGGTCTGCATGACCCTGCCCATTGCAGCCCTAAAAAGGGAACACTAAACTTATATCAAACTACAGACCTATCACCATACTACCAGTCCTGAGTAAAATCCTTGAAAAAATAGTGTCTTCCCAACTTAACTCTTATCTTAAAAAAAATGACATCCTCTGCCCAGCCCGGTACGGTTTCTGGAAAGGCCACTGCACCACCACTGCACTTCTCATATTAACTAACAGCATATATGCCTTTCTATACAAAGGTGAATATACTAGGGCAGTGTTTTTAGACCTCACAAATGCCTTTGGCACTGTCCACCACCTCATCATTCTCAATAAGCCCTTTACCCTCGGGATATCTGATAGCCCCTTACCCTGGTTCTCTAGCTACCTTTCCAATAGACAACAGCGAGTTAGGATCAGCTCCTCCTTCTCTGATTATCTCCCTTCCCTACTAGTTGTCCACAAGGTTCCATTCTAGGACCTCTGTTATTCTTACTGCACATCAACTCCATCCATAGTTGCTTCACTCACTCCACCACCACCTTGTACGCCGATGACCTAGTATTCTTTTGCAATGCCCCTGCAGTGGTTGACCTAAACAGATCCCTAATGTCTGACCTTAGGGTTGCCCAGTCTTGGCTTAAAGACAGCAAACTACTAATGAACCATACTAAGTCCCAGGCAATGCTTTTTGGCACCCCACATTGACTCTGGGAGAACTGTGCCCAATTAGTAGTACATTGCAATAACAGATCCTTACTTGAAACGGTCTCTTTCTTCATATATGTGTGAATCTTACCTGAGCCCTCCTTGGACTTTTCTCTCCACCTCACATCCATTAACAAAGCTGTCAACTCTAGCCTTGGGATTGGGATTGCATACTGTGCTAACCCCAACCTCTTACTATCTGCATGCAGTTATTGCAAATAGCCTACTCATCCCCAAAGTCACTTATGGCCTGCCAGTATTCCCTTCTGCCTCCAGTTCCCTGATGCACAAGTCAGAAGCAGGCAATAATAATATATGTCGCTTTGTCCTTGCGTGTGATCGTCGACCCTACCACTGCACACTCTACAACAAACTTGGTTGGTGCTCCCCCTCGGCCCTAACTGACTTATCCCTGGGGATAATCATCTGCAGAACTCTCCATAATACACTACCCCTCACACTAACCTCTCTCCTTGTGCCTTGCATTAGCCTCTACTCCCTCAGTTCCTCCACAAATGACCAGCTGACTATTCCAAGGGACAGGTCCAAGTACAGTACTTTGGCCATCACTACTGCTGCCCCCAAACTTTGGAATAGCTTTCGCCTCCAGGCCATGCACTCCCATCCCTCCATAGATGCATTCATGTACGGTATGTTGCTGTGAAAGCACTTCAGCAAAAACAGCAACCAAATTGTCAGCATAGCCTTGCTATTACCTCATGAATGCTGGGCTGAGAATTTTCAAATCCCTGCCAAAACATTATTCTGCACCACTGCAATGTCATTCCATGCCACAAGTGAGGAAACAAATTTTGGCCAGAATTTGAAAACTGACAACTTTCATGCTCGTGAGGTGATGTAAAGAAATGGTTATGTTGAAAACTTAGGGTGAAAATATGGAAAATTACAAAAATTAGGAGCGAGCATAGCGAAATGTCAACAGATGAGCATGGCGTTGCCAATTTTTTTTTTATTGACTTTTTCTCCCCTGGGCCCCCAGTTAGCCTTGGTGTCCTCGCATCCTTATCTCCGGCCACCATCTGACCCATACCAGTTTCCCACTGAGGGCAATCACCCATTACCCCATGGCTTACCCTCCATGGTGGGGTGGCAGGGGGTGACCTACTCCCCCACCAAGTCCACATCCATACAGATGATCCCCTCTTGGAGCCGGCGCAGGTATGCTCAGATGGCCATCAAGCCACTACTACTGGGGCACCCCTTTTCCCTTGTTCTGCCTTTGGAGGTGGTGCATGCAATGCTGGCAGGGGGCATGATGTGCACATGTCTGCATGCAGCACGCCCGCCGGCTGCCCCGCCTCCGACCCCAATCTTTCAGGACAAGGCATGTCAACACCTAGCCTCTGCTAGGTGTCAGACCATGCCAGTCTCTGTGCCATATCCTTCCCCAAGAGAGGAGAGCTGTCCTGTAGCTGCTCAACCCTCTCCCACCCCTGCTGACCCCCGGCAACCCGAGTTCGCTCCCAAACCCAGGTCACCGGCGTGGCGTGAGGTGTGGTGTCCAGCACCTCAGCTCTCAGCTTCACCAGACCGGCTAACAACATTGCCATTTTAACATATTTTGACGCAAAATTTTCAACATACTCTTCTTATGACCCCTCCTCATGAACAAGTGTAGAGAAACTTTTTGCAATCCAGCTGGAAAGGTTATTTCGCCAATTAACTACGAAATCACCTTTGGGGCAGGATTTCTGAAATGACACCAATATTACTCATGAGGAGGTGTCTCCAAAATTATTACAAATGACAAAGTTATGCACCAAAGTTGAAAACCACATTGAAATACATTGAACCACATTTACCTTAGTTTCTCAATTCCCTGGTAGTCTAGTGCTTTCTTTTCCTTCCCCTGTTCTCCAATCACCATCTGGTTGCGTAAAAATAATTGCCTGGTAGTGTAATGGTCCCTCTCCCCTCACCCCATGTCTGATTGCCTTTCCCATATAAAAAAATATATATTTCCCTGGTAGTCTAGCTGTCCCTCCTCCCTCCCTTGTTCACCAATCACTGTCTCTGTATAAAAATGATATAATATTCCCTGGTAGTCCAGTGTCCCCTTCCCCATTCACTGATCACTATCCACATCTAAAAATATATATATAATTCTCTGGTAATCTAGTGGGGCTCTACGATGCTGGTTCGATGACCCTTTTGTCGACCGGCATCTCGCTGACATGAATCATGTCGACCGCAAGTTGTGGTTGTCATGATTCCTGTTTGTCTCCTGGTCCTTTTTTTTATCACGGGGCAAAGCCCCAGTGAACCACCACCCATGCGGGGGGCTCTGCACCCCACCCCCTGACTTTAGGTTCTTAACTCCAGTCAGAGTTACTTCGGGGTGGAGGTGCAGGACCGGGAGACAGTATGCCCCTGTCTCGGGCACACCAACACAGCAACCTGTCAGCAAAGTGTCGATTTTGCTGACAGGATTGTAGTTCACTGTGTTGTCACCCTAAGGGGTGCATACCATCTGGGGTCCCTTTCCCTCTCCTGTTCACCAATCCTCCACCCAAGGTAAAATAATATCTTATTCCCTTGTAGTGTAGCAGTCCCTCCCCTCTCCCTGAGGATGATCCCTGTCCCGTTCATTCTATTTCCATTTCCCCTGCTAGTCTAGTGGTCCCTTTCCATCACCAATCCCCATACCATGAAAAGACAGACAGATCTCTGGTGTTTTACTGGACTCCCACCTCCCCACCTGTTCAGATAGTCACCCACCACCCCACTCCCCCATCCTGACTGCCAGTTGACGACCAGCACAGCCCTTCTCTCACCTCCACAGCTGGCCGATGACTGAACTGTGAATGAGCGCTTACTGTGTACCACGCTCATTCACAACTCAGTCAGTGGCCAGTTGTGGAGGTGAGGGGAGGGATGTGCTGGTCGCTGAGTGGCAGTCAGGATGGGGGGGAAGCGGGGTGGTGGGTGAATGGGTGGGGGATCCACTAGAACACCAGGAATCTGACTGTCTTTTCACGGGACATGGATTAGGGACAGGAAGGAACCACTGGACTACCAGGGAAATGGAACTAGAATGAATGGGACAGAGATCATCCTTGGGGAGGAGAGGCCACTAGACTACCAGGGAATAATATACAGTACTGTATTACATTACTTGGGGTGGAGGATCTGCGAATGGAGAGGGGCCACTAGACTACTAGAGAAATGTATTTTTTTACATGGGGATGGTGATTGGACATCAGGGGTGGGCCACTAGATTACCAGGGGAATATATTTTGTTATATGGGAACAGTGATTGGACATTGGGGGAGGGGAGTGGGACTACTAGACTACCAGGGAAATATATTTTCTTATATGTGGATGGTGATTGGACATCGAGGGGGGGTGAGGGACTGCTAGACTACCAGGAAATATATTTTGTTATATGGGGATGGGGATCGCACATCAGGGGAGGGGGGAGGGACCACTAAACTACCATGGAAATTATTTATGTATATGGGGATGGCGATTGGACATCAGGGGAAGGGGAGGGACCACCTGGGCAGTCTTGAGTGTGCAAACTGTGAGGAAAAATTATTTTCCACAGTTCCTTTTTCACAATTTGCAGCAAAAGAAAAATCCTTTTTCGCAAATTGTGAAACAGGATCCTTTTTTGTGATTTCTTTTTTTGCAATTTGTGGAAGAGGATGTCAGCATGTTAAAAAAACACATTTCAAGGCGGTTTTTAAAAAAAGTAACAGCAGAATCCGATATGATGTGTTCCGGTTAGCAGAACATGTAGCTTGCTTACTTCAGAAAACATCAATGTTTTCTGTTGTTTAACTTTGTTTGCCTAGCTAAGAAAAAAAAATGGTGGCAGCATGAAAACAAAATTCCCCATTTGCAACAAAGGATTACTGATTTGTGACATAGGAGTGAACATTTGTGACACAGAATCCTGTTTCGAGACTCACATCTAACTTTTCTCTTTGAAAATAATGGATATTTTAAAATTTAATAACTTTCAAATGAAGTAATGTTTTTTCACCAAATCTTCAAAAGGCACATCTGTGATCCAAAACCTTTCTACCCTAAACATTTCAGACCAAAATCTCATGCTGTTTTTGCACAGTGGCATTGCAAACTTATTTACAAAAAATGGTAATTTTCACATTTTTGACACACCTGTAGCTCCGCACCCACAAATTGGACCAGAACAAAATTTGCCAAATCAAGAAAACTTTGGTTCCAGATCACGTATGCAAAATTTCATGCAAATCACTTAAATGGTTGCAAAGTTATTAAAGTGCAAAATTTTTGAGTTTAACATAGAAGTGAAGGTTTAACCCTAACTATAGGGGTGCGACCACGCCCCTTTAATGTGTATTTATATGTTTGATTTTAACTGGTGGATAGTGAGATCATGGGCATTAGATTCGCACATGCAGAACTGCTGTTTCAAGTGCTTAGCTCACACACATACACTTTCTACAATTTCCTTTAGTAAGACATTTAACATTAGATAATTTATAGACCTTCTACAACTTTATACCTTTCCATTCTGTGACATTTGACCTACACATAACTAGAGTTTCAATTATGCTTTCTTATCTCTGTTTGGTTGTGTTTCTTATCTAATTACTCCCCAAGTCTGTCACATTTACGTGTAAAATGTTTTTTTCTTTCTAATAATGTTCTGGGTACTTAAAAGAGAGCTCTTTTATGAAACTTGCCATTTCTTTCTGAAGAAGAACTATGTAGGTCTGAAAGCATAGGGATTTTCTGTAAATCTCTGTGGTCCCTATAAAAGGTATTAAATCACCTACAGGTATTTTGTGCATCTTTTGGTACTAGACTTATGGTAATAACGAAGGGATACTAACATGGACAGCAATTGTTTTTATAGTCAAACAAATCCCTTTTGAAGCCAGAAAGATTAGGAGCCTATTTGACATTGGATGTCAGATTGTTCCAGTCAAAGGCACGCTTGCCAATGTCTCTTTGTTTTTTAATTTCAGTTTTTCCTCCTTCTACTGACCTGCACCTATCTGCAGTCAGACTCCCATCTCCATCACTCACAGTCTCCGGGGTTTGTTCCCTTATTTCCATTCCTTCATGGTGCCTCCTGTGTGATGAGGCCATTGGGGTTTCCCAAGCCCCTTTGAACTTTATGTTCAGTTGGATGGGGGTGCCCAGTGGGTGGAGTGGAGTGGAGCCTGCAAAAGATCGCTGTTTCATTGTACTGTGGTCGGGCAGCATTTCCACTTGTTTTCCTCAGTTTCTCCCAGATGACACGTGGGTTAGAACAGTAGTTGTAAATGCACACAAAGCATGCTCACACTGCCATCAGGAGGCAACCCCCAGCCACTGCAGTTCCTGCTTGCACCACCATGTCCTGTAGAGTGCACTGTATTCTCCTTTCCATGGTTTTCCCCAAGTGACCCATGCTCACTCCTGAACCCGGGTCTCCAGCATCATGTGTGGCAGCGTTATCGCTGCACAGATGGGGCAGCTTCCTGGGCCTTTTTTTTGCTCTTGGAGTAGAGAATATGGGGGAATCGTGGGCTCAGACGGAGTACTTGTAGTGCAAGTAACTGAGTAGTAGGAAGAGATAATCTGGAGCATTATTTGACTGTGAACACATATAAAGAGGAAAGAAACACAGTGAAACTTTCTGAATCATCACAGACAGCATGTTCATACTGAATAAAGCAAGCAGTGGTGGGTGCTGAAATTGCCCCCCAAAAATTGCAAAGGCTGTTGCAGATAATGTCCAATACATTAGGAACAGTAGAGGATGCAGTCAGGAACACAATAGCGCCATAGTAAGCAGGGTCAAAATGTGGAAACTTGTTTCCTTACCAGTGCACAAAGACAGCATTGTACTGTATGCTAGTGTATATTCAGTTTAGGCTCAGTGGTGACTGTTAAGTGCACTACATGTTTAGAAAAGGCAAATGAAGGGTCAAATTACACACAGATGTATCTGAAGCAATGGATTTGGACACAGTGGCTATTACGGAGACATAGTACACAGGGAACCATGACTGGAATGCAGCCATACTAAGGTACAGTATACATTTTTTAGAAACGATAGGGAGGGGAAAGGGGAGGAGGAGATGCTATGTATGTGAAGGAAGGGATTAAAGCTATGGAGGCTCAGGGATCCAGGGAAGTAGCAGAGGCAGAGATATTGTGGGTCACACTAGAGTCAGGGAACAAAACAGCCATCTGTGTTGGAGTAGTTTACAGGCCTCCTGCGCAATGGGAGGAAATAGATATAGTATTAGTGAAGGCCGTCCGTAATATGGCGGCCAAAGGGGAAGTACTACTAATGGGTGACTGCAACATGCTGAATGCAGATTGGAATATGGAGGCAGTATAGCACAGTGGTTTAAGGCTCTGAGCTGCAAATCTGGAGACCTGGGTTTGAATTCCATAGCCCCCACTTGCATACTGTGTGACACTGAGCAAGTCACTTAATTTCCCTGTGCTCCCAGGTTACACCTGTAAATAAGCTTTCAGCTTAGTGTCTCACCTAGTTAAACAATTGGGAAAAAAAAATACCCAGACTGTGAGAACATCAAGGAGCAGGGACCTCATGTCTGCCATGTATGGGGAAAACCTAAGGCAGCTGGTGGTTGAGCCCACCAAGGAGGGGGCTGTACTGGACTTAGTGCTGACAAAAAGGGACAGAATCATGGATGTTGAGGTGGGCAGACCCCTTGGTACCAGTGACCACAGAACTGTGTGGTTTAGAGTCAACATGTTGGCAGAAGAAAGTCAAACAAAGATTAAGTTCCTAGATTTCCATAAGGCCCTCTTTGTGGAGATGGGAGAACAGCTCAGAATTGCCCTGGCAGCAGAAGGTATAGGGAGAGGGGTAGAAGAACAGTGGGTTAGGCTCAAGAGATCCATAGCAGGAGTGACAAGTCAACGTGTCAGACTGCTTAGCAAAAGCAAAAGAAAGAAGTGGCTACTGTGGTTCTCTAGGTCAGTAGCCGAGAAAGTGAGAGGAAACAGTAAGGCATACAAAGAGACACAAACAGAAGAAGACAGAGTGGAATATCTGGAGAAGCAGAGAGAAGCTGGGAAAAGCCATCAGAGGGGCTAAGGAAAGAACAGAAGAAGGAATAGCACAGGCTATCAAGAAGGGAGACAAGACCTTCTTCCATTATATTAGCGAGAGGAAGAAGATCAGAGATGGTATTGTTAGGCTAAAGAAGGGAGAGGGTGGGTGGAGGATGACCTTGAAAAAGCTGAGATACTGAACATCTATTTTTTTCACTCAGTATTTACCAAGGAAGAGGCAGAGAAGAGGCCAAGATTCACGAGGAAAAGTTTACAGGGGGGAGAGGTGAACACCAGCCCATTTACGGTGGATGGAGTCTTGGAGGAACTAGGGAAAGTAAAGACAGACAAGGCAATGGGGCCAGACAGGATTCACCCTAGAGTTTTGAAGAAACTCAAGGAAGTCCTAGCAGGACCACTGATGACCCTTTTCAACCAGTCATTAGAGATGGGGGAGGTACCTGGGACTGGAGGAGGGCAAAGGTGGTTCCCCTGCACAAGAGTGGAAGTAGGGAGGAGGCAGGCAATTACAGACCTGTAAGCCTGACCTTGGTGGTGGGGAAGATGATGGAGTCCCTGCTTAAGTGAAGGGTAGTGAAGTTGAGTGGTGCAAAAGACCCAAGGCAGCATGGATTCACTGAGAGAAGGTCCTGTCAGACTAATCTTATCGATTTCTTTGACTGGGTTACCAGGCTGGTGGATCAGGTAGGGGTGGTGGATGTGACTTACCTGGATTTCAGCAAGGCCTTCAACATCATTCCACATAGAAGGATGCTTAACAAATTGGGAAATCTGGGTGTGGGCTCTAAAATACATAGATACATAGATACATAGACAGTGTCGGCAGATAAGGGCCTATGGCCCACCCAGTCTGCCTATTTGAGCTTGTAAGTTCAGTTTGTTTACCTAGAAGTCTGTTGCCCCTTACCCCTGACCTCCAGAATTCCTTTATGTCTATCCCATGCATTCTTAAATCCTGTGATTGTTTCAGCCCCCACCACTTCCTCTGGCAGGGTGTTCCACTTGTCCACCACCTTCGTTCTGTGAAGAAATTCTTTCTCATGTTTCCTCTGAATCGTCCTCCTCCAACTTCATCCCATGCCCTCTAGTCCTGGAACATGTTTTTCGCTTAAAAATAGTGTTTTCCTGCACCCTGTTCCTCCCTGTAAGATACTTGTATGTCTCTATCATATCCCCTCTCTCCCTCCTGTCCTCCAGGGAGTACATCTTCAGTTCCTTCAACCTATCTTCATAGGACTTGTGATGCAATCCATGCACCATCTTTGTTGCCTCCTCTGAACCTTTCTACCCTGTCTATGTCCTTACGTAGGTATGGTCTCCAGAACTGTACACTGTACTCCAGGTGGGGCCTCACTAGTGTCTTGTATAGCGGAATTATGACCTCCTTTTCCTGCTGGTGATGCCCCTGCCTATACATCCCAGCATCCTATTTGCTTTACCTGCTGCCTTGTCACACTGTTTCCTCACCTGAGGTCATCAAGAGATGACAACCCCAAGATCCCTTCCTGCTTGGTGCATGCTATATCCTCACCCCCAACTGATATATTGTGCCAGGGTTTTTGTGCCCCATATGCATTATCTTGCACTTCTTTGCATTGAATCAACTGCCAAACCCCTGACCATTCTTCAAGTTTCTGCAGGTTGCTTCTCATTCTGTCTACACCCTCTGGTGTGTCTACTCTGTTACAGAGCTTTGTGTCATCAGCGAACAGTGAAATTCTGCCTTCTAGGTCCTGCACATGTCACTGATGAAGATGTTGAATAGGACCGTCCCAGCACTGATCCCTGTGGTACCCACTGGTCACTCTTCCCTCTGTGGAGTGACAGCCATTTACCACCACCATCTGTGTCCTGCCACCCAGCCAGTTACCTACCCACCACACTACTGTCCTGCCCACACCATATTCCCCAGTTTGTGTAATAGTCTTCTATGTGGCACAGTGTCAAAGGCCTTGCTGAAGTCCAGATAGGCCATGTCCACTGCCTCCCTGATCCACCTCCTAGTCTCCCAGTCAAAAATTCAACGAGATTGGTCTGACATGACCTCCCCTGGTGAAACCATGCTGCCTTGGGTCCTGTAGTCCATTGACAACCAGATGTTCCACCAAGCTCTCCTTCAGTAGTGCTTCCATGATCTTCCCACTACCAAGGTGAAGCTGACTGGTCTGTAGTTCCTGCTTCCTCTTTGTTCCCACTTTTGTATAAGGGGACTACATCTGCTGTCCTACAGTCTTTGGGTACCTCTCCTGTTTCCAGTGATCGGCTAAACAGGAGAGCCAGAGGTTCAGCCACCACCTCTCTTAGTTCTTTAAGGACCCTGGGGCGCACCCCATCTGGCCCCATTGCTTTATCAACTCTTATTACTTCCAGTTCCTTCAGGACCCTTTCTCGTGTAAAGGGACTTGTGTCCATTTCTGCACCATTCTCACCCCTTGTACTCCCTTCAGACCCATTACCCTCCTCTTTCTCAGTAAAGACTGAGCAGAAATACCTGTTCAATATGTCAGCTTTACTGTTGTCATCCTCCACGCGGCCCCATCCTCCCCCTTCAGTCTCACTATCCCTCCCTTTGTCTTTCTTTTTTCACTTATGTACCTGTAAAAGGTTTTGTCCCCTCTACCCACTGATTTTGCAATGTGTTCTTCTGTTTGAGCTTTGGCTTCCCTTACTGACCTCCCTGCCTCCCTTTGCTTCTCCTGGTACTTCTCCCTATCCCCTTCTGCCTGTGTCTTTTTGTATTGCCTGAATGCAATCCTTTTGGCTTTCACTTTCTTTGCTACCTCTTTGGAAACCATAATGGTCTCCTCTTCCTTTTCCTCTTGCTATCCTGCTTAATGCATAATTCTGTTGTTCTTGTAATCCCCATTTTAAATATTGCCCACTGTTCCTCAACCCCTGATTCCTGTCCCATTCCCTTAATCCTCTTTCAAGTATCTCCCATTTTCCCAAAGTCTGCCCCCTAAAATCCAGGATACGTGTTTTTGTGTGGTTTGGTTCTGCTCTTTCTGTGATTTCAAACCACAATGACTGGTGGTCACTGTTTCCCAGGTGCTCCCCCACTGTTACCCCCATCACACTGTCCCTGTTTGTGAGCACAAGGTCCAGTATTGCCTTCTGCCGAGTTGGTTCCATGACCAGTTGCTTGAGGAAGACACCCTGAAGGGAGTCCAGGATAAATCTGCTCCTAGTTGATGCTGCTGCTGGGATGCTCCAGTCCACGTCTGGAATATTGAAGTCTCCAACCAGTACTACCTCTCTTGTCTGCCATCCTTTGGATGGCTAGCAACAGCTCCCTATCTGTTTCTTCCTCCTGGGCTGGTGGTCTATAGACCACACCTGTAGCGGATGGCTGTCCTCATTTTCCTTTCCAGCTTAACCCACAGTATCTCTCTCCCCATTTTGTTCTTTCCTGGATCTCTGTGGCCCTTATGTCATTTTTCACATACAGTGCCACTCCTCCTCCCTTCCTGCCTGCTCTGTCTCTTCTGAATATGTTGTAGCCAGGTATGGCCATCTCCCAGTCATGGTTATCATTACACCAGGTTTCAGTGATGGCCACAATGTCCAGGTCTGACTGTACCATGACAGCCTCCAGATCTTCCATCTTGTTGCTAAGGCTCCTGGCATTTGCACACATGGCTTTCCATGATTTGACCTCCCTAGACTGTTTCACTGTTCTACTCCAGCCCCTTCCTTGGTTGTCATTTATCCCTAGTTCTCCTTGCTGTCTGCCCTTCTGCTGAATTTTGCCCCTTTTCTGCTTATCCACCTCTTGGGCAATAATCTCCATCTTTTGCACACTGCTTTGCAGAGATAGCCACTCCTCTGGTTCACTGGTTCCACTGCTAGCTGTGGGGGGTGAGCAAGTAGGTACCCTCCTTGCTGGCCTGCCACCTCCCTTTGCTAGTTTAAATGCTTGTCAATGTAGCCTCATCCCACAGTCCAGAGAGATGCATGCAGATAGGGCAGCACCTAAGTGTCCAGAAGGTCTGCCTGAATATGGCTGCCCCACAGCCACTGCATTGCACCACTCACCACATTATACTGCAATTCCACTACTTGTCTGCTACTGAAGCTCTCCTAGTTCCCTTTTTATTAATTTACTGTACTAAAAATCCTGCCACTGATCCTCAGATAATTTTTTTTTTTTTAAAGAAAAAGAAACCAATAAATAAATACATGAGTCAAAACACTTGTCGTGCTGAGGGTGGGCTTCTTCCCCCTTATGCCCCTCCTACTTCACACCCCTTACTATACTCTGTGTTTAGCTCCTGTCAATCAGATTTAACAGGGCATATAATTAAGAGTTGAGGGAAGGGGAGGGAGGGGCCATTAAAGACAGCACAAAATTACACCACCACTATGTTTTCAATTTTCAACAGCCCCAAAACAATTATAAGTAAAGACAACAAAGAAAGTATAGTGTCACTAAAAGCCCACTAAGTTTAAAAGAAAAATAGGAATTACCAGTTACTCTAAAGCACTGAATTGAATATGTTTCCTTCCTTCCCCTTCTGGCTTCTTCTGAGAAAATAAAATTCTGCTTGCTACTTTAACTCTGACTAAGCCCCACCTCCAGTTATCACGTAGCTGAGGTCAGAGGCCAGACAATTAACACCACAAGTCAGGAGAGAGACCTGGGGGTTGTCATATCTGATTATCTGAAGTCTCCAAACAGTGTGAAAAAGCAGTGGGGGAAAGCAAACAGAATGCTGGGGTGCATAGGAAGGGGCATAACCAGTAGGAGGAGCGAAGTGGTGATGCCACTGTATAGATCACTGGTGAGGCCTCATCTGGAATACTGTGTCCAGTTCTGGAAACCACATCTCAGGAAGAACATTGACAGAATGGAAGCAGTCCAGAGAAGAGCAACAAAAATGATACTTGCACTGCACCACAAGCCTTATGAGGAAAGACTCGGGGAACTTAACATCTATTTACTGAAAGAGAGAAGGGAGAGGGGATATGATACAGACTTTCAAATACCTTACAGGAATAAACAGGGCACAGGAGGTGAGCATATTTCAGAGAAGAAAGTGCACAGGGACAAGGGGAAATAACATGAGACTGGAGGAAGGGAGGCTTAGGAGGAATGTAAGGAAGTATTTTTTCACATAGAGGGTGATGGATCAGCGAACAGCCTACTAATCGGAGGTGGTGAAGTGGAAACAGTATGGGGATTCAAATGTTCATGGGATAAGCGTAAAGGTACCCTGCTGTGCAGCAGAGCAGGGGAACGGCAATCCAGATAAGGGTAGGGATTGCCAAACCAAGTAGGGAAATGGGCAGACTAGGTGGACTAGTTGGTCCTTATTTACCATCATATTCTATGTTTCTGTTTCTATGCAATCAACCTGTTCAAAAGGTATGCTATCTGAGGTAGTGATTTGTAAAGAGATAGCTAATTGCTTTATCTTTCAGGACTTCTGAGAGATAGTGCATGGATTGGAAAATATTCAGTGTTGTCCCCCCTTTCAAGAAAAAGGTGTGGTCGGACCTGTTGGTGCTGTAAAGGAAGATGGTGGAATGGAGTGTTGTAATGGCTGGGGGGTATAGAAACACAGAACTGGCCTGCAGAAAAGGATGGCTTGGCTAACCCAGTCTGCCCAGATGTCCCCTGCCTAATCTGTCTTCACAGATCCTAACTGGTCTCTGGTGACTCTCCCTCATCCCTGTCTACTTTCTAATATAGCCCCATGTGTATCCTATGCATGCTTGAAGCCCTCCACTGTTTTCACTCACATCACTTCAGCTGACAGTCTGTTTCAGGCATATGCCACCCTTTCAGGGAATAAATATTTCCTCACAGGTCTCTTAACCCCCCCTTCCCAGCTTCAATGCATGCCCCCTAGTCCTGGTGCTTTTTCTCATTTGACAGAGACTCCCCTCTTGCACCTGTGATGTGCTTGTAAATCTCTACCATGTCACCTCTCCTCCTCCTCCCTTCCAGGGTGTGGATGTTGAGATCCCTCCATCTCTCCTCATAGAGCTTCTCATGCAACTCCTGCACCATTTTAGTGGCCTTCCTCTGGACTGCCTCTACCCTATCATTATCCTTTCTGAGGTATAGCCTGCAAACCTGGAAACAGTACTTCAGGTGGGGTCTTGCCAGTGAATCAGTGACATTGCGCAGGACCTAGAAGGCAGAGTTTCACTGTTCGCTGATGACACAAAGCTCTGTAGCAGAGTAGACACACCAGAGGGTGTAGACAGAATGAGAAGGGACCTTCAGAAA
This sequence comes from Neoceratodus forsteri, assembly GCA_016271365.2. Lineage (NCBI taxonomy): Eukaryota > Metazoa > Chordata > Ceratodontiformes > Ceratodontidae > Neoceratodus > Neoceratodus forsteri. Next base: position 755,459,116 of record CM057451.1, read on the forward strand.
CTTGAAGAATGGTCAGGGATTTGGCAGTTGAAATCCAATGCAAAGAAGTGCAAGATAATGCATATGGGGCACAAAAACCCTGGCACAATATATCAGTTGGGGGGTGAGAATATAGCATGCACCAAGCAGGAAAGGGATCTTGGGGTTATCATCTCTGATGACCTCAAGGTAGGGAAACAGTGTGACAAGGCAGCAGGTAAAGCAAATAGGATGCTGGGATGCATAGTCAGGGGCATCACCAGCAGGAAAAGGGAGGTCGTAATTCCACTATACAAGACACTAGTGAGGCCCCACCTGGAGTACAGTGTACAGTTCTGGGAGACCTTACCTATGTAAGGACATAGACAGGGTAGAGAAGGTTCAGAGGAGGGCAACAAAGATGGTGCATGGATTGCATCACAAGTCCTATGAGGACAGGTTGAAGGAACTGAACATGTACTCCTGGAGGACAGGAGGAGAGAGGGATATGATAGAGACATGCAAGTATCTTACAGGGAGGAACAGGTGCAGGAATACACTATTTTAAGTGAAAAGATGTTCCAGGACTAGAGGGCATGGGATGAAGTTGGAGGGAGGACGATTCAGAGGAAACATGAGGAAGAATTTCTTCACAGAATGGATGGTGGACAAGTGGAACACCCTGCCAGAGGAAGTGGTGGGGGCTGAAACAATCACAGGATTTAAGAATGCATGGGATAGACATAAAGGAATTCTGGAGGTCAAGGGTAAGGGGCAACAGACTTCTAGGAAAACATAAACTGAACTTACAAGCTCAAATAGGCAGACTGGGTGGGCCATAGGCCCTCATCTGCCGACACGGTCTATGTATCTATGCATGATACAGTTTCAACACCACTTCTCTTCTTCTGCTGGAGATACCCTTCCTTATGCACCCTCAGCATCCCATTAACCCTACCCACTGCTTTGTCACACTGCCCTGCCGTGCTGAGGTAGTCAGATATGCTAACCCCAAGGTCCCTTCTTTGCTTGGTGACTGTGTCAGTACCTCTACCCCATCCTATACTCAGCTCCTGGGTTTCCATGCCCTAGACCCTTGAGTCAGTTGAAAAACAAATTCTGACCGACTTACCACACATTATGACTGATTTTTCCAACTAGTTTGAAATTTGTGACTTCAACTAAGTAAAGAAAATGCAACCAATTTTTTCAACTTTCACCATCGTTGAATTTTATTATGTTGTATGTTTGTATACGTTAACTTCATATCTTCTGTTTGTTAAATGAATACATAATTACACTTTGTAGGCATATGCTGCAGATGTAATAATACATATGTATAATTGACATACAGTAAGAGGCAGGCTTTTCGGATTTGCAATATAAACAACAATCACCCCTCACCAGCAATACATAACAAATACACACAGTACAGACAGACATACTAATCAGAGGTTCTATCCAAACCCAGTGTTCCATGAAGAATACAGTGAAGTCCACTCCGCCAGATGAGCAACAGGATGTACATACGATGACATAAGATAATAAACATGCAAGAAAATTGGTTTGCATTCTTAAAGATTATGCATGGGTAAGTAACTATCCAAATAATGTGACAGCCTGTGACAACACCCAAGTGTGAGGCTAATCGTAATTAAGCATTTGTGTGCAGTGACACCATTTTACTTACTGATTACTGCAGTGTAATGCATGACTGAGGCTAAGTAATGTTATTAACTTGTTTGATGTAATTTCATGTAACAGACATTCCAGAATGCCAAAATGCTGACTTCAGAGGAGAACTGCAGAGCTGGTAGATTTGATTGCCTTTAATAGCCAGCCTGCAGTGAATGTCAGAGTGTTTTGTAAGCTTAAATCTTCAATTTGTTGGACAGCTGTTTGTGGGGTGACTCGGGTAGGTACAGTGAAGTCAGTGGACTGTAGGAAGCACCATGAGGACAGCAAAATCTGATTTAGCTTACAAGATAATGAGCATGTATACTACAGGATGCAGGCTACTGAAGAATGCATATCTTATCTGAGCACTCCTCCTCTGATGGGAGCATCATGGATTCTGGGATTTATGGTTACATGAAATTGTATCTTACAAATCATTGTCAGTTAAATTGTTCTACTGCATTCTGTTGTGCAGTAACAGTAATTAAAATGAAATATTTTTGTACACTAAGTGCAATGGGATCAAGCCTCACACTTGGGTGTGAGGCTTGCTGACGGCCCCTTTAATCGCCTCCCTTAATCTACCCTAGTTGCATTAAGGTAGAGTAGATTCACATGTTCCACCAGGCCAGTAAAGAAAAAAGTCCCATCCTCTTGACTTGTTTAATGCCAGCTGTGTATCATTTAAGTTGGAACTATAATATTCATCAACATGTAACCATAAAGTTATCCAGAACCAGATATAGCCAAACGTATCCATAACCAGAAAGTACTTAAGAAAAATGTTAATGAAAGCTTAGCATAGGCAGATGTCTTTTGTCCCCACCCCACAGTTTTGTAGTTATGTGCTGCATAATCAGACCTAGTAGCTAGTTTACAAGAAGCCATTTTCCTTTTCCATTGGTGCAAATAAGTATACCATAGCTGCAGGAATGTCATGCTGTAGTAAGTAAGGTAAGCAGACTAATTATATGTTCCATTTTCAATCTAACTCCATGACTGTACAGGTCTACTTATCTTGGTTTATTCAATGGGGATACATACAGCAACATCCTCTGTAATATAAACCACATTACCATAATATAAACCAGATTATTATTACCTATGCATGTCACAACATAACACAAGTGTGCATAGTCCTAGCACCCCTAAATAAATTCTGGTTTCTTTAGCAGTTCTTGTCTACGCTGGACATCGCATCCAAGTTCACATTGTCATTACTCTTACAGTAACAAGCTGCATTGACATTTACAGTGACAGTACATGAATTACAATCACAGAGAACAGTGAGAACAGGGATGGACACAGAATGCCATGGATTGGTGAGCTGTCCTAATTTATTATGTTGAGGCAAACCACACCGGTGTCAAGGGAAGCAGTGGCACAGCATGTCCGGAGAATGTTGATCAAATCCAGAGAGCAACAAAAGACAAAAAAGTGGCCATTGGCCAGATACAGTTGATGATTCTGGCAAGGTTGTGGAGACTGATGTGAAGGTTTGGTAACAATGAGTAAAGATTTGAGTGAGGGAGCATACCCGCCATTCAAGAAGGCTTTTATGTAATGTAGAAGAGGTGTACTGTAATAAGTTACCACTAGGCCTGCCCTAATTCTGTTTGGACTTAATTAAGCCTTTTCATGGCAAGAAATAACTCATCTCTTGATTTCTATTGTGTTCTGCTGGATGCCAAGCTGTAAGGACATGCACCCTATCCGCAGACAAATCCTGATGATGATGATGATGAGCAGCTCGCATTCATGAATCAGGGAAAGCAATCTGCAGTACCTATTTCTGACAAACTAGGTCTGTCTGTCCAGTGACAATGTTTTAGCATTATGAATTTACTTTTTAAGTTTTTGTTTATGATTGCATCATATGTTTTGTTTTAACAAAATCGTGTTTGATCACAGTTGTCAGCTTCTCTGGACAATGATTGTAAGTAGCAGTTTAACATATATCTGTTGGTTATGAACAACTTATGCCTGACTGTCCTGTCATCACCATGTCCAGCCTTAGGGTATCCTGATGCCTCAACCCTAAGCACCACTTGCACTCCCTCCACTGTGGCACCAGTGGTGATCAGCATGGTGAGAGGTCATATGGCACCTGTTCACCATCATCTGAGTTGACTGGTGCACATCTCTTCCACCCATTTATTTGCCCAGTCTCTCAGGCTGTCATATGTGCAACAGAGTGGTCCAGGTATAGAAATGCTGACAGCTGTGAACCAGCATGATATGGTCAAAAAGAAACACAAGAAGCATAATCAAGATAAACCTGTTTCATGTCTGATTCATTCAGTGAAATAAAGGTAAAACAGTCATTTACTGAATTGTTGAATTTGTGTCCTATGAAGATTTATACCAAAATATGTCTACAACAGTGGAGAATTTGGGGCAGATACTGTATATCACTGAGTGCAGAGGCTCCTTAACTTGATGTTCTGATAGATGATAGTCAGGAGGGGTCCAACCTTCAGGCATTGATGCCTCTACCCCAGTTACCACTCCCCCACTGTGTCACCAGTGGGATCAACATGGTGAGAGGTCATATGGCATCTGTTCACCGTCAACATTGAGTTGACTGGTGGACATCCCTTCCACCCATTAATGTTCCCAGTCCTTCAGGCTGGCATATTGTGCAATGGAGGGGGCCAAAAATAGACAACTCTTGAGTGATCCATTCCATCGAGAGTCACTGAAAGATACATAAAACACAATCAAGGGCAACTGTTCCATGTCAGAGTGTGTACAGTTAAAACATTGTTTGCTTGAATGATAATGAAATATTTTGGTATAAGTCTTCAAATGAGGCCAGATTACATGTGTTTTGTTGAATTCAGGGCAGCTGCAATATATTACTTGACTCCTGGCTTGAGGTGATAGTGATATGGGAGGAGTCTAGCCAGCCTTTGGGTGTTGATGCCTCAACCCCAAGCTCCACTCCCCTCACTGTGTCACCAGTGGTGATCAACATGGTGAGAGGTCCTATGGCACCTGTTCAACGTCAACAGTGAGTTGACTGTTGCACATCCCTTCCACCCATTTATTTTCCCAGCCCCTCAGGCTGGCATATTGTGCAATGTAGCATGCCGGGCCAAAAAACAGTAACAGACAGTGACTCGGATCTAAGCCATCCTGATTTTTAAATAGGAGTGCACATTAAAGGTCCAACTTGGTGTCCAGCACAGAGTCTGAGTCAGATGACTGTCAATGAGAAAGTTTTATTGTGTGAACAATTCAATAATAGTGATAATAAAACTACACTACAACCACTATATGACCGAATGTAATTAAGTGACATTTGGTAGTTTGCTGTTATGTCCGGCTCCCTGAATGGTGTGTAGGCCAAGAAATAAGTTTTGGGACAGTTATCTCCAGAGTTGAGGAAAAGGAATTTTATTTTCCCATTAAGTGATCTTAACTGTATTGTATGATGATGCACCTAACTACACCATCCCCAACACCAAAAATTAGTCAGCAAGTGATCAATGATGAATTCTGTATGACTACATTCATTCAGCAGTACAATCACAGATAAGTACAAAAGATCATCCCACTGTGCGATAGGAAATTGAGCTGTGGCAGCTGGCTAGCCACAACAGACAGTGTCCTATCAAGCAAGTCATAAACCTGGTATTGGATATTGAATTTGTGTGTCATGTGTGGTGTAACCACAGCTTTCTAAATCTGCTATCAATACCAATCGCACTGACATACAAGAATAAATCGCACTGCAAGATTAGAGAAATGCCCAACTGAGGGTTTTAAAACTCTTGTTACAAATTCTTGAACTGATGTTTATGGCTGAAATGGCAAATTAAGCCCCGTCATTGCATTACATTTCAGACCCTGAATGATTAAAGAGCACCGTTCACAGCCTTTTACTTTTATGTATGAATAAACTGTTATTTAACCAGTTTTGTCACTGTATTTCAAACAGTAGTGTCATCTGAAGATAATTTTAGCATTCTGGTGAGCAGCAAAAAACTGTCGTGGGTGCCACAGATTGTATAGCAAGCAGTGTGGTGTGTGGGCTGTGGCTGTAACCATGGCTGCAGTGCTGACATGACTGTAGGTACTAGGGCAGAGGAGTGACTCACTGTCACTGTACAGCACAATGCAGTGGCAGGCTTGGTTTTGGAAGGGTAAAGTAACAGTAGTCAACTCACGGATCATGTGCCCCTTCCCCAAGACTCCCACCTGTTAGCAGTGCATTATGCCAAAATCCAAAATGCCTCAAAAGTTTTATTTTTTATCTGTTTCGTGCTTCTAGCAAAGCAGCATGGGAGGAAACACAGACTACTCACTTGTAATAATAGTTCTAGGAGTGGTATACATTGTTGTTCTTCATTCGTTCACACTCGTTGGCATGTCCCTACTCTTCCTTTAAAGAGGTTCAACAAGTTAATTAAAATACCGTGTGTGGGCTGGCCCAGTGGTGCAGAGGGGCTGAAGCACTGGTGTTTCACCTCGAACCATGCCAGTGACCCAGGTTCAGAAAGTGACTCGGGTACTGTCTGGGAGTCAGCAAGGAGCAGAGGATTGAGCATCCAAGCCATCCATTGTACTGACTGCCTCTCTCTTAGGGGTAGGAGCAGGATTGCATCACTCTGCAACAGCCCCTGGTGGAGACTGGGAGCACTGCATGAGCATCGCAGAGAGGGATGTGCCAAGAAAGTGGCAAACTGCTCAGGACTGACTTGATGATGGCAGCCAGCTGAGTCTACTGCGCTCCAGGCTACCTTGGGTAAGGCTACAAACATGAATTAAGGGGGCTCCAGGGGGACCAGTAGTGGGGGGGTGTCAGAGACTGTGGCTGCCCAAAGGAGTGGTGGGTTGTGGACATGTAGGATCTCATGTACACCACATGGTATCAGTGCCTTACCTGGGCAGCACCTGGCCCATCTTCTATATTGAGCCCAAAACATAATCCATATTAAAGAGTGGAAGGGATTATAAATTTGTGAGCAGATGACCCTTCAACTTGCTGGTGCTGAGAGCTAACTAAAGACCCACCCCCACTTCAGGCACGTAATGACGTGTGCCAGGGAGAGCGAGGGTGTGTTCCATTATTCTCTTTATGGGTGTTGATTTTAAAACATTTTCAAGATATTTGCTGTCATTTTGTCATTAACCATGAGCAGTGGGTGACCAACAAGGACCTCGTTAGTTGGCCGACTTAACTGGTGTCAATGGTTGAACAAAATGACCTCAATATATCAAAAATGTTTTAAACATAATCTCCATAAAGAATAATGGAGCGGGCCTCTCGTCTCCTGGGCACACATCTTTATGTGCCTGAGCCGAGCATGTCTTTAATCAGCTTACAGCATAGTGAGTTGAAGAGAACTGGCTATTCCCAAATCTCTTCACTGCTTAATATTGTGTTTTAGGCTACTTATACCCAGATAGTGTGCCGCTCAGGTAAGGAACCACACCCAGTACTTTATCTTGGAGAATCTCTTTAAATATTACCTGAAGGTCTAAAAGCTGGCTCCTCCTACCCAGCCACCCAGGTTAAATATGTAGACCTCTGCTTCACCCCATGATGGCAGATCTTTCCTGCTGGAAGCAGAGGTTATACATTTTAGTTATGGAGGTCGAGTGGAAGATAGATTGTAGAACCGAGGCCCCAAAACCAGCATCCCTGTGTGACTCTAGGTTGATGTGGAACTGAGTAATGAAGGTGTTTACTAATTTCCAGGTAGCAGCCCTGCAAATATTCTGGATAGGGTGGGACTGCGCATAGCAGCCACTGACGCAGCAGTATGTCAGGTACTATGAGTTGTTATCCCTATGGGAGGCGGCCTTGCCCACCAACCGTAGCAGAGATCAATGCAGGATGTTACCCATCTGCCAATCATCCTCTTTGCTGAGGGTCTGCCAGGTGCAACTTCAGTATATGGGACAAACAGCTGGTGAACCTCTCCCAAACTTCAGCTGTTCACCCTTATATTAAGAGAGCACCTGTCTCAGGTCCAAAATATGGAGCCTGTACTCTGCCTCTGAAATGCAATTGTGGTGGTACACCAGCAAATTCAAGTCAACACCTGTTCTAGGTGGGACTCACACCACCTTCATAAAGAATTTTGGGTGGAAGCACAGAACAACCTTGTCCCTGTGGAACACCAGATAGGAGACCTAGAAAGCATCTGTAGCCCTCAGTCTTTTCTACCTGAGTGATAGCCACCAAGAAGGTGGTCTCCATGACAGATGTGACATCTCACACCTGTACATTGGTTCAAATTGTTTGTCCATGACTTTTGCCCAAACCAGCAGTAAATCCTCAAGGAGGTGGTGGTTCATGCAGTGGAGCTGGAATGTGTCTGAGTCTGCCCTGTACCTCCTGTGGGTGGGAGGAGCCAGCTTTTAGACCTTCTGTCAAGATTTAAAGGGAAAGGGGCATGTCAACAAGAGTGGATAAGAACAACATATCCACATCCCCAAGAAGAACAGTTACACAACAAATTGCCATTAACAATAGATCTGTGGGCCAGACACCTTGCCTTGTGCTGTGCCACTGAACCTTGTTTGGGAACGGACTTGAGCACCAGAGGTCAGCAGGTGGAGGAGAGGACTGAGCATCTGTAAGACTGCTCTCCTCTCCTGGGTTGGGTTGTTGGTGCTCTTCGCTGCTCTAGCTGTTCCTGGTGAAATCTTGTAGACTGCAGCAAGATGCACAGCACACATTGGTGATATGGGAGCAATGGCAGATGTCCTGCAAGTGGGTTAGGAGCTTACCTGCATTGCACTGGATGTCATTGCACATCCAGACTCCAGGGACAAATACACAAGGAAAAAAATCACAGGATGACTGATGAGGCAACGAGGGCCTAGGGGACCAGGCCGCACATCCCCAACACAGGAGTGCTGCACCACTGATCCACGGGCACCACCTGCAGAGATGATCCTGTAACTCACATAGATGCCACTTAAAAACAGGACAGGCAGGCTTCGGGGATCCAGTGGGCTGATATGTCTGTTGGAGGGGTTACTTGAGGGGAGTCTCACTACAGGTAGCAGATCTGAATCAACAGGTTCTTCTGGAGATGCCTCAGAAGACCGAAGGAACATAAAAATAGTTGGGTGAGAAAAAAAAAAGTAGATCCTTGAGGGGATGTTAGACATCATGTACCATTTAGGAATGAGTCTCAAGCATGTACAACAAATAAGTGATGATGCTGTGAGGACTGATCTCTATAAACTTAAGGTAGGAGATGTGATGATGTATAACAACCTTCTGTGCACTCAATGACTTTCATGAACTTAAAACAGAAAGCCTTGACATTGAGCTGGGCAGCTGGCATCAGTCCATGCAGAAGTGGTGCAACCCAAACCCTCCATGTGGCAGCTGCAGACTAGAGAGGAGCAGCAGTGGTACCTGATGTCTGAGGTCCCACTGAAAATGATAATTCATCAAGGTTGCTGTCAATGTCAGTCTACCCAGGCCTCAGCTATCACTTTATCCTATGTTGATAATTTGATAGCATAATGTCTCCTGAATCATGCCATTTTACTACTGTCTCACATCACATTGCATTGCTGGTGACTATCACATTGTACTACAGAGAGACAAGTAAGGCTCTGCTATGGCATGGGTACAAAGGAGGCATTGTTGCTGTCAAATTATTAGGATAAATACTATTCACAGCCATGCAGAGGCAGTGGAAAGCTTTACAAGTAAACTGAGTGACAAGACATGGATGATTTTGCAGGCACAATGAACAGCTGACAGTAACAGATGGGTGTGTTGGGGAAAGGGAACACAAACTTCAGTGACTACTGGTAATTTCCTTTTACAAAACAGCAGTGACACAGAATGCCATATGCTTAACGTTGTTAGTACTGTGCCTAGGGTGACGATCCAATTGTGGAGAAAGCAGTCCAGGACAGGTACTTGTGATGCAAAATATTGAAGCCAGTGATGAAAGGTGCTCTTTAAGTCAGTGCTAACAGGAACTCGGGTAGACAAAGAAAGACTCAGATTGCTGTTGTCATATTTACATGACTAGTATTTATGTTGTTGTCGTCACATATATACCTAGCAGCATACTTAACAGTAACAGGTATAGTGGTTCAATAGTGCTGTGGAATGGTGGTATGGGTGGTGTTTATTGTGAGCCACTGCAAGACAAGTAGTTGATGGAGATAGTATTGCCAGTAGGCAGCCACAAGAACTTTTGTGAAGTTGTACTGTACTGCACCAGATGTCTTATATCCACCCCCCCACACACACACAGACACACACGTGTTGGGGTTGGTCTTCCTTTTTTTTTTATTTGGCAATGGGAAAAAGAGTGGATAGTTATCTATGAATAAATGACATATAGTTCCAGGCGATGTGGGGCAATGCTCGACCGTTTACCATTCAGCAATAAACTGGTCACTGAGAACATGCATTCCACTGGCACACTGATGCTGTTACGGCAAGGTAAGTTTTGCAAGCTGAGCCAGAGTAGGGTTATCTGTGTTCTGTTATTCTTCCAAATGTCAGTGGAAATCTTCCTCTTCACTTGTAGGTTTCCCGTCAAATATCTGTTTATTTTTCTTCCACAGCTGAGCTATCATCACTGAGATGCAAGTTACTTTCATCTTCTGAAGCATTTTCTTCTTACTATAGGAATGCCTTTATCCTCATCAGCATGACAGTTTGATCTTCATCCTCTGTCTCTTCATCACTGAAGGAGGCACTTGAAAGTGGAGATGTCACTGATGGTGTGCTGCTGGCTCTGGGATGTCTACTTGGAGTACTCATTGAAAAAGCTGTTGTCATAGTTTTCAAATTCCTTCATTTCTTCCACTGCATGTTTCAGTACTGTTTGTTTGTTCCTCCTAGACAGCTGCAAAGCATCTTGGTGGCTGGATCCAGTAAGCATGCCAGTTTGACAGTATCACTTTCTGGAAAGCGCCTACATTTTTCAGCACTAGTCGTTTCACCTGCTGCACAGTAGGATGATCTTTTTACTTATCTGTGATTTTCCACAATCTCATTTTTATGAGTGGAATGAGTGCCAGGTGTGGTTGATTACTACTGACAAGATCAGTCAGCTCCTTAAATGGGAGAAGAAAATGTCTGAGTTCAACAACAATATCAAACTCCTCGGTTGTAGGACAGCTCACTGTGTCCAGTACGTTTCAAAGCTTGCTCAGCCTCCCGGTGAAGATCTACAATGCTTTCAAACATAATAAGTTAAGAGTTCCACCTAGTTACGACCTGTTGTTTTAAAGTTATGTGATGGCTTGTCTGTGTTGCACAATTTTGGAGGATGTTGCTCTTTGACCCGAGTCACTGTCGCGACTGTGTCTTTCCTGTGTGCCACTGCGAATGGGTTCTGGTGCGGCATCATCATCATCATCATCATCACTAAGATAGAGTCCTAAAGGTGAATGCATATCCTCATCATCTGTTCCAGTTCCACTGTCTTCAACGGGTACCGGAATCCAATGACAGAATGTTTGTGTGTTTTGCAATCTTTCCAGGAGGCTGTCCATCACTTGCCGGTCATTACTGTTGGCTACTTCCTCCTCAATGAGATGCCCTTTGAAATGTAATGTGGTCACTATGGTTTCATTTCTCAATCCAATCTGGCCATCATTGACAGTTCCCTTAGAATCCGTCATCAATAACAGATGCAATGCATGCTGTAACACAGTGATTACAATGTTCTGCCCGAGAGCATGTGACCAGCTTTCTTCTATGTTCTCTGCGCCATCATGTGTCGAGAAAAGTTTCACTGTTCTGTCAATCGCAAAATCCTCAAGTTCTCACGGACATGCTGTGCCACTGCTTCCCGGTGTGGTTAGGCAACACTTTACAAGACAATGTTACAATGCGAAAGTCCCAACCCACGTTAATATAGGTATTGACGGATACCAAGGTAAGGGCGACATTTGTATTTGTCTGTCCATCCATCAAACATAATACAGACTGAACGCACTGTACAGAGATCATCCTTTACTTTGCTTTTTAATATGCTGTATACATCATGTAGAGCTTTACCACGCAAGCTTCTCTCATTAGGTATTTTCATACTTGGGAAATTCTTGGAGAAGAAAAGTTGGAATCCCTGTTTGTTGACTGACTCAAAAGGCATCATATCCAAAGAAAACCATACCAAGACATCGCGAACCAGTTCAAAATCAGAGGAAGCTGGCCGCACACTACCAGTACCACCATCAATACTTAAATTAATAGTTGTCTGCTTCAGTTTCTGTAGTTTGTTACTGTCATGTACATCTATGTTATGAATGTGGATTAAATGTTCTGTTAAGGATGTAGTAGCTGTCTGCAAGGCATAACTTTTAACTTTGCTAATGTGCGCAGTAGACTGAGCTTTTGCATACATTGCTTGCTGTGCATCTAAGCAAAGGGAACAGAAATATCTACTGTCATCAAGCAAGATCGGAGAAACTGAACCTGGGTCTCCTGAAGATGTACCTGGGACCTGTGTTTTAACATACAGCGAGCCAAAGTATTCAAACAATAGACTTACTATTGCCGAGACCTCAATTTTGGAGCAACAAACAGATTGCATATTTCAGATTTCTCACTTCGCGACAGTAGTGATGTACTTACATACTTGTTAGTTTTATGACGAGGTGATGCACCAGCCATATTTAACTTTGACAGCTACTACACTACTATAGTACAACTACTCAGTACTGGCCTTACTGTAACAAACTGGAACAAATGAATTTGTAACAAAACCACAGTATTATGATATCGGATAATACACACGGTATAAGTAGTGGATATATGTATACAGTAAAATACCACCAAGTCAACACTTGAAAAATCAGGAACAGGATGCGATGTCCAGCATAGACAAGAAGACTGTTATTCAACCAGGAAGTTAATGCACATTTCAATCAACATAACATGGTTCCATGACAAGACATGGCATAGCGCAGACCCATAACTTTGTAACAGAATGATGCTGCAGTGCTGTACCTGTAGCACAGAACACATCAGCACTGTGAAAGTAAAAGACCACGGTCATGACTCATGCCATGACTACCAATGTGTTCATGGTTACCTGCATAATTGCTGCAAGTTCCCCTACAGTGCCCGTCCCGTCCCACCCCGACAAAGTAGAACATAGACCCCAGTAAGGGAAGGGGTTTTGCACAGCTGGATATGCACCACCAAGTCTTCCTGGATCAGATTCATTCAGAAAATGTCTTTCTTGATGAATTAATGCTGCAGACTCCGGCCTGTCTTTCCCACTTCACTTCCTCAATACAAAGTGTCAGTCCGATCAATAAGGTGAGCCTTCATTGCTTCCTCCAGCTCACATTTCAGGTAATCTACCTCATCCTACAATACAAAATATTCTTGTAAGGCCCAAGTATATGTAGTATATGTTGCAATATTCCTGCAGCAGCCAATTTCATAGCTAAGAATAAGTGTGTAATTGCATTTAAACATCACCTATACCTGTGATATTAGAATTCTGTCACATCCCTAACCCTATCAAGGAAGCAACTACAAGGGAACTATTATCACTTTCCCAAGCACAATAAGGAAGTAAGGGGGGAAAGAAAATTGTACCAGGGGAATATTATTAGCCTCCATCTGTTATAGACTGCAACCATACCTCACTTAAAGAGGAGAAATATGCATCAACTTTGCCCAGCTAACCATTCTTGATAAGTAATGGCACTCTGCTCTTTCAATGCTTTAATACTATGGCCTTAACCATGTAAGATTACATTAAAATAATATACTTCTTTCCTTCACTGTAACTGTTGTGTAATCACCCAGTAAACAAATCTGCTGGGAGTAAATAGTCATGTAACCCTAACAGAGGATTCAGCTAGGAAGATTGATTCTTAACTTAAGGATTACCCCAGTTTAGCTTTTCATAGTGAGAACGGCATTGTTCTCGTGCAACGACTTATTGTATTTTAAGTTGGAAAGGCAGTCTGCGACCCGGAAGTATGGCGGATGAGGGTCAAGGGTGCTCCTGGACTGTATAGGTGCGGCACGCACTGTTCGCTTCCATACAAATTAATGGCAGCGAACAGTGCGGCTGCTGCGGCATCGCACCTTTACATACAGAAAATGCAGCCCTCCCTCCCCACAACACTTCTGGGTCACAGTCTTCAAATGTAAAATACGGTGTTGTGGCACGCAAAAAACACTGTTGTTAATATAACTGCTAAAGGGGTAAGCTTCAGGTCGGGCGGAGGGTGAAGGCTTGAGCACCCCCACCTGATTTTGACACCTTTCCTTTAAGCAGGCTGAAATCAAAGAGGAAGATTGATTCGATAATAATGTATATTGACTTGTTGCTCTTCTTACGCATTCCATCATCAAACAGGAAGATTGATTCATCAGGATGTTTATTCAGCTGGTCTTCTTAAAGGGAAGGTGACCAAATTGGCGGTTCCCACCCACAAAAGGATTACCCTGGTTTAGCTTTTCAGTGAAACGCAGAGTACTGCGCTACCACTTATTGTATTTTAGTTGGAAAGGCGTTCAGCACCGAAGTATGGCGATGAGGGTCGAGGTGCTTGGACTGTATAGCGCGTGACGCACTGCTCGCTCCATACAAATTACATGGTAGCGAACAGTGCGGCTGCTGTGGCACGCACCTTACATACAGAAAATGCAGCCTCCTCCCTCCCCACAACACTTCTGGGTCACAGTCTTTCAAATGTAAATACAGTAAGTTGTGGCACGGCAAAAACACTGTTGTTAATATAACTGCTAAAGTGGGTAAGCTTCAGGTCAGTTCGGAGGGTGAAGGCTTGAGCACCCCACCTGATTTTTGACACCTTTCCTTTAAGCAGGCTGAAATCAAAGAGGAAGATTGATTCGATAATAATGTATATTGACTTGTTGCTTCTTACGCATTCCATCATCAAACAGGAAGATTGATTCATCAGGATGTTTATTCAGCTGGTCTCTTAAAGGGCACAGACCAAATTGGCGGTTCCACCCACAAAAAGCGATTACCCGGCTTTAGCTTTTCATAGTGAAAACGGAAGACTGCGGTTACCACTTATTGTACGAGTTGAAAGACTGTCTGCACCCGGAAGTATGGCAGATGAGGGTCGAGGGTGCTCGGATTGTATAGTAGACGCACTGTTCCGGCCTCATACAAATTAATGGTATGGAACAGTGCGGCTGCTGCGGCATCGCACCTTACATACAGAAATGCAGCCTCCCTCCCTCCCCCACAACACTTGTCACAATCTTTCAAATGTAAAATACAGTAAGTTGTGGCACGCAAAACACTGTTGTTATTATAATCACAAAGGGGTAAGCTTCAGGCCGGGGCCCGGAGGGTGAAGGCTTGAGCACCCCACTGATTCTTGACACCTTTCCTTAAAGCAGGCTGAAATCAAAGAGGAAGATTGATTCGATAATAATGTATATTGACTTGTTGCTCTTCTACGCATTCCATCATCAAACAGGAAGATTGATTCATCAGGATGTTTATTCAGCTGGTCTTCTAAAGGGAAGGTGATCAAACTGTGGTTCCCACCCACAAAAGGATTACCCTGGTTTAGCTTTTCATTAGGCAAAACGGCTATTGCTCTAGTGCCATTACTTATTGTATTTTAGTTGAAAGACAGCTCTGCACCGGAAGTATGGCGGATGAGGGTCGAGGTGCTTCTGATCATATAGGGTGTAGACGCACTGTCTTTCCTACAAATTAATGGCAGCGAACAGTGCTGTTGCTGCGCATCGCACCTTACATACAGAAAATGCAGTCCTCCTCCCCACAACACTGGGTCACAGTCTTTCAAATGTAAAATACAGTAGTTGTGGCACGGCAGAAATACTCGTTGTTAGTATAATCATAAAGTAGGGTAAGCTTCAGGTCAGTCTGAGGTAGAAGGCTGAGCACCCCACCTGATTTCTCGACAGCTTCCTTTAAGCAGGCTGAATTGACTCAATAACATTGTCTGACTTTAACTTTTATCTTCAATATTTTTGTAAAAGCTGAACATTGACTACTGTGAGCTTTCCACTTGTTATACCACTGATAGTGACATAGTTAAGAAGGTATAACAAGAGAGTGCCTCATATCAATGACATAACAAGGTTGGAAGGAGTCACTCTACTTACTACAATAGTAATACAGGCCTCACTACTCCACACTATATTATTCTTATAACAGAAAGGTAGTATAGCCTAACTCAGCATTGCAGCTGCTGCCAAATACTATTTTACTTTTACCATCCGTGCATAGAAATCAACTGCATTAGTTTTTTAAAAGTCTTACTTTCTTTGTAGTGTACGTTACTTCATTGTCTATCAAGTACTATCCTGAGGTGAGACAGATATTGAGCCAGGAATGATGGATAGGCATTTCTTACCCTTGGTGACTCCACTGATACCCAAAACAGAAGTCTCAAAGAGGCAGCTGATGTCAAGTCTCCTGTATCCAGCTCTGAACGATACATCTGATGACTGAGAACCCCACTACACTGTAGTCTGATTATTCTCTTTGGGATCTTCCTTGCCTTCAGGCCTCTCAATCGATGACAGTACTGGAACTGGTTCCTAAATATAATATTTAATAAAATATCACTTTTACTACTGCTGTCTTTTCCCCCAGAGGTGTGCACATGCACAAATTTTACCCCAAATCAGAAAGACTACTGGCCTACACTCCAGCTGAACAACTTCACTTCTGTTAGCTGCTGGGTCCTCAATAAAATAAGATAGTTTTATTTAATGGTTTCAGTAGTAAAGCAGTGAACCCTGAAAGGGAGAAAGCAGAGTGCCTGTCATAAAGACAAGTCCACACACCACTAGCAGTGCATCCTGGATGGAAGCACTCCAGGAATGGGGGCAACCACCACGTATAAACCAGAATAAGTTAATATCACTAGCATCTAAAGAAGAAATATATTCAGACGCTCTGTGTTACTGCAAAAAGGACAGTCCCTAACAAAGACCAGCTGAGGACCAAGGTGCCAGGGCAATTAGTCATCTAGACTTTTTATGTCTGGAGTTACATACATTTTTCTGCAGTGACACAGAATATCTGAACATATTTCTTATTCAAGTGCAGGCATTTTGCTTACCCAGACCTGGGTCACAAATAGGAAAATCTCTGAGTCGCAGAGACTCCCAAGTGGTGTAAGAGCCATAACTTGGGAAAGAATTCTTCGTGAGATGGGAGTCAGAAGAAGTGAAGAAGAAAATCTCTCTAGGGCTCACACAAGATCCTAAGTGGTATGGGAGCCACAACAAGTAAAATGGGTTCATTCTTTAAATGGACCGTCAGTCAAGTGGCTGGTAGGGGAGACGGGCCAGTCGGCTGTGTATCCAAAGCACATGCAAGTCCGGGGTGTGCCTGGTGTGTCCAGAGCCTGAAAAACAGAAATGGATCAGTCTTCTGACCACCTTGTACTCTCTAATCTGCATTATCAGTAAACGTAGTTCCATGGGGGTCCATCTATGCTTTGTTATGTTCAGCTAGTTTATGAATAAAAGCCACACTGAAAAATCCTCAATCCTGGTTCTGACATTACAGTTATTGCTTCCTGTGTTCGGATTTACTTAGGTGCCCTGTGAGTAGCCAAAACCTAGGTCCCCTTGTGCAAGGTAACCTCATCCTCCCCCGAACCCAGTTCCCACCAGGTATTGCTGCTAGCGCCACAGTGTGTCACCTGTCGCTTTGGTAAAAGGCAGAGGTGAGGTTACATACAGCTATGTGTATATTAATGCAAACTAGCATGATATGATTGTTTTGCTCCACGTATAAGCTACTATGCAAATGCATAAAATGGAGTGGTGTTTAGTTTTAGTTTTCTCCCATACCTAATATAGCTTTTGGTTTGGGTATACAGCTGTAGAACAACAAACAGGGTACAACTGAGGGCAACAAACAAATCTGAGACAACAAAACAAGGTTACAGTGTACACACGTTATTTTTCATATACACTATCCTTTAGCTAGTACCCAACCCAGAGAGTTAACTAGTTTTTATATAAAAATACACCTCTCAACTGCCCTCATTATGGAGGACGCCTCATTTCCTGGTATGGGTGAATACCAGACCTCCAGACTAAGACTGGTAAATCCACACTTGCTGGTCTGACAGAACCAGGCATAAGTTGCATGAATATTTCTGGGCTGACTGGATGGACTAGTCCAGCTTTTACCTAGGTCAGGTCTGCTTCTGGCCCTCTGGTTTTCAACCTTGGCCAGGACTGAGTGAAACCAGACTGACCCAGATAAGTATGCCAGACCACCGCCTGTCCATCCAGAGTGTCTGGACCAGCAATATTTGCACAACTTGCACCTGGTCCAGCCAGTCCAGGTTTTACCAGTCTGAAGGTGTGGTTTTCACTAAGTCCTCATTTTCCCCATAAAATTGTTCTGTCTCACATTCATCCCACACTAGAAAATGTCCCACCCATATGGAGCAGGTGTTGTAAACTCAGACTTCAATAGAAATTCTAACTCAGGACTGGTGGTGTTCACAATGTACTTGTATCTCCATGCATGTCTGATGATGTGTCCCAGTCCCACATCATGATTGCCAGATTGACCCACATTTCAGTGAGAAAAGTTTCAGATTAGATATAGGCCCGATATTCAAACTGCGCCAGTCGAGGCGCAAGCCCCGCGCCTGCTCAAATAGTTGCAGGGAGGGGGAGCCGGGTGATATTCAAAGGAGTTGCGCTGTTGAGCAACCCTTTGAATATCACCCCGAAATACAGCACTTGGCAAGATGACAGAGTGGAACTTGCGCATCGCAAGTTGCCAGAGTTGAGCATTAAACCTATGGCGACAAGAGTACCATGCCTATGCGCAAATTTCCGATATTCAAAAAGGTGAATGCAGCAGCTCACCTGTGGGTGGCCCTCAACTAAGCCTTTTTTGGCTCAAGCTTGTGCGGGCGCGGGTTGGGGTTGGCGTCATGCACAACTCTGCGCAACCCGACTGAATATCGGGTTGCGCAGGTTATATTTGGATCCTCCCCCTCCTGTTGAGCATGCATTCATTTGCATTGCTCTCTTGCGCAACCTGTTGCCAGTGGTGTAACTGCCTCCTGCTGAATATCGCAGAATGGCGCATTTTGGACTTGCGCATGGCGCAACCCTTTAAATATCTGGGCCATACTGTACAAGTCAAGACCTGAAATAGTAATGCTATAGTCCAACTGAATGAAAACAAAATTATAAACTGCAAGTCTCACACTCAAAGGAGATTTTCTTTTGGTAACTTGTGCCATGACATGCTCTCTCCATAAGGTGACCACTGACTAGCCCTAGCTAGCCTAGCCCCCGATGAATCCGCTGCCTCACACGATGCAAATTTGCAAAATAAAATGATTCTGCTTTGGTTTTGCTTTTAAGCTGGCTGAAGGAAATTTTTTCTACCAAAGCTTGTACCCAACAGAGATCCGATATATAACAGCTGCCGAACAAAGGCATTTACACTAATCGCACCAACCTGATCTCTGCACAAATGACACTGTATATTTAAAAAAGTGTAAATAATGAGATGGAGTGTTTGAAAAACTAATAGGTGCATGATTACTGTGCTGCAGTCAGAGTCCGAGACTGGCAGAGCACAGCCCCGGCTGCAGAGTCACTGCAGCGCAGTAAGCTTACCATGCAAGAACAGAAATAACACAGTTCCAGTTTTCAGTGCATGCACAGAATTTTCTTCCTGTGATGAGCTATTTACCCCACTGCCTAATCAGGGCCTTAAAGAAATCAATGACACCAACTACTCAAGCTCTCCACTAGGAACAGATAGCACACTGTGTAGGTATATAGAGAGAAAGAGAGAGAGAGAGAGAGAGAGACACACACACACACACACACACACAGAGCAGCCCTTGCAACTGTAAATATAACCCTTATGTCTTTTCTATAATACTGGTATGTTTTATTTAGTCCTATCACCTCAAGCAGGTTGCTCTACCACAGAACTAATCATGAGTTTATCAAAAAGAAATCAGAATTTGTTAAATAATTAATCAGACAGCCAGCCCACTGACGCAGCAGTAGAGCACTACCGCTTGTGCCAATGACCTGGGTTCACAAGTGAAATCGGGGCAGAGGGACACCCGTGGGGAGGAGGGCCAAGGCGAGGCTCGAGGGCGCAGCATCCGACGGACTGCTGCTAGTCAGTGGGGAACAGCTGCACATCCTGGTCCTCTTTAAAAACATTCGCTTTGAACCAAAAGCAACCCAAATGCACAGACCCACGTCAGTTCATCCAAATAAATCATATGCAGCACAGCTTACCGTGTCTTTGATTTTTATTCTGGTCACAACTGTTTCAAACACAGCAACACTAGAAGTGCGGTGGCGACTAACTAGACAAAGAATTAATCAATTAAAACTTGCACCAACTTAGTGCATAGTATGTCTTCCTCAGAGCTCTCCTGGTCCTCGCCTGGTACCTAGATGAAGCTGGGGGAAACTTAGGCACCCGGAACTGCATAGTGGCCTTGGGTGGTGGCATGGAAGACACTGATGTGCGGTGGCCAGCGGCCAGCGCACACTATTGCTTCACTGCATGGCACACTCCTCAGGGGCACTACAGGAAGAAAAAATAACACCAGTGGCCCCACACCTGACTAGCTGGGCTCACCAGCCAGGAGCTAGATCCTTAGATGGGGGCTGCGCAACACCATTGGCCCTGGGTGGGGGGGGCATGGCAGGCAGTACAGATATTAGGTGACAAGTGACAGACTCAAAGCTTTGGGCTTTAAAACATTCAAAGCCATCCCTCAAAAAGAAAACACCCAGCAGAAAAGATATACAGATATATAAAGATATAGAAAAGATATACATGAATAACCTGAGATACATAAATAAAACATGTCCCCATAGTATTTTTAAAAATTGGTAGAAATTCTTTGTTTTACATGCTGTTGCCTTCACAGAAGTGTTCAAAACTGAATCAGATAAGATTGAAAAAACTTCATGTGAACCACTCTTCTGAATCTTCACAAGGCAAGTGGCTCTATACATGCAGAAGACAGCAACAAAGGCTTTTACACCCTCCACAGTGACCAAATAGCTGATATGGATATGAAACACATAGAGTTCCACTTCCACACAACACCAAGTGAGCTCACCAGAAGAAATGAAGAATATCCTTTCAATCACAACTAATTGAGGTGCCAGTGCATGCGTTTTTATGTGCTGCTGACAAACATAACCGTCTTAGGTTTTACTTTTAATATGTGCAGTTTGTTAGTGTTTCAGGGTACTGCCATTTTGGGGTGGGGAGCATTTCCTTTTAAGATTCTCCTCAGCAGCTTAACTTTATTTATTTGGCTAGCTCTGCAGTTAGCTGTGGAGGAGTACTACTAAACAGGTCTTTGCTCTCATGAAGGGCAGTGTTTCCACCACAGTTGTGAGGGTGATGATGGGCTTTTATTTCTTGGCCTCTGGCAACTGGCAGTGTGTTTTCCTCGGCTCTCATGAGCTATGAGGTTTTGCTGCCATCCCGCTAGTCATTTTGCAGTTGGGTCCACACAATCCTTCAAACATATTACAATAGTGCACACACAGTACACAGTACACAGATCATGCTCCAGAAAAACTTACTTTTGATTGATCTAGTACGAACCAGACCACCGCCGACTTTCTTAGTTTCACTACAATATGTCAGCGGTTGTCTGGATCCAGGACACACTTAGACTCGGTCGGTTCTACTTCTCTCACCTCACCTCACACTAATAATCGCTGTGACAGTGTGACTTCAAGTTCTTCTTGCTCGCTCGCTCCTTGTCCTCGCTCGCACTGACTCACTGCTAGCAGTCGCGCTCGCAGCCTCGCACACTCTCCCCGCCAAAGGCGCCGCCAACCGCCAAACTCCTCATACGTCATCTGATCAGCGCTTGCGCTCTCCTGACTGGACTCCTCCTCCTCCGCTCCGACCCAATCATTGGTCCATATAATTCGCGCCACAGCACCCTGGAGGAGCATTATTGGGCCATTTAAGTGGTCACGCCACGTTGCGAGGCAGACTTTGTTAAAAATAACTGACTGTCGAGATCATGAGATGTCTAAGAGTCATGTTCCCCGGCTTCTGTGTTAGTGCGCTTGCGGCTTGCCGGCTTTGCCGCTCATCACAAAAGAAACTGCACGGGGCAGCAAAGCATTCACTGTCAGTGTTGTAAACTTGTAATGACATGTTAGTTGGAATCGACGACTCACTAATTATAAGACTCCAGCAGGATATAACTGCAATTCAAAGCAATTGCAACTAATTGCAACTGCATTGAATTGCAGCTGGCGATTCCAACGGCCGACGACGGCTCCAGGGTCTACCATGCCCTAGGTGTATGATTTTGCACTTTCTGGCATTGAACCGCAACTGTCACACTCTTGACCACTCCTCGAATATCCCAAGATCCCTCCACATTCTCTCTACCTCTTGCTGAGTGTCCACCCTATTGCATATTTTGGTATCATCTGCAAAAATGCATACCTTCCCTTCCAGTTCTTCTGCAGTGTCACTTATGAAGACTTCGAAGAGGACTGGTCACAGCACTGAGTCCAGTGGCACCCCACTAGTCGCTCTCCCATTGTTAGAGTAAATGCCATTTACCACCACCATCTGTCCTATCAGTTAACTAGTGTTTAACCCAGTTTACTACTCTGGATCCCACCCCTAGGCTGTTCAGTTTTTTTTATCAGCCTCCTGTGTTACACAGTGTTGAAGGCCTTGCTAAAGTCCAGATAGGCCACATCCAATACCGTCCCCTGATTTATTTCCCTGGTCACTCAGTCAAAGAAATCTATCAGATTCATTTGGCATGTCTTTCCCCCATGAATCCATGCTATCTGTGGTCTTGCAGCTCATTGGGTTCAAGATACTCTACCAGCCTTTCCTTTGGCAGGGTTTCCATTGGTTCTATGTGATAATCAAATCAAATCAAATCAACTTTATTTTTATAGGGCCTTTCAAAGCCAAGGCGCTGTACATGAAACATATACATAATGATAAAAACTTTTTAAAACAGCATTAAAATGTAACAACCATAACTAAATAAATGCTAAACTAAATAAATATGCCGAACTGCGACTTGCATTATCGCGACATCAGGGTGGTGAAAACAATTTCGACACCCTCACATCCTTGGCACAAGGAAGAACGGTGCCGGGAATTTCTATACTTTGCTTTCTGTGCAGGCTTTGGCCCCTGCACAACCCTACTTAAGGATTCTCATCTCCAGGGGGGTGCATGTCCGGGGGGGGTGAAAAAGCAAAATATAAATAACATTTGGGCTGGGTGCAACAAAAAGGCAGAAGCTCCCGGATCCAGACCCAAGCCCAGAACCCCAGCACCGCAAGCAGAGGCCAACCCCCGATGCCACAGCCATCTCAGCAGCTGATCGCAACGCCACTCCACACATTCCCTCTGCCCCCTCCCAGGCCACACTCACTGTGCTCGCTCCCGCCCGCACCCATGTACATATAGTGACATCCTGTCTCTCGGGTCGCCCACAACCCCACATCCTGTCGCCCTCCCTGCTCCCTCACCTTTTGGGCTTTCGCCCACATTGCATTGCTGTTTCGGATGGTGCCGTCTTTTGGGCGCTAACCTCATGTGCTACTTTTCCATTAATTTCCACACCACTGATGTAAGACTGACCAGCCTATAATTGTAAACCTCCTCCCTGCTGCCACTGTTCTGTATAGGGACCACGTCAGTTCTTCTCCAGTCTTCTGGAACCATTCTTGTTTTCAGTGAGCTGTTGAATAAGGGTATCACTGGGGCAGCTAGCACCTCCCTGAGTTATTTTAGAACTCTTGGGTTTATACCCTTTAGTTCATACACTTTGTTCACTTTCAGAGCTGCAAGTCCCTTCTGGATTCTTTCCTCTAAAAATGGATTTGTGTCCACACCCTCTGTTCCTACTAGTCTCTGATGGTCCGATCCCCTCTCTCCACTGCATGGATTTAGCAGAAGTACCAGTTTATGTCAGCTTTTTCTTGGTCCTCTTCTGTGCAGTCTCCCCCTCTGCCTTTTTAATCCTCACTATCCCTCCCCTTGCTTTGCTCTTTTCACTTATGTATCTAAAGAAAGTCTTATCCCTCGTTGCAACTCCTGTGGCAGTCCTTTCCTCTGTCTGTGCCTTTGCTCCCTTTGCTTGCCTCTGCTTAACTAGGTATACCTTCAGGTTGTTCTCCCTCGGGATTTTTTTATACTGCCCGAAAGCCGCCCTTTTTTCCTTCACCACCTTTGCCGATTCTTTAGAGAACCATAGA
Organism: Neoceratodus forsteri; assembly: GCA_016271365.2. Taxonomy (NCBI): domain Eukaryota; kingdom Metazoa; phylum Chordata; order Ceratodontiformes; family Ceratodontidae; genus Neoceratodus; species Neoceratodus forsteri. Next base: position 755,482,967 of record CM057451.1, read on the forward strand.
ATGCAGAAACACCAATAGTACATCAGCTGAGTAAGCGGCATGTAGCCTGTCAACCAAGGATATGATTTTGATGAGAGCTTTGCCCATTATGTGTGTTCCAGGAATGCTTAACTCTATAGACATGCCTGAAGCAGGGTTTTAAATAACTGATTAGCAGTTTTTTTCTTGGGACAATGCTAATGGTACAGAAAGTATTTATATAGGTTTTCTAGAAGTGCTATGTTTGTTAAACACAGTGAGGCAAGTGCTATGCATTTTCACAATGTTTTAGCACTTTTATGAGCAAAACGCTAATCAATTTTTGGAGTTAAATAAAACCCTGTTGAAGTGATAGTGAAGTTGGAAGAAGAAGGTTACATCAAAGACGAGATAAACATGGAAGTCAAGGAGTCTTCAAAGAGTCTGACATGGACATAGTAGGATTCTGAGGCTGGCCGATGAGAGAAATCATCTGCTGTGGAACAGAAGGAAGAAGAGAGTTTTTAGTTACCAATCTGCTGACAGTAACATCCCAGGTTGGAAACATTTTGCTAAGCTGAACAAGAGGTGGCCAAGACAGGTTAACAGCAGTGAAGCAACCACTACTCTTATCTCCCATAGTGGGTTTTTGAAATTGTGGAGTAACATCAGTGTGGCTGGATTAAGAAGAGAGTAGAGGAGATTTGCACTCAGAGTTCTCCACTGGAGTTGTTTAGAACAAAGGCTTTTTATGAAAAGTACAAGTAGGCAGAGGAGGACTGGCAGATTGGCAGAAGCATCCAGATGAATCTTGTAATCTACACCAGGGTCAATGGAAACCAGAAATATTGCAACATTGATTGGTATGTACAAGCCCAATGGGATCCGTGTGAGTATGCCTGATTTAGTTCACTGATATTAACTGTATACACTGATTGGACTCTATTTGGGGTCTGGCTGAATTAAATCACTCTAGTGAGAAGACAGTGATGTAATTTTTTTCATTTTGTAAAATCAATGATGTCTCAACACTGGTAATTCGACTGGCATAGCATGTAGTTAGCATTTGTGGACCATAACAACTATGGACTCAAAAAAGTAAAACGTAACATTTTCTGCAGTCACAATATATGCATATTTATAATGCCGAACATTCTCTCCTCTCCTCTCCTCTCCTCTCCTCTCCTCCCCTCATTGCTTCATGTTGAAAATAGTGCATATTTGAATACTATTTTAGTTTGTTCCCTTATAGAGTGTAAGATAAGCAGTCCACTTTGCAAAATCATGTGTTTAATGTTATTGGGGCCTATGCACAAAGGAGCTGGAAATACATGATGGAGGCATATATCCCACCCACTTTGCCCTGCACCTGCGGACAGGTGTGCACAGGCCAGTGTTTACCAATGGCTGGCACCTGTCCATGGCTCAACCACCCTGGCACACAGGTCCACATAGGGTAGGTGGGGGCAGTGTGACGGATCCAGTCAGACATCTAATCAGATGCCTGTGCTGGGTCCCAAGTGGATCACTTGCATGGCAGGGCACAGGTCTGGGTGTTTGAATAGCACCAGCAGACACTCAGACCTGCATGGCTCTGCCCCATCCGAGTGATGGTGGGAACATGCCCCTATAAATAGGCTGCATGCTCCCAGCATCACTTGGATGGTCAGCGGCTGAGGAGGTGTGTGGAAGGCTATGCCACTGGCCATCCAGGCCGTGGCACCAGCTATGCAGGTATGGGGGTGTTGTCGGTGCCACAAGGGGTGGAGGAGTCACTGTCTACCATTGAGGGTCAAGAGAGATGGGATAGGGGGTTGGGGGTCTACTGACATGGCAGAGCAGTGCCCACCACAAGTGACTTGCCAGTAGTCTGACATTGGCAGGGGTTGTCCATCCCATTACAGCTCCCAGTGTGTGTGGCTATTGTCCAGTATTTCGGGGGCACCACTACAACGGGTGACTAGTATGGGTCGGGAAGGAGTGTGTGTGGATGCGTACGAGGACAGAACTCCCCTTTTGAGGAGGGATGCAGTGACAGGGAGGGTCACGGTTGTTTGCTGGGGTGGGTGGGAGCATGGGGATGGGTGCTGGGGTACGGATGTGTTGATCCGGGACAGTCCTCCATGGACCAGGTGGGGGTCTGTGTGCATGGCAGTGCATACAGCAGTTATGGCAGGGTCCCCCCTGCCATAACCTGCCACAATTGCGCCCCTGTGGAAGGCTGTATGCGCCGTTGTGCATGGCACGTAGTGCTGGCATGCCCCCACTCACCCCATGTGCATTCTGGTCAGCATGGCTGGGGGATCGGGTGCGTAGGGGCTGCATGCCCCATTTGTGCATCCCGCGTGGTGACAGCAATGGGTGTGGAGTGGCTATGCACAACACATAAGTGCTGCGTAGACACTCCACAACCTTCATGCAGAGGCCTCATTGCTTGGAACACAGCAAGCATCACAAAGAGTGGGTCCATAGATTTTAGAGCTAGGTTACCCACTTAAATAAAATGTTTGCCCAACTTCTACAGAACTACTTGGCTTGATATCTTTGAAAGAAAACTTTTGCTAATGAATGTGACTGGAGTTCAGTTTTAATACATGTGAACCCTGTCTATTTTGAATTGAGATAACTATGTATTATGTGACAGAGGATTTCTGTAAGGGTCTTTGTATGTATTTGTGTGTGTGTGTGTGTGTGTGTGTGTGTGTATACATATATATATATATATCTTTTACTTTTTCCATTCATTACTATTAGTATGTGTATGTAATATATATATAGCATAAATATACAGTATATAAGTGTACTTTTCTACCTCAGCTTCTGTTGCTGACTGTGCAGGGGGGGGGGCTGAAGTTGCTCACTGGATGCTCGTTTCCCTGACAGGGACACTGGAGTTTCTTTGGGCGGGAGCATGCACCCATCCTTAAACAGGGGATCCACCAAAAAGCTTGAATATTGATGAGTTCATCTCCTGGCAAAGGAAGTGTTTGGGGGCACACTGAATAAGTGGCCTGGGGAGAGAAGTCTTAAGGCTTTCTTTCAGTTCACCCCTTCAGAGGATTGCATAGAGTGCCACTGCACAGAGAGAATTAAGAACCGAGTGAAGTTTTCAGATAATCCACCTCTCAGGGGATGGCAGGGATCACCAGTGAGTACAGAAAGGATGGAGTAAGAGAAAAGGAGTCACCACTCAATGGAGAGGAAAGTGGGTCTTCCTGGTAGTAACTGGTAGTGCTGCCATGTTTTTTCTCATACATGTTTACCTTGGGTAGGCATGGATCTTGAGGGAAAGCCATGGGGTCTGTGGTAGACATCTCATTTGCTACACTGGCCAAGCAGCCTTAGATTTGTCAAGATCTTCCCTGGCCATGACAAGGTACCCTCTGATTGTGATTGGCATCTTCCTAGTAAGCACTAAAATGGGCCTAACCCACGACAGTAGAGGGCATGGAACATAGGACCCTGATTCTAGGATTATGATCACACGGCAACACCACATGATTGATTAATTTTGCCAAACAGAATTAATTCCTAGAATTTATGAATTCAGTAGGAACTTGAGGAAAAGTGCCATTGATGCGTTTGAGTGACACCACTAATGAACTGATTGTGCCCAGGAGAAGGGATGCTGGCAATAGGGACTTGCAGTGATACAGAAACATAGACCTTGATAGCAGATAAGGACCACTTGGCCCACCTGGCCTGCCCATTCCCTACATTATGGATAAGCTGCAGATTCTAGTTAACCAACAGCCTACTTCTTCTTACCCTTCTCTATAATTGCCTTGTATCTGTCCCATGCAATCTTGAATTTCCCCACTGTGACCATTTAACATCAGCCACATACAGTGGTCACAGTTTATGTATGAGGAGAGAAGAGAGTAAAACCTACAGATCACTTAACTTCTTAGTTTTACAGACGGAGGTGCTTTATAAAGAGAACTATAACAAATGTTTCAGTCTGTGCACATTAGTTTCTTTTATGTCTTATGACTAATTTAATGTACAAACATTAGCAATGCCTGTATATCTTGTCATGCCAATAAAATTATGAGAGAGAGAGTGAGAAACTAAAAAAAAAATGAACAAACTTGTAGGGGTATACAGTATGCAGCAGAGAGAAGTCTCTAGTCTAGAGCATCTTACACCAGCTCTAAGGCTGACCTGTTGTAAGGTGATCAGTTCTAGCTGTTACTCACTTTAAAGGCTTTAGTTACAGTTAATAATTGATGAAGACAAGAACTAAGAGGTATCACCAGGTTTTTCCCTTAATTAATGAGTGAAAGGAAGAACATGATTTGGTTTGATACAGCACTTTACATTCACCCTGCATCACCAAATGCCTTAAATCCACACAGAGAGGTTACGTGAGATTAAGGAATGCTCTAGCAGTTGAAGTACAGAGAAAGTGTGAGGGGGAGGATGTTAAATGCAGAGAACCCAAGGTCATATAATGAGCAGGTGAAGGGTAAGGTTCATACCTCCTCGGTCTCCTGGTTCACAGATCTATTCTTTCATCACCAGGATGCACCAGCAGTAATTGCTGTAGTTACTCATGATCCCCTCTTTAAAACAAGCCTTTAGAGAGGACCTTGTAGACTCGAATAATGCAACTCAGTTCTAAATAGCACCTTTCATACAAACTGTCTCCCAAAGCACTTTCTATGAAGACAGTGGAGAGCACAGAAAATTGCTGCCATTTTCAGCACACAAGGAAATTCAAAGAAACATAGAAACATAGATTTTGACGGCAGATAAGGACCACTTGGCCACCCAGTCTACCCATTTCCTTACCTATTGGATAAGCTGCAGATCCTAGTTAACCAACAGCCTACTTCCTCCTACCCCCTACTAAAATTACAGAAAAGAACACTAAGAAAGACTAGAGAGGTATGAGGTGCCCAACAGGAAAAATATCCAATCCTGACACGCAGCTTTTTTGGTCTGCTTGACAACATCTTTGTTTAGACTGAAATATATTGGTTCAGATTTAAAAAGCTAGCCTGCTGCCTGGAATTAATAGTTATGTTTCGAAGTAGTCTGCTATTTCTACTTAAATCTGAAGTATTGTGTTTTTTCTGTTTATCTGATTAGATTTTCTCCCTAACAGTACTAAGTGTGATGTGTGGAACAACACTCTGTCTGAATGCTGACAGTTCAGTTCCTCTTTATACATGATCAATATTGTGACCTCACTGACTTTGACATTTATTTATTTATTGAATTTTGTATGACCAGTAGGCCCACTGGGCCCCGAAGGTCCCTTTTTCAGGGGCGACCCAGGAATAACAGTACATGATATTATAGACAGTTGAACATATGCATATACAGGTTATCATGGGTATACAGTATTCGGCTGTTTACACATAGCAGTTGTTACATGGGTTTCATATATCTAGTTGGTAAGTTGTTGTTCATTACATCCTCCATTTGTCATACATATTAGTGAGACAGTACTGTGGATTCATTAGGTAACATAGTTCAGGAGCATTAGGATGGTTCAGAGAGGGGGAGGAAAAAGTGCTACATTGTTAGGGGGTTAGAGATTTTAGTTTGGTAAGCAGGCTATTGTGGTCATTGTTGTAGTGTCAGGTGTGGTGGCATTGGCATACGCTTGTTGATAGAAGATGGGTCTTGAGCCTTGTGCGGAAGCACGGCACTGATGGGGTTTCTCGTACCTCCAAAGGGAGGTTGTTCAACAAGGAAGGGGCAGCATGCGAGAAAGATTTCTGGCCTGCCTTAGTCCTAACCTTGGGGACCTCTAGTAATGTTAGGCCTGAGAACCTAAGGCTGCACTGGTTTCTTTCTACTGTGAAGAGTCCCCCAAGACTCGGCGGAGGCGTGGGGCTAATTATCTTCTTCGCCAGGCAGAGTACAGGGTAACTGAGGCGAGCTTCGAAGGATGGCCAGTTAAGCTTTGCTAATGCCTCACAGTGGTGGCTCCTAGAGTAGGATAAGGTGGCAAAGTGGGCCACCTTGTTGTACAGAGTCTGTAATTTACCACACTCCAGCTTTGCGATACCCTGAAGGACCGGAGCAGCATATACTAGTGTTGGAAGTAGGACACTAGCTGCAATAGAAGTCCTAGCTTCTGGGGTCAACAGTTCCTTGAGCCGATACAGTAATCCGAGTTTTGTATGGATTACTCTCGCGACTTGGTCCACATGTTGTTTGAATGTGAGACCTTGGTCAATGGTAAGGCCGAGGTACATTGCTAGGTATCCAAGAAGGGCCAATCTCCTGCTGCTTGATAACTTGTTCCATATGTTACCAAAGAGGCAGAAGGACTTGTGATGTAACACTGAGTGAGCTCACATGTTGAACATGTAGTCAGATGAACAGAAGAAGATGTATCTGCTTCCAGGTAAAGCACTGCTTTTCATATCACACCCAATAATATCAGATAAAAAAAACATCTAATATAGAAAAAGAAAAACACATCAGAAATAAATAAGTAATAAGGGTCTACGTTTACAAATTACTGACATGTTCTGCCTGCTATTTTTGGCACTATTAACTCCTTAACTGCAGTGGTTTGGATGAACATGTATTCATTTGCATGCGATTAGACAAACTGGTTTATATATAAATATATTGGTATACATTCATGTGTACTGAAAATAGTGGGTAGTGTTGGTTTGATTTAAAATTCAGTGGTTAATGAAAATATATATTGGTCTCAGTAAACATGTACTAGTTTAAATAAAAAAGTACTGGTTAATAAAAATGTATGTGTGCAAACATGTATAGGTTTCACTGAAAATGTACTGGTTTTAGTGAAAATGTACTGGTTTCAGTGAAAAGGTATTGGTTTATATGAGAATGTAGAGAATACACTAGTTTCAGTATAATTGTTTTGTCTGTATGTTCATGCTGGTTTCAGTTTGCTTGTATCAGTTTCACTAAAAATGTGTTAGTTGTAGAAATGCAACAGGCACGAATCAAGCAGCCAGCGGCCCTGACTCTCAAATCAGGAATCTCAGAAAATTAGACAAAAAAAAAAAACAGCATGACAATGAACAAATACAATAGTCTCATACAATATAACTGTGAAGGAAATCATAAACATAAGGCATCAGGTGGCGATACCTAGGAGGTTTAGAAATGTCATGTCACTTTAATTCCTGGAAGCATTGCAAAGCAAATTCTGCAGTACTTGTATAAGCATCAGAACTGACTGAGGGTTTAAGTAAGTCTTAAAAATAAGTACCCTAATCTCTAAATTGGCCATTCTATGGAGTTCCTCATGTACTGTAGCACAGCCCACAGATGCACTCGCCCCCTTTGTGGCTGGTGACATGCTGCATTCTCTTGTCCCTAGTGCCCCACAGTATAGCCAGAGAAGTCCAGCTGGGAGCCTATATCACAGCTAAGGGGGAGTCTGTGGAGGAGAACCAAGGAAAAGCATCTATCCTAAATAGATACTTCTGCTCAGTATTAACTGAGCAGAAGGCAGAGCAGGGCCCACAGCTCAGCATCATGGACACAGGAGGGAGGGAGGTATGCACAAGTTCCTTCACAAAAGAAAGGGTCCTACAAGAGCTCGCTAAGCTCAGGGTGAAAAAAGCAATGGGGCCTGATGGCATACATCCCAGGGTACTAAAGGAGCTAAGAATGGAACTAGCAGAGACATTAGCAGAACTGTCTAGTGAGTCTCTGAGCACAGGAGAGGTCCCAGAAGACTGGAGAAGGGCTCATGTGATCCCGCTCCACAGGAGTGGCAGCAGGGAGGATGCAGGAAACTACAGACCAGTCAGTCTTACCCCAGTAGTAGGCAAAGTTATGGAGGCACTCCTTAAGGAAAGGATAGTGCAATACCTGGAATCCATTGGATCACAGGATCCATGACAGCATGGGTTTACAAAAGGAAGTCCCTGTCAAACTAATCTCATAGATTTCTTTGACTGGGTAACCAGAGTGGTGGACCAAGGGGATGCAGCTGATGTCACCTACCTTGACTTCAGCAAAGCTTTCGATACTGTTCCACATAGAATATTGATTAATAAGCTGGGTAGGCTCAGGGTAGGTCAGAGGTTGGTCAAGTGGGGTACCTCAGGGATTAGTCCTGGGACCAGTCCTCTTTAATATTTTCATCAGTGACATTGCAGATGGACTGGAGGGCAAGGTTTGATTGTTTGCAGATGACTCCAAGATCTGCAACAGAGTAGATGATCCAGATGGGGTGGGCAAAATGAGAAGAGTTCTGGAAAAACTGGAAAAATGGTCGAAAGAATGGCAACTGGGGTTTAACACAAAGAAGTGCAAGATCATGCACATAGAGAAGAGAAACCTTGAAGTTACCTATAGGTTGGGATGGGAGTTGCTGGCAATCACAAGGGAAGAAAGAGACTTGGGCATCATCATCACATATGACCTGAAATCATCCAAGCAGACCACTAAAGCAGTAGGTAAGGCTAGAGGGATATTGGGGTGTATTAGTAGGGGTATCACAAGTCATAAGAGGGAGGTAATAATCCCTCTTTACAAGACACTAGTTAGGCCCCATCTGGAGTACTGGACTCAGTACTGAAGGCCACACCTTTACAAGGATATTAACAAAATGGAGGCAGTCCAGAGGAGGGCAACCAAAATGGTGCAGGGACTGCATCAGAAAACATATGAGGACAGATTAATGGAGCTCAATACGTATACCCTAGAGCAAAGGAGGGAAAGAGGTGGTATGATCGAAACAGTCAAACATCTTAAGGACATTAACAAAGTGAAAGAGTCTACCATGTTTCAATATAACAAAAATAGCAGTACAAGAGGACACAGCATGAGATTAGAGGGAGGCCGATTAAGGGGTAATGTGAGGACGTTCTTTTTCACAGAAAGGATGGTGGATGCATGGAACGGCCTACCTCAGGAAGTGGTGGCTATGAATACAATGCAGGGCTTCAAACAGGCATGGGATAGGCATAAGGGAGCAATACAGATGAGTATGACTAGATAGGCCATTGATAGAGTAATGGCACATTCATAAGGTAGAAAAAATGGGCAGACTGGATGGGCCTTGCAGTCCTTATCTGCTGTCACCTTCTATGTTTCTATGTAAATTGATCCCCAGAATGCAGGGGAAGGGGTGTATGAACAGTTCCCAGTCCATATCTGTTAGATACCTTTCACAGGCTGTTACTCCTCCAACAGCTTTTTACCCTTTCATCAGTACCAGGCCCTTGCTCAATGGTCTGCCTAGCATGCCTGCCCTGGCTAACCATTTTGCCCAAGTTCCTTACTCACTGACACCACACCTAGGTGGACTTATTTCACCCTCTCCTTTATTGGTCACAGATGTACTTATAGTCCCCTTTCCTGCAGCATAACACAACAGGTAAGTTCCTAAAATGAGAACACCCTCAAAAGATGCAAGTTACATTTACACTTACATAAATTCTCAGGGGGGCCAATCCATCAGTGCTGCAGTATCGCTGTCACTTGTGACACTGGCGACCAGGGTTCGGTAGTGAGCTCTGAGTTGTCAGGGGCCAGCCGGGGAGAGGAGGATTGAGCACCTCACTGAACGTTCTCCTCCTTTAGGGAGGGAGGGAGGGTTGCCATCCCCACTGCTCTACTGTCACCTGGGTAATACCAGGTGGTAGAGCAGATCAGGGATGCCAGGGGAGGGTTGGACCTGGGTGCATTGCCATATCTCTATATGTAGTGCCTCCTTGGTCTTTTTCCATACTGATGTCCACGGATGGGAGAAAAGGATTAGTTAATTCTACTTGCTGTGGTGAGAGTTAGTGTGGAGAGGATTTTTGTAAGTTTTGCTATTGTTTTTTAAACTGCAGGAGAGAAGGATTAGTTAATTCGACTTGCTGTGGAGAGAGTTAGTGTGGAGAGGAATTTTGTAAGTTTTGCTATTTTTTTTTAATTTAGCTGAAAGGTTTCTGTAGCTGTGTTTTTTGAATTAAGCTTAAAGGTTTCTGTGGCTGTGTTTTTTGAATTAAGCTCAACTAGGGGCACAACGGCCCCACTTAAAGCGGGGGGGAGGAACCTAAAGAGGACCTGGGGCAAACATCTAATTGCTGGATTGTATGTGTTTGTGAGACTTGGGAATGCTGTTGGTGGGTTTGTAATTGTGTTTGTAAACAACTACAATCAGTATAGAGAGAGACTGTATTTCACTGTCCTGTATAGGTAGTGTGAACCATGGGTAGGATTGTGGGGTGCAATGGTTGTGGGGCAGCAGTGTGGATGAACATACTGTGGAGACTGGGAGGGTGCCCAATATGCACAGGCTATGGAGGCTCGAGGAAGAGGTTCAGTGGCTTGGCAGGGAGCTGGGGAGGTTGAGGGGTGAGGGGAGGGTTGCATTGCTAGAAGGGCTGATATCTGAGAGTATTAGAGGGCACTGCAGAGAAGGAAGAGTCGGTCAGGGGAAGGGGCAAAGTAGACAGGAAGCCAGCTGATGATGGGTGGACTCTAGTAGGGCCTAGCAAAGGAGAAGCAGCAGTAGGCAGGAGGGAGAGAAGACACATAGTAATGCAAAGAGGTTAGGGAACATGTTTGCTGTACTAGCAACACATGGGGAATAGGACACAGGAGGAGATTGCACAGGGGATGGTGCTCACGAAGAGGAGGTAGTGAGGGGCATTACTAGTGGAGTGATTGAGCATGGCGTGGCAGGTAGAAGGATAATACTCAGAGCTGAGGAGGGAGAGGAAGTTTGCCAGTCAAACAGAAGGAGGGGGAGGGATATAAATTGAGAGGGGAAAGGGGAAGACCCGGGAAAATGGTAAAAGCACCACCTTTAGTGGTCCCGGGAATGAGAACTTAGGTAGGGGGTGGTGTTGGGCACAAAGAAAGAGAAGGGGGGTGTACTGGTTTTGGGGGACTCCATACTCAAGGGGATCAGATGGGGTAGCAAGAGGGAGAGGCACAGTTGGATATGGGTGGAGTCCATACTGGGATTAAAGGCAGACAAGGCAGGACAGGCAATCCTAAGGTGCGCAAGGAGGGGTAGGAGGAAACCGCACATTGTGGTACATGTGGGGACAAATGACCTAGCGGGGGAAATGGTGGAGGTAACAATAGAGAGGTTTGAGGAAGTGGGAAGGTTATGCAAGGAGATTGGAGAGTCTGTGGCCTTCTCTGAGGCACTCCCAGTACCCTGCACAAGCACAGTGAGAAAGGAGAGGATTGGGGAGTTGAACGTATGGTTGGTAGAATGGTGTCAAACTAAGGGGTATGGGGTTGTGGGTGGCTGGGGCAGTGCCTGGGATAATAACAGTCTTTTTGCAAGGGATAGGCTGCCCCCAAGTTGAGAGAGGAAGGAGGTATTAAAGCAAAGACTGGGGAGGTATATTGTGACAAAGGTGGATTTAAACTAGATGGGGGTAACAAGTGGACAGCAGGTAGGCAGGGATCTGATAGAGTGGAGTCGCAGCCTACCCCCCAGGCTAGCAGGGAAGGACTCTGGGCAGCTGAAAAGGGAGGGAGTAGAAGGAAGGAGTTGGAGGTCATTGAAGGGAAGGGGCAGGATGGAGAGTGGTCTCACTGAATGCGAGAAGCTTAGGCAACAAATCAGCTGAGCTACAGGCACTCTTGGCAGTGTGGAGGGTGGATATTGTAGCTGTCATGGAAATGTGGGCAACCGAGCACCAGGACTGGGATCTGGCAATCCCAGGATACAAATTATATAGGAAGGACTGTAAGGAGGGGAGTGGGGAGGCAGTCTATGTGAGGGATGGGATCAAATGCACAAGGGATGAGGGGGAGGAAAGGAGAACAGAGGCAAAATCTGGCTTCAGCTCCTAGACTCAAGGAGTAGAAAACTGAGGTTTAGGGTAATATACAGGCCACCGTCCCAGTCTGAGGAACATGACAGAGAATTAGCGGGACAAATCAGAAAGGTATATAGAAAAAGGAAGGTGGTCGTTGTGGGGGATTTCAATTTGCTGAGGGTTGACTGGAGCATTCTGGTCACCTCCAATGCTAGGAAGCACTTGCTCCTGGACGCGATCCAGGAGGGTCTCCTGACACAGTTGGTCAGTGTACCTACTAGACTAAAGAACACTTTAGATCTGGTATTGCCGAATGGAGAGGCAGTAAGGGAAATAAGGGTGGAGGACCCACTAGCTGACAGTGATCACCAAATGGTGTGGTTTAATATCATGATGTGTGGGGAGCCAGAGAAATCAGTAACCTAGGTGGTAAACTTCAGGGGGCGGACTTTGGGAGGATGTGGGAAGTACTGAAAGGGAAACTGGAGGGCATAAGGTAGGAGATAGATGCGGAGCAGAAATGGGATATTACTAAACAGGGGATTACAGAGGCAATGTATGCCTGCACCAAGACACAGAGTAAGAGAAGCAGAGCAAGGAAACCATGCTGGTTGAACAGCGAGGTAGTGGAGGTGGTGAGGGCAAAACAAGAGGCACACCAGAGGTATAGGAGTATGAGGAAGGATGGGGACAGGAAGGAGTATGCAAGATGGTCTGGAGAAGTGACCAGAAAAGTGAGAGAATCCAAGACCCAGAGGGAGCTGATATTAGCGCAGGGAATTAATGGGGAAGGGGAGACTTTTTCAGATACGTCAGAGAGAAGAGGAAGTGCAAGAAGACAATAGTGAGGATAAAAAAGGGTGAGGAGTGAACAAAAAAGGGAGAGGAACAGGTGGAAGCACTGAATGAATACTTTTGCTCAGCGTTCATGGAAAAAAAGAGGGGACCACTACCACCATGGGCTGGGAGAGTGGAAATGGGGTGAGAGGAAGTGACAGATGGAAAAATTGAGGGAGGTAGATTCCTAGAGGGACTGAGGGCACTGATGGTAGACAAGGCACCAGGGCCGGATGGAATCCACCACAGGGTGCTTAGGGAGATGGCGGAGGTGTCACTGGAGTCTATGACAGATCTGTACAGCACCTCACTGGAGTCAGGATGTGTGCCACAGGACTGGAGGATGGCACATGTAGTGTGGTTTCACAAGAGAGGACCAAGGGATGAATTGGATAATTATCATCCGGTAAGTCTCACCTCCATAGTGTGCAAACTCATGGAAACAATACTGAAGGAAAGACTGGTGTCATACCTAGAGGACAATGGCCTCCAGGATGTGAGGTGGCATGGGTTCATTTTGGGAAAGTCTTGTCAAACCAACCTGATACAATATTATGACTGGGTGACAGGTGAGCTGGATAAGGGTCATGTGGTGGATGCTCTGTACTTGGACTTCACCAAGGCCTTCAATTCAGTGCCTCATGGGTGGCTTGGGGATAGCTAACTGGTGTAGGGGTAGGGGCAAAAATGATGAACTGGATTGCAAGCTGTCTGAGTGGGAGGCTGTAACAGGTGGTGGTGGGAGGGGAGCTCTCAACTCTGAAGCTGGTGACAAATGGGGTGCCACAGGGTTCTGTGTTGGGACCAGTATTATTTGGGCTTTTCATATCAGACATTGCACACAGGGTGGTGAGCAAGGTAAGTCTGTTTGCAGATGACACCAAAATGGGAGCAGTGGTTGATGGAGGGGAGTGATGGAAGCAGTTGCAGGGGGACCTAAGCAAGCTAGAGGAGTGGTCAGGGAGGTGGCATCTGGGGTTCAATGCAAAGAAGTGTAAGGTTATGCACTTCAGGGCAAAGAACCCAAGGAGAGAATACTGGCTGGGAGTGGCTGATTTTGGGGATCACTGAGGAGGAGGAGGAGAAGGACCTAGGGATAATGGTAACAGGGACCATGAACAACACTGCCCAGTGCAGGAGAGTGGCTGCAAAAGTGAACAGAATGCTGGGGTGCAGAGCGAGGGAGTTTTCATCCAGGCAAAGAGAGGTGATTTTGCCCCTCTACAGGTCACTGGTAAGGTCACACTTGGAGTATTGTGTGCAATTTTGGAGGCCTTACCTGAAACTTGACATCAGGCTACTGGAGGGGGTGCAGAGGAGGGCAACAAAGATGATATGTGGAAAGGAGAGGAGAGACTACGTGAGCAGGCTAGGAGACCTGAATATGTACACCCTGAAGGACAGAACAGACAGGGGGGTCGTGATAGAGACATTCAAGTATCTGAGGGGAATCAATAAGGATGGGGCAGATGGGGTCTTTAAGCTAAAGAGGGGGAGGGACACCAGGGGGCACAGGCAAAGAATAGAGGGGGGAAGATTTAGGAGGGAAATGAGGAGACACTATTTCACAGAGATGGAGGTAGCAAAATTGAATGCACTACCAGAATGAGTGGTACCATGTAAATCTGTGAACAGCTTTAAAAGGGCATGGGACAGGGAACAGGGAAGCATGAGGGTGGGGGAGGTGGGGGCGGCAGTGGGATTACAAAGAGGAGGGGGTGTGGCAGCTGTAAACTAGGGGTGCTAGCTGCACACTCAAGCAGACTTAGATAGACTGAGTGGTCTGTTTCTGCTGGCACATTCGTATATTTGTATGTTCATAAAATGCCAGAAAATGTCCCCTGCATTCCAGGATGATGGAGTGTCCAGCATCATCCTGGATCTCCCCTACCTGCCCCACAGCCCTGGCTTCCCCACTAAAGTTTAGGAAGTTTGAGAAAGGAGACCTCCTCATCCCCACCTGGGGGATAAACCATGGCTCTGTGTGTGAGAAGGCCGGAGGCACCGGATAGCAGGTAGGAAGGGACTACAGCAGACTGGATGCCTTGATGACTCCAGAAGAAGTCAGTATGCAGTCGGCAGGGGGATAAAATGTTGAAATAAAAAAAAAAATTCTCAAGGGAAATTATAGTAGTGGATAAGGTCAGAAGGGTGGAGGAAAGTGGGGAGTAATTAAAGGGGACATTCTTGAAACAACTAAATCATGCTTGATATCAATCACCATGGGTAACAAATGCAAGGGATAAATTAATTCTCTAAGGAGTTGAGGGAGTTGGTGAGGGCAACAAAAATGGCCTTCACTAACTAGAAGAAGCACCAAGGGGATGAGGAATGGAATGAGTACCAAAACAATATGAATGAGGCCAAGAAGGTGGTAAGGGGCACAAAGACAGACATAGAGCTACAAATTGCAGAAGGGGTCAAGGGACAGAAGAAATGGTCCTTCCAGTTCATCAGGGAAAAAGGGAAGATGATGGGGGGGATCTGTTAGGCCAGCAGCAGGGAGAGTTAATAGAGGAGGATGAGCAGAAAGCAACCATTATGAATGACTACTTCTGCTCAGCAGTCATGGTGAAGAACAGCAGGACTCTACCAGAAAGTAGAATTAAGGCAGCAGCAAGGGGGATTCAGGAAATGAGGAGGGTAGTAATTTAGGTAGAAAGAGTAAGAAAAGGACTTGCTGTCTGAAAGTAGATAAAGCACAGGAACCAGATGAGGTACACCTGAAAGTGCTCAGGAACTGGTGTCAGAATTGGCTTAGTCTGAGGAAGGGTTATTCAATAACTTGCTGCAGTCTAGGGTATTTCTGATAAATTGGAAGATAGAGGATGTGGTCCCCCTCTACAAGGGAGTGGATAGGGAGAGTCCAGGAAATTACAGACCAGTCAGTCTTACTTCCATTGTAGGTAAACTGATGGAGACACTAGTCAAGGAAGACCTGGTGACCTACCTAGAAAGCATTAGGCTCCAGGATAGTAAACAGAATGAGTTTGTGGCAGGGAGGTCTTGTCAAGGGACCGGGAGTCATCATAACTGACTCTCTCAAACAAACCAGTCATGGGATAGTCATAAGGCAATTCTGGGGGTGGGAGTGGAAAGAAGTAGGCTGCTGGTTAACTAGGATCTGCAGCTTATCCAGTAGGTTGGGAAATGAGCAGACTGGGTGGGCCAAGCGGTCCTTATCTGCCGTCAAATTCTATGTTTCTATGTAATGTAATAAGACCCCCACTCTCCTGCCTCCCCACCTCACCTTCCCTCAGTTCATTATTACATAATTAATTATGCAATTCTTCAGTTCTAAATTGTTTAAGCATCTATCACTTTTTGCTTAGCCCTTTGTTTTTAAACTGTTTTGTAATTCATTGTTTGCTATGTATTATTGTTTGCTGTTTTGCACTAAAGCACTCCCTTGTATGCTTCCTTTTGTACTTATGCTGTAGTAGTAACATTTTTATTTAGCAGCATGAATAGGGCAATTCACATTGAGCATAAGCTCATTTACAAGGGATACCCCTTTAGCATTATCCTGGCTATAGAGGAAAAATGGCACAATATTTAATTACAGAACTAATAATATTTCTCACAAATAACAAGCAAACAGTTATACCAACATGAAGAAAATTACATAGTACTATATAAAATGTGTACATACATTGAACTGAACAATTCAGTGAATGTGTTGATACCTTATAAAGGCAATCAAAATACATTCACATTGGTATGTAAAAAGTTAACCAACTCCAAGACTGGGGTAGAAAACTTGTGATACTGTGGCTTATAAAACACAACATCATATTATTCTGTAGTCTCAAATTTTAGGTATTATATTCCAAATTTGGGGGGCCCATATGATAGATAGAAGATCATCCTACATTTGTTATTGTTAGAGGGACATCAAATTCAATGTTTGCTGATCTCAACCCAGGTTTAGGAGTTTTTATAAATGCATTGTTATATATATATATAGTCAGGGACTTTCTTTTTGTAACATTTAAACATCAGTCCTGTTATATGTAACTGTCTTCTCAGCTCTAAATGAAGACAGTTCAGCCCTTTGTGCAGAAAACAGTGGTAGATACAGTATGCCTTGGGGTGTCAAGGGCAAACCTGGCAAACCGATTCTATATTACATCTGCTTTTGCAATATCAGTCCTCGAGACCCCCATACAAAACATCCCCATAGTCAAAAATCAGGATGATCATTACATTGACCCCTTTTAATCCCAATTGTATGAGCAGATTTTTCCTTATTTTGTATAACATTCCCAATTTTTACCCCAAACGTTTTGTCATACTGTTAATATGTATATTTCATTTACACGTATTAGTAATCCAGAATTCTAGGTATTTGTATGCTTCAACCTTTTGCAAATTGGCACAATTCCCAGTGGCTATTTTCAACATGTCCTCACAACTTTGTCCCTTATTTCTCTGCTTAAGCAGCATTACTTTAGATTTATTAGTGTTTAGTACCAATTTATTTTCTGTAAAAAAAAAAAAAGAAAGTTGCAATGTTTCAAATGCCCTTTGAAGTACTGTATATCCTGTATTTGTTTTGTGCCTGTTCCCTTTGCATAAACAACTGTATCATCTGCATAAGAGGAAGCATACTTTGGGATCTTCAAATGAGAGTCTATTCTTGTACAGGTTAAATAACAATGGGCCTAGTATTGATACCTGTGGCACTCCTGATATTTTTTCTCTCAGTTTTAATTGAAAATGTTTTAGAAATACTTTTTGCCCACACCCTACTATACAATCCTGTAGCCAGTTTATAACTTCAGTTGACAGGCTCATGGTTGTTAGCCTATTCAATAATATTCTGTGATCTAATGAGTTGAAAGCATTTGACAGGAGTAGTATTGGTGCATACTAAGTGACAAAATGATTGATGGGCTTTTAATGAACCCCCCAGGATATGACGTAGCCCCCACCCCTAGTCAAATCCAGCTTCAATGGCGCAGGATATGACGTAGCCCCACCCCGTACGCCACATCCACTTCCGGCGGCACAGGAAATGACATAGCACCACCCTGTGTGCCAATGACGCAGTTCTGACTGCACCAGATGTTACGTAGTGTTCCAACCCCTGATACAATGCACCCCCTTTTCTGGCATGGGGCTATGACGTGCTTATGGGTTGGGCAGATTTGGGCTTGTTCAGGCTTGTCAGGGCTTGTCAGAGGGTCCAAGCCAGACTTGATGTTGGTAAAGCCGCACACCATTGAGTAGCCATAGTCTGCCAGCACCATGTTTTGCTCATGTATGTGCAGAGTTCCTGAGGAGAGCAGCAATGAGGATAACAATGATTCAGCCACTGGATGTGCTATGATGGATGAACCTAGCCGATGTTATCCTACACCTTCTGCTAGTGTCACACCAGAGGAGCTCAATTTGGTGGACTCTGGTATGCCCGATTTGATAGAACAATTCATGAACCTCCATTTGCAAGATACTCATGAGCTTGTTAATATAGATGAGCAGCAGGGAGAGCCAGATGTGCTGGACACTGAGAAATGCTCTGATGAAAAGTCTGCTGAGACTGGGGCTGCGAGTTATGCATCACCTGAAAAGTCTATCATGCTGGGCCTGGTTAAGGGCATTTTAATACAACTACTGCAAGAATTGATGGCACAGGACTTGAAGATAAAGTGTGAGGGCTGTGCAATTGACCACCCATCACAGCTAAGACATAGCTGTATATACGGGCCTAAGGAGGGGTACTGGGAGCTTGTTTTTCCTGAACTCTGTGAGAGATTGCACCCCTCGACGGATCAAGCTACTAGTGGAATCTACAGCTTGGAAGCTTGGGTGCACAGCATCCTATTTTGATACAATACAAGCTGTTAATGATGCATTGACAGAATTTAAAGCATTGCCTAGTATTGCTAAAGGCCTTGATGAACTGTATGACCAGTTGAGTATAACACTACAGAAAGCTGTTGAAGAAGCTGTTTCTTCAGGAAGTCGTAAAAAATATTTTAAAAGCCTTCTGCAAAAAGGAAGCCCTGTGCCCTATTACATGTACTTGTATGATATTGGAAGTTCTGATGAGGAACACATGGCTACGTGGTGAGAGCCATTAAGATGGGTAACCTGTGGGGAAACCACCAAAGAAACTTTGAAAAGCAGAAAATGAAAAATATTTTACAGACATTGATAACCATACAAATTCCAGACTTTGCTACTCACCACCAATGCAGTCCCATAAATGGTGATAAACTTTGGTTTATCCAGATTTTGATGAATGACATTAAAAAAGACTCACATTGGTGTGAAATAATGAAAATGACTGTGCGTATAAACAATAATGTGTTAGAAACTGTTCAAAATGTGCTACCACTAATATTTGAAAAACAGGAGTCTGTTTCTCAGGGTCGTGTATTGGTAGCTATGGCCTACAGCATTGAGATCTGCTGTTCTATTTTAAAATGTCAAAGACAGCAAGATGTTAGAGAAGTGATTGAATTTACATCATATTTTCTTGTAACGCAGCAAAACAAGGCCTGCCTTTTCCTGTTGTGATGTTTTATACTATCATATAGTGTAATTTTAGCACAGCTGCTATCGCGTGTTTTGTGTTGTTATATAATGTGCGTGTACAATGTGTGTGCTTTCATAATAAAAATATTAAGACTGGAAAAACGCCTGTGTCTTATTTGTGTTGTTTAAGAAAAGCATGGCTAAGAAAGCCTTGAAAAAATTTACTATGATCCTATTTTGCCTGGTAGCTTAGGAGTGTGCTCAAAGACTACATGACGCTGCAAATCAAGAGAAAGCTTACCCGCACACAAATAACACAATGGTTGTCATTACAAGATGCCTACACTATGCACAAGCCTGCAAGGAAATGATTTCTTAGAAACAGGGTAGTTGTTAACAACACTGATGCACAATGGCAAGTCGATTTGGTGGAGATGAGTAGCCTTTCCAAAGAAAATGACAGATTCCGGTTTATTCTGACAGTTATTGATGTTCTGTCAAAATATGCATGGACTAAAGTGTTAAAAAATAAATCAGGAACAGAGGTGACAGAGGCTTTCAAAATGATACCACGAGAGGGCCGCAAGCCTGAAAAATTACAAACAGATGAAGGGACTGAATTTCTTAATGCTAAATTTCAATTATTTTTAAAATCACAAAGCATACACCATTTTACAACATCAAATGATGTTAAGGCATGCATTGTAGAAAGATTTAACCGCACATTGAAAACAAAAATGTGGAGATATTTTACAGCATTTAATACATATAGGTACATAGATGTCATACAATCTTTAACAAGGTCCTACAATTATAGTTATCACCGGTCCATCAAAATGAGGCCTGTCGATGTAACAAATGACAATTCTTTAATTACCTGGAAAAATCTATATAAAGATCTTGCACCCAAAAGTGAAAAGACCTTTCAAATTTCATGTGGGTGATCACGTGCATGTTTCTAGAGTTAAGAAAACATTTGAAAAAGGTTATGAACAAAACTTTACCAGCGAGATATTCATTATTTCTGAATGTATACCTAAGCCTATACCAGTGTACAAATTAAAAGATTATGATGGTGATGAAATAAGAGGTACATTTTATGATCAAGAATTGGTAAAAGTCGCAGACACAACAAACCGTGTATACAGGGTGGAGAAAATAGTCTCACAGAAAATACAAGGGAATAAACAATTTGTTTTAGTGAAATGGCTCAGCTGGCCATCAAAATTTAACAGTTGGATAGAATCCAAACAGCTGAGAGATTTAAAATTATAAAGATGCATTCATGTTTACATGATGGCAGTTGCGTGAAGACGTTAGTGGTAAAACAATGTCTGAGAATGGTTTTATGTTACATTGCCCAGCAATGCCTTCTTTGAAATGTTTCCCAACAACACAATATCGGATTATACTGTGAAACTAGCAAACCTATCAATTTTGTGGGTTTATGGGAAGTTGGTCTGTCGGAAATACAGTACCCAAGGACTGGGACAATATTACATCACACGATGGGAAATTTCATGCTGGTGAAACTTCTAGGCCTATATTAACATTATCGATCCCCAGAGGTTATTATCAAATGTTGAAGATGTCACAGCAGCCATCAATGAGACACTGAAAGCACAAAGCTAGAATTGTGGCTAGAATATGACAGTCAGGACGGAAAATAAAATTCCACAACATTAGTGGTAGATCTTTCATAGCTACATAATAATCTTGCTCGTATTTGGGGTACCACCTGGCATCCCACAAGTGCAGTCAAGCATTGTACCATATTATGCAGACATCAATGGGCTTTTATACACTGTTTGTATATTCAGATATTGTTGAGCACCAAAGAGTCGGAGACAGCCATGTCCCCCTACTTAGTTGTGTGAAAATATCTGGTAAGAATAATGACATCATAACTATCTGCTATGATAAGCCAGATTATATACCAATCAGCAAACATCAGTTTGACACTATTACTACTGTAATAAAGAATGATCAAGACAAAAATGTGTTATTCTTGTTTGGCAAAGTGATCGTGAAGCTTCATTTTCGCCCTGTTAAGGAGCCTTCTGAATGCCTACAATGTCTACAGAGGTTGTACAGTGACCCTAACCTTTATGTGGCTATTACAAAGCACAGGCTGGTCATGGCTTGTCTGGTTTCATGGAGCCCTGTTATGTATGGTGGGCATAGGCGGTATATTTAGAGGCTTATTTAGAAAAGCTATTCCACTATTACAAAAAGGTTTCCAGATAGTGAAACCCCACCTTAAATCAGCAGCTAAAAATATTGTGAAAGATGTAGTGGGGAATGTTGTGAGTTCCTTTACAACACATGATTCAGAAAAGCCACAAGATGGGGCAGGAATGGTTGCTTACAAGAGAACCAATAAGAAAAGGAGAATAGCCCTCCCAGGGATCCATGAAAGCACTATTAAAAGGCTGCGTGTTCAAAAGAAAAGAACAGTTGTGAAACATAAGCACCAGGAGAGAAAACAGCGTAAAAGCAACAGACAAAGGGACTTATTTTAAATCATGTCTCTGGTACACTGCATGTCTCAAGAATGTGGAAAATCAGAACTAGACCTCTTCATGTTACCACTGACCCAAACCAGTATAGAGAAAAACCTTTATGTCGAAATCCCACCCTTGTCAGCCTTAAGTGATTGCGCCCCTCTGGAGTTTTATGTGGAGGGTAATGGTGAAGACTACGTTGATCTAAACAACACCTTGTTATACCTTTTTGCAAGATCACTAAGGCTGATGGTAGTGACACTGATGATCCAGCTAGAGTGAGCTTAATTAATTACCCTTTAGCAACAATCTTTAGCCAGGTGGATATAGTGGTGGGTGATCGCCCACCTGATAAAGTAATAATAGTTACCCTACAGAGCAATTATTGAATCACTGCTCAATTACAGCGAAGACACCTGTCTACACAATTTTCATCTGGATTATTTTATAAAGATACACCAGGACAGCATGAAAATACAGCTCTTAATGGGCCCAATGAGGGTTTTAAAAGAGCAGCTTCACAGCAGGCAGTCACATGGTAGAACTGGCTGAACTGATTCAATGAGACCTTTTTTTCCAGGAAAATTGCTTTGAATGGAGTAGATGTTAAAATTAAACTTGTTCGTAACAAGAATGAATTTTAATAAGCGGTGATGCAAATGAAGAATATAAATTACAAATAAAGCGCATCTCTATATGTAAAAAGGGTAAAAATGTCACCAGCTGTACATATTGGCCATGCTCAGGCTTTACAGTCTGCTAATGCAAAGTACCCTATTGATCGTGTTAGCATGAAAGTGTTCAGTATAGCAGGTGGGAGCCGTGTATGTAACCAAGATAATCTGTTTCTGGGTCAGATACCTGAATTATTGGTACTGGGCTTTGTAGATAATGATGCTTTCAGTGGTGTGTTTAATAAAAACCCATTCAATTTTAAGCATTTTAACATTAACTTTATAGCCCTCTATGTGGATGGTGAACAAGTCCCTGCTAAACCACTGCAGCCTAACTTACAAGTGGTAATGCTGTCAGAGAATATCAGTCTGATCACATGAGTAGAAAACATATGAAAGACAGCCCTCTGCTGATGAGACTCGTGTAGGTTTTGTCAGGGGTACACACTTTTGCTTTTGTTCTAAGCCCTGACCAAGACTGTGAGTGACCATTATTCGCTAATCCGCCAGGCAACCTGAGAGCTGAAATAGGTTTGCTGACCCACTACCAGCTACAGTGAATATGATGGTGTATGCTGTTTTGATAATGTTGTGAGATTAATCAAAGATGAAATGTTGTGTTTGACTTTAATTAAACATGAATACTCAACAACTGGACACATTCTCACAACAACTCTTCTACCAGAAATAGCTTTTGAGGGTCTTGCAAGTGATCAACTACCTTCAGAGAGACTTGACATGCCAGCCTCTTTAGTTGTGAATACACAGCCCCAGTCTATGCCTGTGAACATTGGTTAGCTATTTGTTACCTGACCATACCACTGGGAAATTTTACTCTTATGGATTCCTCCAGACTTTAAATTTTTCCACTATCAATTGTTACGTTTTTCAGGAAAAATGTGAGAGAAACACTGTTTAACTCTAAACAGGTTCAAGATGTAACATCTATGACCTGTGGACACCATTGTATATTTTTCTTACATCATAGATGCAAAAGTGTATCCTTTAATGATGTGATTAGTCTGTATTCTGATAATTTAATAATGAATGATCAGAAAGTTTATAAATTTGTCAAGCAATGTAGAATTGTTAGAAGGCTGAAGCCTTCTTTTTCTTTAAGCCCGCAGACAGTAATTTCATGTTATGATTATAACCAGCGATATTACTGTTGATAGATCCACGAGTAATGCATGCTGTATTTTCTAGACAACATTGTAGTTTGCTTTTATAGTGTATAATTAATAAGGGTTCTGTTATGAGGAGACAATAAATGCAACCATTTGTGAATTGCATCAGAGTGTTTGTTTATTTTTACAATATGATAAAATAAAAAACAGCATGTAGTTAAATTAATAAAATGTACAAAAACACACAATTAGGAGAACGGTGTAGGACATAGCATAGGTGTTAAAACATTAACCATTGTGGTTTCTTAAAAGGGGTTTTTCTTATCCTTGTCACCGGTGATGCTGTGCGGGATCAGATGCTGTCATGTAGCAAGTATCTGTCAGAACCTCTGACAGCTGTTTTAGAACTCTGAATCAAATATCTGTTCTGTATGTTGGTACCACTGATTCAGGAGCATTAATTTCTGCTAAAGCATTAATAAATTATCCCACCCAGGTTTTTAGCATCAGTTGTATATCTTTGCGAATAACAGCTCTGACTAAATCATATATGAGACCTCTAATGGGCACACCATGATATATAAATTCACCATGATCATTCCAATCTGTAACACCAGCAGACTTTTTTGTTTTAACAACATTTCAGTGTTTCGAACATGCACAGAAACACCTTGTAATATGTCACTGTATATGTCATCAGTGCTTGAGTAGCGATGTGTTGTCATCTGTGACTGCATTAGCGCATAATGGTGTCAATGATAATGACAAGTTTGCAACATCCTTTTCACCGGCATACAACTGTGAGATAGCATTGTAGCACATTCCATATGCTGGCCTTCTCATATTCAGAGAGGTCAGTCCTTTGAAGAAAACCTGCATCTCAGCATCCAGCTGGCATTCCACACTCTTTCTTGGTAGTTCTTCAGGGGGTGGTTGACCTCTTAGCATGTCCAGCTGATGTTTAGGTACCAAATACATTTTTTGTGCATAAGCCATGCCTGTCTCATCTGCTTGATAGAAGGCTGGTTAAAAATGGTATAGCCACACTGAGCAAGGTGCCTATAAAACCCCCAGACTGTGTTACAAGATGCTTCTTATGTTTAACAGACAGCTCTTTATTACTTAATTTTTTAACAATATTGCATCTCCTCTTTAGCTTCCTAATCTGATGAGTTGTGAGAGGTATATTCCCTTTAATAGCGTTGAGTGCCACCTCTGTAATTGCTGCCATTAAATCATCAGAGGCTGAACAGAGAATAGCTTTTCGCTGTTGTGGTGGCTCTTCACCAGCAGCTTAAGCACTGCAAGGTTTCTTTTCAGATGTGCTGACATGTCCCAGGACTATGACTATCTGGCTACAATGAACAAATGGGGCAGTTCTTATTTTTGTGGTGCATTCTGTTTCATGATGTATGCAACAGGTAAAGCAGGCGGAAACAAACTAGACCTTAAGTGGTATGATTCCGGTGTAGTGGGTTTTAAATCCACCAGAAGATAACCATAGGCCTCATGGGTAGCATCTTCAAAGACCTCTTCAAAAAATCTGGTCTTTCCAGGATACATCTGGCGAGCCAGTGTACTGACCTGTAGCTTATCTCTGGGATTTTTAAATAAAACTATATAATTAGCATTTAAATTTATGGTCCTGCTTTTTTAACCCTGGACAAACAAATTTTGTGTGACATACAGGATACTAACATTTCTGTGGTGGCAGTACTGTGTGAAACATTTCTGAATTTCACAGTTTTCAGATGCTGTTTCCATTAAGTCATCTACAATTAAAAGATTTACTTTTTGAGGTGGTAATAATTCATCATCTTGTAGAGTGCTAGGAATACCTTCTATAAATCTCAGCTGAGAAATTTACTACACAATTCTGTATACAAAGGTTTGCCAACAGCTATAACACCAGACAATATTTTCTGAAATCTTGTTAAAGCACTGAGACCAGCTTCCAACATGCTTTTAATAAAATAACTTTTCTCACAGTTTGATGGTCCAGCCAAAATACAGGAAAAGGTGCTGCAAACATATATCCATACCACACTCATATCAGAAGCTATAAGGCAACATAAACCCTCAGTCAAAACCCTTTTGTTGTAGACAACCCTGAAGGTTTTCTTTTCTGGCCTGTTTTCAATAGTGATGCTCTTTTGTTTCTCACAATTTTATCAGTCCAATAGTAACTGATTGTACCCCAACACCTTCATCTGCACCACCGTCCTTGACAAAATGCTGTACTAGTGATTTGAGACAGCTGTAGTTAACCTTTTCACTATTAGCCATGTTTAGTGTTATGCCTTTTGCCTTCATGCAAATTTTACCATTGGTCAGTTTGTATCCATAGGTTTTAGGACCACCAGACACAAACTCCACAATGTGTTCACCATGTGGTAATTCACTTGTCAGATCACCCAAATAGTCACCCAGTGGTGGATCCCAGTCACCCGGTCTGCTGACAAATATGACCGAGTCTGTATCATGATATAAACAGCGGTTCTGCAGGCTTTCAAGTAAACTGTACAATTTAAGTCGAGCATAAGCTGTGTTAAAGGCAGCAATTACAACATTAATGTTGGTAGTGTTTGCGTAGTGATTTTTCAGTGTATTTCCATTGTACTGAGGCTGTATCATCATTGATGAAATACAGACTAGATACATGGTAGCGATCCGTGAAAAGTACTGAAAAGAGTTCTTCAGCATCCTTGACAAGCGCTGTGTTCAAGTTGAATTGACTGTGCATTTTCCCCACAAAGAATTCAAAAGCAACTTTGAAATCTGTCTTTGTGCTGGGGTTTGCTATAGTTTTCTGCTTCTAAAACAACACCTTCCTTAGCATAGTACTGCCTGGATGGGCGTTTTACGCTCTACATCAGATGTACCTAATTTGGATACCCTGAAGCTTCCTGTTTCCCTTTAGGTGTAATTTAATATAGTCTGTAAAAAGACTGTCTGACCTGTCTTGGTAGTGCCAGACTTCATACACCTTGGCCACCTTATAACCTTTCTCTAAAGCCAGCTTTAGCTCTTCAGTACACCATGTGCCCTCCAGAGATCATTGTTCATCTGAATGGATACATGGTTGTGACTGCTGAACTGTCTCAGCACATGTGCGACACAGTGTAAACACTAACTTTCCACATATCCTGCTGGGCAGAACAGGCAAAGAGAGACCATAGGGCGGATACACTTTAGCTTTTATAATCCCAAAATATTGCCTGAGATCCTTGAAATTGTCATATATAACCACTGGGTGCCTTATGGGGTATGTCTTGATCTTGTTCACATAGGGATACAAACTGGTAAAATCATAATAATGGATTTTCTCACCAGGCTGTGCACTGCAATATAAACGCAGAGCATGTGTACGCCCTCCATAAAGTGATTCATGGGGATCCATGGGCTCAGGAAAATCAGCTACTTTCAAAAAGGCCTGCAACTGAGGATTCTTACACACCAGCTGTTTCCATTCATGCTCCCACATAACCCTTACATTCATACCCTTTTCATGCCTGAGAAAGTTGAATTTCTTGATAGTCATGTAATATAGGTGTTTGTAGGTTGTGCCAAGCATTGGGTTAAACAAATCTTCAAAGAACATTCCCTGCAGCCATGATAAAAAGCAACCTAAAAACTCAAATGCTGTAGGGACACCGTCTATTACAACATAACCATCAAGAAAGTAATTACCCACCTGCACCTCGCCACCATTCAAAGCATGCTGTATGGAAATATTTTCTTGTTTACTTATGTACATAAGCCACTGTATGGCAGGTGTGGAGTAACCCTTGCACTGGCGGTGATAGTTGTCGTGGTATAATCCCATGGTGTCTGGCTCTAAAAATTTAAATCGATACATGGTACCATACTGATGCTATAGTGATGTACTGAAAGGGTCAATTGCCCCTCTCTTCTGCAATGTCTTGAAACATTTCCTCTACACCATCTTGAAACATTTCACATGCTTGTTTTAGAATCTCTACATCTGACTTGCAGTAGCGGTGCAATTCCTTTTAAAATGAAATATATCTTTTATGCAATTCATGCCACTCCAAAACTGTTTTTTCATCTGCCATCATGTAATCTATACCAAAATCTTTGGGGTCAGCATAGGCCCTACATAATTTTGATTTTCTGGTTTGTTAAAAAAAAGTGTGGAAAGAACCCTTTACTCCTTCTAAAGCCCAACGCATGTGGCATAGCAGCTAGTCTCATAGGTAGGAAATTTAAACTGTCAATAGAACAGATTTTTAGCCATGTTACAGTTACAGACATCAGTTTACTTCCCCGAGTCAGTAACTTCACCTTCATTTTCTCTTTTACAAGCTGGTTTAAGATGAAGTGACTGTCATACCCCTTTGCATTATGAGCTATAAAGTGCCCTTAAACCCTTTTGAATAAACTTTTTCACAAACTGTCAACACAGTCAGTGCCTTCAAATTCCACCTGTGACCTCTTTCGATGGCGTAGATATAATTAGGAATATGTCTAGAGTCACCAGCACTGACATCTTGCATGCATTCAAAATCATAAAATATATAGCTGCTTGAACATGGCGGTGTCTTTAATGGCTGAATATAGCATAAGTGGGGTTCAAAGGGTGTACATCTGTAAGACAGTTATGACACACTTTGGCTGAAAGCAAATATGTACGCCCTCCTTAGGTTTTCCACATGATTTGCATACTTTAGTTAAATGACAATTGGGGAATGTCAATTTATGCTGCCTGTAACAGTCTGTGGAGTTACAGTGTTTATTGCAATCAGGGCACTGTACCACCTCACTTTGCACTTCACTGCAGCCAAAGGATTTGCATGCATGGCACATGTTAGGGCATGTGTGCAAACCTTTGTGTGCAAAAAAGGCATGATAATGCTCACACACATTTCTGGCACCAAAAAAGCCTTTAAGATTTTTAATACCATAATAATGTTTTCATGTAAAAGCATAAAAACAGTATTAGCCCGTTTATTAGGAGAACTCACAAACTTCTGCCATACACCAGCTTTGTTCATAAAGTAAACAAAGATGGTCACATTTAGCTCTGTCTCAAATAGGTGTATGTGGCTCAAATCTACAAGTGTGTGTTCTGACAAGCCTACCCTGTTGTGTAAATCTTTAGCTTTTGCTAATATCTGACATCATCTAATTGCTTGTGTGTAAGCAATTAAACTAGCAACAAAGCATGATGCGTTACTTTGATTTACAATATTAACTAGGTGTCTTGCTTTTTGCTTTACAATGTGGCTAGATAAGATGCTTCTGACATCTCTGAAATGCCCCACGCACATTTTCGCAGTACAACTGTCACAACCAGCATTAATGTCTCATTAGCACACACCTCCATCTTGCTGTTTAATAAATTGGCAATATGTTCTAAAAATTCATCTGCATTTAATTCATTGGGGTTCCGCCGTAACGAGTACACAGGATCATTTAAGCTATCACAACTCAGGTGTAGCTGTACAAAATCATTATTACCCAAAGTGGGCCTTATTCTGTCCAACAACTGTTGCACAGCTGTGTGGATTGCAGAATAGTATTGGTCTATGGAAGTTATTTGGTCTAGGTTAATGAAGTGAAACTGCTGGCGATACTCAGTACCATTAAAATTATTTCTGGGTACTTCATATTCATTTATTAATTCTAAATACACAGGCTCTGGTACATCATCTTCCCTCTCCTGTGGGACCCCCTGACTACACATGTCTTCTTCATCTTCTTCATGGTCTGTGGTACCACCGCCCCCTATATGCATGTGTTCAGGTGTGCTGTTTTGAGAAGTCCCCATACATTCCTCACAACTGGACAGTTCCATACAAATATCAGAATTATCACTCTGTGCACATTCACAGTTTTCACTCATACAACATGCTGTTCACAGTCACTATTTTCTTGGCACTCAGGAGACTGCTGGCTTGATAAACACACAAGACAATCATTCAAACAAGCACAAACACAACATGATGTGTAAGACCCAGATTCCCCATGATTATGTTGTCGTGGCTTGTGTCTGTGCCAAGGACTCTGCTGTTTTTTTCATTCTGCTACAGTCAACCAATATTTTTTTAGCCCTTCGAATTCTGCTGCTAATATACTGGCTTACTATATTATGCCTAGTGTTTCTGATGACCCGCCCTTGTTGAATAATTCTATTAATAATTTTATTACACTCATTTTGAATAGTACACATTTTTACACCTCCTACAGCTAATTTTTGAATTAGTTTCCTAGTGCCAACCATTTTTTGGTATACCAGTCACAGCTAACAGAATTATTTAAACTTGACTTTATGACTATGATTCTGCAAAGCTAAGCACCTTAATTGAGTTATTAGAAATTCCAAATATTAGATTGCAACCAGCGGATATCTGCACATATGAAGAGCCTGTCACAGGTATACCAAAAGGTTCTAAATTGTAACTATATGTATACACAAGTGTACCACTAGTTGGGCCTTTAACATGCGGTAACACTTTTTCAGGTATCAGTGTTCCAGGCGTAATTATAGGGTCAGCCTTACTGTCACACACAGCTGATGATTTAATGCACGGCTGCTCTGCAGTTATACTTTCAGGGGCACAGTCTAATGTAACAGGTGTTTGTGTTCGTATATTATTATGTGTGCAGCACCTCTTACCCCCAATCCCTGTACGACAACGGTGTTCACGTTTTGCACTTTTGTTGGTAGAAGGTGTATAGCCAACTCTTAAAGAAAAGCAAGAGTGGCCTGAAGAAAGTTTCAAAATGTCATTATTCTTTTGGGCTGCTGCTGTGGTTGCAGGCACTGTGTGTGGGGGTGGTCCAGCCTTGTCAATAGGGTGCTTTTTCTGTCTGGATAGCCTTGAATACGCATGATGCCTTCTTGCAGACTTTTGAAATACAGCTTCTATATGATTAAATTCGGTATCATCTAGTAACAAAAAATTAGAGAACATAAATATATCAGCACTATACATTGTATTGACTACATCCTGGATACAAACATGCAATATACCATCATATTAAATAGTTTGCTACAATGAGCCACATATAATTAAAACTATAAAATCAGAAAAATGATGTGGTTTAAAAACCATAGCCATGCCCAAAACTTCTTAACAAATATTGTACAAACACATGGCATTATATTAAATTTTTTGTTACAAGAAAGCATGCTAAATTTACAAAAAAAGAAAATATTTGCAAATACCACCACAGCAGCACCTTATCCATCTGCAGCACTATAAAAATAAGTAATTAGTTTTCAATTAATGCTCAACACTTTTAAAAACTTTAACACATACCTGTTGTTTTGTCTTCATTAATTGATGTTTTATTTTCAGATGTGGTCTCTGGCTGATCAGTTTCTATTTAAAAATCAAAGCAGTATATATGTCACCACTAACCAGATAGTATTTCCCAAGCATACTGTGTGTAGTCAAACAGCTATTACTTCTTTACACATTTAAAAACAGTATTTAGCTAGTTTTAGACTTTAGGAGATTTTTTCATCTGTCTACAAAGTGTAGGTGTCAATAAAACAGTTAGAGGGTTTAGAACCACGTGTAGATATTAATTTAAACAAATTAGCAAAACGTATATTAACAAACCTTTATATAATTGCTAACCTCGCAGTTGTCAATGAATTAAACTAAGACTCACAGTGCTGGAAAGTGGCTACAACACTATCAAATAAATTAATTACTATACAACACACCATAATGTAAGCAACACAGGCAGAAACTCCACTTAAGCGAATGTTCTCATGCAACACAGTTATAACAGGGCAGGGCAGAGGGGTATCATGATCTTGTCTGGACTTGTCCACATAATTAAGACATTGGTACATTTAATTGGACATACCGTATGATGTAATATGTGTGCCTGCAGAAGAGTTGCTTTGTATACACAGGGCCGGCAAACCTGAATTAGGAAAACATAGTTATAGTCTTATAAGCATGATTTTAAGCAATCAAAATATTAAAAACAATTAAAAAGAGCACTCACCAACAGCTCCTTGTGGGTCTTCTGAGTCTAGAACAAGATCATGAAAGCCAATCTGAGAAAACTGTTTTGCAAAATAATTTGCCATTTTAATGGCAAGATAACAGTACTTCAAAAGCTTACCAAAGGTTGCTTCAGAGTGGCCGAGACTGGTGCAGTCTAAAGCATCACCTTTTATACTGTCCAAGGGGCTGTGACATGCCCCAAGTAGTATACAGAGTGACGGCCTGTGTAACAAAGACCCGTGATGACAAAAACTCACTGATTAATAATCAATACATTTAAATACACAGGGTAGTGGGGGGTGGATGTCCTAGCTAATATGATGCTTTCATGCTTAAATGTTATTTTCTATAGATTAGAAACTTTATTTTATATGTCAAATAATAATTTAATTTAATC
This sequence comes from Neoceratodus forsteri, assembly GCA_016271365.2. Taxonomy (NCBI): domain Eukaryota; kingdom Metazoa; phylum Chordata; order Ceratodontiformes; family Ceratodontidae; genus Neoceratodus; species Neoceratodus forsteri. Next base: position 755,514,664 of record CM057451.1, read on the forward strand.
CTTGCTATATAACAATACCCATTCTTAGCTTAGGCTGACTATGACAGCTGATTTTCTGGAGCTGCTTAACTAAGTTAGATATGTCTGACACTCATTTTATCAGAGTATTTTGATAATATTTAACATGGTGTGTGTGTGTGTGTGTGTGTTTAACACCAAACTTCACTACAGCAAGGAACTCATTGTTTACCCCTTTCATTTTGTTTTAACGTGAGAAAAATATGGCTAGTTTTAAGGGCTTATATTATAACCATAAAAAGCCTTTTTATGTTATTGCTCTTTCTGTATACTTAATAACTTCATAGTGTTTTTAGCCACCATATCCGCTAGCTGCTATATCACTCTTCTTTTTTAAGGGTATGGAGTAAACACTGTGGGTCTCACACTAATGGGCCTAAATCATTAGCTAAAATTATGTATTACAGACTGCATCTCTGTTGAGCTGGAAAAAATTGCATTTCCTTAAAACTTTCCCAGGCGTATCAATCAGCTAACATTTTAAGGTTAGAAATGGCCTTTTGTTTTTGGGGCCATCTGTGATTTTCCATTTTAAAACAATGATATCAAACAAAAGATAAAAAATAGGTATCCAACTATTGAGCTGTAAATAAATAGCATTTTTCAGACACTTTCCCAGGTGTATCAATCAGCTATAGCATTTTAAGGTTAAAAAGGCCTTTTGTTTTTGGGTGGTGCCTTCTGTGGCTGCCCATTTTAGAAGAATGGTAACAGGCAAAAGTTAAAAAATTAAGTATCCAGCTATTGAGCCATAAGTAAATAGCATTTTTCCTAAACTTTCCCAAGCTTATCAAGCATTATCTTTTAACATTAGAAAATGTCTTTTATTTTTGGGGTGGTGCCTTCTGTGACTGCCCATTTCTGAAGAATGGTAAAAGACAAAAGTTAGAAAAATTAGGTATCTAGCTATTGAGCTGTAAGTAAATAGCATTTTCCTAAACTTTCCCAAGCTTATTGGCCATCATCTTTTAAGGTCAAACTCAGGCCACTGTGACCATTGCACAGAGACTGCGCATATACCATAATCATGAATTTCTGCTCGGAGCCTGAAACACACACATTTGCAAACCAGCCTCCAGCCCAGCAGCTTCTGTTCATTTCAGGTATCACAAAACAATATTTGATACAGGGATATGACTTTTGATAATCTGTAAGCATTTTGCAGCAGGCCAGAATTTTTGTAAACCAGTTTCAAGGGCATGATAACAGAAACAAAATAATTGTTTTTTTATGATGCAGGTGACATAAGTTTTAAAAGTATTGAGCATGTGGGAAGAGAATTCTTATTTGCAGAAAGAAGCACTGCTCCATTTACAAAATCAAACTAAAAATATAGGGTACAATTGAAACACTAAACCCCACTTTAGACTGACAAAAAGGAAAATAAATTATAAAACCAGTGAGGATAAACCAGCTGTTTAATTTCACTGTTACTATACTCACTCCCAAAATGTGAAAAACAGTATTTTAAAAATACATGCATTTACTACACAGCCTTTTTAATCAAATGTGGTAGTTTCACACAACCAGTGTTTTTGCTTTTTTATTTATTTATCCATTCACAGAAAATATACAGCAAGTCTAGTTTGGACCCTCTGACAAGCCCTGACAAGCCTGAACAAGCCCAAATCTGCCCAACCCATAAGTGCGTCATAGCCCCGTGCCAGAAAAGGGGGTGCATTGTATCAGGGGTTGGAACACTACGTAACATCTGGCGCAGTCAGAACTGCATCATTGGCACACAGGGTGGAGCTACGTCATTTCCTGTGCTGCCGGAAGTGGATGTGGCGTAGCAGGTGGGGTTACGTCATATCCTGCGCTGCCGGAAGTGGACATGACTTGGAGTGGGGGCTACGTCATATCCTGGGGGGTCATTAAAAGCCCATCAATCATTTTGTCACTTAGTATGCACCAATACTACTGACAGGTCTATAAATAGAGCACCCACCATAAGTCTGTCTTCTAGGGCTTGCTGTGTCCCCAACTACTTTCAATAATGCAGTCTGAGTGTTGTGTTTTTCTCTGAAACCTGATTGGTTTGGGCTGATTAAATTGTTTACATTCAAGAAAGCTTTCAGCTGAGTTGTAACTAATCTTTCAAGTATTTTGGATACAATCAGAAGTAGAGAAACTGGTCTGGTTTTATACAGTATTTCATTTTTAAGCCTGATTTGAATATGAGTATAACGTTTGTGTTTTCCAATCTTCAGAGTACTCACCAGTTTTTAATAAGAGACATGCTGAACAGAGTCGTAATCGGGTATGCAATAACAAGTGCAGCCTATGTTATGAGCTTACTAGGGATTCTATCCAAACCTATTGATTTAGCCTCATCTATTTAATAATTCAGTTATCACATCTCCCACCTCTGTTTCCCAAAATGTAAATGCTTTTATTAAGTTTGGATGATTTGAATTTGGGATGTTGTATACACATGTCATACTGAAGAGTTTGCCTTGCATGCCTCAGTGCTCATGTTAGTAAAAAGAAAGTCATTAAAACTATTAGACACTTCATTACCATTCACCAATGTCTCTCCCTTGATACTGAATGTTTTAGGAAATCCATTGGATCCCAGATTCTGCAGTGTATGCATTAACTTCCCAAAATTCTTCAGATTCAAATTGTTTTTATTATCAAATGCTTCTCTATAATAGCATGACTGCTTGTCTGATTTCTGTAAGATATATATTTCTAATCTCCCAAAAAGCATTTCAGTCCCTCTGCATATTACATTTATTTGCCTTTTCCATAATGTGTCCCTCTTATTTTTTAATCTTTGTAACTTGCTAACATACCATGGGGTATTATTGTATTTCACATACTGTTGCCTCAATGGAACATGTCTATCACACACCTTTAGGAACTCTGTTTGAAATTAATTCCATGCTTCTTTTATAGTAGGAATAAGACTTAATCTATACCAGTCAGTTGGGTCTATATCCTTCATAAAGGATATCAAAAAATTGTAAACATCCTCATGTACACTACCCTACCAGTCCACAGGCATGTTTCTTACTCCTAAGGCATACGATGCCCTGATGGTCACTGAAACTGTCAGCTAAGATGCCACTAATTGTATAATTTCCACTTTTCAAAGTAAATATTAAATCCAGAGTTGCAGATGCTAAAGCGTCCCTTGAGTTTTTCCTAGTGCAATCTTTGATTAATTGGGTTAGTCTTAAGTTAACACTTAAGTCATATAATTTGTGAGTGGTGTCAGTTTGTTTCAAATTAACATTATAATCACCCACAAGTTTCAATCTGTGGGTTAATCTATAGTTTCTAACAAGCACTGTACATTATTAAAATAGTCAGTTTTGTTTTTTGGGGGTTGCCATATCCCTAACAACAAAACTGGCTAAGCAAAAGGGAGTTTAAGCTCAACTGCTAGGATTTCAGTGGTCTCTGTTCCTAGTTTCAAATAATTTTTATTAGCCTCAAGCTGTTGCTTCCCATAAATAAGCTGGCCCCTGCTTTTTTGTTCCTATCCTTAGCCCATGTCTGATATCAAGATATACTTATCTGGGCTTCCATAATCTTGGAAGTGAGCAAAGTTGTTTTGACTATTAAAATGTCAGGCTTGTTTTTAACTGCCCACTCCCTTAAAGTATCCATTGTGTTTGTTAAACTTTTCACACTGAAGTGCACTATTGTAAATTTGTTTCTCTTTCAAATTTCTGTATTAGAAACTCCATTTCCATTTGCCCTTGGTTTGGGTGTATATCACCAAAGAGCAGGAAAAACATAACAAAAATCAATTTGGCACTACACTTTTTACCCAGTACAATATTTTTTAATAAATGCAGAAATATGTCTCTTTCCCTATGTTACTTTCCAAAGTTGGCTTCAACAATGGGGGAACAAGCTGTGCATTTTGATAAGCTACTAATTTGTCCAAGTCTCTACTCATGAAAGGTGGCAAAAGCTGAGGTTAAATAGATGAATTATAGGTATGCTTAGCCCTCAGTAGTCCAAATCTAATGTTCTCCCATCCCCAGGATACATAATTGTGTGAATTTGTATGCATAGAAGAAATTGCAAGGCATAACCCAATAATAAGGAATATGCAGATAAACTCATACGCTCACTTCTGCATGTTGCCTTTTGCTTATTTACCAGTTAGGTAATTACTACTCACTAAACACTCACTCTAACAAAGTATTTCTGAGGATTAGAATACAGGCATAAAAGTTTCCTTAAGAACTGAATTTATGTGCCAGCCTGCTGGCGTAAGCAGTAGTGCTACCAGTTGTGATACCAATGACCTAGATTTGGGAATTAGCTTGGAACATGGGAGGGTTGGCCAGGGGGTGGTGGATTGAGTGTACAGCAGACAGTTCTCCTGCTCTGGGGCAGGTGAGTTGCAGCACTCAGCAATAGTCCAATCCCTAGCATTGTTTGGGAGTTGGTGAGCCAGAAACCTCAAGAGAAGAGGATTGGAGGATAGGCAGATGATGTCCAACATAACAAGAACATCACTGCACATTTTATCCTCTGGGGTAACCCACAAGCAAAAAAAAAAAAACTCGACAGCACTGCAGCATATCACTCCCAGGCTGGCTCCTTCCCAGCTCTGAAGAGATGCCAAGCCATAGGAGGCAGTATAGTGCAGTGCTTTAAGGTTCTGAGCTGCAAACCTGGAGACCTGGGTTTGAATACCACAGCCCCCACTTGCACACTGTGTGACCCTGAGCAAGTCACTTAACTTCCTTGTGCTCCCAGGTCGCACCTGTAAACACACTTCAGCTTAGTGTGTGTCTCCTGGTTTTAAAAAAAAAAGCCTAAATCTCTGATGGGACCAAATGGTGGATCTCAGACTCTTTCCTTGGGGATCCCACTGTGAGGGATAAGTCAAGGGCTACCTGCCTAGGCAGCTTTCAGGTAGAGTGCTGGAGGGGATTGAGGGTTGCATGGCTGGGGGTAGACAAGGAGTAAATCTCCACCTTGCTTGGGAGCCTAAAAAAATAACTTGGAGCATGGCTAGCTGCCAAGCTATAAGCAGCAATTCTTGAGAGCTCTGAGAGAGAAGCATCAATTACTATCATAAACTATGTTTTCCTGGGGCTGAACTGAAGTCTCTACTACAGGAGTGGTAGCTCTTTTGATCCTGAGTAAAATTATATCTAATCGTACAACCAGATTTCAACTTTTAACAATATGGTCTGGGGACAAAAGTCTGCCACAGGAGGTGATGGAGGGAGTCCTAAGGAGCTGCGGCATGGGGTGAGCAAAGACTCTGCGGTATCCCAAGCAGCAGTGGACACACAACCATCCAATTAGGCCCTTCTGCAGGCCATTCAGCAAATCAATAAAAAAATTGAAGAATATGTCTTCAAAGTGCAAGTTCTTGATGTTTATGTGACCACTATTGAAACAGAGACTAAGGGGACAAGCAAGATAGCAGACCAAGCCCTGATATTTTCTGCAGGCTTAACTAAGGAAAACTCCCTGCTTAGGAAGTGCCTAGAACAACTTGAAAGTGGGGTATGGGTGTCCCACATCTGAATATTGGGGCTAGTGGAAGACATGGAGGGGTCAGAGCCATGATCAAGGGTGAAGCAATGGTTACTTGATAACCTGCAGCTGAATGAAGACATTACAGTGCTGAAAACCTACTGAATTACCCCATGAGGAGCACGGCAGCAGGAGTCTACAGGAGATCCATTGCTAAGGACACTGCTGGTGGTACTGGGTTAATTGGTGGAAAGAGATGCAGTACTTCAAGCTGTGAAACAAAAAGGGCCCTTTGCTTGGCAGGAAAGATCTATTCATATTTTCTCAGTTTTGAAACCCATATGAAGCGTGAAAGTTTTGATGGTATCCGGGCATGCCTCAGGCAACTGGGAATGCATCATTTCATGCTGTTTCCCACCAGCTTGAAAGGTATATATGGTGGGAGAGTCTATCAGTTCACTGATCCAGTGGAGGCAACTAAACTGACTGATAAAATTCTACGAGATTTCTCAGCGACAGAGCATGCTGAGTCTGGTTCTGATGAGGCAGATTAAGCTAAAACCCATTACTAAAATCCCTAGGAAGGGGAATATATGTCAAGGGGAGGACTAGGGTATGGAGATAAAAGTGCTTTGGATCTTTAACATTAATTCTGGTTATGGTCACTTTTGGTTGGTGTTGACCCTTTCAATATGTTGGTTAATGTGCCACACGAGATTTAAAATGGCACCATGGTGATGTCCTAAGTCTTCCCTTTCGAGATTCCCCTCACCACGTGGTAACTACAGCAGCGCTTTCCTGAGCCAGTTTGGACTGTTGAAATTGCTGGCGAAATGTGACTGATAATATTCCTTTGGGTCAGGTTACTTGGACATTTTGTGTTCTGACTCTCTAGGTCATCTGACTGTTTATTGAAATGAAAAATGTGAAATAATAAATACATTTCCATACATTACTGATAAAAGTAGTTGTGAGTTAATACTTTTTGCCTATAATATACGAGGAGTACAAAGACAGGGCAGATATTATCTTGGGTGGTACCTAACTGTGTACGTACTTGGTTAAAAAGTTTGTTCCGGTCAAAAGAATTAACCTCAATGTTTAGCTTAACATGTATAGCCTTAACTGCAAGTTTATAAATTCCCAACTACTTCTCTAAATTTGGGTTTTTCAAAGTTGCAATTGAAGGTTTTTAATAATTAATTTTATATAAGGGGGAGGTTTTACCCCTCAGAGGATGTAATATGCTGTTTTTGTAGATGTAATCACTCCCTGCTCATGGCAACACATAGCCTAATCATTGTTCGGTCCTTTCTTAGAATACTGGATACCCCACCATGCTGTAACATGTGCAGAGTCGTATTGTATCCTAACTGTGAAAATGTTGTACTGATAGTCTGTTCTGTCAGTCTGGTGGAATGTCTGTATTGTTTTTGCAAAAAACTAATAAAATATACGTCAAAAAAAGAACTTAATTCATATTGTCAGTAACTAAGAGAATTATGAATTTCACACTTAACAGTTCCTGGTAGAAACAACACTGCAATCCTTTGAATCTAAAGCAGCTTCAGAGTAAAAAGTCTGCTCGTTATCATCAAATGACACATCATGCAAATCGGTAGTAAAATAATATTAAAACAAACTAAAAATATTGATAAATAAAAGAATAGAATTTTTTTTTATAAGGCCTCACCATGGCCACCCCCACCCAGGTGGACAGACACATGATGACTAAAGCCACTCCTGCATGAGACACTTATGCATATAGCTATTCCAGGGGCAACTGCTTGAGCAGCTGCACCTTTGTAGTGGCTCTGCCCACCCCCAATAATGCCACTGGCCCTGCTCAATGCCTGGTAGCACCCTGCAGCTTACTAGGACCAGATGGAGAACATTTGCAGGGTCCAGGCATTAGTTGCTGCACTGGGGATTCAGGACTGCACTCCAGTCTCACAGTAGGCAGCTTTTGAAGATAAACAGTCTGTGTAAACAGCAGCATGGTTAAAACAGTTTGTAGAAAATGATAACTAGCAAAGTTCATGGTCACATATGCAACTGGCAGAGAAGTTAAAGATGTATTTCAACTGCTGGAGTGGCTGCACCTTTGTAGTGGCTCTGCCCACCCCCAATGATATCACTGGCCCTGCTACATGCCTGGTAGCCCCCCCTCCAACTTACTAAGACTAGGTAGAAGTCATTCAGGATCCAGGCATCAGTTGCTGAATTGGGGATTCCGAACTGCTCTCAGGTCCCATGGTAGGTAGCTTCTGAGGGTAAACAGTCTGTGCAAAAAGGAAAACAGCAGCAGGTTGAAAGCCATTTGTAGAAAATGTTATCTAGCATAGTCCGGGTCACAGATGTAACTGGCAGATATGTTAAAGCCATTGATGTTTATCCCTTTTTGTTATGTACCACTTCAAATGTCTACAATAAATTGATTGTACAGTACCTTCCACTAACATAACCCCCAATGAAGACCTTGTGTAGGGGCTCTAGTTAGCATTCCTGTTCTGTTTAGTGCTCACCAGTTTAAATTCTGTATACTGTATTTCAATCCTGACTTCCTTCATCGGGGCCTTTGAGTGCAGAGTACCAGCTGTTCATGTTTGTATCAGAGGTTGGCTAACTCAGTCTGCATCAGCATACCTTTCTTCTTGAATGTGATTTTTTTTGTGTCTTTGTCAATGCAAGAAGGCCTACAGCAAGGCAACAAGAATGTCGGGGTGCATGGGGTGGGGTTTCAGTAGTAGAAGGAAGGAGGTAATATTGCTACTACATGTGTCACCGGTGAGGCCCCATCTGGAGTACTGTATCCGGTTTTGGAGTCAACTCCTCAGAAAAGACAGGGATAGACTAGAGTCAGTGCAGCACTGGGTCACCACAATGATTCAGTGCCAGCAGGGCAGAGGGCTAGAGGTTCCGAACATGAATTCACTTGGGACCAGAAGGGAGAGGAGTGACATCACTGAGTCCTTAAAGTTCCTAAGAGGAATAAACAAGGTGATCTATTTGGTCCTATTTAATTGGAATCATAGGCCAGCAACAAGAGGGCATGAATGGAATCTGGTGGGAGGGAAGTTCAGGAGGGACCCAAAGACATTTTTCTTCCCACCTGTTTATCCCACCCTGTTACTTATTTGTGGTAATCATCCTTTTCAGTGGGTCCATGGGACTCGAACCGGCTCTGCATCCCTTTCTCTGCTGCAGTATGGAACTCTAACCACTTAGCCAACACTGCCATAACATGATGCTGGTCGTTAAGTATTATAGCACTTACAAATGAAGCTATTACTGCTCCCCCTTCTGGCCACCTCCATGATGGCCTGCTGTTGGTGTCAGATTTTTGTTCCTCAGTGCTTGCCACCAATCAGCAACATTTATCGTCCTTTACTCATCTCCACAGACCCATTGGGCCTCCCCCTACTGTGGTTAGATATGAATTAACTCCCCTGGGCCCACCTCTCCTTGCCCTCCTCTCCAACCCGAATGTCACCTGCTTGGCCTCTTCCTATACTACCTCACCTTCTCATCCACACCCTGGCTCCCACCTCTCTGCCATTTTTTCTCCCTTCTACTCCTTGCTGGTGACATCGAAAGTAACCCAGGCCCTATAAATACCCATATTGATCATTCTAATGTCACCTGGCAAGGCTGACTGATCTAAGAGTAGCCCATTTAAATATGTGCAGCCTCCCATCCACATTTCTTGACCTTGAGGCCTGGATGTCCCTCTATAAGCCCCTAGTCCTAGATACCTGAATAAGTAATGGTCTCAATCAACTTGTTGACAAACCAACAAGACATAACAACATACTAGATTTAATATTTACAAAAAATGAGAAAGAAGTCAAACAAATTAGAGTTATAGAACTACTGTTTGGTAATGACCATAATGTGGTATTGTGCCAATTTAGTACTGAATCCAAACCCATATATAGTAAGACCAGTGCTAAAGATTATTCCAGGGCAGATTCTGATAAAATTCATAAGAAACTGGATGAGTGGGACTGGTCAAAGGGTAGTTACACTACTGAGGAATGTTGGACTAAAATTAAAACAAAACAATTTTAACTTGAAAATGTTTTTGTCTCTAATAAGATACTTTACAATAAAAAGGGCAAGATGCCAGCTTGGTACAACAAAAAGATAAAAAGACAAATTGCTAAGAAAAGATGCGATTATAGGGCAATGAAAAGGAATAATAATCAATACGATATCACTAAATATAGACAACAAATTAAGCTTACTAAAAGTATGATTGGGAAAGAAAAAAGAAGCCTGAAATTTAAAATGACACCCTTGAAAGATGCGGGCAAGACATTCTATGCCTGCATTAATAACAAGGCCCTAGATAGAACTGTGGGGCCATTTGTAACAAACTGGGTTGAAACCTTGGAACCTAGTCAAATGACAGAGGCTCTAAACAAATGTTTTTACAATGTGTACAATAAAGCAACAGGTCCTATTGCCCCAACCATGATTCCATTGAAACCGGGAGATAAAATAATAACCAGGGAAGAGATAGAGAGCAAATTGAATAAAATCGATCCCTCTAAGTCAGCTGGTCCAGATGGGCTCCACCCAAGACTTATGAAAGAAACCAATGACCAATAGAACTTCTTTTCATGCTGTTTAATTGGTCTTTGGATAAGGGAGAGGTACTTTAGGACTGGAGAGCTGCAACAGTGATCCCAGTGTATATTTAAAAAGGGAATTAGGGCATAGATGGGGAACTACAGGTCTATTAGCCTAACTTCCATCTTAGGCAAAATATTGGAATCTATAATAAGAGATAAATTAGAAATGGATTTCTCAGCAAGAGATATAACAGACCCTACTCAACATGGCTTTAGGAAGCAACACTCATACTTAACAAATATGCTCATTTTCTATAATGAGATCAGTGAATTATTAGATAGCAGCAAACCTGTAGATGTGGCTTATCTAGATTACAAAAAAAAGCTTTTGATAAAGTATCACATGATATCCTTGTTCACAAACTGATTGGATTAGGCATGAATAGTAAAATAACTACCTGGGTTGCAAACTGGCTTACAGATAGGAAACAAAGGATTAGGGTCAGAGGTCACCTATCCGAAGATGGTCAGGTGACCCTCAGGGATCGGTACTGGGGTCTGCATTGTTCTCGATATTCATCTCGGACATGGGATACAACATAAATAGTATATGCACCAAATTTGCTGATGATTCTAAAATCTGTGCTGAAGCAGCCAATGAAGATCAGGCTAAGTTATTTCCAGAGTATCTAAACCACCTACAGGACTGGGCAGTTTCAAATGGAATGGAATTTAATACTGAAAAGTTTGTCATTCATTTTGGGGCAAATAATCAGCATCAGAATTATACGTTGAATAATATTACATTAAAAACAGTAACACAAGAGAGGGATTTAGGGGTCCTTATTACAAGCCATCTCTTTTTCAGTGGGCATTGTAATGAAACAGTAATTAAATAGAATTATTAGAGCAATAAGAAGGTCATTTGTTACAAGGCACAGGGCATGTTTACTGCCAGTGTACAGAACTCTAGTAAGACCACATCTTGACTGCTGTAGTCCCTTGTGGAGCCCTTATTTGAGAAAAGACATAAATGCCTTAGAAAAAGTACAGCATAGACTGACTAAAATGATCTCTGGTATGGAGCATCCACAGGATGAAGACAGAAGAGGGAATCTAGGTCTATATCCACTCGAACTAAGATGTAAGAGAGGTGATCTTCTACTAATGTACAAAATTAACAAAGACAGAGAACTCATGACTGGACTTGGCTTACAATTCTAAGAAGTCATAAATACCAGCTCAAACTAACATACCCAGATGAAATCAAAGGAGAAATTTATATACTAAAAGGGTTATTCTTTTATGGAACAACTTACCAATGGACATAGTTGAGTCCGAAACACTGGGATCCTTTAAAAATAAACTAGATAAATTCCTATTAGGTTAAGGAATACTTACACCCCCAATGGGGAGACAGGTTCTATGGGCTTCAGCCTTCTGCCTGTCTGATTTTACCTAGTATAGTACTTAGTAAGTTCTAGGTCTCTCTCAGACCTGGCTGAAACCCTATAGCCCTGACCCTTCCTTCCATCTCCTGGGTTACTCCCTCCTTCACCTTGATAGACCAGGGAAAAAGAAGGGTGGGGAAGTAGCACTGTATGTTCAGGAACATAACTCTGCCACCATTGTTAGCTACTCCGATACCCCCTCCCCCAGTAAATGGCTCCTTGCCGAATTGACCCTGGGTTCCTCAAAAAAATTCTATCTGGGCTGCTGCTACAACCCCCTTGCTGGAGATATCCATGGCTTATCCAGTCTCCTCAATGGCGTTGGACTACTCTCCCCAACCAGGGACACCATATTACTCAGAAATTTTAACTTTAGTTGGTTAGGTGTCCACAAGCCTGTCTATGCAAAAATCCTGAAAACACACAACCTTGAACAAATCATCTCCTCCCCCATCAGACACAATGCCTGTACGCTGAATCACTCCCTACTTGACTGGGTAGCCACAAATCGGGTAGACATTGTCCTACAGGTGGGTACATAGTCGGATTCTGTAAGTGACCACTCCCCTACATGTACCATATTGGCCACCAAAACCAACCCCCCCCCAAGTACCTGTCATTCAGAAACTTAAACTGCCTGGATCCCACTAATCTACTTGAGGATGTTAGAGTGGTGAACTGGTCTGGACTCTACCGCTTCAACAACGTAACATCTGCAGTTAGTTTCTTCACAAATGCCCTCTGTTGGTTACAGGACCTCCACTTCCCTCTCACTACTTGGAGGGTGAGAGGGGGCTGCACCCACTGGATGTCCAATGAGTTACTGCCTCTGATGAAAGAGAGGGATAGTAAGTGGAAAGCCTATAAAGCATCCCCTTCCCCCAACTCAGGAACACTTATAGTTGCTTGCGCAACACATGCAAACAAACTGCCAAATCTCTAAACTGTATTTTCTATCTAAATCTACAAAGGAACAACCTTGGTGACTTCTGGGCCTTAATCAGGTCCTTGCCCAACCCGAAGACCCACAGCCAAGTCACTCAGCTTGCCTCCCTCTCGGGCCCCCTGACTGATCCCTCTGAGATTTCGCAGATTTTTAACAAAACATTTTCTGACCTCTCCATCTATCTTAGAAAACTTCCCTCCAAGCCACCCCCTAAACCTGGTAGTCAGGCAAACCACTCCTCCTTTGCCTCCACCCCCTTCTACTTTAGAGCCATTGGCCCAAATGTTACCACCAAGCTCCTGAAGTCCCCTCCCTGGCAGGGCATAGCCCTGGCAGTGATGGGCTTTCCCCTTTGTTCCTTAGGCTCATCTCCCCGGCAATCACTGAACCCCTCACCTTCATATTTAACCTTGCCCTCTCCATATCCACAATCTCAGACTCTTGGAACATGCTAACATTGTGCCTATTTTCAAAGCAGGCGATTCCCTTTCACCTGATAACTATAGGCCTATCTCCCTCCTCTCTCTCCTGAGCAAACTACTGGAGCAAATTGTGCATTTCCAGCTCTCTAAGCATCTTGGAAAGTAAAATCTACTGTGCCTTCAACAGCATGGTTTCTGTAAGCACCATAGCACCACATCAGCCTTAGCCTACTTCTCTAACTATGTCCTCAGAAACATGGATGAGGGTAAGGCCACTGGTGCTGTTTTCATGGATCTGACACAGGCCTTTGACCTCGTTGAACCCCCTCCTCCACTCCAATCTACCACACCTTGGCTGCTCCTCTGAGACAACAGCATGGTTTAGAAGCTATCTTAAAAGCAGGTCCCAGTCTATTACAATTGGTAAAGCCTCCTCCCCACCCTACCAGTATCCACAAGGATCCCCCAAGGCTCCATCTTCGGTCCCCTACTATTTTCCATTTTTATTAATGCACTCCCTGCCAAGAGTCTCACCTGTGAGGCTTTCCTCTATGTGGATGACCTTTTCCTCTACCATAGCAACAAGTCACTTGCAACCATCTCCTCTACTCTTACACTTGCCTATGGTGCTGCCCACAATTGGTTTCTCTCCAATAGACTCTTGGTAAATGAAAAGAAAAAAAATAAATGCTACTCAGATTCAAACCGTTTCTCACCAAGGTCTCCAAGGCTAACTTCTCCCTCCTTTTACTCACACCTGCAGCCCCTCCCCCTCAAAAATGTCCCCAGTTCCTAATACTTAGGTGTTACCCTGGACCCCTCCCTTACGTTCACTGAACACATCAATAATTCTGTGAGCAGAGTTAATCAGAAGCTAGGTGCTGCCTACTGCCTAAAACAATTCCTGTCTAAAGAGGCGCACCTCACAATTGCACAAGGAACCTTCTACCTTTCTTGAATACTACTCTTCCATCTATTTCCTCATTTTGTCAGCCCTGCGCTCAAGACTGAACTCAATGTACAATAGTATCTGCCGGTTTGTCCTCCAAACTCTCTATTCTACCCACCATTGTGTGTTGTACCAGTCACTTGGTTGGCTCCTACTGCAAGGGTGGCTCGACTATGCCCTTGGCTGCCTAGTTGACAATACTCTGGGTGGCAGCCACTGGTCTCCATACTCATCCTTCCTCATGGGCAGAATGGCATCTAGGAGCCTCCATGAATCCCCCCCAATCATTCCATGCATCTCCTCTACCATGTGCTATATAGCCTTTTCTGTCCCTGACCCCTCCCTTTGGAACAGACTCCCCACATCACTCCACTCATCCACCTCCCACCTCTCTTTCAAAAACAGATTCAAAGACTGGCTACTGTCTGAAGCCAAACACCACTGCTCACTCAGGTCATCTTGAGCATCCTATCCTGTCACCCCCCCGACCTATTAGTGGGATTGCACCCTCGCTTCTGTCACCCCCTTCTCTCCTGCCCTCTACCCACCTCAGTGAGGCTGCTGCTTTTGCCTCTCTACTCTAATGCCTCTGCACTTTAATAAGGGGAAGTGTTACACTTGAATTCTTAGATCCAATCTGATTGTGACCTGTTCATTAATAGTGTACCTGAATGCAACTGCACTTAATGTATCGTGTCTGACAATTATGTATGTTCTCTGTGTTTTGTGACTTGTATTTGACCAGTACGCTGGCCTGCAGCTATGTATTTGATCTGTAAACTGGCCTATTACGGCACCTTGTATCTTCCTTGTACTGTAATTCCTGCAGCTCATATTGAAGCCTGTTTATTGTTGTGTGCTACCTGTACAGTATCTGTATTGCTTATTGTGCCATGCTGTGGCTTAGGTCGTTTCCAAAAACAGTCTTTTGGATCAGTTCACCTACCTGGCTACCAAAGATTTACTGTAGATAAATAAAATAAATATATGTAGAGGCTGGCTGAGCTTTGGAGCAGCCTACCAGCATCGGTGATAGGAGCAAAGACCATTAACCAGGTGTAAGCATGGCTGGGACAAAGTAAGAGGTCTGATAATTACACCAATGGGAAATAGCATGATGGAAGATGGAAGGGAGGGGTTGTGGGAAAACCTAGCCAGGACAGTAGGTTTCTGGGAAGGTAAGAAAAACTAATAGGGCAGGCTAGATGGATCAGTGTTCTTTTTCTGCCAACAGTCTCTATGTTTCTGTGTTTTTAGTTGCACTACTGTGAGAAACACACATTTAATTATTTTTATTTATTTATTTGTTAACCGGGTAGGGACACTGGACAAAGTCCTTTTTTAAGTCCACCCCGGAGACAACATAAAATCAACAAATAACAACATTAACAAAACAAAAATATAAAAGTAATTAAAACAATTACAAATGATGCCTTCAAATAAAAAGTGCTTCAAATTAATCTTAAAAAAAGAAAGAGAAGATGCAGTGCGATGTGTTACAGGTAAAGCATTCCAAAATGAGGGTGCTGCGACAGAAAAAGAACATAAACCAAACTTATGCTTGTGCAAAATAATGTTTAATAATGTACCCTCTGTAGATCTTAACTTGGAGGGAATCATACAAACAGAAACCAAATCAGCCAGGGGAAACAACACAGAAGAAAATATAAATTTATAAATCAAAACAACCAAAAATATAATTAACTCTAGATCTTGGGGACAACCAACCTAACTGTAAATAAAGATTACAATGATGGGATTAGCCACTCCATTACATTCTGAACAGCCTGGAAGTGCTGGAAGCCAATCCACTTAGCAGCTTCTGAGATGCTGACCCCAGATAACAACACGGCTGCAGGTGAGAGCTGGCTATTTTGCTGAAGTCGGGAGCAGCGGTTTGTTTTTGGACATAACTCTGCATTTCATCTGTGAGACTGCACTTTATTTGTTAAACTACTGCTATTCAGGGGAGCAGTCTGGACTATTGCCAATTCCATTGTATTCACTGGGTGCACCTAGAAGGGTGGGGGCTCCTGTGTACAAATTCCTGCCTGAACATTACTTCATTAAAGCAGCTTCTGAGACGCTGACCCGAGATAACAACATGACTGCAGGTGAGAGCTGGCTATTTTGCTGAAGTCGGGAGCAGCAGTTCGTTTTTGGATATAACTCTGCATTTCATCTGTGAGACTGCACTTTATTTGTTAAATTACTGCTATTCAGGGGAGCAGTCTGGACTATTGCCAATTCCATTATATTCATTGGGTGCACCTAGAAGGGGCAGGGGCTCCTGTGTACAAATTCCTGCCTGAACATTACTTCATTAAAGCAGCTTCTGAGACGCTGACCCGAGATAACAACATGACTGCAGGTGAGAGCTGGCTATTTTGCTGAAGTCGGGAGCAGCGGTTCATTTTTGGACATAACTCTGCATTTCATCTGTGAGACTGCACTTTATTTGTTAAATTACTGCTATTCAGGGGAGCAGTCTGGACTATTGCCAATTCCATTGTATTCATTGGGTGCACCTAGAAGGGGCGGGGGCTCCTGTGTATAAAGCTACATGCCTTTTGGGTGGGAGGCGAACTGAGTGTGGTACACTGGTGAAAAAAAATAAAAGATATAAAGGCCTTGGTAAATATATTAGTTTTAATTGTTTTAAGATGGGCTATATGTTAAAATGTTTTATAATAGGGTACATCGTGTGGGGTCTCTGGGTGATGGATGGATATCAGTGCTCGGGGGCTGGCATAGTAAAATGGGATAAAAGCAATTTGATCTTGGGGATTTCAGATTATCATGTAACACAGTATTCACTGACTAAAAGACATAATCATTTTACAAATGAACTGAAACAATCTCAGAGACAGTTCTCTCCACGTTATTTAGGATATAACTTGAGTCTTAGTAAGGGCCACCTACTTTGCGTATTATTATTAATACGGAGTTATGATATTGAACAGAATCCAGGTCCAAATGAAAATAAAGGATTGTCCATGGTACATGAAAATGTTAGAAGTTTAATTAATAAAATTGATGAATATCGGGTCTGGGCTAGAAACCAAATATGATATAATAGCACTATCGAAACCTGGCTTCATGGAGGTATACATGATGAGGAAATTCAGTTAATGGATTATAAGGTAATTAGGAAGGACAGGGAAAAAAGGTGGTGGGGTTCTGTTGTATATTAAAACAGTTTAGGCCCATTTCAAACGTTACTAGCAACTAATCATAAGGGGTAGATGGTTTAATGATAAAATTGGTTCACTGAGGTTAGTTGTAGGAGTGTTTATGCCTTCAAAGACAAAAGTAAAACATTTGATTCTTTAGCAGAGATTATTTTGGACAAGATAGGAAATCTGCAGGTTTTGATAACAGGTGATTTCAACTCAAATTGGTTACAATCCAGGGGTGCAAAATTAAGAGCTAGTTTTGCATCATTGGGATTGGATCAAATAATACAAAATCCAACTAGGTCTACTAATAATCAATCTCTGGGCTCTTTATTAGAGCTGATATTTGTATCACAAGGGTTACAGGTTTTGAGACAGAAAATACTACCTTTGAATTTGAGTGATCATAATCCAATAGCATGTGTAGTTAATATAAATAAAACGATGAATATAAATATAACTACATATTGGGTAAGAGATTATACTAGGTTTAACGAGTTAAAATATAGCAATTCTCTAATAAAACAAAATTGGGAAAGGATCTTTCTTATTCCAGACATTGAATTAGCCCTTCAAGAGTTTAATGAAATAATGTTGTCATGTATACAGCAACATGCACCTAAAGTAAAAAAGATAATTAAAGATAACCAGTTACCTTGGATAACAAATAAATTGATAAAGCAATTAAGAATAAGAGATAGAGTATGGAAAAAAGCTAGAAAGAATAAGGAAATTGAGACTTGGGCAAAAATTAAATATTGGAGGGACAAATGTAAGAAAGACATAAAGAGAGCTAAAGTACAATATTATTTGACTAAGTTAAATAAGGCAAGGGATCCAAAAAACTTTTGGGCAAATCTCTAATCTAAAAGATCCCATAAAACAAAGACAAAGATCAGTCTAAGTCAAGGAGAAAGTTTGATAAATGATCAAGAAGGTTGCAAATTATTTTAATGCATACTTTATTGATTTGCCTGATTTAAACATCCTAAGTTAATTAAAAGACATCTGAAATTTCCTTGATAAATTAAAAGAAATAATGAATTAATAAATAAGATTGATCTTGGATTTAAATTCAGATTTAGAAGTAATGGTAAATAAGTAGAAGAATTAAGAAACCTGAATGTCTCAAAATCTGGAGGTCTAGATGAAATTGATGCAACATTTTTTAAGATATGGGGCTGACATTATTGCTCCAGTTGTTACATACTTATTCAATTGGAGCATGCAATGTTCTGTGGTCCCAAAGGTATGGAAAATGAGTAAAATAATACCTATCTTTAAAGGAGGGGAAATTACATTAGTATCGAATTATAGACCAATTGCCATATTGCCTATATTGTCTAAAATTTTGGAAAAATTAGTTCACATGCAATTGACTCAGTACTTGGAAGATAATTATTGACTAGTTACCAACATGGATTTCGAAAAGGGAAGTCAACAAGCATGGCCTTGCTTGATTTTAATGCTTTGGTAACAACATCATTGAATCAGGGTAAATGCACAGGGGCCGTGTTTGTTGACTTAAGTAAGGCGTTTGATTTAGTTCAACATGAACTCTTGTTGATTGGTCTGTTTGAATTGGGTATTCAAGATGAAACACTAGCGTGGATTAAATCATATTTATCTGATCGAAGACAAAGTGTTGTCTTGGGAGAAATTGCTTCAGTTCAAGGTGAAGTTTTTCAAGGGTCCCACAAGGTTCTATTTTGGGCCCCCTCCTATGTAATGTTTATGTGAATAACCTTCCAATGCAAATGGAAAACTGTAATGTCAGAATGTACGTGGATGATACTGTAATAGTTGCATCTGCTGATAATGTGGAACAATTAACTCATAAACTTCAGCAGGATATAAACTTACTACAGACCTGGTTTAATAACCGTGGTCTGTTGTTGAACTAAAAAAAAACCTCAAAGTATGGTATTTGGAGGGCTGAAAAATAGAGGGAAATTTGAACTCCATATTAATTTAGCTGGGAATATACAGATTACAGCAGTTGATACTTACAGATATCTGGGGGTACAGATTGATTGTGGTTTCAAGTATTCAGAACATGTTAGTATACAATTGAGAAAGGTAACTCAAAAATTAGGGGTATTAAGAAGAGTAGCAGGGAGCCTGACTAAGAAGGTAAGGGAGAAAGTGGTTGGGCAGCTATTAATCCCAGTTTTAGAATATGGGTCCATATTATATATGCATTCTTGCACTACAGTATTAAATAAAGTAAATCAGGTTTATTATAAAATGAGTAAATTTATAACAAGAAGTAGGCACGGTGTGCATCATTGTGATTTATATGAAAAATTAAATTGGTTAGACCCAAAACAGAGAAGGGTCTATATTTGGTATAAACAGTGTCATCAAATGTTGAAAAATGAACTTAGACATTGTTTATTTGATCATATTACATTTAAAGATGATAGGATATTAACTATGCATACAAGATCCTTTGGTAAAGAAATCCCCATGATTAGATCTCAGAATAGGTATGGAAATGAAATGTTCCAGAATACAGTTGCTTATTATTGGAACAAATTGCCCCAGAGATTGAAGGTAATTACAAATTCTTCCATATTTAATAAAAAATTAAGGGCATATTTGCAATTAACATGTACCTGTTTTAAGTAAAAATTGATGTGTATTGAGATGCGATGTTTTGTATAATTGTATTGTTTATTATTTATTAACAGAACTTTGTTGAAAACGGGACTGATGTCCCAACAAATGTATTCCTGTATAAAAATAAAATTTTAAAAACAGACTTATTGATTGGTTTGTTTTTTGTCTACCTGGTAGGGTACACTAGGCAAATAAATGCCTATTTACAGGTACCACCCGGAAGCATACAGAGGTGATGAACAAATACATTGGACAATAGAATCCAGTGAACCTGACAGACAATCCAGCATCAGCACAAACAACACAAGAAACATGGCAAAATATGATCATATGCAACTAAAGGATAAGGCTATCATTGGAACACAGAATTAAGGGTTAAAGTAGTAGTAGTAGAAAAATGTTTATTTTTATACAGGAAAGATGTCACTTTTACATCATTGGGTCAATTACCCATTTTCAAGATGCTCCTGTTATAACAATCAGTTCCAACATACAAAAATACACCAAGTATATACAAGATACAAAAATATGTATAATAACAAAACTTACATTAGCCAATATCACAGTTTCTAAGGGGTTCACAACCATCATAGCATTATATTTATAAGTAATTAATCTTCAATTGGACTGTTATATAATGCAAATCTGCCAATTTAGACAATTTTAGACATAATGTACAAACCTGACATTCGGTAGGACAGGGTAATCAAAGATATTCGTTTGTTGTTGTTTTTTTTTGTTTGTTTTTTTTGTATATGACCATTAACTAATCATAACATCCACATTCCCATGTAGAGTTTTTTTATCAAAGAGCTCACAAAAGATTCGGAGCTTTGTAGTCTATGTCTTAGAATAATATCAATGGGTTCCCAATATTGTTTTACCTTAGCTATAAAAGTCATATTCCCAAATCTGTTCTTAATTTTGGCTTGTCGATGTTTATCATTTCCATCTCATGTCTCTCTCTGAAGCACAGAAAAAATAACATTCCTCACATCAGTACAATCTGCAGATGGAAACACCAGAAACAGAGTAAAATCCAATCTTTTATACCAGAAGAATAAGGCTGTCTCTGGAGCACAATATAAATGACATGCCTCAAGGAAACCAAACTGTGGTCAAAGCCAATACGGCCACAAATTCTTGTTAGTGATGATACAAATTATTATTATAGAAATATTTACTTTTACAGTATCACTGTGGTCTTTGTAGGGTGATAACCAAAGAAAGGGATTGTTTTTATGGATACTGTACACCTCAAAGTAAAGAAGTCTTGCCTATGGACTTCCAAGATCCCACAGAATGGTGAGCTAATAGACACCAAAGAAAGAGAAGCACGGTCGAAGCAACATGTCACAGAATGCCAAACTGATAATCACTGGAGAAATGCTGGATTTCCAGGAAATACATTTTCCTGTACAATACATTGAGCTCTGCAGATAGTTCTGATAATGTGAGATACCATTTCTCCGGTGCTTATCAATTTGGCATTCTGTGAGATGTTGCTTCGATTCTGCTTCCTCCTTTCTGTGGTGCCTATCAATTCACCATGCTGTGGGATCTTGGAAGCCACATGCAAGACCTCTTTAGTTTAAGATATACAATATCTATAAAAACAATGCCCTTGTTTGGTTACCAGCCTATGAAGACCACAGCGATACTGTAAAAGCAAACATTTTTATAATAATAATGATTTCATGGGGAGGGCTAAGACCTTGGAGGGACAGCAGATTCCATGGCTAAACAGGGAACTCAGGCAGACTGTATGGAATGTTTGTCTTTTTTCTGCCATCATTGTCTATGTTTCTGTGTTTTTATGATGATTATGGATATAGTAATGTGCGTTTTAACTATTTCACAAGGGTCTGTCACACTGGCTGGGCAGACAGAACCATTCAGTTTTGCTTCCCAGTCCTCTTGCCCATCCAGCACAAAAGACCCTTATGAAAGAGAAGAAACATAGTGCTATACCCGTAATGATATATACCCTAAGAGTAAAAGCTTAAGTTGTTCATAAAAGCATGAGACACTGAGCAGCTGTAAAAAAAGTGAGAACAGCACTGATGTCCATTACTTTTTTCTGGGTTATACTTTTGTTTCTTTTTTTTGGGGGGGGGGACTGCTGTCTAACATCATTTGTTAATCCTTTTAATTCCTAAGTCATTGTAGATTAAACACAATGACTGGCAAACTCATAAGTGAGTAGCATTTCCCTGACTTACTTAATGGATCAAAGTCAAGACTGCTTGGGTTAGTAACCCAGCTAAAGGTTGTCACATGTGGCTCATACATTTTTTTTTCCCAGCTCAAGGACTGAAGTGTCAGTGAGCACCAGAAGAAAGGGTATGGTGCTGAGATCCAACCAAGAAAACATGCCTATCACAGTAATGGGTGACTGCAAACATCAACAGTGGGGGCAGCTCTTACTTTCTTTGTTGTACAGACCCCCATAAGCATAACCCATGAAGAACAGAAACTGTTTTACTATTTTTTGTTTTAGATTATTTACTTATGATACTGCACAGAGATGCAGCATGAGGTTTTTGGGCTACAGCCACTGCTAGGTAGTTATACAATTGAGTGGATGAAAGCACAGAGATGCTACCTTATTTGCCCAAGCTCCTCTGCTGTTGCCTGCAGCACCTGTATGCCACCTGCTCCTCCTGCAGCCGCAGCACCCTGAAGCTCTGCTTCTGCTCCCAGCTGGTCTCTTTCTCAGCCAGCATCAGTTCATGATCCCTGTGAGCCAGGACCTGCTCCTCCTGCAGCTGCAGTACCCCAAAACTCTGATGCTCCTCCTGGCCAGTATCCTCCTCAGCCAGTGTCAGTTCATGGTCCCATGAACTGGAGCCATGATTGGATGATTCCTATCAGTCATGGAATTTATATCCTGATGGGAGGGACACACGTACTTTGTCTAGGAGAGAGGACCAGCCAGGCATGGCTCACAGGACACACTGGAAATGAAAGAGGGGCAGGCAGGGCTCACAGGGCACAATGGGATACAGGAGAGGGGAAAGCTGGGCACTGCTCAATGTACACACTGGGACTTACTTTGGGGCTTTCAGAACTTTATATCCCAAAGGGAGGGACATGTGCACTGTGGCTGGGAGAGAGGGTGGGCCAGGTACAGCTCATGGGATACACTGGGACATGGGAGAGATGATGGCCAGCCAAGTACTGGTCATGGTACACACTGGAACTTGCTGTAGACCTTGCAGATCTGAATTATTCCTATTTATAAGGGACATCTCATAACTGAAATGCCACATGGAAGAGAGAGAGAAGGAGGAGGTGGACTTTTTTTTTGCACTAGACATTCTGTGCTCTTTCCTCTACGTACTGACTGAACCAGCACTTTGGCTGGGAGATGGGGTGGGCCAGGCATGGCTCATTGGATAAACCAGGATATGGGAGAAAGGGTGGCCAGACACTGCTTAAAATACATGCTGGGAGTCACTGTGGGGCTTGTAGATGTGAATTATGCCTCTTTATGAAGGACATGCCATAACTAAAATGCCACACAGGAGGGAGGGAGTGAACATTGTTTTTATTTGTGTTTTTCTGGTACTTGAACTCCATGCCCTGGCATGACTCACAGCTCTTTACCCTTCATACTGATTAAACCAGAAGTCAGTGCAGAGCAAGAAAATAGTGCAGCAGCGGGATGAGAGCAGAGACAAAAGAACAGCACTGTAGTCTACTGAATGGAGACAGTGAAGTGCTTCAAGAAGCAGAGTGATTGTGCTTCAACTCCAAAATGTTGTGCTTCATTCAGAATCTGGTGACATGCTTCTGGAGCTCTCTTGTCTCTCTGTGTAATAGCGAGACATCATGCATAGCTTCTCTATGCAGCTGTAAAAAAATGGGGTGGGGGGTTATTGAGAACACCCACAATTAAAATACAGAAGGTAAATTCCTGAAAGGAAGAGTTACTCAACTGAACATATAAGTGTGCTGAATAAACAAATACAACCACAGTGCAAGAGGAATGTTTGCCTGTTCTGAGCTGCTATATGGAGAACTCAAATGCTGTAGGTATTTTTTGTGCATATGTGGATGTTCCACAGTGTTGAGGAAGTGGGTGTTGGGTAGGGAGCCAGATAGCAGGGAAGAGGGGTGGGACTGGAGGTTTAAGAAAAAGCACATCCAGGATTGGGACTGCAGGAAGGAGTCAACAGGGTGGGAGCAGTAGAATTTTTTTTTAATCATCTGGGATAGGGATTAGGGTTGGAGGAAGGAGCCAGAAGAGGGAGAGAGTAAGAGTGTTGTTTCTTATTTACATTACATTGGGATAGGTTTAGAAAAATAGAAACCATAACATTTCTTGGCAGAAAGAACCACTTGTCTCACCCCATGTGCTCAGATGTTCCATGCCTAACAAACCCAGAATTGGCAGTTCAACCCTTGCTCATTCACACACTTTAAATTGTTTCTTCGTTAGGGGTGCAACTGGTTATGGCACTTATCAGTTAAAGGAAAGAATCCAGTGCACCTGCCAATGGTTAATCTTTAAAATATTAAAATTTGCTTCCTGCCTGCAAAGGTACTCACTTATTGTATCCCAGAAGGGAGTGGAGACTCCTAGTGTTCAATTCAGAGATCTAATGTGATGCCCAAATAAAAGGCACATCCATGGGCATGACATTAACCCTAAACCTGGTTAACCTTTATGTATCAGATTGAGAAATATGCTTCAAATACTATCCTGAAAAAAAAAGAATTTTGAACAGTATACCAATGGCGCAGTGATGCAAATACTATGAAGACTATCACAGCAACATTTTCAGCAGTTTTCTGTGATGGTTTCCAGGTATTCGGACACTGCTGCCGCTGGGGTGTTTGTCCCCCTTCCCAAACTAACTCAATTGGAGTTAGTAATCTTTAATCTTGGGGATCCGGGAAGAGCCCCAACAGAAAACACTTGTTTCCCCAGTGTGACACAACACCAATTAGTGATTGCTGTGCTGTCACTATTATACTGATGCGACAAATTTCTTGTCACCGTGGCATAGTGGAACCATTTTGAACATGTGGCTATCTAGAAACACTATCTGGAGGATAGCTTTCTAGTTTGGAGTGATAGTGAAGCATTACTTTCAGATTTCATGCAGTACATTAATTCATCAAGCAGACACTTTACATTTATATTTTAATATAACAAAAAGAAGTCCATTTTTTTGGACTTGACAATTTTCAAGAAAGATCAATTTAAAATCCATTTGAAACATAGAAACATAGAATTTGATGGCAGATGAGGACCGCTTGGCCCAAGCAGTCTGCTTATTTCCCTACCTTATGGATAAGCTGCAGATTCTAGTTAATCAACAGCTTACTTCCTCCTGCCCCCCACTAGAATTGCCTTATGCCTGTTCCATGCATTCTTGAATTCTCCCACTGTTCCTGACTCCACAACCTCCTCAGGAAGGCTGTTCCATGCATCCACAACTCCCTCTGTGAAAAAATACTTTCTAACATTACCTCTGAACCATCCCCCTCTATCTTCAAATTGTGCCCCCTTGTTCTTGCACATCTCTTCTTCTGAAAGATACTACTCTCTTGTACCTTGTTAATTCCCTTGAGATACTTGAAAGTTTCTATCATGTCTCCCCTCTCCCTCCTTTCCTCAAGGGTATACATATTAAGCTGCTTTAGTCTCTCCTTGTATGTCTTCTGGTGCAGACCTTGCACCATTTTGGTTGCCCTCCTCTGAACAGCCTCCACTCTGTCTATGTCTTTGCGGAGATGGGGTCTCCAGAATTGCACACAGTACTCCAGATGGGGTCTCACTGTCTGTAGAGAGGGATAACAACTTCCTGTTTTCTACTGCTGATGCATCTCACTATGCATCCCAGTATCCCCTTAGCCCTCCTTACTGCCTTCTCACATTGCTTGCCCACCTTTAGGTCATCTGATATAATTACTCCTAGGTCTCTTTTGATTTTTGTTGTTGTTATTAAGTCACCCCCCCATTGTGTACTCTTCCCCTGGGTTTTTGTTTCCCAGATGCATTATCTTGCACTTCTTTGCATTGAATCTGAGCTGCCATGTATTTGACCATTCCTCCAACCTTGTCAAGTCCCTTTTCATTCTTTCCACCCCACCTTGTGTATCAACCCTGTTGGAGATCTTTGTGTCATCTGCAAAGAGGCATACCTTTCCTTCCAGGTGCTCTCCAATGTCACTTATAAAGATATTAAAGAGGACCGGTCCCAGTACCGAACCCTGCGGTACCCCGCTAGTTACCCTCCTTTCTTCACTGTGGACTCCATTTACTATTACCCTTTGCGTCCTGTTGTCCAGCCAGTTTTTTATCCAGGCTACCACCTTGGGACCCACTCCAAGGCTGGCTAACTTGTATATTAATCTTTTGTGTGAGACTGTGTCGAATGCCTTGCTAAAATCTAGGTAGGCCATATCCACAGCCCCTCCCTGGTCTACTACTTTGGTCACCCAGTCAAAGAAATCTATTAGGTTCATCTGACATGACCTTCCTGCTGTGACACCATGCTGCCTTGGGTCCTGTGCCCCACTGGCCTCTAGGTACTCAACAATTCTTTCCTTCAGAAGTGATTCCATCATTTTCCCTACCACTGAAGTCAAACTAACTGGTCTGTAGTTCCTGCGTCTGCCCTGCTCCCACTATACAGAAAACCAACATCAAGAAACACACTATTATGGGCTGAGAGCTGCCACCCAGAATTCTTGATACAAAATGTGCCAAAGGATAAATTTTTATAATTGAAAAGGACTTGTACAAACATTGAGGACTTTGAAACAAATAGCATTGATTTGGCGAATCAGTTTACTAATCAGAAATATCATATTTAAGCATACAACTTTGCAAAAAATAAAGACAAAGAAATAATTCTGTATGGCAACATACAGGATAGAGCCACCATGGAGACTTAGCAACCTACATTTGTTATGCAAATGTTATCCCACTGCTGTGGAAATTGGGTCAGCTGTAAGGAACCATTGGGCTGTTTCGAAGGCTTCCCAAAGCTGCAGGAAATCATTAGTAAAGATCCGAAAGTGACATATACACACAGTAAAATATTAGACATGTTGTTGCATGCAACTTTACCAAAAGCTGTGAATGACAGTTGGTTATCACCTGTTCATATGGGGAATTTCAAATGTGGTCACTGCTGCTATTGCTTTAATACTTACAACATGGGGACATTTGTACACCCGAGAAACGGACAAAGATTCAAGATAAATCAATTTATTAACTGTTTGTTGGTGATGGCAATTAACATTTTAAGTTGCCCCTGTAGACTATTATACAAACTAAGTGAGAACTTAAAGTCCAGATTGGGGACCTCAAAATAATGATCTTCACTTGAAATCAATCATATGCTATGGCTAACCATTTCAAGGAAGTCGGATATGGATCTGTGGCTTGTCTCAAATTTGTGGCCATTGAGAGAACTGGTATTGGCAGCTGTGGTAGAGAGGTTGTTGAATGTTTACTTCAGAGATAAGCATTTTGGGTCAGTACTTTAGGAACTCTCTCTTCACATGGACTTCATGATGACCTGTCCCTTGGCTGTTTTTTGTGATCCCTTTTAAATGCCGTAACTAATAACATTTTACATGTTTTCTAAGAAGAGATTTTCTGGTTTATATCCCCTTTCTTACCCTTCACTCCTTTCCCCCATTTTACCTTTTCTGCCTCTTTACCCCCCCCCAATGTTCTGCCTTATACCATTTCAATTTAGGGTTTTTGAAACCTCCGTTTACAAATTGCTGAATATTTATGAGATATTTATTAGATAGAATATTAGATATTTAAAATATATTTATGAAATAGGATTGGAATATGTTTGAAATGTATTTATTACATCTACTGTCTTTTTCATTTTATACATTGCACTCTATGTATGCTCTTCATAGAAACATAGACTTTGATGGCAGATAAGGACCGCGTGGCCCACTTAGTCTGCCCATTTCCCTACCTAGAGGATAAGCTGCAGATCCTATTTAACCAATAGCCTATTTCTTCCTACCCCCCACAAAAATTGACTTATGTCTGTCCCATGCATTCTTGAATTCTCCCACAGTTTTAGACCCAACAACCTCCTCAGGAAGGTTGTTCCATGCATCCACCACCCTCTCTGTGAAAAAATACTTCCTCACATTGCCTCTGAGCTGTCCCTCCTCTATCTTCAAATTGTGTCCCCTTGTTCTTGCACATCTCTTTTTCTGAAAGATGCTACCCTCTTGGACTTTGTTGATTCCACTGAGGTACTTAAACATTTCTATCATGTCTCCCCCTCCTTTCTTCAAAGGTATATATATTAAGCTCCTTTAGCTTCTCCTTGTATGGCTTCTCTTGCAGACCCTGCACCGTTTTAGTTGCCCTCCTCTGAACTGCATCCATCCTGTCTATGTCCTTGCGGAGATGGGGTCTCCAGAACTGGATGCAGTACTCCAGATGGGGTCTCACCAACTGTCTGAACAGGGGGATAACAACTTCCTGTTTTCTGCTAGAGATGCCTCTCCCTATACATCCCAGTAGCCCCCCAGTCCTCCCTACTGCCTTCTCACATTGCTTGCCAACCTTAAGGTCATTTGATATAATTACCCCCAGGTCCCTTTCCATTTTGCTGTTGTTACTACCTCCCCATTGTGTAATCTTCCCCTGGGTTTTTGTTTCCCATGTGCATTATTTTGCACTGCTTTGCATTGAATCCAAGCTGCCATACTTCTGACCATTCCTCCAACCTTGCCATGTCCTTTCTCATCCTTTCCACACCTCCTTGTGTATTAACCCTGTTGTAGATCTTTGTGTCATCTGTAAAGAGGCATACTTTTCCTTCCAGTCCCTCTACAATGTCACTTATAAAGACATTAAAAAGGGTTGGACACAGTACAGTACCCTGCAGTACCCCACTAGTAACCCCTCTTTCTTCAGAGTGGACTCCATTTACAATTACTTTCTGTGTCCTGTTGTCCAGCCAATGTTTTACCCAGGCTACCACCCTGGGACCCACTCCCAGGCTGGTTAATTTAACTATTAATCTTTTGTGTGGGACTGTGTCAAATGCTTTGCTAAAGTCTAGGCAGGCCATGTCCACAGCCCCTCCCTCATCTACTACTTTGGTCACTCAGTCAAAGAAATCAATTAGATTCGTCTGACATGATCTTCCCGCTGTGAGCCCATGCTGCCTTGGGTCCTGTGCCCCACTGGCCTCTAGGTACTCAACAATTCTTTCCTTCAGAAGTGATTACATCATTTTCCCTACCACAGAGGTCAAACTGACAGGTCTGTAGTTTCCTTCCTCTGTCTTGGTCCCATTTTTGTGAAGGGGAATCACATCTGCCTTTCTCCAGTCCTCAGGTACCACACCATCCTCCCATGATTTGTTAAAAAGGTTAGTCAGTGGTGTCACTAGTTCTCTGCTTAATTATTTTAGAATTCTGGGGTGAATTCCATCTGGCCCCATTGCTTTGTCCACCTTCAATTTTAGGAGTCCTTTCAGAACCCTTTCCTCTGTGAAAGGACTTGGATCGACCCACTATGCAGAGTGCTTCTGTTAATTGGATTAGGCACCTCTCCCACCTCTTCTTTTATGAATACTGAACAGAAGTATTCATTCAGTATCCCTGCTTTTACACTGTCCCTCTCTGCCCACTCACCGTCCATTCTATTCAGCCTCACTATCCCTCCCTTTGTCTTTCTATGCTCCTTGATATACCTATAAAAGGTTTTATCCCCTTCTTAACTGAGTTGGCTATCTTTTCCTCAGTTTGGGCCTTTACTATTCTGACTACCCTCCCTGCTTCCTTCTGCCTTAACTAGTACAGTTCTCTGTCCTGCTCCTTCTGTGTTTCCTTATACTTCCTAAAGGCTATCTTTTTCTCCCTAACCTTCACCGCCACCTCTTTTGAGAACCATAGTGGATTTTTCTTTAGTTTTGGTTTGTTTATTTGCTTCACACAAAGACTTGTTGCCTCTGTGATGGCAGTTCTGTTATTTCCCCATTGTTGCTGTGCCCCTCCTTCTAGCCTGTTTGCTAGTGCTTTTCTAAGGCACTCTCCCATCTTGCCAAAGTCAGCCCACCTGAAGTTCAGAACCCTCACTTTTGTATGGCTTGACTCTGTAGCTGAGTTTATCATGAACCACACTGTTTGGCAGTCACTTGTTCCCAAATGGCTACCCACTTCTAGATCTGAGATCCTCTCACTGTTCACCTTTGAGAGTACAAGGTCTAAGATTGCTCCCTTATGAGTAGGTTTCAAAACTAGCTGTCTGAGGCATGCCACCTGAAGGGCATCAAGAATGGCCCTGCTTTTTGATGTGGCTACAGCAAAGGTGCTCCAGTTGACATCCAGCATATTAAGGTTCCCCATCAACAGTATCTCCCCTTTCTCTGCCATCCTAAGTATGCCTTCTATCATATCCTTGTCCATTCCCTCCCCCTGACATGGGGGTCTGTGTACAACCCCTGTGCGGATTGTGGTGCCATTTCTAGTCTCTAAGGTGACCCCACAGTGCCTCTTCTCCTCCCTGTTTACTCTTTTGTTCAGTTACTTTTATCCCTTCCCTTACATAGAGAGCTACTCCACCCCCTCTTCTCCGCTCCCTGTCTCTCCCCTGTAGGTTGTGTACCCTGGTATGTTAACATCCCAGTCATGGTTCTCTGTGTACCATGTTTCTGTGACTGCTACAATATCCAGGCATCCCTCTTCCATCAAGGCCACCAGTTCAGGGAGCTTGTTGCCCAGACTGCAGGCGTTGGTACTCATTACCCTCCATTTCTTGATGGCCTTACCCCTTTTTGCACCATCCCTGTCCTTATTGTGTTTGTCACTTTCTGTATTCACCCCTGCAATTCTCCCTATCGACATCTCTATGGTGGTGTCTACCTCACTTAGTTCCCTGATTTTTTTTGGGGGGGCCAGGATTTTCCTGCTCCTCTCCACTGCCTTCCTCCTTGGCTAGTTTAAATGCTTGCCAATGAAACATTTAAACCTATCACCTAAGATACTGGTTCCCCTCCTGGACAGATGCAGACCATCACGCTAGTATAGGCCTGCATCCCTCCAGGTGGACCCCCAGTCTCCAGTGAAGCCAAATCCCTGAGCTCTGCACCAGTTTTTCAACCACTGATTAAATCCCATGGTGTGGAGCACCCTAGCCTCACCTGTGACATAGACAGGCAGCACCTCCGAGAAGGTTACCATGCATGCTATTTGTCTAAAGCCCCTCCCCATCTCCACAAACGCTTCTTGCACTGCTCTGATCCCTTTCTTAGCCAGGTCATTTGTCCCTAGGTGGACAATGACATCCAACTCCCTCCCCTGTGTAGCTTCTCCTGCAGTCCTGAGGATTTGCTCCCTTTCCCTCCAAGCCATGGCACCAGGCAGACACCTTACCTCCCTCTCCCCTTCCTCCCCCAGTTCTACCTTCCTAACAATGGAGTTCCTCAACAGGAGTTGTTTCCTTCCCCTGTGGGGTCCCATGCCACCCTCCTGTTGGTCTTCTTTGTGAAGGTTCCCAGAATCCTCCTTGGCCTCCACTGTGGGTGCCTCCATAGAGGAACCACACTTTTCCAGAACAGCATAGAAATCGTGGAGAGGTACAACTGGAGGGATGCACCTCTGTTGCACCACCCTCACCCTCCCTGAGCCCACTGTGGTCCAACCACTCCTCTTTCTTGGCAACCTCTGAGGCAACGGCAGTGACCTTGGTGGTCCCTGGGTGGGAGAGGAGGGCTCAAAAATCCTGGCCAACTCAACCTGGAGATGAGCAACCTTCTCCCTGAGCCCAGAGAGGTGCTGCAGATGGGAGAACACCACATCCTCCAGAACATCTCCCGGAAGACTGCTGCACCACAGCCACTGCACCACTCCCATCATGTCTTATTTCTGGCCCCCTAATTGTTGTTTGGAATACTTACTCTTTCTTCTGTTTATTTCTTTTTTTTTTATTTTCTGTCCCTACTTACACCTCTGTGCCCTTTTAGCTCCTGATCTTCCTGTTCTGAGACAAGAAATTGCTATATTTCTCAGTAGTGTCCTTACTTGCTCAGAGTCAGACCTCCAGCAGCTGGGGGGGGGGATGGAGAGCTGCTCTTGTCCTTTTAGGATGATGAGTCTTTGGTGGCTCTGTGATCACTCAGTTCCTGCTCCCAAACAGGAAGTTTCTGTTGTCAGTTAAATCCTGTGCCTATAAAAGTAGAACTGCCTTTGGGTGGAGGGGAGGGAAGGAGGGCAATATAGTCCAAGTAGAGAAGTTTAGTTATACCAGCAGGTTCTTCCTTCTGGTGCTCTGCTTGTTCTCTGGCAGAAGCTATCTAGGGCAGTGTTTAAATCTGGTTTTAACCTGGCTCCTTCTAGCTAAGCCACTCCCCCTACTTTGCAAATCTTTCTACACTTAGTTAATTTCACAGATAATTCCCTTCAGCCACCTGTGACAAGCACCTAGATAACTACACAGATAACAGATAAAAATTCACTTCAACTAACTCTGACAAACAGGCTAACTTTTTTTTGTTACCTTAAATTGAAGGTCCCAGTACACGAGTTCTAGATCTTAGTCCAAGTAGAGAAGTTTAGTTATATCAGCATGTCCTTCCTCCTGGTGCTCTACTTGTTCTCATACTTTGCATGCTTTTTCATACACTTACTACTTCACTCAGCAAGCAGCTTTTGCACTCTTTGTTTAATTGTATGCTACTGTGTGTTTAAATCCTGGTCTATCTGAATGTCATGTTGTCCATCAATCTGATGAAGATATCGTACGTGATGTTGAAATGTTAGAATGTTGGTGAGGCGTAGCAGCAACATGGGCATGATACGGAGTGAAAGACAATAAGAAATTGTTTAGCTTTTTCAACAGTGAGCCACTTAGCTAAAATGTTTTGAAGAATGTGTGAGTAAGATGGCCTTTGTACAAATTAAACTGCAAATCAACTTTACGTCCATAAAGTAAAGTCATTTCTGATGCAGCTTATAGACTGAAGTTTTTAAAGATGTGCTTGTTTGTGATGTGATGTGTGGTATGCTTTTAAAAACTTATCTATTTGGAAATAAATTCATGCCAAGTTTGGTGAATGACATAATTTTGCTTAAGGTTTATTTCTGGAAAAAGACTATGCAGTGCTGACTCAATTCAATTTGCCATCGAGCTGACTGTATCTGTTCTCTCCTTGAAAGCCTGGGAATTTGTGCACACCTAATGTTGATTGAGCTGCTGACCTGTATGTGTTTTTTTTTTATGTGTAAGTTTACTCCCCTGGCAAAGGTGATTTTATGATCAACCCTTCATAGCATTCCTAAGCCCACATAGGGACAATGGGCAGAATACCACCAGTTCCATGAGATTCTACAAAGTATTAAAAGGTGGTAGAGCATTACGTGATGAATAGCGTGGTTTCTAAAAATATTATATGAAAGATGTAGTAAAATAGTCATAGATTAGTCAATAAATAATTGTTATACAGCTATACAACTTCAGTGTGTAAGTTTTCCAGTGAATCACAATAGGAGAATGTCTGTACCTCATGAATGTTTAGACCAACAAATACTAATGCAAAATGAAAAGCTGAGGAAGCAAGCGACAAAGGGAGAGGAGATATTACACTTTTGCAGGTCACATGTTCATTTTCAACTTAGGAGATTATAATAACATGGTAAAGTAGTAAAAGAGCAGAAATGCTGCAAAGGGATGCTTAGACAATTACCTTTACCAGGTAAGTAAACTTGAATTAATTGGCTGTCTTCAATTCTTCAATCTACACTTGGGGGAGGGTGCAAGTAAGCATCAGCTGGTACCAGGCAGACAAAAATTCTTCATAAAGTACTCCCTTTTAAGATTCAAAACCTGATCTCTCCCTGAAAATATAGGTTTTCTAGGGGGAATTGAACCTGGTCTCTTACATTAATAACTACAGTAATACTAGTTCCTCAGTGCCACCACCAAAGATTGAAGTTAATGATATAGAGGTTAACTAACAAGCTAAAAAACAAGCACACCAGACCTCTTGACTTTGAATCCAGACATACAGGTGATGCTTTTAAGTAAAATTATCAGAGACACCACCACTGGACAGTACAGTAACTCTAATGGTGATATGATTTTTGCATTTTAATAAGGTAGTTTAGGTGACATAAAATATTACGGTCAGAAATAGGCATGTGCAAAAAAAAAATATAACTCTAGCAGAATTTCGGCGAAAGTTGGACTTTCGCTTCCGCAAAAGTTTGGAAATCATTTTGTCAACTTTCATGGAAATTTTGGCTGAAAACTGTGGAATAAATGTAAGAACTCTGTGGGTTAATGTATTAAACTGCAGGAAAAAAATTCCACAGAACTGATCACTGTCAGTGTTCAGCTCTATGGCTTTTTCCCCACAGTTTAATTCAGTAATCCTCCCCAGGCCAACTGCTGGCCTCTGGTTTCTTGTGCCCCCCCCGATCACCAGCCCCATATAAAATAAATTATTGGTGTCCCTCCAGTCCCCCCACCCACCCGCTGATTGCCCCTCCATATAAAAAATAATAATATCCTTATTCCCTGGTGTCTAGTGGCCCCCACTTGCCAATCGCCAACTTAATGTAAAAAAAAAAAGAATTTGTTGGTGTTCAGTCCCCACCCACCGCCAATCACCCATCCATATAAAAAATAATTTTAATGTCTTTATAAGTGACATTGCAGAAGGACTGGAAGGAAAAGTATGTCTCTTTGCAGATGACACAAAGATCTGCAACAGGGTTGATATACAAGGTGGGGTGGAAAAGATGAGAAGGGACTTGGCAAGGTTGGAGGAGTGGTCAAATGTATGACTACTTAGATTCAATCCAAATAAGTGCAAAATAATGCACCTAGGAAGCAAATCCCAAGGAAAGAGTACACAATGGGGGTGAGATACTGACAACAACAAAAATGGAAAGGAACCTGGGGGTAGTTATATCAGATGACCTAAAGGTGGGCAAGCAATATGAGAAGGCAGTAAGGAGGGCTGGGGGGATACTGGGATGCATAGGGAGAGGCATCACCAGTAGAAAATAGGAAGTTAGTATCCCTCTGTACAGACAGTTGGTGAGACCCCATCTGGTGTACTGTGTGCAGTTCCAGAGACCCCCATCTCCGCAAAGACATAGACAGGGTGGTGGAAGTCCAGAGGAGAGCAACCAAAATGGTACAAGGTCTGCACCATAAAGAGAGACTAAAGGAGCTTAATATGTATACCCTTGAGGAAAGGAGGGAGGGGGGGACATGATAGAAACTTTCAAGTACCTCAAGGGAATCAACAAGTCCAAGAGGGTAGCATCTTTCAGAAAAGAGATGTGCAAGATCAAGGGACACAATTTGAAAGTGGAGGGACAACTCAGAAGTAATGTGAGGAAGTATTTTTTCATGGAGAGGGTTGTGGATGCATGGAACAGCCTTCCTGAGGAAGTTGTTGAGTCAAAATAGTGGGGAGTTCAAGAATGCATGGGACAGACATAAGGAAATTCTAGTGGGGGGGTAGGAGGAAGTAGGCTGTTGGTTAACTGGGATCTGCAGCTTATCCTTTAGGTAGGGAAATGGGCAGGCTAGGTGGGCCAAGCGGTCCTTATCTGCTATCACATTCTATGTTTCTATGTTTTTCCCTTTCTGTGTCCCTATCTTTGTAGCTGGTGTCTATTGCTGCCCTGGCCTATCTGCCTCATCTGTCACTGAACTCCTGACCACTATCTCCACTCATGCCTTGTCTGAAGAATTACTCATTCTTGGGGACTTCAATATCAATTGGCTCTCATCCCCACAATCTAAATTCTGCCAAAATATCAAGTCCCTTAACCTTACTCAATTGAGCTCCAACCCAACCCATCACAATCATAAATCCCTCTATCACTCCTTGCTGTACTGGGCTCTTACCTCCCAACCCCACCGCATCATCGATGCTGGCACCCTCCCTGATGCCATTAGTGACCATCACATGGTCTACTGCATGCACAAAATATACCGTCCCAAAGTCCCTCCCAAACTCCTTCAGATGTGGTTGCTCCGGTCACTGGGCTACCAAATGGTCCCCCATCTCTTCTGCCAGCTCCATTAACTCTGCTGTCAACTACTTCAATGCCACTTTCCTCGCAATTTGGGATAAGCGTGCCCCCTTTTAGAAAACCAGGGTCCCAGATTCCCACCTCCCTTGGATTTCTGTGGAGTTACTGGCCTGCTTACATGCTTGTGATCTTGCCTGGAAGACTTGCAAGTCCACTTGCTCCTCTGCTGACTTACTTAAATACCAAGCCCTTCACAATGCCTGTAGCAGAGCCACTAGGTTTGCCAAGGCTGAGTACTTCACCTCTACATTCCAG
The DNA here is from genome assembly GCA_016271365.2 of Neoceratodus forsteri. Classification (NCBI taxonomy): domain Eukaryota; kingdom Metazoa; phylum Chordata; order Ceratodontiformes; family Ceratodontidae; genus Neoceratodus; species Neoceratodus forsteri. Next base: position 755,550,599 of record CM057451.1, read on the forward strand.
AGCAACCTTAACTACCTCTTGAAGATCTGGAAAGTTATGCACGCCCTCTTCTCTCCCCAACTCAGTCCTTCTCCTCCTCCCTGGTGTTCAAGGTAGGTAACATCCCAGTTTCTGATCCCCCTCACTGTTGCCTCCAAGTTCAACTCTTTCTTCATCTCCTGTGCCTCTTCCCTTCTTTCCCCTTCCCCTTCCCCCTCATTTCCCCGTCTCCCCTTTCTCCTTTTCTCCAATCACTACTGCTTTTTTTTTTTTTTTTTGGAATTCAAGTTTATTAAATTTCCAAAAGAAACAACATTCGTGGGATGCAATGACCTAATTATCCATACTTGGTACAAAGTAAAAAAAAAAAAGACACAAACCCCCAACCCCTCCCCACCCTCCCACCTACTCCGCCTCCCTCCCACCCCTCAACCCAAGTGTGCCAAGGTAACCTAGTACTATTACAGATATTACACCGGGAAAACAGCTCTTAAAAGTGCAAAGGGTATAAATACAAAAGGGAACAAGAAAGAAACAACCATGGGCAACAAAGGGGAAGCCAAGAGGTTATCGGTGTAAATACAGAGCATATAGTTTACCCCACCTTTTCTGGAAACCAATCACTACTGCTAACACCCTCAAGGTCCTCCTGGCTCCAGATCCTCTCAAGGGCAAGAACCCTGATGGACTCAACCCCAAACTACTCCACCGCTCTGCCCCTGCCATTGTCCTTTGTATCACTTCCCTTCTTAACCTCTCTTTCTCACTTGCCTCAGTCCCCAACACCTGGCAACAGGCCATTGTCATGCCCCTTACCAAAGGCAGTGACTTTACCCATCCTGGCAACTACGGTCCTATCTTCCTGTTCCCCACTTTAGCTAAACTTCAGCAACACCTTGTGTTGGCTCATCTCTCCCCCTTCCTTGACTCCTCCTTCTTCACCCCCTTCCAGTCTGGTTTCCATAAATTCCATTCCATCTCCTCCTCCCTGCTCCATTCTCTCAGGCATGGATCAGGGCCTTATCACCTCAGCCAGTTTGGTCGACTTGGCCAAACCCTTTGACACTGTAGCCCACCCTCTTCTCCTTGACAAGCTTAAGGAGAGGGCTCTCTGACTCAGTTAGAATTGGAGATTCCCTACCCCTCTCAGTCCCTATTAGTGGTGTCCCACAAGAGTTAGTCCTTGGTTTGATACTCCTTTTGATCTTCCTAAATGCCCTTCCTGCTGCCTGCAACTCTGTGTCCATCCATATGTACGCAGATGACATGGTACTATTCACAACTGGTACCTCCTCATCTTATCCGATGGCCATGCTGCAACTGGACTTCAGCAATGTCCAGCAGTGGTTCTAGTTTCATCAGTTATTGCTCAATGCCAGGAAAATGATCTCAATGACCTTTGGCACCAGACAGAAGATCACAAAGCTTACTGCTCTCCCACCTTAGATGGGGCCACAATTGATGATGTTTCCTCATGTAAGTGCCTAGCAGTTTGGCTCAACCATCACCTCGACTTCTTGGGGCATGAGGATGCCATCCACAAAAAACTTCACCCTAAACTCAACGCATCATACAGGAATTGAGGTTGCATTCCTCTTCCTGCTTGCTGAGTTATTGTCCAGAAAATTATTCTCCCCATTTTTGACTTTGGTAACATTGTCTACAGTGCTGCTCCTAAGACTACACTATCCAGACTGGACCCCCTCTTTCACTACGTCCACCGCTTTGCCTTGGATTATCCACCCTGCAATCACTTCTGCTCCTCCCTATCCCTCCCCTCCATTGAAGCCAGAAGCCTTGCACACTGCACCTCCTTTATCTTTAAATACTGGCTAGGCTCCCTCCCTCCCTCCTCCCCACCCCCTCCCTCCTCTTACTTCCTAAGAAACTGTGGCTATCCTCCCTTGAACTCCCTTCAAGAAAATCTTCAGCTGACCAGGCTGATTTCTCTTATCATTTACCCAAACTATGGAACTCCCCCCCAAACATCTGCTCTGCCTTCTCCCAGTGCTCACTCTCCTCCCTGCTCCATGACTTCTTGACTCACACCTGCAGCTGCATCTGATCGTTGTCTCTGTTCCTTTACTTTCTACCTGCTACCACCATCTCCTTCACCACTTCTCTTCACCACCACTTCTGCTGCCCCCGCTATCCTGGTACCGTAGATCCATTTCTTCCCCATATCACAACAGATAGCCTTCTCTACCTCTTCCTTCCTTCCTATTGCACCTCACACTTTAATTGTTCCTCCTTGATTCCCCCTGGGTTATAATCACCTCCTCACCCTTGCATAAATTACCCAAGAAATTGCACACACATTATATACTGTAAATGCTTATATGCTTGAACTGCCCAAGAAATTACACAAATATTGTATAAATGCTTTATGGTTATATGTTTATGTGTTATATTGCTTATATGTTTGTAGCTTAGTTTTGGTTGTTTTGTCCTTATACCTGCCATGTAATTATTAATTAGGATTGTTTTGTTATCTCTCTCCTCTTCCCCTTTCCTCTGGACACACATAGAAATGAGCTGTTTTCAACTCAGTACGTCTATCCTGGTGAAACTTTTGAAATAAATAAATAAATATGGTGCAATCCTTGTAGTCTGCTTCATAAGTTGTGCAATAACCTCTACACTGCATTAGCTTCCATTTGCTGCTATGCAGTTTTGTGATACACCACTTATGTCTTGGGTTAGAACCCAAAAGTTCAAGGGGTTGAATCCAGGTAAAAACACAATCATGTTATATTTATAGCAAGAGATCATGTTTCAAATCCTAACAGCAACATACATTTTTATCATTTGTTTTTTGTTGGACTTTCACTGGAGTGGTAATCCATGGTGGCATGGAGTTGGAATAGCAAATTGATATCATAAACAAACTCAGGTAAGAACAACAGTTTGCTGATGAAAGAAATGTACACAGGAGACCAGAAGGAGGATCTAGTAAGGATGAGGTTTGTTACGCAGCCCGGGTAAGTGTGCTACAAAGAGGGGAATTCATCTGCCCCAAGTCTGCCTCTTCATTTCTTGACCTGTATCCTCATCCTATATCGCACCCACATGGCATGCTCTTGTGGATTGACATGGCCTTGTACCTATCAGGTCCATCAGAAAGAGGAGTGAGTCCCTCTCCTCCTTTAGAATGCCCCTACCAGCTCTGCCCTGGGCATGTGAATCTCCATATCACATGCTATGAAAACAGGTACATGCTGTAAAGAAGCCACTCCATAAAAAAACACTATTCCTGCCCACATGAGACCCCTCTCCTGCACCACAAGTTTTTTTTTTTTTTAATGGAAGTAGGTGTTCTCCTTCTCCGAAGCAGGAGGTGCCTAAGGCAGGTACCAGAACCTTTCCTTGTCAGTCAACACCAGATGTCTCAGGCTCAGAGTATGAGCAGGATGTTCCAGACTGGAACTCTTTATGCCACCATTACTAAGCCTGCCCCTTGGTTTGACTCAAGAGTAACAAGAATATTTTAGTTCATACCATTGCAGGGAGTGGGGAAGGGGACTTCACTGAATGTATAACACGCTCTGGAACTGCACCAACACTGACATCACTGACCCAAGCAAACTCTTTTTTTAGTCCATAAAATATATTTCCTTAACATTTAGATGTGTATATCACAAAGTAGGAGACTTATGCTATTATAATATAAATGTCCAAGAAAATTCTACTTATAGTGGGGATTGAACTGCTAGCCTTCTATTCTAAAGCCCAGCACCTTCAACACTACATTACAGAAGGTTTTCTGATGGAATCTTAAATCTGAACAAAACATATATATGAATAATATAAATGTTTATTAAATGTCTACCTACTGTGAGAATTGAACTCTTAACTTTCAGCATTAATGTAGCAATATCTGTTAATCATCATACAGTTTTTCAACAGTAATGTTTGCTGTGCAAAAATATCAAGATACCTGGTTTTCTTTTTGTTTTCTTTCATTCCTGAACAAAGATAGGGGGTTTAGAAGTTTTTAAATGTACCCACTCCAGTGCCATACCCACCATGCAAAAATTAAATATCTTGGTATAGTGCTGTGGTGTCTACTACCAAAATCACGCAGTAACATCATTCTAATGAATCCACATTATAAATGCAGCATGTACATTCAACAGCAACCTCAGTAGAAAGATTTTTACAAATTGCAAGTGGTGACCATCTTTAATTATGTGATCCATTAATTACAACATTAGCTATAAAAACTGTTTTGACAATATTGGAGAAAATTAAAAATATACCGAGTATGAATCTACTGTAAGAATGCCAGAAACACATTTTTACTAAAAAACTACAAGATGAAACTTCTTTTTGCTGACTAACAAATACTACTGCATTAGATCACAACTTCCTCTCCGTCACACTACAGAAACATTGAAACATAGAAACATAGAATTTGACGGCAGATAAGGACCGCTTGGCCCACCTAGTCTGCCCATTTCCCTACCTACTGGATAAGCTGCAGATCCTAGTTAACCAGCAGCCTACTTCTTCCTACCCCCAACCCCCAGAATTGCCTTATGACTATCCCATGCATGCTTGAATTCAGCACTGATTTTGACTCCACAACCTCCTCCGGAAGGCCGTTCCATGCATCCACAACCCTCTCTGTGAAGAAATACTTCCTTAAATTACCTCTGAGCCGCCCCTCTATCTTCAAATTGTGCCCTCTTGTTCTTGCACACCTCTTTTTTTGAAAGATGCTACCCTCTTGGACTTTGTTGATTCCCTTGAGGTACTTGAAAGTTTCTATCATGTCCCCCCTCTCCCTCCTTTCCTCGAGGCTATACATATTAAGCTCCTTAAGTCTCTCTTCATATGACTTCCGGTGCAAACCCTGCACCATTTTAGTTGCCCTCCTCTGGACAGCTTCCATCCTGTCTATGTCTTTGCGGAGATTGGGTCTCCAGAACTGCACACAGTACTCCAGATGGGGTCTCACCAGCTGTCTGTATAGAGGGATAATAACTTTTGTTTTCTACTGGTGATGCCTCTCCCTATGCATCCCAGTATCCCCCCAACCCTCCTTGCTGCCCTCTCACATTGCTTGCCCATCTTTAGGTCATCTGATATGACTACCCCCAGGTCCCTTTCCATTCTTGTTGTTGTTAGTATCTCACCCCCATTGTGTACTCTTCCTGGTTTTTGTTTCCAGATGCATTACCTTGCACTTCTTAGCATTGAATCTAAGCTGTCATACATTTGACCATTCCTCTAACCTTGCCAAGTCCCTTCTTATCCTTTCCACCCCACCCTGTGCATCAACTCTGTTGCAGATCTTAGTGTCATCTGCAAAGAGACATACTTTTCCTTCCAGTCCTTCTGCAATATCAAGCATAAAGACATTGAAGAGGACCGTCCTAATACTGAACCTCCCGCGGGTACCCACTAGTAACCTCCTTTCTTCTGAGTGGACTCCATTACTATAACTCTCTGTGTCCTATTCTCCAGCCAATTCTTTACCCAGGCTGTCATCTTGGGACCCACTCCCAGGCTGGCTAACTTGTATATTAATCTTTTGTGTGGGACTGTGTCAAATGCCTTGCTAAAGTCTAGGTAGGCCATGTCCACAGCCCCTCCTGATCTATTACTTTGGTCACACAGTCAAAGAAATCTATCAGATTTGTCTAGCGTGACCTTCCACTTCTGAATCCATGCTGCCTAGGGTCCTGTGCCCTCTGGCCTCTAGATACTCGACAATTCTTTCCTTTAGAAGTGATTCCATCATTTTCCTATCACTGAGGTTAAACTAACAGGTCTATAGTTTCTGCTTCTGCCTTGCTCCCACTTTTGTGAAGGGGAATCACATCTGCCCTCCTTCAGTCCTCGGTACCACCCCATCCTCCCATGATTTGTTAAAAGGGTAGTCAGTGCTGTCACTAGTTCTACCCTTAGTTCTTTAGAATTCTGGGATGAATCCATCAGGCCCCTTGCTTTGTCCACCTTCAGTTTTAAGAGTTCTTTCAGAACCCTTTCTTCTGTAAATGGGTCGGTATCAACTTCTGTATCCAGAGTGTTACTACTGTTTGTTTTATGTATCTCCCCCTCTTCCTTCGTAAATACTGAGCAAAAATATTTGTTTAGTATCTCTGCCTTTTCACAGTCTCCTCTGCCCACCCTCCCTCCCTTTATTAAGCCTCACTATCCCTCCTTGGTCTTCCTTCGCTCCCTGATGTACCTATAAAAGGTTTTATCCCCTTCTTAACTGAGTTGGCTATCTTTTCCTCGGTTTGGGCCTTTGCTGTTCTGACTGCCTTCCCAGCCTCCTTTTGCTTTAACTGATACAGTTCTCTGTCCTGCTCCTTCTGCGATTCCTTGTACTTCCTGAATGCTTTATTTAGAAGATTTAGAAGATTTATTTAGTCAGCCATAAATTAGCATTAAGCACATATTTTGATAATAATAATTGTAAACTGTTACCCACTGTGGGAACTGAATTCATAACCATTGATTGCTACAGTAAGCCCAGTTTCTTACCTATTACACTACAAAAGGTTTCACAATTGCTATTGCAAGGGTTCTGAATGAACCAAGGGGTGGCGATTTCAAAATTAAATTATCACTGAGAGAAAACTGTTGGATTTATAATCTACAGGATAGGTTCTGACCAGGTCTAAATGAGAAATTAGCAAATGTACATTTCTTGTGTTTCATGTTTATTTTTCTCTCTTGAACTAGCAGTTTATTAGCAGGATGTCAACTCCATTTCCTGATTTGTTATTTCTGCGACCCTCTCATGATGATGTTCAAGATGGCTAGCAGTGATAGCGGTCACTACAAATTACTTTTGTGGAGACTAAATAAGGAGAAGAGAGTTCTGTTGGAGCTGTATTAGTTGATGCCTACATTATGGACGTAACTCTCCATCTGTCTATGAAAATGCGGCAATCTGATTGCAGTACCAGCAGGGCCAGATTAACAAGTTGTGGTGCCCTGGGTAATTTTGAACTGTGGAACTCCCTGTGATTTAACCAATAGGCTGGGGTTCAAAGCTGAATGATTTTTGATGCCTTAAAATGCATTTGAAGGGGTTTCCAGCTACACTGAATGCCATTCTTGGAGTGGAAATAGAAAGTTATTGTTTGAAGTTGGATGGCTGGTGTACATTCACACTAAGTGTCAGCACTCAAGCACAGCCATGCATTACTGACCCTCCACACCAACATTTCACTACCCAAATAGTAGCCTGCCCTGTGAGTGTGTGGTGGGCAATCCTGAGCCCTAAAGTCTCCAACATGGGGGGGGCACATCAACATAAACAGCTTAGTACACTAGCATGTACCTTTGGATCCCAGTTCTTGAGCACAGATGTAGTGCTAGAGGTGGCCAGGGTGAGGACAGTGCTGCTAGCATTGGGGGTGGGTAAGAGGTTTCAAACTTGCATAGACTAGACACAAGGGAACCTTGGTAACAGGGCTGGGGGGGGGGTAAGGCCAGAAATCAATTAGTGTCTACAGTAGCACAGTTGGCAGTGACCTTAGGGCAGACTAGGTTAGCCAGGAGATCCTTTTCTGCAGACAGCTTCTATGTTTCTATAGTTCTATAAATACCCAGGTTCAATTGGCATACACCCAAGGATGCTGAGGGAACTGGTGGAGGACTTCATAGAGCTATTGAATGGCCTATTCAATAGTCACTGGAGTCATACGCGGTACCGCAGGACTGCAGAATAGCACATGTAGTTCCCCTCCATAAGAGTGGTCCCAAAGATGACCCAGGGAATTACAGACCAGTAAGTTTGTCCTTAGTCATGTGCAAACTCATGGAGACCATACTAAAGGAAAGGTTGGTAGTGTATCTAGATGAGCAGGGGTTCATGGGAGGGAGGCTGTGTCAGACTAATCTGATTTACTTCTTATTTGGGTCACTAAAACAGTGGATGAGGGCGACATGGTGGACATCATTTACCTGAACATCAGCAAAGCCTTTGACTCTGTGCCCTACAAGAGTTTAATCAGTAAGCTGACAAATCTCAGGGTTTGAGAGAAGACAGGATGGGTGGAAAAGTGGCTAAGGTGAAGGACCCAGAGAGTGGTGATATAAAACATTAATCCACAATTCATGATCACATAGCTCCCCCTTGCAATGTTTTTTTTTTTTTACTATTATTACTCATTCATGTGATAGGCTCCATGGTCAGACACACTGTTAAGGCTCTCATCCTCTAAAATTATCTATTTCCCTTCTTTAGAATTAATTTGACCCAACTCTCTGGGATTTGAAACCATCACTGCTGCTACAATCTCTAAACAGCATATTACTGTTGAGTTTATACCATGTATATATAGTTTATACAGTAGTATATTATACACTTGTATATAGTGGACTTGACTATGATCCTTAGTCACATCATTAACAATTTTTTAAAACAAACATTAAAACATTCAGTTGTTCACCAGGTGCATAATTATTTTTTTTACTTGCTAAAGTCAAGATTAAGAAGGCAACTAGGCACTGGTGGTCTGGGCTGGCTGGATTGTGTCTACTCTACTCTGCTAGACTGCTCCAAAGACTGACTGTGTAAAATTGTCCTCGATGACTCATCGGTGGTCAATGAGGACCCTCTCAGTCTCTTCAACTCAGACTGAGTCCAGCGGCGAACCTCCCACATTCTGCACTGCCTTGAGCTTGGCTGATTGAAGCTGCTTTTTTTTCTGTTTTGTAAATTACAGATTTTGGAGACAGAGTCAATGGCCAGACAGTGGGTCTGCCTGGCAGGTGCAGCAAGTGATGCGGACAGTCTGTCGATGATGATGACAGGATTTGGTGACTCGCTTGAGAGGGAATGAGTCGGGTGTTGTGGCGGCAATTTTCTAACATCCGGTACTATTACATCACGTGATGTGATGGGACCATGTATGGACCTGAGGGTCAAAGGGACAAAAAAGTTCAGGTTAGTGTGGGCGGGTGTGCAAACATCAATAATGGACCACATTGAAGCCCTGTAATTGGCTAGAAGGGCACATGTTGTGTTTCAGCTGCAGAGAACATCCATGGGGAAACAATAATAATAATCTTTATTTTTATAGCACAATTCAAAAATATCAAAGCACTGTACAAATTTTGTCAATAAAAATACATTAAAACAATAAAATACAATCCAAACAAAGGTGCAGCAAATGACAAAAACTGTTTCAGGATGGTGACGGCGTGGCAAATGGTCTGCCATGGACGATCGACCCCTCCCCCCCCGAGGTTCACTGACAGAGTGAGTGAGAAACTACAGGAGTCAGGGAAGAATAAAAAAAAAAAAAGAACCTCAATGGCCCTTCAAACTAGGGGGCCAAGGGCAACTGCCCCTTCTGCCCTATAGTTAATTTGGCCCTGGGTACCAATGAAGCTGACAGGTAGAGCTGGACTATTGGTCCTTGATTAACCTAAGGACCCTTGCACCCTGTGGCTGGTTCAGTACACTTTTTATACTATATATTTAACAGTAATTTCTAATTTTGATTTGTTATTCCAGTATTGGTGCTGAAAAATTGTAGATTAGGTTATTATTAGTAACTTGCCCTTTACATACTAAGTGACATTGTTATGCTCGCCTTAGGCAAAGCATTTTGGTATGATACAGGGTTTTAAGATGTGTGTTGCAGTGATCCAATCCAAAAGAGTCTACAAAGGGCTTGACTAATAATCAGTTAGACTGATTATGACACTCTGGCATGAAGTGCTTGGATTTCAAAACATTGTGCCAACAGACAAGTGCACAAGGCACCTTTTTCAAATCACAGCTTGGCTACTGCCTTGCTCTACTACTCTCTGGACAGTTTTTTTGCTAAATTTACTGCTACTGTGGAAATTATTTGTTTTTCTTCTTGGAATGTTCTGCTGTTTATCCTGCTGTACTAGCTAGGCCTGACTTCTATATAGTTTATGGCTTGTACTGCTGAATATTCTTACTGCTTAAACATTTTACTTTTAAACTACTGCATTGTATATGTAGGAATTGCCTTCCAGAGTATAGCAGAGTTGTAGCGAACCTTAACTGACTGCCTGACTTCTATACAGTTTACTGCTTCTACTACTGAATCTTTACTGCTGAACTAATTGCCCAATATTGTAGGATAGCTTGAACAATTGCCTACTGCCTTTCTGCCACACTCTTTTCCCATTACAGTTGCTTTCATTTCTCCTCGGACTGCCTTCTTTGTTCCCCTCTTTCACTTGCTTTTTCCCTTTTGCATTTCTTTTTCTCTGTTCCCCACAATGTTTCTCTGCCAGCTACTGGACCCTTGATTCCCTCTCCTGACACCCCCCTGAATCAGCACATTCTGTAAATATTGCCTGGCGATTTTGGTCATCTTCTCTACCCCTGCTCATGGGTCCCTGCCTCTTCCCTTATCAATCTCCTGAACCAGCCTTCTGTTTTGCTAAACTCCCACCTGGCACCTTTGATCAGACCTCTCTGCAGGAACCCTTTCTCTCCCACTATTTGCACCTACTTCTGCCCTGAGCACTAAATTGCCCAGGGCCCTCCCATCAATTTATCTGAGCTTTGTCTTTGCTTTTTTTTTAATTAATGGCCCACCTTTTTTCTGCTCTTTTTTAACTGCAAGCCCAAATCAGGCTCTCCACTTCAGCTGAGCAGCCCCGGCGCTGATGCCTTCTAGTGGCCGGACCTCTGCATCCAGCTGCTGCCCCCTGACCAAGGAAAGCAGGTACGATCGGTCAGCTCCTAGCCCAGAGCTGCCAGGCTTCAATCCCAGTAATTGGACCTGCTCCTGGGAACTGTGGCTGCTTCCCAATTGGATGCTGAAGATCCCCATTGAAAAAGCAAATGCTCAAGGTGCCTTTTCCAAATCACAGCTTGGCCACTGCCTTGCTCTACTACTCTCTGGACAGTTTTTTCACCCATCTCCCCACCCACTCCTCCTTTATTAAATATACTTCCCCAGTGATCCCCACCCCATGAGGCCTCATACTAGTCAATTACAGCAACTTCTTAAAGGAGCAATCCTCTATCATGCTCAAATTTAACAAACATTGCTGACTGCCTTATCTTAATCAGACCTTTAGTTCTAGCATTTTCTAGAGTAATATTAATCTTAGACTTTCTTAGTCAGATCCTTACGTAAATTACTGCCAGGGCCATGGCTTACTCTACATGCTGTCAGGTTTCCTACTGATAATTATAGCCCTATACTCTTCATCACTACCTGGCTCAGCTCCTGATAACTTGGATTTTCTACCTGGGACATACATGCCCATGATGTCTCCTTATTCCCCTAACCCTACCTGTGCTAAAGCCTGCATCCAACCACCTGCTGCACCCAGTTGGCAGCAGCCCTTTAGTTTAAGTGTCCATGCACTCCTTAGTTCAACTCGTATCTCAAACTTCAAGGTAGAATTGAAGCGTATGGACAACCCCGACCAAAGTAATAGGACATCTAGGAAAAAACAACAAGCAGCTCTAGTAGCAACTGTGAAAAGGCTAATCATATTACTGCTCCTGTGCTTGGCCATGTGGAACTTAACCCTGGACCACCTTGTACCTTAGACTCTCCAACCGACTTTGCATCAGCATCAGGCATTAAATTCATGCTGATTAATGCCCGCAGTCTACTAAACAATGTCAGTTAAATCCAAACCTGGACTTCCCATACCAACCCAGATGTGCTAGTAATCACAGAGTCCTGGTATAACTGCTCCGTCACTGACTCCTAGATAGCACTACCCTCACATAGCACATTCAGAGTAGATAGGCCCACTAGGGGTGGAGGGGTAGTTATCTACCTCAATAACAACTCAATGCCATGGAACTATTTTTGGAGTCAAAACCCAAAGAGTTTGAGTGCCTAGCACTTAGGTTACTACTCCCATCCTCTAAAATAATCAATATCATTGGCACAGACCTCCCTCAGGTGGGCTGGATATTCTATCAAAGATCAGGGATATCTCAGAATCCAACACCAATGAAACCATCATCCTTGGGGACTTAGATCTTGACTGGCTCACCACCAAAGCTAATGCCATCAAAGATCTATGTGACAAGCTTGGATTCACTCAGTCACTGAACCTACTAGGACAATTATGAAAAACAAAGACCACAGTTCTATTCTCGACCTAATCCTCACAAACCAACCTCACAAAATTGAACACTCAGTGGTCTTCCATAATGATGTAAGTGATCACAATACTGTGGTCTGCACATGTGCCCATACCAAACACCCCACCAGGCCAAAATTCAGCAGCAGCAGAAGTTTGCATAAGTTTAATGTCCATAACTATCTTGCAAACTTTAAGCAGATAGACTGGCAATCCTTTTATTTAGCCAAATCTGTAGAAGCCGCTGTCACTATTTTTAATACCATCATCATAGGCCTTGCTAACAAGAATGCATCATTCTGTAAACGCAGAGTTAGGAAATTCTCACAATCATGGTTCACCCCTGAGCTGAAAGCTGCATTCTCACATTGTGATAAACTGTGGGCCCATGCAAGGAAAACTAAAACCGTGACCCACTAGCAGGAATTCAGAGCAACTAGAAATAGATGCACCAAGCTTAGAAGAAGTGCCAAGGCCACTTACTATGTTGAAACCTTAGAGGAAGCTAAAGGCAACTCAGCAAAAATATGGCACACCTTCAAGACTATCGAAGGCCACAAAACCCCCCAATCTCTCCCACAAAAAGTCACCTCTAACGGTACACTGGTCACTGAGCAATGCACCATATTGGATCTTCTAAATGCCCACTTTGCCACAGCTGGTATGGCGTTCGACACTTCATGAGCTGCAGGGCTGCCCACCAGCCACTCCATTCCAGACTACACTGAGTCCTCACCACCACATGCCTCCTTCCACCTCTCTCTGGTCACATTCAAGGAAGTTGAGCAACTACTAATCAAGTTGGATACCAGGAAAGGGGCAGGTGCTGACGGAATCGAAGCATTCTTTCTAAAATGAGGGAGTCAACTATTAGCTGCTCCCATCATGCACATATTTAACCTTTCCATCTCCATGACTACTGTTCCCTCCAGCTGGAAAACTGTGCATATCATCCCACTATTCAAGTCTGGAGACCAGAGCGATCTCAACAACTGCAGACCAATTTCCATTCTACTGGTTCTGTCCAAGCTAATGGAAAAATTAATACACGTTCAAACAAAACAATATCTGGAGAACTTCAACCTACTTAACCCACTCCAATCAGGGTTTAGGCAGAATCACAGTACAGTCTCATCCCTGGCAAAGGTAAAGAATGACTGGTTCTCTGCCACTGACAAAAAAACAGTCTACTTGTGTGATTTTCCTTGACTTAAGCAAGGTGTTCGACACAGTGGACCATACCCTCCTCCTGCACTGCCTAACATCCCTGGGATTTCATGACACTATGGTAAGATGGTTCTCTAGTTACCTCTCAGATAGGCTGCAAAGAATCAAGGCTGATGGAGCCATGTCGGACATGGTGTCCATCACGAGGGGAGTCCCTCAGAGATCCATTTTAGGGCCCCTCCTTTTCACTATTTACATCAACTCATCAGACAAAAACATTCAACAATCCAAGCTGCACTTTTTTTTTCGATGACACAGTCCTCTACATCTCTAGGCCTTCATTGAGCAAAGCCTGTGCTGAGTTACAATCTGATTTCAATCAGCTACAGTTCAACCTGGCACATTCAAAACTTCTCCTAAATGCAAAGAAGACAAAGGTCATGTTTTTTTTCATCAAACCATATGCCCTTTGCTCTCAGTACTCAGAGTACCTCACCACCCATCACTACTATATTCGGGAACACCCTCGAGGTTGTGGATTAATTTAAGTATCTTGGAATATGGCTAGACAGTAAACTAACTTTTAGTGCCCATATCAACTGCCTTGTCAACAAGCTAAAAGCCAGGCTGGGGTCCTTCTTCAGGAACGGATCCCTATTTACACTTGATTGCAGAAGAAGACTGGTCCAGGCCACATTCCAACCACTCCTTGACTACGGGGATATCATTTACAATTGCAGTGCACCAACTCACACTTGCAAACTTGATGTTCTGTACCATCGTGCATTACATTTCATACTAAAAGCTCTGGCCAGGACACACCATTGTACCCTCTACTCTTCTTTGAACTGGACCTCACCATCACCAGGCATATGTTCCATAGTGGGCAGTGGACTCTAAAACTGCTGACTGGCAAGTTACCTCAGTACATATGCTCCCTAGTGCACAAGTCTGACAATGTGTATGCACTGCGCACCTCAGACTTTGTGCTCCTAGACGTTCCCAGGACATGTACTAATCAGGGCAGAGGTGTCATTAGTTTTGTCCTCCCATCTATATGAAACCAGTGTTAACTGAGATAGTCACATTAAACTGCATTAAGTCCCTAGTCAAGAAAGCATTGGAAGTGGTCTGCTGCTGCTCTACATGCTAAGCTAATATATGAATCTTACCATCCCTTCTGCTTGTCACCCTATCTCTGTCTCCCCACCAACTGCCCAGCCTAACCTCTCACCCATCTATGCCCCCACCCTTTATTCCTACCCCAACCCCCTTTGCCCATTCTGCCTCCTAGCACTTCTCCCCTTCCTCCACCTCCCTGTCTCCCTACCCCTCCTCCCCTACCCCAGTCACCTCCCTCCCTAGAACCCCTCCTGTACCCCATCTCTGTGCATGATATTCCTGTCCTGATGGATCTACCACCTCCTTCCCCCACCTCCTCCCTCTCTCCCTACTCCCTCCTAACCCTACCACTGCCATCACCCTCTCCTAGACCCCATCTTCCTGTACCCCCATCTCAGTGCACAATAGTCCTATCCCTCTGAACCTACCACCCTCCTCTGTGATGTCATCTACAGCCTCATGTCTTCACTTTTTTCTTTTTTTCCTTTTCCTTCTGCTCCCAGTGAAGACTTGTCTCACTCTATGTGTATCGTCTACGTGCACGCTAGTGCAGTTAGTTTTTTGTATGTAATGTATCAGTTATTTGCAGCAATCCAAGTTGTACCTTATCATTGCCATTGCTGTTTACTCGTGCTATCCAGATCTGTTTTGTACAAGATCATGTACGTCATTGTATTGTTTGAAATCTCCAGGACCTCCTTGTGAATGAGCTTGCTCAATGGAGTAATTCCTGTAATAATAAACTTGAAACTTGAACTTGAAGGCACATTCATAAATCAGCTCTTTCATTCTCTCTGTGTCAGAGCAGGGAATGGTTAATGTCTGTGTCTGAGGCATGCTATTTGGAATGCACTAAGTCTGTTGTAATGTGGACTACACATGGGAAAGGCTATAAATCTGCTTGGGAAGACTTCTGTCAGATTAAATATAGAAGCAATTCTTTGAGACAGTTGATGTAACCCTTTCACTCCCAATATGGAACCAGCTGCCTCTCTCAGTCTAAGGCTTCACTAGGCATTTATGTCACCATTCTTAAGCAGTTTTTCTTATTCATATGCATATCAAGCATTTTATTCTGCACATCAGGCACTTTAGCACTACATATGGACAGAAAAGAAATAAAATGTAAGAGAAAGAATAGTGGGGGGGAGACTACCTAGGTAGGTGGCCATTGTACTGAGGCATAACATTGGAAATAAATAGGCTAGGAAAATGGCACTGCTGCAGCACACTGCTAAAAAATACAAGGGGAGAGGTTAGAAAAATATGTCCCTAGGTGCTCCAGTTATTCCTAACATAGAGCACAGCTCTACCACAGGATAGGGAAATGGTACTGCTACAGCAAACTACTAAGAAAGACAAGGGGAGAGGTTAGAAAAATATGTTGCTGGGTGCTCCAGTTGTTCCTAACATAGAGCACAGCTGTACCACAGCCTGCAGTTCAGTTTTATGATGCTCTCACACTAGACTGGTGGGAATAGAAGTCACTTTCCTTTGTGAAGTCACCTACATACACCAGACTACAGCAGCACTGCTGCAGAAGAACCTCTACACTGAGAGCCCAGCCCCCACTCCAAGCAGAGAATGGTGAAAGCTGTATTTTTTATTCTTTAAAATTACCTTCAGTTTGTCAGTTGTTACCCCACCATTACTGCCCCCCCCCCCAGGTCTAAGTCTTAGTCTTCCAGCATGGCCCAGGATCTTCACCTTGACCTGGTACAACATCAATACCTTCGACAAGCATCTAGCATTGACAAATGCTTGTTCACTTTTAATTTACTAGCACGGTTAAATCAGTTGCTACTGTGATGTTTAAATGTTGCATTTTTAACCATCATTGGCTCTAAGTACTGACTAATTTATATTGGATCCATTAAATTGCATGTGAGATTTACTTTATTTAAATTATTTTACTGGTGGACCATAAAAATCTAACTGCTTCATTGCCAAATGACACCTTTGAAAAAGCACGCATGCAAAACGTTAGATGTGTGGTGAGAGGTACAGTATATCCTCTTTCTTGCTATTCTGTGATTCTGACATATGCATGACCATTTTTATCTTGATATTTTTCACATCAATCAAGTAAGCATTGTGGCACTGTATCTTTAAATTTCTTGAGTTCTGTTGTGCAGTTTGCAGAAGAGAGGTTTGTTGGGAATGCTGACCTTTTGCCATTTTTATGTGACATTATTGACCTTGAGCACTCTTGTGGACCTTGAAGCAGGTTTCTGCAGACTATGTTTAAACACAGAAATGTGCCAGCAGAAAAATGCCTTATGGTTTATCTAGTCTGCCCTGTGTGTCTGCATATGCCCGTAGAGGTTCATGTCCAACCACCCCTCTCCCCTGTTAACCTCAACAGACCCATTGTATCTGTCCCACTCTTTAACTTCCCACTGTCTTGGAACTTGTAAATGTCTCAGGAAGCTCATTCTACCCTTTACCACCCTTTCTGTAAAAAAAAAAAAAGTACTTCCTAGCATTCATTTTGAATTTATCCCCCCACACACACACCAGTTTGCTGCTGTTACCCCACTAGTTTTATTCTTTCTGAAGGTAAATAGTGTCCATCTTATTAATACCTCTCATGTATTTAAATGTTTTTAGTCATATCCTTTCTCCCTCTACTGGTCTCCAGAGAGTACATGCTGGGGTCTTTTAGCCTATGCTAATATGCCTTCCCCTGTAGTAGTAGTAGTAGTAGTAGTAAAATATTTTATTCATCATCATATGAATTGGATACTCAGTTGAGTAGAGTTCATTTTCAATGAGGTCCTGTACATTGTTTTATTTATTTATTAAATCTAGGAATTATTACCTTTGAGCCATGGCTCTTCTACAAAGGTTCCACGTCAGTAGGGTACAAACAAGACAAAATTACACAAATAAGCAAACAAATTATGAAGCAGTATTAGGCAGTTCAGTAATGGCAAACTTGAAACAAAACTACTTGAGTAACACATTGTGCTAGATACGAGCAGAGGAACATTACAATAACATGTTTGACCATTGTTACAATATTTGTGTATGGGTACATTCATACATACAAGCAAAGGGACATTACAATAACATATTTGGACATTGTTACAACATTAATGTATAAGTACATTCATACAGTTAGACAAGTTGCAGGTTTTGAGCGACCTATTTGACGGTAAGTGCATATATCCATTTTTTTATTATTTTTATTATTATGGGGCTAGGCAGCAGGGCTGGGGCTTGTTGGTCTGTTTGAGGTGCCATTTTTATTTATTGAAATGTTTCTCCAGGAAGGCACACTGAACAACAAGTTGCTCATCTCTTGGTGTGATGGGAGGGGGGGTACAATTGGAGGTTGACTTTACAAACAGTTTACATTTAACATAACTGAGAAAATACATTTAACATGACTGATACAATAGACAATCAATTACATTTGCAGCATGACATTCAGTTAAATTTAACAAGCATGTGTAATATACATACAATTATAGTTATGTACCTGTGGATTCTATTCTTTTCTGTGTACCTAAGGTATTTGATCAGGCAATGCCATGGCTCATCTCCTGACTTTGGTGGAGGCCCCACTCTATGAGCCCTTTCGACTTCGCACTGGACCAAGTTAGAGAGTAATTCAAGGTGCTTAACTAACCATTTATGAAGGTTCACTTCAGGCTCTTCCCCTTCCACACCCTCTGGTAACCCCACGATCCTTAAATATGATCTCCTCGATCGATTCTCCAGATCGTCAACCTGCGCGAGTAATTCCTTTACTGCGCTTTGTAAGAAGGCCTTATCATGGGCAGACCCAGCCAGGGCATCCTCCAGGGTACTAATGTGTTGTTCAAGCTGGGCAATCTGGTCGGAGTGAGCAGCAGTGGTTTCTGACAGGCCCGTGACTACGGATTGCATGTGAGTAATCTGGGCAGCAATAGTGGCAAAGCCTGTTTTCATATCATGTGGGATCTGAATAAGGGTGACCGGCACTGCCGTGAGGGATTTTTGCAGATCCAACATTTCTGCTGGATTCTCATCAGGCTCCGATCTTATACACAATTGCTCAGGCCCAGGGTTAGATTGAGCCATCTTGTGTACCGACCCAAACTGAAGTTTTGCCTGCTTGTCTCTTTCTTTCCCGTCACCATCTGTGACTTAGACACTCCATGCCCAATCAATGCTGAAATTAGGTAGCAGGGGGTGGTCTCTAAATTTGCTGATTAATGCAAGTTCCTCAAGGAGTTCAGCTACACTGCATCCGTCATGTTACAGTGCCCTACCTGTGGATTCTAGAGTATAATTTTAATGCAGTCATGGGCCAACTCCTTACAGAATTCGGGGTACAATCAAGAGACGGAGGGTTTAGCAGATTATAGGCAGTGGGGAGAGAAAGATCAAGAGGGACAGGGGGTGGACAGGGTAAGGCAGCTGGGGGAGAGGAGAGGCTTAAAGATGGGGGAGCAATTGATAGAGCAAGTGAGTAGAATCAGTAGTAGGGGGCACGTTACACAGGGCAAGTGCAAGCTGGAGCAACAAAAGGGAACAAAAAGTGCACATATCTTAGCTCACGTGAACTAATTTCTTTTTAAGTGCAGAATGGTAGACAGGAGGGGCATGTGAGAGGGCTGGGAGGGATTAGTTAGGGAAGGGTGAAACACTCCAAGAGCTGGTCCCTCCAGTAAACAGAGAACCCTGCCAGTGGCTGAAGGAGGCGGTCATATTGTATATGGGAGAAAGAGGGTGAAAGGGCAGGGGAAAAAGCAAGGGAAATTATGTATAGGTAGGATGGTGTAGATTGGGAGGGGTGTAAGAATACTGGAAAAGGAAAGGAAGAGTTTTGCTTAGTTCTTGACCTCTCCAGGATGCAAAGAACCCTGCCAGAGGGCAGAACTAGTCAAGGTCAAGTTGGATAGAGAAAGCAGAGGGGATGGGTGAGGGAGGAAGAGAAGAGAAAGAAAAAAGAGAAGAGAAAGGAAGAGGGTAGCCTGACTCTAAGCCTCTTCAGGATGTTGAGAACCCTGCCAGAGGGCAGAATCAGGCAAGGTCAAAGCTGGGTAAAAAGAATAGAGGGGAGGTGGGAGGGGAGGAAAAGGCTTATCCACTGCTTGACTCCTCCAAGATGCTGAGAACCCTGCCAGGGGGCAGCACTAGGCGAGGATGAGTTGGGAAGAATGAGTGGGGTGGCATGAGTGAGGAAAGGAAAATGCATGAGGGAAGAAACAGTGCCTATCCTAGGACTCTCCAGGATGCTGAGAACCCTGACAGAGGGCAAAAGTGCTTGATTTTACCCATGCTGATGGGTTTGCCTGCTGGTCTGAGGTTCCAGAGTTTGGACCCAGCATACAGGAAGTGTTTCTTGCCTACCTCCAGGTTTCTGGTTGGGAGGGAGTATTCTAATACTGTGGACCTTGATAATCCCCTGATGTCTCTCACATGGATATTATCCATTACATATTCTAGGGCTTTGTTTCTACAACATTTGTGCATGAATGCTAGGCAATTTTCTTTTCTCCTCTAACCTTTGCCATCCTAGATTGTTGAGGATTTTGCACCTCTTTGTTCTGTGGGGGGCATTCAGGATGAAGTGAGCAAACCTGCTGTACATGTTACCAAGTTTGGCCAGCTCCAGTTTGGAAGCCCCTGAGAACAGCAGGTCGCCATAGTCAAATAATGGTTGGATCATGGATTCTACTAATTGTTTCCTTGTCTTTGTCTGTTGATTGAATTTGTAAAGGGCTCCTAGGCATTTCACAAGGTTCATTGTTAGGTTGTCAATGTGGATGTTCCATTTCATTTTCTCATCTAGCCATACTCCCAGGTATCAGTAGCTATGGACTTGCTGTAGTTTGACTTGGTACATGGTCTTGATTTGTAATGTATTTGTGGCTGTGTCCTGACCTTTTTTTCTGTTGAAGTACATTACCTGAGTTTTTTTAGTGTCCAGTGCTAGTCTGTAGCGTAGATAAAAATCCTGGAATTCATCAAATACTGCTTGTAGTGGGGGTGCAATGTCTGAGAGGTTTGTGCCTGTTGTGTGGAGTATCGTGTCATCTGAGTACAAATGGAATTTGACTTGGGGGTTGGATATGGTGAGGGTGTTCATGTATATGTTAAATATTATGGGCAGCCGGCCCAGTGGCGCTGAGGGTTGAGGTGCTGTATTCCACACCTCGCGCCATGCTGGCGACCCGGGTTCAGGAACAAACTCGGGTAGCAGGGGTCGCAGGGGGAGAGAGGATTGAGTGTCCCAACAGATGCTCTCTCTCTCGGGAACCAGAACGCATTCATGTTTCATATCTGCCTTCGCAGCCGTGGGAGCAACCGACAACTGAAGGGATGGAGCGGCCCGCTTGTCGGAGTCGGAAGGGTGGGCGTCAGCGCATGAGAGGTCTGGCGTGCGCCAGCATGTCTCTCTCAGGACGTACGCCCTAGCGCTGGATGTCCCAGGGGTAGGGATTACGAGGAGAAAAACGGAAAATGACACCTCTCTGGCAGCCCTAGATGAAATCCGCTCCGGATCCATCCAAGACCACCAAGAAAAGGACAGACCCCACTGTGCAGGAGGTAAAGGGAAGGAGGCACTCTAGGGGCAGATCCAAGGGAGGTGGAGTGAGGTGGGGAGGAGTAGGATGGAAGGAGTGGGCTCCAGAGAGAGGAGGAGGAAAAACAGAAAGTAAAAAAAAATTAAAAATAGTATGGGCCCTAAGATTGAGCTGTGGGGTACAACTGACACTATGGTGTTGAAGGAGGATCTGAGGCCGTTTAGTGACGCCATTTGTATACGCCCTTTTAGGTATGATTTAAACCAGTCCTATGCATTTCCTGTCACTCCCATGTTTTTTATTCTGGACAAAAGAATGTTGTGGTCCAGAGTGTCAAAAGCTTTTGACAGACCGA
The DNA here is from genome assembly GCA_016271365.2 of Neoceratodus forsteri. Lineage (NCBI taxonomy): Eukaryota > Metazoa > Chordata > Ceratodontiformes > Ceratodontidae > Neoceratodus > Neoceratodus forsteri. Next base: position 755,571,809 of record CM057451.1, read on the forward strand.
CAAATATGGCTCCCATGGCCTTTCTCATGTCCAGTGCCTCCTGAAAATCTCCAGTAACCTTAATCATTGCTGAGATGGTGCTGTGGAGTGGTCTGAAACCAGACTGGCAGTCACTCAGTAGTTTCTCTGATTCCAGGAACTGCTTCAGTTGTGCACATACTAGCTTTTCAAAGATCTTCAAAACTATGGATAGCAGTAATATAGGGCAGCAGTTCTCTAATTTGTTTTTTGGTCCAGTTTTGTGTATGGGAACAACTAGGGTATCCTTCCATTTGGATAGGTGTTCCCCGATCACCAAGGACATGTTGAATGGTTCTGCTAATGGGGCTGCTATTATTGGGCTGCACATTTCAGAAGTGTGACAGGGATGCCAGCCATCCCTTCTGACTTATTTGTGTTGATTTTTAATAGCTCGTTACGAACTTATGTTTCTGTGATCTTGTTGAATTTGAAAGTGTTTTTGGGTGGGGTGTGTACTGGTATTTTTGCTTGGGCAGTCATATTTTTTTAGGCTTTGTTGCCCACGTTTATGAAATATTCATTAAATCTGTCTGCTATGTGTTTGGATAGTGGGACCTCTTCTCCAGCTATTTCAGAGGTTGGGGTGTCTGCTTTTTGATTTCCCTGGAGTTTCTTTATTGTCTTCCAGAATTCCCTAGGATCTGCTCTCACATTGCCTGCCAAGATTGTTTTGAAGAATTCCTGTCTCTGTGTCCTTACTGCCGTGATGTATTCATTTCATTGCTGTTTGCACCTAATACATGTTTGGTCGTTTGTTTGTTAAGTCTTTTTCCATGCTAGGTCCCTTTATTTCTTCAGTCTGTGGAGGTGTGCATTGTATCATGACGGAGTTCTTGTATTTTGTCATGTTCTAAGATGGGAACATTTATTGCAGCTCTCCATGAATTCATGGAAGATAAAGTTCCATACCTCATCCACTGTGGGGATGAACTCGACCCTGTCCCAGTCTTTGGTCTCTAGGTTGATCTTGCAATTTACTTAGTCAAAGTTTTTGTATGATCTATATTGTACTGATTTGGGGCTGGCAGTATAGCCTAGAGATTAGAGTAACAAGCTGTGAATGAGCTTGGTACATCCAACAGACCTGGATTTGATTCCCACAACCTCCACTTGCATACTGTGTGACTCTGAGCAAGTCGCTTAACCTCCCCAGTGCTCCTGGATTGCCCCTGAAAACAGGCACTTGTGCCTAGTGGGGGTTACTCGGTTACCAAAGACTAAAATAAACAAGCATTTGTCAATGCCAAATGTTGTCTCACTGGCATTGGGATTGGTAGTGCCAGAGCTAGAGATGCATAATAGGAATAGCAGTGAAGTATTGAAGTGACACCAACCCCACCCCCACCCTGTAGAGAGCAACAGGCATTGCGGTGTGCCTTTGGGTCATCAGCTATAATGCTCATGCCATTGTACCTCACCCTACCTTGTAGACACTGACAAGTGTTGTGGTGTGCTTTGGGATCTTTGGGCATTATACTTACCCCATTCCATAAGAAAATACGCTAATGTGGGTGCAGTATAGGAGAATGGGGTGAATTTTGTGGCAGAACAGTGCAAGGCACACCACGATGCCTGTCAGTGGCTGCAGGGTGGGGCTGGAATGGCGCGAGCATTACATCTGATGATCCCAAGTCACACCCCTGGCACCTGTCACTCTGTACTGAGTGGGGTGCTACAGTTGGAAACCCTAACACCGTAGGCGTGTGGTGGTATTTTCACTCCAAATTTTCAACATGGGCTGTTTGTGAGCCCACCTCATGAAAAGCAGCACAATCAGTTTGTTAGCTGAAAGGTGGTTTTGCACAGAGGCTATGGCATTTGGCAACACAGAGATGAAAATACATTTTGGGCAGGATGTAGAGAATGACAACTGCACTATTCATGAGGAGGTGCAAAAGATGGCAACATTGAAAATCTGAAGTGAAAATAAGGAAAATTGGTGAAGTCATGAGCATACATAGAAACTGCGCAACACACGTCCATAATCCAATTATTTTTGAGACCCACATTTTTAACATAGGCATTTTGGGACCTCCCCTCATGAACAGTGGCGCTGTGATTTTGTTAATCTGTCCCAAACATTGATTGCCCACAGCGACCATGCCATTGTGTGCCACAGGTGCGGAAACACATATTGGGCAGGATGTGAAAAATGACAGCTGTACTGTTCATAACGAGGTGTGAAAAAATGGCAGTGTTGAAAATCTGGCATGGAAATATTGTAAATTTGCGAAGTTACAAGGGCATGTGGAAACTGCGCAATGCACAGTCATTTTATGTACTTTTGGCACAAAATTTTCAACATAGGCATTTTAGGACCCCTGCTCATGAACAGTGTCACTGTCATCTCCTCAAACTGTCCTGAAAAGTGATTTTGCACAGTGACCGCACTATTCCGCGCTGGACGTGCAAAAACACATTTCGGCCAGGATATGTAAAATGACAGCTATACTGTTCATAAGGAGGTATGGAAAAATGGCAATTTTAAAATCTGGAGTGAAAATGTAAAAATTCACAAAGTTACGAGCATGTGTGCAAACTAGCAACTGTCCCGAAAATGATTTCACTAGCAACCGCGCTGTTCACGCTTGTAAAGTGTGAAAACACATTTTGACCAGGATGTGAAAAAATGACTGCTGTACTGTTCTACAAGGAGTGTGGAAAATGCCAGTGTTGAAAATCTGGCATGAAAATATGCAAAGTCGCTTGAAGTTACAGTGCATAGCAGCTGTGCTTGCGCTCGTAAAACAGTCATTTTGGATTTTTCCACCAAATTTGCAATGTAGGCTTTTTGAGAGCCCACCTCATGAACACTGGCACTGTCGTTTTGTTACTCAGTCCCAAAAGGCGATTCCGTGCATTGACCGCGAAATCACCTTTCCGGGCTGAATAACACCATGACAGTGGCAGAATTCATGAGGAGGGGTCCCAAAAACACCATGTTGAAAATGTGTTGCCAAAATTCCAAAAAATGCCTGAGATATGCATCAAAGTTGAAAAAGCCCTATTTATGCCATTATACAGCTTACCGACATTTCCTCAGTTCTCGGTCGGCTTTGAAGAGTGCAGGCGTGTTTCCTGGTCCACGAGGTTGTCGCACCAGACTCGGAGGTAGGGCATGGGGTGAGGGGTGTGGGGAGGCAGGGTGCGCAGAGGGTGGGCGCAGGTTGCGGGAGGGGCAGGAGACAGCGAGGGACTGTTTTCTTTTACAGCTTAAAAACATTGCGGGACGGTTTTGCTTTGCAGGGCATTTGGCACGCTGGGGTGGACTCCCAGTGGGCCACCTAAGTCTTTTTTGGGGGGGAATTCTGTAGCCGACGGGGGATTGGGCACCTCTGTCAGCACACACTGAGCGGGACACAAACTGAGGGGGATTGGACACCCCCTTGGCAAGCAACAACGGGGAAGGGATGCATTATGCTGACAGAGTGGGCTCCCCCATTGGCAAAATACAAGAGGATGGGGATAAACACCGACAGGGATTGCCCCCCCCCATTGGCAAAGAAAATCTGTTAAGGGGGGGTTTGTGATGCCAAGGGGTATTGGGCAACCCCTCGGCATACATTATTTTTTATCATTTAAGAGTTTATTGAAGTGTTTAGTTACATTAAGCCGTGAGGACAGCCCTCATACACCAGGCAGAACAACAAATAAATCCATACAGCATTAAACAGAGATAATTGATCTCAAAACTCAGTAGACTACCTAGAAGAGCTATGCAAGACAGATATGGGCTGACACAAGTAGTGGTTTCTATACACTCTAGGCAGAAAATGTAAATTTTATGCAAAAGAAAAGTTAGTTGTCATACTCTTCCTACACCAAATTGAAGCTGCCATAATATAACCCAACAGGTCAGATCAGATCAGCCCACTATCTACCAGTACAGGTATATACTAAACTACAGTAGGTTCATGGAGATTGTATAAACCAAATATTCTAGTATAAAGGTCCACATATTGTCAGAAGGAGAAAGGTGGAGAGGAGAGTATAGGAGAGTATAGGAGAGTATAGGGCATATAGGGAGATGGTGGAACCAGTCAGCAACAACGGCACATTACAGTGGTAGCGAGCTATGTTACAAGGCAGGATGGTGGGGGTTTTTGCAGTGGTGGGAGTACAACCGAACAGATGTGAGAATGCAAGTACGCCCCCCATTTCTTGTAGTACCTATCAAGCCTTCCCTTGGCTACCACCGTGAGCCTCTCGAAGGTAGCCAGTCTGGCCATAGCAGAGCGCCATTGCGAGAGTACTGGAGGTGTGGGCTGTCTCCACCTCACTAGGATGGCCCTCTTCGCTTCCATGATAGCCACAAGGACCCAATCTGCACTGGGGGAGTAAGTGAGTTTAGTGCTGAGGTGTCTTCCAACAGGAGGGATTAATGTTGCAGCAAGATTGATTTGCCTATTATCCTAGAGCAGTCACCTAAGACTTGTGTCCAGAAGTTCTGTAAGGCCGGGCCGGTCCACATGATGTGAGGTAAATGGGCAGGGGAAGAGTGGCATCTCCAACATTGGTCCTGTGGTATAATCTTGAGGCTATGAAGAACCGTAGGGGTTCTATACCACCTGAGGAGAATTTTCAGTTTTATCAGTTGGCTCTTGGAATCTTCATAGGCTGTGTGAGCTGCTCTGAGGCTCTCCAACCATTGCTGTTGGGATATGGGGAGAGGGAGATCCCGCTCCCAGGTGGCTCTGTTAGTGAGGGTAGTGTCAGGCTGTGCATCTCTGAGGATTTTGTAAAGGACACCCACCAGTCCCTGGCCTTTTCTAGGAAGGTGTAGGGTGCTCAAGCAGCTCCATGTGTTCTGAGTTGGCGGAGCTTTAAGAAGGGGAAGATAGAGCACTTCTTAACTGAAGGAATTTCCAGAAGTCTGAAGATCCCAGCCCATACCTATCCCAGATCTGCTCGAAGGACATTAGTGTTCAGGTATTCGGTAGTAGGAGCTCTCCTATGACTTGAATGCCCTTGGAGGCCCAAGAAGTCCATATGAGCGGTTTACGATCAACCATGATAAAGTGATTATTCCATATCGGAGCATAATGGAGTGGGGGAAGATATTCGGACCTTGGGACCCCAGTGATTGCCATCACTGTCTGCCATGATCTACATGTTTCTGTCATAGTGGGTGTGAGTCGGTTTGCCACAGGTTTTTTTGCTAGAGAGCAGAGAGAAGAGGGGAGTGCCCATTAAAAGAGTAGCCTCTAAAGATACCCATTGAGAAGGGGGGTAGGGCGGAAGATGAACCAGGCCATAGCCTGGGCCATTCTATAAGCAAGGTGATAGCCCATGAACCAGGGGAGCCCAAGCTCACCCCGGTCCAGTGTGCTCGCAATTTAATCCGCCCCCATCTCGGGGCTTTGCCCTCCTACAAAAAAAATGAGACTAGATTATCTAGGGGCTTAAATGTTTTTTAAAAAAGTGGGACTGTGAGATTGTTTAGTAGACAGGAGACCTGGGAAAAAGCAACATTCTAATTGCTTCTATCTTGCCCTTCAGAGTTAGGTGTAGCTTTCTCCATTTCTGGACTTCTGCTGTTAGTTAGGCCAGAAGGGGGGGGGAAATTAGTGGGTTCTAGGTCTTTCCAAGATGTGGTAATAGTTATGCCTAGATGAGAAAATCCTTGCGGGGCCCAGGCAATATTGGTATCAGCAAGGCAGTGTCTGCTGCATGCCCCGTTCAAGGGGGAAAGAATAGTTTTCTTTTGATTCAGTGTTAGTCTTGAGAGAGAAGCAAAGTCTTGCAGAATTGTCAGGAGTGAGGGAATGGAGGACTGGGGATCAGAAAGTGTGAGGAGCATATCATCCACATATGCATTGACTAGATAGGTTGCCCCTTTTATAGGGATGCCTGTGAAGTTAGGGGAGTTTATAAGTTTCCTAATCAAAGGGTCTAGGGCGATAAGGAAAAGAAGAGGGGAGAGAGATGGCAGCCCTGTCTGGTGCCTCTTTGTAGTGAAAAGGGAAGGGAGGTATCTCTGTTGGTGACAATTCTGGCTGTGGGAGAATGGTACAGGGTGGAGACCCACAAGCAGGAATCGGGCCCGAATCCGTATAGCCCATGGACTTTGTGATGATACCCCCATTCCAGGGAGTCAAACGCCTTGGCAAAATCAATTGCCAAGGCGGCCATTGGGGTTTTAGATTGCAACGCCAGCCACTTAAGGTTCAAGACTAAAAGCAAGTTGTCTGCACTCGATTTCCACTTTGAGAATCCGGATTGTGATGGATGAATCAGGGTAGGCAGAACTAAGGATAACCTATGTGCTAGAACTTTGGCCAGTAGTTTGGAATCCATGGGGAAGAGCGTGATGGGATGAACATTTGCACAGAGTAGGACGTCTGATGATTTTTTGGGGATGAGAGTTATTAATGCCTCACGCATAGTCGGAGGAAGCATAGTATCTTTTTGGGCTTCCTGTAAAGCTCGTAAAAGGGGGTCGGTGACTTTGTCTTGAAGTAGTTGATAAAGCTCTACCAACATCCCATCTGGCCCTGGAGCTTTTCCTTTCGCCATCTGGGACAAAGCATTCTGGATCTCCTCAAGGGTGATTGGGGCATCCAAGTGTTGTTTCTGCTCCCAGAGATTTGGGGAAGAGGGGTCCCCTGGCATAGAGTATTCAGTCGTTGGGAGAGCTCATCATCTGAAAATGTGCTCTGAGATTGATAGAGCTCCTGGTAGAAGCTCTGCATCTCCGCGTTAATGGCCTTAGGTGCTGTTATAATCTTTCCCTGCCTATTCTTGAGGGCAAGAATTCTAGAGGAATTCTGTTGCTTCCGCAAATACTAAGCAAGTAGTTTCCCTCCCTTTTCCCCTCCCTCCCATGATCTGTGTTTCACCCGGATCAACTGCCACTCAGACTTCCTGTTTAAGAGTACGTTGATCTGATATTTTAAAACCGTAATGTTGGCCAGTAGCGGGGAAGTAAGCGAGTTCTGGGGAGAGACTTTAAACTGCTTCTCCAGGTTTGCAAGCTCATCCTGGAGCTCCTGGAGTTGTTTCATTAGCTCCTTATTTTTGGCTGCTACAAAGGAAATAATTCTCCCTCTTATAACAGCCTAAAAGGCTTCTCATACCGTGGTCACTCGCGTCTCTCCAGGGGTATTATTAGAGAAATAGGAGCGTGCCTCCTCCTTTATGTATTCCCGGAAGGCTACATCCTGTAGCAGTAGGGGGTTACATCTCCATCTTGTGGAGGGAGGGCTTTGCCCCAGTGGGGAGAACATAATTGCAATGGGGCATGGTCAGATATCACAACATTACCTATGGTTGCATCTTCCACACCCGACATAGCTACGTGGTTAACCAGCCAGAAATCCAGCCTACTATGGGTTCCATGTACATTAGAGTAAAAGGTGTAGTCTTGCCCCTGTGGATGGCTGTTTCTCCAGGGATCCCCTAAAGCCCACTCTGACATCTGGGTTTTCAAAGTTGCTAGGACTTTGGGGTGGGATTGTGGTGTAGGGAGGGACTTGTCTATGAAGACATCTAAAACCAGGTTGGTCGCCCCCCAGTAGTATTGGAACCTCAGTCTCATTCTCTACAAGTTCTGTAAAGGCTTGGTTCAGTTCAGAATAGAGCTCCCCTGAGTCTGTATTGGGACCATACACATTGGCCATTATGACTTTGCCGCCCGGGTAAGAGAGTCTAACTGCTAACCCTCTCCCCTGGGAGTCCAGATGCTGGGCTTCAACTGTCCAGGGTCCTGACTTCCGAAGGAGAATGGCGACACCTTTAGACTTTGTTGGTGCACAACTAGCCAACACCGTCCCCACCCAAAGCTTCTTCAACCACTGCACCATTCGGCTGGTGAGGTGCATCTCCTGGAGCAGGGCCACATCAGCCCCCATGGAATTTAGGAATTGTAAAACCTTGGTGCGTTTCGCCAGGTGGTTTAGCCCCCTGACATTCAGGAGATGCACCTCCAACCCCGCGGCGCTGCGGGTGCTGTCGCCATTGCGGTTCACCACCAGGTACTTATAGATGAAGGAGGGTACTCACCCTGCAGGAAGCAGTGGGAAAGGCAGTATAGAAGAGCGTAGGTAACCTGTTACTGTATAGTGTTGAGGCGCACACAACTGGTAAACCTCAAAAGGAAGGTGTTGAGAGAAAGTTGAAGATAGCAGATGTTGTTGCCTGTACTTATCAAAAACCTGAACAAAATGAGAGAAGATGAAGATCATTTATCTTAACAGTAGCTGTAAAACAGTGACAAATTACCCAACAACAAGCTGTAAACTGTAACAATATTAGTCACGTAAACTGCTAACAGTAGCTCAGTTGGTGGTGCCTAGGTGTATGTGTGAAGAGAGGCACAAGTCCTCTATAAGCCACACTGCTTCAGACACCAAAGAGAGCAAAGGGAGAGGTCACACCTAACATAAGTGACCTGTCCCAGCCTGACTCCACACATCCAGTCGTGAGGCCAGATCCGGAGAGTCCAGGCATATCTGGCGAGCATATGTCACCTGGGCAAAAGAGGGAAGGGGGGAACCTCTGCTAGCCACCCGATCTATTTCAAATGACTTAACAAATGGCCATAACATCTTTCCTAGGGATTGTGGGGCTGCCAGATGTAGCTTCTATGACACAACATGCATATGGCATGCAGGCCACTCCCCGAGAGCATGCCGTGGGCGCCACTGGTCAGTCAGGGAGAAAACTCGCACTTCCGCATTCTGCAAACTCAGCAGTGGGGGAGAGATCAACATAGACTGTTGCATGCTGCCCATCGAAGGAGGTGAAATGCCTCTACTACGGAAGGAAATACAGGTGGCCTAAAAGGCAAAGCTTTGCAAGGCAGGAGTCTGATCATGAAGGAGCTGTGCCAGTACTTCCTGTCCTAGTGACCATGGGGGGTGCAAGAGCCTTGACCCAAAGTGGGAGAGCTCGACTAGTGTAGGTTAATTGTCATAATGCGTCATGGCATCCCCAAGTTTGCATGTCAAATCAATTCCAGCAGGGCTAGAAGCCGAAGTAAGAGCTTCTGTGAATGTCTTAAGCCCCAGTTTCAGCAAGCCAGCAGCTGCTGCAGCTTCACCTTCATATTCATCCATTGCGGTCATCCAGTCCAGCAGGGCCAAGTCCTCCATAAGTACTGCGGCTTCATCCTTGGAATGATCCTTTTGTTCATCCCTTTTCAGTGCAGATGCGTCGGCTCTGGGGTGCTTAGCAGGTGGTAAGGCTGTGGTATTACCCGGCATCAGTGATCGAGGACTTCTCGAGCGCTGCCTTTGTCTAGCAGACAGAAGAGTTACAGGAGAGTCTTGGTTCTTGTTTTGTGGGTTAGCACTGGACGCGTCATGAGCTAAAGAAGGCAAAGGAACAGAGTGATGCAGCTTATTCCCCATAGGTTGGGGGGCCCATAACTGTCTGTGAGTGGGGGATTCCTTACTTGGCGGGCCATTCCAGCCAGATTTACTGTCCCCAGGCACCGCACTTCCTTTTTTATTAGTTTATTTATTATTTATTTATTTATTTAGCTTTTGTTGACTGGGTAAGTGCACTAGACAAATCCTGCCTATTTTCAGGCACGACCCGGGGAGGGGAATACAGATGAATGCCAACTGACCTTGAACCAGATTAAGCTGCTGGTGGTATTTTTAGTGAAAGGAATTTGGCCAGGACAGCAGGAAATTCCCCTCTCTGTAGGAGGAGCCTTTGCTGCTGGCTGCAAGATGGCCAGTGTGCATGAACCCTGGGAGGAGATGACGCCGGAGTACAGGGAGGGCCTCTCTCCTGTGCTTGTAACTTCTGAGGCCGTTGAAGAGGAACTTGATGTTGCTGCAGTTTGTGCTGAAACCATTATTGAGACTACTACTGTGGAACGATTTGGCTGCTATTGAGAAGAAGGAAGTCACTGGTTTACTTACTGAGGAATTCTCCCATTCTACCTTGGTAGAACAACGCTCAGCTCTGCTCCTGCAAATGCAGCTGTTGGACTCTAGAATAGCGGCATTTGCACAGATGACTAAAGAGATTGAATTACCAAGAGACGCTGCGAGAGAAAAGCCCCCTGCTGACGCTGTAAGGTCGACGGATTCCACAACCACTTCCGCATTGACGGCTGTTTCAGATGGGGCTGGCAGTTTTCTGAGGTCTGTCTCGGTGTGCCCACTGCCCGCGCCGATTCTCCTGCATGACAAACTCATAGCATTGACTTCTACAAAGCACAGCTCAAAACAAATAAGTGGTGAACCTCTTCAAAGTCAGACTGCGACAGCTGCACAACAGAATGATCACTCTGAGGTATTTTTCTTTTCGGCTAATAAAGCCCCTGGGTGGAGTAAACGCAGTGGGATTTCGTCCACGGGGTTAAAACCTTCTCCTTTGAGACTAGCCACAGTGAGTGGCTCAAAGACGTCTTGGTCACCGGAGACAGCTTTAGAGAGTGCTGGTTGGGAAAAAGGGGAAGGGGGTGTTTGGACTCCGGACTCTCAGGACCCCACTTATTTAAAAATGCTACAGAAAGCTGCTACTATGGAGACCTCTGCTACAACTAAGAGCTCCAACGAACCCCGGGGTGTTGCTTTAGCTTGTGGACTTTCTAAAAGTGGTATTACACCTATTAACTCTTATGACTCAAGTATTGGTATCAATGATGGAGAGGTTTCTCTTAATCCACTGTTGCCTAGTGTTAATATTGTTGATAATTTGTCTAAAAAATATTGTATCTCCTGCTATACCCTCTGGATCTCTAGATTCCTTTAAGCTCTAAACCTACCCCAGTTTTGCAAAAAGCCTGGAAAATTGCTCAGGTCACCCAGTTGGTTTTAAACTAGCTGACTTATTTAACTCCAAAGGAGAACCAGCACCCAGGCGTAACGCCGTTCGGTTACTTTATAAGAGTGGGTTGGAGGAACCTCCGGATCGGGTGTATATTGCTAAAAAACTGCTTAAAGGGTCTATGAAATTCTTTTCATCTGAGATTTTTGCCCTGATTAGTTTAGGTAATTCCAATTATGATATTAGCTTTAAACAAGTTTCTGGTTTAGATAGATTTTGGGCTCAGTATGAGACATATCAGACCTCTCCTATTTGGTCTCCTTTTCAGGCTATTCCATTAACCAAACCTGCTGTTCGGAATATTATGATAATTTTTAAAAATGAAGGGGTGAATGTGGAAGACATTCTATTTTGGTTAAATAAAAGATGTGAGGTGCTTAATAGGCCCACACCCACGTTGGATAGTGAACAAATCTGGGATGGTAGCTGGAGAGTTCGAGTTAAACTGCATTCTACTAATACTGGACCCAAACATTTACCTAGTTTTTTTTATTTAGGTAAAGACAAAGGGCTCATCTTTTATGCTGGACAACCCAAATCTTGTTTTAAGTGTGGTTCACGTACTCATCTTAGTTTAGCTTGCGACACGGTGAAGTGTAGTCATTGTTTTGACTTTGGCCATACTTCTAGTGCCTGCTTAAATCCTTTTAAGTGTAACCTTTGTGAAGGTATAGGCTATGCTTATGGACGTTGTCCTGGGCATCCCATAATAGGATGATTGTCCTTCCCATGATGGTTTAATTACCATTGCACAGCAAATTCAAGCACAAAAGGCTGCTACTCGAGATTTGAAGATGATTTACCTTCTTCTACTCAGCAATAGTGCGTAAAGAGCCTTCGTGGTTGCTGTTCCAGATACTCTTGATCTGCCCTCCGCAATAGTGCCCTCCGAAGGAGTTCCTACTTCTGTCTCTGATGCATTACCACAGATAGAATGACATCAGTGTTTCAGATGTTGAGATGCCCCCTCCCCACAATCTGCTTCAGATTTGAATTCTTCTGTTTTTATTCCAGTCACTCACAAGAGAACTAGGAAAGGTCAGGCTGTAGTCAGTCGGCGCAAGGAAGCTGGAGCTCGTACTTGGCAGTCTAATAATAAATTTGCTGTATTAGCTACAGACCCATCCAATAAGGATTCTGGAGGATGATACAGACACCTCCTCCGTTCGGTCTTGTCGGATGTGGAAGGAGGTAAAGATTTGGATCCTATAGCTAAACAAAACCCGTCAAAGTCAAAGGATAAATCTGTTTGGCTCCTAAATGGCTTCCTTCTCAGTTTGCTTTTAAATGTGAATAGTATTAAAGGTCAGAAGAGATTAGGGGGCGTTTTACTGACAGTTAAAGACTTTAAGTGTGATATTGTTTGTCTTGTGGATACAAGGCTTAAAACCCATAGTGAATTACAACAGGCTTCAAAGGCATGGACCTGTGGTCCTTCTTTTTGGTCATCTGGCCCCGATACTTGTGATGGTATTGGTATTTTGTTTTCAAATTCTGATTTACATGTTTCTAGATTAGTTGATATTTTACCAGGGAGAGCAATGTTATTAGATTTTACATATTTTTTGGAGAGATTTCGACTAATTGTGGTTTATGCTCCACAGTCTAAAGCTCAGCGAGTCTCTCTTTTTCATTCAGTTAGACCTTTTTTGTATACTTCTAGGTTACTCCTCTGGGTTGGGGATTTTAACTGTGGTTTGCAACAAAATGATAGAGGGTTAAAAACTCCCAAGCTATTTTGTGATTCTGTTGCTTTAAAAGAGATTGTAACCACGGCTCAGCTTATAGATGCTTATAGGTATTGTCATGCTACTGGTGGTTTTACTTTTTTTTAAGGGACCTTTGTGAACTCAAATTGACTTTATATTTTTGTCCAGGGTCTTAATAATTCATTCTTGCCAAACTGTGGGGGTAGAGTTTTCTGATCATGCTGCTCTTTGTGCATCATTTTCTTGGGATACTGCTACCCGTTGTAAGAAGAATAGGTGGCGTTTTAATGATTCCCTTTTGGAGGATCCCTCCAATTTGAAGTTGTGGCAGAAAGAATGGGCGGCACGGCTATCAGTAGTAGACTTTTATATTAATGTTGTAGACTGGTGGGAAGATTCAAAATTAAGGTGGAAACAAGTCTTTCAGAAGAAGGCGGCATATACTCAGAATACTAAATATTTGAAATATCTAACCCTGAGACTACAGTTACAACATTTGATTTCTTTAGCTGATACTGCTCGAAATGATTATAGTAATCAAATTGCTGTAATTTGTACCCAGATGAGAAAATTGCAATATGACTCGTATAGCTCTTTAGGACAAGAGCTGGATTTGGCGGAAAATATATAAAGGAGGTTGTATCCCTTTAGGGCATGTAAAAATCATTGTAGATTCTAAATTAATTCAGTTGTTTAAGGTCTTCCTCTGGTGACTTGGCAGCGTCACCAGAGGCATTGGATTCTAATTGTTGAAAAGCATGTTTTAACATGTTGGGAAGTGTGTCAGAATGTGAGACTGCTGAGGCTTTTTTGGATTCTTTACATCTCCCTCAGCTCTCCTTCTTGGAGCAGGAGATGTTGACTGCTGATATTATGGAGCAGGAAGTTGTGCAGGCTATTGATAATCTGTGTTTACATTCCGCTCCTGGTTCTGATGGCCTCACTGCAAAATTTTATAAAACTTTTTCGTCTGATTTGGTTCCAGCTTTGACCTTATTATATAATGAAATGTTGGCCTCAGACTCTCTGACCAAAACGATGAAGGAAGCCATTTTAATTTTGATTTTAAAAAAAAAAGGTGATGCCACAGACTTGAATAATTGGAGAACACTTAGTTTATTAAATGTAGATATTAAAATACTGTGAAAATTCTGTTATCTAGATTATGAAAGTCGCTGTTCATATAAGTCCAGTCCAGGCGTTTGTGGTATTCCAGGCAGATACCAACCACGACAATTTAGTTCTACTGCGTGAATTATTTGCCTTAGGTGATAGGAAGGTAGTTTCTGGATGGGTCTTAGGTTTAGATCAGGAAAAAGCCTTTGACAGAGTTTCTCATAGTTTTTTGTTCTCTGTTTTTCAGGCCTTTGGTTTTCCTGTTAAGTTTCTTTCTTGGATTCAGGCTTTATATAAGGGTGCCTTGATTATTCCTAATGTAAATGGTTGGTTAGGGAATCCAGTTTCTCTTGTTCGTGGGGTCAGGCAAGGATGCCCCTTAAGTCCGATCCTTTATGATTTTTTATATTGACACTTTGATACGAGCTATATTACTTTGCCCTCAAATCATAGGACTGGAGGGAATTCCCTCTTTGCCACCAATTAAACTGTTAGCTTATGCTGATGATTTGGTTCTGGTGGTGGATAAACATACTAAGGAAGAGGCCCTGGTCCAGGTTCTTCGGGTTTTTTCATCAGTTTCCGGATCTAGAATTAATTTCGATAAAGGTGTTGGAGTTCCTATAGGTCATACTTCTCTCCCGATAAATGGCACCTATGCTGGGATTCCTATTAAAGTTGATTTATTTAAATATTTAGGGAATTTTTTCGGATCTGGTGATATGCTGTCTTATAACTGGCTTATTGTCTTAAATAAGGCAGAAGGTTTGATTGCAGGGTGGAAACAGGCTTTGATTGGAAAAAAAAACATAGAAACATAGAAACATAGAAGTTGACGGCAGATAAGGACCGCAAGGCCCATCCAGTCTGCCCATTTCCTTTTCTACCTTATAAATGTGCCATCGGCCTTTGCTCTGTCAGTGACCTATCTATTCATAGTCATTTGTATTGCTCCCTTATGCCTATCCCATGCCTGTTTGAAGCCCTGCACTGTATTCATAGCCACCACTTCTTGTGGTAAGCCATTCCATGCATCTACCACCCTTTCTGTGAAAAGAATTTCCTCACATTCCCCTTAATCGGCCTCCTCTAATCTCATGCTGTGTCCTCTTGTCCTGCTATTTTTCTTATATTTAAACATGTTAGACTCATTCACCTTGTTTATGCCCTTAAGGTGTTTAAATGTCTCGATCATATCACCTCTCTCCTCCTTTGCTCAAGGGTATACATATTGAGCTCCGTTAATCTGTCCTCATATGTCTTCTGATGCAGTCCCTGCACCATTTTGGTTGCCCTTCTCTGGACTGCCTCAATTTAGTTAATGTCCTTGTGAAGGTGTGGCCTCCAATACTGCACGCAGTACTCAGATGGGGCCTAACCAGTGTCTTGTACAGAGGATTATTACTCCCTCTTACGACTTGTGATACCCTACTAATACACCCTAACACCCCTCTAGCCTTACCTACTGCTTTGAGGTCTGCTTGGATGATTTTAGGTCATCAGGATGATGATGCCCAAGTCTCTTCTTCCTTTGTGACTGCTAGCAACTCCCTCCCAGCCTATAAGTGGCTTCAGGGTTTCTCTTCCCTATGTGCATGATTTTGCACTTCTTTGCATTAAATCCCAGTTGCCACTCTTCTGACCATTCTGCTAGTTTATCCAGATCTCTTCTCATTCTGCCCACCCCATCTGGATCATCTACTCTGTTGCAGATCTTGGTGTCATCTGCAAACAGACAAGCCTTACCCTCTAGTCCATCTGCAAGGTCACTAATGAAGATGTTGAATAGGACTGGCCCCAGGACTGATCCCTGAGGTACCCACTTGTGACTTGCATCTCTTCTGACTGTATACCATTTACCACCACTCTCTGTTTTCTGCCAGTCAACCAGTTTGCCACCCAGTTGACCAACTTCTGACCCACCCCGAGCCTACCTAGCTTATTTATCAATCTTCTATGTGGAACAGTGTCAAAAGCTTTGCACGAAGTCAGTAGGCGACATCAACTGCTCCCCTTGGTCCACCACTCTGGTTACCCAGTCAAAGAAATCTATGAGATTAGTTTGACAGGACCTTCCTTTGTAAACCCATGCTGTCTTGGATCCTGTGCCCCTATGGATTCCAGGTGTTGCACTATCCTTTCCTTAAGGAGTGCCTCCATAATCTTGCCCACTACTGAGGTAAGACTGACCGGTCTGTAGTTCCCGCCTCCTCCCTGCTACCACTCTTGGGAGTGGGATCACATGAGCCCTTCTCCAGTCTTCTGGGACCTCTCCTGTGCTCAGAGACTCACTAAACAATTCTGCTAATGGCTCTGTTAGTTCCTCCTTTAGTTCCTTAAGTACCCTGGGATGTATGCCATCAGGTCCCATTGCCTTATCCACTCTGAGCTTAGCAAGCTCTTGCAGGACCCTTTCTTTTGTGAAGGGAGTAGTGCTCACCTCCCTCCCCCCTGTGTCCATGATGCTGAGCTGTGGGCCCTGCCCTACCTTCTCTTCAGTAAATACTGAGCAAAAGTATCTATTTAGGATAGATGCCTTTACAGGGTCCTCCTCCTCACATGCTCCCTTTTCTCCATTATTCTTAGCAATACCCCCTCTGGACTTTCTCCTTTCACTAATGTATCTATAGAAAGTCTTGTCACCTTCTTTTACTGTTTGTGCTAGTGTTTCCTCAGTTTGGGACTTTGCCTGCCTTACTGCCTTACCTGCTTCCCTTAGGGCAGTTTGGTATGCCTCCCTATCTTCATCCGCTGTGTTCCCTTATATTTTCTGAAGGCCAGCCTTTTGGCTCTGACCTTTTCTGCTACTGTATTTGAGAACCAAAGTGGTTTCCTTCTTCTTTGCACTTCCTTTCTGTCTAACACAATGGGATGTTGCTTCAAGTATTGTATCCTTAATGCTTGCCCACTTTGCCTGTACCTCCTCACCTGTGTTTCTTTTGCCAGGGCTAGCTTAACTCTGTTGGCCATCTTATCAAAGTCAGCTCCTCTGAAGTCCCATATTTTTGCCTTGGAATGGGATGATTTAGATGTAGTAGCCAAATTGAACCATACCATGTGATGGTCACTGGCCCCAGGTGACCTTCTACCTGGAGATCTGTGATCCCTTCTTTGTTAGTCAGTACTAGATCTAGGATAGCCCTGTCTCTTGTGGGTTGCTGTACCAGTTGTTTGAGGCCCTCCCCTGCGGGAATCCACTATGAGTCTAGTTCTGGCAGATGTTCCTGCTGGTATTGACCAATCTGTATCTGGCATGTTGAAGTCTCCCATTATCAGAACCTCCCTTTAGCTGTCATGTTTTGTATATCTTCTAACAGTAATGTGTCTATGTCCTCCCTCTGGTCTGGGGCCTAGACAACCCCAGTTCTTATGGCTGTCCCATTTCTTGTTTCCAGGGTGACCCACAGTTCTTCTGGCTCCTTATGTGTATTCTGAATTTCTGTAGCTTTGATATTTTCATTAACATACAGGGCCACCCCCCTTTTTGCACCCCGGTCTCTTCTAAACAATACATAGCCAGGTACTGAAGTCTCCCAGGTGGGTTACTGGTAAACCACGTCTCACTAATTGCTACTATGTCCAGTTTAGCCTCTGACATTATTGCCTGCAGGTCTGGGATCTTATTTCCCAGGCTGTGAGCATTTGTGTACATGATTTTCCATTGGCCAGATTTTGGTGTGTTAGTTGTTGGGTGAAGTTTGGCATTACCCCTGTGCATCGTATGGGGAGACAAACCTTTTTTCTTACCTGGTGATGCAAATGAACGGCAAACACGCTGAATTCCTGTTTGACCACTAAAAAGAGAGTTGTTTTGCTTAAAACGTTGGTTATCCCTATTTTCTTGTATCTTAGTTATGTGTTTCCGACACCTTTTGTGTTTTTTACTAAATTACATGGGGTGTTTTTTCAGGGGTTTTGGGGGTCCCACCTTAACCCTATTAAACAGAATTTGACTTATAGACCCATACAGGAGGGTGGGGTAAATATGATTCATCCTGTTGCTTTTTTCTATAGTTTATTCTTTAGTTATAATCTTGGGAAGGCTCTAAAGCCGGGGGAAGTGATTTGGAAACCTTATTTAATGTTATGGTTGTCATCTTGTTTAGCTAAATGGAATTCAGGACAAAAAATATTAATTCTCGTTCACTGGATGTACCATTATATGGAAAAGAAGGCTATAAGATGGCCTTATCTTGGGGTTTCTCCCCACAGGATTTTTGTATTTTGTCTAGACGTATGATATATGATAAGATTTGGAGATGAGAGGCCCAGGAAGCTGTTGTATTTCCCTACTGTCCTTTGAATCGTTTTTCCTGGATTCTTCAACAGCTTCAAAATCCACGTTTACCCCCTCATGTTTGGGACATGGTATGGTTAAGTAATTACGACAGGTTGGGGGTTAAAAATAATCATAAGCATAAAGCTTTAAATGCTCGTTTTTGTCCCAGAGATCTTTGTCATGAGATCCTAGAAACACAGCAGCATTTGTTTCTTGATTGCCCGTTTTCTTTAGACCTTTGGTCTAGTTTGGCTGCTTTATGGTCTGAACCCTTATTCCTTCAATTATCATATGAACAGATTATGTTTTGTACTAATGTTGTTTTAAACACCAAATATCATGTTGATACTTTGTATGTTGTCTTTGTTCTTATCAGATATTACATATGGCAAGCTAGATGCATGTTAGTCTTACATCAGAAATTAATTCCTAAACAAGAGATTATTAGTAATATCTGTAAAGCTCTTTGTTCAGTTAAATTGCATGATTTTCAAGTTTATACAGGTCCTCAATTTCATCTCCTGTGGTGTAATTGTGATCTTTTGTCTAAGAATTGTTAATATGTTTATGTCTATTATTTTTTGTTAATTCTGTTTATGAAATTAGTTCTTTTTATGTATAGGATGTTGTTAATTTTCTGTAATGAAGTCCAACCTTCTAATAAAATTCCCCTACTCTTTTCGATAAGTGCCATGGGATCTTTAACATCCACCTGAACTACCACCAATCCAGGCAGATGGGACCTTGGTTTAACGTCTCATCCGAAAGGCGGCACCTCAGAAATGCAGCACCCCTCTCATGCTGCATTACAGTGTCAGTACTGGGATATTAACCCAAGTGCCAGATGTGGGAACTGAACCCACAACCCTCTGATCTCCCGGCCTCAGAGGCGAGTGTGCTACCTACTGAGCCACTGACACTGATAAGTTTCCTGGGCTGTTTGATTCCTAGGCTCCCAGAGGCATCTGGGAGAGGTAGTTTTCAGCAGCATACCTGGCCAGTGACTCTGGATCCAGGCATCTACATCTCCAGGTGATTCTGCGAGGAAGGATTGCCCATTCCTTGTCAGGTACAGTGCAGTGAGGCCCCTGAAGCAATACTGAATTGAGTTGGCTATCAGAATCTTTTTCAGGGGGTTGTACGCTCTGCGTTTAGCTGCCACTTCTTGAGTAAAATCGCAATAAAATGAGATGGTATTACCTCTCCAAACAATCTCCCCGAGGTCTCTTGTGGCTCGTAGTAAGCGTTCCTTGATGGAGAAGTGCAGCAAATAGGCAATGATGATTCGAGGACGCTTAGCATTGTTGGGGTTACCGTGAATGCGGTGTGCCTGTTCCACTCCAACTGGTTACTTCCAACGGTCGCCAAGGAGTTGTGGTATCCATTCGTTCAAAAATCTTTCCATATTTGGCCCTTGGTTCCTTCAGGCACTCCTAGGATCCAAATATTGTTTCTCCTGCTCTTGTTCTTCTGGTCCTCTGCTCTGTACCATAAGCGAGACAGTTTGGTCTCGTGCTCCCTGAGCTTTTGTAACATATGAATAGGATGTCTCTCTAATTCTTCCGTCCATTACTCCAAGACATTATGCTGATCCTCTAAGTGGCATACATCAGCTACATTGTTCATTACAGAGGTGCCTAGTGTGTCTACTCTGCTCAATAATGCCTCAAGCATTTTAATAATATTAGCCAGGGCTTCTCCAGCTTGGGCCTGGTCAGGAGATACCGGTATGGTCTGATGAAGTGACCCAGCAGTATTGAAATCCAAAGACTCCATCCCATCAGTAGATTTTGCAGCCAACTAGCAGGTAGCACAGTGTCTGATACTCGTGAAAGCAGTGGGGCCCCCTTCAAGTCAAAGAACTCCGACGAATGCGGCCCGAATCTTGGTTGGGGGGAGGGCACTAAGGCTCTGATCGAGAGGGGTGCAGCAGTACTCTTATTCCACGCTCGGGCCTGTGAGGCCTAGTAGGACTGAGCAGCTCCGAAATAGGTCGCAGTGGGGGTCACGAAAAAGGTGTGATTCCCAAGGCATATCTCAGCCAGGGCCTCGAGTTTTCAGCTATTCTGCAGGTGTGGCAAACCGAGGAAATATCCATGGAATTTGCCGTCACCCGTGGAATGCACGGCTGCCTGTAGAACAACGTCCTTTGCCGACAGGGGTGCCCAATACCCTGTCGGCTTCACTGCCCCCCCAAATGTCTGTATGCTGCCACGCTGGGAGCCCACCCCAGCATGGCAAAAGCTTCCTTTGCTGACAGGGGTGCCCAATCCCCTGTCGGCTTCACGTTCCCCCCCAAGCTGCCTGGTGCCACGCTGGGAGCCCACCCCAGCGTGGCAATAGCTTCCATTGTTGACAGGGTTGCCCAGTCCCCTGTCAGCTTCACGTCTCCCCCAAGCTTCCTGGTGCCACACTGGGAGCCCACCCCACCATGGCAAAAGTCCCTCGTTGAATCTAAACAAAAAAAAAAACTGAAACAAAAAAAAAACCTCCCTCGTTGATTCTTTTGCCCCCCTCCCCCAACCCGCACCCACCCTCTGTGTACCCACCTCCCCACACCCCCATCTTACCCCATACTTACCTCTGGAGCCCAGCGTGACGATCTTCGGTGGACCGGGAACACGTCTGCACTCTTCAAAGCCGACCGCGAACTGAAGAAATGCTGGTAAGCTGTATAATGGCATAAATGGATTTTTTTCAAGTTTAGTGCATATCTCAGCCATTTCTGGGAATTTTTTCACCAAATTTTCAACATGGGGTTTTTGGGGCCCCATCTCATGAACTGTGACACTGTTATTTTGTTAATCGGTCCTGAAAGGTGTTTCCGCAGTCACTGCACAGAACCACCTTTCCAGAATGATTAATGAAATGACAGTGTCTGGTCATGAACAGCTAAAACTATGTTGAAATTTAATTAATCCCAAAATATTTCATTTTACGAGTGTGCATTGTGCAGTTCCTATGCATGCTCGTTACTTCGAGCATTTTTAATATTTTCACTCTAGATTTTCAGTATTGCCATTTTACCACACCTCCTTATGAACAGTACAACTGTCATTTTTCACATCTCACCCGAAATGTGTTTTCGCACATGTAGCACACAATGGCGTGGTTGGTGTGTGAAATCAATGTTCTGGACAGATTAAGAAAATCATAGCAATACTGTTAATGAGCAGAGGTCTTAAACTGGCTATGTTGAAAATTTGGTGACAAACGCCCACAAAATGACTGTTTTACCAGTGTGCGTTATGCAGTTCCTACGCACGCTCGTAACTTCGAGCATTTTTAATATTTTCACTCCAGATTTTCAGTATTGCCATTTTACCACACCTCCATATGAAAAGTACTACTATCATTTTTCTCATCTCACCTCAAATATGTTTTTGCACATGTAGCGCACAATGGCGCGGTCGGTGTGCGAAATCAATGTTCGGGACAAATTAAGAAAATCACAGTGACACTGTTCATGATCAGAGGTCTTAAACTGGCTATGTTAAAAATCTGGTGACAAACGCCCATAAAATGACTGTGTTAAGAGCGTGCATTGTCAGATATGGCAAAAAAAAAAAGGAAAAAAATTAAGGGTAAAAATGTGCCGCAGAATGTCCGCAGAAATTGGTGTTGAGTGCCGCAGAAGTTCTGCAGCAAATGAGAACCCTGCCGCAGAACTTTGCTCTAATGTGCTGCAGAAAAATCGGGGCCCTGATCTCAGCTGTGGCAGCAGAGGTGGGAAAGGTGTTTTTAGATTATAAAAGTAATCATCAATCCAGCATCTTGGCAGTTTATGTTCGATTATCTGTCAGACTGGGGCAGAGAGAGAGAGATATAGGCTGCCATCTTCTTCAGGTCCAAGCCACACCCCCCTTGGCATACATTCTAAATGGGAGGGGGCACATTATGCCGATGGGGAGTGGGCTTCCCCGTCAGCATTGTAACGGGCAGCGGTGGCAGTCACTGCTGCCATGTTGCCTGCACGTCAGGGAGGCATGTTGTGGTCATGCTGCATGAGAGCTTCGCTCTCATTGCAGAGGACTTTTTCTTTGTTCTGGTGGCCACATTAGGGATGCATGAGGTCACCTCCTGCTGCTGGCTGATTGGGGAATGAGGGATGCACCTTCTGATGCATGCTCTGCATTCGCCCAACAGTGAACACGCTTCCAAATCTGCTACTACCGCAAGATGTTGGCTGGCGAGCAAGCGCATGAGCCAACATAAAAAATAAATAAAATTTGCTGGAGCCACCATGCCCAACCCCTTTTTTTATTTTACTTTCTCCAGGTCCCTGCCCAGTGGATATTATCCACTGGTCTTTTCGGACAGGCCACTTTCGTAGCGTGAACTCAGTGTCATTCTGCTCGGGGCAGGGAGATTTTTTGCCTTTGGTTTTTCTCCCAGTTCCATCCCTCTGAGGGTGCCGATGCAGAGGACTTATGTCCAGACAAATGACGTGCTCATGCATGCCGCTGTCAAGCATCCACAGTGCTCTCCCCGGCCCGGCCCCTCATAAGAAGCCGGCATTTAGCCTCACTGCCCGTGCTTCTACAGGTGGAAACACATGTGAGCATTGCTGCCCATTTAACCGCCCCGGTGGAGGAGGAGAGCATCCATTGGGACGCTCTATCCTACCTCGCCGAACCCAGTGACCCAAGCTCATTCCGAACCCGGGTCACCGGCATAGCACGAGGTGTGGCATCCAGTGCCTCAACCCTCAGTGCCACTTGGCCGGCCCCCTAACCTCTTTTCTGATGAAGAAAAAATGACTTGGTGGTCTGAGAACGAGTCAGGTAGTACGTCTGATGATGTGAAGCAGTTGGGGTTGTTTGTTAGCATTATATCTACTATGGCTGAGGCTAAGTGGTCCTTATCATTTATTCTTGTAAACTCCATTATAAGCAATCCTTAAAAAAAATGTACCTATGACTCCAAGCGTTCAGCAACTGAATCTCCTTGTTTTAGCACATTGATATTTTTGATGTTAGTGTTACTGATGCTTGTCAAGTTTTTAAATTATCTCTGTTGTTTTAAAGTGTGAGGTGCCTTGGTTTCAGATAAGGTGCCATATAAATACATTTTATTATTATTATTATTTTATTGTGTCAGCTCCAGGTTGCATTTTAGTTCCATTAGGTCATGACTGGTATCTATTTTAAGCCAGTCTATATTTAGGTCTCCTAGTATCAGCAGCTCATGGGTCTTCTGGAAGTTGCCTAAATAGTCTTGTAGTATGCTAAATATGTATTTGTTTGCCCGGGGGGGGCTGTTACCAAGGTGTCTCAGTGAATGTATTTGTTCTCAACCCAAGGCACTGTCAATGTACTGCACTCCCCTGGTCGCCCCTGAAAAATAGGACTGTCTTGTCTCAGTGGGCCGACCCAGTTACCAAAATTCAATAAATAAAATAAAATATGCTGGTAAGTAAGATGGGTCTGTGGTAAGGTAGTTTTAGTTCCAGTATCTGCACTTGTGAGCCTGTCCAATTTGGTGTGTTGTCTATTTCTCTGATGTCTAGGGCAGTTTTCCCATAAATTATAACCCCCCGTACCCTTTTGGTCTTGTGCTTTCTCCACAGGTTGTACCTAGGGATACTGATTTGTTTGTCACCTATTCTGCTGGACAGCCATGACTTTGCGATGACTATAATGTCGGGGAGTGTTCAATGGCCCATTCTGTTATGTGGTTTATTTTGTTTACTATGCTCCTGACACTGAAGTTGAATATACTTAAACCTTCTATTCCTAGGAAGTGTGTAGTGTAGTCGCTGGTTGCTGTTTTAGGGCCAGGGTTAGGGTGAATGTTTCTGCACACCAGTAGGTATACTGAGAATATGAGGGTGCTATGTATTAGCCTCCCTAGGCAGAAGTTGTGTTTTTACTTGCCCTACAATTTATGTATTTTGTGTAGCCATGGCTGTGCCTTTCACCCTTTATATGCCAAGTTAACCTGATGGACTTTAGGATGGCTAATTTGATCATGTGTCTTTCCAGTGCTGGGTGTAGCATACTGACCATGATTGTTCCTGTCCATGGTTTGGTGAGGCAGGATTTTAGTGGCTTTGTTTTTCCCCCTATGTGTGTGGTTTTCTCAGGGAGAGGGCAGGAAGGGGTTTTGCAAGGGTGGTGGGTGGTTTAGTAGGCTTAATAGGTACCCATATAACAGGTAAGCCCACAGCCACTGCATAGTTGTTTGTTGAGGTTGGATGCTAGCTTTCTGAGTGGCCTGTGCAGGTATTTCCTGTGTTTTGATTGGAAACAATGGGGAGAGAGAACTATGAGTGTAGTAGTGGGGGGCAGTTTATTGGGTTGTACCAATTTACTCAGCCAGGAGGGGTACAGAAATGGATTGATTGGTTCCATAACTGCTCAAAAGGAGTGGAACCAAGGGTGGGTGGGATGGGGTGGAGGGGGTACTAATATGCAGTGCCGCCCCAGTGGCACTGCATACTGGACATCAACTTGTACCTTAGGGTCCTGTACCTTGTGTGCTCTGTTGCTGTCCACAGTGTCTGCCTAGGTTGGGAGTGGGTGAGCAGTGAAGTGGAGAGAGAGAGCTCAGATCAGTGCCCTGAGAAGCCTGAAACAACAAAGGAGCATGATGTCAGGGAGCAGGACAAACCGTGCAAGTAAGACACAAAAAAACAACAACAATCAGTTATGGTCAGTGGACTGCCTGTTCCTAGTACTCCCCATATACCCTGCTGCTCCCGATGAGTTATTCATCAGTTATGCAGTCATTTATACATTTTCTAACTCTTGTCCCATAGGGTTCTGTACCTTGTGTACTCTGTTGTTGTCTGCAGTGTCTGGCTAGGTTGGGGAGGGTAGGCAGTGAAGTGGGGAGATGGCTCTGATCAGTGCCCTGAAAAGCCTGCTGAAAATCCGGTAAAGAGGAGGATCCATAGAAACATAGAAACATAGACTCTGACGGCAGATAAGGACCGCTTGGCCCACCTAGTCTGCCCATTTCCCTACCTACAGGATAAGCTGCAGATCCTATTTAACTAACAGCCTATTTCTTCCTACCCGCCACAAAAATTGCCTTATGTCTGTCCCATGCATTCTTGAATTCTTCCACAGTTTTAGACCCCACAACCTCCTCAGGAAGGCTGTTCCATGTGTCCACCACCCTCTCTGTGAAAAAATACTTCCTCACATTGCCCCTGAGCCATCCCCCCTCTATCTTCAAATTGTGTCCCCTTGTTCTTGCACATCTCTTTTTCTGAAAGAGGCTACCTTCTTTGACTTTGTTGATTCCGCTGAGGTACTTAAATGTTTCTATCATGTCCCCCCTCTCCCTCCTTTCCTCAAGGGTATACAATGATCCATTTCAGGATGCAGATCGGTCTGCTGGTGTATCATCTCGGTCATCTGCCTCTGCATCAAGTTAAATTTATTGAAGTCCTTCCTTAGCTGAGGGTTCTCAAAATTGTTTACAGTACTCCAGATGTATCCTCACCAGAGTGCTATACAGGGGGAAGATAACCTCTTCCTCCTACTACTATTGAGCTCCCTCTATATGTATCCGAAAATCTTGTTCACCTTCCCCACTGTTTACTGCACTGTGCCGATGTTTTTAGGGTTTTTGAAATCATCACCCATTGATCCCTTTCCTCCTCAGTCACAATGGTTGCCACTCCCTTCAGTTCCTACTCAACCCCTGAATGTTTTGCTTCGTACATGCATGACCTCACAGTTTTTAGCATTGAAGCACAATTGCCAGATAATGAACCACCTTGCAAGTCTCTCCAGGTCCTCCCTCATGTCAAGTATTTCCTCACAGTCCACCCTACCACCGAGTTTGGTGTCATTCACAAAAAACAGCTTTTACCCTTGTTGTCTGCTCTATCACTAATGAAAATATTAGAAAGTACTGGGCCAAGCCAGTAACATCATTTCAGCAGAATTATAGGGACTGCAAGGCTCTTGTCACCCAGTCAAATATTTCCAGAAGCATCCTGGGGAGGTGGAGGAGGGAGTACACTTAGTAGTAGTAGTAGTAGTAGTAGTAGTAAAATAAGTTTTTATTCAGTAAAAGACACATTGAGCCAGGGCTCATTTTCAATAGTGTGCTGTATGGGTCAAGAACATTACACATAAAACTGAACATGACAACACAGAAAATAAAATAAGGTATATTCAAACAAATAGAAACATAGAAATAGAAACGTAAAATTTGTCAGCAGATAAGGACTGCTTGGCCCACATAGTCTACCCATTTTTTCTCTGCCTATATTGTCACCAGAGACCCTACCTGATCTCTGGTGCACCCCCACCCCCCCAGATTTCCTACCAAGATTCTTTTGTGCCTATCCCATACATGCTTGCAGCCCACCACTGTTTCCACTCCCAGCACCTCTGCTGCAAGATTGTTCCAGGAATCTTCTACTCTTTCAGTGAAAAAGTACTTCCTCACATCCGTCCTCCTAAATTTCCCCCGTCCAACTTCAGTGCATGTCCCCTTGTTCCCGTACACCTTCATTTCTGAAAGATACTTCCCTTCTGTATGCTATTCACCCCCATGAGGTATTTATAAGTTTCTGGCATGCCCCTCCTCTCCCTTCTCTCTTTCAGGGTGTACGTATTGAGATCCCACAGGTCTCTCCTCATAGGCTTCACAATACAGCCCCAGCAACATTTTAGTTGTCCCTCTCTGGACAACCTCTACCTTATCTATGTCCTTTCTGAGATGTAGTCTCCAGAACTGGGCACAGTACTCCAGTTGACATCTCACTAATGATTGATAAAGTGGTAACACCACCTCTCTCCTTCTGCTGGTGATACCCTTCCCTGTGCACCACAGCATCCTGCTGGCCCCACCTACTAACTTGTCGCACTGCCTTGCCTCCCTGAGGTCATCAGGTATGATTACCTCAAGGTCCCTTTCCTGCTATCAGGAAACAAAGCATGTAACAGTAAAGACTGTTAAAAATCCAATTACATAAGGGAAGAACAGTTCTATAAAATCAACACTGTTTCATAATAATGCATGGCAGCTAAGTTGAGGTCTAGGGGCAGCAAACAGGGCCAGGCCATAGAGCTGCATTTTGGTGCATTGGGGGCTGAAGGAGTCAGGAGCATATGCAGGTGTGAGTAGAGAAGTCACAAAGGAGGGATTTAAGAAAACAGACAGAGAAGGCAGAGTGAATAGCAATAGGCAGTAAAGAACAGGGCTTAGGAAATTTAAAAGAGAAAATTGATTTACCTGCAGAGGATATTACAAGGGGGATGGAGAAAGAGTGAAAGTCAGAGTTCTGGAAAGAGCACACAGGAGCAGAAGGGCAGAAAGGAGAGAGCTAATTTAAGGTGGGAGGGATCCAAGCAAGAATTTGATGATAAAGGAAGAACTGTGAGAGAGGCTTCTGGCACCAAAAAGGGGAGAAGAAAAATGGAGGATCAGAAGGAACAGTGGTGGGTACAAGGTGGACAGCCCAGGGCAAAATGACAGAAGGCGTGAAAAAGGGAGGCCAGGCTGGCCAGTGTGTGTTTAGGTACGGTACTGTACACAGTGTCATTATAAATGAAGATAGGGAGTATCACCTTTGAAATTATTTCTCTTTCAGCAGGAAGCAGGATACAAGCTCTGCTCCTACAGAGAGTGCTTAGTTAAGGGTGGAGCTTCTGGTGGATGACATCTACATGCAGAGAGAAATTAAGGTGCTTATCCAACCAAACTCTAATGTATTTATAGGAGGAGATGTCCTCAATCCACACGCCATAAAGGGTATGGAAGGACGGAAAAGAACAACGTTTTGCTAACCTCTGTCTGATGCTAAAGGTCATAGAGACCACGTTCATGGCAGTGATTTTTTCTTTAAATGATTTTTGATTTTGTATTCTCCCTGCCTAGGTGTACATTGAACCACACCAATAGATTGTCATTGTTTCCAAGTGGCTCGCCAATTCTGATGTCTTTCACAAAATCACTGTTTGCCAATATCAGGTCTAGGATCACATTTTCCATTGTTGGCTCCCTGACCCCTTGAACCAAAAGCTATTTTGGTATGTATCGGTAAGTGCCTGGCTTCTGCTTCTACTTGCACTCTGAGTACTCCAGTCCACATCTGGCAGATTGAAGTCCCCAGTGATCATCAGCTCACCCTGAGTTGCTATTTTTCTTATTTTACATCTTAATTCTATATCCTGCTTTTTTATTTTAATTTGGTGGTCTATAGACTACCCCTAATCTTACATTCTTATCCTTATTAGATTCTATCTGCAACCTGTTGTGTGTGGTGTCCCTCGGGGCTCTGTCCTATCCCCATTAGTGTTCACGGTGTATTTGCCACTGCTTGGGGATGTGATTTGAAGGCATGGCTTGTGTTTTCACTACTATGCAGATGACACTTAGCTTTACCTTTCATTTAGGTCTGAGCACTGAATTCCCATGCTGGTGGCTGAAAGTGCTCTCTCTGAAATCAGGGACTGGATGAGTACCAGTTGGCCAAGACTTAAGACCAGCAAAATTAATTGCTTCTGGTTGGTCTGGATCTCCTGATGTCTGAAGCTAAAAAACATCTTCAGTCCCCCATTGTGGACAGGTCTAAGCTTCACATAGGGGAGGCTGGCTATGGCCTCGTAAGTGTTAACAAAAAATGCTTTGAATGATGGCTATCTAAAAAAATGTGGCCAGGTTGTGCCCCTTCCTGGGTTTTTTAGTTTACTGATTTATTTTACAATTTGTGGCCAGGAAAGAGACACTAATTGTTTCCAAGTGCATCCTGGGAGCACAGGAGAACTAAGGGACTTGCTCATGATCACACAGTATGCAAGTGGTGGCTGTGGGAATTAAACTCAGTTCTGTAGGTTTGCTGCTCAGCTCTCTTAACCACAATGCTCTGCGCAAACTTGTGCAAACTTTTGTCACCTCTTGATTTGACTACTGCAATGCACTGTATTATATTATGGCCTTCCAGCAATTCAGTTTTGCTGACATTAACTTATCCAAAATGTAGCATTTAGATTATTAACAGCCTCTTGAGGGAGATGCGGTAATTAGGACGAAGGTTAGAGCATTGCTGGTGGAAATCCGCCCTGGATGCCAACCACCTTAGATTGATGGACCATTATCAAGCCTATCAATCTGCAATCACCCATAAGAAGGCAGAGTTCCTGTCTGGGGAGATTGTGGCCACTCAGAATCAACCAGCTCAGCTTTTTCGAACCGTGGACAGACTATGCAACCCAGCCTGTCTGCAGGTTCAAAAAGCTTTTTCCCAAGTAGAGTGCGATGAGATTGCTCAATTCTTTACGACTAAGGTTTCTGAATCAGGGCAGTGCTCCAGTCAGCACACTATATGGGTGTTGCTTTGGATCGACGCTCAGTTGCTACCCCTCAGTTTTCCTGGAGTACCTTTGACTGGCTGGAGTTCATGGATGTCATGTGGATTGCCCAGGGTATGTGCCCTACGTGTTGTAATTTGGACCCTGGACCAACTACCCCAATTATGGGTTGTAGTGACATCATTATAGCAAAGGCCAAGAATAAGCATGAGTACCACCTACCTACTAAGGCACAGGACAACTATAAGTCCTTCTATGCCTATGTAAATAACAAAAAGGGAGTTTGCAGGATGATTGGCCCCTTAAAAGACAATACTGGGAATCTAATAACAGAAAACAAGGATATGGCAGATCACTTCAGCAGCTATTTTTCCTGTCTTCAATGTAGGATCACAAGCATCCAACGTAAACACTGAACAACAAATGGCAGTAGGCCCCCAAATTGAGTTCCAAGATGTGGCAAAAAGACTAAAAAACTTAAGCCACAATAAGGCACACGGCCCAGATGACCTACACCCAAGACTTCTCAAAGAGCTTGCTGAGAGTCTGACAAGACCTGTTACATTCCTCTTCCAATAATCCTTAGATACAGGACAGGTCTTGGGAGTATGGAGACAAGCCATGGTCATTCCAATACATAAGAAAGGTTCCAGGCAGGAGGTTAGCAACTATAGACCTATTAGTCTGACCTTGGTCCTTGGAATGATACTCGAAGGCATAGTTAAGGACATGATTGTGAACTATATATATCTGTTAAGGGCTGGGGATGAGACACAACACAGATTCACAAGTGGCAGGTCATGCCAAACTAACTTGTTAGAATTCTATGGCAAAATCAGCAGAGCCCTAGACAATGGTAATTCGGTGGATGTTGTGGTTCTGGACTTCGCCAAGGCCTTCAACAAAGTCCCTCACAAGGAGCTGGTTGAAGCCCTTAAAGAACTAGGAGTCCAGCCAAAAATATCTAAATGGATTAGGGCCTGGTTAACAGGAAGAAGACAAAGGGTCTGTATTGGGGTGAATTCTCTGGTTGGGCAGACATGACCAGCAGGGTGCCCCAGGGATCCGTGCTGGGTCCTTACCTTTTTAATTTGTATATTTCAATAATGAAGCCTCAAGCTGATGTTTGGCTTTCTAAATTCACGGGTGATATGTGCCTAGGTTTCCCAGTAAATAGTCACATGGAAGCAGTGGTATTACAAGAAGTTCTGGGGGAACTCGAAGCTTGGGCCCAAGAAAAAAAATCCTTATTCAACATCGAGAAGTGCACAGTGAGGCACTTGGGGAAAAACAACCCCCTGATGAACTACACATTAGCTGGGCAGGTACTAAATCTAGTACAAGATGAGAGAGATCTGGGAATTAGGGTTAGCAATGACCTCAAAATCAATTTACATTGCAACCCGGTGATTAAAAAGACTAGCAGTATCCAGAGCTGCATTCACATACATATTAAGAGTAGCAGGAAGACAGTCCTGCTTCCCCTCTATACTTCTCTGGCACACCCACACACCGAGTACTGTGCCCAGTTTTGGTCACCTGGGAATAAGAGAGATATAAAAGCCCTGGAAAAAGTCCAAAGAAGGGTCACACAGAGAATTAAAGAGGTCCAGGGTCAAAACTATGAATGGAGGCTGCAAAATCTGGAGCTATATTCGTTAGAATATCACAGATTAAGGTATGAGGAAAATGTGCCTGATTTTCAGAGCACTATCAGATTTACAGCTATGGGAGCAGCTGGGACTTACCTTAAGATCAAAAATATAATACCAGAGCCCACCCCTACAGTTAAAAGGCAAGAGATATAACACTCATACATGAAAACATTGGTTCTCTGTGAGGGTTGTTAAAATTTGGAATGAACTCCCAGTTGAAGTGGTGGCAAGCAAAACCATGGAACATTCAAGCACACCTTAGACTCCTACCTGAGTAGTAATAACATTACTGGGTACCCCTTGAATTCAAGCGAGCTATAATGGACTTTGTTCTCTATAAAGCTCGGAAACAACCTATGTAATCTATGTAACATTGGTCTGGTCCTAGCACGGATAGTCTGGTGCTCCTTGGAAACAGGGGGGTTTCCTAGCTCCCTGAAGGAGGCAGTGGTAACACCCCTCCTGAAGAAAGCTTCTTTGGACCCAGACTGCCATGCGAACAACATACTAGTCTCAAACCTTCCTTTTATAGGGAAGGTGATCAAGAAAGTAGTGGCCGTACAACTGGAGAACCATTTAACCATCCATGACATGTACAAACCTCTCCAGTCCAGTTTTCGAAAGAAGTACAGTACTGAGACAGCACTGGTTTGGGTGCTCAATGATCTCCTGATGGCAAGAGATTGGAAAAACCACTCCATCTTGGTTCTTCTAGGTCTCTCTTCAGCATTTGACACTGTAGACCATGGGGTTATGCTTTGTTGCCTGAGGTTTATCTGTGGCCTGTCAGGTACAGTCCTCAGGTGGTTTACCTCTTTCCTCACTGGAAGAATTCAGAGGGTGGTGTCAGTGAGTCATTCCTCTGGCCCATTTCCTCTGTCATGTGGGGTCCCTCAGGGATCGGTGTTGTCCCCCATGTCGTTCACAGTGTACATGCTACCCCTCGGAAACATTGCAAGAAGGTATGGGCAGAGGTTTCACTGCTATACTGATGATACCCAGCTCTACCTTTCTTTTGCACCGGACCAGGATAGAGCTCTCTCAGTCTTTAATAACTGCCTTGAAGAAATCTAGGATTGAATGAATTTGAGCTGGTTGAGGTTGAACTCGGAAAAGACTGAGGTATTGGTCATGGATCCGGGGTGCCAGATAGAGGGGCCGGGGGTAGGCTTGCCTTCGGGACTTGTCTTGGGGGCTTGCCACTCCCAACCTCTGAACGGGTGTGAAATCTGGGGATAATTTTTGACAAAGGGCTTACACTATGTTCTCAGGTGTCGGCCGTCATCAAATCCTCCTTCTACCATCTGAGGAATATCTCCAGGGTTAAGCATCTTGTTCCATCTGGTGATCTTCCCACATTGGTTCATGCCTTTGTGTCCTCGCACCTGGATTATTGTAACTCCCTATACCTAGGGCTACCCGGGGTGGATATCTGCCACTTGCAGCTGGTGCAGAATACGGTGGCCCAGTTATTGATGGGAACCCCTCAGTCCTGTCCTATCTCCCCAGTGCTGTGTGGACTGCACCGACTGCTGGTACAGTGGCAGATCACCTTCAAAGTTAGACTTCTGACTTATAAAGCCCTACATGGACAGGGACTACCTGAAAGAGCTTCTGGTCCCTTACTGCCCTGGGCTATCACTCCACTCGGATGACGAGAAGTTGCTAGAGGTTCCAAGGGTGTGCTTAAAATCTTCTGGGGCCCAGGCATTTATTCATGCAGCCCTACCATTTGGAATTCTTTACCCCATCAGTTATGGGAGTGTGCAATCGTGGAGGAACTTAAACCAGCTCTTAGAACTCACTTGTGGAACCAAGCATATGGTGATTGATTTAAACTATGTTTTATTCACATTATCTGTATTTTATACTATTTACAATGTTTTGAATTTATTACCCAGTTGTTTTAATTGTTTGTTATGCGCCTTGGTTGTAGAAAAATGCTATATAAATGAAGAATTATTATTATTCTCCTAAATTTAAGCATATTACACCAGTTCTGTATGCGTTGCACTGGTTGCCTGTGAAATGGTGATCTGAATTTAAATTTCTGTTGCTGGTTTATAAGGCCATAAATGGACTGGTCCCTTGTTACATTTTAGAGCTACTTGAGACCCTCCAGGAAGATCTTCAGGGAAGCACAGTTCTTCACTTGATCTCTCAGTGACTTTTAATACTCTCATCTTCTAGGTTAAAGTCAGCTGGGGACTGAGCCTTCCCTGTTGTGGCTCCACAGCTCTAGCATGGCACTCCAAAATCTACTCATTCTTCCCCTTCGGTAGGATTTTTTTTCCATAACAGTTTTTATTAAGAATTATTTCTATAACAACAATTAACAGTACGAAGAGCAAGTACCATGCAGATTAAAGTGACATGCCCATAGAACATGTAAACAAGCAGTTAATACAGGACTATTGGAATACAACCAGCAAGCTGATACCTTTATAACTGCACAGATAGGATATGGAAATAAAATATTGTCAATTATAAAATGGCAGGGTAAAATCCAATAATCTGATTGGCTTTTATTTACTGTATGTGTAAAAAGAGAATACTGGATGGGCACAACCAGTGTGTTCTGTCATGGAGGGTTTCTGATTCCCTCTGACCTCGAGAGCAAAGCTCGAGAGGTCCATGGGAGTCAAAACCCCGAGGTGACAGAACACACAGGTTGTGCATAAAGTTGCTCATCCTGTATTTTTCATAGTGTATAGTAGTATTATGTGAAATGTATGCATTGTGGGTTTTTTTCCCCTCTTTTTCATAATGGAACTGGCTTGTGAAGTCTCTAGAGGTTCTAGAATACTGTCACCATGGAATTAAATAGAGGAAAGAAGCAATGTGCCAGCATTCCAAGTGGTTCTGCTGCAGTAGTGACATCACTACTGCAGCAGAACAACATAATGATGTCACTACTACAGCAGAACAAGCATATTCCAGGCAGGGAATTCCATGCATAACAGCATTCCACTATACACTACAATATGGTTTACTCATGGTTAAAAAAAGGACTGCTCAGCAGTAAAGAATCTGGAACCCAGACCAATGGGCATTTGGAACAAAGGCATTTCAGTTAGCACCCTACAGCCAGAACTGATCTTCCACCACAAATCTAGCTGCTACCTTTACACTGTAAAAAAACTACAACTGGGTCCTAAAAATAAAACTACCTTAAATAAAAAATTAAAAAATTAATTACATGTTGTTTCCCTGATTATCACACTCTCCTTACATACATAAACAAATTAGAAACCTTAAGTATTGTTTATAGTTTTCACTACAACTGTTTCTTTGCTGACAGTGAAAAATCCCCTTCGATCTTTACCTGCTCATCAGGGAACTCTCTTCTTCTTGCCCTGACAGTTAGATAATTGAGTCTCTGGCTGTAACAAAGGCCTTTCAAACAAAACGAAGTCTTGCTGTATTCTGACTATTGCAGTTAGCCCCAGCACTCAAGAGTAGAGGGTTAATTTCTATGCAGAGCATAGAACGTTGAGCTCAAGCTCAGTTCAAACCTCTGTCTGCTGCACTTTGAAGCACAACCATCAGATTCTTTACTCCGCCTAACTGAACTGTCGCTCTGGAGATTTCTCCTTTTCTCGCGGTTCGAAAGTCGGTTAAAGTCCTCAGTTTTACCAATTATTTTTCGCAAGTTTCGGTTTAGATCTCTGTCTGTGGTACAGTAAGTACTAGGTAATGAACTAGACATAGTAAACTTGTGGAAATTGTAAAAATTGATTTTTCGACCGGTTCACCTGAACCGGCCGTTTAGTGAATTATATATTCTGTCTTTGTTTCTAAACATAGAGTGTGGTTACCGGTCCTTATTGGATTAAAAAAAACTGCATTTTCTTGTGTTTTTTTCCAATACCTGTGACACGGTTAGAAACCGATAAGGGTGTCTTGCCTCGTTGTTTGCCATAAAAAGGGTAAGTTTGTGGTTAGGATGGCTATGTCTGAGAAACCCAAAAGAAAACCCGGGCCCACTGGGTTTCAACACTGCAGAGTGTGTGGTGAGGTCTTTGCTAAGGCTGATCCCCACACCACCTGTGTCTATTGTCTGGAGTTTGACCACCTTGATTCAGACTGCCAAATCTGTAAAAACTTCCCTACTTCTACCCTGGAAAAAAGATTAGGTAGGCTTAGGGATAAGGAGGCCGAGAAGTCCGCTGACCTGGATGGCCAGCCCAGTTCAGTTCCAACTGAACCTGAGGGAGTGCCCTCTGACCAGGGCGATACTTCTCTGGGCAAGAGGAGAGCCAATCCTGAGGGATCGGTTCCTACAAAAAGGAAAAGAAAAGAAAAATCAGCTGGTTTGGATCCAGAGACTCATTTTTCAACTGCCGAAGAGATTGCCAAAGCGATAAGGTTTGTAGAATCGCTTTGCCAGTTCCGTCTGATCCAGCGCCTTCTGGCAGGTGCTTGGTTCAGTCAGTTCCTCCCGTTTAAGATTATGCCCCTGAAGATTTCTATGAACTGGATTTGGAGGGGGACGAAGATTTTGATGATTAGATAATGATGATGATAACGATGGTGTGTAAGGTCTGGTTGAGCCATTGAACTGGACATCTCCCCCAGACAGGCCTTCTAGTGTTTCCCCTCCTAGACTTTGAGTCCCCTTCCCACTACATGTTTTACAGGAAAGTGGCAGAAACCCTCCAGCTCCCTGTGGAAGAAGCTGTAGGGGAACAAGAGGAACCTGATTATGTGGAAATGATGGACATCCCAGAGTCCACGAGACTGTCTATTCCCCTTCATAAATCTTTTGGGAAACAAACACAAAAGATTTGAAAAACTCCAAATTCTGTACCTCCTGTCGACAGAAGGATGGACAAAAGGTACACCTTATCAGGTTTGGGTACAGAGTACTGGTATCAACAATGCAGCCATGTTGGAGTTGTGCAGGCTGCAGCCTGTGATAAGACTAATATACCCTTGGCTTCACACATCCCCAGATAAAGACTCTAGGAAGCTGGATGCCATGGCAAAGAAACAATACATGGCATCCACCTTGGGACTCAGGCAGGCTAATTATATGGCCTATGCAGCCAGGTACCAGAAGTCCAGGTGGGACACTGTACTGGCACTGGCTAAGCAGGCCTTCCCCCAGCTCACCATGGAGCTAGAGGGGGCTGGCAGCTGATGGGATTGAGGCATCTAAGGTACAGTTCCATGCTGCTGTGGACTCCAATGATGTGTTATGTAGAGGCATGGCTACATCTGTGGCTCTTCGGAGAATGGCTTGGCTCAGATGTACTAGCCTTTCACAGGACAACCAGGCTAAGGCCATGGATTTCCCTGTGGTGGGTAATTCTCTGTTTGGGGAGCAGACAGAAAATTACATGAAAAAGATGGATGAGTATAGGACCACCTATAGGAATGCACAGGCCAAGGAAAGGCAGGCAACTCCTGAAAAGCAGCAAGCTAGGGGTATGGGCAGGCCTTTTCATAGGCCTTTCTACCAAGCACAGGCCTCTTCTCCCTTTCCTCAGAGGGGGTTCTTCAGAGGGAAAGGCAGAAGGGGGATGAGCAGGGCTGCATCCATCCCTCAACCTAAGGCTCCTGCCAAGCAGACACCCTGATGTGTCAGCCCGGGTCGACTCCCCCATTCCTCCCTTTCCTGTAGGAGGCAGGCTGGCTTACTTCATCCAGGACTGGATGTTTGTTACCTCAGACAAGTGGGTTCTGGAGGTGGTAAGCCAAGGACTGGTTCTCAACTTCAAGAAATTTCCAAAGCTGAGGGCCAGATCTTTTCCACCTGCAAGCATCTCCGAAACCATTGCCCTAGAGACAGAGGTTTCATCTCTACTGGCTCTAAAGGCTGTAGAGAGAGTTTCTACATTGCACAGGGCAAAGGTCTGTACTCCAGGTACTTCCTTACCCCAAAAAAGATAGGGGAGTTGCTACCCATCCTAGACTTAAAGCAGCAGTGCAACGAAAATGGGTTAAAAGTTGACCCCACCTTTTTTTCTTCCTAATTGATGTCAGATGTCTTCTAGTTTATTTTGGTGGTGAAATTTTCAGTTTTCATTATCATTTAAGAATTTTCTGAAAGTTTTAAAGTAATTATTTCTCAAGAAAAAAAGATGGCCGCCTCATTTTCCCATAGAAATAATACTGAGGACCCGAGGAGGATAAGAGTCAAAACAAAAAATACAGATGTACAGTACACAGCATAGGAAGCATTCAGAAAACCCAAATCAACAGTTCTGCCAATATTTTTTTATAACCATAGCAGAAAATTGGCTTTTTGGAATAACTTTTTTCGTTGCACTGCTGCTTTAAGATACTTGAACAAACATCTTTTAAAACCAAAATTCAAAATGGTGACTCTGGGAATAATCCTTCCCTCTCTAAGGCCAGGGGACTGGCTAGCCTCCCTGAACTTAGAAGATGCCTACTTTCACATTCCCATCAGGTGCTCCCACAGAAAGTACCTCAGGTTTGAATTGCCTTCAGGCCATTATCAGTTCAAAGCTATGCCCTTCGGCCTGACATCAGCTCCAAAGGTATTCACAAAATGCCTAGCAGTAGTAGTGGCCTTTTTAAGAAGGAAAAATATTTCCATATTTCCATACCTGGACAACTGGCTCTTTGTGGGTCAGTCCCCAGACCACGTCAAGTCAGACCTTCAAGTGACTCAGCAAGTGCTCAATTCCCTAGGATTCCTTCTCAATCTTCCCAAGTCAGTTCTCAAGCCTGTACGCCTCCTCACCTTCATAGGGGCACAGTTGGATACAGTCAAAGCAAGAGCTTTTCTTCCCTGGGAAAGGGCAAGGGTTATTGTAGAGCTGGTTTCTTCATTTCACCTTCTGGTCTCTCGGCCTGCAAGGCACTTTCTTCAGCTTCTGGGCCACATGGCAGATTCTACAGCAGTGGTCCAAGGGACCAGATTTCAGATGAGGGACATTCAGTTTCACCTGAGGGCCTTTTGGTCTCAGAAGAAAGATCCTGTAACCAAACTAGTTCCAGTGACTCAGATTCTGATCCAGGCTCTCCAATGGTGGCAGTATCAGGATAACCTCAGGCAAGGAGTCCCATTTGTCACTCAGTCTCACTCTGTGGTCCTAACCACGGATGCTTCTCTATTGGGGTGGGTAGCCCATCTGGGGGCTCTCACAGCCCAGGGACTGTGGTACCCTCAGGAATCCCTTCTTCATATCACTCTCTGGGAACTCAGGGTAGTCTTTCTGGCCCTGCAGGCTTTCTCTCAGTCAGTGCAGAACAAGGTGGTTCAGGTCAGGATAGACAACACCACCATGTGGTACATCAACAAGCAGGGAGGCACTTGGTCCATGGAAGCCATGAAATTGTGATCCCTAGTTTATTCTCTGCAGACCTCTGATAGCAGTCCACCTTCTAGGGAAGGATAATGTGCTAGTAGATGCATGGAACAGGATCTCCCAGGGCCATCACGAATGGTCCCTGGACCCTCTGGTGTTGAAAGTGATTTTTTCAAGGTGGGGCACTGCAGAGATAGAGCTCTTTGCAGCCCCAGACAATCACCAACTTCTTCTGTTTTGTTGCAGACCCCAGGTCTTGGGCTCAGTCCCTCTGGATGCTCTGATTCTGAACTGGAAAGGGAAATTTCTATATGCCTTCCCTTCCTTTCCTTTACTGTTCAAGGTTCTGGTCAAGGTAAAGTCACAACCTTGCAAAGTGATTCTGATTGCTCCAGACTGGGCCAGGCAGCCTTGGTACCCCCTATTGTTGTCCCTAGCAGTCCATCTTCCCCTGTTTCTTCCCAGAAATTACAACCTGTTAACCTCCTCTCAGGGGAGGATTTGGTACCCCAATCTTCGGTCTCTCAATCTCAAGGCATGTCTCTTGAAGAGTTAGAGCATGCAGATTTGCATCTGTCCCAAAGGGGTTCTGGATATTCTCAAAGCCTCTTGAAAGCCT
The DNA here is from genome assembly GCA_016271365.2 of Neoceratodus forsteri. Taxonomy (NCBI): domain Eukaryota; kingdom Metazoa; phylum Chordata; order Ceratodontiformes; family Ceratodontidae; genus Neoceratodus; species Neoceratodus forsteri. The sequence continues at coordinate 755,610,552 of CM057451.1, forward strand.
GCCACCAGAAAAACTTATAACTCCAAATGGGAAAGATTCAGCATTTGGTGTTCCAAGAAGCATATATCCCCAGACACTGCTGAATTGTCTACAGTTCTGGATTATATGGTTCATCTTAATGGCCTAGACCTCAGACCAGCTACTCTCAAAGTACATTTGTCAGCTGTTTCTGCTTTTCTGTCAGTGGGAAAGCCTTCCTTACTGTCATCTCACCTTGTATTCTGTAAATTTTTCAAGGGATTGCGTCATACCAATTCCCCCTTTAGGGATCCTACCCCTGCTTGGGATCTTAATGTTTGCATTGCTCAGCTTATGCAACCCCCTTTTGAGCCTTTGTCTTCAGCAGAGCTTAAGTACTTGACTTTGAAAACTGTGTTCCTGGTAGCTATTACCTCTGCCAGGCATATCAGTGAATTGCAAGCTCTGTCAATGGAGCCTGATTTTATCTCATTCCATTGAAATAAGGTGGTCCTTAGAACTAATAGGAGGTTTTTACCTAAAGTGGTTCCAGATTTTCATCTGAACCAATTTATGTCTCTCCCTGTGTTCTTCACTGATCATTCTTCTTCAGGAGAAAGAAGTTTACACAGTTTGGAGGTTAAAAGAGCCCTTAGTTTCTACACTGAGCATATTAAGGCTCATAGGTTTGACTCCCTCCAGTTGTTTCTCACTTATGGGGAAGTGGGGAAGGGCAAACCTGCCACTAAGAGAACTATTGCCAGGTGGATTGTCTCTTGTATTCAATTCTGCTATGATAAGCTAGGCAAAATACCTCCCTCAGGCCTGAGGGCTCATTCGACTAGAGGTACAGCTGCTTCCCTGGCTGTGGCCAGGGATATTCCTTTGCTAGAGATATGTAAAGCAGCCACCTGGAAAACAGTCCATACATTTACCAAGCATTACTTCCTGGACATCCAGGCTAGGAGTGATGCTCGGTTTGGTACAGCAGTACTGCAGAGCCTATTCCTAAGGTGGGTTTGATTCCCTCCTCCATGGAGGTACTGCTTGGTAGTCTGCAATAGTCAGAATACAGCAAGACTTCATGTTGTTCGAAGAAAAAAATGACTCACCTTAGTAATTATGTTTCCTCTAATGGAGTCTTTCTGTATTCTGACCTCCCTCCCTGCCTCCCCTCTCAGAACCTGTTTTTGGGAAGTGGGCTGGCAGGTGCAGTGTTGCACCCCAGGGGTGCATTTGGGTACTTCCTCCTTTTAGAGAGGGGGAGTGGGTTATGATATTAATTTAACAGTTTTAAGTTGTTCACTACATGGTTTTTGATTTTGGATTTCTTGACTTGAGTCTTTAGGAGATTCAAAATATATGGTTGACATTTGGCTAGTAAAAATTTTACAATTTCCACATAGTAGTTAATTAGTATTAGCTCATAAGAATCTGACAGTTGTGCTTCAAAGTGCAGCAGACAGAGGTTTGAACCGAGTTCGAGCTCAACGTTCTATGCTCTGCATAGAAATTAACCCTTTACTCTTGAGTGCTGGGGCTAACTGCAATAGTTAGAATACAGCAAGACTCTATTAGAAGAAACATAATTACTAAAGTGAGTAAGTTTTTCTTATCTATATACACAGAGTGTTAGGAGAGAAACATTCTGCCAGTGGAACTGAGCAGAATTTTGAATCCATGTATTCTGTGGTAAACATGTAAGCAGTAAGGTATGATGGGGTGTGCATGGTACACATTTTACCACATGGCCAGGGGCATAATAAGGCATGAGGCCAAAGGCTGAGTGACTTTAGCCACTGGCCATGTAGTAAAATGTGTTTCATGCACATCCTAGAGTGCCTTATTGTGCTTATAAAATTGACTCCTTTTTTAAAACTTTTTACAGCTGGGAAAAGCATGTTTATATGTTGAAACAATAGATTTACTTGTGTGCATTTATGATAAAAAAGTCCTTCCGCCCACTACAAATGATGTCACTGATGATGTCACTGTATTGTTGCCTACTTTCTTCTTCTTGTTTTTTTTTTTCTGTTTTTCCCCACATTCAAGATATGGAATGTTTGTCATGGAATGTTTACCATGGAATACATGGATTCAAAATTCTGCTCGGTTCCACTGGTAGAATGTTACTCTCCTAACATACTACACACACACACACACACACACACACAACATATAGAATAGTGTATGGATGACCATACACAACAAGGCTATGTTTCCATCGCGGGGATGTGATGATGTCATACAGACCTCGAGAGCGAAGCTCGAGAGGTCCATTTGACATCATCACATCCCTGAGATGGAAATAAAGCCTTGCTGTGTATGGTCACCCATATACTATTTTATATAGTATATGGTTCCCAGCAATGTCTACAGTTTAATTTAAATACAAGGTATCATACCTTGTGTTCACACACTCACTTGTTCCCTGTCATCGCTGCAGTTCCACTCTGCCTCCAGTCCTTGCTACGGTTCCACTCACCACCCGATATTTCAAAGCGCCAGTTATTTAAAAAAAAAAAGAAAAATGCCGAACTGATAGTTTGGACACATGGAGCCAACAATGGCAGTTTGTATCCAAACTATCTTAACGAAATGTTTGCCCCTCCGCTCGCTAAGTGGTGCTGCCATTTTGCCCCATTTGTTTTTTGAACACTGAGCTGCTTTAGCCAATCAGGTAACAGCTCAAGGGGGAGAAGTTGTTGTAGTATTGTTGTGACGTCAGAACGATACTACAACAACTTTTCTTGACCTTTGAACTGTCCTACAACAGCTTTTGGAAAGACATCGCTTTTTATCCACAATAAGCCCTAACCATATACTATAAAGGCATCTGTTACAGCCATAGACTCAATTATCTCACTGTCAGGGCAAGGAGAAGAGATTTCCCTGATGAGCAGGTAAAGATAGAAGGGGGAGTTTTCATTGTCAGCAAAGAAACAGTTGTAATGAAAACTATAAACAATACTTAATGTTTCTAATTTGTTTATGTGTGTAAGGAAAATGTAATGATCAGGGGAACAACATTTAATTAATCTGTGCTATTTTTTATTTAAGATAGTTTTATTTTTAGGGTCCAGTGCAAGTAAATGTGATGCTTACAGTTACAGGGCAAAATACAATTGCTGCCAGTTGAATTCTTAACATTCTTTTAGCATAATGATTCCATTGGTGATCAGTGCACATTTGGCAGCACTTTTTATTTTCCATGCATGGAACATAATTGCTACATGAACAACAGCCAATCAGATTTCAGGAATTGTGATTACCATTTCATAATCCATGATAAACATTCCATATCTTGAATGTGGAGAAAAACAGAGGAAAAAAAAACAGGAAGAAGAAAGTAGGTAATAATATAATGACATCATCAATGACATCTCTTGCAGTGGACAGAAGGACTATTTTATCACAAATGCACACAAGTAAATCTATTGTTTCTACATATGAACATGCTTTTCCCAATAGTAAAAAGTGAAAAAAGGAGCCAATTTTATAAGCACAATGAGGCACTCCGGGATGTGTGTGAAACATATTTTACAGCACGTTCAGTGGCTGAAGTCGTTCAATCTTGTGCCTTACTACACCCTTGGCCGTGCTGTAAAATATCTTTTACACACACCCCTTCGTGCATTATTGTTTACTTATTTAATACAGCCCGGTAATGGTCTGGGGTGTCTGTAAGTGTGACAATGTGTTTTAGGCTCAGGAAAGTAGGCACTTTCTGTTACCAATAAGGGTATAACTGCTTCTTGGGATTGCCTGAAAGTCTGTTGGAGTCAGGGTCATGGGCTGCTAGTCAATGAAATAACCCTGTGTTATTAATGTCTAAGAAAGGTACAATATGGTCATCTAATCAGTTCATCTCCACTGGTCTCTAATGTGCCAATTGCCCTTCCTGAAAACTCAGAACAAAACATAAGTTGTAAGGAGAGATTAAGTCTCGGTAGGAGCTTTTAAATCCAAATCGAAAACATGGCTCTTTAGACTAGCCTTTTCAGGCAACTAATTAATGAACTGATCTATGCCATCAGTGTTTAGATTGCTGAGGCTGAATAAAATTGTATGCTGATTTAATAACTGCTACTGTGAATATGTGTTATTCATATTATTTTTCTATTTTATTCTGTACAGTGCTTTGAGCCCTAAAATACACTATATAAATAAAAATCTATTTATCTAGCCACAATAACTCAATTGCTTCATATTCTATCATCTCTCTTCTGGCCTTAGTGCCCTCCCTCAGTTATAGGATCTTCCCCCCTTCCTCCCACCCCATCTTAACTGAAAATTGAATACAATGGTAATGAGAGATCCCAGGCTTATAGAGGACCTCCACCTTGAAATTGCTTTACAATTTATCACATATAATAAATATGCATTAAATCTGGACAACAATGCTTATTACATTTTGTTCTTTAAGGGCTTCAGAGTTCAAACATAGTGCAGTCCCTGTTTAATTCCCAGAAGGACAATCTTCTTGAAGTTGGAACAAGCTTGAAACAACTGGGAGCTGTGTGGAAGATACTATATTGGACTAGAAATCTGCAGCAAATCTCACTCTTGCTCAAATCTGAGAGAGGTGTGCCTTACTTTAAATCTTACACTTGTTATTGTTCTGTTTATTTATTTAGTTAGTTTTTAATCAAAAAGGGGGTTGCCAAACTGCTTATCTTGTAAGTAACTTCAGAAGGATTGAACTACTGCACCTGTGGTTTTCCCTTGTGGGTATCTGGATTTTCTACTAGTATTCTGTGGCAGTTTGCATCAAACTATTTTTAAATTTACTGGTGGCTGAGGAGTTGTCATAGCAAAGACTGCAGTTTTTGTATTTGAACCCAGACAGAGCTATGGAAAGGGACCTGGGGGTAATTATATCACATGACCTAAAGGTGGGCAAGCAATGTGAGAAGGCAGTAGGGAGGTCTCGGGGTATACTGGGATGTATAGGGAGAGGCATCACCTACAGAAAACAAGAAGTTGTTATCCCTCTGTACAGACAGTTGGTGAGACCCCATCTGGAGTACTGTGTGCAGTTCTGGAGACCCCATCACTGCAAAGACATAGACAGAGTGGAGGCTGTCCAGATGAGGGCAACCAAAATGGTGCAGGGTCTGCACCAGAAGACATACAGTATGAAGAAAGACTAAAGGAGCTTAATATGTATACCCTTGAGGAAAGAAGGGAGAGAGGGGACATGATAGAAACGTTCAAGTACCTCAAGGGAATCAACAAAGTCCAAGACGGTAGTATCTTTCAGAAAAAGAGATGTGCAAGAACAAGGGGGCACAATTTGAAGATAGAGGGAGGATGGCTCAGAGGTAATGTAGGGAAGTATTTTTTTATGGAGAGGGTTGTGGATGCATGGAATAGCCTCCCTGAGGAGGTCATGGAGTCAAGAACAGTGGGGGAATTCAAGAATGCATGGGACAGACATAAGGCAGTCCTAGTGGGGGAGGTAGGAGGAAGTAAGCTGTTGGGTAACTAGGATCTGCAGCTTATCTGTTAGGTAGGAAAATGTGCAGACCAGGTGGGCCAAGCGGTCCTTTTCTGCTGTCAAATTCTATTTGGTTTTCCGTTGTGGGTTGTTGGACTGTCTGCTAGTATTTTGTGACAGTTTGCATCAAACTATTTTTAAATAATTTACTGGTGGCTGAGGAGTTATCATAGCAAAACCGGCAGTTTCTGTATTTGAACACAAACAGATCCTCAGATAGGGGGAAACTGGGCTCTCCTGATTGCTTTCAGAGCACACAGCATCAAGCTGTATTGTGTCAAGGGAGACTTACCTGTGTTGGGCTGAACTGCTTGATTTTTTTTCTGATTGTTTTGCTGAATATTTTCTTTGTTAAATTGTTGAGCAGGTTGTCTTGCTGAAAGGAAGGTCAACACTCATTGTAGTGGTGGATCAGAGCTTGTAGCTGATTGTTTCAGGAGGGCACGGCTTAGGCCCAACCACCCCTAGGTGTTTTCCTTTATACCAGGGGTTCTGACACAATTTCCTCAAGAGGGCAAAGGGCATACAACTGTCATATCCTTACCAGCACAACACACTGCATTGACGGTAAAAATGCACACACTAACTATAACAAAAAAATCTTACATAGGATAAACAGAAAAGAAGATAGACATGTGGAGAGTAGTACAATGCACTGGCCATGGGGCAGCAGTCTTCCGGGAGACTTTCTGGAGGCTGAGATGCTGCCCTGTTTGCAGGCAACTCTCTGCTGTGAAGGAGGAGATTGCCAGTCTCCAGGGCAAACTGGACAGGAGTAGGGGAACCTCCCCCACCTGGGGAACACCAGCGCCACCACCACTGCCTCAGAGGTTTCCAGGAAAGAGCAGTGGTTGGACCACAGTGGGCTCAGGGAGGGTGAGGGTGGTGGAACAGAGGCACATCCTTTCAGTTGTACTGCTCCTCAATCCATACGCCATTCTGGTGGAGCATTGTTCCACTATGTAGGCACCAACAGTGGAGACTGAGGAAGTTGCTGGCAACCATCACAAGGGAGGCCCACAGGAAGTGGCACAGGACACCACAGGGAAAGGAAGCAGCTCCTGGTGGGGGACTCAGTTATTAGGGGGCTAAAAATGGGGGGCAGGGTAAAGTGAAGTAAGGTGTCTGCCTGGTGCCATGGCTTGGAGGGGCAAGAAGCAAATTCTTAGGATCACGAGAGCAGCTGCACAGGAGATGGAGCTGGACATCATTGTCCACTTAGGGACAAATTACTTGGCTGGGCTTGGGATTAGAACAGTACAGGAGGAGTTTGTGGAGTTGGGGAGGGGCCTTGGACAACAAGCTCATACAGTATCCTTCTCGGAGGTACTGCCTGTCTATGGCATGGGTGAGGCGAGGGTACTCTGCACTATGTGAGTCAATGAATGGCTGAAAAACTGGTGTGGAGCACAGGGTTTTGGCTTCATTGGAGACTGGAGTTCCACCTGGAGGGATATCCGCCTATACTAGCACAATGGTCTGCATCTGTCCAGGAAGGGAACCTGTCTCCTGGGTGATAGGTTTAAATGCTTCATTGGCAAGCTTTTAAACTACCCAAGAGAGGAGGCACTGATAAGAAGCCAGGAATTCCCAGCCTCCCCCCACAAAACAGGGTAGTAATAAGGTAAACACCAAGGTAGAAAGGTCAATAGGGAGCAGGATGGGGTAAATAGAGAAGGCAAAGTCAGTAAGGACAGGGATGGGCTACAAAAGGTAAAGCCATCAAAAAATGGAGCATAATGAGTACCAATGCCCATAATCTGGGTAACAAGCTTCCTGAACTAGTGGCCTTGATGGAAGAGGAACATCTGGATATTGTGGCAGTCACAGAAACATGGTACACACAGAACCATGACTGAGATGTAAACATACCAGGGTACACGATTTACAGGAGGGACAGGGAGAGTAAAAGAGGAGAAGGAGGAGGAGTAGCTCTCTACATAAAGGAAGGAATCAAAGCAACAGAACAAAGGGGTAAATAGGGAGGAAAGGAGGCACCGTGAGTCAACTTGGAGACAGGCAATGGCACCACAGTCCGCAGAGGGCTTGTATACAGACCCCATCTCAGGGGAAGGAAATGATAGAAGGTATTCTTAGAATGGCAGAAAAAAGGGAGATATTGTTGATGGGGGACCTGAATATGCCAGATGTTTACTGGAATGCATTTGCTGCAACCACATCCAAGAGCGGGGTTATCCTCGATGCCCTGCAGGGGGCATGCCTTAGACAGCTAGTATTGGAACCCACTCAGGAGGGAGCAATTTTAGACCTGGTACTCTCAAATGAAGATGGAGAGAGGATCACAGATTTAGAAGTGGGTAGCCATCTGGGAACTAGCGACCACCGAACAGTATAGTTCATGATAAACACAGCAGTAGAGTCAAGCCATACAAAGGCAAAGGTCCTGAACTTTAGGAGGGCTGACTTTGCCAAAATGGGTGAGTGCCAAAGGAATGCACTAGCAAATGGGCAGGAAGGAGGGGTGGAAGAACAATGGGGAATAATCAAAACTGCTATCACAGAGGCAACAAGCCTTTGTGTGAAGCAAATAAACAAAACCAAACAAAGTAAAAAGCCACTATGGTTCTCAAAGGGCTTGGCAGGGAAAGTTAGGGAGAAAAAGATAGCATTCAGGAAGTACAAGGAATCACAGAAGGAGCAGGACAGAGAACTATATCAGTAAGAGCAGAAGGAAGCAGGGAAGGCAGTCAGAATAGGAAAGACCCAAACTGAGGAAATGAAAGCCAACTCAGTTAAGAAAGGGGATGCAACTTTTTATAGATTCATCAGGGAGTGAAGAAAGACCAAGAGCGGGATAGTGAGGCTTAAAAAAGGGGAGTGGGTGGGCAGAGGGTGACTGTGAAAAAGCAGAGACACTGAACAAATATTTTTGCTCAGTATTCACAAAAGAAGAGGAGGGGGAGGTATCTAAACCAAACAATAAAAGCACTCTGGACAGGGGGGTCAATACCAGTCCATTCATAAAAGAAAGGGTCATGAAGGAACTCCTAAAACTCAAAGTGGACAAAGCAATGAGGCCTGATAGGATTCACCCCAGAATTCTGAAAGAACTAAGGGCAGAAGTAGTGACACCACTGACTACCCTTTTTAACAAATCATGGGAGGATGGTGTGGTACCAGAGGACTGGAGGAGGGTGGATTTGATTCCCCTTCACAAAAGTGGGAGCAAGGCAGAGGCAGGAAACCACAGACCTGTTAGTTTGACCTTAGTGGTAGGGAAAATGATGGAATTGCTTCTGAAAGAAAGAATTGTTGAATACCTAGAGGCCAGCGGGTCAAAGGACCCAAGGCAGTATGGATTCACAGAAGGAAGATCATGTCAGATGAATCTAATGGATTTCTTTGACTGGGTAACCAAAGTAATAGACCAGGGAGGGGCTGTGGATATGACCTACCTAGACTTTAGCAAGGCATTCAACACAGTCCTGCACAAAAGATTAATAAACAAGTTAGCTAGCCTGGGAATGGGTCCCAGGGTGGTAGCCTGGGTAACAAGCTGGCTGGACAACAGGACCCAGAGGTTAATAGTAAATGGAGTACACTCTGAAGAAAGGGGGGGTTACTAGTGGGGTACCACAGGGTTCTGTATTAGGACCGGTCCTCTTTAATGTCTTTATAGGTGACATTGCAGAGGAACTGGAAGGAAAAGTATGCCTCTTTGCAGATGACACAAAGATCTGCAACAGGGTTGATACACAAGAAGGGGTGCAAAGGATGAGAAGGAACTTGTCAAGACTGGAGGAATGGTCAAAAATATGGCAGCTTAGATTCAATGCAAAAAAGTGCAAAGTAATGCACCTGGGAAACAAAAACCCAGGGGAAGAATACACAGTGGGGGGGGGGGCTAACAACAACACAAATGGAAAGAGTCCCGGGATTGGTCAAATCAGATGACCTGAAGATAGGTAAGCAATGTGAGAAGGCAGTAAGGAGGGCTGGGGGGATACTAGGATGTATAAGGAGAGGTATCAACAGTAGAAAACAAGAAGTTGTTATCCCTCTGTACAGGCAGTTGGTGAGACCCCTTCTGGAGTACAGTTCTGGAGACCCCATCTCCCGTAGGGTCATAGACAGAATGGAGGCAGTCCAGAGGAGGGCAACTAAAATGGTGCAGGGTCTGCAACAGAAGCCATATGAAGAGAGACTAAAAGTGCTTAAAATATACCTAGAAATATATACCCTTGAGGAAAAGAGGGAGAGAGGGGGACATGATAGAAATGTTCAAGCACCTCAAGGGAATCAACAAAGTCCAAGATGGTAGCATCTTTAAGAAAAAAAGATGTACAAGAACAAGGGGGCACAATTTGAAGATAGAGGGAGGACGGCTCAGAGATAACATGAGGAAGCACTTTTTCACAGAGAGGGTGGTGGATGCATGAAACCACCTTCCTGAGGAGGTTGTGGAGTCAAAAACGGTGGGGGAATTGAAGAGTGCATGTGGCAGACATAAGGCAATTTTAATGAGGGGTAGGAGGAAATAGGTTGTTGGGTAACTGGAATCTGCAGCTTATCCAACAGGTAGGAAATGGGCAGACTAGGTGGGCCAAGAGGTCTTTTTCTGCCGTCAAAGTCTATGTTTCTATGTTTCCAATGTCGTGCTCAGACTTTTGTGAAAATCAAACTTCATTTAATATATGATTTGCTTTTTCAAAATGGTGATGTATATATTTTCCACTTTTTGGCTATATCATTCTTGAAAATAGAACACCTATGTCAATTTGACTGTCTCACACCCTGTTCCCTGACAAACTCATGGGAGCCAGACTCAGACCCCTGCAGTAGTGGTTCAAATCGTACCTCAAAAATTAGCAACAGTCAGTCAGGCTCTCGAACTATACGTCCCCCTCTCCCCATCCTCACTAGTGTTCCCCTCGAGTCAATCCAAGGACCAATTTTATTCTACCTTTTCATCAACGATGTCCCCGCAGTCTGCACAAGGTCCCATATACATATGTATGCAGCCAACACTATACTTTTCACATCTGGACCTGTTTTAAGTGACATTCACTCTCTACTACAACACGACTACAGCAATATGCAGTCTTAGTTTTGTGCAAACAATCTCAAAATAAATACCTCCAAAACTGTTTCCGTGACCTTCAGGTCAAACCCTAAACTGGCAAGAACACTTAGCCCCCCCCCACCCCCGTAATCACTACTCTGTTGTAAACACACTAAACACTGTCTCTTCCTATAAATACCTAGGAATATGGCTAGACCCCCTGCTAAACTACTTCAACCCACATAGATGCCATCACTTCATAGCTCTGCCCGAAGCTTGGTCTTCTTTACAGAAAGCTTGACTTCCTCTCACTACCTGTTAGATGCACACTGCTAACAAAAATGATAGTGACCATCTTTGATTATGCTGACATTGTGTACAACACCACCCCCTCCACCTCATTATCTAGGCTGGACTCCTTATTCCATGCTTTTTGCCATTTTGCAACAAATTCCCCTTTCAGAACACATTACTGCATGCTCCTTTCCTCCCACGGGTTAGCGCCCCTCTCCCATCACTGTTTTTGCCACTCCGTTTCTTTTATTTCCAAATTTTGGTTCGACCTACTGTTCCCCTACCTGGCAGAGAAACTAGCCCCTGCAGCCTCTTCTCCTTAATCACTGCACTGTAGAGTCTCCTGCTCCTTCTCGCTCCCCAAACCATCCTCATCAGCTGGCAAATCTGCCTTCTCCTACCGCCTCCCCTACCTATGGAACCAGCCTTCCCAGCCCCTCAGAAACTCATCCTCACACAACTCCATTAAATCTCAACTTTGTCAACTCCCCTTCCACACATGTAACTGCAACTAGTCTCCCTTTAGCCAAATGAGCATGGTTTAAAGTTCAAAACCTCTGTACGGTATATTATTGTATTCATGTAACTGATTGTAGATAACTGTATATATGCAATTAAATGTAAATAACTCCTTTATATAAAATTATGTGATTGTACATAATATTCTCACGTATCTATTCTATGTATGTATGTATGTACATATGCATGCATACTGTTTGTAACTCCCTTTCTCTCAACCCCAGGTTGCACCTGGAAACCAGCCTCAGCTCAGTGTGCTTTTCCCGGTTACCAAATGTTTAAAAACTGTTTTTTAGAAAACTATTGGTCTATAGAGAGACAAAAAGTTTCAGCACCCAGAACTGTTTTGGCAGTACCCTAAATTTATCAGGTTCAGTCCTGTATACCTACAGTAGTCACTGGGGCAGTGCCTGTAGCAACTTTTGTGATACTTCGCTGAAGTCTCTGTCATGACTCTCAATAACATGTCCCAAAACCCCATTTAGAAAAGAACAAATACAAACTGCTGGCTGTGCCAGATCATTTTAAATTTACATTGTGGAAGACTTTTGCAAAGTGGATTTCTGTTCACTCAAAGCAGGGCTGAGACCCACACATTCATGTCAAGTGTGGCTTAAGCAGGGATTTCAAAAACCCTAGTCTGTTGGGGTAAAACATTGTTGCAGTATTCAGCATTCTAATCCACTCTCTTCTTCGGCAATAAAAGTACAACTATAAATTGAAGGCAAAATAAACTACTTGCATTTCCAGTGTGCAAGCATAAGACTTTAACGCCTGTCGGTAATTATAAATTGGACAGATGTTTCAGACTTCTAGTCCGCAGGCACTGCTGAGTTCCATGCCAACCAGAATCTTTAATCCCTCACAGCATGTCAGACACACTGGCACTAGCAGCCTTCTAAATTTGAGATTCGGAGATCACTGAAGTTATGAAACTGAGGCAGTGACAAAACCAGAGGGGTGGCTGTTAGCTTGACAGGGCTATCATACATCTAGGTCCCTTTGTCATGCTCTGACAGTCAGAATGACAGTTCGTTCTGTCCATGATCAGCCAGAAGGAAGTATTTGCTTTAGTTAAGACTAAAGCAGAGAAAGCAGGGGAAAACAAGTTACATGTTTGATTTGTTAGCAGTGGGGAGCCTTCCAGGCAGAGAGGATGTATTATCTAGTTGCATGGATACCTTTGGGGAATCATTTGTGATGGAAGGCAAGCACAGCAGCCTCCTTCCTGGATGTTGATCAGAGAGAAATAGGAGCTGTTTCAATCTCCAATGTTGATAAACTTCCTCAAACCACACAAGCCCAGATTTGTCTGATGTACACATTTTATAACTGGGGCATGCGTTCCTTCTTGTGAAACATCTTATTTAAAAATGTATGTCACAAAAACAAATACATCTCACAACTTTTTGTTTATTAAATAAATCTCTTTTTTGGTAAGCAGTCACAACCTGGTTCATAAATCTGGGTGATGGTCATTGAACAAGAAGAGGTATATTTGTACCCGAGATAAGACTTGTTCCAGTCCTGGAGTCTTATAAAAAAATATTTTCCACCCTATTTTTGGCAGACTTTAAAGATGTCAAAGGACTGTGCAGAGCCTTGCTTGCCAAACTGCATTTCTTTTTGGAGTGACACAGCCCTTTTGTATTGTGTACAAAATCCCCTGTTTGACTAAGTGAATTTGACTAGAAAAATCCTCTCCACTCCTTTGGGATTTGTCAATGACTTGCTGAAGATGTTTACACAATACCTTAAATATTCTGATTGAGCCTTGGTCACTGCCTGTCACTGAAAAAATTGCAGAACTCTTTAAGTATCTTCCCACCAGGGATCAGCTGAATCATAGGCACGCTGAATCAATAATGCCTTCAGTGACTCTTGCCATTTAGCTTGCAGGCTTGAATCTGGCAGATACATTTAACTTCCACACCCCCTTACTCCTACCCTGGGCTATCCCAGGAGCAATCATGGAGTTTAGCAACTTGAGATCTGCAGTCTGAAAAGAAACTCCTGCCTGGGAGATCACCAGGGGTCTACATGTAAAAATATAATCGATTCAGGTAACCGACTGCAGTAATAGGTCTGTCCCTCCTGAGCATGTATCATGCTATATGAATCATGTAACCCTGCCATATGAATAATGTCCCTCAAAAGGCATCTCAATAATCTTTTTATGCTATGGCCCTGTGGTACCCTGAGGAAATGCACAAATTAAAATCCCCTGAAAAAATATCAAAAATAATTTGTCTTGAGCTGAACAAGTACAGTTGCATTTCCATGAGCAAGTTTATTTTTGATGCTTTGGTCTCTGAGGTGTAAAGGTTTAGTAGACAATAAAACATCTGGCTATTCAAGGACACATTTATCAGCAGAGCTGTGCCAGAGTGAATGCCCACTAGCCAAGACAGCATCCAGTGATTCTGTCTAAGTAGAATTCCCCCCATCAAAAGTATCTGTGCCAATTGACCTCTGAGAAATACCCTCAAGTCCTTTGATTTTGTGCTCATAAAATTTTGAGGGTTGATTCAATCTGGTGTCCTGAAACTAAATGCCTCCCCTGGGAGGAATTGCAGCACTGACAAGGTTGGTATACACTTTTTGCATGCTTTAATATTGTTATTAATTTCTTAATGAGAAAGGATCCAAGCATCATAAAAAAAAAAAAGGAAACTTAGTAACCCCCATCATGAACTCTTGGTTTGAAACCTAGCTCCACCACAATTTTTCTGTGAGGAGGGGGCCTCAGACAAGGAGTCCTTCCAGTCCGAGTATTGATATGTTTGGGATGAGGTGACAGAAGCCACCTCTGAATCTTTGTCCCCCCCCCCATGATTTGTTTGTTTGAAGTGCTTCAGACCTGCTGATCACTGTAACAGGAGAGTGTTTCTTTACTTTAGGGTGCCTACTCTTGCCTTGTTTCTTACAGAGTATCTACTTCATTTCAGGTTTTGTTGCAGTACTGGGAGGGGGCAGAGGAGGCATTATCTCTCCAGGTTCCACAACCATATCCTCTACTTCCTCTGTCATCTGAGGGGTGTGGAGAGGAGGTCATCTCAGGCATTAGCACTGGCTTCAAGGGACCCAGCTGGGTCAAAGGAGTGTCTGATCATGGTAGAGTAGGGACCACTGGGTCAGTATTCACATGGATCATACTTGTCAGAGGGTGTACCAGAGTTATAAGGAGTTTGTCAGTTCTATGTGGAAGGCCATGGCCAGTTCCTGAATGCATGCCCTTTTCCCTGGCATAAATTGTATCAGAAGGTATTGGGGCAAAAGCTTTTCCAGTGGCCATACCCAAAACACAGTGCACACCTTAACTGATCGCACACGTTGCCTAAATGGGAACAAGAGCTACACTTAGGGCACAATTTGGGCTGGCCTTGGTAAAAACACAAGCCCCGTTCACTTTCAAGAAAAAAAATTCCTGCCAAGGGAAAAAGGCCCTTTGCAGTATACATCAGTTTTACCCAGAACTTCCACCCTCCCAGAACTGAACACCGTATTTTAGCTATGGTCTGAGCATTGTTTTGTATAGTGGCATGATTCCTTCCTTTTTTCTGCTTGTAAACCCCTTCTTATGCATGCCAATATTCTGGTTGCCTTCCCCACTGCCCTATCACATTGATTCCTAACCTTCAGGTTATCCGAAGTTGTGATCCCCAGGTCCCATTCCTGTTCTGTAACCTCCAGTTCTTTGGCCCGAGCCAGTATCTTACATAGAAACATAGACTTTGATGGCAGATAAGGACCGCTTGGCCCACCTAGTCTGCCCATTTCCCTACCTACAGGATAGGCCGCAGATCCTAGTTAACCAACAGCCTATTTCTTCCTACCCCCCCCAAGAATTGCCTTATGTCTGTCCCATGCATTCTTGAATTCTCCCACAGTTTTAGCCCCACATCCTCCTCAGGAAGGCTGTTCCATGCATCCACTACCCTCTATGTGAAACAATACTTCCTCATATTTCCCCTGAACCATCTCCCACATCTTTAAGTTGTGTCCCCTTGTTCTTGCATGTCTCTTTTTCTGAAAGATGCTACCCTCTTGGACTTTGTTGATTCCAATGAGGTACTTAAAAGTTTCTATCATGTCCCCCCTCTCCCTTCTTTCCTCAAGGGTATACATATTAAGCTCCTTTAGTCTTTCCTCGTACATCTTCTCTTGCAGACCCTGCACCATTTTAGTTGCCCTCCTCTGGACTGCCTCTATCCTGTCTATGTCCTTGCAGAGATGGGGTCTCCAGAATTGGACGCAGTACTCCAGATGCGGTCTCACCAGCTGTCTATACAGAGGGATAACAACTTCCAGTTTTCTGCTGGTGATGCCTCTCCCTATGCATCCCAGTATACCCCCCGCCCTCCCTACTGCCTTCTCACATTGCTTGCTAACCTTAAGGTCATCTGATATGATTACCCCCAGGTCCCTTTCCTTTTTTGTTGTTGTTACTACCTCCCCCTTAATTGTGTATTCTTCCCCTGGGTTCTTGTTTCCCAGGTGCATTATTTTGCACTTCTTTGCATTGAATCCCCACCTGCCATACTTCTGACCATTCCTCCAACCTTGCCAAGTCCCTTCTCATCCTTTCCACACCTCCTTGTGTATCAACCCTGTTGCAGATCTTTGTATCATCTGCAAAGAGGCATACTTTTCCTTCCAGTCCCTCTGCAATGTCACTTATAAGGACATTAAAAAGGACTGGACCCAGTACTGAACCCTGCAGTACCCCACTAGTAACCGCTCTTTCTTCAGAGTGGACTCCATTTACAATTACCTTCTGTGTCCTGTTGTCCAGCCAATGTTTTAGCCAGGCTGCCACCCTGGGACCCACTCCCAGGCTGGTTAATTTGACAACTAATCTTTTGTGTGGGACTGTGTCAAATGCCTTGCTAAAGTCTAGGTAGGCCATGTCCACAGCCCCTCTGTGGTCTACTACTTTGGTCACTCAGTCAAAGAAATCTATTAGATTCATCTGACATGACCTTCCTGCAGTGAAGCCATGCTGCCTTGGGTCCTGTGCCCCACTAGTTTCTAGGTACTCAACAATTCTTTCCTTCAGAAGTGACTCCATCACTTTCCCTACCACAGAGGTCAAACTGACAGGTCTGTAGTTTCCTGCCTCTGTCTTGGTTTCACTTTTGTGAAGGGGAATCACATCCGCCTTCCTCCAGTCCTCGGGTACCACACCATCCTCCCATGATTTGTTAAAAAGAGTAGTCTGTGGTTTCACTAGTTCCCCCCTTAATTCTTTTAGAATTCTGGGGTGAATTCCATCAGGTCCCATTGTTTTGTCCACCTTCAATTTTAGGAGTTCTTGCAGAACCCTTTCTTCTGTGAAAGGACTGGGATCGACCCCCCTATCAAGAGTGCTTCTGTTAATTGGATTAGGCACTTCCCCCTCCTCTTTTGTGAATACTGAGCAGAAATATTCATTCAGTATTCCTGCTTTTTCACTGTCCCCCTCTGCCCACCCACCGTTCATTCTATTCAGCCTCACTATCCCTCCCTTTGTCTTTCTACGCTCTCTGATGTACCTATAAAAGGTTTTGTCCCCCTTCTTAATCGAGTTGGCTATCTTTTCCTCAGTTTGAGCCTTTGCTATTCTGACTTCCCTCCCTGCTTCCTTCTGCCTTAACTGGTACAGCTCTCTGTCCTGCTCCTTCTGTGTTTCCTTATACTTCTTGAATGCTATCTTTTTCTCCCTGACTTTCCCATCCACCTCTTTTGAGAACCATAGTGGCTTTTTCTTTCATTTTGATTTGTTTATTTGCTTCACACAAAGGCTTGTTGCCTCTGTGATGGCAGTTTTGATGATTCCCCATTGTTGCTCCACCCCTCCTTCTAACCTGTTTGCTAGTGCTTTTCTGAGGCACTCTTCTATCTTGCCAATGTCAGCTCTCCTGAAGTCCATACCCTCACTTTTGTAAGGCTTGACTCTGTAGCTGAGTTTAACGTGAACCACTCTGTTTGATGGTCACTTGTTCCCAGATGGCAACCCACTTCTAGGTCTGAGATCCTCTCACTGCCCCCATTTGAGAGTATGAGGTCTAAGATTGCTCCCTTACGAGTGGGTTCTGAAACTAGCTGTCTGAGGCCTGCCACCTGTAGGGCATCGAGAATGGCCATGCTCTTGGATGTGGCTGCAGCAAATATGCTCCAGTTAACATCTGACATATTCAGGCCTCCCATCAACAGTATCTCCCCTCTCTCTGCCATCCTAAGAGTGCCTTCTATCATATCCTTGTCCATTCCCTCCTCTTGACATGGGGGTCTGTACACAACCCCTGTGCGGATTGTGGTGCCCTTTCCAGTCTCCAAGGTGACCCACAGTGTCTCCTCTCCTCCCTGTTTTCACTTTTGTTCAGTTGCTTTTATCCCTTCCTTTACATGGAGAGCTACTCCTCCCCCTCTTCTCCCCTGCCTGTCTCTCCTGTAGGTTATATACCCTGGTATGTTAACAAAGCCCTTGGGGTTTTACACCTTATGTGCATAATTTTACATTTTTTTGCATTGAATTGTATTTGCAACTTACCTGACCACTCCTCCAGCCTGGTCAGATCTGCCCTCATCCCCCCCCCCAGTGTGTCCACCCTGTTACAGACCTTCGTGTTACCTGTGAACAGACACACCTTCCCATTTAGGCCCTCTGAAATGTCCCCAATGTATAGTTTAAACAGCATGAGTCCTAACACAGACTCCTGAGGAACTCCACTCATCACCCCTCCTTCCTTTGAGTGTACCCCATTTACCACCACCCTCGGAGTTCTTCCCCCAAGCCAGTTCTCCACCTAGTTTGTTAGTTTGCTCCGCACACCCAAGCTACCCAACTTGCTTATTAGCCTCCTCTGGGGGATGGTGTCAAAGGCCTTTCTGAAGTCCAGATAGGCCATGTCCACCAACCCTCCCTGATCACATATTTCTGTTACTCCCTCAAAGAATTAAACCAAGTTGGTCTGACATGCCCTTCCACATGTGAACCCATGCGCTGGCTGTTGTCTGAGGCCCTCATCCTCTAGATATTGTATCAGCTTTTCCTTTATAAGTGCTTCCATCAGTTTTCCCACCATGGAGGTAAGGCTAAAAGGGCAGTAGTTGCCTGGCTCATTCTTTCCTCCCCACTTGTGTAAAGGCACCACATCAGCTCTTCTCCAATTCCCGAGACTTCCCCCTTGTCTAGAGACAGATTAAATAACCTTATTAGTGGTGCCACCAGGTCTTCCTCTAACTCCTTGAGCACCCTGGGGTGGATTACATTGGGGCTCATTGCTTTGTCTGTCCACAGTTTTCCTAAGTCCTCCAATACCCTACCCTCTATAAGGGGGCTTGTGTCCATCTCCCTGCCCACCTTTCCCCTTCTTCTTAGCTCTGGCCCCTTCCCTTCTTCCTCAACCAGAAAGACTGAGGTGAAGTAGCCATTCAGTAGATTCACCTTTTCCTCCTCCCCCTCTAGCAGAACCCCCGTAAGTCTCATAATCCCCTGCTTGCTTCTCCTTCTGTCATTCACACGCTTGAAAAACTTCTTGTCTCCTTTTGGCCTCCCTCGCTATTTTCTTCTCCGTATCCGATTTAGCCCTCCTGACTATTTCCCTGGCTTCCTTTAGCTTCTCCCTATACACTTCTTAGTCTGCCACCCCCTTATGAAGCTTTGTAGGCCCTGAATGCCTTCCTTTTCTCCCTGACTGCTTCCTTCATCTCTGCTGTAAACCAAAGTGGTTTCCTCCCTCTCTTATGTTTGCTCACCCTCCTGATGCATTGCTCTGTTGCCAGCAAAAATTCCCCTTTTAATTGCCTCCACACAGCTCTTCTATGCCTTCTAGGTTCTCTTTCCCTTCTGGTTCCTTTTGTAAAATTTCTTTCATTTTCCTAAAATCCGCTTTCATAAAGTCCAGTACCCTAGTGGTGGACCTGCACTTATCTGACCCTACCCAAAGGCTAAACTTTACCATCCTGTGGTCACTATCTCCTAGATTTTCTCCAACCTCTACATCCTCCACACTGTCCTCATTTGTCTTAACCAGGTCCAGTATGGCCCCTCCCCTGGTCAGTTCCCTGACCAGCTGGTGAATAAATGCTTCCTGCATGGACACCAACAGCTCCCTAGTTCATTCTGATATTGCCTTTGGGATTCCCCAGACCACATCTGGAAGATTTAGATCTCCTATCACCAGGATTTCCCCTTTGCCAGCCATCCCTTGTATTTCCCTAGCCATCTCCCTATCCACCTCCTTCCCCTGATTTGGCAGTCTGTAGACCACCCCATCCTTACTGCCTCTCCTATCATCTTACTTAATGTGACCCAAGGGATCTGCGCTGATTCCTGCCTATCCCTACTCACCTTTGCTCTTATCCCATTTCTTACGTATAGGGCTACCCCCCCCCCTTTTCCTTTCCTGTCTCTCCTATACCCCGGTAATTCCACTTCCCAACTGTGATTTTCCGTCCACCATGTTTCAGTTATTGCTATCAGACCAAGGTCATCCGTCCCCACCACTGCTTCGGGTCCCCCATCTTATTTCCCAGACTCCTGCCATTTGCTAGCAGACCCTTCCATCTATCCACTCCTCTTCTGTTCTTCTTCCTACTAGTGTCCCCTGCCTCCAGTTGTGGGGAATGTGAGTTATGTAAGTTCCACTAGCCACTTTTCATAGTCCTCCCCTAGCTTCATACTTCCCCTTCCTTAGTTTGTCATCCCCTAGGATTCCGTCTATGTACTCCTGCAGTTTCCTCCTTAGCCATTTAGTTCCCTCATTATTTATGTGCAGCCTGTCCTTGCATACAGGTATTCGTCTACTCACGTGTCCCCCCAGTCTCCTATACATATGTATACCTCCCTTCCTTCTGCACCACTGCCTCATCCAGTGGTTAAAATCCTTGATTCTTAGCTGCCTAACCGTACTGGCGCAGTGCTCTGGCAGGACTTCCGAAAATGCCAGGGAACTAACTATCCCTTTACACCCCTTTGTTAGCTCCCTGAATCTCCTTTGTAACTCCTCCATCTCCTCCTTAGCCAGGTCATTCATTCTGAGGTGCAGGACTAGGTGTGGTTTATCTCCAATTAATCTAATATTCTCCTTGATTCTCAGAAGTGCCCTGCTTG
Organism: Neoceratodus forsteri; assembly: GCA_016271365.2. Classification (NCBI taxonomy): domain Eukaryota; kingdom Metazoa; phylum Chordata; order Ceratodontiformes; family Ceratodontidae; genus Neoceratodus; species Neoceratodus forsteri. The sequence goes on from CM057451.1 coordinate 755,630,943, forward strand.
TCTCCATCCCTGGGTCACAGAAAATGGATCTCCCCTTATATGCTACCCCCTTTCTCCATCAGTGAATTCCCTTTATGATTGAGTCCCCATATACCTTTATCAATTTTGCATTTACTATCTCCAAGGATACCTCAGTAACTCTTCCCTGGCTTCTTGTTCTTGATTTCCTTATGCTTTTACCCCGGTCTCCCTGATTCCCCACCCCTGCATATGCCGCCCCCGTTTTGTTTTGTCCTCCTCTATAATACCCTGTCTCATCTTCTGGACAGAACTTTTTCTTTTTAACATGAACCTTTTTGTTAAAACTTTAAAAATACAACTACAAACATAATCAACAAAATACATGTCAAAATACTGAATATATACAAAAAGTGCAACCAACAATGATTCATAGACACAATAAATATAACAAATGTGCAGCAATGCACATTATATAGGGTAAGTGACAAATATTGGAAATTGTAGATAAACAGGCGGGTAAAGGAAACTGATGACCAGGGGCCAGATTCACAAAATTCTGCCCCTGCGCAAACCCAGATTTGTGTGGTGCAAACCGGGTTTGCACCAGTTTGGTATTCACAAAAGCCTGGTTTGAGTGATCAAACCAGGTTTGCACAGGGACAAAGTGTGGTGGGGGCTGCAATCAAATGAGGGGGAGGGGCCGTGAATATCAGCATTGTCTGATTTACAAATCATTTGCTCCATGCAAGGATCTCTTGCAAGACCCATTGTGCATTGCAAATACTGCTGACTGAGACCTTGCCCTAAAGCTATGCAACCCTAGCAGTTGGTGGGGGTACTGCAGCAGTGCCCCCCCTCCCCAGCCGAACGCTGGACCGAAATACAGAAAGATTATCCATGGTGGTCTAATGGCCCCCTCCTGGCCAATCACCAGCCTGATGTACAGAAAGGAATTCTGTATATAGAGAAAGACATCCCCTGGTGGCCTAGTGGTGCCCCCCACCAGTCGCCGATTAACACCCAGTATCAAAAATATAAGATTTGCCTGGTATCCAGTGGTCCCCTCCACCAGTCGCCGATCACCACCCGATATCAAAAATATAAGATTTGCCTGGTGTTCAGTGCCCTCCCCCCTGAAACCCTGCCTGAAATAGAAATAAGATTCCCTGGTAGTTGGGTATCCCTTCCCCACCCGATCACTTGCCTGATATATAAAAAAGATGTCCCTGGTGGCTTGCAGTCCCTTCCCCCACCCAGTCACCATCATCATGTTATTCCCTGGTGTCCAGTGTAACCCCTTCATCCCAATCCCCTGCATCATCAATAGAAACATTTTCCTGGTGATCTAGTGAACCCCCCTTCCTATCCTTAATCCCTAGTAAGAGAATTCACATCCATTCCCTGGTGGTCTAGTGCACCCCCCAACCCAGCAGATAGAGTTCAACCACCCCACTGCCCCCTCATCCCAAACTCGAGCCAGCAACTGGCACAGCCCTTCTCTCTCCACTATGGCCAGCCATCGACTGAGATGCCACTGAGAGTGTACTGTATACAGTACGTGCTCATTGATTGACAGCACACTCTGAGATGTCAGTCACTGAGTGCATATTGTATACAATATGTGCTTAGTGACAGCACAGTTGGCAGCTGGCCATGGTACAGAGAGGGGGGCTGTGCCAGTTGCCTGCTCAGGTTCGGGATGGGGAAGTAGGGTGGTTGGACACTACCTGCGGGGTGGGGGGGTGCACCAGATCACCAGGGAATGGATGTGAATTCACTTACTGGGGATCATGGATATGGAGGTGACGTTCACTAGACCACCAGAGAAATGTTTCTATTGACTATATAAGGCATCAGGATGGGGGGAGTTACACTGGACATCAGGGAATAATATGATGTCAATGTCAGGCAGGTGATCAGGTGGGGGAGGTACCGCTAGCTACCAGGGATATCTGTTTTATAATTTGGGATAGTGATCAGGTGGGGAAGGGGCTGCTAGCCATCAGGGAATCCTATTTCTATTTCAGGTAGGGCTACAGGTGGGGGGACCACTGGACACTAGGGAAATCTTTTATTTTTGATAGTGGGTGGTGATCAGCGGCTGGTGGGGGGACCACTAGTCCACCAGGGAATATCTATATTTATATTGGGCCAGCAATTGGTGGGGGTGGACCACTAGACCACCTGGGAATATCTTTCTGTATATCAGGCTAACAATCAATGAAGGGGGACCACTAGACCACCAAGGAATGTCTATATTTGTATTGGGCCAGTGATCAACAAGGGGGCAACCACTAGACAACCAGGGAATATCTGTCTGTATATCGGGCTGGTGTTCTGTGGGGGGGACCACTAGACCACCAGGGAATATATATCGAGCCAATGATCAGTGAGGAGAGAACCACTAGACTACTGGGGAACATCTATATTTATATTGTGCCAGTGATCTGTGAGAGGGTGACCACTAAACCACCAGGGAATATCTGCCTGTAAATCAGGCTGGTGATTCTTCAAGCAGGGGACCAATAGACCACCAGGGAATATCTTTCTGTATATTGGCTGGCATTCAGTGGGGGGACCACAAGACCACCAGGAGATATCTATATTGGGCCTGTGATCAGTGAGGGGGGACCACTAGACCACCATGGAATATCTTTCTGTACATTGGGATGGCGATCAGTGAGGGGGGCCATTAGACCATCAGGGAATATCTATATTTATATTGGGCCAGTGATCAGTGAGGAGGTGATCACTAGACCACCATGGAAAATCTGTCTGTGTATCAGGCTGGCGATCGGCAAGGGGGGACCACTAGACCACCAGGGAATAGCTTTCTGTACATCAGGCCAGCGATCGCTGAGGGGGAGACCACTAGATCACCTGGGAATATCTTTCTGTATATTGGCCAGTGTTCAGCATGGGTGGGGGAACTACAAGACCACCAGGGAATATCAATATTTCTATTGGTCTGGCCATCAGTGGGGGGGACTACTAGACCACCAGGAAATATCTATATTTATATTGGGCTGGCAATCGGCAATGGGGGGCTCACGAGACCATTGGGGAATATCTATATTTATATCAGGCCTGTGATTAGTGAGGGGGGGACCACAAGACCACCAGGGAATATCTTTTTGTATGTTGGGCCAGCGATCAGCAAGGAGGGACCACTAGACCAGCAGGGAATATCTTTTTGTATATTAGGCCAGCGATCAGCAAGGGGGGGACGACTAGACCACCAGGAAATATCTACATTTATATCGGGTGGGCGATCGGCGAATGGCGGGGGGGGGACTAGACACCAGGGATAACCTCTTGGTGGTATCAGGCCAGCAATCGTGGGGGGGGGCACGCCAACCTGCATTGTGGCCCATGTAAATGAGCCCATAATCAGCATGTATATAGCCACATAGTACGTTGCATGCCCAATGGGCTCATTTACATGGCTGTTTTTGTGAATCCTTAATAGAGCACCTGCACTATTTATTGTGGGGCCATGATGCATGTTGGGGCAGCGCTAGTAGGCATAGAGGTAGCAGTATGGGGGTTAGCGCTGCCTCCACATGATCCTATTCATAGTCGGATAGCACAGTGCACTATTCGACTGTGAACAGCAAGATTTCACACCTGTGCAACTGCAAAGCACAGCACAAGCTTTTGTGTTGTGCTTTGCAGTTTTTTGTGAATCTAGCCACAGGTGTATTAAAGGTGAGCCGTATGTATCACTAACAAAAGGTAAACATAAGGGATATAAGACCCCTGTAAGTGTGAGGAATAACTGAAAGGTAACAAACCAGGTACCATACTAATCTAGGAGACTGCTGGGGGAGAAATGAATTGGGGTAAGGGGACGGAATAAAGATACAAATGTAAAAGCAGGTTCCATTTATTATGATAAAACTCTTGCTTTCCAGTAGCTGTATAGAATAGTCTTTCAAAGAGGGCCAGTCTAGATAGGGCCATATAAGAACTGAAGGAGTAGATTGGTTCCATGACATGAATAGTAGTCGTTTGACTTCCACACATGCCACAAGAAGCCAACACTGTAGAGGTTTAGTTATGAAAGACACCACAGAAGGAATACCCAGAATCATTAACTCAGGAGAAATAGGGATGGGCACCTTCAATACCCTGGAGCAATCTGCTAAGATATCTCACCACCAGCCAGTAAGGTTTGGGCAACTCCAAAAGATGTGAAATAATCTGGCTTCAGATTGAGAGCATCTCCAACAGACATTTGAAGATAAAGCCATAGAATGCAGAACTTGAGGTGTTCTGTACTGTATATGAAAAATGTTCAAGTATATTACACAGCTCTTAGGATCTTTGTAGTGTAAGGCCTGGTGTGCCATCTGGAGTACCATATTCCATTGTTCCTTTGGGATACATGCTCCCAAGTCGCACTCCCATTTATCCTTACTAGATTCTAAAATAGAGAGTAACACATCTTGGATAATAGCATATGTTTTACTCTTGCGACCTTTGATTGATTGGGTTGGAGAAAGCTGTCACAGCCAAAGCCAAGGGGAGTGAAGAGTCAAGTTCTTTGCAAAAGAATAAATGGCAGCTCTTAGTTGCAGATTGTGCCAGAAATCAGTTAGAAGGAGGCCTGCTTTATCTTGGAATTGTTGGAAGGAGAGAGAGGGATATCAGAGCGGGGAAGGAAGATATAAGCAATTGTGCAGAGAGCTTTTCATTTCCACTCTGTTCATTTCATTGGTTTCCCACCAATAAGAATATCTGGATTAAGCCATAAACATGTATAGGATCTGGGAGGGCTCCTAGAAGCCTTATGAGCTGCTGCAAGTGTCATGCAGTGCTCCCACACTTGTGAGGTAGCCAGGAAAATAGGGTGAGAGGCAAGTTGGTTTGGGAGCTTTCAGCCCAATAGCAAGCTAAGGCAGGGTAGAGCAGTGGGGAATCAATCATGGGTGACAGAAGCCAACAGTAAACTTGGGTCATACGGTATGCCAAAGTGTAAACTTCAGATTAAGGGAGACTTGGCCACCTTGTGACTAGTGGGCTCGAAGCTTTGCCTGACTCATTCAGGGAGGCTTGCCTTCCCTTAGGAAATGACTGATAAGATGATCAGTCCTATGGAAAATGTTCAAAGGGATAAAAGAGGTGAGGTTGGCAAAGAAATTAGCAAATTTTGGCAAAGCAAACATGCAAATCACTGAAAATTTCACCAGTAAGAGTGAGGTTCAATTTAAATGAGTGATGGAGGTCTTGATCTAAAGCCATAAGGAAAGGGACAAAGTTTGCCGATATCAAATCTTACCATTTGGTGGTGATTTGGCCTTCCCCCCAATTATTTAAAGTCCCCGCTGGCCCATGCAATCTTTAACACATTACAGCAACTGTTATCTCAGGGCATATTTAATGTGGAAAGGGTAGTTTTATTCCAGTTAACAATGAGACCAGACAAAGCTGTAAAGTGGGTAAAGATTTGAAGAACTAAGCGGAGCTAGTCTGATGGAGAATCTAGGGTGAGGAGATGATTGTCAGCATATGCATGTACTAAATAGGAAGATCTGCCTTTGTGAATCCCTCAAATATTAGGAGTAGCTAGTAACTTGCGAGAGAGGGAGTCCAATACTGAAGGAAAAAGAAGAGGAGAGAAAGGGCAACCCTGTAGTGTGCCCCTCTAAAGAATGAAAGGAGAGGATATAGTATGGTTGGTGAGGACTACATCAGTGGGGGTGTGGTAAAGAGTGTGAACCAATTGCCAAAACACAGGGCCAAAATCATAGAGCTCCAGAATATTGTGCATATAGGCTCACTCCACATAATCGAAAGCCTTGCAGAAGTCTACTGCAAGAGCTACCATGGGAGTATCAGTCTGTTGGGAATGTACTGCAGTTAAGTAGAGTGCGGAGATGGTCCACCCTAGATCTCCCCTTGTGAAAACTGAGTTGAGAATAATGAATCAAACAGAGGAGGGTGGTCTCCAATCTAGACGCCAGTACCTTTGATGAAATCTTTGTGCCTGTGGAGATAAGCGAGGTGGACAGATAATGCAGTCTAGTGGATCATTAGATTTTTTAGGAAGGAGGGTGATAACTGCCTCCCTAAGTGAGGGAGGAAGGTACCCCCGAGCATAGGCTTCATTCAGCGCAGCAAGCACAGGAGGGATAATGATATCAGGCATCAGCTGATATAGATCAACAGTAAATCCATTTCTTATGGGAGCCTTGCTATTAGGCAATGACACAAGTGCTGAATGAAGTGCAGCTTCGGAAATGGGCTTGTCCAGATCATCCTGCAGCTGCTGAGAGAGTAATGGAGCAGGAGTTTCACCAAGGAACCGGCAAAGTTGAGTCAAGGTGGAGGGTTGGGACTGGGAAGTGTATAGCCACTTATAGAAAAGACTCATGGTGCCATTAATGTCTGAGGGTTTTGTGGCAGCAAAGCCATCACATTTATACAGGGAAGAGATCCATGATTTGGTCTGCTATTTATGAAGCTGATAAGCAAGAAGCTTCCCTCTTTTTTCACCTGACTCTCAATAGCGGTGACCAGATTTAAGGAGCTGACATTCTGCTTGGCACTGAAGAATAGTATTAATCTTGTATTTCAATCCAACAATATCCGCCAGCAGAGATGGTACGGGAGAGACCTATTGTTTAAATTGTTTCTCCACCAGACTGAGGGACTGCATTAAGTTAATCAGTTTGGCCACTATTTCCGTCCGTCTCATAGAGATATATCCTATTATGCAACCATGAAAAAAATGCTTTAAAAGTCTCCCATAAAACACAGTGACTGACCTCTCTGGTGTCATTAGTTTCAAAATATAAAGCAGCCTCTTTCCTGATCAAATCTTTAAACTGTTTGTCATTGATTAAAAGAAGACTGCAATGCTAACGCATGGAGGGAGGCTCTGAACTTGAGGGTTCAAAGCACAGAACAACTGGAGCATGATCGGAGATAAGAATATTTTCTATAGACTGGAGGAAGTCCCTGGGAGGGCTAAATCATTAACCAACCAGAAGTCAATATGACTAAATATGTCATGTATTCATGAGTAAAATGTGTAATCCTGCCCAGTTGGGTCATCCTGCCACCAGATGTCAGTGAGGTTATGTTCTGCTATCATTGCTTGAAATGAGGCCCAAGATGTGGGGTGGATATAGAGGGATATTTTAGACCTATCTATACAGGGATTAAGTGCAAAATTAAAATCACCTCTGATAAGTAACAAAAGTAGAATCTTCCCCTGCATGTCTACTAAACACTGGCAGAGGTGGAGAAAAAACTCCACATCATCATTATTAGGGGCATAAATAGACTCTACTAGTACTTTCCCACCTGTGCACCTCAGTCTAGCAAGAACTCATCTGTCCTGCGCATCGGTAAGGGTTTGTTCATATGTCCACTTAAGGGCCCTGTTCACTAAAATCATAACTCCTCGTGATTTGCTAGATGTGAAGCTATGGACCATTTGTCCCACCCAGCCCTTGTAAAACCAGTTGTCAGTTTTACCAGTGAGGTGCATCTCCTGGAGTGGGGATATATCAATATGGAAGGACTGTAAATGATGACAGACCTTAGTTCTCTTAACTGGGTGATTAAGGCCCTTAACATTCCAGGACATGCACTGCACAGGGGTGCCAGCGGCTACCACCGACATGGAAATACATTAGGAGGGAAGCCAAGAGGGGATAAGACACATATAGAGGTTAGCCAACAAAGTTAGCCCTAGAGTGAACCACTGACAGTGTTTACCAAGGGGTAGATGCAGTTATCACACTAGATAAGGGAGGTAGAGAACAGAGCCCCTTAAGTTACTGTTGCAAACCACCAGTAGCTATATAAGAATAGCGCTATCCAATGATACCAAACAGTATCGTAAACAGATACTAGCAAAAACAAATGACAACCAAACAGTAAACACTTGAATACATGGCCCTAAATGTGAGCCAACTATTCTAAATGATGAAAATGGTGAAGCCTACCTAGGTGACTCAGCCAACCAGTATGTAAAACTATAGTACAAAAAATACCCTAGGATGAGGTATACCTGCTGCACTAGTAGGATTGGGAGGGGGAAAGACTACTGAAGTCACATTATAAAGTCAGTGTCAGTGGCTCAGTAGGTAGCACACTTGCCTTTGAGGCTGGGAGATCAGAGGGCTGTGGGTTCAGTTCCCACATCTGGCATTTGGGTTAATATCACAGTACTGACACTGTAGTGCAGCATGAGAGGAGTGCTGCACTTCTGAGGTGCCATCTTTCAGATGAGATGTTAAACTGAGGTCCCATCTGCCTGGATTGGTGGTAGTTCAGGTGGATGTTAAAGATCCCATGGCACGTATTGAAAGAGTAAGGGAGTTTTTATTGTGATAATAAACAACACAGTGATTCAAAGAAGTTATAACAATTCAAAGCAGTTACAACAATTCAATAAACAAGAAACTCATTAAACACCAGCCATTTTTACCATATATTACTTAAATTTTATGAAGTGAGTAAAACCCTTCCACCATTTTGTGACTGTGCATGAGGTAAACACCTTTGATTCTTGTAAATATATTTTTGAAAGTTCATTGGATTCCAAACATTCATAACACTCGTAAGTCATCTTCCTTTGGTAAAGCACCCATTGGCATCTTGCTTGCCATAAATAATACCTTACACAACTGAAAAATAAAAATAAGGTACTAACATGATAAGGGACCAAACTAGGGGGATAGATTCCTAAAACTAGCATATCGTATGTGATAGTAGAGAACCATTTCCAATTCCACACTCTTGCTAAATAGTGCCACAAGCCTTTTGCATAGGAACAGTGTAGAAAAAAGTGGTCCATAGTTTCTTCCATATTTATGCAGTCATTATAAGGACAGTTCCTTTCCTCCTTGGCTTAATATTTTGCATTCCCTCTAACATTCAGGCAACCATACATCATAAGCCATTGTGTTTCCCACCGAGTTGGAGGCAGTCTGGTATTACTGAGTTGGGCTAATACCCTAGGATTCAAGGCAGAAGGACAATTCTTAAAACAAGGGGCTTGCAGGTGAATCAACCCCATAATTAACCTGTACATTGAGTGCATATTATTATTCAAAATCATGGTCTTAGTAATTTGCCATTTAAACAATTTTTGAACTGCTGATTTAAAATAAACAGGAATATGAACATGAGGGTTCAGCTTGAGAGCCAAATTAAGCCAAACTTTAAAATAATTGCCTAATGCCTTGTCAACCCACTCTTTACTAATACTGTCAACTTGTTTTAACCCATATTTAATGGTATTCATAAAGAAAAGAGAATGCATAAATACAATTGGGTCTATCATACCCAAACCACCAGAGTTTCTATCTAAATACGTGTAATGCCTTTTGACTGGGTTCAACCGATTCCCCCACAGCATCTGAAAAAAAATACTGTACAATTTAGTCTCTAACTGAGGTGGTAGAGGGAAAATTATGGCAAGATACTGTAGACAGGGAATAATTAATTGTTTTAATATGTGAATCCATTTAAGGTTAGAGAATTTCCATTGTTTCCAACTATTCACTTTGTTTTCTACCTCCTTAATCACTAGCTCCCAATTTTCAGTTGGCAGATTTTAAGGACCAAAAAGGATCCCCAGAATTTTTGGTGGAGTTCGAGAGATACAAATCCCATCCTGAACTACCTCCGCTGGACCACTTGCCCCAATAAATAAGCCTCTAGTCTTCTGAATGTTTAACTTAGCATTAGAGGCTGCTGAAAAAAGTGTAAAAACCTCTAAGAAATGGTGAATATGAGTATGGTCAACAAAATACAAAATTAAATCATCTGCATAAGCTTGTAAATAAAGCTGATAAACAGGAACATTCCCAATGCCTATCCACCTTGGTGTGTTAACTAAAAACTGTAGGAGGGGATCTAACGAGAAAGTGTACAAAAGAGGGCTCGGGGCAGCCTTGTTGGACACCAGTTTTTAAATGAATGCTCTTGGCTATGCCTCCCTGTAAAAAAGGGTAAACTGTGTTATTTTGATAAAGTAATTTAATAATTTTACCCAGATGTATAGGGATCCCATAGCGTTCTAGAACTAAAAAGAGATAAGGGGAAATGAACCCTATTGAAAGCTTTCTCATAGTCTGCAGTAATTATGCAACCAGATTTACCAGTGAGTGATAAATATTCTATTACATCTCGTATAATCATTAAGGAAGATTGAATTCTTCTGTCAGGAATTCTGCAGAACTGATATGGAGAAATTACCATTTTAGCATACTGTTTAAGCCTATTATTTAAAATATTGGAAAATATCTTATAATCCGAATTTAAAAGAGCAGTAGGCCTCCAATTCTTAACATTGTTCCTGTCTCCTGATTTAAATAAATGTATTAGTAAACCTTCAGTAAAAGATGTAAACATAGAATTAGCGTCCAAAAAGAAATGAAACAGGATTACTAAACATTTGCTAAATTCTTTTGAAAAGCATTTATAAAGGTGATTGGGAAGCCCATCAATTCCTGGTGAGATATTATTCTTCATTTTTTGAACAAGCCCTTTATTTCATTGCTTGTAACTGGTCCTAGTAATTTTAGTACCTCTACCGGTGCAGAGGGTAAGTGAACCAAATTCAAGAAATTATCAAGATCATCCCCTGATATGGGGGATTCAGGTTCTAAAGACTGATAATGTTGACTAGTGGAATCTCTTAGTTGGTCTAATGTTGTCGCTTTGGATCCATCTGTATTAATTAAAAAATCTATAGTAGTAGACTCTTTAAAAGATTTACAGGCCTCAAAAGGGTCGCTAATGGAGGTTTTTTGTGTACCATTTGAAAAAATGGCTTGTAATGTCTTAGCCCTATCATATTAATAAGTTTTCATGGAAGTTTTCAACACACTAATTTGTTCTGAATAATCCAGTTTGGAAACATAAGAAAGTGATATAAGCCTCTGGAGCTGTTGTCTTAAGGATACATATTTCCTAAAATTAGAATCTTAGCTATCACTCCTTGATGTTTGACCCATCTCTGAAGATCGGTTTTAGTATCTGTCCACCAGGCCACCAGATCTGTGTACAAAAAAGCTACTGATAGACAAGCTTGTAAAATCCATTTCACCCCTTATTATATCTGAGGGGAATCCAAAATTGAAGTATTTAATTTCCACCTCCCTTTCTCACTGAAGGACAAGCCCTCAGTGTGAAAGGAACACAGCAACAATAAGTGGTCAGAAAACTCTTATGGGTCTCATCTGAAAGATTTTACATGCACTGATGGGGAAACTAACATGTAGTCAATTAAAGAATGTAACTTGCCTTTTAAAAATGAAAAGTTGGGTCCTTTGGACTGATAGGAAATGCAATAAAGTAGGCCAACAATCTTAATTATTGAGGCTAGTGCATGGGGATTGCAGTAAGTTTTTTTGTTCTGCTGAGCTGAACTACAATTAGCTAAGCTACAATTAAAGTCACCTCCCCATAGTATGTCAATGGAAGTGATCAAATATGGTTGTACAGCCTTCATGTAAGTTACTCTATCAGCTTTTGACTGAGGGTTATAGATGTTAATAAATCTATAACAGGTATTGTGCCATTTCCCATCTAAGATCAGGACCCTACCGGGAATGAGATCTGTTAGTTTGTGAAGAGAGAAATTAAAGGAGTTAAATAAAATGCCAATGCCATCAGCACTGTCTGTACCAAATGACTAGTATGAAGGGCCCCAGGGCCATTCTCTTTTAAAAGTGTGCAATTGTTCTATTGAGTACATCCACGTTTCCTGCAAAAAACGAACTGCAATCTCATTATCATGAACGTACCGAAATAGGGCCTGCCTTTTGGTAGTGTTCAATAAGCTGTGAGTATTCAAAGAACCCCAAGTGATCTGCATTGAAAAATCTATTAGGAACAGCTATCCTTTTTATTTTTTCCTTTTTTTCTTTTTTTTCTCTTTATAATTATCTATGGACTGTGAAATGGTGGATAAAGAGGATTTCTGGGAATCTGAATCCTCAACCTCCATTTCCGTCTCCCCCCATGGAATGAACAAAGCTGCATAGGAATTGGTGGATTCTATAGGGGCAGGAGCGGGGGGGGGGGGATTTTGGTTGCACATTCCTAGAAGGTCTTCTTCTAGGTAATGGAGATAAAGGGGCTGGGATCTTGCAATCTTTGTCAGAAGCAACTGGATCAGTATAGCACACAGGCACCAGCTCCCAAGGTACTGAAGAAGCTTCACCCATCTTCTCCTCTACCTGAGGTTGTGGAACTATACAATGTGTCTTCTCTAGAGGTCCAGGGGAAGGAGGTCTAGTAGGGGAAACTGTCTGAGGAATCTGCTTTCCTACCACAGGCAGGAGGGGGCCCAAAGATTCCTGATCTTGCTGAATCAAGAGGTCAGGGCTAATGCAGGTCGCTTTCTTCTTTGCAGCCCAAGGACAATCCCTAAAAACGTGGCCATATTTCTCACACAGATCTCATCTGGTGTGGTTTGCACATTGTATGGTAACATGGCCAATTTCCCCGCAATTGTCACAGCTCGGTTGGTCATATACACTGGACAGATGAGTTCTAGAGCCGCACTTATAACAGGCTCTAGGCTGACCCCCATAAAAACAGACCCTTCTATCCCTCCCCAACAAAAAAGAATTTGGGATATGCTCAATTCCAGTGTCAAATTGCCTCAGTTTAATTTTGTACTTCCATCCCCTGTCCAAAACTGTTCGGAATCCAGAATAGGTTCTAGAGAGCTTAACACTTCACATTTCTGTGATAGCCAAAATGTAATATCTTCCACATGGACCCCCTCATTCCGGAACATCACAGTTACACATTTAATAAAAGGTTTGGTAAGGGGGATTACCAGAAAAGGGGTCTATGTGGGAGAAAATGTGACCTGCCCATACCTTTCCCAAAAAAGGTCTAAAGCATGTGATGTTCTAAAACTAACAACGAAACTGTCTTCAACAGAAATATTTATGAAAGCAAAAATGTCTTTAGGAGAAGAATGAAGAGAGTCCTTAAATAGAGTTTTCCCAACATAGTATCTGTCTGGTCTAGATTCCAACCCTCCTTTGTACAGTATTTGTACAGTGTTCCTACCTGGGGCACCTTCCCCCTTAACAGTGGAAAATAGTTCAGACATCAGGGGCCCTAGATGCAGTGGTTCAGAGGCCTCCAAACTTGGTGGGATAGCTTGGACAGGTCTTCTTGAAGGTCCATTAGAATCCTTTCCCTGTAGAACTTGTGGTTCAAGAGGTGCAAGAGGGGAGCGAAGGCTCACTTTATACTTGGACCCAGCCTCTGCACCTAGGTTAGTCCCTAAGCCTGGTTTCCAGGTAGGGGAGTCTTGAGAAAGATTTAAATATCAGTCAGGGTCAGGTAACCAAGTACGTATGTAAAGGAGCTTGTTTCCATCTCGTCCCCACCAAGGCCCTTCCTGGCGTCCAGGGCCCCACAGTTAAATTAGTAGAAACAGTCTCAGTTCCAGTCTTTGAAACAGAAAGATTATGAGTTAGCCATGTAGAATCCTTATTGCACATGCTATGTCAGTGTGTAACTGTGAAGAGAAACTCTGTAACACCCGACTGGGGCTCCGTCTTAGCTTGATAGATAATTACAGGAGAGACCGCTGGCTCTTCCCCAGCTGGTTGCTTGAAAACAAAACCCGCTGCTTTGTTCAGTGGAGTACCAGCTTTTAAAGTAAATTCAGTAGGAAAAGGATCCGAGAAACTCCCATGTCATCTCTCTAAGTTTTCTGTCTCAAATACCAGATTTCCTTCTATAGGCTCAGGCTTTAGGCACTCGCTAAGCATAACGATTTCACTGCCAGTCTGCTGTTCAAAACTGTCAGAATCGAGGGCAACAACATTGACAGGACAGGTGTGTGTTGACTCACCGAGCCCCGTGGGGCCCGTAGAAGACCTCTCCTCAGATGAGCTGCTGACAGAAATCTCAGAACTAATGACAGGGTGCACCTCTGTATGCTGCTGCCTTACCGACTCCGAGGCTAGCTGACCTTGCAGTTGCACATCCAAATCACCTGAAGTTTTACATACGGCACTTTTTTGTGAAAGCTTTTCACTTGTAAATTTACCAGCAGTCTGCTCCATTTCCTCTGTGGAAATAGGAGCTTCATGAAATTCGTCCTCAGAATGGCACTCCACAGCATCTGCTCATTTCACCTCTAGCACAACCACATTGGGAGATGAGGCAAGTGCTCCCACTGCACAGACGTCCTCTACCTCCATCATCCCACTCCAAGTGGCCATCGTTCAGACAACCCATCCCCTACTGGCAAGAGTAGGGGAATTTTCCCGGTGTCCTGGCCAAATTTCCCTCATTCACTAAAAATACCACCAACAGCTTAATCTGGTTCAAGGTCAGTTGGCATTCATCTGTATCCCCCTCATCCGGGTCTTGCCTGAAAATAGGCAGGATTTGTCTAGTGCACTTACCCAGTCAACAAAAAGTAACTAACTAACTAACTAAATAAATAAAAAGGGTCAGAGAATTAGAGCTTTCTGATTGGTTGTAAACATTCTATTAGCCCTATGTTAATCTTTGATTAACATACATGTACAGTCTAATCATATGCTGAACAAGGTTTAACACTATTTAAAAACATTTTTATTATAACAGCAATAAGGCACTCCCAGGGGTTATGTTAATGGTCAGTTAATCACCCTGTAGGGGCATGTAGCACTCATCTATGCCTTGTGCCACATTACACCTCTAGAGGATGATTAACAGATCATTAACATAACCTCTGGTCATGCCTTATTGCTTAAATAGTCCCTGCTCCAGCCCTATGGGTGAGAAGAAAAAGGGAAACATGCTCTGAGAGTCCTGGAAGACATGTTAAGCTTACGGGGCCAAATGAGGTTGCTAGGACAATATTGGGCTTACAGAAGAAAGCCCTGCTGGGTTACTACTGCAAGGCAGGAAAGAAAGGAAAACTGGCAGTGGCTGACTGTTAGCAAGTGATCAAGAGGGGATAAATGAGGATGGAGGAGGAGAGGTGTGTGTTGTAAACTCTTAGATACTCTGGGAATCGCACACAAATTATATTACCTCCCTGGCCAGGGAAGTTAGCTAATATGGAATCCTGTAAGAGTAAAATGCAAATTAGATGAGGGGATTGACATAGAGGGACACCGAATACAGTTATCTCACTTGCTAGAAATAATTGCCCTCCCCACAGCCCACCCAGAGTAGCAATGTTCCTCAAACAATAAAAAAGTCCAGTGCATGGTTAATCTCCCCACCATCAAAATTCTGAGGTTCATGGTACATTACAAATCAGGAGAAAATAAGCACAGCCTAAATAATCATATGAATGATGGTGCGGAGGTTACAAACCATCTCCTAGTATCACAGCCCAAAACTGATCAGAACTATTTCAGGTCAGGAATTCTCTGTTTATGTTCTCCTGCATGCTGGAAGCGGTGGCAGGTATGAGATCAGTTTCCAGGATCGATGAAGTGGCCATTGGACTAGGGTGAATATCTGGAGTAGCTCAAGGTAGATTGCTTGAAGTATCAGAGGACTGTAAGCTTAAAGTATCAGCTGAAGCAGCCTGGGTGGGAACAGTTGCAGGGGCCTCGGGGTCGCTAGAATCCTCTTCTCTAGCTGCTTAAGCAGGAGGAGGTGAAGGTGTGGAATGCACCGTGCTGGTGCTAGAAGCTGATCTCTGACATCACAGTCTACTGCAGTCAGGGTTCTGACCTAGAGTGAGCTTGCATTGTGACACTATGGGTAAGTACAATAAATTGGTGTGAAGAGCGTGGGTTTGGAGGTATTTGGTCTCTGGGTGGCACCATTATAGTGTCGCTCTTATTTTGCCCTGGTGGCTCCCGCAGCTCAGCTGTTGCTGAAAGAAGATTCTGCCTCCTGGCTCATCTGTCCCCTCCAGCCTTGTTTGAGTCATTCCAGAGCTTCTCGGGGGGCAGGGCAGATCCACTGTCATGGGTGGTCACCAATGTTGGAAGAACATGCGGGCTTCCTGTGAGGAACAACATTCATACTCCTGTCCATCTTTAAAGATCATAAAGTTAGTGAGGCCACAAAAGCAGTAGGGGATGTCTGCTTCCTGAAGTGCTACTCTAATAGAGGAATACTCCCTGCATTTCTGTGCCACCTCATGAGAGAAGACGATATAAGGAAATCCAACAGCCTCTCCAGGTAAGGATCCTTTTTTTCTTTGCCAACTGAAAAAACGGTTTCTTTAGCTGAGTATCTCAGCAAGTAGGAAATAATCAGACAAGGTTTGGAAGTGCTGAGCATCCAAGGACCATAAATGTAGTGAGCCCACTCCATTTCAAGGAGGCCCCTTCAAGAATGAGATACCAGTTGCTGAAGCATCTTGGCAAACAACTGCTCCATACAGGGGCCCACCACACCTTTAGGGACACCTAAAATGCAGATATTGTTGTGGCATCCCTGATTCTCTTGACCTTCAGCTCTTTGCCTCAGTTTCTCCAGTTGGTGATCATGCTCGATGAGGCAGCAGAGGAGTTAGAGGTATACATCTTTCAGATCGCCAATCCATTGCTCGACTGCATTCATGTGATCAGAGAGGGAATATCAGCAGATGTGGAGGCCACAGACAGCATGATTATAGAAATGTCAGCAGCTGACATTTCCAAAATGGTTGCGATGTATTGGAGAGAAGGCATTTGATTTTGTGGGTTGTCGTCTAAAGCTTTGTGCTGTGCCATTCGCGAGTCAGCCATGATCAGTGGACTTAAAGGCCATGCACCACCACTGAAAGAGTTAACATGCCATTGAGAGGAAATGAAGAGATACTGACACAATTTGCAGCAATAACTGGGTAAACTGAGATGACCAAATAGTGGCTGGAATGAGTACAACAAAATACAGAGTAACTTACGGGGATAAACATTCAGTTATGTTGAGTGCTGGGGCACAGCAGAAAAACTAAGTGCCATTTCATGTGGCTCCCAAGTCATGCTTCCTGAACAGAACTTTAACTCCAAAGTGGTGAGACATGTTGCTCTATTATAGTGGAGTATGTTCTCCTAGACTGAACACTCACATCTGTCAGGGTCAGGTTCCATTTTTAAGTAACATGTAAGGTGACCTAATACAGGCAGGTATGACATGTGCATTATGCTGACATACTGCTCATAAATTTGCCCTTATTCCATTTCTGCAAAATGGTCCAGCCAGTCCTCCATCAGTGGAATCCAGGATTTATTTGAATTAAGCAGAAGTGGGGTTAAAGTAGGGCAATTTCACCAGTATTATGCCTTTCACTAAAACCCTCTTTACACAGCTGACTTTAAAGCGCATCAACCCTTGAGCACAGGTTGATGCACTTTAAAGTCCACAGTGTGGACACTTAGGGGAGTGACCT
This sequence comes from Neoceratodus forsteri, assembly GCA_016271365.2. Taxonomy (NCBI): domain Eukaryota; kingdom Metazoa; phylum Chordata; order Ceratodontiformes; family Ceratodontidae; genus Neoceratodus; species Neoceratodus forsteri. The sequence goes on from CM057451.1 coordinate 755,648,233, forward strand.
AAGCCCATTTCACATTGGATTTGTGATGCTACTCTGGAGATGGGACGCATATCGGAGCAAGTGACTGACAGCACATTAAACATGCAGTGTAGGCAATCTGCAGTGCTTGTTCTGATTGAGTGTCTTCTCTCCTGGCATCCTTCAGTGTCCCCTTGAGCTTCTCTGATGCACAGTTTAGCACACCTGAGTTCAGCAAAGAGCATTTTTCACAAGCAGAAAGAAAGCTAAACTTGGGAAAGTGCATAAAAATCTAAAACAAGGGCTGCAAGTATTACAAATTAAGGTCATAAACTGGGACTGCGCTACTGGGCATGCGCTAAAGCATATGTAACCACCAGGCCACTTTTTAACTAGTGTGCACACTCCCCATTAAATAGCTGCAAACACTGGTACCCATATATTGGCAAACCAATATACTTTACAAAAAGGTAGATACCACCCTTGGCTTTAGGATGTATAACCTGGCTCATTTTCTAGAGGAAGAGAGGGGTGGGGTTACAGAAACAAAACAACATGAACCTTGTATAAATGACACAACCCAGGTCCAAGGTGGAGGCTGCTAGGCATATGCCAGATCTAACCTGCTGAGGGGGGCCCCAGTAAATCCACACAACCAGAAGCAATAATCGGAATGTTCATAACAGTGACTGGGATGGTGCAGTATGGCTTTATTCAACAGATGGAAAGTAAAAACATAAGTGGACCCCCAAGGGTGGGTCCAGGCTGGACAGGTACAATTCACAAACTCTCCTTGCATGCGGTACAGTTCATGAACAACAATAGAGCAATCTTCTTCCCAAACACCCAAAAGGTGCATTAGTGGACACCTGGTCATGCACACAAACACTTTCCTTCCAATTTCCCAAAAGGTGCTTCGGGGACACCTGGCCACACATATTAACATTTCCTCCCATGAGTGTTATTTAGTGAATCTAAGCCACACACTCAGACTTCTTCTCGCGAACACAAGTGCACATTAGTGAAACTCAGTCACTCACCTTAACCTGCAGCTTGGCCCTTGCTCAGGTAAAAATATTGGTGCCCTTTATGTACCAGGAAGCACTGCCTTGTAAGCACTTAGATGGCATTCCTCCCACCCTTGGCCCCAACCAACAGTCTCTGCCATTCTTCAGGATTACACCATTGAAACCCCCATTCCCCCACTGAAATGCTAGAGGTCCCACACTTTAACTTTGTCACTCACTGGGGTGAACAGAAAGTAAACTGAACTCACTTAGGTACACTTTTAAATAGCACTTCACTCACTTGGGTGAAACTAGGGGCCCTTATAGGTGTGATCCAGCCTTATCTATGGACACACACACCCCAGACTATCAAATCCCCTAAGAAATGTGGAGATCTGGTCTCCTAGAACAGTACTCACAGAGGTTGTCCCGTCCACAGGGCATGGACTAACAAAAGAACAGAAAGGCACTCTTCTGGGTAGCCGATCAAAATAGTCTCTTTCAGGGCCTATCCAAGGCAGGTGAAAACACCATGGAACATTCAGAGGATTGCCCCTTGAGTCCACTGAAAACAAGCAGATCCTTACACTTAACAGGGAGTAGAAATCAGGAACTCCTGCTGTAACCCAGGTCTCCACCACTTCACTGGAAGCTGGAAATGTCACTCCACTAGGGTGAGAAATACTGGGCCCTCTCCTCAGAGCCCACTGGCAGTCCTTCTACCACTCTCACCTCCTCACTCAAGCTCTTCTACTGCTGCTCTGATTTGAGCTCCCTAAATCCTTCCAAGGGGCACAGAAGGATTCCTTCATCTCTCTGCCCCTGCTATCACTGTCACCTTGGCTGCCCTTCCAAGCCTTTCTTTTCATTTCAGTATGGTTCTCTTGAAATGGAAGCATACCATAATTCTCCCATTTTACAAAGGAGGTGACCCTTCCTGTCTCAGCTACTACCATCCAATTTATTTTCTCTTGGTGATACAGTTGCAGCCAAAGATATGGCTAGATATTTCCTGTAATTTCTGTGATATCTCTTGAGAAATTCCCTGCCTGCCTGCTTGCAGTACCACTGTGGGCCACCAAAGAGAGAATATCTTTAGAAATATCACAAACTATCCGGAAATATCTCTTGGTATCTGTGGCTGCAACTGTAGCTATTGTTTAAGAAAAATATGTCCTCTTTCAACTCTTCTTCTTCCATTCCTCTTCTTTTCTCTCTCTCTCCTTTCCAGTCTGGCTTCCAAAATCCCCATTCATCTGTCTTCTCCCTACTATGGGTCACTTACTCCATCCCAAAAAGGGTGGATCAAGGCCTAATCACTGTAGCCATCCCTGTCAACCTTTCCAAGGCCTTTAACACTACTGTAGCACACCCTATCTTCCTAGACTTACCAGTGGGGCTAGACTTACTGACCATGCAGTCACCTTGTTCCACACCTACCTCTAGCTGACACCAATCTACTCTGTTTGATGATGCCTTTTTGTCCTCCTCTTCAACTTCTTTGGGGTCCTCAGGGCTCCATTCTCAGACCTATCCTCCTCTCGTCTTCCTCAGTGATCTACCTACCCATACAAAAAATATTTATTAGCAGTAATACATCCAAAATATTTCTGATAAATATTTCTACAACCCAAAAGGGTTTCAAAAAGTGCAAATTCCAAATTAGCAGGTAGTTACAGTGATACATTATATGTTGGCAGCTAACCACAACCTATGTTTGCAGCTAACCACAACCTTCTAAAGTTAGAAATGTTTCAAGAATGATGCAGAGGGTTGCTATCTCTTTATGTTACCAGTAAGGCTACAAAAAGGTTTTTCTTTTTACTGCTATGCCTGACATACAGTTTGCATTCTAGTTTTTTTTGCACATAGTGCTACTGCAACATGCCAGTTCTGCCCTTCAAACTATTCCACCATGCCTGTTCTGCCTCATTCATTATCCACCATGCCAGCTCTGCAATACATACTTCCCTCTCCACTGTGCCAGTTGCACACCATTCCAGCACTAGAGAGAAATGAGAAATCAGCATTAATCTGAGGTAGCAGGAGAGTCTAATGTCTGCAGACAGCAGCTTAAGATATTGAAGGTTAATCCATATGGAAGAACCATATACTGTACCTTAACAATTTCAGTATTTAAATATGCCAATATAATAATACGTTTAATATTCCATATCATTGTAATATGTTTACTATTTAATATATGGTAATTATATATCACACACACACACACACACACACACACACACACACATACACATATAGATAGATATATATATATATATATATATATATATAGATATATATATTAGAGCAAAAACTCAGTTTAATGCATCAGTTAGGGTTGTTCCACAGCGACAAAAGTGAGAAATTAGAGTTAGGGTTGAAGCCCCTTTGCACCCTCCAACCCACCCCAATTGGAATTGGGGTGCGCATTGGGGTCATTGGCTAAGTGTCGCCCATCACATGTGGAAAGAAGCTGAGGAATAGGAGAATGGGGTGACAGTTGGGACCCATGTGACCCCAATGCACCCCAATTCCAGTTGGGGGTGGGCTGGAGAGTGCAAAGGGGTTTCAACCCTAACATCGAATTTCCTCGCTTTTGTTGCTGTGGAACAACCCTAACTGATGCATTAAATGGAGTTTTTTGCCTCTAATTTCCCTTCTTTTTGAGAATGATAATGAGAAATAGTGAATGTAATGCAGCGGTGCAAGCGCGGGGGTGATGACTTGTCGCATTGTAACATTGTGCCTGCAAACGCAAATCATAATGCGCATGGTGATGCAAAACAAAACAGAAAGAGGAACAGTACTGTAGACAGAAATGTTAAAAACAACAGAAACACAACCACAAATGAAAACGCAAAGGATAATGCACATGGTGGCGTAAACGTGAATGGTAAGTGAAGCAGGTACGGAACCACAAGCAGAAACAGTAATGGTAAGAGTAATGTAAGTGCACAGGCTGGTTTTCCCCAAAAGCTGTATAGAAAAAGACAGTGAGTAGAAAGAATGTATGCAAAATAATGACTCTCGGAACACAAAAATCAGTAGTTGTAATAGTAAATTGCTTATATCTCAGTAACCGTACGACATAGAAAAAAAATGTAAAAGTCATATGTATTATCACTTTCCTGGCTAGTTTTATATGGGCTATAATTTTTTGACAAAAACTCTGTATCTTGCACCGTTTTCGAGATACTGGCCCTCAAAGGTGCGGCGAACTCCGTAATGTTATCCTATGGGGAAAAAACAGAAGTTTGGACTGCCATAACTTTTGAACAGTTTAATATTTTTTCACAAAATCTTTGAAAGGTACATCGGGGACCACAGCCACACGTTCCCTGAAGATTTCGGGCCAGTCGCGCAAACTGTGCGACCTGTAGGCGTGACCGTAGAATTCCAGAAAAAGCGTAAACACATGCACAGATCATGCTTAATAACTCCACAGCCGTGTATCTGACTGGTACAAAGCTTGGCAGATCCGAAGGTGTGTGGGTCTTGATCGTCTATGCCAAATTTCAGGTATATCTGTCAAACAGTTGCAAAGTTATTAAGGTGCAAATTTTGGGTTTAACATGTAAATGCCTCCTCAACCTAATCTATGGTAGCACTACTGCTACCATTATATATATATATATTATATATATATATATATATACACATATATATATATATATATATATATATATATATATATATATGGAATATATTTTGAGTCAAGATGGCCACCACAAATACTGCTCTCTGATTTAATGTACCAGGCCACCTGTCATACCTATCGCATACATATGGTGCAAAATTAATATCAGAGTAATTTATAAGTGCAATAACACACTCCAGAGTGCTTTGTCTATTGGAAAGTATATGCATTCCTCAGGTGTGTGCTTGACCTGTTGTCCCATGCCTCAGGACACACCAGAAGAGTGTCTGCTTATATCTTCTGATGAATGCACACTGCCATGTGTAATTGCTGACATACAGCATGTACATGGATAATCCTATATAATATTTAAATGTCTTTATATAATAGGGTATGTGGCCAATAACACAACAGGGTGTGCATTCATCTGGATATATAGGCACTCTTCTGGTCTGCTGAGACACTAGACTTCAGGTTGAGTGCTCCACAACACATACCAGAGATGTGCATATATATTAATAAAAGCTTACCCTGAGATATGTTTGTTGTATTTATGAAATTATCAGTATTAAAACTGTTTACTTAGCAAATACATCACTATGTATGGGAGGACATGTAGGCATTGTAGAAGACCTGGTTTTCCAATGCTGTGTAGTATTTTTGGTGGCCATCATGACCTATTTTATAACTACTTATTACAGTGTCATGGCAGTACCACTATAGTTAGGGCTGAGCAGGGGGTTCAATGTTAAACCTTAAACTTTGCACTTTAATGGCTTGTAAACATTCAACAGATTTGTATGAATATTTGCATGTGTGGTCTTGGGTGGTAGATCTCTTTATGTGCTAAATTTTGTTCTGGTCAGATGTGCAGATTCTGAGATCCTGACAGTGAAACAAAAAAACTGAAAACGATCATGGTTTAGACTTGTGTTTTGTCATCACATAGTGCCCAAACAGTTTGGAATTCTGGTGTGAAATATTCAGGGTAGAAGGGGCTTGGTGTGTTTCAAAGAAGTTAGGCACTCACCCTCTAATAAAGGCTCCAAGCTCCAGTATTACATTAATAAAGTTGTCTTTTATTTAGACAAAATGTGAAAGACAGGCTGCTCCATCTGATGCGTTTTGGACTGATATAGCCCTAGCCAGAGTTAATTAAAAAGAAACAAAAGAAGCTGGAAAGAGATGGCAATGATTACAAAGTAGGGAACATGCATTCGTGGCCTAGGAGCACCAGATCTTACAGTAGATTGTACAGCAGAGGATGCTGTAGATCCACTACAAAGAAAGTACATTTTCAGGTAGAAGGAAGCACCAAACCAGGCACCAGCAAGGATAATTTTTTAGTACACAAAGACAGTACAGCCAGTATACAGCTGGAAGACCCAAAGGGTAAGAACAGAAAGAAAAAAGGATGGAAAAAACCCCAGAAGAAGCAGAAAAGGCAGGTGCAGAAAGAGAGCTTCCGAGCAGCATCAAGAAGGATTAAGAGTCATTATCCTGTCTGAGGTAACTTTGACTGATGATCAAGTGAAAATACTTGAAAAGGGATTGAACTTTGCTCCAACCAATAGTCCAGGCAGATTTAAAACTCAAATTGATTTATTTAAATTATTTCACATGATTAGTTTGAAAGAATATCATGGTAAAAAACAGCTTGCTATAATGGGATTTGAATTGATTAATGAAGCTAAAGGGGTTGCTGGGAAGGGAGCGGGGGTAGAGGTGGGTCAGGACTTAATGTTGGAAATTATGGACATGGTGAACTTGCTGACTAACTTAAGTGATACTGAGTGTGATAAAGCATTACAGGCATCAGGTGATTTAAATATGGAAACCTTAGAGTATCTGTTACAGAAACATATTATGCATGAACTAGCACATAATGTATTGATGGGAAATGAGGGTGAAATTTCATTACAAATGGACTAGAAAAGACTCTTTAAATCCCCATCAGAGTTTTGTCCCAACACCACTAACAAAAAACTTTGAAACAGTTGTCTTGAATGAGGTTGATAAAGTACTAAAAGAGAACTCATAGGGGAACAGACCACACTTAAACTATGCTGAGAGGAAAGCACTTAAAGAACTGGCTACGGTTCAGGTGGTTATTAAGCCCTCTGATAAGGGAGGCAATGTCGTGGTCATGGACCCAGAAAAATATGCTAACACCATTCAAGAGCAACTGAACGATCAGGCAAAATATAAGAAAGTAAGTACTAATCCCAGTTTGGACTACAAAAAGAACTATCACAATTATTAGAATGGGGTAGGAGTTTGGGACACATTTCTGAAAGTGAATTACAATTTTTATGGAATAACAATCCAGTCACACCCACCATTTATACTTGATCGAAAGTCCATAACAACTTAGAAAACCCTCCAGGTCATCCCATCATTTTAGGGATGAACTCACTAACCGATAATCTCAGTCACTTCATAGATTTTTTCTTAACAAATTGTCTCTCTGATGTCAAATCATATTTAAGGGACACCATGCATGTCCTTGAAAAATATAGTGGCTTTGTCTGCGAATCAGATTTCAATTGGCTGTGTACAGATGTTGAATCTCTATACACTAGCATTTTACACTCAGATGGTATTGCAGCATGTGAACAATATACAGTATGAATCATAACATGAGGCATGAGGAAATACCAATAGACTTTATATTGGAAGCATTAAAGTTTGTGTTGAATCATGTTTTTGAATTTAACAAAGAATATTATCTTCAGCTTCAAGGCACAGCCATGGGGACAGCAATGCCCCCCTCCCATACGCCAGTCTCTTCCTGGGTGCATGGGAAAAGAATGTCAACTTTTTAGAAACATGAAATCTATTTTTTAACAACATTATTTGTTGGAATAGATATATAGATGATATACTTTGTGTATGGAAAGGCACCCAGAAGGAGATTGGCATATTTAATAATAATTGGCATATTGGCATATTTATGGACTGGCTTAACAAGAATTGTAACAATGTGAAATTAAAATTCACACACAGTACAAATACCTCTCAAATAGACTTCCTTGATTTAACTCTTTTTGTTGATGAGAACAATGCCGTGCAGTCCAAACATTTCAGGAAGTCTACTGCAACTAATAATGTACTAAGAGCTGACAGTTCACAGCCAGCATCACTGATTAAGTCCATTTCCTATGGACAATTTCTAAGGATATACAGAAATTGTTCTAGAAATGATGATTTTGAAATCTAAGCTGCAGAAATGTTTAGCAGGTTTGAATCAAGAGGTTATAACAGAACTGTTCTAACACAGGCATTATTAAAAGCAAGCTATGTGTACAGGAACCTCTTGTTAACCCCTAAACAGAAACATAAAGAACCTCAGCAAATACTGATCTCTGACACCCCAGACCCCCCTGGCCCTCCTAACCCCCTCCAGTCAATTTCATTACACAGTACAGTAATAAGGCTGGACAGATAGGGGCCATTGTCAGGAAATACTGGCCAATTTTGATGAATGATCCTCAATTGGCAAAAGAGTTGGGAAAACTCCTAGGGTTACATTTTCCAGAACAGACAATCTTAAGGATAAACTTGTCCACAGCAGATATAAACCATCACCACCCACTGTGAACAACTGGCTACCCCCTTCCCCCATAGGCATGTATAAGTGTGGCAGGTGCAACATGTGAGATTATTGCAATCAAGGTAAAACTTTCAAGTTAGAGGGTTATGAATATAAAGGAAAGATCAAAACATTTTTTAAATTGCAACAGCACTTACGTTGTGAATGCACTTTGGTGTCCATTCAAATTGTTTATATAGGAAGAACTATTCATCCAGTTAAGCAAAGAATCCAAGAGCATTTTTGTGACATTAGGGCAGGTCTTGTTAACATGTCTGTTGCAAGACATTTTACTGAAAGCCATAACAATCATGTAGAAGGGTCTAAATTCATGGTATTAGAACAAGCCAGATGTGGTCCTAGGGGCAGTGATAGGTTAAACTTACTTCATGAGAAGGAACATTTTTGGAATTTTACCTTAAATAGTTTACAACCTAAAGTAGTGAACCTGGAATGGGATCTCAAACCGTTCCTTAAAAAGAAGAAAAGTAGAATCAATAGGTGAGAGTTAGAGAGTGATGTGTTTATCCAGAAATGAAACCCTATAAATAATTTTACTAATCTATTTCCTTTACTTTCTTATAGTTTCACCCCCTTTTGGTTCTTTGACTGAAGATTGGTGGATCCCCCTGAAAGTGATGTGGACACAGTAAAGGGTGTGATCACTGCCTCGGCCAAGTTCTACATTCAACACCTGATGTTATCAATTAAATTCAGAGCTATTAAATGTTACTTCATAGTAATCAGGTCAAGAGTTAATAATAATGAATAAGTCTTCATTAGCATCTAACATTTCAATAAATATGCACTTCTTTCCCACTTTAGGAACAAGTAGTTGCCTTCCTTATAGATGGTATTTCCATCAATTGAATGGGAAAGGATTTGGGTACATTCTTTACAGCATTTTATATTAAGTTTTATTTTTTGTTTAATAAATTGGCAAAATTCTCAGGCATTAAAGATCTGAGCAGGTCTAACAGTTTGTAATGGATGAATTAAATAATGAGAAGGAGTTAAGGGATTTAAATTTCACTAAGAAGATAATATGTTTGTAACCCACCAGAGCCACTTACTCTAATTACAAACTTCCCTTTACCTGATTTACCTGTTCTCTGTGTGTACTGGATTTAAGTAATGGACATAAACATATGTATGAAAGTCCAGGGTGGCACTAAAAACATATTGTCAGAGATAGTATTACAGAACTATAAAATTCTTTGAGAATATTGAATGTGTCAAAAAAAGTAAGCTTATAATGGATAAATGGAATATAGACAAACATGTTTTATTGTTATACTAATAAGTGGTTTAAAGATGTAGTAAGCATCCACTGTAATTAAGTGCAATTTTTAGTTATTGAATTTCAGTCATCCTTCCCTCTCTTATTTTGAATGTTGTTTTTTGGAAAAATTCCACTAAGGACCTTAAACTACCATCATTAATGTCTTTAATTGCTCTAAAGGATGTAATCTGATTATAAAAAACATCCTTAATATTACTTTGTATGAAAAGCATTATTTTAGTAAATTGATGCAAACAAGTTCGAATCCCTCCACAGCCACTTCTGAAATAAAATGTAATTATAATTTGAAACAATAATGGTCACCCTGTTTATTTAATGATGGCTATTTAAGGAGGGTCAGAAAATACACACTCCACCCCCTAAGGAAGACCAGCTGACTGGTCGAAGCGCAGGGGAGTGTTTCTGGAGACACGGAGAAGCAGTCATTTTTGTTTGAACTGTGAACTGTTAAGGTACTTGTAGTACCCGAATTAAAAGTTTTGAATCTCAACTTTAATCTTCATTTGTGGTCATTGCACCAAGGAGTGCAGAGTTTTTTGGACTGCAGACACGATGAGAGAATGAAACAAATACATCACTAGAGGAAAAAGACTGGATGCAAATCTGGCAGGGAGTGCACAGGACAACAATGTCAGGAAGCTGGAGAGAATTCAGATGGAAGCTAGTGACAAGGTTTTTCATAATTCCAGATAAGACTAAACACACAGACATGTCCAATATGGACAGGTGTTGAAGGGGTTATGGGGAAAGAGGTACACCGATACAGATATTCTGGTCATGTCAGGCCATACAAGCTTACTGGGCAGTAATCAAAGAAAAGATCAAAGAAAGTATAGAACTCCCTCAGGACCTGGAGGATATTAATATGCTATGTGGGTTATGCCCACAGGCAATGAGAGGGAAAATCAAGCATTATTTATATATTTATAGCGGTGGCTTTCAAGGCCATCAGACAAAGGTGGATGACACCACAAATACCAGAGATTAATCACTGGCTGCAGAACTTTAAAAAAAAAATTAAAGTATGGAAGAATTGTCAACGAGGTTGAGTTTGAGCACAGACAAATTCAGTACAAGATGTCTCCCCTTCACCCACATAATAGAGGAAATGGAGGGTATGCCAGTGCTAGAACAACTGATATACAAAAAGACTGCAAATGAGAAGAGAATGTTGAGCAGGAAAAAAAGAGAAAGATGAATAGGAAGAGAATCTGTCATAGTTAAGTTCATTGTGAACAACGTTTTTTAGTTAAGTTAGGCATAGGTAACAAGCTAAAAGATCAACACAAGGCTTACAGGTTACAGTATAATAGATCAGGGGTTCTCAAATGGTGAGGCCAGCCTCCCTGGGGAGGCCCCAACCTGTTCCAGGGGAGGCTCAAGCAAGTCTGAAAAAGTACTGTATTTAAATTTTGAGTTTTATGTATTTTGTGTGAAGACATGAAGCAAACTGAAAGAGGATAATAGTAGGTGAATTGTATGTATTTATTTACTAATAGGTGACAAGGGAAGGTGAATGAGCCAAGGCTCATTTCAGGAGAAAACCGAGAAAGTAGTGTGACCCATGAAGGGACTGCAACAAGGGGTAACAATGGTTCAAGAATGAAAATAGTGGAGCAAGTAGGCTGGTCTGTTTGGGGGGGGTTACAATAAGCTGAAAAATAATATTTATTTTATTTGTTGTTCAGATAACGCCTTTGAGCACACAAGCTCTTTTTCAAAGGTTCCATGTCAAGTACTGCGCAAAGTACAGTATGTTATTTTTCTTTGGGGAGGCCCAAGATTATTTCAGTTTCTTGGGGAGGCTCAAATTCTTTTCCATGGATTTGGGGAGGCTCACTGTGACAAAGTCTGAGAACTATTGTAATAGATGATTAGACTGTGAACTGTTATGATGTCATAATGTAAACTGTGTATGTACAAAACAGAATGAGACATTGTATGATGCTGTTTAAGATCAATAAAGAAGTTAAAAAAAAGTAAAGAAATTTATTGCAAAAAAACTTTGTTAATGCACCGGTTGGGGTTAAAGTGACAAAAGTAGGTAATGTGGTGTTAACAAGGCTTTTTTTGCAATGACTATAATGTGATATATAGTGTGTGTGTGTGTATATATATATATATATATATATATATATATATAGTATATATTTAATGAACAGTATACATATATGTTACATCTGCTTCTAAAGTATATTAAATATGTACTGTACTGTGATAGAGAGAAATTGTTCTCCATCACTTTTCTGTACCTCAAGAGACTGTATCAGTGTCTGGGGGGCAGCCAAACCAGGATTTTACCAGAAAAAAGGTTCTGTCCAGTGTGCACAGGTTTAAATAGGACATGGATCCATTTTGCCAGAAAAAGATTCTGTTCAGGGTGAAGAGATTTAAATAGAACATGAAAATGGGTAAACAACCCAAAATAAGAAACTTTAAAGATATGTTTACTTTCTATACAGTTTTTATGTTCAAGTTCTGTTCAGGGTGAAGAGATTTATATAGAACATTGAACTGGGTAAAAACTCTTGAATAAGACACTTTGAAAAATATGTTTACTTTTTGTATAGTTTTTAGATATAAAGAATGTACAGGCCATGAGCTTCAGGGTTTCAAACTAATGTAAAGTTTTAGATGTTTTGAAACTGCTGCACTCTACAATATATTCCAGAGCATAGGGGCAAGAAAACTAAATGTAGATTTACAGTAAAAGGTACAGTAACTTGTAGTTCCTACGTATATTACAGTTCCTCTTCAAGACATATGAGCATGTCGTTCTTTAAAAGAAACGTATGCTATATGTTGGTGAATAATCCAACAGGACTTGGTAGATACACAAATGCAAAAATGTTAACCTCTGTGTACTCAAAAAGGACCAGCCTCAGGCAGAAAGGAGGGTGCAGTTCTGCATTCTATGGCACAGGCCAGTAGTAAAGCAAAGTATCCTGTGATATACTGTAACACATCTAATTTAGCAATAAGATGGGCAGAGGGGCCCTCCCTGTATATTAGGTCTCAAAAGCCTAAATGACATAAATGAGTGGAGTGGTATTGACAACCACCAAGCAGGAAAGAGATCTGGGGGGTAGTCATAGGATGACCCTGGGAGGCCAGACAGTAAGACAAAACAGTAGGGAGGGCTAGTGGGATTCTGGGGTGCATAGGGAGGGGTATCACCAACAGAAAGAGGTAGGTGCTGTTGCCTCTGTCTGAATCTCTGGCAAGACACTATCTGGAGTACCTTGTCCAGTTCTGGAGACCACATCTCTGAAAGGACATAGACAGAGTGGAAGGGTGCTGAGTCTGCATAAAAAGCCCCATGAGGAGAAACTAAAGGACCTCAATATGTACACCCTGGAAGGGGGGGATATGACATAGACCTTTTAATACCTCATGGGGATAATTAAGGTACAGGAGCGAAGTATTTTTCAAAAGAAAAGGTTCTCCAGAACAAGGGGACATTCTATGAAGCTGGAGTGGGGTGGATTCAAGAGAGATGTGAGGAAGTACTTCTTCACAGAAAGAATGGTGGACTCCTGGAACAGCTTTCCAGCAGAAGTAGTGGAAGTGAAAACAGTGGTGGGGCTCAAGAATGCATGAGATAAACACAAGTGAATCATAGTGGAAAAGAAGATGGGGGGGAGAGAAAGAGCTGTAGATCGGGCACAATCTGATGTAATAGTACACCATAGTACAGCAGGGAGAAATAGGCAGAATGGATGGGCCAAGCAGTCCTTTTCTGCCATCACATTCTATGTTTCTATGTGTACCGTACCAGCCCTTTTGGGCATCAGTTGAAAAGCAGCTCTTTTTCCTAAAATAAACACTTAGTGTGAGGAAGTTCTTTTTCACAGAAAGTATGGTGGATGCTGTTATAATGTGTTCTTTTGTTATTTGTATTGCACCTGTATGTTACCACTGTTGTATCTGACACTGTAACCATGTCTACTCTCCCTGCGATGAGGTGCCTTTGTAAATGAGCCCCTGACTCAAAGGTTTTAAATCTGACTTTCAAAAATAAATAAAATAAAATATAAAAAATGCATGGAATGGCCTACCTCAGGAAGAGGTGGATGTGAATACAGTGCAGGACTTCAAACATGCATTGGATAGGCATAAGGGAGCAATACAGAAGAGTATGAATAAGTAGGCCATTGCCAGATTAAAGGCCTACTGTATGGCACACTCATAAGGCAGAAAAAATGGTCAGACTGGATGGGTCTTGTGGTCCTTATCTGCCCCTCAACTTCTATGTTTCTATGTAGTATGGATCTATTTTTTTTGCAAATGATAGCAATGTGTTTTGCAAATGATTGCCTACTATCAATCCCCAGCACCAAGTACTTGTATACATGAACTAATTCCACTGTGTCACCTATCATAGTGGAAAAAGAGGAATGAGAGGGATCCATATTGTAGTACATTCTTCTTTCAGTGTAACTTTCATTAAACTTAGATTTTGACACATTAAGAAAAAATTTATTTGAGCAGGCTGAATTGCAAGATGTCAAAAGCAATCTGGAGATCAGATTAAACAATATCAATGGCAATACTAGCCACACAAGACAGTATGCCGCTGATAATAACAGTTGTTTTTTGCCTGAATCATTTATATGGATCAGAAAGAGTGTGAGCTAGGGGTGCAGTGAAGTTAAACTTCATTGGTGAAGTTGCTGCAAAGTTGTGAAACTTCGATTTCTTGAAGCTTTGCGAAGTTCCTGTTGTCATCAACTTCAACTTTGCTATGTTTTTTTCAGGTGAAGTGGCACATTTTTTATCGAAGCTGCAACTCCGCGAGTAAAGTTTGGTCACTTCATAGGAAAAAGTGCCACTTCACCTGGCAGAAACATGTTGAGAAGTCGGAACTTCAGACTTCACAAAGTTGGCCAGCTTTGCAAATTTCTGTTGAAGTGAGGTTTTCTTAACTTCGCACATGTCTAATATGAGCCAAAGCTCACACCCCTGAAGTACCCTATACACAAAATAGAAGAGGGAGTAAGGCCTCGAAGATTTTAACTTCTCTGGCTGCACAATAAGATAATAACAGAACCAGCTGAGAGTCCAGGGACTAATGCCTAATGTTGAAACTTTGGCTAGTAAAACATATGGGAATCCATATCTGAGGCCCAGGAAAATTATGCCACAAAAGAGCTTCTGATCAAGTGAGATCAACCAATCAATAGTGACTTGGACCAATATTGTGGAGGTACTGGGCCCAATTCTCAAAGCTATCATGAATGACTCAAGGGGCTTGCATCACAGGCCTAACAGTCTGTGCACCACCTGCAGAGCCCTCCCTGTGCAGGAGGGTATATGTGCTACCACCCACCAGTGCTCACCTACACTCCCACAACAGACGTGGCTTAGTGTGTTTTTCCTGCTCAGAAGTTATACCATATGTAGAACAATCATAATAGAAGGACTATACTGTGAGTCACCAATAGGGTCCCTGGGAATTCGTACTGCATCCAGATATTGGTTTATTACTGTCATTATCTACATTATCTACTCTTTGGTTGTATAATAACTAGTGACACATAAGCAATGTCTGAACCATTGGTCAATACTGTCGGGTTATCATCATGAAGAGTAGTGAGATATATATATCTGTGCTGCTGGTTACTTCATATAGTCATGTGTGTGTCAGGCTTATTTACATTTACCTACACTTTATTGCTGGCATCGTCAAAGCTATTACACGAAGGGTGTATAGCTGGGCAGGTCACATGGTGTGCAAACATCTGCAAACAGTGTTACTGCACAGATATTTGTCAAGTTTGTATTTATTAAATATATACAAAATGTAATTATATTTATTTAATTGCTGTCTTTATGTTACTGTTTAATTATGACAAGGACACATTATGATTAGAGTATCTCTATCCTGTGAAACATGAAGATGCAGTGTATGTTATATTTTATATATGATGTAATATATTATGTAATTTATATTAGTTTTTATAAATAATTGCATTGTGAATGTGACAGGAGTGCTATGGACTGTGTGATGACTGCAACTAGACTTGCTATTCTTGGGCTGAATCAAACATAGAAACATAGACTTTGACAGCAGATAAGGACCGCTTGGCCCACCTAGTCTGCCCATTTCCCTACCTACAGGATAAGCTGCAGATCCTAGTTAACCAACAGACTATTTCTTCTTACCCCCCACAAGAATTGCCTTATGTCTGTCCCATGTATTCTTGAATTCTTCCACAGTTTTAGACCCCACAACCTCCTCAGGAAGGCTGTTCCATGGATCCACCACCCTCTCTGTGAAAAAACACTTCCTCACATTTCCCCTGAACCGCCCCCCATCTATCTTTAAATTGTGTCCCCTTGTTCTTGCACATCTCTTTTTCTGAAAGATGCTACCCTCTTGGACTTTATAGATTCCAATGAAGTACTTAAAAGTTTCTATCATGTCCCCCCTCTCCCTCCTTTCCTCAAGAGTATACATATTAAGCTCCTTTAGTCTCTCCTCGTATGGCTTCTCTTGCAGACCCTGCACTATTTTAGTTGCCCTCCTCTGGAATGCTTCTATATTGTCTATGTCCTTGTGGAGATGAGATCTCCAGAACTGGATGCAGTACTCCAGATGGGGTCTCACCAACTGTCTGTACAGAGGGATAACAACTTCCTGTTTTCTGCTGGTGATGCCTCTCCCTGTACATCCCAATATACCTCCTGCCCTCCCTACTGCCTTCTCACATTGCTTGCTAACCTTAAGGTCATCTGATATGATTACTCCCAGGTCCCTTTCCATTTTTGTTGTTGTTACTACCCCCCCCCCACTGTGTAATCTTCCCCTGGGTTTTTGTTTCCCAGGTGCATTATTTTGCACTTCTTTGCATTTAATCCTAGCTGCCATACTTCTGACCATTCCTCCAACCTTGCCATGTCCCTTCTCATCCTTTCCACGCCTCCTTGTGTATCAACCCTTTTGCAGATCTTTGTGTCATCTGCAAAGAGGCATACTTTTCCTTCCAGTCCCTCTGCAATGTCACTTATAAAGGCATTAAAAAGGACTGGACCAGTACAGAACCCTACAGTTCCCCACTAGTAACCCCTCTTTCTTCAGAGTGGACTCTATTTACAATTACCTTCTGTGTCCTGTTGTCCAGCCAATGTTTTACCTAGGCTACCACCCTGGGACCCACTCCCAGGCTGGTTAATTTAACTATTAATCTTTTGTGTGGGACTGTGTCAAATGCATTGCTAATGTCTAGGTAGGTCATGTTCCCAGCCCCTTTCTGGTCTACTACTTTGGTCACTCAGTCAAAGAAATCAATTAGATTCATCTGACATGGCCTTCCCACTGGGAACCCATGCTGCCTTGGGTCCTGTGCCCCACTGGCCTCTAGGTACTCAACAATTCTTTCCTTCAGAAGTGATTCCATCACTTTCCCTACCACAGAGGTCAAACTGACAGGCCTGTAGTTTCCTGCCTCTGTCTTGGTCCCACTTTTGTGAAGGGGAATCACATCCACCTTCCTCCAGTCCTCAGGTACCACACCATCCTCCTATGATTGTTAAAAAGGGTAGTCAGTGGTTTCACTAGTTCTCCCCCTTAATTCTTTTAGAATTCTGGGGTGAATTCCATCAGTCCCCATTGCTTTGCCCACCTTCAGTTTTAGGAGTTCTTTCAGAACCCTTTCTTCTGTGAAAGGACTGGAATCAACCCCCTTATCAAGAGTTCTTCTGTTGATTGGCTTAGGCACCTCCCCCTCCTCCTCTTTTGTGAATACTGAGCAGAAATATTTGTTTAGTATCCCTGATTTTTCACTTTCCCTCTCTGCCCACCCACTGTCCATTCTATTCAGCTTCACTATCCCTCACTTTGTCTTTCTATGCTCCCTGGTGTACCTATAAAAGGTTTCATCCCCTTCTAAACTGAGTTTGCTATCTTTTCCTCAGTTTTGGCCTTTGCTATTCTGACTTCCTTCCCTGCTTCCTTCTGCCTTAACTGGAACAGATCTCTGTCCTGCTCCTTCTGTGTTTCCTTATACTTCCTGAATGCTATATTTTTCTCCCTGACTTTTCTTGCCACCTCTTTTGAGAACCATAGTGGCTTTTTCTTTCATTTTGATTTGTTTATTTGCTTCACGCAAAGACTTGTTGCCTCTGTGATGGCAGTTTTGATGTTTTCCCATTGTTGCTCCACCCCTTCTTCTAGCCTGTTTGCTAGTGCTTTTCTAAGGCACTCTCCCATCTTGCCAAAGTCAGCCCTTCTGAAGTCCAGTACATTCACTTTTGTATGGCTTGACTCTGTAGCTGAGTTTATCATGAACCACACTGTTTGATGGTCACTTTTTCCCACATGGCAGCCCACTTCTAGATCTGAGATCCTCTCACTATCCCCATGTGAGAGTATGAGGTCTAAGATTGCTCCCTCATGAGTGGGTTTCAAAACTAGCTGTCTGAGGCATGCCACCTGTAGGGCATAGAGAATGGCCCTGCTCTTGGATGTGGTTGCAGCAAATGTGCTCCAGTTAACATGTGGCATATTCAGGTCTCCCATCAACAGTATCTCCCCTTTCTCTGCCATCCTATGAATGTCTTCTATCAAATCCTTGTCCATTCCCTCCTCCTGACATGGGGGTCTGTATACAACCCCTGTGCAGATTGTGGTGCCATTTCCTGTCTCTAAGGTGACCCACAGTGCCTCCTCTCCTACCTGCTTACACTTTTGTTCATTTGCTTTTATCCCTTCTTTTACGTAGAGAGCTACTCCTCCCCCTCTTCTCCCCTCTCTGTCTCTCCTGTAGGTTATGTACCCTGGTATGTTAACATCCCAGTCATGGTTCTTTGTGTACCATGTTTCTTTGACTGCTACAATATCCAGGCATCCCTGTTCCATCAAGGCCACCAGTTCAGGGAGCTTGTTGCCCGGACTATGGGCATTGGTACTCATTACCCTCCATTTTCTGATGGCCTTACTCCTTTTTGCCCCATCCCTGTCCTTATTGCCTTTGTCACTTTCTCCATTTACCCCTGCCCTTCTCTCTATTGACATCTCTATCTTGGTGTTTACCTCACTTATTACCCTGACTTTTTTTTGGGGGGGCTAGGATTTCCCTACTCCTTTCCAGTGCCTTACCCCTTGTCTAGTTTAAATGCTTGCCAATGAAGCATTTAAACCTATCACCTAGGATCCTAGTTCCCCTCCTGGACAGATGCAGCCCAACATGCCAGTATAGGCCTGCATCACTCCAAGTGGAACCCCAGTTCCCAATAAAGCCAAATCCCTGAGCTCTGCAACAGTTTTTCAACCACTGATTGAATCCCATGGTGTGGAGCACCCTAGCCTCACCTAAGCCATAGACAGGCAGCACCTCCGAGAAGGTTACCATGCATGCTACTTGTCTAAGGCCCCTCCTCAACTCCACAAACTCTTCCTGCACTTCTCTTGTCCCTTTTGTAGCTTGGTCATTTGTCCCTAGGTGGACAATGACATCCAACTCCCTCTTCTGTGCAGCTGCTCTGGCAATTCTGAGGATTTGCTCCCTGACACTCCAAGCCATGGTGCCAGACAGGTACCTTACCTCCTCTCCTCTTCCTCCCCCAGTTCTACCTGCCTAACAATGGAGTCCCCCACCAGGAGTTGTTTCCTTTCCCTGTGGGGTCCCATGCCACCCTCCTGTGGGTCTCCCTTGTGGAGGTTCCCAGCATCCTCTTTGGTATCCACTGTGGGTATCTCCATAGAGGAAATACACTTTGCCAGAATGGCATAGGAATTGTGCAGAGGTCCAACTGGAGGGAGGAACCTTTTTTTCACCACCCTCACCTTCTCTGAGCCCATTGTGGTCCAATCACTCCTCTTTCTTGGCAACCTCTGAGGCAATGGCAGTGGCCCTGGTGGTCCCTGGATGGAAGAGGAGGTCCCACAAATCCTGGCCAACTCAACCTTTAGATGAGCAACCTCCTCCCTCAGTCCTGAGATGTGCCTGCAGATGGGACAACACCGCATACTCCAGAACATCTCCCAGAAGACTGCAGCTCCACAGCCACTGCACTGCACCACTCCCATCATGTCTTATTTCTTGCCCCTTAACTGTTGTTTGGAATCCTTATTCTTTCCTCTGTTTTTCTTCTCTCTCTACTTACTTACCGCCTCTGTGCCCTTTAAGCTCCTGATCATCCTGTTCTGAGGCAAGAATATCCTATATTTCTCAGTAGACCCCTTACTTACTCAGAGGCAGACCTCCAGCAGCTAGGGGAGGACAAGAGAGCTACTCTTGCCCTTCTAGGATGGTGAATCTTTGGTGACTCTGTGATCACTCACTTCCTGCTCCCAAACAGGAAGTTCCTGTTGTCAGCCAAATCTTGGGCCTATAAAAGTAGAACTAGCTTTGGGTGGGAGGGTGGAGGGGAAGGAAGGAGGGCAATATAGTCCTCATACAGAAGTCCAGTCACACAGGACTCCTTCCTCCTTTTGTTCTCTGCCAAGGCTCTGGCAGAATATAACTAGGGCAGTGTTTAAATCTAGCTTCCATCTAGCTAAGCCACTCCCCCTACTTAATAGATCTTTCTACATGTGAATAAATTGCACAGATAACAATCCCCTTCAGCCACATCAGATTTACACCTAGATAACTGCGCAGATAACCATTAACTTCAGCTAAATCAGACAAACACACTAACTTTTTTTATTTGTATTTCTTTACCCTAAATTGAAAGTAACAGTAAAAGAGTTCTACTTCTTTAGTCCCAGTAGAGAAGTCCAGTCACACAGCACTCCTTCCCCCTGGTGTTCTCTGCCAAGCCTCTGGCAGAATCTATCTAGAGCAGTGTTTAACTCTAGCTTCATTCTAACTAAGCCTCTACTCCTACTTAATTGATCTTTCCACATGTAATTAATTTGCACAGATAACAATCCCCTTCAGTCACGTCAGATTTACACCTAGATAACTGCTCAGATAATCATTCACTTCAGCTAATGCAGACAAACACGCTAACTTTTGTGTGTGTGTGTGTTTTTGCCCTAAATTGAAGGTCCTAGCAGAAGATTTCTACTTCTTTAATCCCAGTAGAGAAGTCCAGTCACACAGCACTCCTTTCTCCTGGTGTTCTCTGCCAAGCCTCTGGCAGAATGTATCTAGGGCAGTGTTTAAATCTAGCTTCCTTCTGGCTAATCCACTACCTCTAATTAATAGATCTTTCTACATGTGAATAAATTGCACAGATAACAATCCCTTCAGCCACCTGAGATTTACACCTAGATAACTGCTCAGATAACCATTCACTTGAGCTAACTCAGACAAACACAGTAACTTTTTTGTGTGCATGTGTTTTTTTAACCTAAATTGAAGGTCCCAGTGGAAGAGTTCTACTTTTTTAGTCCCAGTAGAGAAGTCCAGTCAAACAGCACTCCTTCCTCTTGGTGTTCTCTGCCAAGCCTCTGGCAGAATCTACCTAGAGCAGTGTTTAAATCTAGCTTCCTTCTAGCTAAGCCACTCCCCTTACTTAATAGATCTTTCTACATGTAATTAAATTGAACAGATAATCCTCTTTAGCCACCTGAGATTTACACCTTCATAACTGCTCAACTAACCATTCACTTCAGCTAACTCAGACAAACACAATAACTTTTTTGTGTGTGTTTTTTTTACCTTAAATTGAAGGTCCCAGAGAAAGAGCTCTACTTCTTTAGTCCCAGTACAGAAGTCCAGTCACAGAGCACTCCTTCCTCCTAGTGTTCTCTGCCAAGCCTCTGGCAGAATCTATGTAGGGCAGTGTTTAAATCTAGCTTCCTTCTAGCTAAGCCACTCCCCCTACTTAATAGATCTTTCTACATGTAATTAAATTGAACAGATAACAATCCCCTTCAGCCATCTGAGATTTACACTTAGATGACTGCTCAGGTAACCATTCACTTCAGCTAACGCAGACAAACACAGTAACTTTTTTTGTGTGTGTGTTTTTTTAACTTAAATTGAAGGTCCCAGTGGAAGAGTTCTACTTCTTTAGTCCCACTAGAGAAGTCCAGTCACACAGCACTCCTTCCTCCTGGTGTTCTCTGCCAAACCTCTGGCAGAATCTGTCTAGGGTAGTGTTTAAATCTAGCTTCCTTCTAGCTAAGCCACTCCCTCTACTTAATAGATCTTTCTACATCTAATTAAATTGCACAGATAACAATTCCTTTCAGTCACTTGAGATTTACACCTAGATAACTTCTCAGATAACCATTCACTTCTGCTAACTCAGACAAACACACTTTTTTTTGTGTTTGTTTTTACCATAAATTGATTGTCCTAGTAGAAGAGTTCTACTTCTTTATTCCTAGTAGAGAAGTCCAGTCACACAGCACTCCTTCCTCCTTGTGTTCTCTACCAAGCCTCAAGAATCAAGATCTATTAATGTGAAATCATCACTGCATGCAACAGCACACACACATGACTCACACCTGAATATCCTTCTAACCTTCCAAGAGTGCCGGCCAACTGCCCCGCAGTTTGTGGCAATCCACCCAGATGTACCATCCATTTGCTGCACAGCTACATTTCTTGCAAGCTGTGGGACTTTGGCACCAGGACCCTACCCAATACAGAATTGGGCACAGGGTCCCTGGTGCACCTGCAGTCGGTGCAAGCTGCCATTGGTGCAGCTTTTACTGCCCTTTGAGAATCAGACCCACTGTGTTTTATTCTGAAACCTGACTGCAAGTGATGATGGTGTGGTGTTGATTTAGGTAATCACAATGTTTTGCATTACCCAACTTTTCAAGTAAACTGACTGCTCACTGTACTTAAAAAATGTTGTCAATCAGAAAAAAAATAATTATGATATACAAAGCTAATCCTTCCTGCCACAGGTCAAAGCTAGGCATTTGTCTGGTGTGCTTACCTGGTCAATAAAATTGAATAAATTCACTTGCACTTAAGTGATTTTAAATCCTCTTGATACATCTTTCAATTGTGACCAGAACTGGACATAAAATATTAAATCATTGTCTTGAAACCTGATTGAGATTTGTGATATACTGTGTAGGGATAGTACTTTTCTTAAAAACAAATAAATAAAAGATGTGTTGCTGGATCTTTACACCTTGATATTGTAAGATTATTTTTTTCTCTCCTCCGTCCTAGAGCTCTGCTTCCCATTGGTCCTCCCAGGCCTGTCCTTCCAGCTTCTCCCAGGGCTTACCTGCTTCTGTAGTCCTCCATAGCTTGTCCTCCATGGCAGGGTGGGGGGGAGTACCTCGACCTGTCAGGACAGGATCCAGATTTCTGGGTGGTGCCTGAGTTGCAGGGTGCAGGGCATGTGGAGGCTGGCATTCATCCAGTTCAGTTGGGAGTTTTTCTGGTTTTCTCTCCATGAAAGAGGTGGCATGTACTGACATCAAGGCACACACACTGAAGTCTACCATGTCACCCCTGCCTCATTTAGTTTGGGCTGTCTTTCCCGTGGCTTCTGCCAGGGTGCAGTCAAGCACCGAGTTCTTTACTCCCATCCCCTCACCTCCTCCCCAGAGAAGGAAAGCAGTCCCATGGATGCTCAGTCCTTCTCCCCATGGCTGGCCCTCTGACACCTCGGGCTTGTTTCCAAACCTGGGTCATCAGTGTCACAAGCAGTAGTGCTACCACCGTGCTGGTGGGCTGGCAAGATGTTTTTTAGTTTTTATTATTTTTTTATTTCTAATGGATTGTAACTGGTTTATGTCAATCAATCAAAATCTTTATTTATCCAGGTGAACATCATTGAGCAGAGCTGTTTTACATGATGGACCTATTTAGAACAGGGTCGGGTAACATCCATCATAAAAACATATAAATACATGTAAATAAGTATATAAACACAAACACAATGGTGCAGTAATAGGGGAGTCAAATGATAAAAGGAAGACAAGGCAAGCCATAAGAGAGGAGGATTCAAATACAAGGGGGCAGGTCCACCATTGACCCACACAACTGTATATAAACCATGTTCTCTGTATAGAAGTACCAGTTAGTTCATTTACCAGGTGCAGTCACTAGTACTAGCCATGAAAATGACTTGGAGAACCACCAACTAATGGCAGATGGGGTACCAGTAGGGGTATGTAATATGTAAGCGAAGGATAAACATTATGAGAAGTGAAGTCCCAAGGATAGGTCAGTAGAACTGATGCAGTGGTGGGGGTCTACAGGGAGAGGGAAAGGGGAGTTAGGGCTTTTATAGTATGATTGCATGTAGATTGTGGATGAGTGCAGTATAGAGTTGTGAAAAGAAGGCTGGAGAAAGTGGGAAGATAGACCAGTATCAAAGGGAGGGCAGAGGCATCAAGGTGTTACAAGAAAGCATGATGACACTGTTACCCTATGCAATTTGTTCATGTGAAACAATTAACTTTGCTTACTTCTGCTACTGTTCTTTCGTTAGGTATTTTACATTCTCTTATTGAAGCCCTTATTGTTTCTTTATTTTTTATCTATTTGAAAAGTTCGGGATTGCAAACCTTTGAGTCAGAGACTCCTTTACAATGGCTCCATGTCATGGAAGTACAAACAAGATTTAAAAAAAAAGACAGTACAATAAAGCAAACAAAACAGGATACATCAAATTGCATAGGGTAACAGTCAACCCAGAGTCAAACATAGTACAGTAGATTCAAAGTAATATAAAGCATAGTGAGAGGCCTTCCGGCACCATGCAATTCTGCTTAAAGTTGGACCAGCATAACATTCTGTGGTGATTTGCATATGCAGCCCATGATGCTTTGCATTGTGGGGGCATGTGTGATTTTGTATTTTCTTGAAACTTGGCTTCCCAGCCAAATGCCCTTTGGGGTAACCCTTGCCTCAGTGTTTGCACACAGAGGTTCTTTGTCTTTTAAATAGTTTTTTATTTTAATGGGTTCACCACAATATATCCAAGGCACACTGCCTTAAGGGTAGCTGGTCCATTCCACTGGGGTGTCAAGCAGACGAGGCATACTGATGAGTCCTGGTAGGATGAAACACGTGTCTATGTCTTCTGTTAGCACCCTTTGCAAACTGTGTGAGAGGCCTTTTGGCACCATGCAATTCTGCTTAAAGTTGGACCAGCATAACATTCTGTGGTGATTTGCATATGCAGCCCATGATGCTTTGCATTGTGGGGGCATGTGTGATTTTATATTTTCTTAAAGCATAGTATACTAAATCAGTCACTTAAGGGCTCAGCCCAAATAAAGAGTTATGGTACAACAATTAGAGAAGATATAGCGAGAAGGTAAGAAAAAGAGAAAGCAGATAAGGAGCTGTCAGAAATGACATTGTTCATTAGTAGAGGAGGGAGCCAATGATGCGAGTAGTCAGGTTAGGAGCAGTCACAGACACAAGAGGTGAGGAGTAGCTCTCTAAGGTTGGATTTGAAGGGGCCTAGCTTCAATTCAGAGGAGATATCAGCAGACAGCTCATTCAACCAGAGTGTTGCCCTGTAGAAGAAGGCTTGTTGCCCCAGGGATGTCCTGCAGTGAGGGACTAGTAGGAATGCTTTGGTGGAGCTTCTTGTGGTCCTAGATATAAGGGTGGGCTGAATAAGATTATGTAGTCCAGAAGAGGAAGAGTCCACTGGCAATCTTCTTGGCAAGTAGGCAGGAGTAGTGTTTTAGCCTACCATCAAAGTTGAGCCAGTTGGTAAGCCGATAGAGTTCACAAGTGTGGGTCCACCTGTAACACTCTGCTACAAGATGGCAGGCTTTATCCAAGGCAACCTTAATCCTGTGGAGGGCAGTCTTAGCAGCACCATAAAAAACAATCCCATAATCTACTAGGGAGAGGACAGAGCAAGTTACGGCTAGGCGGAGTGCCTCAGGTGGCGTTCACCGTTTGTGCCTATATAAAAGTCCAATTCTGGAGTTTATGGCAGAGCTAACAAGGTGAATATGCTCATGATAAATAAGGGAGGGGTCAAGGGTGACACTCAGATATTTAAAGGAGGCCACTCGTTCAAGTGGGGAGTGCTGACAATTAAGGACCCGCAGAGGAACACCACTGTGCTTGTCATGATGATGGGCGAAGACCATGGCATTGTTTTGGTTTTTTATAGTTTAACACAAGTTTATGTGCAGAGAACCAGAATTCAGACTCAGAGAAGAAACTCTGGAGGACAAGTTAAAGGGGGCGGGGGCCAGAGTGACTGCAGAAACGTATGGTGTCATCTGCATAAAATAGCATCTGACCAGAGCAGGCTTTGGGAAGTGAGTTCAGGAAGAGGCTAAAGAGAAGTGGTCCCAGGATGGATCCCTGGGGAACACCTGAGTGAACCGGCAGACTGGAGGAAAAAGTGGAGTTAATTTTAACTTGCTAGGATCTACCACTTAAGTAGTTCTTGAACCAGGAGGTGGCTTCTGGTGTTAGACCCACAGTTGGCAGGGACTTCATAAGGATGGCATGATTGACTGTATCAAACGCTTTAGTTAGGTCTATGTAAACAAACCTAACTTAGTATCCATGATCAAGGCCTTTATGGATATAGGTAGTGTATTCCATAAGATCAGTGGTAGTACTGTGTCTCTTTCTGAAGCCATGCTGTTCATGGCAAAGTAGGTTATATTTTGTCAGATAATCAGTGAGTTGGTCAGAGACAATTTTTTCGAGGGCCTTGGAGATGGGGAAGAATGTAGATAGGGCAATAATTACTCGGGGAGGTGCGGTCACCATCTTTTAGGATAGGTGTGACAATAGCCGATTTCCAAAGGGAGGGGAACTGGCCAAGACAGAGGGAGAGGTTGAGTATTTTAGTGAGAGGGATGAGGACTCTATCAAGGGCCAGGTGGAGAAGTTTTAGGTCCAAGGAGTCATCACTGTGCCATGTTTTACCCAGGACTCTTGATAAGTAGGATCTAGCCTCGTGGGTGGAAACAGTCCTAAAGTGGAAGGGTGGGATATCAGTGGGAGAGGGTGAGTGAGTGAGTGATAAGAGGGGGGATCAAAGATGTTAGGATGAAGCACGCTACTTAGGTCAGAAAACATGGAGTTAAGGGTGTTAGCTATGAGCAGGGGGTCCTGTGTGTGGGGGGTTCCTTTGATGGTGAGCTGGGAGGGAGGGGGGACACTGTTTTTTCCATTAAGTTTCTTAATGTTATCCCAGAACTTTCACCCTGAACCCCAGGAGGATAAGAGGGTTGCATTGTATCTACAGTTATTGCATGCTGAGTGTACTGTGGAGTTTTGCATTATTAGTTTTGGGACAGTGTATTGCACTCTGAACTGCTGAGCTGTAGCCTACCTTCACAGACCCTTACCTGACTGCATGGTCCAGCATTCATTCTGTTCCTTCCCCGAGCTGCATCTTGGGTGCATACCTGTTGTTCTTTCTCCCTGCTTGTGCAGGCACCTTGAAAGCATCGCCTAGTCCTTTGTCTGCCTTCCTGCTGAAGGCGGCACTCTTAATCCTTTCTTCTCCCTTCCCTTAACAGGAGCCCTCTGGAACCCTCCAGCTGCTCACAAGCAAGCTAACCCACGGGAGTGGGTGGAGGGTGGCCCATAAGATTACTGGCCTTGTTTGGCTGCTGAACACTGCTGTGGGTGTTTACCCATTGACGCTTCACATTGACTCCCCACCCGCTCACCCCAACCACCCCCCCACCCAAGGATGTCCCTCTTTTTGTTGACATCATCTGGTTATGGTAATGTGACTTCCTGTTTCCTATTTTCCCATCTGCAGCTTATATAGACCCACCACTAGGGGTCAGTGTTGTCCCCCCTACTTTTCTACATTCCTCCAAGTCTTTCCTTCTCTTCCTGCCTCTTTTCTCCTCTCTTTTGTAGCATGTCTCCACTCCCTCTCCACCTTTGGTGCCCTCTACTGGAACCTCCTACCCGGTTCCTGTCCGAGGATTTCAGCCTTGTAACCAGGTTCTGTAGTCTGTTGCCTTTCCGCTATGCTATCTGTCCAGACCTACTACTGTTCTCTCACTACCTACCCTTAATAATTTACCTTTTCCCTCCCTTAGTCCTTGCTTTCCTCCCCCTTCTTTCATTCTTTTCCCCTTCTCCTTTAAGAATGGGCTAAATTTGAAACTCCTCAGTGTTTCTCTCTTCCTTTTTATTCTAATATCACCTTCCCTTCTCACCTTATCGGTTCCTTCTTGCCCCCTTCATCCAGACCTACTCTCTGTCCCCATTGGTCCCAACGCCAGTCCACTTCCACCATTTGGTGGTCGCTCACTCCCCAATGTCTCACCTCCCCAGCTCGGATTCCTTTCCGTTACATTTCTTCTGTGCATTCATGTTTGCCTTCTCCCTGTCCCATTTGTGTCATCTAAGCCCCTGTTCTGAACCTGTCACAGCCCTCTGCGACTTAAACTTCTTAAATTCACCTTGCTTCATCATGCCCTCCACTTATTGCTCCTGTCAGGTAATATTCACCCAAACCCGGGCCTTTCTCCTTCCTCCTTGCCATCCAGCAGGACTGTAAGTGGCCTAAAGATTGCCTCTATAAATATCTGCAGCTTGGTAAAAAAGCTGGATGTACTACAGAGCTGGGTTGCTCTACAATAAACTTGATATACTGGCTGTCGCCGAGACCTGGCTATCACCTTACATCCCTGACTCTGCAGTTTTTTATTAAGTGGTTACACTATTTTTTGGGTAGATAGAGTAAGTAAAAGGGGAGGAGGCTGTGCCCTATATGTAAAGGACCCCCTCCAGGGCTCTCTACTCTCCTCCTCCCCCCCCCCGAACATTGTGCACAGGCCCTGACTGTCAATGTAACTTTTGATCTCTCCTCCAAATCCCTTCTTGTCTGCCCGGTCTATATTCCACCCTTGGACCAAAAGCTAGCATTTGACGCAGTCCTAAATTACATCTCTCTCCTTCCCAATCATCTGGAGATTATCACTCTGGGAGATTTCAGCATTAACTGGTTGTTCTCCTCTGATGTCCCCAATAAGGATGTCATAGCTGTGCCTGATCTCTCCCAGCTCGTTTCCTCCCCAACTAGGCTGGATTTTAAAACTGGGACGGTCACCCTTATTGATCTCATCCTCACAAACTGCCCTCATAGACTCTCCAGTGTTTCTGTTCTACCTGATGTACTTAGCAGTCACTCACCAGTACTTTGTAATTGGTCCTGTAAGGCCAAAAAAATCTCCCCCAAGGTCATCTAACAACACTGCTTAAAATAAATGGCATGCTTTATACACTAAAAAACTATCTGTTCAGTTGTGACTGGTCTCCACTTGACACTGCACCTAACATTGATGAGGTGCTCTCTTATTTTATTTGTACCTTCAACTATGCATGTGATCTATTTGCCCCTTTCACAATGATTACTGTTAAAGCACAGGACTCACCATGGATCTCTAAGGCTCTCCTGGATAGTATGTGCCATCAGGATAACCTTTGGTATAAAGCTCTCGATTCTGGCAAACCCTCAGATAGGCTGGTGTATAGGGCTGCCAGGAATCGCTGCACCAGGGAGATAAGACAGGCCAAGGCCACCTACTACCAGGAGACACTCACATCCACTTGGGGTTCAGGGCACAATTTCTGGAATAACCTAAAGGAACTCAATGGGACCTCCATGTCCCCTCCTCCCTTCCTGCTTAATATTAATGGTTTCCCCACCCAGGACCCTCTGGTCATTGCTGACTCTCTAAACACGGCTTTCTTGGATCTCAGCAGCATTCTCCTCCATGATTCCTTTGACTCTCCTTCACCCCCCATCCCACCCCCTCCCCATCTCCGGCATCCCTCCCTGCCACTTCAGAACTATTTCTACCTGCGAAGCTAAATTTTTTCTAGCCAAGGTCCTAGGTAAAATTTGCCACAGTGGTGACTCATTAGATCTTAAGCTCCTTCATCTAACCATTGATGCAGTCCTCTCTCCTATCACAAAAATCTTCAACCTGTTCCTCTGTCTTGGTCAGTTCCCCTCCCATTGGAAATCTGCAATTATCACTCCCATCTTTAAAAGTGGTGACTGCACCCTTCCAGGAAACTACCGTCCCATCTCTATCCTCCCTTCACTTTCCAAAGCCCTTGAAAAAATAGAAACATAGAATTTGATGGCAGATAAAGACCGCTTGGCCCACGTAGTCTGCCCATATCCCTACCTAATGGATAAGCTGCAGATACTAGCTAACCAACAGCCTACTTCCTCCTATCCCCTACTAGAATTGCCTTATGTATGTCCCATGCATTCTTGAATTTCTTCACTGTTTTTGACTCCATGACCTCCTCAGGAAGGCTGTTCCATGCATCCACAACCCTCGTGTGAAAAAATACTTCCTTGAATTACCTCTGAGCTGTCTCCCCTCTATCTTCAAATTGTGCCCTCTTGTTCTTGCACATCTCTTTTTCTGAAAGATGCTACCCTCTTAGACTTGATTCCCTTGAGGTACTTGAAAGTTTCTACCATGTCCCCACCCCCCTTTCCTCAAGGGTATACATATTAAGTTCCTTTAATTTCTCTTTGTACGTCTTCTGGTGCAGACCCCGCACCATTTTGGTTGCCCTCCTCTGGACAGCCTCCACCCTGTCTATGTCTTTGAGTAGATGAAGTCTCCAGAACTGTACACAGTACTCCAAATGGGGTCTCATCAACTGTCTGTACAGAGGGATAACAACTTCCTGTTTTCTACTGGTGATGCCTCTCCCTATGTATCCCAGTATCCCCCAGCCCTCCTTACTGCCTTCTCACATTGCTTGCCCATCTTCAGGTCATCTGATATAACTATCCCCAGATCCCTTTCCATTTTTGTTGTTGTCAGTATCTCACCCCCCCCCATTGTATACTCTTTCCCTTGGTTTTTGTTTCCCAGGGGCATTACTTTGCACTTCTTTGCATTGAATCTAAGCTGCCATACATTTGACCATTCCTCCAACCTTGCCAAGTCCCTTCTCATCCTTTCCACCCCAGCTTGTGTATCAACCCTGTTTCAGATCTTTGTGTCGTCTGCAAAGAGACATACTTTTCCTTCCAGTCCCTCTGCAATGTCACTTATAAAGACATTAATAAGGCTGGACACAGTACTGAACCCTGCGGTACCCTACTAGTAACCCCCCTTTCTTCACTGTGGACTCTATTTACTATTACCCTCTGTGTCCTGTTGTCCAGCCAATGTTTTACCCAGGCTACCATCCTGGGACCCATTCCCAGGCTGGCTAATTTGTTTATTAATCTTTTGTGTGAGACTGTATCAAATGCCTTGCTAAAGTCTAGGTAGACCATGTCCACAGCCCCTCCCTGATCTACTACTTTGGTCACCCAGTCAAAGAAATCTATTAGATTCATCTGACATGACCTCCCACTTGGAATCCTTACTCAATTGGGTCCTGTGACCCACTGGCTTCTAGGTACTCAACATTTCTTTCCTTCAGAAGTGATTCCATCATTTTCTCTACCACTGATTTCAAACTGACAGGCCTGTAGTTTCCTGCCTCTGTCTTGCTCCCACTTTTGTGAAGGAGAATCATGTCTGCCCTCCTCCAGTCCTCAGGTACCACACCATCCTCCCATGATTTGTTAAAAAGGGTAGTTAGTGGTGTTACTAGGTCTCCCCTTAGTTCTTTTAAAACTCTGAGGTGAATCCCATCAGTCTCCATTGCTTTGTCCACCTTCAGTTTTAGGAGTTCTTTTAGAACCCTTTCTTCTGTGAAAGGACAGATATTGACCCCCACCCATATCCAGAGTGCTTCTATTGACTGGATTAAGTACCTCCCCCTGCTCTTCTTTTGTGAATACTGAGCAGAAGTATTCATTCATTATCCCTGCTTTTTCACTGTCCCTCTCTGCCCACCCATCCTCCTCTTTATTTAGCCTCAGTATCCCTCCTCCTGTCTTTCGTCAATCCCTAATATACCTATAAAAGGTTTTATCCTCTTTCTTAACCTATTTAGCTATCGTTTCCTTGGTTTGGGCCTTTGTTATTCTGACTGCCTTCCCCACTTCATTCTGCTTTAACTGGAAAAGTTCTCTCTCCTGCCGAACAACTATCTGACTACCTAACTAAACACAACCTTCTCTGCCCTGAACAGCAGGGTTCTGGAAAGACCACTCTACTCCTTCTGCTCTCCTGGAATTTACCATGATCATTCACCAAGCTTTAGACAAAGGACACCTAGTTGGGTCTGTGTACATAGACCTGACTAAGGCATTTGGTACTGTAAACCACACCCTCCTCATCAGGTTCCTCCTCTTTCTGGGGCTATCACAGTTTGCCTCCTCCTGATTTTCTGACTACCTAAGGCACAGGACCCAGCAAGTCTGTATAAACAATACCCTCTCTTCTAGCTTCCCTGTTAGGTCCGGGGTTCCCCAAGGCTCTATCCTTGGACCATTACTGTTCAGTCTGTTCTTGAACTCTCTTCCCGAGGCCTGCTCTGGAAAACATCTACTCTATGCTGTTGATGCCGTTCTCTTTAGCAGCTACCCAAATCTCACACCTCTCCAAAAAAACCTCCAAAATGTATTCTCTGAGGCTGAAACCTGGTTTGCTGCCCAAAAACTCATACTTAACTACAAGAAAACTAAGGTCATGGTCTTCTCTTACCACCAGAATAGACATAGTGGTGCCCCACTGCTAATCTGCAACCATCATAACTCCTACCTTGACCAAGTTCACTCCTTTAAATATCTCAGATTCACACTTGATTCAACCCTCACTTTCCATGAACATATTCACCTACTTAGCATTACTATAAACACTAGAATTGGGTTCCTGTACCACCATAGATACTGTCTGCCTGCTAACATGCTTCTCCTTGCTATCTCCTTTTCTTTCCTCTCACTTGTGGACTATGGTATTATTGTCTATGGAGCCACTGAGCAAAAAATTCTGCCCCCCGTAGGATTAAAATGGCACTGAACAAAGCCAGTTGACTTGTCACAGGCTGTGATAAGTGCACCCATACCTGTGCCCTCTACAATCTGTCTAATTGGCTAAACTTTGATGGTAGGCTAAAATATCAGACTTGCCTGCTCATCAAAAAGATTTCATCTGGCCTCCTCCCCCCTTGGGTTCTAAATCTCTTTCAAACTTCCCTCTTGCAAAGATCCACAAGAAGTTCATCAAAAGCCTCCATGATGGTTCCCCACTGTAGAACTTCCCTTGGACAGTGAGCCTTCTATTATAGGGCTCCTCTCTGGTTAAACTCCCCACTGGCTGCCACCTCTTCGTAACCCAAACTAGGCCTATTTAAAACTCTCCTTAAGGAACACATTCTCTCTTCCAGCTCCTGTGATTGCTTTTAACTTTTCTTCATGCTTAATCTTGGTTTCCTCTACTTTATCTCCCCCGCCTTCCTCTCTTTACTCTCCCCCCCCATTAGTATGACATACCTTCCCCCTTCTCCTGCTCCCAGCCCTGTCTGGTGCTATTTACTTAATTACTGTCATGGTCTTATTTGTCTGTATATACAACTGTGTTTACCTGACCTTGGATAGTATGTATCCTGTATAATTATTATTTTGTCACTTTTGTACCAAAAATGCTTGTCACCCTCTGTATCATTGTTTCATACCTCCTAGACTTGGATCCTTTGTAAAAGTCTCTCTGACCCAAAGGTTTGCAATTCTGATTCTTGAATAAAAATAAATGAATAAAAACAGTGAGCCACCTTAGCCTTTCGAATTTCCCAGGTGCATTTATTTCTGGCTGCCCTGTAGGGCTGCCTGTCTATAGACTGACCAGATTTAAGGGTCTTGTACCAGAGGTTATCACAGTGGCGCATGAGGTCGAGAAGTGCCTTGTGATTCATGGTGTGTCAGGGCCTTTGACAATCAGTTTTATGACTGGGGCAAAGAGAACACAGGTGGTGTTGAAGGTGGTAATAAAGTAGGTGAGGGAACTGTCAATGGATAGGGCAATGTCAATAGGAGACTAATCACAGCACAGGAGCTAGTTTTTGAAATGGCCCAGGGAACCCTTTTTTAGATGGCATTGATAGTTGATTTTATGGGGAGGCTTGATGGCCCTATTGGGAAACAGCAAAGTATGGGAGAGTGGTCACTCAGAGCATCCAGTAGTGCAATGAACTCTGAGAGTCTATCAGGGTGATTAGTGAGGATAACATCAAGCAGGGTGGATGTCCCAGTTTCAGGGTTCAGTCTTGTGGGGGATGTAACAACTTGTGTCAGATCCATGGCTGCGATAGCATCCTTATAAGGGATTGCTGCAGAGGACTGCCAGTTGATGTTATAATCTCCCATCGCTATGATTTCAGTGTTATTAGGCAAATGAGAGATGCAGTCGGCAACAGCATTCAAAGCCAAAATGCTTATAATGTTTATGCTTAGCTCAGTGCTCATGTTACCTGTATCCACTGAACCTGTTGACTGTATCTTAAGTAATTAGGTCTCTCAATGAGGAAGAGGGTGGGGGGGTGCACAGCATAAAAAAGGACAGACTTCCTTTTGTTTAATCTTCTCGATTTCTTTTTATTATGTAATTCATACGGCCTTCATGCTCAACGTTTCACCTGATGTTCAGGCTTCAGTAGGAGAATGTCCTTTATATACCTTTTGAAAACTGTACACATGTATAAATACGCACAATCCAACTTTAAAAGGTGACTTCCTAGAACAATTAGCCAGTGCCTTCACAGGAGAAATTCAGCAAATCAAACAAGAAGTAGGGCCACTCCGCACTAAAGAAAAAGACCTTTAAGCTAGGTCAGGTTAAAGGTTAAAAGTTATTTTAAAATGAATGATAAAATCATACCTATAGCAGCACCCCACCAAAAACTGCTGACATTTCACGTCACTCTGATGCTTTTTCAAGGTGTGGTTAAACCCAATAATACATAACAGTATTTAAAGGGGGTTCATAAAGATACAGTATCCCTCCCAATACATGTAGCACATTGTGCAATGCCTGCATCAACAAAGAATCTATCAGTACACCGAAATCACAGCAAGTACAGAAAATTGTGCAAAAACAAGTGCAAAAACATCTAAAAAAATACCATAAATATACAATATATGCAGGGCAAATGCACAGGATAAATATATATATATATATATATATATATATATATATATGACAACTCTCTACATAGAATAAATACAATAAATAACCATCATTAAAGAGACAGCATGTGTTTTTGTTTTATCTGCTCAGCCCTTCATTACAGTGGACCACATTTTGACCAGAACAGCGCAGAGTTTACATGTGCTAAATTATTGTACAATATGCTACATGTATTGGGAGAGATACTGTGTATTTAAGATCCCCCCTTTAAATACTATGATGCATTACTGGGTTTAGCCACACCTTGAAAAACATCAGAGTGACATGAAACATTGGTGGTTTTTGGTGGGGTGCTGCTATATTACTTGCTTACTTACCTTGTATTACTTGGTATGAAAGAACCGAAGAAGGCCATAGCCCATCGAGACTGTTCCCCACACTATGCAGGAATTATTTATCTATTATCCCTCAACAAAACATCTAATTTGTTTTTAAAGACAGTGGCACCAGTTGCCTCTACCAATTCTTGTGGCAAGGTGTTCCATACAATGGATGCTCTTATTGGAAAAAAGTTTCCCCTTTTGCTGGTTTTATAAGTTTTTACTTCAAGCTGTTTATTATGCAGTCTCGGAACATGTCTCCTTTTGGAGAGTGTTAGACCACATTTTTCATTAGATCTGTTGAATTTATTAAATTAAAACCATGGCCCAGATATTCAAAGGGTTGCATGCATCGTAACAGGGTTGCTTGTCGCGCCGAGTCCCATATTCCTTCCATTCTGCGATATTCAGCAGGAGGCAGTTACGCCACTGACAACAGGTTGCGCAACAGCCAATGCAAATGAATGCATGCTCAACAGGAGGGGAGGAACCATGCATAAACTGCGCGAACCCGATATTCAGTCGGTTGTGCAGAGTTGTGCATGCGCAACCCCAACCTGCCTGCACAACCTTGAGCCAAAAAAAGGATCAAGTTGAGGGCCACCACAGGTGAGCTGCTGTATTGCAGGGTGCAACACAGCAGCTGCCACCCCTGGCTGGCCTCAACCTCAGTCCCTGTGCCCCGCACCAGCCCGACCGGGCAAAATGTAAAACAACCCCCACACATCTCCCAATGCCCGATTGTGGCAGAAAGTAACATGAACCCTCCCGCCCACACATCTTCCCAATGCCCGATCGGCGGGCAGAAAAGTAGCATATGAACCCCACACACGTCTCCCGATGCCCA
This sequence comes from Neoceratodus forsteri, assembly GCA_016271365.2. Classification (NCBI taxonomy): domain Eukaryota; kingdom Metazoa; phylum Chordata; order Ceratodontiformes; family Ceratodontidae; genus Neoceratodus; species Neoceratodus forsteri. Next base: position 755,683,843 of record CM057451.1, read on the forward strand.
ATCGCAGAAGTAACACAAATGCCCCCTACACATCTCCCGATGCCCGATCGCCGGGCAGAAAGTAACATGAACCCCCTCCACACATCTCCCGATGCCTGATCGCGGGCAGAGCGTGTATCAACCCCTCAGTGCCTGATCGTGGGCAGAATGTAAAACCCCCACCACCCGAATATCTCCCTGGTGTCCAGTGGACGTAATGCCGTCCGCGGGCAGAATGTCAGATTACAACCCCCAAAACATCTCCCTGGTGTCCTAGTGTCCCCCACCCACCACGAGCTCCTCCACCCTGCTCCCCCAGCAGCCGGCAGCATCCCACCCGCCTACAGCCCCCGCCCGCCAACTGACCATCTGGTAGGGTGCCACGCCCATTGGTGCAGAGCTACAGCCAATGGGCGTGCAGCTCCCACAGTACATGACAGTCCAGATTTGTGAATGAACATCGTTACAAATCTGGACTACTCATCTACGGTATGAGCTGCACACCATTGCTGTAACTCTGCACCAATGGGTGTGCAGCCCTCACCAGACAGTCAGTCGCGTAGTGGCGGGTGGCAGCCGGTGGGATGCTGCCGACCGCCAGCTGCGGGGGGCGGGGTGGAGAAGCTTCATGGGTAAGAGGGACACTAGACACCAGGAAGATGTTTGGGGGTTGTAACATTGACATTCCGCCACGATCGGGCACAGTATCCACTGGACCACCAGGAGATATTCGGCTGGTGGGGGCTTTTACATTCTGCACGCGATCGGCACTGGGGTTGATACACATTCTGCCAGCGACGGGCATCAGGAGATGTGGGCGGGGAGGTCATGTTTTACTTTCTCCCGCGATCGGCATCAGGAGATGTGGGGGCTTCATGTTACTTTTCTACGTCGGTGCATCGGGAGATATTATGTGGGCGGGGTTTCATATTCTTCTGCCCACGATCGGCGCATCGAGATGTGTGGGGGGTTTATGTTACTTTCTGCCCGCGATCGGCATTGAGAGATGTGTGGCGGGGGGTTCATAAACTTTCTGCCCATGATCGGGCATCGGGAGATGTGTGGGGGTTTCATGATACTTTCTGCCCGATCGGGCTTCAGGAGCTGTGTGTGGGGGGAATGTATACACAGATACACTTACGATCGGCTGCAGGGTGCATCGGTCCCGACGGCTGCTGCCTGGCAGGGCTGCCAGGAGCAAGTCCTCGGGGATCAGCGCACCATGCTAATGGCATGCAAATGGGGCCATAAATAGATGCAAATGGCCCCCTGCTGCTGCATAAATTAGGCCCTATTTGCATATCACCTTTTGAATATCCGGAAATTTGCGCATGGCGCAATGGTACTAGCGCCACCGCCAGTTTAATGCTCAACTCTGGCAACTTGCGGTGGTGCAAGTTTCACTCATCCTCGCGCGGTGTCTGTGACTGAGGTGATATTCAAAGGAGTTGCTCAATAGCGCAACTCCTTTGAATATCGCCCAGGCCACATCTCTGCGCAACTATTTTGAGCAGCGCAGGGGCTTGCACCTCAGAATGGCGCAGTTTGAATATCTGGGCCCATAAGCATATCACCTCTTAATCTTCTAGTTTGAAGAGAGAAGAGACCAGTAGCTTTTAATCTGTTCTGATAATCCAAGTTTGTTAATCTTGGAATCATTCTAGTTACTCTCCTTTGAACCTTTTCAAGAATTGATGTCTTTTTTTTGGTTTGGATTCCAGAAAGGGGAGCCATAGTCTAGATACGGTCTAATGTATGCCCTATACAATGGAATAAGGCGTTGTTCAGTGCGAGTAACAAAAGTGTGTTTTATTTGCCTCAAAAGTCTGTTGGTCATGCAAGCAGTTCTAACACAGTGATCATTTGATGTAAGTTTATTATTAACATATATCCCTAAATATTTTTCACAATTTGATGAGTGAAGTGGTAGTCCATTTATATAATATATCGTTTTTGTATATGTATGATTTTATTGTTCATATTAAAATTACTTTTAACCCTTAACCTGGCCTAGTTTAAAAATCTTTTTCTTTGTTGCCGAGATTCCCCGTTTCTTGTCTGACACATATAAACAGGGTTTTAAATAATTGATTATCACTTTTTTTCTTGGGACAATCCTAACTGTACAGAAAGCATTTATATAGGTTTTCTAGAAGTGTTATGTTTGTTAAACACAGTGAGGCAAGTGCTATGCATTTTCACAATGTTTTAGAACTTTTATGAGCAAAACACTATTCAATTTTTAGAATTAAATAAAACCCTGATAAATATCACTGTCCACATATGTTCTATACAAAGTTCACAATATGGACCATTTTCAAAAGGCAGACCTGTCACTCACTTTCTGTAAGGTGCTTACTAAAGAGGGACTCCGCTCAAAAGTGCTACATTGCATAATTAGAATAAGCATACCTCCAATAAATCCCGTACCAAAAATTAGATTTCTGTGTTCCTTCATTTTAAAGTTATGGGCTATTTTGTAACCCTGATTTCACTACCTGTTCAAAAAGCCAGTTTCAGTGAAGAGCTGCTGCTGATGTTATCTCCAGAATTTACAGTCTAGTCTTCCCTGTCAGCAAGCTTACAGGACCTGTTTCTCCAAAGTTCAAAAATCATGTGCAATGTTTTTTACAAGTAAAAGAGGCAGCAACATTCAAAAAAACATTTATGTAAAAACTATTTGTGTTTCTGGTTTTAGAACAAAGTTGACAAATTTATATTTTTAATGCTTTTTTGATGTGGTCCATTTCTCCAGGTTTGCCGAATGCTGAGTCAGCATGCCTCTAGGCTGCTGATACCATTTGGGGTGCTACTCTACTTTGTCTGTTGGGTAGCTGTATTGCTAATAGTATTGCATAATGTTGGTAATTTCACTGTTGTTTGTCAGTGTCTGCTTTATAACACGTTTGAAAGAGCACCTTTCCCAGTCCTTTTGACTTTCATGCATAAATTACCACTGCTTGCATTGATTCTGGAATTGTATTTCATTATTTTATTTTTTTTAGTTGTTTAACCAGGAATAGCACACTAAACTGAGAGCTTTTTTACAGAAGCAACCTGGGAGCACAAGGAAGTTAAGTGGCTTGCTCAGGTTCACACAGTATGCAAGTGGAAGCTGTGGGATTCAAACCCAGGTCTGGTCTGCTGGATGTCACCAGATGTGCAGCTCATAGCCTTAGACCACTGCACTATACTGCCTCCTATTGTCCACTGTAGTTAGTTTTTGCATTTTGCAAAATGAATGAAATGCAATTCCAGAATCAGTGCAAGAAGGGGTAATAATATATGCATGAAAGTCAAAAGGACTGGGAAAGGTGCTCTAAATCTCAATCTCTATCTCTTAACAAAATATTGCTCTGTATTATAAGATGTCTTTTCCTAGCAGTTGAAACTTAGCCTCCTACATTTCATGTCCTGTCTTTCATAAAATTGGGTAATTTCTGCATGAAGGTCAGAAGCACTGTGAAAGATGGTGACAGCAACTCTATCTTCTCTCAATCTCCATGCTTTGTTACTGAGGCAGAAGAAGGTCAATTTTACACAAAAATAAAAAAAAAACATACTGACAAGGCATTTGGATTTTGACATAATGTATTGCTAACATGGTGTACTGGGGAAGAGGGAATATAGTATGTACATTGAGTACTGGTAGATTTCCCTTGCAAAATTGCTGTGACTGCACTGTACTACACAGTGTGAGCTACTCCTCTGCCCTACACTATGCCATCAGGAGCCAACAGCCCAGCAGCAGAACAGTAAAGTCAAGTGCAGCAGGGTTAAAGCAGGGCTCAAAATCAAATCCAAATTATGGAAGGTAGAGTAAAGTCTTGGCCAAAAATAATAAGTGCACACCCCCTTTCAGGTCTAGTACTGCATATAATGACTACAAGATGTAGCTTTTTTGACCATGATGGAAGGTGCTCTTTAACAGAGGCCTAATATATGTTAATTCCTACTAGTGGTGGAAGTGTTAGCTCTGGTAAAATTATAATTTTAATGTAGAATACAACACAGATGAGTCTGAATGTAGGTTAAGTAACAGCCTATCAGGGAGAAAACACTTGGGGGCCAGATATTCCAAATTTTGTGAGTGGCACAAATTGATTGTGCCACCAGAGTGCTATATACAAAAGGCGAAATAGTGCCAGCACAATGTGATAGTGCCAGCACCATGTGATAATGTATGCATGGCACAAAGTGAGGGGTGGAGACATGCATACAGGCACAAAGGTATATTGAAAAGTATAGCACTGCGCAACGTGCATTGGTGCAACATGTAGCATAGTGCAAATTACCACCCATGAAAAGGTGGTCTTAATGCTGGGAAAACCCAGGATGGGGGACGTGGACACAGCAGAACAGGGAACAAGAATGTATGCATCCAGTGTGGAGGCAGTGTGGGCGAATGGCCACCCTGGGCCACTCCTTATGCACAGGCACACAAACTGTGGAATGCAGAATGCAGAACCTTTGTAAAAGAGCCTGGCTCAAAGGTACTTGTAATCCTAGTTGTAATAAAATAAAAATTAAAAACTGTGGAATGCAATGCTCCAACAGTGCTGTGAAGTAAACACTCATGTAAATGTTACAACTGAGCTAGAACACATTACATAGAAACATAGAAGTTGATGGCAGATAAAGACCGCAAGGCCCATCCAGTCTGCCCATTTCTTTTTCTACCTTATAAATGTGCCATCGGCCTTTGCTCTGTCAGTGACCTATCTATTCATAGTCATTTGTATTACTCCCTTATGCCTATTCCATGCCTTTTTGAAGCCCTGCACTGTATTCATAGCCACCACTTCTTGTGGTAAGCCATTCCATGCATCCACCACCCTTTCTGTGAAAAAGAATTTCCTCACATTCCCCCTTAATCGGCCTCCCTCTAATCTCATGCTGTGTCCTCTTGTCCTGCTATTTTTCTTATATTTAAACATGTTAGACTCTTTCACCTTGTTTATGCCCTTAAGGTGTTTGAATGCCTCGCTCATATCACCTCTCTCCCTCCTTTGCTCAAGGGTATACATATTGAGCTCTGTTAATCTGTCCTCATATGTCTTCTGATGCAGTCCCTGCACCATTTTGGCTGCCCTTCTCTGGACTGCCTCAATTTGGTTAATGTCCTTGTGAAGGTGTGGCCTCCAATACTGCACGCAGTACTCCAGATGGGGCCTAACCAATGTCTTGTACAGAGGGATTATTACCTCCCTCTTACGACTTGTGATACCCCTACTAATACACCCTAACACCCCCCTAGCCTTACCTACTGCTTTAGAGGTCTGCTTGGATGATTTTAGGTCATCAGGGATGATGATGCCCAAGTCTCTTTCTTCCTTTGTGACTGCTAGCAACTCCCCTCCCAGCCTATAAGTGGCTTCAGGGTTTCTCTTCCCTATGTGCATGATTTTGCACTTCTTTGCATTAAATCCCAGTTGCCACTCTTCTGACCATCCTGCTAGTTTATCCAGATCTCTTCTCATTCTGCCCACCCCATCTGGATCATCTACTCTGTTGCAGATCTTGGTGTCATCTGCAAACAGACAAGCCTTACCCTCTAGTCCATCTGCAAGGTCACTAATGAAGATGTTGAATAGGACTGCCCCAGGACTGATCCTGAGGTACCCCACTTGTGACTTGCATCTCTTCTGACTGTATACCATTTACCACCACTCTCTGTTTTCTGCCAGTCAACCAGTTTGCCACCCAGTTGACCAACTTCTGACCCACCCTGAGCCTACCCAGCTTATTTATCAATCTTCTATGTGGAACAGTGTCAAAGCTTTGCTGAAGTCAAGGTAGGCGACATCAACTGCTCCCCTTGGTCCACCACTCTGGTTACCCAGTCAAAGAAATCTATGAGATTAGTTTGACAGGACCTTCCTTTGTAAACCCATGCTGTCTTGGATCCTGTGCCCCTATGGATTCCAGGTGTTGCACTATCCTTTCCTTAAGGAGTGCCTCCATAATCTTGCCCACTACTGAGGTAAGACTGACGGTCTGTGGTTCCCGCCTCCTCCCTGCTACCACTCTTGTGGAAGCGGGATCCATGAGCCTTCTCCAGTCTTCTGGGACCTCTCCTGTGCTCAGAGACTCACTAAACAATTCTGCTAATGGCTCTGCTAGCTCCTCCTTTAGCTCCTTAAATACTCTGGGATGTATGCCATCAGGTCCCATTGCCTTATCCACCCTGAGGCTTAGCAAGCTCTTGTAGGACCCTTTCTTTTTGTGAGGGAGTAGTGCTCACCTCCCTCCCCCTGTGTCCATGATGCTGAGCTGTGGGCCCTGCCCTACCTTCTCTTCAGTAAATACTGAGCAAAAGTATCTATTTAGGATAGATGCCTTTACAGGGTCCTCCTCCTCACATGCTCTCTTTTCTCCATTAAGCTTAGCAATCCCCCTCTGGACTTTCTCCTTTCACTAATGTATCTATAGAAAGTCTTGTCACCTTATTTTTACTGTTCATGCTAGTGTTTCCTCAGTTTGGGACTTTGCCTGCCTTACTGCCTTACCTGCTTCCCTTAGGGCAGTTTGGTATGCCTCCCTATCTTCATCCCGCCGTGTTCCCTTATATTTCCTGAAGGCCAGCCTTTTGGCTCTGACCTTTTCTGCTACTGTATTTGAGAACCAAAGTGGTTTCCTCTTCTTTTGCACTTCCTTTTCTGTAACACAATGGGATGTTGCTTCAAGTATTGCATCCTTAATGCTTGCCCACTTTGCCTGTACCCCTCACCTGTGTTTCTTTTGCCAGGGCTAAGCTTAACTCTGTTGGCCATCTTATCAAAGTCAGCTCCTCTGAAGTCCATATTTTGCCTTGGAATGGGATGATTTAGATGTAGTAGCCAAATTGAACCATACCATGTGATGGTCACTGGCCCCCAGGTGACCTTCTGCCTGGAGATCTGTGATCCCTTCTTTGTTAGTCAGTACTAGATCTAGGATAGCCCTGTCTCTTGTGGGTTTCTGTACCAGTTGTTTGAGGCCCTCCCCCTGCAGGGAATCCACTATGAGTCTAGTTCTGGCAGATGTTCCTGCTGGTATTGACCAATCTGTATCTGGCATGTTGAAGTCTCCCATTATCAGAACCTCCCCTTTAGCTGTCATGTTTTGTATATCTTCTAACAGTAATGTGTCTATGTCCTCCCTCTGGTCTGGGGGCCTGTAGACAACCCCAGTTCTTATGGCTGTCCCATTTCCTGTTTCCAGGGTGACCCACAGTTCTTCTGGCTCCTTATGTGTATTCTGAATTTCTTTAGCTTTGATATTTTCATTAACATACAGGGCCACTCCTCCCCCTTTTTGCACCTCGGTCTCTTCTGAACAATACATAGCCAGGTACTGAAGTCTCCCAAGTGTGGTTACTGGTAAACCACGTCTCACTAATTGCTACTATGTCCAGTTTAGCCTCTGACATTATTGCCTGCAGGTCTGGGATCTTATTTCCCAGGCTGTGAGCATTTGTGTACATGATTTTCCATTGGCCAGATTTTGGTGTGTTAGTTGTTGGGTGAGTTTGGCATTACCCTGTGCATCGTATGGGAGACAAACCTTTTTCTTACCTGGTGATGCAAATGAATGGCAAACCACGCTGAATTCCTGTTTGACCACTAGCTGAGGGGAGGGTGTTCTTCCCATTCGACGTGTAGGTGCTGCACCCTCTCCCCATTTGCTAGTTTAAATATTCTGCAAAGACGTCAAACTTCTGCCCCAATGCACTGACTCCTCTTTAGTCAGATGCAGTCCATCAAATTTAAAGAACTTTCACTCCCAGAACTGTTGCCAGTTCCTACAAATCTGTGTCCTTTTCCTGGCACCAGTCCTTGAGCCACTTGTTTAGCTCCCTATCTCCCTTCTCTGACCTTCCGTCCGTCTGCTCCCTCTCCCAGACTGGCAGGATCTCAGAGAAGGAGATGCTAGACGAAATAGATGATAGTTTGTCACCCAGCCTAGTCAGGTGTTCCTTGGTCTCCACAACTGACCGGCTGGCGAGATCAGTAGTCCCTATGTGTACTAGGACAGCAATGTTTTCTCCTGCTTTGTGAACAATTTTAGCAATGCGGTCAGTGTCTCTCCATGCTGATGTACCTGGGAGACATCTGACCATCACCCCTGGCTGGAGATGGGTATCAACTCCCTGAATCATGGAGTCTCCTATGATCAGAAGTTTTTTGGATTTCCTTTGTGCTTGTTTAGTTTTGGTTCCTGATTTGGGTGAGTTTTGTTGTGCTAGCTCCTGTGCCACAGTGTCCTGCTCTGCAGTGTCTTCTGCCTCTTTATTTGATTTCAGAGATAGAGGCAGATACCTGTTTGTAGTGTTTATATGGTTTTTGGAGGCAATGTGTTGGAGAGCAGAGAGTGATGGGGCACCTGATTTGCTCCTCCTAACCACCTGCCAACCTCCTGGACCAACTACCTCTGCTGGTCGAGGTTTTTCTGTTGGATGCTGGGGAAATGGCGGGTGGTTCTTATAATGTATTTCCTCTTCAATATGAAATTTGAGGCGTGCAATCTCTGCCCATGCTGCCCGGAGCTGAGCCCTAAGATCTCCAAAGGCCCAGCATGTAGGACAGTGTCCTAAATCCTGTAAGACTGTCCTTCTGAAAATTGTTCCACAGTACCTGCAGTTAATGAAATCCATTCCAAATAAGTTGCTGGGTTTGTAACCTAGTCAGAGTAATTAGAAGGAAAAAAAGAAAAAAAATGCAAGTAATGGTTTAATTGTGCTTTGTTTAACTTGTTATAACAAGTTAAATTACTAGTGCCCCTGTAAATGAGATCACCTTGTGGAGGCCCCACTGATCCGCCCTTCCTGCTCTGCCACAGGAAATGTCACAACTGTGGTACCCTATAAAGGAGTGTAGCGTGGGGTGGTTGGGGATGGGGGTGGGTGGCTGGGCCCTTCCCTGCCTAAAAAGAAGAACCACGGACGAAAGAACAAGGAGGTAAGAGCAGAAACAATCAGTCAACAACAAATGCAGTAACCTGAAAGCTTATCCTATGTTAGATAAAACTGTAAAACCTGTAAAGCACCACCTGTAATAATTTCAGAGAAGCTATACCCTGTAAGAAACACTTTGCTCCAGAGAAAAATAAGCAGTAACAGAAGATATACCTTGCAAAAGACAATTTGAATCAGAAGATTACAGCAGTAATCTGTTAGCAACACCTGTTGGCACACCTTGTAATAATGCAGAAGGCGGTATACCAGCAACAACAATTTGAATCAGAGAAAAAATAAAGCAATGAAATGTTAGCAACAAACAGTAGCAATCCCTGTGAGTAAAAAATAAAAACACCACCACACAGTAAATCTGCATAGCCAAACTAAGTCTTAATCCTTCTCCCTTGCTCTGGTAAGTTTCTCTACTCTGCCTTTCAAGCAGTCTTAGAAGGAAAGAGCTCAGGTGAAGCTAGGTGCCTTGGCCAGCAAACCAAGTCTTCTATTACATTGCATCTCAGCCACACAGCTAGTTTCTGTGGGTCATTCCTGACAATGGGCCTTGGCCCAGTGTGCTTACCTGATGAACACGGTGATAAAAAACAATGAACAGAACACATACTTGGCAGAGTCATGCTGCACACAGATGGCATCACCTATGTTGCCATCGCCTGACACCAATCCTAACCCTGCCAGGCATTAGTGGGTGCTCCAGTGCCCAGTGGACACCATAGCAGTGTGTCCATGCAGCACGCACCTCCAGTTCCCCATTGGGTTACACCAACACAGTCCAGCAGACACATGCGGCACTGGAGGAATGGAGAGTGTTGAGGAGAGGGTGTACAGGTGGCCAGGCTGCACCACATAGTAGGTACTTCCACATGGCTGGGGCCATCCACACAGTGCACATGTTCCACTGAGGGGACTGCTCCTGACAGCAGTGTGCCGGTATGATGGTATGTGAGCCCTCCCCGGCACATACCCTACACCAGTCCGAGATCCCTGCACACACAGACAGCCATGTGTATGGTAGTGTTGGGATCCAATGCCACTGGTGCAGCACATGAGGGTCACAGGACTATATAAGGTGTCCACTGTCAGACCACACCTTCCAGCTGTGCTTGTCATTGTGTGGATAGCACCAATCACTGTTGCCTGACACACTGTAGGCATTGCTGTGTTCCTCACAGTATCTCCTACTATGGTACTGTACCATCTGATAAACACTGTGGCAGGAACAACGATTTGCCTCTGGCATGCAGCATTACCACTCGTTCCTGTAGTGCTGCTCCTCTGGGCCACATTAATCTTTACATCTGTGTCTAAACCAAGACTGCAGCTGTTGTTCCATGAGCACACAATGAATGTAGCAACCAACCTGCAATACCAGTCAGACCTACAGGTGGAGCTGTGAGCACAAAAAGAAATGTGGCTACTGACCTGTAATTCCAGTTGGACCTACAGGTGGAGCTGTGTGCACCATGTTATGGCGCTGGGCAATCCACATGCAAAGCAGGCTGTAATGAGATGCTAATGTAGCTGTTTGCCCATGGATTGCCTGAGTAGGCTCATTTGCATTGCAGTTTTAAATATAGCAAGCTTTAGTGCAGGGCAAACATGTCAGCGCTGGGCTAAACTGTAATGTTCCATTACATGGTTCTGCAGTATTTTGCAGTATTTTGCCTGCACTATTGTTTGCTGTTATGCTCCACTGCTTTGCTAGCATGCAGTTTGCCCACATTGTTCAGCTTATCTCACTCCACCTCTGTGTGCACTGGGCCACTGTTGCAGTTTGGACTGCTCTCGGTTGCTATATTCAGTGTTGTCTTATTTGCTGGGTTATTGTTGCACTGCACCCTCAGTCCTGTTTGCACACATTCATTTGCACACTATAGTCAACTCATTTAGCCAAAGGACTATTCCTTTGAATATGGCATGCAAATGGTTCTGGGTTAATTTTGTGTGCCGTGCAGTGCTAATTTTGCCCTGGGGCAACGTTTTCAATATCTTGCCCTAGGCTGACTGGGTTGCCTACTGCATAGAAACTCATAGTAAGGTTTCAAAACAGCATCATATCTCCCACCCTTATTTACAGGGAGGTAGAATAGTTGTTTTAATGTGCCATACTGAGAAATCACCTCAATTGAATGACAGGCGTGAATGATCACAGCCTTCCACCACATCAGAAAATTATTCAGTCGCAAACCTCACCAGTGAAAACAGGAAATGTTGCTCACGTGCCTTTCCAGTATAAAAAATTAACTGAAATTAACTGAAACTGAAATTAAACCTAACTGCAGTGTGATATGATTCAGCATTCAGCAACCCTAGAGAAAAGGACCACAACATAAAGGTACCAAAATAAATAAATAAAAAAGAATACACGTTTGTCAACTTTTTTACAAAACTTGAAACACAGTTTTTATAGCTATGTTTTTTGAATGTTGCTGCCTGTTTTACTTGTGAAAACTATTGCACATGAACTCCAACCTTTGAAGAAACAGGCTCCATAAGCTTGCTGACAAGGAAGACTAGACTCTGAGTTCTGGAGATGACATCATTAGCAACTCTTCACTGAAACTGTTGTTTTTGAAAAGGCAGTGCATTTAGGATTGTAAAATGACTTGTAACTTTGAAACAAAGTAACTTAATAAATCTCATTTTTGGCATGAAGCTGACTGGGGCTATGCTGATCCAAATTCTGAAATGCATTGATGCCAGAAATTTTGACTGTAGTCCCTCTTTAACTTAAATGGACATCTTCTTGTATGTGAATTAATCTTGGTCCTATCACAAAATATGACTTTTTAACAAAATGCACTTCTTTGCTTACATATTCCCTAACATCAATAGCTAATTAATACTGTATACTCTTAATAACTATGCTTATCAAAAAAATATCTCCAAATCAACATTATAGCAAAAATCTTTACATAAGCCATGCTGTTATTCACAACTATGTACTTATCTTTAGTTAATGTGGATGTATCCCCATCTCACACAAACATATTGATTAGAACATAACCAAATTCTGTTTCAAAATTATATCAATTTCAAATCCCCACACCAGAAAGACAGTGCACTAATAAAACAGCATCCAAGAAAATGTTATTCACTGTTCAATACCTTGAGGTTCTTATTTAGTTTCATTCATTTTTGCAAATTGCATACCCATCTCCAGTTGCTCAGGCTGTTTCTATGTTAAAAAATACAATAAAAATCTGTTTCAGATCCTCACATGAATAATAGTGGGTTGGTCTCCTTTCCTGATTGATTTATTAGGTTAATACACTCACTTGAAATGGCACTAGCTCAGTCACAAACACTGCCATTCAAATGCTTCCTAACTTCACAAATATTTATAATTATTCATAACTTAAGTACATTTTATAAAAACATGTTTCCAAAGTTCACCTCTGGCCTTATGCGCTTAATTTGAACAAGTTATTAGTTTTCCTGCTCCACCTGTTTTTATTAATCTTACTGCTAACATGATTATTTCACAACTATAGTGCTTAAAGACTATATCCCTGTATGACTGCATCTTGCTTTCTTATCAAGCAGCATTAGTGATTTAAATGCAAATTAATTCTTTGAACTCAATAAAACATTCACTGCTTATGCTCATAAAAAGTTTAAAGAATCCTCAACTTGCTCAAAGTAACTTTACCTTTTCCTACAGAATGCCAAGACTAGCTGCTCTGCTACGCAGTTTGGCCATATTTTATTTGAATTCAGTGATGCTCCTGGGACGTGCCTATGCTGATGTAGCTAACTACATTTCAGAGACAGTATGGTCAAACAGTGCTTGCATGTGGTGTTACATAAAATAAAATGCATCTAAATGAACCAGAGTGTCAGTTTCCTCCACCGCACTGGTGTGGTTACTGCATTTAAGAGTCTTACAGTCAGCGAATACTTTCAAGGTCTATTAGAGCAGCTCTCAGAGTACAGATTAACCACTGCTTATTGATCAATTGTGTAATGAAGTCAAATCATTAGTTGCTGTCATTCAAATGTTGCATCCTAAAAGGGGGCGGGAGGGATGGATAAGATATTTTTAAAAGCATACTATCATTCTTATTGCTTTTAAGTCACATGGATGATTCCATGTTTAAGTGTACTATTAATACAATTCATACTTATATATGTATGTTAAGTCCCTACCTGCTACAGCCCAGATTTTTTATTCTGGTTGATGGAAATAATAACAATGCTTTCTCTGAAAGAAACACCATTTTTTGCTGCTAAATGGCTGGAGTTGTAGAACTCAACAATACAAACATGGTATAAAACTGCAAAATATTTTGTAAATATGAAGTGTCTGATCGTATTTTCCCCATCTCATTAGAGAGAAGGGATAATCATACCAGAGAATAGCAGGGTTGCAGACAGGCAGAGCCCCTGTTATTGCAGATGTCAGATATAACAAAATCGCCCATCGATGTCTGTTACTGACACCCCTGTAATTACCATCACACCCAACCCTCTCTCTCTCAGCACCCACCACCCCACAACCCCCTCATTTGTTTCAATACACCCTGCAAAAGAGAAAAATATCCATGAATGTCTGTTGTAGCTACCACCGTAAATGCAATAATAATTTGCACTGCAGGGAATCATAGAACTCAAGTAATCCACATGTAATCAGAACAGAGTACAGTGTAAAGATTAGACTGGGACTAGAATAACAGATGGGCTAGAGACTATAAAAAGGCTCTCCTGACAGTTTCCTGCTCAATATATTTGTAAGTCCTCCCTAATGTGGGGCTTACCTTTAATGGGTTGTGGCTTCCTTGCCCTGTTCCATTGTTTAGAAACATAGAAACATAGACTTTGATGGCAGATAAGGACCGCTAGGCCCATCTAGTCTGCCCATTCCCCTACCTACAGGATAGGCAGCAGATCCTAGTTAACCAACAGCCTATTTCTTCCTACCCCCCCACAAGAATTGCCTTATGTCTGTCCCATGCATTCTTGAATTCTCCCACAGTTTTAGACCCCACAACCTCCTCAGGAAGGCTGTTCCATGCATCCACTACCCTCTCTGTGAAATAATACTTCCTCACATTGCCCCTGAACCGCCCTCCTTCTATCTTTAAATTGTGTCCCCTTGTTCTTGCAAGTCTCTTTTTCTGAAAAATGCTACCCTCTTGGACTTTGTTGATTCCACTGAGGTACTTAAAAGTTTCTATCATGTCCCCCTCTCCCTTCTTTCCTCAAGGGTATACATATTAAGCTCCTTTAGTCTCTCCTCATACTGGCTTCTCTTGCAGACCCTGCACCATTTTAGTTGCCCTCCTCTGGACTGCCTCTATCCTGTCTATGTCCTTGCGGAGATGGGGTCTCCAGAACTGGACACAGTACTCAGATGGGGTCTCACCAACTGTCTGTACAGAGGGATAACAACTTCCTGTTTTCTGCTGCTGATGCCTCCCTATACATCCCAGTATACCCCCAGCCCTCCCTACTGCCTTCTCACATTGCTTGCTAACCTTAAGGTCATCTGATATGATTACCCCCAGGTCCCTTTCCTTTTTGTTGTTGTTACTGCCTCCCACCATTGTGTATTCTTCCCTGGGTTCTTATTTCCCAGGTGCATTATTTTGCACTTCTTTGCATTGAATCCTAGCTGCCATACTTCGACCATTCCTCCAACCTTGCCAAGTCCTTTTACGTCCTTTCCACGCCTCCTTGTGTATCAACCCTGTTGCAGATTTTGTGTCATCTGCAAAAGGCATACTTTTCCTTCCAGTCCCTCTGCAATGTCACTGATGAAGACATTAAAAGGACTGGACCCAATACTGAACCCTGCGGGTATCCTACTAGTAACCCCTTTCTTCAGAATGGACTCCATTTACAATTACCTTCTGTGTCCTGTTGTCCAGCCAATGTTTTACCCAGGCTACCACCCTGGGTCCCACTTCAGAGCTGGTTAATTTGACTGTTAATCTTTTGTGTGGGACTGTGTCAAATGCCTTGCTAAAGTCTAGGTAGGCCATGTCCACAGCCCTCCCTGGTTTACTACTTTGGTCACCCAGTCAAAGAAATCTATTAGATTCGTCTGACATGACCTTCCCGCTGTGAACCCATGCTGCCTTGGGTCCTGTGCTCCACTGGCCTCTAGGTACTCGACTATTCGTTCCTTCAGAAGTTACTCCATCACTTTCCCTACCACAGAGGTCAAACTGACAGGTCTGTAGTTTCCTGCCTCTGTCTTGGACCCACTTTTGTGAAGGGGAATCACATCCGCCTTCCTCCAGTCCTCGGGTACCACACTATACTCCCATGATTTATTAAAAAGAGTAGCCAGTGGTTTCACTAGTTCCTCCCTTAATTCTTTTAGAATTCTGGGGTGAATTCCATCAGGACCCATTGCTTTGTCCAACTTCAGTTTTAGGAGTTCTTGCAGAACCCTTTCTTCTGTGAAAGGACTGGGATCGACCCCCCTATCAAGAGTGCTTCTCTTAATTGGATTAGGCACTTCCCCCTCCTCTTTTGTGAATACTGAGCAGAAATATTCATTCAGTATTCCTGCTTTTTCACTGTCCCCCTCTGCCCACCCACTGTTCATTCTATTCAGCCTCACTATCCCTCCCTTTGTCTTTCTACGCTCGCTGATGTAGCTATAAAAGGTTTTATCCCCCTTCTTAACCGAGTTGGCTATCTTTTCCTCAGTTTGGGCCTTTGCTATTCTGACTTCCCTCCCTGCTTCCTTCTGCCTTAACTGGTACAGCTTTCTGTCCTGCTCCTTCTGTGTTTCCTTATACTTCCGGAATGCTATCTTTTTCTTCCTGACTTTCACAGCCACCTCTTTTGAGAACCATAGTGGCTTTTTCTTTCATTTTGATTTGTTCATTTGCTTCACACATTTCTGCCTTCAGTTCCCCAAACTGCTGAATTGGGACCAGAGGACATTGTCCAGTGGCCATGGTCAGATGCGAGCTTGGTGCCTTCCCAGATTTTTGTGGCAGCTGCTGACTAATCTTCTGGTTCCTTGGCCTCGTGTAAGGGGGGGGCTGAGGTGCACTGTGTTGTTCGTTCTTCCAGGCACTATGGAGACACTCTCCCGGTCCAGAAGTAGCCTTGGAACAGACTGGGGATGTCAACTAATATGGCCGTGCATGCCACAGCTGCACATGAATGGCCCTAAGCCTTACATACAACTAAGGGAGCTGGGTCTTCTTTAAGGCTTGGGGCCATGCATGAGCTGCTATGGCATGCACAGCCATATTAGTTTACATCCCCAGTCACCATTTGGTATAAGGAAAATAAAATAGCTCACTCTGTTAAAGACTATCTAATCATTCCCCTTTAACCCGAACAAAGGGCATTAATTACCTGGATGAGATTTGAACTTAAAACATCTAAATACATGCACTTTAATAAATCAATGGCACAAAAGATGAAAACTAACACCTACTGTTCATGTAATAAGGGTTTTTTCAGAAACAATTCAACAGTTGATTGCAATTTGCCCATTATATACTAAGCTAAAGAATCAATACTTATCAAAAATTCTAACAATTTATGCAGATGCCATTTATGATCATATTTTTATTCTCCTCCATCCAAAATTTGTAGAAGATGCTGAATGATTGCAAAATTTTTGGCTTCAGTGATAAGAATAAAAAGAAAAGAAACAGACTTGGGAAGTACTCCCACTAAAGACAAATTATTCTTTCTTAATAATAGATTAAGATGGCGCTTCCTTTAACTATCTGTAGATAGACAAATAGATCCATGTCCTATTTTATAAAAAAAAAAAAATAACATTTTTTATATTTCTGTCTCTATTAGTGGAGATTTTTATCTTTTTAACATTATTGTGTACAAGTTTTTAACTATGTTGTAATAGACATGTTGTTTATTCATTGCGGTTGATCAATAAACTTGATTCATTCATTCATTCATGTATCCCCAGTCCATTCCCAGGCCACACCTGGACCAGGGAAGTGTCTCCATAGTGCCCAGAGATACAAACAACACGGCAGACTTTTTCCTTCCCTTTATATGGGGCAAAGGAACTTATAGATTTAGCGGCAGCTGCCATGAAGATTGGGGACAGCGCCAGACTCACATCCCACTATGGCCACTGGATAAAGCTCTCCAGTCCCATTTCAGCAGTTCGGAGGACCAGAGGTACAGTAGTTCACAAGACTATCCTTCCTATCTTCAACTAAGGGGACATTATGTATGCTATAGCCTCTGCTTTCTCTCTCTATCCAAGCTTGACACCCTATTCAATTCCTTCAGCAGATTCCCCACAAACTTCCCTCCATGGACCTACCACTGTGCACTTCTTTCCTCGCTGAATTTCGAACCCCTCTACCACAGGCGGCACATTTATTCATTTACTTTCATGGCAAAATTCTGGCTAAACCTTCTCCCCCATACCTCTCCTTTCCTCTCCCCATCTCCCATCCCCACTTACCCTCTAAGATCCTGGCATCCCGCTTTTTTTCCATCCCTCTCCGGTGATCATTGGAAAGCATCTCCGCTTTCTCTTACCCCCTTCCCCACCTCTGGAAACAACTGCCTGCTTCCCTCTGGGATTTCAAATCCCTCCCTGCCTTTAAATGCTATCTTACAATTATTTCTCCACCCCCCTGCCCCCATCCACCCCTTTCCTCTGCTGATCCTTGTGTTGCTCCCACCTTCTTCCCCTCCTCCCTTCCCTCCGCCCCTCAATGCACCCTCATTATAATCCCTCTCTCTCTCTCTCACTAAGTACAATCTTCCTTCTACTCCTCTAATCCAATGTCCACCTTTATACATTTATTTTGTATATAAATTGTAATTATTGTGTAAATAATTTTGTATTATGTCTTTAGCTACTCGATGCATATTAGTTCTTGGTAATAGCCTCACATTAATTTTTCCAGCTCCTGTATATCTATGTATTTTTTCATACCCCTGTATGTATGTTTTATGTTGATCTCGATCCTGGGTCACACCTGGAATAGAGCCTTGGCTCAGTGTGCCTTGCCCAGTTACCAAACTTTGAAATCAATAAATTAATTAATTTCTCCTTATCATGCCACCTTCCAATTTCATATCATGCCCTCTCGTTCTTGTACTCCTCCTATATTGAAAGATGTTGCCCCCACCACCTTGCTTATGCCTTAAACGTACAGTAGCACCTTGCTTATGCCTTTAACATACAGTACTTGAAGGTTTTTTCATATCTCCTCACTCCCTCCTCTCCTCCAGTGAGTACATATTGAGGTATTTCAATCTCTCCTCATGTGTTTTCTGGTTCAAGCCCTGTACCATCTTTGTCACCCTTCTCTGGAAAGTCTCCTCCATGTCGATGTTCTTATGAAGATGCAGCCTCCAGAACTGTACACAGTATTCTAGGTGAGGTCTCACTAGTGTTTTATGCAATGAAATTACCACCTCCCTCTTTCTGCTAGTGATACCTCTGCCTATGCACCCCAACATGCCACTGTCCCTCCCTGAAGCCTTTGTACTCTGCTTAGACACCTTTAGGTTGTCTGAAATGATAACCCCCAGATCCCTTTCTTCCTTGGTGACCATCAGCAACTCCTCCCATCCTGTAGCTCTCTCTCCAGGGTTCCTGTGTCCCAGGTGCATTATTTTGCATTTATTTGAAATGAACCACAGCTCCCACACCTCGGACCACTTTTCAAGCTTCCCCAGGTCCCTCCTCATTTTCTCCACCCAATCTGGAGTATCAACCCTGTTGCACATCTTGGTGTCATCTGCAAACAGGCAGACCTTTCCCTCCAGCCTTTCTGCTACATCACTGATGAAGACATTAAACAGGACTGGCCCAATGACTGATCCCTGAGGCACCCCACTGGTCACCCCACTCTCCCCGGACTGGATCCCATTTACCACCACCACCCTCTGCCTCTTGTCTGTTAAGAAGTTTCTAATACCAGCAGCGAACATCAGGCATTGACAAATGCTTTTTTTTTTTTTTTATGGGTGTGTGCACTTCACACGACAGTAAGCTTACCCAGTTCTCTTCTTAATCAGATCTCCATGTTTCTATTATATCTTACAACTACCTTGCTGTATGTCATACTACTAACCAAACAGGAAGTCTCCTAGCTGTATTATTTAAATTTGATATTGGAAAACTGTTTTAAGTCTATTTTTTTTCTTAATTTGTATCACTCTAAATATGTGTCGACTGATGTTTTCAGTTATAACAATCACAGCTGACATAATAGTGTATTAAGTACATACATGCTATAAATATTGGGCCTGATTCTCAAAATGTTACACCTGGTGTAAACTGACTTGTGCACCAAAAAATGGTGCAAATAGCAGTTCACGTCAGGAGATGGGACATTCGGTATTCTGCAAAGCAGCCTGCGACATGTTACACCATAAACCCCCTGTGACATGGTGCTAGAGGGTTTACAGCAGCATTTGTGGCCTATTCTGGAAGGGCAGTCCCCAAATCCCTGAGATTACAATTCTAAAACTACCCCTGGATGACATCTGCCAAAGTACAGTTACATCAGCTAATAGCTGGTGTAAGTGTACTTTGCGCCCACTGGGGGTTGCTCCACTGTGCCGCCAGCTCCGCTCCACCAGTATATGTAACCCCATCAGCCCCATCCCACGTCAGTAGATAAGCCCTGCAGGGCTATCTAATCCCCTCCTGCTCCCAGTTCCCCACAACTATCATAATGGCCACTCAGGCTATGTGCCCTGATCCCCAATAATGATTAAATAAAGCCCCTCAGGGCTATGTGACCCCTGATCCCCAATAATGATTAAATAAAGCCACTCAGGGGCTATCAGACCCCCCAAGGTCCCAGTCTCCATATGTATTAGCAATAGCCTACAGGGCTGATCATTACCCAAGCCTGACCCCTGATCCCAGTCTGTGGTATTACAGACAGTAGTAGCATGAAAATTCCCATTATTCCTGAGCAGATCTAGTATTTTACCCCATCTCCAGCCGGTGACTGGCACAGCCCACCTCTCACCACCATGCCAGCCGGCTGCTGAGCTCAGATGAGCACATACTACTGTACATAGTACTTGCTCAATGAATGAATGACAGCTCATACATTGTGCAAGTACAATTTATAGTAGTACGTGCTCAAATGGAGCTCTGTCAGTGGTTGGCAGTGGTGGTGGTGAGAGGTGGGCTGTGCAAGTCACCAGCTGGGTATGGGTGAGGGGAGTGGGGTGGCCTTGCACTACCTGGTGGGGTGGCCTTGCACTACCTGGTGGGGGGCCACTAGAGTACCAAGGATAATGGGGATTTTCATGCTACTACAGTCTGTAATACTGTAGGACTTTGGTTCAGAGATAGGGGGTCAGAGTTTGTGGGGGCATGATCAGCCCTGTGGGGCTATTACTAATACATTATGGGGATTAGGACTTGGGGGGGTATTCAATAGCCCTGAGGGGCTTTTTTTAACAGTATTAAGGGACTCAGGGATGGGGTCTGATAGCCCAGAGGGGCTTTTTTAACACAGCATTGGGGACTTGAGGAGGGGGTCTGATAGCCCTGAGGGGCTTCTTTTATTCATTATTGGGGGATTGAGGGCAGGGGTCACATAATCCTGAAGGGCTTTTCAGTTTTGGGACTGGGGCTGGCACTTGCGCCATTCCTGTGTGCATGCCGCAACCATTCAGTTACACCCTCTGTTTGGCATACCTGTGTGGTTGGAGCAAGTCACAGGACTTAGCTGCGGGGATCCTGCCCCTTACAGAATTGGGCACAGGGTCCTTGGCACAACTGCACCCCTTGCATGTCACAACTTGCAACATACATAGGGGTGCTTCTTGAATTGGGCCCAATGTATTTAACCAAATACGCAACTCAGCTGTGATATTTTAGATGTAAATTTCTGCTGCCTCTCCTAGGTCACTTCTCAGAATTGGGGGACTGTCTCCCAACTACACCATTAAGAAAGAACAAGAATAATTGTTTCACTTCTTTTTGTTGCTACTGGGACTGCCTTATTTTCCCTCTTTCAGTGTTTATTGCTGCCTGTTACTGTTTCTTGGGATTTCAACAATTGTTAGTTCCACTGCTTATTACAGCTACCCAGAACTGCAAAATGCAAACACAGAAAGGAAACCCATGTTCAAAGCACAGAAACAAAAAGAAAATACAAATAAAAAATCTAAAACTGCCCCCAACCACCATACATACATATATATCTGTCAGCAGAAACAGGCCATATGGTCTATCAAGTCTGCTCAATTGTGCAGCTAGCGCTCCTAGTTCGCAGCCGCCCCACCCTCCTCCCCCTCACTCCCCTCAGCAACTTCTCATTACTACTTACCCAGACACCCCCCATGCCCTGTCCCATAACCTTTTGAAAGTGTCCTCCATCCTACATGATACCACCTCCTCCGGTAGGGTATTACATTTCAACATCACCCTTTCCGTGAAATAATGCCTCCTCATCTCTCTCTTTTAAATCTGCCCCCTCCAGTCTTAGCCCATGTCCTCTTGTGTCCCTACCCTTCCTCAGCCTAAATAACCCATCTGTGCCAGTTTTGTTGAATCCCTTCAGATACTTGAACATTTCGATCATATCCCCTCAATCCCTCCTCTCCTCCAGGGTATACAAACTCAGGTGCCTTAATCTATCCTCGTAGGGTTTGCCTTCCATCGCCTGTATCATTTTTGTTGTCCTACGCTGCACCCCCTCCAGCAGCCTGATATCGTTCTTCAGATATGGCTGCCAGTACTGCATGCAGTAGTCCAAGTGCAGCCTAACTAAAGACTTATAGAGGGGTAGGATCACATCCTTATGTCTGGATGAGATTTTCTTTGCAATATACCCCAACACCTTATTAGCATTGGCTGCAGCCTTTCTACACTGTGCAGAATTGTTCATGCTCTCAGTCATCATCGCCCCCAAGTTATTTTCTTCCACGGTAACCCCAGTCTCACCCCACCCAACCAGTATTCTCTTCTCGGGGTCTTCGCCCTGAAGTGCATAACTTTATGCTTCTTCACATTGAAGTCCAGTTGCCACTTCACTGACCACTCATCAAGGATGTTTAGGTCCCCCTGTAGCTCTTTCCACCCCTCAACATCATCCACTACCTCTCCTATCTTGGTATCATCTGCAAACAGACTGATTCTGCTCCTAACACCATGTGAGATATCCGATATGAACGGCCCAAACAAAAACTGACCCAGCACAGAACCCTGTGGCACCTCACTTGTCACAAGCCTAGGGGTTGAGAGTACCCCGACCGTTTTTTTTTTTTTTTTTAGTTTTTGTTGACCAGGTAAGTGCACTAGACAAATCCTGCCTATTTTCAGGCACGACCCGGGGGAAGGGGATTCAGATGAATGCCAACTGACCTTGAACCAGATTAAGCTGTTGGTGGTATTTTTTGTGAATGGAGGAAATTTGGCCATTTCACCAGGGAAATTCCTCTGCTCTTTTTGAGAAGTGCCATGGGATCTTTAACATCCACCTGAACTACCACCAGAACAGGCAGATGGAACCTCGGTTTAAAATCTCATCCGAAAGACGGCACCTCAGGAGTGCAGCAACCTCCTCATGCTGCACTACAGTGTCAGTATTGGGATATTAACCCAAGTGCCTGGTGTGGGGATAGAACCCACAGCCTACTGATCTCCCAGCATCACAGGCGAGTGTGCTACCTGCTGAGCCGCTGACACTGGCTTGTTGCTTCCCCTTCAGACAGTTCATGATCCAATTAACCATCTTAACCCCCACCCCTGTGGATCTCAGTTCCCCCCCCCCAACTGCATATGTTGCACTGAATCAAAGGCCTTGCTGAAGTCCAAATACAGGAAATCCACTGCATGGCCCATATCCAGCTCTCTTGTTACTCAATCGTAGTACTTCATTAAACTGGTCTGGCAAGATTTCTCTGAGGCAAACCCATGCTGATGCTCATCCTGTAGACCATTAACCTCTAGAAAAGCCACCAATCTCTCCTTCAGGATCACTTCCATAAGTCACCCACTATGGAAGTGAGACTAACAGACCTGTAGTTTCCTGGTTCATCCTTAGGGCCATGTTTGTGAATAGGCACCACATGAGACAACCTCCAGTCCTGTGGCATGCATTTCATGTCCAGAGAGGTGTTGAACATGTCAACCAGTGGTCTGGCCAACACCTCCGCCATCTCTTTCAGCATCCTGGGATGAATGGCATCAGAATCTGGTGCCTTATCCACCCTTAGCACCCTCAGACCCTCTAGTGCTCTGCTGTCCATGATCTCCGCATCTGTCACCCCTTCACCCCCTTTACCCACCCTCCCTGTTCATGAAGGTAGTGGACCCCACACCTCCTGGATGAACACAGAGCAGAAGTATTTATTTAATGCTTCCATCTGTTCTGCTCCTTTTCACCCACCCCCTCCCTCCTTATCTGCACTATTTGGTCCCTACAGCTTTTTTCTCTCACACATCTAAAAAGTTCTCCCCTACCTTGATGCTTTGAGCCAACCATAACTCTCTGGAGACCTTGGCCTCTCTTACAAGTTTGGTTACCTCCCTGGTCCTTCTCACATACTCCTCCTTGTCCTCCCCCATTGGTCCTCTTGAATCTCTGAAATGCCTTTTTCTTTGTCCTGACCTCCTCCAATACCTTCCTGTCCAGCCAACATGGCTTCTTTTTATTTATTGAATACAATCGGAATTAATACCTGTGAGTCAGAGACTCCTTCCCAAAGGCTCCACGTCAAAGAAAACAATACAAAGCATATAGTGTACAGACATCACAGTATAAATAGCAGTGTGGGAAATATCACACCTTACGAAAGATACTGTATATGGTAAATTACAACAGGTGGATGTGTTACTGGGTAATTTCAACAATCTAAGACAATGCAGTACAGTGGCAAAATACAATAAACACAGTAACTACAGCGGCACTCTAGAAGCAGGATCAAATGGGTCCATTGTCATGGCAGTTACAGGTCGTGGGTAGGTCAGGCACAGTCACAGGTAGAGTCACGCAAGATATTGCTACAGAGGAGGGATTTGAACAGTCCTAGTGTAGGAGCCAAGAGAACTGGTATGGGTAATGAGTTCAGCCAATGGGGGGAGCGATATCTGAAAGTTCTTTGCCCCAAGGAGGTTTTACAGTGGGGAACCTGGTAGGGTGATTTCACAGCGTGACGTGTGCATCTGGTGCTGTTAGAGTAGGGAGGCAGCACCACAAGCACTGGGGGCATAAGGTCTGTCATGATTTTCTTGGCAAGGAGACAGGTCTGGTACTTTAGGTGATCATCGAAATTAAGCCAGTTTGTACTGGTATACGGTGTACAGGTGTGTGTGTAAGCCAGTCACATCCTGTGGCCAGTCTACAGGCTTTATTCAGGGAAACCCTAATTTTGTTGAGGGAGGTATTGTCAGCAGTGCCATAGAAGATAATCCCATAATCAATGAGTGACAGGATGGAGGAGGAGATGGCTAGCTGTAGGGTTTCAGGGGGGAGACAATGCTTGTAGCGGTGTAGCAGACTAATGCACACATTTACAGCCATATTAAGTCAGTGGATATGTTCATGGTAGGTTAGTCCCAAGTCTAGAGTAACCCCTAAGTATTTAAAGGTAGAAACCTGTTCCAGAGACTAATTATGGGAATTATGGATGAGCAGAAGGTGGTTACTGAACTTGTTTGGGACATGGACAAACAGCATGGACTTTGTTTTGTTATAGTTTAGAATAAGCCTATGGTCAGTAAACCAGGATTCAGCCTCATTAAATGACCCTTGGAGGGCTACTTGGAGGGTGGTAGGGTTGATGTGGGTGCTGAACAAAACTGCATCATCTGCGTATAGAAGGAGACTCCCAGAACAGGCCTTGGGCGGGGAGTTAAGGAATAGAGTGAAATGTAGGGGGCCAAGGATTGACCCTTGGGGGACCCCACATGTAACTGTGAGGGGCGATGATGAGGTATGCCCTAATCTGACTCTCTGGGTTCTGTCAGACAGGTAGTTTGAGAACCAAGTGGTGGTATCCTGTGAGAAACCTATTTGGGTTAGTGAGGTTAGAAGAAGTGAGTGGTGGATGGTGTCAAATGCTTTGGAAAGATCTATGTAGACAGCACCAGCAATCTGGTCTGCATCCAGGGTCACATGGATAGTGTTGGTATATTCCAAAAGCGTGGTTGCGGTGCTATGTTTTTTTAGGAAACCATGTTGTTCAGGGCAGAGGAGATTGTGTTGAGCAGGGCAGTCTGTGACTTGGATAGCGACTATCTTTTCAAGAACCTTGGAGAGAGGGGTAGAATTGAGATGAGTCGATAATTACTAGGCAGGGTTCGGTCACCACTCTTCAGGAGCAGAGTGATGAGGGCAGTTTTCCACATGTAGGGGAATTGACCTAGGGCAATGGAGTGGTTTAGCAGGGCAGTGAGGGGGTAGAGTACTTCAGGGAGAGTGAGCCTTAGTATTTTAAGATCGAGATTGTTACTGCTAAACTGGAATTTGCTGAGTGCCTTTAGCAGGAGAGAGGCAGCATCACACTGGGAGATGACCTTGAAGCGGAAATGGAGTACTTGGGTAGGTGTCGATGTTATGGTGGGGTTGGGTGCAAAAAAGTTGGCAGGGAGCACGCCGCTGAGGTCTGAGAATGAAAAGTTCAGTGCATTTGCTATTGTGTCGGTCCATGGATATACCACCATTTACCAGTATCTGGGAGGGGGGGCATTAGAGATTTTGCCACTAAGATCTTTGAGGGAGTCCCAGAAATTGCGCCCCTTCCCCCAGGAGGCAGTGAGGGCTGCTCTGTAGTATTCTGCTTTTGCCTGTTGGACCTACCAGGTGCAACGGTTCCTGGCCTCATGGTAAAGTTGCCTATCAGCAGGCCTCCCAGCCTCCAAGGCTATGTGTCAGAGATTGTCTCGTTGGCCCATGAGGTCCAGAAGAGACTGGGACATCCACGGGGTGTCAGCTCCTTTAATGACTCATTTGCAGAAGGGTGCAAAAAGGTCATAGGCGGAATTGAAGGAATTGACAAAGTACTCCAGGACAGCGTCAATATCAGGTGAGGCAGCAATGGGAGACCAATCCCAGCTGATGAGCTGGTATTTCAAGGACTGTAAGTTGCCTGGCCTGAGTTTTTTCTGAAAGCTAACTTTAGGAGGGGCTTTTGTAGCCAAGTCAGACCAGCGCCCGAGTACTGGGGAGTGGTCACTCAGTGCATCAGTTAGTACAGAGACCTGGGTGAATTTGTGAGGGCTATTAGTAAGAATTAGGTCAATTAGGGTCGAGGTACTTGTTCTCAGGTTGTGTCAGGTGGTAGTGGACACAACTTGAGATAGACTGAGGGCAGCTGCAGCATCCCTATATGGAGTGGCAGTGTCTGCTAACCAATTTATATTAAAATCACCCAGAGCAATAATTTCTGCCTTATCTGGGTGTTGCTGGAGGTGGGCGAGAACTGACTGGAATGCACTTTTTTGATTCCTGGGCAGGATGTAGATAGAGGAGATGAAGAGAGGTGCCCTGGAAGGAGCAACATTAACTTGGAGGGAGAGGACTTGGGCACCATGGTCAAGAGCTGGGGACGGTAGAATGAGACCTTAGAGGGTGTCACAGAGGTAAATTGCACAACCTCCCCCCTTTTTTGGCTAGTCTGTCAGCCTGAAATATTGTGTACCCTGGCAGAGCTACTAGCGGAGTCAGGAGTGCAGCCATTTAGCCAGGTTTCTACCACCGAGATAATGTCTGGCCGTTGTTGAGCAATCCACCCTTGTAGATTATCAAATTTCTTTAGCAAACTGCAGATGTTGATGGAGGCTATACAGAGTTCCCTGGGTGCAGTCTGATTAGTTGGTGGCAAGGGGGTAGGACCAGGGTTAGGGTGGATATTTCCAGAGATCAGGAGGAGTAGCATTAATACCTGTAGGGAGGCGCGCCTCAGATTTATTAATGCCCTGGAGCGTGTTCGGGTAGCATAAACAGGAAGCAGCACACAGACAGGGGTGGGCATATCCATTAGGAAGGGAGAGGCAAAACAAGGCAGTGACCAGTGGGAGGTAAGGCCTAGAATACAGTGGCTGGAGATGGGTGGGGGGATCCTGGGAGTCTTGTAGGTTGAGGTGGAGGAGGGTGTGTGTGTCCAGGGCAGGAGAGTCAGGACACCTGAAACAGACTCTGGGGTACAAAGGCAGAGCCCTGGTAAGTTGTAGCTTTGGGGAGTAACACCATGATAATGGTATATAGTAAGAGAAGGGCTAGGGGGCAATAGATAATGTTGGTGATGGAGAGAGTGGTCATGGTAAGGCTTAGTAAAGCAGGATCGTGGGGGGGTGAACGAGGATAGAGGAGATGAAGCAAAGGATATTTGCGTACTGATCCAGTGGTACAGTGGAAGGGTCACAGACTTTGGTGCTAAAGGCACAGGGTTCAAGTCTGACATGGGGAACCCTGGCTATGTAAACAGCAATTTGGAATTTTAGTAGACTATGGAGTCAGAGGCTTTAAGAGTTTAAAAACTGAGAATAAATTTGACTAAGTTGTTGGCTTAGTGGCAGCTGCTGATTCTGGTGTC
The DNA here is from genome assembly GCA_016271365.2 of Neoceratodus forsteri. Lineage (NCBI taxonomy): Eukaryota > Metazoa > Chordata > Ceratodontiformes > Ceratodontidae > Neoceratodus > Neoceratodus forsteri. The sequence goes on from CM057451.1 coordinate 755,711,252, forward strand.
AGGGGTGCAGGGATTGAGTCCTGTGATGGGAGATAAGTACCCCCCCCCCCAAGTATGGAGACAAAAAGGCTTAAAAGCTTTAAAACAGAGGGAGAAAACAACCTAACTTGTTGGCTTAGTGGTAGGGTTGCTGACTTTGGAACCAAAGGTTTCAGACCTGCAGAGGACAGTAGCAAACTATGGGAAGAAGGGAGTATAGTGGGGGGGAGGAATAGAGATTAGGAGACAAACTAGAGTGGTGAGAGGAAGGCAGACAATAGGGACTAGGAGGGCACTGCAGTTCTTAGCTGTGCTCTTATTGCTCAGTTCTGGTGCAAGCCTTAGTAGCTTCCTTCAGACCAGGTTTGATGATATACCACTTCTGTTGTGCATCCATCTCAGGACTTATCCCCTCTAGGTACTCTATCCCTTATCTTCCCAAAGTCTGCCTGACTGAAATCCACCACCCTTGGGATTGATCCTACAGACTCCCTACTCATGCTAAGCATAAACCACACTGATTGGTAGTCACTCCCAGCTAATGGGTCCTCCAATCTAAGTTCCCTTACTGCCTCCCCGTTCAAAAGTACCAGGTCTAGTGTATTATATAGCCATGTTGGCATGCTAACCAGTTGCTCCAGAAGAATATCTTGAAATGCATCCAATAATACCTGCTCCCTGGCACTAAAGGTGGCTGGGGTACTCCAATCCACCCCAGGTAGATTGAAGTCCCCCACTATCACCACAGTTCCCTTCTTACATACCTGCTGAATTTGTTCAGCCAACTCCCGATCCAAGTCCTCAGACTGAGCTGGTGGGCTATACACCACCCCTAGCATCATCTTTCTACCTCTTGAATCCAGGAACTGCATCCATATCATCTCCATCCTGCCCGCCTCCCTTTCATTTCTAGTGCATCTATTCCCATCCCTTACATAAACTGCCACCCCATGAAAAAGAAAACATGCAAACAAAAGGAAAATATAAAATAAAAAAAATTAAAAAATGCAAAAATAAAAAGACCCAAATTAGAAGGTGAATACAAAAGCAGAACTGAAACCGAATCACCAAAACAAAGTGAAAATACAAAAATAAAAACAAAGCACGAAACAAAATGGAAATGTAGAATAATATGATGACTTTTCAGGGGCTTAATGGGTGATGTCATGATTATGTCTACATTATCATTTTGGTGGCGCAGTCAGACCATGAGCGGCCATATAGCCACCGGACAAATAGTGGGTGGCCATATAGCTGCCAGACAAATAGTCGTGGTCATAACAGAGCGGAGAAATGGTAGCAGGGACTTTAACACTATATTGCCCAGTCAGACATTTTCTTTCTGTTGCTAGCATAATACTGAAGAAGCAGAAGCAGCTAGAATGGTTTAACATTTGTCATGACAGGATGTACAGTATAAAGAAATAGATCTGTTTGGGTGATACTGTATATATCCCTCTCCCACTGAACTATTGTAAAATAGAGAGCAGGGTATGGCATGAGGTGCTCCCATTTTATTGTAAGTGCTACTATCATCAGCAGGTCAGTTAATGGTGTGAAGGGGAAGGAAGTCATCTGAACTGATATGTGTGATTAGCCTTTGCTGCTCAGGGAGGGGCCTGTCAGGTACCCTGTGCAGTGGAATAGATAAGGAATCCTTACAAATTAGTGCTTGTTTGCACAGCATACATCTTCATCACCACGTACTGCATGAAGTGGGAGAGACAGGCCAGGTAAACCTAGGACCATACCTCTCAACCTCCTGATTCCAAAATCAGGGACAAAGCTTTAAAAAACCAGGTACAAATGACCGAAATCTGGCACACATCTTGAAAAATTTTAATATTAAATCCAAAGCTTGATTCAGCAAAAGGCTTAATATGAAAAGCATTTTCTGAAGAATTAGACTATAATATTAATAGCTGGCATGATTTTATGCTTGTAATCCCTACTTTTATGGCTGGAGCTGGATTAGAGTTTAAACAGATTGATATTAATACCACGTGACATCCACTACAATTGGAACGAAAAAGCTTTAAAGTACCAAAAGGAGATATTTTTATTCTCAAAGGATAATTAAGCCCTGGAACGTTCTACCATCTTCAGTGGTTATCTATAATAACAAATAGACATTTAAAGATCACTTAGATAAACTCATCCTATCCAACAATATTTTCCATTTTTATGGGTAAAAGACAGGAGCTAACCATGGGCATTCATGCTCGCTTGCTCCTCTACCTTTCCTTAATTATCCTTAGTTATTTTCAGTGACAGAAATGTGAACTTTCAGAGAAACCCAGGTAATTTATGAGGTAAATAAGGGACATTCTTGAAAATCAGGGACACTTAAGAGGTATGCCAAGAACCTCTTCCAACCTAAAATTACGATGCTTTTCCCATTCCATTACTCCAGTGCTGGTGACACTGAATGTGCACTGAACGAGGCCCTTCATATCTGAAGAAAGCACCGAGGGAGAACCTTGTAATGCCTTAGTGCTACTGTGAGGCTGGAGCTAGGATATGTGGCTGCCAGTGGATATATCTTTATGGCATGTAGGGAGAGTACTGAATGACATTATTCAGTGACTACAGTAGGTGTCATGTTTCCAGCCTTTACGTATGCATATTCTTGCTGCAGTGATGCTGTTCTGAGACAGGGATGCAATGAGGTACTGAGTGTAACCCCCAGTAATTGGGGCTGGCACTATAGCCTTGAGGTTAGAGTAATGAGTTGTGAATGAGCTTGATGCATCTAACAGACCTGGGTTTGATTCCTACATCTCCTATTATATACTGTGTGACTCTAAGCAAGTCACTTAACCTCTCCAGTGCTCCCAGGTTATTCCTGAAAATGAGCAATGTGCCTAGTGGGCCTCACCTGGTTACCAAAGAATAAAAAATAAACAAAACTGGAGCCACAAGACATGAAATTAAAAACTGCTAATAATGGCCCCTCACACCCAACCACTCAAAATACTCTTTCCCAACTCATATTTCTGCCCCAACATATAAATATAGTGCGTATCTCCACAACATCCGCAAAAGGTACTAAATGGCTCATCACCTCCACCCCATGGTGGACACAAAGGTTAGCAGGCTAGGGAACCTTGCTGGTCCCTTGAAGTTAGCTGCCCCATTTCTTAAATCTATGATCAGGACATTTATTCCCATTAGCTTCAATGGGCTGGCAACAAGGGTGGTTTTAATATGACCTCCTTTATGGCTGAAAAACAGCGGTTTTGTAGGAGCACAGCTGGATCATGCCATGTTCATGCAGGGCTTGGGATCTCCTTCCCACCCCCTTTGTTATCATGGTTAAATATGGCCCATAAGGTCTATGGTTCAAGAAAGTCATGTGAATAGCACCAATAATGAGCAAGCCCCTGACTTCTGACTAAGCGAGTAGAAGTGCTTCTACTGCCAATGTCCATGCTGCCCTGATGGTCAGCCAGTGAAAGTTTACGTGTGCAGAAACAGAAAACAGGAAGTTATTATCCCTCTGTACAGACAGCTGGTCAGATCCCATCTGGAGTACTGCGTGCAGTTCTGGAGACCCAGTCTTCGCAAAAACATAGACAGGATGGAAGCTGTCCAGAGGAGGGCAACTAAAATGGTGCAGGGTCTGCACCGGAAGACATATGAAGAGAGACTAAAGGAGCTTAATATGTATAGCCTCGAGGAAAGGAGGGAGAGGGGGGGGACATGATAGAAACTTTCAAGTACCTCAAGGGAATCAACAAAGTCCAAGAGGGTAGCATCTTTCAAAAAAAGAGGTGTGCAAGAACAAGGGGGCACAATTTGAAGATAGAGGGGGCGGCTCAGAGGTAATTTAAGGAAGTATTTTTTCACAGAGAGGGTTGTGGATGCATGGAACGGCCTTCTGGAGGAGGTCGTGGAGTCAAAAATAGTGGTGGAATTCAAGCATGCATGGGACAGTCATAAGGCAATTCTAGGGGGTGGGGGTAAGAAGAAGTAGGCTGCTGGTTAACTAGGATCTGCAGCTTATCCAGTAGGCAGGGAAATGGGCAGACTGGGTGGGCCAAGCGGTCCTTATCTGCCGTCAAATTCTGACTGAGTTACAGATGATGATGTACTCTAGTTCTCACTCTGACAGCCTGATGTGAAAATCTTGGGTGGATTGAATTCAGAGCAGCACACTAGGTAACACAACACACTAGTACCTGTGTGCCACACCACCAGTGGGGTGGCATCTCTTTTTTAAATGTAAAGTCATTCTGTATATTATCTGATGAACTGACATGGCTTCCATAGCAGCATTGTCATCACAGGCTGGCTTAGATAACTAATCTCCCCAGTTTTTGTGGTGTCCACAAAAATGGGAAAATGCCTTTTTATATGCAATCATGATTCATGACTAAGATTTAAAATGCCATAATCCTCTGTCACTTTACATGTAGAATGAGAAGCAGGTCTTTTAAGAAGTTTCAGTGTGCCAGTGAAATAAATGCAATACAAATCTCAATAAAAGTGCTCCTTAATGAAACTATATAAAAGAACTATGCTCTGTCCTTGAGCTACCTCTCTGTTAATTTCTTTCTCTGAGATTTTTTTTAAATACTTTTATGAAGACATTTTATAGTGTTGCGTTACTGGAAGGGCCTTTTTTCCCCTGAATGACATTTACAGCTCTCCTGCTGTAATCAAAAACAGCTTTTGCTGGCTCAGGAGGACAGGCAGTTAAAAATAAAAGAAGATAAGAACAGTTTTAATGAGACTGTTTACTGTGGTGGGGGTGGGGGGTGCTAAAATGTCATGCCCCATCAAGAGATACTGCAGCGACGTATAAAAAGAGACGGTATATTGTTTATAAACACAAATCATAGTTCCCCAAAGTCAATGGTAGTTTAAGACTTTGGCTGTAGAAAGGTATAAAAGTAACTGTAATTTTTTGTTTTTTTGATTGTTACTTGGTTTCTGCTTAAAAAGTACATGGTACACATATAATCAGTAGGAAAAGAAAGAGGATGATCTTCAAAACTGGTTGGACAAAACTGGGAGGAATGAAATTATCATGTACAATACTTTTGTTAATTATTACTAATGGTATAATGTACTTTATTCCAATGGAAACATTATGTAGTACAGGGATTTAATCTGACTTCCTCCCCCTCAAGTCAAGATGAGATCTGAACTTTTACATTAAGTTGACAGCAAAGCTGGGGGCAGACTACAGAATGGAAAAGGACACTCCAAATAGGAGATTTACCCTCTCATCTTTATACTTTCGTGGAGGTATTAATGTGATGTATTAGATATGTATGAAATCTGGTACTTGTATGTTGTATTCTGCACAGCTGAATAAAGCTGAGTTTTAAGACGATATACTGCAATTGTGTTAGCACTATAGGTCTGTGTTCATTTGGGCATTTACAGTATATGTTAAAGGTTGGAGGTATGATCCCTTAGCTTTCTCTTCACTCATACAGTACAACTGAATATGTTCTCAGCTGAGTTTTACAGCCTTATTTGTATATGGGAGTCAGATGGTTGCTGAGACGTGCATTGTTTTAATCTGAAAATAATACCAGAACAGGAATCTATACACAAATAGTAGGTATAAATAATCTGCTGTGATGCAACAGCTAGTTACAGTACCTCTAACAGCTGTCCTTTTATACTGGGATTGCATTTTTTCTCCCCCTCCAACTTTAATTTCTCATTATCTGTTTAGTTTACCTGCCTGGTCATTTGTAAGCTTGTGTCCTGCACTATGCACTTTTTCACCTAATAATGCAGCTTGTCTTTGATTATTAGTGGTTTGTGTTACTGCTGTATGTTGTATATGACTATTTTGCTCCAGTGTAATGCCTCCTCTGTTTTATCCTTTTATTATTGATTGCTGTACTTCTACTTTATTGTACATTTTGCATTCACACCCCTCTTCTATATTTCTTTTTTTTTGCTTATCTCTTCCCCAAGATGCACCTAGAAATAAATTAGTATCTGCTCAATACAGGTAGATTGTGCCCATAACAACTGCCCCAGGATTGGTTTACCAGCCAAACTGATCTGGGATCAGTTTGTGTCAGAAACTTATCTACTCACACAAGCATGCAGAACAGTAGCCAGAAGAACACAAAGATTAGAACACATGGCTATGAGCATAGAATCATAGAAACTTGGTAGAAAAGGACCCACCTAGTCTGCCCCTAACCCCGCCCCTTACTCATCCTTCCCTCCTCTGGAAACCAGCAATTATTGCTTAGTTGGAATCTCAGCAGACATGAACATTTCAAAAGTCTCAATATTCTTCAAATGTTACTGTCCATGGTAGTGCGGTGTTAGAAGAGTAAATCTACATTAACAGAAGTTTAGTACAAGAAAGAATAATTCTTAGAGTAACGTATTAGCAGAGAAACTGATTCCAGGTCAGTTCAGCTAGCAAACGCAGCCTGGAAAGGCTCTTGTGGGCGCAATCTATCTTGGGTGCATCATCTCAGTGCATCCTCCTGGCCAGTGTTTGTACAGTAATTAAATAAATAATAGTGACTTTCAGTGGGCAATGGATATAAATGAGGACTTTTGGATACAATGACAATACTACCCCTGTGACTGAACATTATTCCTTGGAGCAAATGTGCATCCACCCAAGGGAATTTACAGCTTAGTATAGTGCACTCCTCTTGTATTTCAACAGCTCCTGACATAACGGGCACAAACTTTGGATACACATCATCTGTACACACATTTATGCTCATATTTCACTTACTGTATGCATTGTATTTGGCTTCCAGTATATTAGCTGTGTACATTAGCATGTAAAAAGGATCACTGTCCATCACAAATAATTGGTTCTGGTTACATGTCTACAACAAGGGCTCTTTTCATAATTATGAATATGGGTGAAATGATCAGGGCTGGTGGGGGAGGGACGTGGCACACTGTCGGAAACGGGTCAACTTTCCCAGAGGAGACTTTAGCACTTAGACCAGCCCCAGCTGTCTAAGGGTACTTAGAATTTCTCCTTCGGGACAGTTTTGAGATTCTACTTTGGGATGGGCAGCTTGCATCTGCCACATGCCCCCTAGCACCATGTCACAGCCCATTTTTGGGTGCACGGACGGCACAAGCCCTGTTTGTGGGAGGCAGGCTGTGGTTGATGCAGACTACCATTTAGAATCACTCCCAGTGTATCATTTGGTGTAAGGGGCACTTTACACCATTGTTTGTGGTGCAAGCCTCTTGTGCTGCACTGGGGCTTTGAGAATAGAGCCCATATTGTTTAACATATGATACTTTTATAAAAAGACACTGTTTTGATTCACAAACAGTGTGTTCCCATAAGTGTAGGAATCAGGATTTGTTTTGCTACTAACATTTGTGATTTGTATATGGAGAGGAGCAGAGGGCCACTGGAGAAGGTTGCAAGAAAAACAGAAACCAACGGAAGAGATCTTGGATATATTAACACCCATAAAGAGGCACCTTAGATAAAGAATATAACAGTATAGTCTATGAAGAGGAACACAAAGAAACAAGACAGAAACTGAATCTGTACTTCATATACCCCAAAAAAAGCACACAGAATAAGGAACAAATTGTGAGAACCAGAAACACTGATCACCATGGAGGAACTAGATAAAATAAGAATTGCAGAGATATGGCTGGATGAGAATAACCTGTGGGGACAGGAGATAGCCAGCTACACACTACATCGAAAGGACAAACTGTGTAAAACAAGGGAAGTAGCAGTGGTGTAATAGTTTTTGTCAAAGTTCAATTGCAATAAAATTTTCTTCAATAGCCATATTGCCCAATTGGTGATATGTCCTTGCTTACTTGTCCATCTCTGTTTTCTGTACTATTTTGCTGTGACTGGCTGGTTTTAGTTATACCAGGCCTTGGTGTTGTTAGTAAACAGAGTGAAGTCTATATAATACCCAGATTTAATGTTTTAGATGACAGACTTCAGTGGAGCAAATATGTTATTTTCCAGAGTATACACATGCCAAGATTGTTTTCCGGGGGGTCTTGCATCTAATTTAATTGAACAGGTACCATTCAGAGGGACCCCAGACCTGCACAGTTTGTCAGCTATGTCAGTATTCCCTTGACATAGAATGACATTCACATCTGTGGGCACCCTGTATAATGCCCCAGTCACACTGGCCAGTAATCATTTTCCTCTGGGCTCTGAAAGATCCATACCTCAAACTTTTTTTAATAAACTACTCCCTATCATGCAGGGGCAGTTGTTCCTAGGTGGGGATTTCAATACCATCCTAAACATGAGGCTTGATGCTTCTGCTCCCGTAGGCTATTCCCCCCTTCAAAAATATCTTAAGACCATATTGGCTCATTTGAGGTTTATTAATACCTGGTGCAATACATTTCCTTCTGGGAAGGCACACATGCACTCTGCCCCATGGACTAATGCCTCAGCCCAGGCAGCTTGTATCCTCATGATGGCTGAGCATTTGGATTCCATACAGGGTGTCTCCCACAGGGGAATTCTATTATTGCACCATGCTCCAGTCTATGCGACTTTCCACTTGGGGAGCCAGTGAGTTACATGACCTAGAGGTTCAATCTCACATTGTTAAAGGACCAAGAATTACTATCCCTTATAGAAGACTTCATTTCCAGGGGTCTGCAAGAAAATTCAGACCCCATTGTTACTCCAGTAATCATTCGGGACACCCTCAAAGTGGTGATCCAAGGGAAGCTGACAACTTAATCCTCAAGGAGCAGAAACGGTGAGATAGCAGACTCCTAGAGCTTCAACAGACCTTGCGAATCCCACAATCCATCCTGCTGCAGGGAGACTCATCTGTGACCCCCCAGATTGCAAAAAGGAAGCAGGAAATAGAACAGATAATGTAAACCAGGGTATAGGAAGCTTTGCACTACCTTAGACACTCCTTTTATGAAGGGGGAGTGTGCTGAGCTTGCAATTTAGCCAGGAGATGCTGGGTGCAGCAGGTGCAAGCTTATAGCTTGCAACTCTGTGATCCTGCCTCCAAAAGTTTTACTAGGCAGACTAACAACATTAGGGAGGGTTTCCTGGTTTTATCAGAATTTAAATATGGAGGTGTCCAAAGTGGAAGTGCAGAACTTTGTGCAGTCTCTTTCACTTCCAAAGCTGGATGGGGAAGCTGCTCAGCACCTGCTCTCACCCATTGCAGCTGAGGAGATCCAAGTGGTACCATGGGATTCCAAGACAGGTAAATGCCTGGGGGCAGTTGGCTATCCAGCTGAGTTTAATAAATGCTTTCACATGTACTTAATCCCCCCATGTTATCTGCTTTCTGGGCCATATAAACAGATAAGGTTCCCCCACCATTGTGCCAATTCACTACTATTTCTGGTGTACCAAGCTAAATAAAGACACCCAGTTTGCAGTCCCATATAGGCCCATATCAATTTTAAACCATGACTCAAAGCCTTAATGGCTATCTGGGCTCAGAGACTTGAGGCCTCATTCACATACTGTATGGATCAGGTGGATTTTATAAGAAACAAGCAAGACCACAGCAGTGTTTGGTGCAGCCTGCATCCCAGGATTTAAGACTCTCCCTCTTTGCAGATGACATCCTGCTTACATTGACCACCCCAGAGGAATACCTTCTAGTGGTCTGGGAGGTGCTGACTTCTTTGGGCTATCTTGCTGGGTACAAATTAAATTCCCCGCAAATTAAGTTTTATTATATGATTATGCACCTTCAGCTGTACTGAAGGCAGGTTTTTCCTATCAGTGACATAAAGTCAAATTCAAATATCTAGGGGTAAATCTTAAACCAAATGGCTAATCTAGAATTACTCAATTGCAAGCCTCTATCCCAACAGATAATGGAGGACCAGTACTGCTGGACCCAGTTACACCTGGGGTTCCTAACTGCCTGGAGGTTATTTGACAAAATATATTTCCACGTGTACTTTACTACCTCCAAACCTATGCCAGCAGGCATGTACTTTAAATGCCTGCTGTTTTTGACAGAAGAGAACATTAGTTTCAGAGCAAGACAGCAGTCTAGAACTATAGATTTTTTTACTGATAAATCACTTCTATCTCAGCAGGAGTTAGTACCTGTTTGGATTAAGCAAACAGATACTCTATTAGAAGAAGGGGGTCTCATTTAAGTAAAAAAAAAAGAAGAAAGTCACTGTGTGTTTCTCTGAGGAAGGGGGCTGTATCAGCTTAATTTACTGAGCCAGAGCAGAGGGTGAATCTAATTAGGGGTGTGGCTTAGCATCTTAGAAGTACAAAAGCATCTGTCTCCAATTACACCTTCCTGCTGTTTTTGACAGAAGAGAACATTAGTTTCAGAGCAAGACAGCAGTCTAGAACTACAGATTTTTTACTGATAAATCACTTCTATCTCAGCAAGAGTTAGTACCTGTTTGGATTAAGCAAACATATACTCTATTAGAAGAATGGAGTCTCATTTAAGTAAAAAAAGGAGAAAGTCACTGTATGTTTCTCTGAGGAAGGGAGCTGTATCAGCTTAATTTACTGAGTCAGAGCAGAAGGTGAATCTAATTGGGGGTGTAGCTTAGCAGCGTAGGAGTACAAAAGCAGCTGTCTCCAATTACAGCTTCCTGCTGTTTTTGACAGAAGAGAATTTTAGTTTCAGAGCAAGACAGCAGTCTAGAACTACATATTTTGTACTAATTGCTCTCTTTCTCACCCCTCCACCCTCCCACCCAAAGCCAGTTCCAATTTTATAGCCACTGTATTTGACTGACAACAGGAACTTCCAGTTTGGCAGTAGGAAGGGATGGATCACTGAGACACATTAGTTTCAGCAACCTTAAAGGAACCTAAAAAAATAGCTCTTTATCCCCCCTGGCTGCTGGAGGTCTGAATCCAAGCACGGAAGAAGGAGACTACTGAAGACTACAGGAAGTTCCTGTCCCAGAACTGGAAGGGTGAGAGTTGAATGGGCACATAGGCAGTAGGAAAGTAAGTGTAAAAATACACAGAGGGAGGAGACAGTAAGCATACAAAGCAACAGGAGAGGAGACACAACATAAGTCAAGATGGGAGTGGTGCAGTGCAATGGCTGTGAGACAGCAGTGTTCCGGAAGACATTCTGGAGGCTGCAATGCTGCCCTGTTTGCAGGCACCTCTCTGGTCTGAGGGAGGAGGTTGCCCATCTCCAGGCTGACCTGGCTAGGATTCATGAAACCTCTTCCCCCACCCAGGGACCACTAGGGCCACAACCATTACCTCAGAGGTTGCCAAGAAAGAGGAGCAGTTGGACCAAGGTGGGCTCAGGGAGGGAGAGGGTGGTGGAACAGAGGTGCATCCCTCCAGTTGTACCTCTCCACAATTCATATGCTGTTGTAGCAAAGAGAGGCATCTGCAGTGGAGACCAAGGAGGATTCTGGGAACCTCCACAAAGGAGACCCACAGGAGGGTGGCACAAGACCCTACAGGGGAAGGAAACAATTCCTGGTGGGGGACTCAATTAATAGGGGGGTAGAAGTGAGGGATGAAGTGAATAGGGAGGTAAGGTGCCTGCCTGGCACCATGGCTCAGAGGGACAGGAAGCAAAACCTCAGGATCATAGGAGCAGCTGCATGAGGGAGGGAGGAGGGGTGGATGTCATTGTCCACCTAGCGACAAATGACCTGGCTGTGAATGGGATCAGAGTGGTGCAGGAGGAGTTTGTGGAGTTGGGGAGGGGCCTTAGACAAGTAGCATGTACTGTAACCTTCTCGGCAGTGCTGCCTGTCTATGGCAAGGATGATGCTAGGGTATTCCGCACCATGGGATTCAATGAATGGTTGAAAAACTGGTGTGGAGCTCAGGGTTTTGGCTTCATTGGAGACTGGGAAGCCACCTGGAGGGATGCAGGCTTATACTGGTGTGATGGTCTGCATCTGTCCAGTGGGGGAACCAGGATCCTAGGTGACAGGTTTAAATGCTTCATTGGCAAGAATTTAAACTAGCCAAGGGAGGAGGCACTGAAAAGGAGCAGGGAAATCTCATCCTCCCCTCACAAAACATAGTAGTTAGAGAGGTAAACACCAAGGTGGAGAAGTCAGCAGGGAACAGGACAAGGATAAATGCAGAAAAAGGTGGTAAGGACAGGGATGGGGCTAAAAGGTGTAAGGCCATAAAAAATAAATGGAAGGTGTTGAGTATCAATGCCCGCAGTCTGTGCAACAAGCTCCCTGAACTAGTGGCCTTGATGGAAGAGGGATGCTTGGTTATTGTGACAGTCAATGAAACATGGTACACAGAGAACCATGACTGGGATGTCAACATACCAGGATACACAGTCTACAGGAGGGACAGGGTGGGTAAAGGAGGAAGAGGAGTAGCTCTGTATATAAGGGAAGGGATTAAAGCAACAGAACCAAAGAGTAAACAGGAAGTTGATGAGTCACTATGAGTCACCCTGGAGACAGGAAATGGCACCACAATCTGCATGGGGTTGTGTACAGACCCCCATCTCAGGGGGAGGAAATGGACAAGGAAATGATATATGGCATCCTTAAAATGGCTGAAAAGGGGAGATATTGTTGATGGGGGACCTGAATATGCCAGATGTTAACTGGAGTACCTTTGCTGCAGGCACATCCAAGAGCAAGTTCATTCTTGATGCCCTATAAGAGGCATGCCTCAGACAGCTAGTGTTGGAGCCCACTCAGGAGGGAGCAATCTTAGACCTGGTACTCTCAAATGAGGAAGGAGAAAGGATCTCAGATTTAGAAGTGAGTAGCCATCTGGGAACAAGTGACCACCGAACAGTGTGGTTCACAATAAACACAGCCATAGAGACAAGCCATACAAGAACAAGAGTATTGGACTTTAGGAAGGCTGACTTTGGGAAAATGAAAGAATGCCTCAGAAAAGCACTAGCAAATGGGCAAGAAGGTGTGGTGGAGGAACAATGGGGAATAATCAAAATAGCCATCACAGAGGCAACAAGCCTTTGTGTGAATCAAATCAACAAAACAAAATGAAGGAAAGAAACACTATGGTTCTCAAAAGAGGTGGCAGGGATGGTTAAGGAGAAAAGGATAGCATTCAGGAAATATTAGGAAACACAGAAGAAGCAGGACAGAGAACTTTATCAGTTAAAGCAGAAGGAGGCAGGGAAGGCAGTCAGAATAGCAAAGGCACAAACTGAGGAAAAGATAGCCAACTCGGTTAAGAAGGGGGATAAAACCTTTTATAGGTACATTAGGAAGGAAAGAAAGACCAAGGGAGGGATGCAGAGACTCAATAAATGGGAAGGAATGTGGGCAGAGGGTGACAGTGAAAAAGCAGGGATACTGAACGAATATTTCTGCTCAGTATTCACAATGGATGAGGAGGTGGAGGTACCTAAACCAAACAAGGGAGAAACTGAATAGGGGGGTCCATACCAGTCCATTCACAGAAGAAAGGGTTTTGAAAGAACTCTTGAAACTGAGGGTGGACAAAGCAATGGGGTCTGATGGGATTCACCCAAGAATCCTCAAAGAACTAAGGGTAGAACTAGTAATACCGCTGACTACTGTCTTTAACAAATTGTGGAAGGATGGAGCGGTACCTGAGGACTGGAGGAGGGCAAATGTGATTCCACTTCACAAAAGTTGGAGCAGGGCAGAGGCAGGAAACTACAGGCCAGTTAGTTTGACTTCAGTGGTAGGGAAAATGATGGAATCACTTCTGAAGGAAAGAATTGTTGGGTACCTAGAGGCCAGTGGGGCACAGGACCCAAAGCAGCACGGTTTCACAGCAGGAAGGTCATGTCAGATGAACCTAATAGATTTCTTTGACTGGGTGACCAAAGTAGTAGACCAGGGAGGGGCTGTGGATATGGCCTATCTAGATTTTAGCAAGGTATTTGACACAGTCTCATACAAAAGATTAATACAAAAAGTTAGCCAGCCTTGGAGTGGGTCCCAAGGTGGTAGCCTGGATAAAAAAATGGCAGGACAACAGGACGCAAAATGTAATAGTAAACAAAGTCCACATTAAAGAAAGGAGGGTAACTAGTGAGGTACAGCAGGGTTCAGTACTGGGAACGGTCCTCTTTAATGTCTTTATAAGTGACATTGGAGAGCACCTGGAAGGAAAGGTATGTCTCTTTGCAGATGACACAAAGATCTGCAACAGGGTTAATATACAAGGTGGGGTGGAAAGAGTGAAAAGGGACTTGGTAAGTTTGGAGGAATGGTCAAATATGTGGCAGCTCAGATTCAGTGCGAAGAAGTGCAAGGTAATGCATCTGGGAAACAAAAACCCAGGGGAAGAGTGCACAATGGGGGCGAGTTAATAACAACAAATAAAATCGAAAGAGACCAAGGAGTAATTATATCAGATGACCTAAAGGTGGGCAAGCAATGTGAGAAGGCAGTAAGGAGTGCTGGGGGATACTGGAATGTACAGGGAGAGGCATCAACAGTAGAAAACAGGAAGTTGTTATCCCTCTGTACAGACAGTTAGTGAGGACCCCATCTGGAGTACTCTGTGCAATTCTGGAGAACCCATCTCCACAAAGACATAGACAGAGTGGAGGCTGTTTAGAGAAGGGCAACGAAAATGGTGCAAGGTCTGCACCAGAAGTCATATGAAGAGAGACTAAAGCAGCTTAATATGTACACCCTTGAGGAAAGGAGGAAGAGGGGGGACATGATAGAAACTTTCAAGTACAGTATCTTAACGGAATTAATAAAGTACAATAGGGTAGTATCTTTCAGAAGAAGAGATGTGCAAGAACAAGGGGCACAATTTGAAGATGGGGAGATGGCTCAGAGGTAATGTTAGAAAGTACTTTTTCACAGAGAGGGTTGTGGATGCATGAAACAGCCTTCCTGAGGAGGTTGTGAAGTCAGGAACAGTGGGAGAATTCAACGAATGCATGGGACAGGCATAAGGCAAGTCTAGTGGTGGGTAGGAAGAAGTAAGCTGTTGCTTAACTAGAATCTGCAGCTTATCCATCAGGTAGGAAAATGGGCAGACTAGGTGGGCCAAGTGGTCCTTATCTGCCGTCAAATTCTATGTTTCTTTGTTTCTATGTTTCTGTGTTGGAATGAAGTAATCTCCAGATTTATTTGGAAGGGCGTCTCTCCATGGATCCAGTTATCTATACTTCACCTACCTAGAGACCAAGGGGGTGTTAATCTCCCTAATCTTTATGCTTTTGTTTACCAGATATGGACCTTATGTCTATGGGTGTCCAGCACTTTTAGAGCATACTGGAAGCACATAGAATTTACAATAAATTAGTATCTTTTCAATTTAGATTATTACTTGTTCAGTAATCCTCCAGGCTGTCTGACATTGTCAAAATGTGCTAAATATGTAGCTATTATCCTTCAGGAATGGATAACAATCTATAAAAAAAAAATCTTATAGACACCTCTTTAAAGCAGCTACAGGCTCTGCCCTAAGGCACTGTCTTTCCTCCTAACAAAACTGACACAGCAATGAAGTGGAGCTGTATGGGGCTTAGATTTGTTTTCCAACTGCTGGATCCTCAGGGAGTAGTCCCATTTGCAACACTGCAGGCTGCTTTCCACCTGCCTCCTATCGATTACTGCAGATTTACATCCTGGAACATGGGAAGGCAGTGTCCTCTCTCCCTGAAAAACTGCATCCACTTCCACAGCTCCTCATAAGTCATGTTATATGGGAATGTTGGTCTCATTCAATTGGCCATCTTTACAGAGACCTATTAGCCTAATCATCTGAGACAACAGAGTCCATTATGCAAAATTTGAATCTGCTCTTGACATTAATCATACTCTTACTGAATAGAATAAATACATGACTCCAGCTTATCAACTCATGTCAGTGGCATGCTGGCATGAGTTTTCATGGAAGTTCCACTCTAGATTTCTTTCACTTCCCTGATACTGTTGCTGAGTACCGTATGTGGAGTACCATATGGAGAGGCTCTGGCAACCCTTGGCAAACCAGACTCATATTTTTTGGTTTTGTCTGTTGGTTCAACCCTTCAGGCAAGCTGTCATACAGGAATTGAAGCACACTTTTAACTGTCTGAGAGAGGTGACCCAGTTTTAATACTGTTGGTTACCCTCCCCTTCATAGTTCCTTATTGGGGGCAAGCTCTTAAGATAGCTTTAATTGTGATGCTGGTGACAAAGAAGACAAATCACTCAATTATGGCATACCAAACAAACCCATACAATGATTCATTGAACAACTACATTATCATTATTAAATATGAATAGCCTGAAGAAACTGACACACACCCTCAAAAATAAAACCCAATAATCGGAAGACAGATAGAGACTAGTGGTATTATTTCAGTTGTGTCACTATCCTGATTTTGTTCCTTGATGCACTACTCCTGCTCCTCCCACCTAGTTCTCTCCCCCCTTCTCTTGCCCCCTTTCATACAAGCTGTCTACCTCCCTTCACCTCCCCCCGCTTTGACCCAATGGATGAAGTATGTATATAATAAAGTGCAGATTACTACCCCTTCAGTTTACAGTACAATAAAAACAAACAAATTCAGCTGTTTTTGAATTTTCTTTTCCTTTTCTCAATCTTCTCTGCTAGAAATACTAGGACATGTGTATTCTGTAGCATTTGATGTTAATATGCAACTTAATCAACTTTGTTGTACCATTTTCCCTTCTGTTTTTCCTTTGTGTATAAAAACTGCAACAATTAACAAAAATGATACTATAAAAAATTCAGTTGTGATTGACTGAAATATGAGACCTTAGACCAGAGCAGCTTGAAACACCAAGAGTCCCTCCTGACCGTTACTATGTTACTTACTATGTAATAAAGTAACAATCAAGGGAAGTATGCTTCTGTAGGGATGGGCTTAGGAACTTAAACTGGAGATTTGACAAGATAGCTGCATTGAAAATTACTGCCCAATATGGCAGGTATGTACAGTAGATCGTGGAATCATTGTAAACACTCCACACATATAGTACACACAGTACAAATTAGAATGTTTGCACAGGCAGGCAAATGGGGGAGAGTGAGCTAATTCACTACAGGGAGTGTCTTCCAGAAAATGTTCTGGATGCATGGAGTATGCCTGATTTGCAGGAGGACTGAAGGAGTGGGAGGAGGACAAAGGAAGGGTGGACATACTGAACTAGTTTTACTGTTTAGTAATCCCTGAGGAGGATAAAGAGCCACTGCCTGACTGTGTCAGCAAAGAAAAGGAGAACTGGGTGGATATTAATGAGGAGTCAGTTCGAAAAGCACAGGTGTTAAAGGGATTTAAATGCACTGACAGTAGACATGTTACTCTTGATAAAGCACGTGACTTGTGTGAAACATTGAGTCAATCATAACTAATGCTGCTATTAGTTTTATTTAGGTACAATAAAATGTTGTATCTTACAAATTAGTAAGAACTTTTTTACACCTTGTTGTGAGTTTGGGCTACTTTTTTACATGGTTGTTTTAGATATGTAAATGGACCTGAACAAGTTGCATCCTTATGTACTAAAGGAAATGGGACAGAGCCTAGTTTTACCACTTGTTGAGCTCTTCAATGGCTCACTGGAGATGGGGGGTAGTATCTAGAGACTGGAGAACAGCAGATATAGTTCGGCTGCATAACAACAGAAGTGGGGATGAACCAGAAAACCACAGATCTGTCGCTCTGATAGCCATAGGGCACAAGTTACTAGAGACCTTAATAAAAACAAGCATTTGTCAATGCCAAATGTTTGCTTGCTGGTATTGGCATTGGTAGTGCAGGAGTTAGAGAGAGATGCATAATAGGAATGGCAGTGAAGTATTAAACTAACTCCAACCCCCACCCCCACCCTGCAGAGACTGACAAGTGTTTGGGGGATGGCTTTGGGTCATCAGACATAACTCTCACACCATTTCACCTCAGTCCACCCTGCAGATACAAATAGGTGTAGTGGTGTGCCATGGGGTCTTCGGCCCTTACACTCACCCCATTCCATTAGGAAATAAGCTGAGATGGGAGCAGTAGAGGAGAATGGGGTGAATGTTAGGGTCAATGACCCCAAGGCACACCTCAATACCTGTCACTGGCTGCAGGGTGGGAGTGAGGGTGGGGTGGAATGGCATGCAAGTTATGGCCAATGACCTCAAATCACACCCCCAAAACCTGTTAGTCTCTACAGGGTGAGGCATTATGGTTGGAAACCCTAATGCCCAGGGGGTTTATTGGTATTTTTGCTCCAAATTTTTAATGTGGGCTTTTTGAGATCCCACCTCATGAACAGCGGCACTATCATTTCGTTACTCAATCCTGAAAGGTGATTTCGCACAGTGACTGCACCATTCGGCACCACAGGTTTGAAAACACATTTTGGGCAGGATGTGAAAAAATGACAGCTATACTGTTCATGAGGAAGTGTGAAGGAATGACAATGTTGAAAATCTGGAGAGAAAATATGAAAAATTTGTGAAGTTATGAGTCTGCGTAGAAACTGTGCAATGCCCACCTGTAATGCAATCATTTTTTTGGAATTTTTTTCACCAAATATTCAACATGGGCATTTTGGGACCTCCCCTCATGAACAATGCCACTGTGATTTTGTTACTCTGTCCTGAAAGTTGATTTCCCACAGTGACCATGCCATTCTGCACCACAGGTGCAAACACACATTTTGGGCAGGACGTGAAAAGTGGCAGCAATACTCTTCATAAGGAGGTGTGAAGAAATGACAAAGCTGAAAATCTGGAGTGAAAAAAATAGATATTGGTGAAGTTACAAGTGTGTGTAGAAACTGTGCAACACACGCTCGTAATGCAGTAATTTTTTGGAATTTTTTCACCAAATGTGCAACATGGGTTTTTTGGGACCCCACCTCATGAACAGTGGCATTGTCATTTTGTTAATCAGTCCCAAAATGTGATTCCACATAGCAACCACAAAATCACTTTTTGAGACCGAGTAACCAAATGACAGTGACAGTGTTCATGCGGTGGGGTCCCAAACAACCCATGTTGAAAATATTGGGCCAAAATTCCTTAAAATGGCTGAGATAGCAACCTAAGTTGACACCCTCCCATTATACAGCTTACTATCATTTCTTTAGTTTGCCGGTAGACTTTGAAGTGTGCAGACATGTCCCGGTCCATAGAAGATCACTGCTCCCAACCTCCAGAGGTAAGTATGGGGTAAGGGGGTTAAGGGGAGGTGGGTCCACAGAGGGAGGGTGGGGATGGGGAAACGGAGAGACAATGAGGACCATTTTCTTTTTACAGGTGGGGAAAAAAGACTTCAGGGACAGTTTTCTTTATTTTACAGGTTACCAAAAATTTTAAGCACACTGGAGTGGGCTCCCAGTGTACCAAAATAGTGTGTTCTTTTGTGGGGCATGCATACACAGGGATTGGACACCCCGATGTCGGCACTTGAAATATTCAGGCGGCGGGGGGTCATCTGACACTGGGAGTGGGCATCCCAGTGTCTGAAACATAAATAAAAAATTATTTTGGCACACTGGAGTGGGCTCCCAGTGTGCCACATTAATGGTGTAGGGGGGATACATGCTGACACAGTGATTGGGCACCCTGATGTTGTCTTTCTGGGGAGTGTGTGGTAGGTGGCAGGAGTGGCCAATCTGGAAAGGAGCTGACCAGAACCATAACTCCAGCCATACACATTACTCTGCACTGTAATGTACATGGCCAGAGTCTTGTCAGCTGCTGCCAACAGAGAGAAGGTACGTCTGTGTGCCTGGGTATGAGAAATGAGGAAGATCCTGCTGCAATGAGGAAATTGTCTCTCATTGCAGTGGCAGATTTCTTTCCAGTGTGGTCCTCTCTCTCTAACTACTGTCATAGACAGCTTTCCAATTCATTGATGCCTGAGGGATGAGCCCCATAAAGTGTCAACTCGTAACCATCCCTGATTGGAGCGGCACTTTTCTTTCAAGTGAAGACCACTTCTCTCAAACTGCTGTCATAGATAGTTCACTGATTCATTGGTGCTTGAGGGACGTGCCCTATAAAGCATCAACTGCACTGGGCAGAAACTCACACACCTCTAAAATGTCATAATGTCCCAAGAAGTTTCTTGCACATGCACAAGCAAACATAATAATGGATACTGGGTTTCCTGGAGGCAAATAGACTTTAGGATATCAGAGAGCATGAACTCACAGGAGGTAGTTCATGTCAGATTAACCTGACTAACTTGAAGTGGAGGGGCAGACCCAAGGTCTAAATCAGCATAATCGAAGACAGGGAGGATGTTTTTGGTAAACAATTCACGTTAGATTGAAGGGAAAAGGGCATCTTTGTTTCTATACAAGGCACCAAGCTTCTGTTGGGGTTTGGAATGAATGTAATCTATGTGTGCTGAGAAGTTGAGATGATTGTTGAGCTATATGCCTAGATACTGGTAGGCAGGAACAGCATCCAGAGAAGTGCTGTTGAGGGGGAAAATGTAGAGCGTTATTGTGTGGTGCCAAAGGTCATAGTTACAGTTTTGATTAGATTTTTATTTGTTTGCCGGTAAGCACACTGGGATACAATCCCTTTTACAGGTGGTCAATCATATTCATACAAAAACTACATCAGACAAGATTATACTTAATACCAAACATATTAATAGGAATACAAATTCCACGTCTAAGTAAAATCACAATTAAATGTAAATTTAGAAGCCCTAATACAGTTTAAGCTGTTATACAGGTCTGCTACTGTATTGACCTTCAGTCAGTTTGCTTGAAACCATTGTAGGACCTGTGTGAAATCAGTCTGGAGTTGGCATGTCTACCACAGAGGTGGAAGGACCTAAGGTGTAGAGGATGGTGTGAAAGGCATAAAGGTGAATCTGGGAGGATGCACAGATTGTTAGAAAGTTGTTAAGAAAGACATTGAAGATGCTGAGATCAAAGGTAGAACCTTGAGGGACACCAGCTTGGATTGGGGGAAAAAGGACATTGCCAACAAATACGATCTGAGTACACCCGGACAGGTGGAAACTGAACCAGTCTACTGCTGGGGGGGGAGAGTCCATCAGACAGCAGCTGAGAGAGAAGGAGCGAGTGGGAGACAAAGTTGAAAGCCTTAGCGAGGTTGATGAATGTGGCCGAGGTGAGGAGTCCCTTGTCCATGCCAGTCAGGATGACATCTGTGACTTGAAACAGGGAGGATACAGTGGAGTAG
The DNA here is from genome assembly GCA_016271365.2 of Neoceratodus forsteri. Classification (NCBI taxonomy): domain Eukaryota; kingdom Metazoa; phylum Chordata; order Ceratodontiformes; family Ceratodontidae; genus Neoceratodus; species Neoceratodus forsteri. Next base: position 755,732,289 of record CM057451.1, read on the forward strand.
TTGTTATGGAAGTTGGATTGAAAGGGGAATAGGATGTTCGATAAGGATAGTAAGTTGGAAAGCTTTGAAAGGATGAGGAGGAGATATTTAGGAGATAATATGACAAGTCAAAGCAGAGCAGTGCATTTAACTCCAGGTTCTGTGCTTGCACAAGTGCATAATTAGGCACCACCATAGGGCAGGTATTAGTTAAAGTGTAATCCCAGTTTAATGTTATAGTTACTCTATCTTGCTGTTTACATGTTTTATTATAGTGCTAAATAGAGGAGACTCTGGCTAAAAGAAGAAAACCAAACTATAGATTCACCCCCCCACTCAACCCTTCACCAACCAGCACCACTACAGCTTACAGTACCTTACAAGTTCCAGAGAGAAGATAGCCATTAGACACAGGCACCAATAAAACTGTCACTTCATTATCAATCAAGCAGCCAATCCGGTGGTGCTGAGGGCTGAGGCTCTGGGCACCACACCATGCACTGTGCTGGCAACCTGGGTTAGGGAATGAGCCCAAGTTGTTGGGTGTTGGTGGGGGGAGGGTGAGGGTGAGGGCGAGGAGCAGGACTGAGCTGTCATGAGGCAGCTCTCCTCTCCCAGGGAGGGATATGGGGTTTCTCCGGCCCTTGGCTGACACCTGGTGGAGGACGGATGACAGTTCAGGCTATGAGAGAGCTTGGTGATTGCCAGGTGTGGGTCAGATGGGGCTGAGTCAGCACCTAGATTGCATGTGTGCCTCCATGTGCATGCACTTCCATGTCTGCCGGGGTCCTAGGAATCAAAGGGAGACAAATGGGAAAAATTGTAAATTGCATATTATCAATCAAGCAGTATCAATCAGTATTTCCAAATAAATGTCTTACAAATGCAAATAAAGTGTAATCACTCAAATATTTCCAAAGGAAAGTCAATACAAAAACTAGATAGAGGGTTACAAGATCTTCATTTACCTTAGTGGGGAAAGTAACTTTAACTCAGTAAACAAACGGATTTACTAAAAAATCTGACTGTCGGTTTTACTCAATTGGAGGATCATCACAATGTCTGTCTACCTGTCCCAGCCCAGTGACCCCACTGCCACAAGCCAAAACCTGATTTCAGATCACCTTGTTCTCCAATAAACTCTGTGAAGGAATTCAGCAGAGAAACTATAAAACAAAGTCCCCTTACAGCTGTGCTTCAAAGACTGTTCAGCTGCTGATATAAGACTGCATTAAAAAAAAAATCTTTGAAGACTTTAAGAAGTATGGGAGCTAAGCTCCCTCTCAATATGAAGTGTAGGGTCTGAACTCCCACAAGACCCTGCAGGACTACAGCCCTGCTAACTTCTTTGACTGGGTGACAAAGGTGGTGGACAAGGGTCAGTCAGTTGACAGACTTAAAGACTGTACGTAGACTTCAGCAAAGCCTTAGAGTCTGAATTATTGTCAAAACATTGGGTGACCTGGGAGTGGGGGGAAGGACAAAAGATGGGTATGAATTTGGCTAAGTGATGGAACCCGGTTCACCTATGCCGCAGCAATAAACATGTTGCCAGCACTGATTACGGTACAGACAACATTCCGCCTGGAATTATAGGGACAGGCATTATGTCTTCCAAGAGTTACAGCACCAAAGCACTCACCCTGGAAACAGCTTTTGTGGGGGCTTCACCCCGCACCCTCCAATACAGGGGGGGCTTTACACCCACCCCCCAAAATCTAAATATAGTCTTCTTTGGGGCAGGTATACCCTGGAGGAGACAGAAACTGTGTGGGTGCAAAGGGTGACATGAGTGAGGGGCAATCTAAAATCAAGATCACTCCTTTCACTGTCACTCTTATTGCAGCGCCCTAATTGGGTGGTCAGATGTACTTGGCAACTTTATGGGATATGAGGAAACCCGGAGGAGTTTCCTTAATGGGAAACACTCAGTTGTCAGAGAGGTCAACAGTGATGTGCCACAGGGATTGGTCTCAAGTCCACTCCTATTCAACATCTTCATCTGCAATATTAGACTAGGGATCCTTGGAATAGTCTGCCTCTTCATGGATGATGCTAAGATCTGCAGAAGAGTGAATAGTAAAAAAGGGGTAAGAATTGTGAGAGAGGGCCTAGAAAGCCTAGAGATGTGTCAAAGACCTGGCAGTTGAAATACAACACTAAGAAGGGCAAGGTAATGCACATAAGGGCAACAAATCTGAAAACAGAATGTAGAATGTGGTGGTAACAGTGGAAACTATGACAAAGGAAAGAGATGTGGGGGTAATAATATTGGACACTTCAGGAGGCTTGGAAGGCCATCCACTCCTAAAAATGGAAACAAACACCAGCTGGAATCTATTCCAAACACAAAAAGCAAGGCTAGTACAGAATGGAATAAGGATGACAGATGTAGCAAAGTTTTTTTTTTGCTGGTAATGTTCTGGCAAAGTGACATAGTTCACCTTTCTGATTGAGTTTGTAAAGTTCCCACTTCACCCAAACTTCATTTCTTGCCTTTTCACAAAGAGTGTTCCAAGCAAAGTGATACTTTTTCAGGTGAAGTCTTTGCAAAGTGGCAAATTCACAGGCAAATTTACATGACTTTGCTTGAAAAAGTATCACTTCACCTGCCCAAAACTTCTCAAACTCAGCTCTTTGCATTTTGTAAGACTGGGGAACTTTGAGAATTAATTTGCGAGGTGCAGTTTGCCAGCTTCACACATCTCTAATAAGGACTCACTTACTGGGAATAAGTCTAAATACTTTATTCTTGGTAATCAAACATTCAGCAATGAACAAGCCAGATCACGGGTGCTAATATTAACTGGAACCAATACCAGTGTCCTACCCCTCATGCCAACATTTCATAACCAACCAAGTTACTTCTTTAGGGCTGGCTTTGTGAAGAGGTTGTTGCTTGTGCTGCTATGCAACTGTCGCAATACTGGAGTTCTAAAGGAAGCAGATCAAATTGTCCTTGCTGTAATATTCCACTCTGATTTTGAAATTTGCCTTATATCTGGATTATGTTTTTTTTATCCCACCTATCCTTTTCTTTGTTGTTCTAGCATTCTGCTGGTGGAGATGAATGGTAGAGAGCCAAAGAGAAGGACAACTGGATCAGCTTTCTTTGGAACTCCAATATTCTGACAGGTACACAGCAGTATAAGTAACAAGTGCTTCACAAATCCAACAGCCATGAAGAAGTGACTTGGTCAGTCATGAAATATTTGCACAAGAATGGGACCATGGTATAATTCTGGCTGATACCAATCCCCCCAGTATGGCTTGTTAAACATGGAACATTTGGTTGTTAATAATAAAATATTAAAACTTATCTCCAGTGAGTGAGTCGTTATTCCATTCTGTACTGGTAATAATATCAGACAACTTAAAGACATCAGCACAGTGCAAAAGGGCAGTGGGGAGGGCGATTAGGGTGCCGGGATGTATCAGAAGGGGGATCAGTAGCATTATGACTGAGGTGGTTGTGTTAGTGCACAGGTCTTTATTCATCCTCACTCAGAGTACTGTGTGGAATTCTGGGGCTTGCAGTTGAAGAAGCCAAGGACAGGGTAGAGGCAGTGCATAGAAGGGTAACCAAAATGATTCAGAGTCAGTAGGAAAATACACATGGAGAGGCTGAAAGATCTCATATGCACACACGAGACAAGAATAGACAGAGGGGACACGATTGAGACTTACATGTATAGTATCTCCATGGGATAAATAAAGTGGAGAGCAGAGAGTTGTTCACAGCAATTGGGAATACTAGTACTAGGAAAAACTCAGTGAAACTGGTGGATGGGTGATGTAAGAGGGACGTTAGAAAGTTTTTCTTCACAGAGTGGGTGGAACAGATTACCAAGGGAGGTAGTCTGTGTGACATCTGTAGGTGGCTTCAAACATACATGGGACAGACATTCAGAGCTGGTAAAGATGGTGGCAAAAGGAAGAGGAAGGAGGGGTGAAGGGCCATTAGGGCTCTCACAATTAGCGTTAGATAGGTAGAGCTGGGCAGATTTGGTGAGCTGCAAGTCATTCTTCTGCCATCAACTTTTATGTTTCATATCACAGGTTCCTTGGGAAATGAAGCTCACAGGCATCAATGTTCCACAGTGACATCCCTCTGGGACAAACATACAGCACTTAAAAGACACAGGACAATATAGATGGCAAATTAAATACTTGAAGCAATGGGAGAGAGAGCAAGCATATGACAGTAAATTTCACAAAACCAGTGAAAACAGATCTACTGAAACAGAATCAGAAAGGAAAATAAGAGCCAGAGGAACAGAAGATACTGTAGCAACGCCGAATTTGCATTCAGCAAACATAAAATAAATTAGACATTTTGAACACTGGTGAAACAGGTATGAAGGAATTTGGTTTCCCGTCAGCATTCTGGCTGTTCGACATCATGTTGCAGCAGTTTTTACTGGGAACACACACTGAGTATTTCCAGGTTGTTGGCAAGCCACATGATCTGCAGCAGCCAATAAACAATGCTGGAGATCAAGAACCCATTTCAGGGAATTGCATTCACATATGAACATATGAGAAATGCCAGCAGATACAAGCCCTAAGGTATATCAAGTCTGCTAGATTGTGCAGCTGTCAGCTCTTACTCTGCAGCTGCTCCCCTTCCTGTCCAGTAGTGACACTCCCTCTGACCCTGTCCCATCTCCTCTTGAAACTGCCCACTGACTTCAATGTTACCACCTCCTCTGGCACTGCATTCCACCCAGCCACCACCTTTTCCATTAAGTAGTGCCTTCTCATTTCCCTCTTGAATTTTCCTCTCTCCAGTTTAGGCTGTGTACCCTAGTGTCTCTCCCTCCCTTTTACCCAAAAAGGCCCTCTGTACTAACCCTGTTTATGCCACTCATGTATTTGAAAGTTTTGATCGTATCTCCTCTATCCCTCCTTTGCTCCACAGAGTACATGTTGAGCTCCCTCGGTCTGTCCTCGTAGGGTTTTCCCTCCTTGCCTGTGACCATCCAGGTTGCTCTACACTGGACTCCCTCCAGCAGCCTGACATCCCTTTTTAAGTAGGGATGCCAGACTGTATGCAGTACTCCTGATTCAGTCTGACCAGTGCCCCATACAGTGGTGAGATAACCTCCCTCCTTCTTGAGGAGATTCCCCTGGCTATACACCACAGCATCTTGTTGGCCTTTGCCGCTGCCTCCCTGCACTGTGCTGAATGGATCATTTGCCCTATTATTAGTACCCCAAGATCCTTTTCCTCCTCTGTAGTGGCTAATTGTATCCCACCCAGTCTATAAGAAAACTTGGGGTTCTTCACTCCCAAGTGCATAACTTTGCACTTCTTTGCATTGAAACCTAGTTGTCAGACCATTGTTTGAGCTTAACCAGGTCCTCTTGCAGTCCCTGCCAACCCTCTGTGTTGTCCATGACTGCACCTATCTTCGTGTCATCTGCAAACAGGCTAATCTTATTGCTAACCCCGTCTGCTGTGTCGGCAATAAATATGCCAAACAGCACTGGACCCAGCACTGAGCCCTGTGGGACCCCGCTTGTCACAGTCTTTGGAGATGAGAGTTCTCCCCTTACAACAACCCTCTGCTGCCTATCTGTCAACCAGTTTTTGACCCACCTCACCATCCTCTCCCCCAACCCCAGGTACCCCAGCTTACTTACCAACCTCCCATGTGGCACTAAATCAGAGGCCTTGCTGATATCCAAATACAGGGCATCCACTGCCTGACCTTGTCGATTGTCCTTGTTACTCAGTTGTAGAACTCAATCATGTTCATCTGGCAGGATCTACCAGTGATAAACCCATGCTGTCTGCTGTCCTGGAGACCATTTTCCTCCAGAAAGGCTACCAGCCACTCCTTGAGGATAGACTCCATATGCTTCCCCATGACTGAGGTGAGATTGACTGGCCTGTAGTTCCCTGGGTCATCCTTGGGCCCACTTTTATGGATGGGAACCATGTGTGCCATCCTACAGTCCTGAGGCATGCAACCAGACTCCAGGAATATGCTGAATAAGTCTGCCAGCTGTACTGCCAGAACCTCCACCATCTCCTTCAGAACCCTGGGGTGTATTCCATCTGGACCCAGTGCCTTGTCTATCCTCAGGGCTCTAAGACCTTCTAGTACTCTGACCTCTGGGATTATCCCCTCTGTAAGCTTTGCCCCACCTGTACCCACTGCTCCCTTCTTCTGAGGCATTTGTCCCTGCTCCTGTCTGGTAAACACAGAGCAGAAGTACTCATTGAGTGCTTCTGCCTTCTCCTCCCCCTTCTCCAGCCACCCTCCATCCACCTTGATCCTGACAATCTTATCCTTATAGCTCCTTCTCTCTCTTATGTACTGGAAGAAATCCTTCTCTCCTGCTCCTATCCCATGTGCCAGCCCAAGCTCTTTTGCTGCCTTGGCTGATCACTTACCTCTCTTGATTTCTTCCTATACTCCTCCCTGTCCTCCTCCTATTTGGATCTCATGTACTGTATGTTCTGAAGGTGGCCCTTTTTTCCTTGATCCTTCCTAACACCTCCCTGCTTAACAAGCATGGCCTCTTGCACCTGGCTTTCTTTCTTTTGAGTTTCACACATGAGTTTGTGTCCTCTGCTAACCCCTGCTTTATAGTTCCCATCTCTGGTTATCATCCATGTTTGGTTGGATTCTGGCAAGGTGCCTGTGACAAGGTAGAATAGGACCCTGTCCCATTTGTTATGGAGAAAGTGTTTAAATGCAAGGTTCTTTCCTCTTCTGTCTCTTCTCTATTTGGTTGAGCAACCAAATTTTCCTGAGAGACTTTAGACTTGATCAATCCAACAATCTCACAGTTCTTTGCCTCTCACTGTCACTCAGTTTTCTCTTGCTGACTGTTTTTCCTCCCTTGCATATCTTCTGTTATAAAAATATGTGCAAATTATTGTATGGAAATGTAACTGATACTGGGATTCCTTTGGTTTAGGAAATATATAGTGTTACTGTTGAATTGTATATAATTATATTTTGAGATGATTGCAGAAAGCTATTATAAACTCTAGAGGTTACTTGAGTGCAAATCTTCCCGCCTTTTGCAAAAGCTGCAAAAGGGGCCTCAAGCTCAAGCAAACACTCTGTTCCTGTCTTGCTCCTGCCTGATATTTACAAGGACAGGATGTTTGTTTGGAATGGGGGTTGCAAGGACTTATAAGAGAGCTGAGCAGCAATTGCTGAAAAACAGAGATGGACACACAGGGACTGAAGGAAAATTTTATTTTATTTCTTCTTTGTAAATAGTTACACTGAACAAGTTTATTTAGTATGTTACTGATACTGTAAATAAATATTTTTGGTGAATTCTACAACTGCTCCTGGTTTTCCCTATGCTTCCTAACCTGTGCCTCTATAACAGATGGTGTAAACAGTGGGATATACACCATGCATACCCTAAGACAGGAGTTTTGTATGTGAGTACTGGACCTAGTACCAGGGAAGCACAGAGAAGGTATGAATTCTGCAGCAGTAAGTCCAAGAGTGGTTACCAGGAGAATGGCAGTCAAACTAGCAGAGACAGAAGTCCAGTCTGAGATTGTACAGCTAGCACAAGTTATGCAAAAAAAACAGGCAGTGACAGAACCTAAAAGCCTGATGGACTTTTTCAAATCGTGGGCTATACAACAAAAAGAGATTGAGAAGCAGAGAGAAAAAGAGATTCAATGTTTAGAAGCACAGAGGAGAGAAGAGATGCAGCAGCAGGAGCAGCAGAGGAGAGAAGAGATGCAGAGACAGGAGCAGCAATGGCTGGATGCCTTGCAAGCTATCAAGGGCAGAGGATCCAGCACAGATCCAGACAAGCAACAAAGTGCAAGCCAATTAAAAGCCATTAATCTTACAAAGCTGTGTCCCTCAGATGATATTGAGGCATACTTGACAACTTTTGAAAGAGTTGCCACAGCCTGCCAATGGCCAAAGCAACAATGGACAATCATACTGTACCCTACTTGACAGGGAAAGCCCAACTTGCCTACAGCAGTATGGACACTGCACAGTCAGAAAACTATGACCTGGTGAAAAGTGGAATCCTGAAAAGGTGTGACATCTCCGGAGAGACATACAGGCAGAAATTTTGATCACTGAGGCACAACTCAGTCGACAGTCCTCGAGAAGCCTTCACCCAACACAGAGAACTCCTGATAAAATGGATCCAGTCAGAGAGCAAAACAGTCCCACAGATCATTGACACATTTGCAATGGAGCAATTCATCAACAGCTTACCTGCAGATGTGCAACTGTGGGTAAAGGAACACCAACCAGAGAGTGGGGAAAAGGCTGTTTCTTTGGCTGAGGACTACCAAATGGCCAGACAGATGTCACACCAGTGAGGTACCAGCCAAGCACCGGTAAGACACTATTTTTCCTATTTAAACCCCAAGCCCAATAAGAACTCTGGTGGGGGTAATAAATCTGGGCCCAAAGATGTTATCTGCTATAACTGTAATAAGCCAGGCCATTTTTCATGAAACTGTCATAGTAAGTAGAGTGGCACTGGAGCAGATTTGTCCTTAGCAAATTGGAGCAAGTACTTAGCAGATGTGAAGTTAGGGGATAAGACTGTGAATGGACTCATTGATTCGGGAAGCAGACAGACCCTAGTGCACGTTAAAGTGCTGGGGAAAGACTGTGCAAAGGGACCAGGTACCGGTGTCATCTGCATCCATGGGGACACTGGATACTATCCCGCCAACCAAGTGACTCTGACCGTTAAGGGTGTGTCGCACCAAATGGAAGTGGGGGTAGTACCTAAGTTACCTGTGATTATTGTAAATGACTTTCCAGGATTTACTGAGTTGATCAAAGAAGGAGTAGATCCTGATGTTTCAGCAGCTGTGGTGACAAGAGCTCAGGCAAAGAAAATTTCAGATGGTGGGGACACTTTTCCTTTCAGTGATTTTGTTTCAAACTTGTTTGAGCACAGCTCCAATATCCAGAAATCCAGGAAAGAAAGATGAAGCCTGAAGAAACTGTGGCAACAAATGACTGATGGACATAAAGGGCCAAAATAAGAAAATGCTGAAACTAAATTGATAACTGATTGTGATTTTCTTTCAGAGCAAGCTAATGATGTTTCTCTCCAGGGTTATTTTAAGAAGCTGGGAGTAAAATCAAAACAGTGTGGACCAGTGTTTAAAAAATGTAATGGGTTACTATACAGAGTTTGGGTTAAACCTCAGACACAGGAACAGACAGGACAATTGGTTACACCACAGAAGTATAAAACAAAGTTATTACAGATAGCATATGATAGTCCTATTGCTGGTCACTCAGGGAGGGATCGCACCCTTGCAAGATTGCTGTATAGATTTTACTGGCCTGGAATTCATGAAGATATTGCTACCTATTGTAATTCCAATGCTGAGTGTCAGAAAGTAGCCGCAGTCTCTAGAAAAGACAAGATGCCCCTGGTGCCCCTACTCTTGATAGATGTGCCTTTTGAGAGAATTGCAATGCATGTGGTTGGTCCTTTAGACAAAAGTAAAAAGGGTAATAGATTTATCCTGGTAGTATGCAACTATGCTACTCGATAGCCAGAAGCAATTCCAATATGTACTGCTACAGCCCCGAAAGTTGCAGCAGAGGTTGCCAAAATTTTCAGCAGAGTGAGCATACCTAAATAAATTTTTACTGATCAGGGTAGTAATTTTGGTGCTGCATTGCTTTAGGAGCTGCACAGACTGCTAGGTATGACTACCATAAGAACCTCCCCCTATCACCCTCAGACAGATGGTCTTGTTGAGCATTTTAACCAAACCCTAAAATGCATGTTAAAAAGGTTTGTAAAAGGGGAAGGGAGAGACTGGGACCAATACTTGCCTTACCTACTTTTTGCTTACAGAGAAGTGCCACAGGCATCAACAGGGTTTTCACCATTTGAAATGATGCGTGATAGGCAGCCAAGAGGGCCACTGGATGTGATAAAAGAAATGTGGGAAGATAACCCCACCCAGAAACAATCTATATCTTCTTATATGTGTGCCCTAAGAAAGAAGCTGGCAAAATATGTTAAAATTGTCCATAGTAATTAGGAAGAGGACCAAAACTAACAGAAGATATATTATGACCATGCGGTAAAAGAAAACGTTTTTGAGTCAGGTGAAACGGTTTTGCTACTGTTACCCACAACAGAAAATAAACTATTAATGAAGTGGCAAGGGCCTTATAAAGTGTTTAGATGTACTGGCACTGTTAACTACGAGATTGAAACCCCTTACAGGAAAAATCCTATTAAGATATACCATGCTAACCTTCTCAAGAAATGGCTTGAAAAAATGCCAAAAGCTGCTTTGCTAGTTTTACCAGAAAGTGATAAGGAATATATTGATGTAGCTTATGATAGACTGGAACAAACTGTAAATGCTGATGCTGTAAAGGTGAATGTTTAACCTCAGAACAAATTTCAGACATTTGTAATGTGCTAAAGACATTTAACAGTACTTTTACCACAGTACCAGGCCAAGCAAAAGGGGTTGAGCATGCAATAGTGACAAGGAATGCGGGTCCTATTAGGCAAAAGACATACAGGTTACCAGAGCAGTTAAGAGCTGACCTGGTTAAGGAAATACGAAAAAAAAAATGAAAGAATTGGGTATCATAGAGGAGTCGAGGAGTGCTTGGTCATCTCTTATGGTAACTGTAAACAAAAAAGAAGGGGATGTTAGAATCTGCCTTGATTTTAGGAAACTTAAGTGTCAGAATTTGACAATTATCCTATGCCTAGAATAGATGATTTGGTGGACAGACTGGGGAGTGCAAAGTATATCAGTACCCTTGACCTCACCAAGGGTTACTGGCAATACTTTTAGTTAAAGAATCCAGAGATAAAAATGCATTTGCCACCCCTATAGGATTCTATCAGTTCACCACCATGCCATTTGGTTTACATGGTGTGCCAGCTACATTCCAACAGTACATGGATGTCATTTTATCCCCCTCACACTGGTTATTGTACTGCATACCAGGATGATGTTGTGTTGTGGTGTACAGTCCAGACTGGAAAAGCCACCTGGGACACCTAACAGCAGTTATCCAAGCTATCAAAAATGCAGGTCTGATGATTAATCCTACCAAATGTGCATTGGGCATGCAGGAAACCAGTTATTTGGGCTATGCGTTGGGAAATGGAGAAGTTAAGCCAGAGGTTTTTTAAAATAGAAGCTGTAGCTAACAGCCCTGTCCCTAAAACAAAGAAACATGTCAGGTAATTTTTAAGGCTGGCTGGTTATTACCGGAGATTTGTTCCCAACTTTGCTGAGTTAGCTACTCCCTCACTGAACTCATGAAAAAATGGTACCCAAATAATGTGAAATGGACCCCAGAGTGTGATGAAGCTTTTCAAGCCATTAAGGCTACATTATGTTCAGCTCCTGTTTTAAGAAACCCAGACTTTGAAAAACTATTGTTGTTACAAACAGATGCATCCGAGATAGGCCTAGGTGCAGTCCTAAGTCAAAATGTAGATGGGACGGAATATCCTATTCTGTACATAAGTAGGAAATTGCATGATGGAGAGAAAAGGTATTCCACTATCGAAAAGGAATGTTTAGCAGCAAAGTGGGCCATGGAGTCCCTTAAATTTTATTTACTAGGGACTGACTTTGTTCTTGTAACTGATCACAATCCTCTCTGTTGGCTTAATCAAATGAAAGATAAAAATTCCAGAATTACAAGGTGTTACCTGCCACTGCAGCCATTTAAATTCAGTGTGATGTGCAAATCTGGTAAAGAGAACAGCAATGCTGATTTTCTGTCAAGATATGGATCAGGAATTGAGGGTTCTGAAGGTTGAAAACAAATGTATGGGTTTAAATGTTATTGTTTGCTGTACTGTTAAAAAAAAGCTTGATGATGTACCTGTGATTAACATCTGAAAGCAGCAAATGTTAGTAGAGAATAAAAAGTTTTGGAAACCTGTTTAATAAAACAGGCTCCCTTTTGGGGGGAAGGGTGTATGTGACAGGGTAGAATAGGACCCTGTCTCATTTGATATGGAGAAAGTGTTTAAATGCAAGGTTCTTTCCTTTTCTGTCTCTTCTCTGTCTAGTTGAGCAACCAGATTTTCCTGTGAGACTTCAGACTTGATCAACCCGACAATCTCGCAGTTCTTTGCCTCTCACTGTCTCTCGGTTTTTACTTGCTGTCTGTTTTTCCTCTGTTGCATATCTTCTGATATAAAAATCATTGTATGGAAATGTAACTGATATTGGAATTCCTTTTGTTTGGGAAATATATAGTGTTACTGTTGAATTGTATATAATTATATTTTGAGATGATTGCAGAAAGCTATTGTGAACTCTAGAGGTTACTTGAGTGCAAATCTTCCAGCCTTTTGCAAAAGCTACTAAAGGGGGCCTCAAGCTCAAGCACACTCTGTTCCTGCCTTGCTCCTGCCTGATATTTACAAGGACAGGATGTTTGTTTAGAATGGGGGTTGCAAGGACTTATAAGAGAGCTGAGCTGCAATTGCTAGAAAACAGAGATGAACACACAGAGACTGAAGGAAAATGTTATTTTATTTCTTCTATGTAAATAGTTACACTGAAAAAGTTTATTTATTATGTTACTGATACCGCCAATAAATATTTTTGGTGAATTCTACAACTGCTTCTGGTTTTCCCCTATGCTTTCTGACCTGTGCCTCAATGACAGTGCCCCTCCAATATGACCCTCATCCTCTCAAAGTCTGCCCTCCGGAAGTTAACTACTGTAGTCATAGTTCTGTCTGTCCCCTTACTCACATTAAGTGAAAACCACATTGTGCAGTGGTCACTTCCTGCCAGGGAGTCTTCCACTCTCAACTCCTGTATGCTCTCACCATTTGTCAACACTAGGTCCAGTATGTTTCCTTCTCTGGTTGGTTCCCTTACCAGTTGCACCAGGAAGCTGTCCTGGAAAGCTTCCAGGATGACCTGCTCCCTCATGCTTGTGGTAACGGGGGTAATTCACTCCACCCCAGGCAGTTTGAAGTCCCTCACTATCAAGGTGTGACCATTTGTGCAGACTCTCCTTATCCACTCTCCTAGCTCTCTATCAACCTCCTTGCTTTGTGCCAGTGGCAGTGCATTTCAGAGCCTTTTCTGCTCTCTCTCTCTCTCTCTCTCTCTCTCTCTCTCTTACTGGAGATGGACCTAGCTACCGAAATGATCTTTTATGTGAAAAAGCATGACTTTTGGAAAGCATTCTAAATCATCTGCGAATCATGCATTAGCATCCTAGTTAGCTAATTTCCACTACATTTAACTGGTTTCAGGCAGGGAGGCTAGTAAAACATACATGCAGAGGCCAGCCTGGTGGCACTGAGGGTTGAGGCACTGGATGCCACACCTTATACTGTGCTGGCGAACTGGTTCTGGAGCGAGCTCAGGCTCCAGGGGTTGGCAGGGGTGGAAGAGGATTGAGCACCTGATGGGCTGCTCTCCTCCCCGAGGGGGGAGGGCGGAGATTGCCTGGCATGCCAGTGGCTCCTGGTGGAGACTGGGGATGCTGTAGCATGCTTGGCTGCACATAATCTGTGTGCCCTGACATAGGCAGGGGTTGCCATGTACGCCTTGCATCAAGGACATGCACATGCATGGGAGGGGGGAAGGATCTCCAGAACAAGGAAAAGCCTGGTCTGAGGGGTAGGCGACGGCACCTGCCCCCATGCCCAAGGCTGAGTCCATCCTGCCTGGCCTTCCAGGTTCCTCCACATCTCCCATGTCGGAGTCTGCCTAAAAGTGCACCCAAAGAGGAGGGGCGGCCCCACCCCAGAAGGGTTAAGCTGGGGTAGCCGATCATGGACAGAGGAGGAGGGAGAGAGGAGTTACAGGTAGGTGGACTTCAGGCAGGGCAGGAACAGGCAGGATGCCTGAGAGAGGCCCCCCAGACAGTGACAGGAGGGAAAAAGAGATTGAAAAAAGAAAAAAAAAACATACATGCAGAGGACAGAGAAGGAGAAGGAGAAGAAATGAGAGGAGAGAAGAGACTGCACAGTGTGAGCCTGCACCAGTAACTGCAAGCCCTACAGCTGGAGCAAGGCAGAGTGACTTTAATAAACTGCGAGAGGTGCAGGGTGGACTTTTGGAAAGTTTATTTAAGAAATTTGGTTTTGCTTGCTAAGGAAAACTAAGTGAACAAGGCTAATATGACTACTGTAAGTCTATCAGTGATGGTGAGGAAGGTGTGTCAGAGTTAATGATGGGTATGTGTGTACGCATCTGCTGTCCTGTCACATAGACACCATGAGGAAATCGATTGGAGGAGAAAGGTATGCAAGGGAAGAAAAGAAATAGGAAAAGATTCCACCATGCTACTTGCACCAAGTGACAGTTCTGTAAGTGGTAGGGGCATTTGAACTCATCTGTGAGAAGCAAGCTACCTTTATGTCAACCACTTTTGTTTGTATATATGCATCAATACATTTTTTGCAAATAGCTTGGCTATCCTAGACTGTCCTTTGGTGATAAGGTAATTGAGTGCAGCACTATCTTGCTTTGTCTACCAACTCCTTTGAGTGCATTGTGGGTGCAGGTGCAGATTGCAGGATCCTTCTCATCTGTCATCCACCAGGTGATGAGAAGGCTTTCCTGCAGGAGGCGGAGGATTTCATTACCGAAATGGTGTTGGAGTCCTCCAGGTGATTGATTCTGGGGGACTTGAATTCAGTTCAATTAAATTTTTATTTAACCAGGAAATGCACCACTGAGGCAAGCTCATTTCCAAAGTGGTACTGGAGGACAATTTAAATGTACAATAAGGCAAGATGGAAACAACAAGAAAAACAACAGCGGTATACAGTTAAATAACAAAGACCAAAAATAGTAACACAAGTTGGTGATGGTATACAAACCTAAGGATAACACTGAATTTGCTAAGTGCTGAGCCAGAGAAAGGGGTGGAGCTGAGATGTAAGTCAAAGAAGAGGTAGAGGGGGTGAGGGGTAGGGAGAAGGGGGAAAAGGTGCGGGGAGCAGAGAGAACATATAGAGGGGGAAGTGAGGATAGAGATAAGGGGGACTGACAGGCATGGATGGTAGGGAAGAAGTGTGAATAGAGAATGGGGGGGTGAGAGGTATAGCTGACAGACAGAGTGGGTTTTAATTTGTGATAGTTTAGGAGGAAGTGCTTAAGTTGGAAAGAGGTTAAGGAGAGGCTATGTGGAGAGGAGCTAATTGGCGTAACACTGACATTTTTGTGACAATGCACAGGTTAACCTTGCTCTGGAGGAATTTGTGCCACCTAACTGGGCCAGTTTCAAGGAGTCTTGAATAGAATTCCAAATGGAGAGAATGGCATAGATAAGGGAGGCAGCACCGATCTGGGACCGGATTTCTCAAAGTGTCCAAACGGATGCAGTCATAACCAGTGGGTGGTGGTACGAGGGGTAGTCTCATCCTCCAGGGAGGTCACCAGTGGGGTCCCACAGGGCTCAGTTCTGGAACCGCTCCTATTTAATGCCTACATCTCTGACATCACGGTGTGGACCAAGAGCACAATGAGTCTCTTTGCAGACAACTCTAAGCTGGGGGCGGTGGTGGATGGGGTGGAGGGTAGGGTGGGCCTGCAGGAGGACCTGGATGCTCTGGGGGGATGGTCACATACCTAGGGGCTGAGGTTTAACACTGCCAAATGGAAGGTACTTCACCAGGGACAAGGAAACCCGGGTCAGGTGTACTCCTTGGGGGGGGATATATTGCAGATCTCACATGGGGAGAAGGACTTGGGGGCGATGGTGGATGCCAAAATGAATAATTCGGAACAGTGTAGGAGGGCCGCTGCCAGGGCAAATAGAATGCTGGGCTGTATTGCCAGGGGGATCGCCTTAAGTAGTAGGGAAGTGATTATGCCACTGTACAATTGCCTTGTTAGGCCGCACTTCAAATAAAGCGCGCGCTGTTTTGGTGTCCACACCTCAGGAAGGACATTCAACTCCTGGAGAGGGTTCAGAGGAGGGCAACTAGGATGATCCGGGGTCTGAGGGATAAGGCTTATGGAAAGAGGCTTGAGGAGCTGGACCTGTTCTCACTGGAGGAGATAAGGGACAGGAGGGGCATGATTGAGGTCTTCAAGTATTTGAAAAGGGTGAACAAGGTTTGCTTACATGGGATTTTTCAGAGGAAGGTGGGAGGGGCCACTAGGGGGCATGGTTGGAGGGAGGGAGGGAGACTTAGAGGAGAAAGGAGGAGATGTTACTTCTCTGAGAGGGTGGTGGAGTCATGGAATGCACTGCCTGGTGAATTGGTGGAGGTGTCCATGGTAGAGGGGTTCAAGAAGGGCTGGGACAGGTACAGGAGGGAGCTGAAGAAGAGGACTCCCTGCCAGGGGCTGGGGATCCCTGGTTGGGGGACAGGTGATGAGATGAGAAATCATGAGAGTGGTTGCAGTGCCTCTTCAGGGTACTGATTCTTGAGCAGCCTCGATAGACCTTTGGGCCTACTCTGCTGGCATTTTAGTATGTTAGTATAATGCCGGAGGGAGTACGACTGAGGAAAGGTTGTAAAGTGGTTGCAGATGTATGGAGGCAGTTTCGAAGCTAGAGCCCTGTACGCACAGAGAGAAGCATTCCAGCATCTATGAGCAGCTAGGGATCCCCACCCTATTTGTGCATAGAAGAAACAGTGGTGTGTATTCGAGGGGGCATTGGTAATGAATCTGATTGCCATATGATAGAGAACATCTATTTTGGCAAGAGCGGTTTTGGTCCCATGGCTATACAGCAAGTCAGCATAGTCAATGAGAGGCAAGAACTTGAAAGAGACTAGCCTTCATTTGGCTTCAAAGGAGAGTAGGTGTCAAATTCTGAAAAAGATTCCAGGTCTTTGTTTGAACTTTTTTGTGAGTTCGTCGATATGAAGCGAGAAGGAGAGTCTGTGGTCCAGCCAAAAAACAAGATATTTGAATTTATTAACAACCTCAGTGGTTTCTCCCAAGATGGTGGTAATCTGTAAGGTAGGTGGAAGGAATTTAAGGTTGCCCAGATTATCTTGGGGTGAGAAAAAACATTTGTTTTTTTAGCATTAAGCAGAAGTTTTAAATTGAGCAGTTCATATTGTAGCAAATTGAGGTCTTTTCGGAGTTCCAGGCAGGCTTCGTTTAGTGAGGGTTTAGCAATGTAAATAACAATGTTATTGGTGAATACTAGCATTTGTAACCTTTTGATTGATGTTGTTAATGTATATTGCGAAGAGAAGGGGACCAAGGATTGAGCCTTGGGGGACACCTCTTTGTAATGATTTTAAGGGAGAGAGAACACTCGGCGCAGAAACTTGTTGCAGCCTGTCAGTGAGGTGTGAGGAAAACCAATTGCGAACATTATTATCAACACCTAGGTTGTTCAGCATGGACAGGAGCAAGGTATGGTCAACCGTGTCGAATGCTTTATTCAGGTCTAAGAAAAGTGCGCAGTTTTTTGTATTCAAAGCAGTCTGCCAATCATTTGTGACCTTAGCCAGGGCAGAAATTGCACTGTGAATTGGTCTGAAGGAGAGGATTAAGGAGTGTAGCGCACTCTAAGTAATCTCTGAGTTGGGCATTGACAATTTTTCATAACAATTTGGAAAGGGTGGGCAAAAGTGAGATGGGACAGTAGTTGTTAAGATCAAATGGGTCAGTGGATTTGAGTAGGGTATAACATGAGCTACCTCCCAAGCAGATGGGAGAGTGCCGTGAGAAAGAGAGAGATTAAAAAGGTGCGTGATAGGTGGTGCTAGGATGAAGTACCCAAGTGTGAGATATAGTGGGTCAAGATGGTCCGCACCCATGTTCTTATTGGGATCAAGTGCTAACAAAAGGTCTTCCACCTGCTGAAGCTGAAAGTGTGATTGGTGAGTTTGGCTGCCTGGAGACAAGGCAATCCTGAGGCATGAACAATTTTACCTGCAGGGAAGAGTGTCGAAGGCCAGACCAACTGTAGCAAAGTGACTATTGAGCTGATTATTGAGCTGCTCTAAAATGGATAGCCTGTCAGTATAATTGACACCATCCGTGCAAGTTTTGGAGGGTAGCGGCTACGGGGGGATGTGTCCCTGAACCTCACGGAGAACTTTGCTGCATTGTTGGCAGAGTCAATTGCAGTAAGAAAATATTTAGCCTTTTCTGTTCTGACTAGTTTAGTTCATTTATTTCTAGCTGCTCTGAAGATTGCCCAGTTTGTGGTAAATTTGGTAGTACAAGCTTTTTTCCAATGCACGTCTCTTAAGCACAAGGCAGTTTTCAGGGAGGGAGTGAACCAGGGGTAAGCTCTTTTCCTAGCTCTGAGTTTCACCACGGGAGCATGCTTGTCAATGACATACAGCACTAAAGAATGAAACAAGGAGTAGTCTGCAAGGAAGGTTTTGGCAAGGTAGAAATCTTGCCATCTGATTCCATTAAGTCTGACAAGAAATCAGCAGGATTAAAATTGCGACGGTTCCTTTTGTATATAAAGTGGGGAGAGGTCCCAATATGTGGCATAAACCTAACACAAGCAATGGCCTTGTGGTCACTGATATCATTATCAAATACGCCAGCATGAGATATTTTGTATGGTTTATTGACTATGAAAATATCAATCCAAGGAACTGTTATCGGGGGACTTAGAGTTGGTGTGAGTAGGCTCTGAAATTAGCTGGGTATAGCCAATTTCATCACAGAGCTCCTTGAGCAAATTTGAGGTAGAGGAAAACCAATTCCTTCAATGCCATTTCAATGCCTGGGTCGATGATGAACTCTCGCAATTTGGACAGAACTTCCTCTAACTGATGGAATCATTGAGCCTGACATGGGTAGTTACCTCCGGATCCACGACGGGTGCTCAACAAAATATTCGTCGAACGCCCCATCAGCGACACCGGCAGGTCAACCGCATTCTGCAGTCGGCTGCCAGTTTGTACTGTCCGTCTGTGTTTTCTTCAGGAGGTTTCGCGCCCGAACCCCCCACACAGGGGGCTGCACCCCCTGCACCCCTCCACTTTAGGATTATCAACTCCAAGTCAGAGCTGATTGGGGGGGTGCAGGACCCCTGACAGACAGCACCAGGTTCCAGCAGGTTTCCCACAGCAGCATGGCGCTGTAGTCGCTGCGGGGGACCTCGCTGGTGAAATGTCACTGTTGGGGGGTAACCGGTTACCTCCGCAACCCACAGAGGGGGGCACTCATTGGACTTGGCGTTTCTCCTGGGGATGGAAATCTCCAATATGGAGGTTGATCCTGTTGGATGGTCTGACCATCACACCCTGAGATTCAGTTTCGCAACCCCCCAGATTAGGCTTGCCCTGAAGGAAATGATACAGTACCGTCCTTTAAGAGGTGTTACCTCAGAAAGACTAATGACGGTACTTGACCTTTCAGGAATTCTGAATGATAGCAGTGACCCGGGGAACCTGGTTGTCACCTATAATTGGGTGATATCAGGGACTCTGGATATACTAACATATTACTTGCCAGCAGATTAGTCCATATGGATGATCGAGTCTGCTCGTGCCTCAGAGCCCTGGTTGGGAACCGAGGCTTTTCTCCCCCATCACATTTCTGCTTCCCTTGGCCTTCATCCCAGCTCCCCAGGGCCAGGCTATCCCCTGCTTCTTCCCTTTCTGTACCTGTCCCACCCCCCTCTTGAACTCTTCTACCGTGGAAGTCTAAACCAGCTCACCAGGCAGTACATTCTAAGGTTCCACCACCCTCTCAGTGAAAAGCCTCCTCCTATTCCCCCCTCATCCTCCCCTCGCCAGCCTCAAAATATGCCTTCTTGTGATGCCACCCTCCTTTAGTCTAAAGATCTCCTCCCAATGTACCCTATTTATTCCCTTGAGGTACTTGAAAACCTCAATCATGTCCTCTTGGTTTTTCCTCTCCTCCAAACAGAATAGACCTAGCTCCTCTAGTCTCTCCTCATACAGTATGTCCAATCCCCTAGGCTCCTATTATCTTGGTTGCCCTCCTCTGAACCCTCTCCAGGAGCTGTATGTCCATCTTCAAGTGCGGTCTCCAGTACTGCACACAGCACTCAAGATGTGGCCTAACCAGTCCATTGCACAGCGGCAGGATCACTTCCTTGCCCCTTGAGCTGGTCCCCCTTGCAATGCAGCCCAACATCCTGTTTGCCTTGGCAGCCGCCCTCCTACACTGTTCAGAATTATTCATACTTGCATCCACCAGGAACCCTAGGCCCCTTTCCCTTTCTGTGGCCCCCAGCACTTCCCCACCCAGGGTGTACATATGTTTGGGGTTTCCTCTCCCGAGATGTAACGCCTTGCACTTGGAGGAATTAAAACTGAATTTCCAGGTGTAAGCCCACCTAACCAGGGTCTCCAGGTCCCCTTGTAGGGCCAATCTCCCTTCCTCCCCCCTCGACCACAGCTCCCAGCTTGAAGTCTTCAGCTCAGAGACTCATTTCACACCCTATGACCTCCCTGATATCAGATATGTATGCATTAAACAGGATCGGCCCCAGGACCGAGCCCTGTGGTACCCCACTAATGACTCCTCTCAGGGTTGAGAGCTCCCCCCCGACCACTACTCTATGAGTGCACCCGGCCAACCAGTTTCCTATCCCTCTGACCATCAAAGGGCCCACCTCATCACCCTCAGTTTCTCCCCAGGCCATTGTGAGGGATCGTGTCAAATGCCTTGCTGAAGTCTAAGAATAGTACATCCACAGGCTTTCCCCTGTCCAGTTCCGATGTTACCCATTCATAGAACTTCACAAGGTTAGTTTGACATGATCTACCTGGCACAACCCCATGTTGCCTCCTATCCAGGCCTCCCACCCCCTCCAAGAACCCCCCAAACATTTCTTCAGTATACCCTCCATTACTTTCCCCACCACTGATGTCAGACTGACAGGTCTATAGTTTTCTAGCACTTCCCTCGACCCTACTTTGTGGATTGATACCACATGAGCCTCCCTCCAATCCCTAGGGACCCTCCCTGTCTCAAGTGACCTGCTGAAAATCTCCACAAGAGGTGCAGCCAGTACATCTACCAATTCCCATAGGACTCTCAGATGAATGCCATCCGGCCCTGGAGATTTTTCCTTTTTTAGGGTCTTGAGGGCTTTCCACGCCCAATCAGTGGGGATAGTGTCATCTGTTCCCCCAAATACTGGCTATTTTATCCTGATGTGAAACCCCAGGGGTCCGTCTCTCTCCCTCCTGTTCCTTAACTGTTTCGCTGCCTTTCCTACCCCCCTACCCCTTCAATCTCCATCCAATCCCACTTTGTAAGTCCCCTCCCTTAGTGAACAAGGAGACAAAGTAGTCATTTAATACCTCTGCCTGGTCCCTCACCTCCTCCACCCACCCTCCTTCTATTTTCAGTCTGCCAATCTGGCCCTTGGTATTTCTCCAGTCCCCAATATACTTGAAGAACCCCTTTTCCCCACCCCGTGTCCCCTGTGCCAGACGCTGCTCTTTACTGGACTTGGCACCCCTCACCATCCGGGTGACTTTTCTGGATGCCAGCCGGTAATTTACTTTATCCCTTTCCCCTCTGGTTATTTTGTAGTTTCTGTAGGCAGCCTTCTTTTCCCATACCGCCTCCTGGACCTCCCTGGTCCACCAGCATGGTTTCTGTGACCTCGCTAGCTTACGCTTCACCCTTGCACAGATCCTAACTGCCTCCTGTAGTCAGCTTTTAATGACCTCCCATCTCCCCTCAACATCTTTCCTTGATGTAATTTCCTTCAACTGATCCTTGAGAATGATTTCCATGCCACCAAAATCTGCCTCCCTGAGGTCCACTGCCAATGTTCTAGAGCTCCCCCCTCCACCCAAGCTTATTTGGAACCAGACAGTGTCATGATCACTAGCAGCCAGGGGATCCTCTACTACCAGGTCCCTCACTAGATTCCCCTCCACCAGAACCACATCCAGGACATACCCATCTCTTGTCGGCTCCAGCACGTGCTGAGTGACGAACACATCCTGAAAGCTGTCCAGCAGCCTCTGCTCCTTCGCCACAGTAGAGGACATGGTTTCCCAATTTGTGGCTGGCATATTGAGGTCCCCCATCATCACTACCCCCTCCCCTGTTGGCCCACATTAGACAACAATGTTGTCCAGCAATCCATCCTCCAGAACATCCCCCAACCCTGGGGGCCTATATACCACTCCCAGCTTGACCTTACCTCCTGCAGGGGTTCGCAAGGTGCTCCATAAGGCCACCACATTTCCCTCTGCCTCCTCTAACCTTGAGATTTCTACACCATCTCTAATGAACATGGCCATGCCTCCCCCTCTGCCTTACTTTCTGTCCTTCCTAAGCATTGTGTACCCTCTCACATTTACGTCCCAAGCATGGTTTAATGTTGGACCACGTTTCCGTGACCACTGCCACATCCACCCCTCCTTCGAACAGCATGGCCTGGAACTCTGGCAACTTATTTCCCAAGCTCCTGGCATTTACTATCACCACATGCCAAACCTTGTCCCTGTTCTCCTTTGCCAAACCCTCCTTGGGTACCCTATGCATCCAACCTCCCTCTGCCCCTCCTGGATTTTATCTCCTGTACTGTTACCCACCTCCCCCACCGGGGCTGAAGGCTAGGCCCCTCACCAAGAGGTGAGCCCTTTAGGTCTTCCCCCCTTTGACCTTCCCCCCCTCACAAGTTTAAACCCAGCCTAGCTTGGATATAGTCCACCACCCCCTGTTTACGGACTTCCTTCCCTATCTTCCCTATATCATTGCTCCGGTGCATGTTCGCCCTTTAATCCTTTGCCTGGGCACCCCTTGGTATGATGGGACACTGCGAGTGTTGAAGAGATTAGGGTGAAGGTTGGAGAGACACTGGCAGAAAAATAACCTGGAGGAGAACAGGCTTAGATTGTTAGACCATTATAAGGTTTACCAATTGGCAATTTCCCGTAAGGAGTCAGAATTCCTGTCCAAGGAAATTGCCGCAGCTAAAAAACAGGCCAACTCAGCTTTTCTGGACTATGGACAAACTGTGCAGTCCAGCTTGTCTGCAGTCCAGTCCAGCACTGTCACAAGAAAAGTGTGATGAGTTTGCACGGTTTTCTGCTGATAAGGTTGCCTCCTTCAGGGATGAGATCAGCCAATCCCTCCCCATTGGTCCTTGCAGTGATCAATCATGTGGTACTAACACCCAGATAACCTAGTCTACCTTCGGCCAGCCAGCAATCATGGATATAGCGAGGATCATCTAGACTTTGCTGCCAACTTGCTGTAGTCTGAACCCGAGCCCAACACACCTTCTTGTAGGGTGTGTTGAGATGATTGCCCCAGTCCTTACTGGGACAGTAAGGATGTCATTGGAGAGAGGGATCTTTCAAGATCCCTTAAAGGAGGCAGTGGTCCAGCTCCTCCTGAAAAAGCCCTCTCTTGACCCGAACTGTCCAGAAAACTACAGGCCAGTCTCAAACTTACCTTTTGTAGGTAAAGTTATTGAGAAAGTGGTTGCTCTGCAGCTAGAAGATCATTTATCCAGCCACAATATCTATGATCCTCTCCAGTTGGGTTTCAGGAAAAGGCATAGAGATGGCACTGGTTCAGGTA
Organism: Neoceratodus forsteri; assembly: GCA_016271365.2. Classification (NCBI taxonomy): domain Eukaryota; kingdom Metazoa; phylum Chordata; order Ceratodontiformes; family Ceratodontidae; genus Neoceratodus; species Neoceratodus forsteri. The sequence continues at coordinate 755,755,738 of CM057451.1, forward strand.
CTAAATGATCTCTTGATGGCCAGATATTGGAGGGCCCGTACCATCTTGGTTCTCCTTGATCTCTCAGCAGCATTTGACACTGTAGACCATGGTGTGCTACTCGAGTGCCTGCAGTTTTTCTGTGGACTGGGTGGCAGTCCTCAGCTGGTTTCAATCCTTCCTCAAAGGCAGAACTCAGAGAGGGGTGTCGGGGATTTATTCCTCAGCTCCTCACTATCTGCCCTGTGGAGTGCCGCAGGGCTTGATGTTGTTTGCAGTGTACATGCTGCCATTAAGAGACATTATCAGATGGTATGGCTTGAGTTTTCACTGCCAAGCAGATGATTCTCAACTGTATATGTCTTGTGCCCGAGCAGGGGATAGATACTATCTCAGTGTTTAACAACTGCCTAAATAAGATACAGGACTTAATGAGTGCTAGCTGGCTGTGGTTAAACCCTGGGAAGATGGAGGTGTTGGCGATGGACCCAGATCATAGGACAGTTGGGACAGGGATGGGACAACCCACCAGACTGAGGCTTGGGGGTGTCCCATTGCATGCCTTGAGCCAGATGCGTAATCTAGGCATGATCTTCGAAAGAGGGACAACTCACCAGGCTGAGGCTTGGGGGGTGTCCCATTGCATGCCTCGGGCCAGGTGTGTAACCTAGGCATAATCTTCGATGAGGGCCTGACCTTGAAATCATAAGTGTCAGCAGTGGTTAAATCATCTTTTTAACATCTAACAAATATTGCCAGGGTGAAGCATCTGGTTCTATCTGAAGATCTTCCTACCTTGGTCCACGCCTTTGTCACCACCTGTTTTGAGTACTGCAACACCCTCTACCTAGTGCTACCGGGGGTTGATATCTGCTGCTTGCAGCTGGTGCAGAACACAATGGCCAGGCTGTTAACTAGAGCCCCTAGATCCAGTCATATCACACCTGTGCTACGTGAACTGCACTGGCTGCCAGTACAGTGGCAGATAACCTTCAAGGTCACATTGTTGACCTATAAAGCCCTACATGACCAGGAATCCCGCTACCTGCAAGATCTTCTGCAGCCTTACTGCCCCTCCTGCCAACTCCGATCCTCCAATGAGGGATTGCTAGAGATTCCCAAGGTATGTTTGAAGACATCTGGAGCAATATCTTTTGCCTTTATGGCTCCTACCCTGTGGAATTCTCTACCTCGTCGGATAGGAGATAGCCTGACTGTTGAAGGATTAAAGTCTGCCCTTAAAACTCACCTCTTTTGTCAGGCCTTTAATGAGGCATGATTGGGACTAATGGTATTGATTTTATAAGGACGTGTTTAATTACATTTAAGGGGTTGTTTTATATTTGGTTTTATGATAATTGTGATGTTTAATCTGTGTCTGGATTGTTCAGGCACCCTGAGCTTTGGAAGGGCACCTTTTATAAATAAACTGATGATGATCTCTGCAAGCAGTTGTAGTGGAGGAGTCAGGACAGAGACAGAGAGTCATAACAGTGGATATGATCTGTACTTAAAGGGAGGACTAAGGCTGGACATGTGATAGTATGGCCAAAGAAACCAAGGTTAATTAGTCACCGGAAGTCTACTGGTTCCACTCCCACTGAAAGCAGCTTTCTCAACCTGTTGTCCAGTACATCTAGTGATGAAACCATGCTGATCAATCCAAAATCACAGCAATCTTCAGTCTTCCTCCTTCCAGTGCTTTCAGTTCTCCTAGCCAGGATAGAATAGATCCAACCAGGTTTGAAAAGGCAAGTACAGTATACCCACTTCCTGTCTTGTACAAACAACATGACAAGAACTGTCACCATGGCCACCTGTGCACATGTATGGGCACTGACAATTGGCGTGCCCCCTTAAAGCACTCTAAGATGTCCTCTCAGCCCCCCCTCAAAAAAAATGATATATCAGTAGCAGTACTAGTACTAGCCAACCCACTGCTGCTCAATTATCACATAAGGATGTGGACAATGAATCTGTGTCTGGCATGGACATTATGGTTGTCTTCACTAGAGGAAAAGGTTGTTCATGACAGTATGGGACAGGGCAAGGTATACCAATCCCATAGTTCTCCAAAAGCAAGCCAGTAGAACCACCATTAAAGCAGCTTATGCAGAGGGGCAATCAGGAAGATATGAAAGTGGATCTGTCAGAGCTGTGGCATGAGCGTCAGGAGGTAGCGGGAGGGGGAGGGTAGGGGAGAGGAAAGTGCATGAGGAGTAAGAGAAAGGACAGGGAAAGGTCATGATGTATGCAAGGAGAAGGATGGCAAGGGGCAAAAGGGGAGAAAAGAAGTACAAGAAGAGGAGAAGCAGGGAGAAGAAGCAGGAAATGAGGAAGGACATGAAGAAGCAGAGCTGGAGAGAAGGGTAAAGAGCAAGAGGAGCTTGAAAGTCAGATGTCAGTTACACCACTGACTAGTGGTGATGTTGAGTGTGGCACTGAGGGGTGGAGGCCATCATGGGAGGTGATGGCAAAATTAAATAAAAAGGCAATGAAAAAGGGACAAGCAAGAAAGCATGTTTCACAGGCAGAGAACTCTAAAGAGCCCCCACCCACACACACAGCACAATCAGCACCACAGCACTGTATCACATGCTGCTGCCTTGCCAGGCCATTCAATATATGTGCAAGTAGACTGAGCCCTCACCACCAAATTATGCCACTGCATGTAATAGAATACTGTGCAAAAACATATTTTATTAAGGTTCCAGAGTGCATTTAAGAAAGTTCACAAACCTCCTCTGATTACATGCCTGGTGTGTTTCACACAAGGTGTGCTTTTGCAAAGGCCTGGCCATCCCCAGCTACATCATACCTGAGTTTCAGAAGAAAAGAAATCATCTCATAGTCACTGCTCAGTGCTTTGTGAAGCTCCCTCCAGCTTTTGACTCATGTAGTAAACGAAAACAAAGCGATATTCTGCAGTGTGGGAGTATTTTGCAGATGGCACCACAAACCACTGAAAGCATTTTATAATCAGTGAACTAGAATGATCAGTTGGAGTCAGTCTACCTGAACATTGGGAATCAGTGTTCTGGCTGATCATTTTCTTCATACAGCTTTTTATGTCAAGGGGTGGCTTATCAGTCCTATCCCCATCTCCCCCTGGCTGATGCCTACCCCCCCAGACCTCCTTGGAGTTGATTCCACAACAGCTTGCCCCCCATGGAGGGGCTAGAGGGGGAGGGCTGTCCCCCTAAGACACATATCCAGAAGGCTGTAGAGGTCTGGAGGGTGAATTGGTTCAAGGGAGATGTGTTGGGCTTCCTACAGCCCATGGGTCCCTTTTTCCTGATTTTCTGTCCCATGCCTCTGGCTGCAGTGACACATAAGTACATGTACGTGGAAGTGCTCATGTACTATGGAACTGTGGCCCCCTTCTATATTTGCATCTCTAGTGCCTGCACTGCCACCAATTACAACCATATAAATGTTTCCCTGGTGACATCAGAGATGAACCAGGCTTCAGTCACCAGGACCGAAACTTCAGAAAGATGAACTTCACCAAGATAGTGGATCTGTTCTCCAAGGGTCTTTAGAAGCTGTAAAAGTCTGATAATGCAAAACACAGGATTCACTGAAAAATGTGCTTGAAGCAGCAACAAAGATCCACATACCTGTAAGCAATCAGGAAAAAAAGGACAAGGTAAGGGGCCTCCCAGCTTAATAGGGACTTAAGACAACTGATCATGAACAGGAAGAAGGCCAATGACCAGTGGAAAGAGAGAGGCTGTCTCCAGGCCAAAGAGGAGTACAAAGCAACCCTGATGGACTGCAAGATTAGATTAAGAAAGCAAAAAGGGCTTAGAAGCTAAGATAGTAGCAATAGCTGTGAGCAACACCAAAGTCTTCTTTCAATACATACTGTAGATGGAAGAAGAAGGTAAAAAGGTATTGAGTTCATAAAACAGAAGAAAGGGAGCACACTGCAAAAAAGCTTGGGCTGATGACTCAAATGCTGAATGAATACTTAATTGCAGTGTTCAACAGTGGGCATCCGGTTTGGGGGTGGGGTGCTCATTGGAAGTGCCTATGGCATCAGGACCAACCACAATGCATTCAAAAGACAGCATTCCTATCCTAGTAGCTGACTATCTGTAGAAGATCAAGCCAGATAAGTCCCAAGGGGCAGGTGGAATAACTGAAGCTTAGGGAGAAATTGGTAGGGCTGCTTGCTGTAATCTTGAGGAGTCTCTCTGGGCAGGTGGGATGCAGGAGGACTTGATAGTGGTCAATGTGGTCATCATCTTCAAGAAGGGGCAAGGTCCAATCCAGAACTACAGGTCAGTCATCCTAACATCAGTGCTGAGCAAGGTTTGGAAGCAATTGTCAAAAACAGAAAACTGCAGCACTTGGTTGAGGCCAAGGTTCTTGCCACTTCTCAGAATGGCTTTTTGAGGACAGATCATGCCAAACCAATCAGCTCACCTTTTTTAAAGTGAGTAACCAGGGAGGTCGGCAGGGGTAGGGCCTTGGATGTAGTCTATTGGGACAGCAAGGCCTTTGATATTGCGGCAGTCAAAACAAGAAAGGCAAACTAAATCCATCCAAAATTCTGAAATCACTTACAATGTAGCGTGACAAGGCTACCGAACCCGGACTACCAGCCTCTTTGATACAGTATTGTGGCACATGACAAACATCTAGGCAAAGTGCACCATGCTGGGTACATGAAACAGAAGTAGTCTGTAGACTGTTCCAGCAGAAAAATGCCAAGTCTTCCCATTTCTCTGTATAGCTCCCTGCTCCACCTAACACTGGGTAGGATTTAGAGATCTGATAGTCCTTGTGGTAGATTGTGATGCCCTTCCCCAGGTATCCCTTCCCTCTTTTGCCTGTGGTTTTCACTGTTCGCTTATATCTGTCCCATCCAAGTTTATACCCCAACACAATCTTGGCTTCAACCTCCTCTCTGGGCAGTCAATTCCATTCATCCACCACCCACTCCATGAAGAACTTCTTTATCACATACCTCCTAAATCTCTTCCCTCCCCCCACTAGTCTCCACCTGTGTCTTTTGGAATTTATGAAATACTGTCTCTAGTTTTATAAGTCCAAAAACATGCAGCATTCGGGAGAATCTATCCTTTGATTCATCCAGTTGACATTCACCCCCCTGACATGGCCAGTCACTTAAATACCCACTTTATCAGTGTTGCCTATGCTCTTAATGCAGACAACCGAAACACTATAAGGAGCTCCACCTTACAAATGGAGCACCCACACCACTTCACCAGCTTCCTCTACCTTAGCTGCCCCAGCAATGAATGTACTCCCTTTTCATTTGCTAAAATTGAACCATCAGAGATCTTAGACCAACTGCGCTACTTAAAAGCCACTAAAAGTAGTGGCACACATGGTCTGGACACCAAACTGCTGAAAATTGTTGCCTGCAAAATTATCAAACCTCTGACCCACATTTTCAGTCACTTCTTAGAGCTATCTTATGTTCCTTCAGGCTGGAAATCCCATCCATAAAAGGGTTGACAAAGAAACATAGAAACATAGAAGTTGCCAGCAGATAAGAACTACTTGGCCCACTTAGTCTACCCTAAATTCCCTACTTATAGTGCCACTGGAGACCCTGTTTGGAATCTGGCTTACACCACCTCTTGCTTCTAAGATTCCCTTGTGTCTATCCCATGCATTCTTAAATCTTGTGACCATTCTAGCCTCCACCACTTCCTCTGGGAGGCTGCTCCAAGCATCCGTCACCCTCTCCATGAAGAAGTACTTCCTCATGTTTCCTCTCAGCCTATCCCCCCAGCTTCATATTGTGACCCCTTGTCCTTAAGCTTCTTGTCCTTTGGAACATGCTCCCTTCCTGTACCTTGTTTATTCCTGTGAGGTACTTGAATGTCTCTATCAATTCCCTCTATTTCCTCCTGTCTTCTAGGGAGCACATATTTAAATCCTTACGCCTTTCTTTGCAGGGCTTCTTTTTTTTTATTTATTATTCTTTTTGCCCTTTGCTCTGAGGCTATTAGCCACCTTCCTGCACCTACCTTACCCTCCAATTGCCACCATCCTCCATCGTCACTGATACTCCCTGGCTTTCCCCCCAGGGTGGGGTCATGGCACCGCTGTTTGTCCATCTACAATGGGGAAAGGTGCCGGTTATCCTGCATTGCCTCCCTGCTCCCCAGGGCGGGGTTCAGGGTTGCAGTGGCCAGCGGTCTGTGAGTTGCTGGTGGGCGTGGTGGAGTGGCGGAGAGCCATACAGGCCAGGTGCAGAGGCGGCATCATGAGTCAGGCTCAGGAATTTTTGTATGCCCACTGAGGAGCCGGATGTGCAGTGACATCAGCGCACTGAAGTGCAGACATCTGCTGACCCCCCCCGTAAATGCCCACATCCTTCCAAACACCCAGCCTCCACTGGGTGTCACTGCAGCATGGTGCATGTCCCTCACCCACCCCAAAGGAAGGAGAGTGGTCGTAGGACGCTCAGTCCTTCCTTCCCCCAGCCAGCCCCTGGTGGCTTGAGTCTGTTCCCAAACCCGGGTTGCCTGAGGGGCACGAGGTGTGGCATCCAGCTCCTCAACCCTCAGCACCACCAGGCCTATTTTGCAGGGGTTCTGTTGCAGGACCTGCTCCATTTTAGCTGCCTTCTTTTTCACCACCTTCACCCTATGTTCTTTCAGAAATGAGGTCTCAAGAACTGTACACAATACTCGAGGTGGGGTCTAACCAGTGATCTATACAGGGGTATTATTACCTCTCTCCCTCTTTCTGCTGGTCATACCCCCTCCTTATGCATCCAAGCATTCTCCTAGCCTTTCTCACTGCCTTGTCACACTGTTTAGCTACCTTCAGGTCATCAGAAATGATAACTCCTAGATCTCTTTCATGTTTTGTGACCTCTAATACTTCACCCTGAGTTGGTACATTGTCCCCGGGATTTCGTGATTAAAGTGCATGATTTTGCACTTTTTTGCATTGAGTCTTAGCTCCAAACTCATGATTATTCTTCTAATTTCTTCAGGTCCTCCCTCATGCTTTCAACCCCCCCAGTGTGTCTTCTCTGTTGCAGATGTTTGTGTCATCAGCAAATAGGCACACCTTCCCCTCCAGTTCTTCTGCAATGCTGCTAATAAAGACATTGAAGAGGACCTGGCCTAATACTTACCCCCCTGAGGCACCCCGCTAATCACCTTGCCCTCCCCAGATTGGACATGGACAGCCAAAACAACTTTAGACCTATCTCCCTCCTGCTTGTTGTCTCCAAAGTACTAAGCATATACTACACAACCAAATTGCTATAATCCTGAACAAAACCATGCTACTATATTATAACCAGTCAGGCTTTAGAAAAAGACACAGTACAGTCACTGCTGTGACCAGGGTTCTCAACAGCATCAGTTTGGCTATAGATGGAAGATAATATGTTGATGACATCTTCAAAAACCTACCAAAAGCCTTCGACATGGTGGATCAGAGATTACTAGTGTCCAGACTAACTGAGCTGCACAAAAGTTCAGAGGTAGCCAACTGGTTTGGCAGTTCTCTAGCTAACCACAAACAGAGCGCCAGGCTACATGGGGCCAAGTCCAGCACTCTGTAAATCATTTAAGATGTATCACAAGGCTCAGTAAATGGCCCCTTATTGTTATCTTTCTACATAAAAGACAGGTCAGTATTTTGGATGGGTGACGTACCAACTGTATGTAGACAATACTTTATGTCTCTGGAGTCATCATCCCTGTTATGCAGACTGCTCTCCAAAATGGATTTAATGACCTGCAAGCCTACTTTCATGACTCAAAACTGTTTTTAAATGTGGGAAAAAGCAATGCTGTGGTATCTGGGTCTTCTCCAAGACAGGGATGGGGCAATAAGGAGTAAGGCCATCAATAAATGGAGGGTAATGAGAACCAGCGCCCATAGTCTCGGCAACAAGCTCCCTGAACTGGTAGCCTTGATGGAAGAGGGATGCCTGGATATCATAGCAGTCATAGAAACATGGTACACAGAGAACCATGACTGGGATGTTAATATACCAGGGTACACAACCTACAGGAGAGACAGGGAGGGGAGAAGAGGGGACAGAGTAGCTCTCTATTTAAGGGAAGGGATAAAAGCAACTGAACAAAGGAGTAAACAGGAAGGAGAGAAGGCACTGTGGGTCACCTTAGAGACTGGAAATGGCACCACAATCCGCACAGGGGTTGTATACAGACCCACATGTCAGGGGGAGAGAATGAACAAATATATGATAGAAGGCATACTTAGGATGGCAGAGAAAGAGGAGATACTGTTGATGGGGGACCTTAATATGCCGGATGTCAACAGGAGCACCTTTGTTGCAGCCACATCCAAAAGCAAGGCCATTCTCGATGCCCTTTAGGTGGCATGCCTCAGACAGCTAGTTTTGGAACCTACACATGAGGGAGCAATCTTAGACCTCATACTGTCAAATGGTGACAGTGAGAGGATCTCAGATCTAGAAGTGGGTAGCCATTTGGGAAAAAGTGACCACCAAACAGTGCGGTTCACGATAAAATCAGCTACAGAGTCAAGTCATACAAAAGTGAGGGTACTGAACTTCAGGAGGGCTGACTCTGGCAAGATGGGAGAATGCCTTAGAAAACAAGCACTAGCAAACAGGCTAGAAGGAGGGGTGGAGCAACAATGGGAAAATATCAAAACTGCCATCACAGAGGCAACAAGCCTTTGTGTGAAACAAATAAACAAATCAAAATGAAAGAAAAAGCCACTATGGTTCTCAAAAGAGGTGGCAGTGAAGGTTAGGGAGAAGAAGATAGCATTTAGGAAGTAAAAGAAAACAGAAGGAGCAGGACAGATAATTGTACTAGTTTAGGCAGAAGGAAGCAGGGAGGCTAGTCAGAATAGCAAAGGCTCAAACTGAGGAAAAGATAGCCAACTCAGTTAAGAGGGGGGATAAAACCTTTTATAAGCATATCAGGGAGCATAGAAAGACAAAGGGAGGGATAGTGAGGCTGAATGGAATGGACGGTGGGTGAGCAGAGAGGGACAGTGAAAAAGCAGGGATACTGAAAGAATACTTCTGTTCAGTATTCACAAAAGAGGAGGTGCCTAATTCAATTAACAGAAGCACTCTGGATGGGGGGGGGCTCGAACCCAGTCCTTTCACAGAAGAAAAGGTTCTGAAAGAACTCCTAAAACTGAAGGTGGACAAAGCAATGGGGCCAGATGAAATTCACCCCAGAATTCTAAAAGAATTAAGCAGAGAACTAGTGACACCACTGACTACCCTTTTTAACAAATCATGGGAGGATGGTGTGGTACCTGAGGACTGGAGGAAGGCAGATGTGATTCCTCTTCACAAAAGTGGGACCAAGACAGAGGCAGGAAACTACAGACCTGTCTGTTTGACCTCTGTGTTAGGAAAAGTGATGGAATCACTTCTGAAGGAAAGAATTGTTGAGTACCTAGAGGCCAGTGGGGCACAGGACCCAATGCAGCATGGGTTCACAGCGGGAAGATCATGTCAGACGAATTTAATTGATTTCTTTGACTGGGTGACCAAAGTAGTAGACCAGGGAGGGGCTGTGGACATGGCCTACCTAGACTTTAGCAAGGCATTTGACACAGTCCCACACAAAAGATTAATAGTCAAATTAACCAGCCTGGGAGTGGGTCCCAGGGTGGTAGCCTGGGTAAAACATTGGCTGGACAACTGGAGACAGAAAGTAATTGTAAATGGAGTCCACTCTGAAGAAAGAGGGGTTACTAGTGGGGTACTGCAGGGTTCAGAACTGTGTCCAGACCTTTTTAATGTCTTTATAAGTGACATTGCAGAGGGACTGGAAGGAAAAGTATGCCTCTTTGCAGATGACACAAAGATCTGCAACAGGGTTGACATACAAGGAGGTGTGGAAAGGATGAGAAGAGACTTGGCAAGGTTGGAGGAATGGTCAGAAGTATGGCAGTTTGGAATGAATGTAAAGAAGTGCAAAATAATGCACCTGGGAAACAAAACCCAGGGAAGATTACACAATGGGGAGGTAGTAACAACAACAAAATGGAAAGGGACCGGGGTAATCATATCAGATGACCTTAAGGTTGACAAGTTAGATGAGAAGGCGGTAGGGAGGGCTGGGGATACTGGAATGTATAGGAGAGGCATCACCAGCAAAAAACAGGAAGTTGTGCCTTCATTCTTCATCAGCATGTCCTTATAATCTACTCCATTGATTCCTCGCAAGAACTTGAATGTTTCAATCTTATCATCCCTATCTCTCCTGGCCTCCAGTAAGTACATGCTAAGGTTAAAACAATGCCAATAAAGCAGTGAAAGTACATTGGCTGTGGACTGCACTTTATTTACACTGAGTCAATAAGACAGTGCACCATATTTTAAAAGGGAGCAACTTTGGCAGTTGCATTTTAGAATAAGACCTCAGCCAATGAGAGGTACACCCTTCTGACTGGTAGCTCATGTTGCTTTAACATCAGAGCTCTGATGTGAAAAACTAAGGGACTCTCAGCCCCCCGTTGGGATGTAATAAGTGAGTAGCCATTTGAGGCAGAAACCATATTGTAACAATTTAGTGACATGTCAGTTTTGGGGAAGGGGTGTGTTGTGCTAAGTCTTTTTTTTCAACTTAAGTATGCCATAACCAGTAGCATCACAATGAGAAAAGCAATTTAGGGTTTGTGAAAGTGATTGGGTTGAGCTGCTAATATTGGATTTGTTTGTGTTTGAGAGATTGGTCACTGTCTCCATTAGCTGGCTCTCCACCAATTACCAGTAGATTGTCTGCAGACTGCACCTTATCTAAGTCAATAAGGCAGTGCAAGTACATTGGCTGGGGACTGCACCTTATTTAAAGTGAGATGGTAAGGCAGTGCACCATATTTTGAAAGGGAGCAGCTCTGGCAGTTGTATTTTAGAATAGGGCCTCAGTCGATGAGAGATCCCCCTTTCTGACTGGTGACTGAGATTACTTTCACACCAGAGCTCTGATATGAAAAACTAAGAGACCCCACACTCCCTTTTGGGATGTAATAAATGAGTAGCCATTTGAGGCATAAAGTATATTGTAACAATTTACTTGCCAGTTTTTGGGAGGGGGAGGGTGAGCACAGGGTCTTTTGTTATAACTTATGTATGTCCTAACCAGGAGCACCCGGGGGGGTGGAGCCTGCCAGTGAGATGATAGTAGGGTAAATTTTGCTGTAGCTCACAAAGGGGGGGGGGGGAGTAATTTTCCCGATCTCCGTCAATTCAACACTGTACTGGAGATCTCCCGAGCAACAGTACGACAGCCGAAAGCACAGGCTTCAAAACAATGCCTTTTTTGGCTTAATCGGAGGAAGTTACAGGATTTAATTTGTAGTGGTATGATCTGTAGCGCCATGAGGACTCAGTCCAGATAGCCCAATGACTCTCATATTTGATACCCAGCGCGGAGCTCCAGAAACGACACCTCACTTGCCTGCCTTAAATGGAGCTGGATGAGAGGACAGTGCGCAATATACAGTAGAGACATGAAACGGAACACGGAGGTGGATCTGGGAGTCATGATGACCAAACTGGATAAGATTTTGCTGGATATGGCAGATTTAAATCAAGCTGCTAATAAAACCAGCCAAGACTTGGCAGCCCTTGCATCGTGTGTGGCTTACACTGAACGTTCAGTACAGCAGCAGGATTCTACGCTGCAAGTGCACTCAGAAACCTTGCAGAACCGTCACAATAAAATCCACTACCTTCTCAACAAAGTGGATGATATGGAAAACAAGGCAAGGAGAAAATATTTGCACATTGTGGGAATGCCAGAGGGTGCAGAAGATAGGGGCATGCATACCTTTCTGTGAGGGTTTCTGCCTGAATTGATCCACGATAACAACTGTGATGCTTCAGAAACTGAGACGACCCACTGCTCCCTGGCCCCCCAACCCCAACAAGGTGAGAGACCCAGGCCCATTCTCTGCAAGTTTTTTAAGGTACCCTGAGAAAGATTTCTACCTGCGTAGGCGAGTGAACAGGGTTCCTTCCAGTGGCATGGTGTACGCATCCAACTATATCAGGAATTTTCCCAGGACCTCTCAAGCAGAAGGAGAGTCTATGGAGGGGTCAAACAGCAATTTTATAAGCTAAGCATTCCAACCTTCCTAAGATATCCAGCCCTACTGCAGGTACAATATCAAGGGGAATTCATTACATTTGACAGCCCTGCAGTGGCAGAGAAATTCTTGCAAGATTTTCAGCATGGCCAAAACTCCATACACCCACCCAGTCCTCAGCCACGAAGTGGATCTTCTTTCTTCTTCTTTAAAAATGTATTTATACAGTATAACACCATTAAGGCAAAAATGTGCCTTTTTTACAAGGTGAACCTAAGTAAATGTATACAATTAAAGTGCCTCGTTACATCATCCAATACAATAACAAACATAAGTCCACTTACAACATTAACAATCTGTTATAAAATTCTATAACCCTACCTAGTAAAGCTAAACCTACATCCCCAAGATTTAACTTAACCCAAATTACACTTACAGCAGAGTGAATATTCTTGCTTTATTGCAACCCTAAAAGCATCCCTGGTCATATCTTGATGTCTTAATTGTGTTGGAAATGCATTCCAACTAATCACAGCTTTGTGTTCAAAAGTAATTTTTCCAAAATTATTAATGACTTTTGGCTGTAAAGATTTCCCAGTTGTCTTTGATCTTTTTCCAAGATGGAGGTGAGCACTGAGACCCCCAAACAGGATATTCCGAATTGATTGCAACTCTTGAGCGACAACCCGCCTTGGCAGTCGGCTTGCAGAGGTTGCCCCAAGAAGAAATCTACAGGGAAACCACTTGCAAGAAGGGAACTTTCAAGGAAGCCAACAGTGAAGGTTTTTGCAATTGGATGCCAACAGCTGCTCACCAGAAGACACACCGGTTAAACTTAGCAATAGGTATGAACCCCTACAAGACCTCCTGCCCTCACCTCTGGACCTCCCTTCTTCCCCCGCAAGACCACCCATTCCTCCTGAAAAGCCCGAATCTGACCATGGAGAATGGTCACCGCTTCCCGGTGACTGGGGAGATTGTGATCAAAACAGGGGAGAAGGAGATGAGGAGAACTCTCTCAAGCATCTGGAGGCCCTGTTAAATGCCTCCGAGGACATTACCACCAGTGCTGAAAACCCACAGGAATAAAGCATCTGCTACACTTCCTAATGAAATGTGATGGGGCTCGGGGTAAACCATGGTACTGTATGTATGAATAAGTTTATACCACCAGTTCAAATGTGGGCTAGTTGATTTACTGTGTGTTACCATGGACAGCAAGGGTTGCCAGCTGATCCAGCTGGGAGGTAGGGGGTTGGTCAATCATATAGCTGGACCCCCTCTGACCCCTCCCCTCGCTTATATCTCATAGCTGGTTTTAGGCCATTAACAATCTTGTAGACAGTGGTAAAAGCTAATTATTCATCAATGCACAATGGGGAGAACCCCCTTTCCATCTTTGACAGCCTGTGAGCTTTCAGCCACTCCCATGCCAAAACAAGGCTGCTGCCTTGCCATGATAAGTGACTCAAATCTGAGTTGGAATGTTTGTAGGTCATAATAGTTCAACCAATTATCTTTCCAGTATTTTGCAATGCAGTTCAGTTCTTTGCATGAAGGGTTATCTGTTCTGTTTTCTGTGCCTAGCTTAAAGTGCCATTTCTCATGTTTGTTCTCTGAGGGCACTCAGTATGTTTTTTGACTGTTTAATCAAGGGTGAATGGGTGCCTACCTATCTGACTAAGACTGGACCATCCCCATTGCTTGTAAGTCCCCTGAGTGCAGCATGGCTGCTTTGCTGTTGCATTGGGCTCCCTTCCACACTACCCTTTAGGGCAGGGCTGCAGGTAGGGACACAATCTCCTTCCTTTTCTTTTTTGTCTTTTTCAGGTTATGCAGTTGTTGGGGGGGGGGGATTTACCCCTTCCCATTGTGCGCGCAGAAAGTTGGATCACGGGAGGCTACTCACCGATAGACTGGCCTGCGGTGGCTAACCTCGGTTATTGCCCCCAGAGAGGAGTTCTGGGAAAATACAGTGGCTGGTTATGCCTGGTTCCGATATAAGAACTCCACCTCTATTATGGTTTGGATCATTACTACATGCCCCTAAGCAGAGTATCCACAAAACTCGACAGGCACAGAATGGGGGACAGCCGGAAGACACAAGCTATGGCAGTGTCCTTCCTCTAGAAAATTAGGAAACATATACACACACTTATAGGTGGAATTGGATACAACAGGCTTTACAGGTAGGCAATACCCAAGAGGCAAGTATTGGGGAAAAGGTCCAACAAACATGAGAGGTGCTGCATAGGAGGACTATAGGGTGGGCTCCTAACCTGGGGGGAGGGTATTAATCCAGCCAGTGACCAGAAGGACACTTAAATATCCAGTGGCCACCATTTTCAATCAAGCTGTATGATCCCAAGATGATGGATGACCTAACAGACATGACCCTGAGATCTTGGAATGTCAGGGGCTAAACTCCCAGATAAAAAGGAAAAAATCACAGCTAGGCTATTCAAACTGAAATGTCACATAGTGTTTCTGCAAAAAACCAAATTAAACCATTTGGAAGCTAAGAAACGTACTAGAGAATGGGTGGGAAGGGAGTGTCACAGCACCTTAGGGAAGGCTAAATGAGTGGTTTCCATCCTTATACATAAGCACATTAAATGGGAAGTAACCCATCATAAGGCAGATAAGGAGGGTCATTGGATACTGGTCAAAATGTCTACCCTGATGGGTCCCATATTACTGGCAAATATCTATGCCCCAAACGAGAATGCACCTGAATTTTTTAATGTAGTCTCACAAGAACTAATGGACCTGTCCACTGACAACCCAGAGATTATTCTGGGGGAAGGGGGGCGACTATAATCTGGCCTTAGACTTCCTGCTCGACAGGTCCAATGCCAGGCAGGAACCCCATACCAACTTCCTTAAGGCTCTCCAGGGACTGCTTTCTCTGCACCAACTTGTTGATATCTGGAGGCTATAGCATCCTTCAGAAAGGGACTTTATGTACTTCTCTGCAGCCAGGGCAATGGCTAGCAGATTAGATTACTGGTTCACTATGAATGGGATGACCACTAGAGTAACAGACGTGCATATAGTCCCTATTTACCTATCTGACCATGCTCCGGTGATGATGAATCTATCCATGGAACCTACCACCAGGGGGAAATCTAACTCTTGGAGGTTGGATCCATTATTACTGACTGACGAATATTTAAAGTTTCTAGTAAGAGATAAAACTAAGAAATTCTTTCAACTTAATCTGCCCGGTTCTTCCTCTGTGGCGACAATCTGGGAAGCCTGCAAGGCCACCCTCAGGGGAAAAATTATAGGGTTTACAGCTCACCGAAGAAAGCAGCGAGAGAAGGAGGTTTTGCAGCTGTAGTCCAGGCTAAAGCAGGCAGAGGCCGAATATAAAGCAGACTCAGGGAAACTTAAAAACAATTGTCTAGTGACAGAGTTGACCAGGCTCCGAATCCATCTTAATTCACTCATGACCAGGAGTGCAGAACTACACGTTAGACACACCCAGCATAAATATTGGGCCAAAGGAGAAAAAGCAGGGAAACTCCTTGCCTATAGGCTAAATAAAAGACAAGTGGATAGGCACATTACAGGGCTTAGGAAGGCTAGAGGGAAGATGGTATATGACCAAAATGAAATTAATGACACTATGGCAAAATTTTACCAGGACTTGTACACATCCCATGCAGAATGGGATGGGGAGAAGTTCCACGACTTCATGGACCACTAACACTACCATCCCTGTCCTCTGCGCAAAAACAGAAATTAGATGTGCCGCTGTCTAGGGAAGAACTTATTAAGGCTATCTTAAATATGGCCCCACACAAGGCCTTGGGGAGTGATGGGTACATTGCAGATTTTTTTTAAATAGTGCAGCATGAAGTGTCCCCTTCCCTATTGAGGATGCTGCAAGAAGCCCATTCTACAGGTGAACTTCTGCCCTCCCTTAGAGAGGCCGTGATTACCATTATCCCTAAGGAAGCCAAGGACCACACTATTCCTGGGAACTATGGGCCAATCTCTCTCATCAATGCTGATGCCAAGATATTGGCAAAAGCCCTGGCAGCCAGATTGGAAACAATCATACCAGACATCATTCACCAATCCCAGGTAGGCTTTGTGAAGGGAAGGTACAGTTCTAACTACTTAAGGGCCCTGGTTACGCAGATGCAGGGAGCTGCAAGACTCCCCACACCTACGGCGCTTGTAACAATAGACTTCAAAAAAGCCTTTGAGTCAGTGGAATGGGAGTTCTTGCATGCTGTCCTACATCGGTTTAACATAGGGCCCTACTTCTCTTTGTGGATACGCACTCTGTATCAGAAGCCAGTTGGTAAAGTCCTCACTAGTTTAACACTGTCCCCCCCTTTACAGCTTCATAGGGGTACCAGACAGGGCTGTCCCCTTTCCCCACTACTTTTTGTCTTGGTTATGGAACCCCTCTCAGCTGCTTTGTGCTTCCATCCCAATATCTGGGGTATACAGGTGGGAAACCAAGAGTATCATGCCATACTTCATGCAGATGACTGTCTGATCTTGACTGGAGATATTACAAGGAGCTTACAACCCATCCTAGACACCCTCAACATATTTGGGACTATCTCTGGCCTCTGCATCAATAGAGCTAAGTCAGGGGTTCTCCCTTTAAGCTCCCATACATATCCTGACAAGGTCAACCTGTCTGGACTCAACTGGGCACACTCAGACATTAAATACCTAGGGGTCACACTATCCCCGGACCTAGCTACTCTGGTGGACAAAAACTTCCTGCCTATTTGGAACCAACTAACCCAAAATATCAAGTGATGGCAGCACTTACATTTATCCATGGCAGGGAACGTTTTATTTTATTTAGTTTTTGTTGACCGGGTAAGTGCACTAGACAAATCCTGCCTATTTTCAGGCATGACTCGGGGAAGGGGATACAGATGAATGCCAACTGACCTTGAGCCAGATTAAGTTGTTGGTGGTATTTTTAGTGACTGAGGGAAATTTGGCCAGGACACCAGGGAAATTCCCCTACTCTTTTCGATAAGTGCCATGGGATCTTTAACATCCACCTGAACTACCACCAATCCAGGGAGCTGGACCTCGGTTTAACATCTCATCCAAAGATTTGATACCCTTAGTGCGGCAGCACTTCTCATGCTGCACTACAGTGTCAGTACTGGGATATTAACCCAAGTGCCAGATGTGGGAACTGAACCCACAGCCTTCTGATCTCCCAGCCTCAGAGACGAGTGTGCTACCTGAGCCACTGACACTGCCTTGAAGTTGAAGTTTGCGCTTAGAGTGTACCATCTCGTTTCTCACCTCCCCATATTGATCCCCAAGGTCTGGGCACACAAATGTCATGCTTTAATGAGCAATTTTCTTTGGGGCCCCAAGAAGTCATGTTATAACAGAGTTAAGCTAAGGGCCACATGGTCCAGCTGAGGTTGGAACCTCTTGGATTTCAGCCGATACTCCCAAGCATTTCTAGTTGCTAAATTGTAAAGGGATGAGAAATTCAATGACCCCCCCAGGCATGGGTGAGCATTGAAAAGGCAGTCTTGAGGAACACCTCCCCTTTTTGCTTTTTGGACCATAGCCTCCCAAAACCAGCACAGGAGTGGCTGACAATCAATGCTAGCCATCAGGCCTAGCAAACTCTAGGTAGAGCCACGCATATATGCCTGAACACTGGCCGCCACTTCCCACTATGGAATAACCCGAATTTGAGAATAGACCATAAACCTTTTCAATGGTCAGTATAGAGTGCCTGTCAGATCAACACTTTCCAGGATTTGGTTCAGCAGGATAACAAAACTTTTGTCTCCTTAGTATCTAAAGGACCAGCACCAATTACTCAAAGACTGCTTCTGGCAGTGTTTGCAGCTCTGGTGCCTATATCTCAAATGGCCCAGATCAAGTTGCAGTTGTGTGGGTTGTACTGCAAAACCCAGGCCCCTTAGATACAAACTCCCACTGACATTTTTGATCAGACAAGAAAAAGGACTGGCGGGCAAGATTCAGGCTTGGGCCAGAGATTTTGAGCCAGACCCTTCCTTTTCAGCCAAAAACAGGTGGGAAAAAATGCTGGGAACCCCATTTACCCCTCAAGAATGGAGCAGCTGCTGGAAATTAGCTCATAAAACATGTGTAGACCAGCAAAGCCTTCTCATCAAAAATAAAGTCCTGCACTTATGGTATAGAACCCCCTTCCAGCTCTACAAAATGGGACTGCTTGTCCATAACAAATGCTGGAGATGTCAGGCCACAGATGCAGACCTACTCCGTATTCTATGGAAATGCGACCCCCTCCAAACAGTGTGGAGCAAGGTCATACAATTCTGTGCCAGTACCCTGGCGCACACTCTGCCCCACTCTCCCAGTTTCTGGTTACTAGGAATAGTACCAGATAATAGTCAGATCAGTAGCACACAGATGCTCTGGCTCACCCAAGCCTCAGTAGAATTCCTCAGGATTACCTTAATGAAATGGAGAACTCCAGATGTCCCGGTAGTCCAGGCATGGCTGGCAGCCATGGAATCTTTAGTCTCTCACACCCAACTTGCTCACTTTGCTAAACACACTACTACAGCTTTCTTAGACATTTGGGCCCCCTACCGCCATGGTATTACCCAACCCTTTCTTACCATACTGGTGCCAGACACTAAAGATCTGTTAAACCCCCCCTGAATCTATGTGTAGAACTGTTTGGAATTCTGTACTGCCATGACTCATCTGCTGCCACTATGTTACATGAATATGCCCTCTAACATCAAAGCACATTCCCAATTGCATACCTGTATCCACATGAAGTGCTTACTATGTGTGTATGTATAATTGTTATGCTCATTACCCATTGTTGTATGGCTATATCTTCCTCAATATAGAGGATAATGTATGGGCATACATCGCTAACCTGTTTGTTAACCAGCGAAAGGTTACCATGGTGACTGGGTAAACCTCGAGAGTGAAGCTCCAGAGGTTTACATCACCATGGTAACCTCAAGCCGGTTATTCAAATTGGTTGCCGATGTATGACCATATATTATATTTTATAGTGTATGGTCATACACATCTAGTTAACAATTAAGCAGGATGATCCTTACTGTCCAAATTATGTCACTGCTGCTCCACACGAGATCATGCTATCAACACCGTGGACATTTTAGTCAGGCCGTCGCATCATGATGGGCACTTGAGCAGAGCAATCATGGTTGTTATGCTATCAATGTGATGCACCACCGATGAGTTAATAACAAAGTGACGTCACATCGATGGTATAACAACTTAGTAAAAAGATGAAAATCGCCCTATAATAACATTCCATCATACATTATAAAAATATTAACTGCAAAAATAACCAGTAGCACCCCAAGGAGAAAACAAGTTAGAGTTTGTGAAAGTGATTGGGCTGAGCTGCTAATTTTGGATTTATACATGTTAAAGTCTGCCAACCCTTCCACATATATCCTTCCCTGCTTCCGCTGAATCATCCTCATGACTCTGTTTTGTATGGTCTTTATGCAGTCCCTGTCTTTCTTGAGGTGTAGACTCAGAACTGTGCACAGTACTCCAAGTGTGACCTTACTAGGGCCCTGTACCGGGACAGTATCTCTTCCTTCATCCTGTGTCACCAATTTCAAGATTAAACTTAAGCATACATGGCAGCTGAATCATCCCTAGAAGTGAAAAGAAAAAAAGTGAGATGCATCTATGCTGAATAGCAGGCTTCAGATAAATATTGTGAAACTTCAGTAATTGGACACAGCTCACCAAATCTCACAAAGTATTTTCTTTTGTTTTATTTAAGCTGCTCAGTCAGTCATATATATTCAAAGTTTCACTGCTTTTTTAGAATCACGTAGATGACTTTTTGTAGTCATATTTCTTGAAGAAGCTACGTGATTCTAAAAAAAGCAGTGAAACTTTGAATATATATGACTGACTGTCTGAGCTGCTTAAATAAAACAAAAGAAAATACTTTGTGAAATTTGGTAAGCTGTGTCCAATTACTAAAGTTTCATAAGATTAAACTTTAAGACCTGGCTGTTTAGTCAAGTTTTTGTTGGAGACTGAATGTGCTATTTTATTGTTATAGACCTACTGTACACAGCAATTTTGTTGCATGATTGGTTGGTTATTTATTAATTAACAGCTAATCTGTCATGCTATGTTTATGTAAAGTGCCTTGATTTTTAGAAAGGTGTTTTTAAATCTGTCTGTCTGTCTGTCTATCTGTCTGTCTATCTATCTATCTATCTATCTATCTATCTATCTATCTATCTATCTATCTATCTATCTAATCACAAATCCCATGCCGGTGCATCCCAGCATCCTGTTTCTCTTCCACACACTTTGTTGTTGCACTGAGCAGTGAACTTGAGGCTGCCAATAAATACAGTGCTATAGGTCTCTCATCTCAGGTATCTGCATCAGCCCCCCGCCCCATTCAATAGTCCATTAAGGTTTTTTTCTTTTTACAGATGTGTATTTGCACTTTGTTGCATTAAATTTTAATTGCCATAATCTCAGTCATTTTCTTGTTTTTTCATGTGTTGTTTCTCCTCAGCCATGCTCTTGCAGGTATATACCCTGGTCCCAGATATGTACCTTGATCAGGCCTCAGGTTATGTCCGACAGTCCCCCAGAAATCCACCCTCACCAATGTCCACATATGGCCACCCCAGTAGTGGGTGCTCTAGAGGGAGGGCCACCCCCCCCAAGGCAGTCCATATACTGTGGGCTAGGATCCAGAGTTGGCAAGCAGTCACATGTAGAGGCAGTGAGAAACCCAGACCATTAAAGAGGTGGAGCCTGTGGTTTCCTCCCTGTGTTTCTCCCCTCTCTCCACACCATGGCATGTTGTCCACCTTCAGGGTTTTGAGGCCCCTAAGGACACTTTATTCAGATTGATCCTAACTCCAGTCCTCTCATCCCCTTCTCTTCAACTTGCAATCTGCACAGCAGTAGTGCCCCCCTCCATGGTAGATACTGAACAAAAATAATCATGCAATTTACCAGCATTTTGCCCATCCATCTCCACACATGCCACTTCCTTTTTAACTGAATAATAGCCTCCTTAGTTTTCATTTTCCCCTAATATACCAAAGAATATATTCTTTTCCTCTTTAACCCCCTCCGCTATTCTCAGCTCCATCTCTCTGCTGTACTATTTCTTCCCATTATTGTGGCCTGTTTCAGCTTTTCCATATAATCCTTTCAGCTTGCCTGGCTATGTTCTCTACTGTAGTTTTAAAGTGCTATGCTTTCTGCCCTTACCACCTCTCTCACCTCTCTGGAAAACCAGATCTACTTTTTGTGCTTTTTGTTCTTCCCATATGAGAAAGGGTCAAGACCCTGTCCCATTTTTACAGGGAAAAATAAAGTTAATAAAGTTACTATTATCAGGTGTGGGGTGTAGGATCGCTCTCATCTACCGTCCACCAAGTGATGAGAAGTGGTTCTTACAGGAAATAGTGGACTTCGTCATCGACATGTTGTTTGACTCATTCAGGCTGATGGTCCTGGGTGACTTTAATGCCTGGGTCGATGATGAGCTCTCACAATTTGGACAGCATTTCCTCCGATTGATGATGTCATTGGGCCTTACACAAGTTGCTACTTCTGCCACTCATAAAGGTGGTCATTTCCTCGACTTGGTCTTCCTCCTGGGGATCAAAGCCTCTGATTTGGGGGTAGAACCTGTCAGTTGGTCTGATCATTACACCGTGGGTTTCAGTTTTTGCGCACCCCTTTATAGGCCTGCCCCTGTGGAGATGGTCAGGTACCGCCCTTTGCGAGATATAAGCTCTGGTGGCCTGGTGGCGGTGCTTGCCCTATTGGGAGTTTTAGGGCCTGAGCAGTGATTCTGAAGCCTTGGTTCTGGTCTATAATAAGGCCATTTCTTCGGCTTTGGATATAATTGCCCCTATCTGTGTTCATACTCTCCCCCTTCACCCTCTGTCCCCATAGCTTTGACGGGACCTTGAGGGAGATGCGGCGACAAGGATGAAGATTAGAACGTTGCTGGCGAAAATCCGCCCTGGATGCCGATCATCTTAGATTGATGGAACACTACCAGTTCAATCATTCTGCAATCTCCCATAAGAAGGCAGAGTTCCTGTCTGGGGAAACTGCGGCTGCCTAGAACTGACCGGCTCACCTCTTTCAAACTGTAGACAGGCTGTGCAACCCAGCCTGCCTGCAGGTGCAAAGAGCGTTTTCACAAGTGGAGTGTGAGGAGCTTGCTCACTTCTTTGTAGCTAAGGTGGCTGACATCGGGGCATCATTCCAGCCCACATGTTCTATGGGAGATGTAATGGATTGGCGCTGGGTCACTACCTCTGGCCCCTCCTGGAGTTCCTTTGACCAGCCGGAGCTCATTGATGTCATGCGGATTGTCCAGGGTATGTGTCCTACATGCTGTAATTTGGATCTGAGCCCAACTTCCCTGATAAAGGGTTGTTGTGATGTTATTGGCCCAGTCCTTGCATGGATAGTCTGGTGCTCCTTGGACACAGGTGAGTTTCCTAGCTCCCTGAAGGAGGCGGTGGTAACACCCCTGCTGAAGAAAGCTTCTTTGGACCCAGGCTGCCATGCTAACTACAGACCGATCTCTAATCTTCCCTTTGTGGGGAAGTTGATCGAGAAAGTAGTGGCCGTACAACTGGAGAACCATTTGACCATCTATGACATCTATGAATCATTCCAGTCTGGTTTTTCGTAAGAGGCATAAGAAATTCTAGACTGCGCTTGGTTCGGGTGCTCAATGATCCCTCGATGGCAAGAGATTGAAAAGGTTCATTCCATTTTGGTTCTTCTCGATCTCTCTTCAAAGTTTGACACTGTGGACCATGGGATACTTCTCGAACACCTGAGGTTTATATGTGGGCTATCTAGTACAGTCCTCAGGTGGTTTCAATCATTCTTCACTGGCAGAATTCAGAGGGTGGTGTCTGGGATAAATTCCTCTGGCCCAGTCTCACTGTCATGTGGGGTGCCTCAGTGGTCAGTGCTGTCTCCCATGTTGTTCTCAGTGTACATG
Source organism: Neoceratodus forsteri (assembly GCA_016271365.2). Classification (NCBI taxonomy): domain Eukaryota; kingdom Metazoa; phylum Chordata; order Ceratodontiformes; family Ceratodontidae; genus Neoceratodus; species Neoceratodus forsteri. The sequence continues at coordinate 755,778,788 of CM057451.1, forward strand.
CTGCCCCTCAGAGACATTGTAAGAGGGTATGGGCTGAGGTTTCACTGCTAGGCCGATGATACCCAGCTCTACCTATATTTTTCCCCCGACCAGGCTACTGCTCTCTCGGTATTTAATAACTGCCTCACTGAAATCCAAGACTGGATGAATTAGAGCTGGCTGAGGTTGAACTCGGAGAAGACGGAGGTAATGGTTGTGGACTCAGGTCATGGGATAGAGAGGGTAGGAGCTGGTTTGCCCTCAGGAATATTTATGGGTGGCTCCCAGCTTCTTATCTCTGAACAGATGCGGAACCTTGGGGGTGATTTTTGACAATAGGCTGACATTAAGCTCACAGGTGTCAGCAGTCGTCAAATTAGCCTTTTACCATCTGAGGAACATCTCTAGGATCAAGCACCTAGTTCTGTCCAGTGACTTGCCTACATTGGTCCATGTCTTTGAGACCTCGCACCTTGACTATTGCAACTCCCTCTATCTAGGACTACCAGGGGTTGATATCCGCCACTTGCAGCTAGTGGAAAACACTGCGGCCCAGCTTTTGACGGATAACCTTTAAAGTTGGTCTTCTGACTTATAAAGCCCTCCATGGACTGGGCCCAGTCTACTTGAAAGAGCTTCTGGTGCCCTACTGCCCTAAGTGATCACTCCGCTCAGCGGATGAGGGGTTGCTAGAGGTTCCAAGGTTTTTTAATTTTTAAATCATCGTGGGCCCGTGCTTTTATGTATGCAGCTCCAACTCTCTGGAATTCTCTAACCTGTCTGCTTTGGGAGTGCACGTCTGTGAAGAAATTTAAGCGTGCCTTAAAATACCATCTGTGGCCATCAGCGTTTTGTTGATTGATGTTTTAATGATGATGTTTTAATATTGTATGTATTGTATTATGTATTTGTGTTTTATTTATTGTATTAATAAGTATATTGTTAATGCGAATTGGTTTTAGAAAGGTGCAATATAAATAAATTATTATTATTACTACTACTACTAAAAAACATAATTTCCTTCATCTTGCTCCTTACAGTTCATCCCCCTTTGGAATTTATCCAATGCCTTAATCAGCTCTACTGCCCCTACTGACCCTAGCCCCTTCTAGATACTAGTTCTCATACATTTCTCTCTTTCCCTACTCTCTCCCCCTTTTTCCCTAGCCTTCACACTCCCCTTGCAGGGTTCTCAGCATTCTGAAGGGGTCCTATAGTGCCTAGGATTGCCACCTTTTTCCCCCCTATTTATCGATCCTTGGTCTTCCAGTTCCCCTTGCAGGGTCCCCAGCAACCTGGTGGATTTCTTGGATCAGGCCTTATCCTCTTCCAGGTGTTATTTCTCATTCCCTCCCTCTCACTAACCCACTATAACTACAACATCTAACCACAAGAGGGTTTACAACTGTCTTAACTTCTCTGCCCTCTTGCAGGGTTCATCGTATCCTGAAGGGTTCTCTTTTTGGGTCATGCCTTATTTCCCCTCCTAGGTGTTAATCACACTTACTCCCTCTCACTCTCCCTCTCCAATGCCTACTCCAGTCCCCTGTCCCCTTGCAGGGTTCCCCACATCCTGAAGGGGTCTCTCTGGTACATGACTCTGCACCATCTATCATCTCATCCTCTCTCTCCCCTTTGGCCCTTATTTTACAATAGCACTGGTTCACTTATTACCATTGCACTTATTAATTGTTCTCATAAATTGCATATGTATGCAACACTGTTTGTAACAACTGCCTTAATTAATTGTAGGCTATGTTGATCTTTGTAACTTGAATGTAAAATGTCTCATCCTTATCTTACCCCTTCCCCCAGGTCACACTGGGAGACAAGCAACCTGTTGCTCAGTGTGCCTTTCTGGAGAAACATTTCAAAAAATTAATAAATAAAAAAATGTACTCTGCACATGCTGCACTATAAAAACATGCATAGAAGTTGTCGGCAGATAAGGCCCACTTGGCCCATCTAGTCTGTCCTATGTTCCCTACCTACAGTGCTACAATAGACCCTACTCAATCTCTGGCCTTACCCACCCCCCAGCCCTATTACTATGGTCCCCTTGTGTCCCTTCTATGCATGCTTGAATTCTGCTACCATTTTAGTACCCACTACCACCACTGGAAGGCTGTTCCAGATGTCCACCACCCTTTCCATGAAGAAGTATTTCCTCACAGCCCCTCTGAGCCCCCCCCCCCAGCTTCATACCATGACCCCTTGTCCTTGAGCATCTGTTTCTATGTAAAATGCTACCCTCCGGTACCTTATTAATATCTTGGAGGTATTTGAACATTTCAATCATGCCCCTCCTTTCCTCTAGAGAGTACATATTTAACTCCCTGAGTCTTTCTTCATAAGTTTTCTGGTGTAGGCCTTGCACCATTTTGGTTGAAGAGAACAAATATCCGCACCACACAGCACTGAACCAATTTGCAGCATTTATTTAGAAAAACAATAAAAAAAATGCCAAACGCCATGACCAGCACCTGCTCCACTGAAGATATGCGTCATCTGGAGACTATGTAACAATTCTGGTTGCCGTCCTCTGTGCTGCCTCCACCCTGTCTATGTTTTTCTGGAGATGGGGCCTCCAGAACTGGACACAGTATTCCAGGTGGGGCCTCCCTACTGATTTATACAGGGGTATCACTACCTCCCTCTTTTTGCTGGTGATACCCCTCCCTATGCACCCCAGCATTCTACTAGCCTTTCCCACTGCTTTATCACACTGCTTTGCTACCTTGGGGTCATTGGATATAATGCCCCCCATATCCCTTATCTGTCTTGTGGTTGTCAATACCTCCCCATTGATACATCACCTTGTTTCTGTGCCCCATGCATAATTTTGCACTGCACAGTGGCTTCAGCTACAGACCCTTGACCAATCTTCCAGCTTTTTCACATCATCCTTCATTTTTTCCACTCCCCCCTACCCTTGGTGTGTCCATTTTGTTGCAGATTTTTGTGTCATCCATGAACAGGCATACTTTCTCCTCTAGCCCTATGTAATGTTGCTAATAAAGACATTGAAGAGGACCGGGCCCAGTACTGAACCCTGTGGCACCCCGCTGGTTATTGTGCCTTCTTCCAAGTGAACTCCATTTACCACCACCCTCTAACTCCTGTTACTTAGCCAACTTTGTACCCATTTTACTACTTTTGGACCCACTCCCAGACTGCCCAGCTTGTTTACCAGTCTTCTGTGTGGAACAGTGTTGAAAGGCCTTACTGAAATCCAGGTAGGCCACATCCACCACCCCTTCCTGATCCACTTCCCTGGTCACCTAGTCAATGAACTCAATCAGGTTTGTTTGGCAAGATCTCCACTGGTCACAAGGTATAGTTTCATAGGTTCATAGGTATGTACGAGTCGAAAACTGCTGCCCAATATGACTCGACACAATCAACCGAAGAAGGTGAAATTTCAATCCTTCATGTGCCTATCCAAAGCAGTTTTAAATGCATCAAAAGTTTTACTTAGAACTACTTCCACTGGTAGTTTATTCCAGACATTGACCACCCTCTAACTTATCCAGTTAACTCTACTGTTAGTTCTGTAATTGTCACCCCTTAGTTGCACTGGATGAAATCTACTGCCCCTGAAATTATCTTTTCTTGTGAGTCCCACACAGTCCCACAGATTGCCACTGTTAAATGCCCTGTAAGTCAGGCACAGATCCCCCCTTATTCTCCTATAATATAAGGAGTTTAGTCCCAACTCACATAATCTTTCTGCATAGTATCCCCTTTGTCTGGATGATCCTTTTTGTGGCCCTCCACTGTATACTCACCAGCACTTGATTATCTTTTTTGTTTGAAGGTGCCCAGTACTGCACACAGTACTCCAAGTGAGGCCTGACAAGCAATGTGTACATGGGAAGTATTACTCTTTTATCTGTACTATTAACATTTCTAAAAATGCAGCCCAACATTTTGTTACCCACACTTGTGGCCCTTTTACAATGTTCAGCTGGGGAGAGGTTACTGGTAATGGTGACCCCTCCAGGTCTCATTCTGAGTCTGTCTCCATTAGAATTTTTCCATAGAGCATATACTTGGCACACCTGTTTCCTCTACCTACAGTATGTGTATTATCTTGCATTTCTCCAGGTTTAGAAGTAAGCTATTCTGTTCAACCCATGCACCTATTTGATCTATTTCTTGTTGAAAAGCTGTAATGGTGTGTAGATCATTGACAACTGCTCCTGTTTTGATGTTAGCAGCAAACGTACAACACCAGCTTCCTGATGCAGTTTGAACAGGTGTGATGTATAGGCTAAATAATGTAGAACAGAGGAAGGACCCTTGGGGCACCCCGCTAATGATCTTTAACCATGGAGAAAAATGACCTGCTACACCCACTCTCTGCCTTCTACTCACCAGCCATGATGATGCCCATTTAATCAGTTTTATGTCCAGATTTAAGTCCTGCATCCTCTTAATCAGAGGCCCATGGGGCATGGTATCAAAAGCTGTTGAAAAATCCATATAAAACATGCCCATTGGCAACCCTATGTCTTTAGCACTGCTTACTGGGTTGAAAAAGTGAAGTAGATTTGTCAAATGTGATCTTCCTTCTCTGAAGCCATGATGTGTAAAGTCTGTTGATCCAGACAATGTCAGATGTTTGTTAATCATGCCTTTCACTGTTCCTTCTAGCATTTTACTGATAGCAGAGATAATACTAATAGGCCTTTAATTTTTGCAGTCACTTTTAGGTCCTTTCCATCTTTCCACTTTGTAGGTACTCTACCCTTCTCTAATGATGTACTGAATATGGCCATCAGTGGTCCGGCCAATTCTTCAGCTAATTCTTTCAACAGGGATGGATGGAATTCCCCAATCCTTTCCTTTAGTAGTGTTTCCATTACTTTGCCTTCCACTGAATTCAGGCTGACAGGTCTGTAGTTTCCCGCCTCCTCCCTATTCCCACTTCAGTGAAGTGGGACCATATCCTTTACCTGTCCTGCTTATTTTTTCAAAAATAGGTTGCACAACCATATTTGGTGGTCCAACGACCCTCCCTATCCCTTTGATCATTTTCCTATACTTCCCTGTCCTGATTCCCATATTGTCTTTTTTTTCTTCTTTTTTCATTTATTCCCTTCTATTCTCTGCTGCAGTATGTTGTGACCCCCAACCCCATGATATTAGGCTTACAGAGTCTGTAATTAAACATTTAGCTCACCTTTTGGCATTTTCCCCATTTTACTGAAATGTGCCCTTCTGGAGTGCAGAACCAAAGTTTTTGAACTGGAGTGATCTGTTCCTCTGGTGATGTAGAACCACACTGTATCATTGTCACTGGACCGCAGTGGTTGCATCATCTATACTCTGATTATTTCAGAATTTGACAAAACCAGATGAAGGGTGCACTCATCTCTAGTCAGTTCCCATGACCCCTAGGAAAGAAATCATGTGTCACATAAACCAATGCCTAACTTCTTGCATTGCTGGCTGTCAGGATTTCCCAGTTGGCATCCAAAATATTTAGGTCACCCACCAACACCAGCTCCCCTTTGTCTGATGGCTTTCGAATCTCCTCCCCTAACCCTGCCACCTTTCTCTTCCGAGCTTGGTAGTCTGCATACCAGTCCAACCCTAATCATTTTACCCCTTCCATTGTCATTTGCACTCAGACTGCTTCTATGCCATGCCCTTCACCCAAAATAGTATCTTCTATGGTTACTTTATCTTCCCTAACATACAATGCCACCCCTACACCTTTTTGTATGTCCTTCCTGTTGAGTGAATAGCCCAGTACTAAAAGGTCCCAGTCATTGTTTTTTGTTACCCAGGTGTCCGTAATGGCTTACAGGTCCATTTTAATCCATCTGTTACTGCCTGTTCCCAAGTTCAATTTTGTTCCCAAGGCTTCTGGTGGTTTAGTAGACCACCCTCCAGGACCCCTGTCACCTATCCTTATGCTTTCCACTGACCAGAAGCAGGAACTCTACAGTTTTTACGCTAAGAACCTTGTTCTATTTTGGAAAGTAATATAAACTCTGGATGGTGCAACCACTCAAGCCTTACCTGATTCATTCATAATAGATACCCCTTGGGTGAGTGACCCCCCTTAGTATAGCTAATGACTTCAAATATTACTCCATAGAGCCAAGGGATAATCACTATAGAAATGGGAAGCCACCACCCACTAGTGATGCAGCAAACTCTCAAATGATGTAGTCAAAAAATAATGCAACTCTTACATTCACTATTAGCATGGTTGAGGAGGTCCTGACATTGCTATTGTAAATGGACCAAAGAAAAGCAGACGGTCTGGATAAGGTTGAAAAGTATACTGCTAAAATATACAGCCCCCATAATTTGTTACCACTTAGCTGCACTCTTCAAGTTCTCATTGTCAACTGGAGATACCCACTGGAATAGAAAACAGCCCAGCTTGTTTGCCTCCATAAAGGTGGTGAAATTGTGAGATTTTCAATTACTGACCCATATCCCTCCTGCCCATGTGTCAAAGACTCTGGCGTGATAGAAGTTAGCCCAAATTATTGCATACCTGGTTGAAAATTATTTCTTTTTTTGAAATTTAATATATATTATTGAGTTTTTATCATGCACAAGCAATGACATGTACATTACAGAGGATGAAACATAGTACAGGATACATATACAATACAGAGGATAAAAGTTCCATAAATCGCCCCTCACTCCCCTATCCCTCCCCCATACATAACCATCTACAAAACCCACCTTCTTATCCCTCCAAAACCCCTCCATTAACCCCCCAAGATCCAGTTCAAAATAGTAATAGTACAGGCCATACTTCTAACCCAACCAGGAAAAAATTAAAAACAAAGAATATTATGAGGACACCATAACTTAAAGATCAGGAGTCATGCACTAACCTAAAAAGGTATAAGGAGCCTCTGCCCCCCATATCAGTATGTTGGAGCAATTGACCGTAGAGCATGGAATTTCTCCCATTTGGTATTGAAACGGGAGATGGAATTCCTGTAGCTAGCAGTAGTTTTCTCAATCCTTAAATTATATAATAAACTAGCAAGCCATTCCTCATAGGTAATAGGGTGCTGATCCTTCCAATAGTTTAATACCAAGGTTTTCACAGTGAGTAAAATTAGATTAATAAAATATCTCCTTTCTCTTACTTCAACTGTTGAGTAATCTCCTAACAAACAAATCTGCAGGGTAAAAAGGTCTTGTAACCCTAATAAAGGATCCGCCTCAACTTTAATTAGAGACCATAGGGGAGCAACCAGGGGACATTCCCAGAAGATGTGCAACAAGGAATCTTGTGCCTGATCACATCTAAAACATTCATCATTTGGGAGCTTGCCCATTTTACATAATTTAATAATGCATCAAGTGCATAGTGTGCAAAATATAGTATTGTGTTAGCCTAAGCTTGTCATTGGCGCTGTATGTTTAAACTCCTCCACAAAGATGTTCCCAATTAATACAAATATTAGGAAAAGTATCTATCCAATATTGAGAATAATCAACTGTACCTGGATGTGACTTCATATATAAGGCTGCAACTAACCCAGAAATGGTGTGAGGTTGCCCAGCAAAAGATTGGAACTCCTAGAAACTCTCTACATAGTTAATATCCCTCTGACTCAGTCCAAACCAAGTGGTGAGCACATGCCTAATTTGCTAAACACAGAAGGTGTACTTCAGTGATATAAGGAATTTCCCCAATATATCAGAGACTGAGCACATCTTTCCTTGCTCTACTAGTTCACTAACTTTCGTATGTGGGTGTATTCTCAACCTATGTAATGAGAGAAAAGTTTTACCTACCTTAAAATTGGGATTACTAAACAATGGTTGCAAAATATCTTTAGTGTGCATAATCTCTAGAGACCTACATTATTGATTGTGAACTTTGACTGAAGTAAAGATAACCATGGGCCACAGTGAAGCAGGCAAGTTTTTTGAGAGTATATACTAAAGACTGTCGGGTGACAGTTTGGAGCTCTTAATGAGATCTCTTTCAATTTGTAGCCAGAGGGAGTTATAATGAGATTGAGAATTGTTCGAAGGGGTAACCACTCAATGCATATATTTGGCAATGTGTCTGGCCAAATAATAGTGGTAAAAGTTCATGAGTTTCAGTCCCCTTAATGTTTTCGGAGCACATAAGCCATCATAAGATCTCCATGGAGGTTTGTTTTTCCATAAAAACTTAGTAATCATACTCTGAAGTTTATGAAACCAAGATAAGGGGAGGTAAATATTCAACATATTAAGAGGGTAAAATACTCTGGGTAATACATTCATTTTAATAACATTGATTCTGCCTTGGAGGGAAATATATAAAGGAGACCATCTAATTAAGTCTTGTTGGATGGTTAGGAGAAGATTGTCAAGGTTGAGCTTCTTCAAGAGAAAAGCTGAGGGTGCCAAAATAATGCCAAGGTACTTAAACCTGCCAGTCCAAGCCATTCTGAAACTAACCATATCACCTTTGTGGACCTGAGAATTGAGTGGCATGATTTCAGTCTTATTGATGTCCAACTTATAATTTCAGAACCGGCTAAATTCAGTAACTATATCCAAAATTATTGGGAGAGCCTAAGTTGGCTCAGACACATGCAGTAGAATATCGTCCGCATAGGCTGACAGTTTAAGTTCTAATGGACCAACTGGAATACCTGATATGTTGGGGATAACTGCAATTACGAATCAAGGGTTCCAAATACAAGTTGAACAACAAAGGTGATAATGGGCGCCCCTGATGCGTTCCTGAATATAATGGGAAATTATTGGAAAAAATCCCATTGCAATAGATTCTAGCCCTAGGATTAGAGTAAAAGTGTCCGATCCAGACAATAAATTCAAGGGGAAATCCAAACTGGGCCATAGTTCCAACAAGGAAAGGCCAACTGGCCCTATCGAAAGCTTTCTCTGCATCCAGGGAGACAAGGGCCATTGGTAGATTTGCCTCCCTGGATACAGAGAAAATATGGGCAAGTTTATGGAATTATCTAAGGAGTTTCTACCACCAATTAATCCAATCTGTTCAGAGCTAATTAAATTACCCCAGACTTTTGTAATCCTAGAGGCCAGAATCTTAGCTAAGATTTTAATATCATAGTTCATCAAGGAGATCGGTCTGTAATTTGTTACTTTATCTTTGGTTTCCCAGGTTTGGGCAGAACAATAATGGTAGCTTCTAATAGAGTGGAGTCGACAATGCCCTGGGCACAAATATGGGCATATAATTCTTGAAGAATGGGAGTAAGCTCCTTCTCAAAAGTTTGATAGAAGTTTGATGGGTAACCATCTGGTCCAGGAGCTTTATTTGGTGGGAGGGAATGGATAGCAGTAGTTATCTCTAACGTTGAAATAGGGGAAGTCAGCTGGGCCCTCTGCTCGGGTCTAAGGGTGGGAAGGGAAAGTTGAGAGAGATACTCTCGAATTTCAGTTTGAGTAGGGCTATTTTCAGGGAGGCTATATAGTTGTCTATAGAACAATTCAAATTCCTCCACTATGGCTTTAGGAGTTGTCAAGAGACAACCACCATTTACAGAAGCTATAGATGCAACCAATCTAGACTCCTCCTGCTGTCTCAAGTTTAAGAGCCAGGAGGTGCCCAGCTTTATCAACCTAATCCAGATACCTAACATGAGTTTTAACCAAAGCATATTCAGCCTTCTGTCTAAGTGTGTCCACATATTGGTCTTTAAGAACTGTGAGCTGAATTAAGTCATCATTAGTGGGACAGGTGACAAGCTTACCCTCTAACTCTTGGATAGATTCTAATAAGGATTTCGCCACAGCCTCCCTTTTCCTTTTACGGGTAGAAGCTGTTCTGATAAATTCCCCTCTTAGATAGCATTTCAGGGAACACCAGAGTTGATCATATGCTAATATAGAGCCTCTATTTTGATCCATGTACTGAGCAATTGATGTACGGATCCTGTTTACAGTGTCCTCATGGGATATCAGCTGGAGGTTAAGTTTCCACTGGGTAACTTTAGGAATTGCTTGGGGTAGCCTACCTTCAAACCGTATCAGAGAGTGGTCTGACAGCACTCTAGGAGAAACTCCACATTCTATTGGGCCCCTCAAAATGGCCTGGTTTACTAAAAAGAAGTCCAGACGAGAATAGGATTTGTGATAGGCTGAGTAGAAGATGAATTCCTTCTCATTCAGGTGAAGGAGGAGCCAAGGATCAGAGAACCCCAACCCCTCCATCATTTCATGTAGAGACTTCTGCTCAGGAGACAAGCTCTGACCTCTCTGGGCAGATCTATCCAAATTATTGTCATAAGTAAGATTCCAATCCCCAACTTAAAGTATTGGCAATTGTTTGAATGGGGCTAACTTAAGGGCTATTTGTGAGAAAAATTCTGGGGAAGAGTAATTAGGACCATAAACAGTACCCAAAATAATTGTACTATGGTCAAACAACCCTCTTACAAAGAGGAATCTCCCTTATGGGTCCCCTGTTTCTTGTAGAATTTTAAATTGGGTCCCTCTAGTAAATAAAATTGCAACTCCTCTTTGGGAAGTGTAGTTGCTGGCTACATAAACATATCCCATTTGCTCTCTTCTAGATAGGTTACCTTTGCTGGCCAACAGGTGTGTCACCTGTAGAAATGTGACTCCTGAATGCATTAGAGCCAAATGCTTAAGGATCTGATGGCATTGCAGTCTAGCCCTAGCCCCCTTAATATTCCATGAGGCAATTCTCATAATAAAGTTTAAGTTTAATACAAATGAGTAGATTGATAAATCCAAAAATGAGACTTATATTTATGACCTTTAACGTAAAATATAAACCCAATGACTGGCTCTTTACCCCCCCCCCCACTGTACTCCAGTAAAGTCCTATAAAAGTTGGTTAACTTAGGGAGCTGTTACCCTTAACCCCTGATAAATCTCTCACCGGCATATTTACCTGACTGCTAGGTATGCCCCAGTAGGCGAATATAAAGTAAACCACCCCCAGTCCAAATGACTGACCTCGCCACTATACAGTCGGCGTGATGTTTGTCATGCTACCCCTGATTACCCCTCCCCCCACCCATCCCCATAGCTATTCTAAACATTACCACTAGTTGAACAAAATGTATAAAAAGTGGAAATCCCACAAGCAACCTTTAATACCTAATTACTAATGTAAACTATGGGTGCAGCTCTGTATAGATAAAGTGCAAAAGCTAACTGAGAAAACCTTAATCCTTCCACCACCCCTGTAGAAATGTAAAGCTGTGCATCCTCAAAGTATTATCACTAAAACCAAAAGGAATCTTCCAACAAGGGTAATATAATTATTCATTCACCCCTTAATCAAAGTAGAAATCAACTGAACCCTACGAGCTCAGAGACCAACCCAGATAATAGGACAGCTTTTAACACTTAGGAAGATAAAAACATTCCCAAGACATCAGCTATGGCATCACAGTAAACAGTAGGACCACAAAGTTAGGCTCATAAAATAAGAAAATGCGTCTATTAATGTTACTCTAATAAATCAAATTTAGTACCTTGCAGTTACCATTAGTAAAAGAAAAATCTCAATAGGATTTAGATCGCAAGGTATTAAACAGGGTGTAACACAGAGAACTTGCAATTTAACAAACATCCACTAGATGACACTCTTTACTGCAGATATGAGCTGGAAAGGATTCATTTAATTAAATCAGGATACCACTTCCTGCATGCTACCCTAGCTGATTCCAGTGAATCAAAAGAGTGTCATCGATCTTCCCTGTTAATTTGCAACGTAGCCGGATATCGCACTCTAAATCTTATGCCTGCAGATATTAATTTAGAGACTAATGGATGGAGGGCTGAGTGCCTCTGGAGAACCGAGTAGGGCAAATCCTGAACAATATGGATTCTCTTTCCTGTTCACTGCACTTCTGCTGCCTCCTTCAGCTTTGTTAGAACATACTGCTTGTCCAGAAAATTCAGCAGCCGAAAGAGGAAGGGGAGAGGGGGCGATCCTGATGGAGGCATAGGGCGGAGAGATCTGTTGGTCCTCTCGATGATGTAAGTGGGCCCATTAGGTGAAGGCTCCACCAGTTTTTCACAAAGTTTTTGTGTGAAAATCACAGCTTAGTGCCCCTCCTCTCCTTCCGGAAGGCACAGTACCATCAGGTTGTTTCTTCTCGAGTGACCCTCGAGATCCTCTAAGCGATCCTCTGCTTTCTTCAATCTGTGGTGCAGGGTGACTATATCTGGATCCAGTCTCCCCCTCCAGTTTTCCAATGAAGAAATCTGGGTTTTGTTGTCCTTAGTATGGACATTTAGCTGATCTAGGGATAATTTCATACCCCTAAATTCTGAAGCAAGTACAAGCAAGGTTTCTTTCATCTGTACCAACTCCTCCAGAAACCGATCTTTCATTAGGGCAACTTGTTGCTTTGCTGATGTAGAGACATCTGATCCATCCTCTTTTGCTCTCTTAGCATTTTTATCTTTAGCCAGAGTCGGCAGGGGAGTGTGGCGGAGAGCCGGCGTTTTCATTTCCGCGTCCATTTTTTGGACCATAAGCGGATAAGCTGAAAATCAGTTTCCCCAGTCAGTCAGTACGTTTCTGGAAACCGTTAGGTTAGCGAGTAGTGTCTATTTTATGATAATTCTATCAGTTTGTACAGGAGGGCAGGGGAGCTGTCTGAGGGAGCATCTCAACAGGCAACCATCACACCAGAAGTCCATTGAAAATTATTTCTTAATACGTTAAAATCTGGACTTAGACCTGCCCACAGCACTAAAACTGAACTAGTCAAAGTTTGTAACGACTTATAAATGGCAGCAAGGGCTTTGACACTGTGGACCATGGGTTACTACTGATACAGAAACCTGGTTCTTTTGTGTTTACTCTACCTCCCTCAAATGGGTAGAGCACTACCTAACTGGCAGGTGACAACTGCTAGCAGTGAGGGATGTACACTCCATCCTGTTGAAGGTGGTGAGGGCCTTTCACCAAGGTTCAGTGCTGGGGCCACTTTTCTTCTCCTTATGTGTGAATGCCCTGGACTGAGGCATACATGGCCATATTGTGCACATGCATGTCAATGATACAGTCTTCTATGGAAGGGCAGAGGATAGGGTATCCTTGCAATCAACTCTGCTGTGAGGGTTTGTCAAAATCCAACTATTTCTGAGAACTAGCAAACTGGTTGTAAACGTGGCTAAAACTCTAGCCATGATATTTGGTACCCCCACATGTTAAAATCAAATCATTCACCATTCGAGATGACTACATGTAACAACACACCTCCAAAAATGTTCCCCTATCTGGGAGTCTGGATGGACTCCCAGTTGAAACTGGAGATATATAGATATATAAAATATTAATTATGTATCTAATTATTGAATTATTCATTGATTGGTTAACCTTTTTTATTTATTGAATAATTAATTTTTTTTTTGTAATTGCTTCCCAGGAAATGCACACCAAGCTGTGACAGCTTATTCCAGATGCATTAAGAGGTATTTTATTTAGTTTTTGTTGACCGGGTAAGTGCACTAGACAAATCCTGCCTATTTTCAGGCACGACCCGGGGGAAGGGGATACAGATGAATGCCAACTGACCTTGAACCAGATTAAGCTGTTGGTGGTATTTTTAGTGAATGAGGGAAATTTAGCCAGGACACCGGGGAAATTCCCCTACACTTTTCAATAAGTGCCATGGGATCTTTAACATCCACCTGAACTACCACCAATCCAGGCAGATGGGACCTCGGTTTAACATCTCATCCGAAAGATTGCACCTCAGAAGTGCAGCACCCCTCTCATGCTGCACTACAGTGTCAGTACTGGGATATTAACCCAAGTGCCAGATGTGGGAACTGAACCCACAGCCCTCTGATCTCCCGGCCTCAGAGGCGAGTGTGCTACCTACTGAGCCACTGACACTATGGGTTACATGCACCTGTTTTATTAACAGGGGAATGTTTGCCATGACAAGGGGGAAAATCACTTACTGTCCTTTGATACGTGCCATGAGATTTTTAACTTCCAGCTGGACAGTGATCAGAGATGGATTGAAGGAACCTCAGTTTAACATCGCAATCAGATATTGAAAAAGATGGGGCCTGAGTAGGATTTCTGTACAAGCAAAACTATAGTAGACCTTTTGAGGTCTGGTCAAAGTTGGTGGAAGCTAAGTTACTTCCTCTATGGGACTATGGACATATTGCATATGGTAGTGCAATTTGAACCATTGCCTGACCAGCTTTACTCAAAATGTTCCAAGGGAAATCCTGACCACTGTGATCTCCTGAATAAGCTGGGATGGATCTTTCTGGAGAATAGGCATACATCCTACATGATTGATATCATGTTCAAATGTGCCACCAAGAAATGTCCAATATACATTATTGAGGTTTTGTGTAACTGTTCTATTAGGTCTGCAAGCTGCCTTGAATTTGAGCTCCCCAGAACCAAATGAAGACAGGGTCAACATGCTTTTTCTATGTCAGTCCACATACTGTATATGTCCCAGTGGAGATCCTGCCCTGGTTCTATACCAGCCATAAATTATATGAAATAAGGGAAACTAACCCACTTTTAAGACAGAATTTGATTCTTGTTTAGGGTACTTCACTTGACAAACATCAAAATACAGCAACATGTTGATTCTGAGTGGGGACCTTAATCTCACACTCTGCCAGAGCAAAGACAAGTCGAACACCCAGCCAGGGCATCAGGTAAGTTCTGTAAAATACCTAAGTGGAGTACGAGATCACTTGGGGATCATCGGCATTTGGTGAAAACTGTTTCCCTTGGACCCAGGTTACACATTCTATTCAAACAGATTCCATATGCACTCCAGACTAGACTACTTCCTAACTACATGTGAGCACCTTTCCTCTATTCAGCACATCTCAATTGGACCAATGGTTATTTCTGCTCTTCACTCACTCACAACTTGGGAAGAATGCAAAACTCTCACAGTGGCAGCTTAATCCCATTCTACTGAAAGATCAACAATATGTCAGCATGCTAAAACTTAGAATCCCTCAGTTTTTTTTTGGAAAATGATTCCCTGGAACTCTCTAATGCAATAACATGGGATGCAATGAAAGCCACTCTTAGAGGCGAAACCATTGCATATGCGGTCAAAAGGAAGTGGGAAATTGAAGCGACATACAAAAAACTCACAGAGGACCTTAAAAACTACCGGCTGTTATATAGAGATGGGGACGAGAAGGTGAGACAGAGAATTCGGGAGACACAAGCCAAGATTAAAAAAAAGTTTAGATATAAAAACCCAACAGACATTGCTCTAACTAAAACAGACCAGATACGGGGGCATAGGAGCGTGTAGATTCGCTCATAGACTAAGAAACCAGAAAAAAATGATGACTAGCTTGAAGCTAAGGGATCCCACAACAGGTCAGATATATCATGGGGAAGCTGACATCAGACAAACATTTGCCACATATTATCAGAAACTATATCAACAAGAGACTACTACGAGGAGTGAAGAAAGACAGGCCTTTCTGGGGAACATTCCTCTTCCTCAACTTACTGAGGCCCAGGGAAAGTCCCTTGAGACCCCCATATCAACTGAAGAAATATTAAACTCCATTAAAGCCCTATGTATACAGAGGTGTCCGGGACCAGATGGACTCCCAGCAGAGTGGTACAAAATGTTTGTAAAGGAAGTATCGCTCAAGATGCTGGTGGTGTTTCGTGAGGTAGCGGGTGGAGATCCTGCTCCCCCTCCTGGCGATATGCTGCAATAGCAACCATCCCAAAACCAGAAAAAGATCCAACTAACCCCTCATCTTGCCGCCCAACCTCGATCTTTAACACGGACTAAAACATTTTTATGGCAATTTGGGCACGTAGGTTGGAGGGTCACCTATCAGACCTCATACACCCAGATCAGGCGGGCTTCATAAAAAAAAGAAATATGATGGATAATACCTGTTGAACCTTGGTTTTGATTGAACATATCCATAATTGCAAAATCCCTGTGGCCCTCCTGAGCCTGGATGCTGAGAAAACATTCAACACGGTGTCCTGCCCATTTCTCTGGGACACCCTGTTGAAATTCCAATTCCCTGAATAGTTCATCACCTGGATGAAGAACATGTATGATGCACCAAGTGCCTATGTAAGAATCAATGGGGGTATATCATCACCCTTCCCTCTCTGGCATAGCACCAGACAGGGCTGTCCGCTATCCCCTTTGATGTTCACCCTCAATTTGGAACCTTTGGCTGTGGCATTGAGAAGCTCTATGGAGATCAAGGGAATTCCCCTGGGCCAAACGGAATACAAGTTCAGCCTGTCTGCTGATGATATTCTCTTGACCCTCCTGTCTCCGGAGGTCTCGATCCCTGCAGTCTGGAACATTTTGGAGAGATTTGAGACCGTGGCAGGTTTCAAATTGAACATTACCAAAACGGAGGTCCTTTTATTTAATTTCTCCCCTTCCGCTGTACTGCCGCGTCTCTGCCCGCTACGTTGGAGATCCATTAAACTTAAATACCTGAGGATCTGCGTGGCCAGTGACCTGGAACTCCTGGAGATGATTAACTATGAACCATTAACCATTGCAATTCAGAATTATCTAAATAGGTAGTCTCTCCTTCACTTCCCCTTCTTCCAATGTATTGAAATCATTTGTATGAATGTACTACCTCAACTCCTGTATTTGTTTCAAAATATTCCTTTCTTCCCTTCATCATACTACTTTAAATCTTGGGATAGGATGATCTCCTCTTTTATTTGGGGGGAGACAGAGGCCCAGAATTCGACTATCAATATTGCAATTACCTCTGGCTAAGTGGGGATTAAACTTACCCAATTTCAGGATTTATGCTCAAGCTGCTTTTCTTCGCACCTTCTTCCTCTGGCTATCTAAAAAATACAGTATGCCATGGAAATCCCTATAATTTTTACTTAATGACATGCATGATATTTTAAAACTTCTCTTCTCCTCGGATAGTAAGACACCTCCACTTAAAGACTTCTCACCAATTACAGCCAACACACTTAGAATTTGGTTTGGGATAAGAAAAAAAAAAAGGGATTCAAACCAATGATTGATTATTGTAAAATAATCTTGGAAGATGAGTTTTTCATTCCCTTATGTGGAGATATCTCCTTTTCTGAGTGGCGGCTAAATGGCCTGTCACATGTCTTTCAGTTTTTGGACAAGCATGGGGTCCTCCCATTTGAAAAACTAATGGGTGAATTTGGCTTGAGGAAGACAGACTTTTTTTGATACTTGCAGGTGAGAAATCACATTCTGAGACATCACACAATAACTGCCAAACTCCATTCACCAATGCCTATACTCCTAAACATGTTTATAGACATTACACAGAGAAACCCCTGGGAACATTTGATAGGGAACTTGTACAAACTGGTGGGAGAGCTGATGTCTGATTCCTCAAAAACAGTTCTGAATAACTGGAATAAGGAGCTGGAACTAGAAGTGGATTATGTACAGTGGGAGTCAGCAGCCCTCTCATCAGTGAAAGTGATCTCATCCTTATTTTGGAGAGAATTCTCATGGAAATGTAGAAATATGTATTTCCACTCTTGGGCAACCCTGATAAAATACTTGCCAGATAGCTGTGGGCATTGCTGGAGAAATGTGGTTGTTCTCTGGCAAGTTTAGGACATATCATGTGGCAATGTCCAGCTCTTATGCCCTTCTGGTGTTCACTCCTGGGTGAATTGGCTGGTTGCCTGGGGGAACCAATAGAGCTGACAGGGGAAATAGTGTTGCTTTCCATCTATCCAGACCACTACCCACGGTGGACAAAAACATTGCTGCCCGTTTACTTGGTGGTAGCCAAAAAAGCCCTCACCAGGAGATGGATGGGAGAGCAGGTTCCAGCAATTGGTGAGTGGAGAAAAATCATGTCCACAATATATCAAATGGAAAATTTGACTGCTAAACTATGGAACAGGAACCAGATCTTTCAAACAAAATGGAAGAAGTGGGTCCTTTATCAGCTGTAGGTTGATCCTGAATTCATCCATGAATGTGTGGTTGGGAGTGGGGGGTGGGGGAGTAGACTACCTGAAAGATTTATGTGAAGATATATATGGGGCCCTTGATGTTTAACGGGGAGGATGCATTTCTGATAAATTGTAATAGAATGGGAAATTTTAGCTACACAGGGGATGAAATATAAAATTAAATTCAAATATTTGAAAATGTTTTTTTTTATATTAAAAAAGAGACATAGATCAACAGAAATTACATCCTTAGCCCCTAAGTATATTATTAACTGCCTATAGCCACTATATGGAAGCTGAAAATGTATGAAAATGTGAATATGATGTGTGAAAAAATTATTGTTTGAATAAAAAAGAGATTTTAGAAAAAAAATACAGCAACATGAATGCCAGATGCCATTTACTGCCAATGTTAATATGATGTAACTGCAATGGTATTGGATCAATATCTTTACACTATGTTAAAGGTGACCCTTATATTTCAAATGTGCTATGGGCTGAACCTGCAACTCTTTCAGGGCCAGAAACATAACACACTTAGTTTTGTCCTTCTTTACAGCTGCAGGCTTCCATTTTCTGTATCATTAGACAAAAATGACATCACAGAAGAGGAATAAAGAGGTAAAATCTACTACTGCCAGTAACTCATAATGTAGCTTTCCTGATCTCTATGACTCTCAGTGTCATTTTTATGTTTGCCATGCGCATGTGCATGCATAGAAACATGGAAACATAGACTTTGATGGCAGATAAGGACTGATTGGCCCGCCTAGTCTGCCCATTTCCCTACCTACAGGATAAACTGCTGACCCTAGTTAACCAACATCCATTTCTTCCTACCCCCCACAAGAATTGCCTTATGTCTGTCCCATGCATTCTTGAATTCTCCCACAGTTTTAGACCCCACAACCTCCTCAGGAAGGCTGTTCCATGCACCCACCACACTTTCTGTGAAAAAATACTTCCTCACATTGCCCCTGAGCCATCCCCCCTCTATCTTCAAATTGTGTCCCCTTGTTCTTGCACATCTCTTTTTCTGAAAGATGCTACCCTTTTGGGGCTTTGTTGATTCTATTGAGGTACTTAAAAGTTTCTATCATGTCCCCCCCTCTCCCTCCTTTCCTCAAGGGTATACATATTAAGCTCCTTTAGTCTCGCCTTGTATGGCTTCTCTTGCTGACCCTGCACCATTTTAGTTGCCCTCCTCTGGACTACCTCCATTCTGTCTATGTCCTTGTAGAGAAGGGGCCTCCAGAATTGGATGCAGTACTCCAGACATATTGTTATGATACTGGGTTTTGAGAGATGTGTGACTGTGGTCCAATGCCAGGCAGTCTGTAAAGGGGCTTGTTAGTGACACACCAATCATCAGCCAGGCTGATCATGACAGTGTTCTGGCTTGCTGGGTGGAAACTTTGTGTGGTTCAAAAGAGAGAGAGCTGTCCCAATCATAGGGTGGCTCTTTCCTTTGATCTACATAATGCCACCCAGCAAGCACAGCTGATCTGTTATGATCAGCCTGTTGTGGTCCCTTCCCCCCATCATTACATGGAAGTGAAAATAAATCTTGGAACTTTTGATATATAGTAGACTGCAAAACCAAAAGGATATTGAGAGTTTACAAAACATTCAAGCTGCCACAGTCCGAAATCATGTCCTTTCTTCCTGTGATTCCATGACTATATAGCTGAACGAGTTGGACAGTTTGAGTCCCATCCACTTCTTGAATCTCCAGGCAGAGCCCTACAGATGGAAATGACAATCCCGAGGGGTAGTAACCATGGTTCACAACAACCTTTTTCCACTGGAAAAAAACAGCCCAGTTTCAGTCAAGCTTTAGGAGAATGCAGGAACAGTTAAAGAGTGTGTCAGCTGTAGCACTGAGCACCTTGCACTGCCGAAAATGTCACTGCACCACCAAGAACCCCACTCCCCATAGTTTCTAATGCTGCTGCTGTAATTCTCCACAACATACACTGTGTATAGACCCTGGTTGGAGATCTTTCATCCATGACTCTGAAAAGTATCACCTGATGCAAAAGAGTAGTAAAAGATTTATTTTTATTCAGGATAAGTTCTTTCTTCACATCTTAGGCCGAAGCCTTTTTTCAAGATGGTCCTGAGAATAGGACTTTACAATTGTTCAAATACAAACACAATACAAACATCACTTTCAATCTCTAAGACCTTACAAACATATAATAAATATACATATATTCCAACAAGACTTGTACAACTCATTTCACAACATGAAATACCAATTAAAAATTCAAGAGATTTCTTATTCATCCATTGCACATACATCTAACTTTCAATTCCTCTGTCAGAAATGTGGTAATCAGAGATGGTTTATAGACTGATTTACTTTTTATATTATTCAACAGTTGACTGTTTGAGACATATTCAGCTTTAAATGTCATTTTAGTAAAATTATTTTTTTACCCTAGGTTTATAGGAAGTCGCCCCATTATCTCTTAATTTATATTTATGCTTAACATTTTTCTCCTCTATTTTATCCCTAAGATATGTTGGTTCTCCTGTCGTTTGTAATCTATGCATTTGTAGGACCCTAATCATTTTCCTCCTGTTTTCAAGTGTTAACCAATCCAGTGTCAAATACAAATTACTGTGGTGGGTTTTATAATCACATTGTAAAATGAATCTGGCTAAATTAAAGTAACCTCAAGCTTTCTTAAGAGCTAGCCTGAGGCCTTTCCATGTATATGACTGCCATAATCTATTATATGAATTAATAACTGATATGCTATTGATTTTCGCATACTAATATCTGTACAAAACCTATTTCTTCGAAAAGCCCCTAGTTTTCTGTTTATTTTACTCACCAATTCTTCTATATGTATATCGAATTTCAGTCCCTGGTCAACCCAAACTCCTAAATATTTATAAAACGAAACCTGCTGTAATGTTTCGTGTCTTAATGTTTTTATATTCAAATCCTATTTATGATTTATTTTATCCTTCTGTATTGAAAAAAGAAGAGTTTTCATTTTTTTACTGTTTATTACTAATTTAGAATTTACTAACCATTTTTCTAACCCTGTGAAATCTTCCTGAAGTCCCTTTTCTATCTCATTAATATTTGTACCACACGATAATAAAACTGTATCATCCGCGTATAATTTAATTTTGGTGTTAATAGCTAGTTTTACCAAATCATTACCATAAATCAAAAAAAGAGTCAGGCCCAAAATGGCCCCCTGTGGTACCCCTCTAACAACTTTAAGCTATTTTGAGGTCACATCATCAAGTTGAACCAGTTGTGTTCTTTCAAATAAGTAGGAAGAAAACCATCCCAGTGTTTCACAATCTAGGCCCAATCCCTCTAACCTCTGGAGCAAAACCCTGTGGTCCACGTTGTCAAAGGCTTTGGAAAGGTCCACGAACACCGTGCCCACCTCCCTCCACCTCAAGCTGAGAGGAGACAAGATCTATTATGTCAGTGAGTGCAGTGTCCGTGGAACGCCCTTTTCAGAAACCTGATTGTGAATCCAAGAGTAAGTGGTATTTCTCCAAATAACCACTTAACTGGTTTGGTACCAGTTTTTCCATTACCTTCGACACTGTGGACAACAGGGCAATTGGCCTATAGTTTGAAGGGTAAGTTGGATCATCCCCTTTAAAAACTGGAACTACCTTTGTTTTCTTCCAACTAGAAGGAAACTTCCTTTCCGTCAAACTCCAATTAAATAGCTTGGTCAATATAGGGGCCAAAAATTCCACAGCATCCTATAAAAACCTGTTTTCTATATTGTCTAACCCATATGCTTTGTTAACTTTTAATTTATTTAATTCTTTCTAAACCTCATTGCAACTAATCTTCCTAAATCTAAATTTTGGAATTTCCAGAGTAGCATCTAATGGAAAATCTAGTAATAAATGATTTTCTGGAATATCTATACCAGGTAAATCTGTAAAATATGCATTCAGAATGTCTACAGAATATACTTTACTCTGTAATATACCATTTTGTTGAATTTGTACAGGGGGTTTGCTTGTCATTGTTTTTTCCAAGGATTGTATCAAGGACCAGTATTTCCGGAAATCAACTGTATCAGCAATTTTTGTTTTATAATATTGTTTTTTTGTGTTCTTTACCCTAGTACTCATTCTGTTATGATATTTTTTTATACTCTTCCCAATCAACTCTACTTAAAGATTTCTTAACCTTCTTCCATAATCAATGTTTTATTCTTATTTCTTCTTTTAATTTTTCTGTCATCTGTGAGGGTTGTTTTATCCTTGCTATGGTTGTTTTAAAGGGAGCAACTCTTTTACAAGCCTCTAAAACATTCTTGTAAACTCTTTCACAGCTAAATCCAGATCAGGAATAAGGAAAATCCTATGTTACTCTCGGCTTGCTAATGTATGTAAAAATAATTTGTTACTGTAATTTTTAAAAGACCTTGTTCTTATTTTTCTTGTGACTTCTGACTTTATTCCTTTACCTTCAATTTTTAAGTCACAATTACATACAATTGAACAGTGATCTCCCAAAACAGGTTGATTTACCCTTACCTTTTGAACTTTTATACTTTCTGTTACAAAACATAAATCTAATACATTTCCTCTACTATTCAAATCTGTCTTTCTGGTGGGTGTCTTCACAACCTGGGTCAGGCCAAGGGGACTCAAATTCTTCATCAATGCATTGCCCCTCGGTCCACCCCAGGCTGCATTGAAATCTCCCAACAGAATCAAATCATAACCCATTGTTAATTTCTGTATACATTGTGCCAAATGCCTAAATTCCTCTATCCTCACTTTTGGGGGTGAGTAGATCACACCTATAACAAGATTGCACTGTAACAACTGAACCAACAATATTTCCATTTGATTTTTTGTCACTGAATAAACTACCCTAAAACTTCCCAAATTCCAATTTGTATACAACAACCCCCCCACCTCTCTTTCCCTCTCTGTCTGCTCTGTGCATAAAAAAAACCTCTATTTCAATTTCATTTGAATGAACCTGTGGTGTTAACCATGATTCCATTATGGCTATAATGTCAAGGAGTTCATCTACAACCCATAATTTTAAAATATCCATTTTAGTTTTTAAGCTTCTTGCATTATCATGAATAAATTTGATTTTATCCAATGAGCGGGGACCCGGGTTCAGTTCTATATCCCCACCCAAAAGCAAAATCATTATCAGTCTCAAAGATGGAGTTTGTAGACATAAAGACAGGGAGTGAGAGGCTTTAAATTTGAAACTAAACTGATTCCAGTTTTGAGTAAACTGGTTTCTACCATTTCTACTTAAGGTCCCTGATTGATAATAATCCCATTTGTACATAGTTCTTAATTATATGGCAGCTAACCCTACTTTACCAAACTTTTCCTGAGGGTTAGACTTCTGTAAAACTACTAACAGACTAAGCAAACATAACTGTAAAACTTTTAACCCCTTCATCTTTTACTACGTCTATGCCTTACACAATTCCTAATTATACAATCCCACCAGTTATTCCTAACTACTACCTTTTGCAAAGTGGCTGCCTTATTTACCTTTATTCTCCTTTTTCTTTCTACTATCCAGGTTTCTTTATTCCCCAAACCTAGTAAACAACTTTCTGTGACCTAGCCACTCATGCTGCTCATGCCATGGTGCTCGCGCCTTGTAGAGCGATGCTGTTTTATACCTGCCAGGTGCTCCTCCCCTCACTTCATACAGCTCACAGACCAGGGAATTAATTAAGCAGCAGCAAGTTTTAAAGTGCAATAGTTCAAGTTTTCAGATTTTTTCACGAACAGAGCAGATTCCTCAGGGTGGAGGAGAAACCCACTGGGAGTGGTGTGTAAAACACCAAACATTTCACAGTCACCCAAATCTAGTCCACAGCATCCTCACTAAACCTCAGTGCTTCACTCATCACCAGCTTCTTCTTTTGGTTTTATCTACCCCATCATCTACCTCCTCCCAGTTTACTGACTGTCTAATAATTCGATGGCTGTGGGTAGTCCAATTAAGGTGGCACACTTTGGTCTGTGCTGGGGGGAGAAGTACCCATTGGGGTTTGGTTCTGGAAGTCTCAAGCCTGTATGTTTGCCCCCTCACCTCCTGATGAGCTCTGGAGACAGGTAATAAGGGCCATAGCCACATCAGGAGTTGAACAAGCATGGGATACTCCATTCATTATGATTCACAGGCAGATAGAGTATCCAAGAGCAAATCTGAAGCCCAGAACATTTAGTTGCTTCCAAGACAGAGTGAAAGCCCAGAATCTTTAAGTTAACACTGATGAAAAGTTCAAATAAAGAAAACCATCCCATGTAAATTTTTTAAAAATATATTCTGTAAAAAATAAAAACGTCCATCAATGCCTGTTGCTGCCACTGTTACTGTCCCCCCAACCTACCTTCCTCCTCAGCACCCCACACCCCCAAGCCCTTACTTACCCACCCAGGGTTCAAAGCTAAAATCATCTCTGGACTGAGACACGTCTTCACTCCTCAGTGCCGGACTGTGAACCGACAAAATCAGGTATGTGGTTCAATATATTTCAGTGGGTTTTGAATATTTTTTCTCCAACTTTTCAACATATTTTTTTTTGCCTCCCCCCCCAAACAAATACAATGAAATTATGCAAATCTGACCTGAAAGGTGATTTCACGGTTGCTGCATGAAATCACCTTTTGGGCAGGATCTGAAAATTTTCTCTGACCTTGTTCAAGAGGTGGGGTCATAAGAAGGCTATGTTGAAAATGTGGGGTAAAAATATTAAAAAACAACAAAATTGTGAGTATACGTTGACATTTTTCAATGCATGCTCATACATTTGGTAATTCTCAATATTTTGATCCCATATTTTCAGCATAGCCATTTTTTCATGCCACCTCATGAATGTGACAGCTGTCATTTTTGAAATCCTGGCCAAAATGTGCTCTCAAGTGAGTATCCCATTCATTCATACTTTGATGATGAATAAAATAATGATTGATTGATTAATTAAAAATGCGTTTTTGCACATGTGGCACAAAATCACCTTTGGGCAGGATTTTAATTTTTTTTCTGCCTTTGTTCATGAGGTGTGGTCATAAAAGGCTATGTGGAGTCATAAGAAGGCTATGATGAAAATTTTGGGTAAAATTATGAAAAAAACAACAAAAATTATGAACCTATGTTGAAATATTTCAATGTACACTCATACAGTAAGTGTGGTCATTTTCAATATTCAGACCCTAACTTTTCAACATAGTCATTTTTTGATGCCACCTCATGAATTTAATGCCAACTCATGAATGTGCCGGCTGTCATTTTTCAAATCCTGGCCAAGATGTGTTTTCTTACTTGTGGTGTGAAATCACCTTTCTGGCACAATTTAAAAAAATTTCTCTACACTTTTTTATGAGGTGGGGTCATAAGAAGGCTATGTGGTGTCATAAGAAGGCTATGTTGAACATTTTGGGTAAAAATGTTAAAAAAACAACAAAGTTACTGCATACGTTGAACTTTTTCAGTGCACATTTGTATCTGTAGTCATTTTCAGTATTTTGACCCCAGAATTTTCACAGTCATTTTTTTCACACCACCTCATGAATGTGACAGCTGTCATTTTGCAGATCCTAGCCAAAATGTGTTTTCATACTTGTGGCACAAAATGACATTTCAGTCACTGTTTTATGAATGACACCTAACATGTTCAGAAGGAGTGGTCATAAAAAAACTATGTTAAACATTTGGGATAACAATGAGAAAAAACAACTAAGTTATGAGTGAACATTGAATTGTTCCAGCATTTACTCTTAACTTTATTTTTGCAGATTTTGGACCCTAATGTTTAACATATCCCTTGTATAACCACACCTTCTGAAAATGGCAGGTGCCATTTTTTCAAGTGCCCTCCAAAACTTATTTCCACAGTTGCACAGTGAAATGTCCTTTAGGATGGGATTTTAAAAATCCCACCTGTCTTGATCATAATGTCAGGTCATAAAAAGAGCATTGGACATTTGGTGTCAAAATGTGGCAGCCCACTGAAAATTAAAAATTACCTCTCAGCTGTCCTCTCCTGGGTATTTACAATCTAACAATGTGTAAAAGCAGGATGCACACTGGTGTGGGATTCAAGAGGCAGACACCAAGGTTTCAGGAACAAAAATATAGCTTTTATTCAGCAGGCAAATCAAAATAATGAAGAAACAAACTGGAAATGACAAAAGAAATAAAAGAAGACAAAATTCCAAAACAATACTTTCTTTCCAACAATTACCACTAGAAGAAACTAGAGTCTCGGTTGTGTCAACTCCCTGCTGAGCCCTCTAGCTCACTGAATGACACACAGATAGAAGCTCTTTATATACAAACAGACAGGATGA
Organism: Neoceratodus forsteri; assembly: GCA_016271365.2. Lineage (NCBI taxonomy): Eukaryota > Metazoa > Chordata > Ceratodontiformes > Ceratodontidae > Neoceratodus > Neoceratodus forsteri. The sequence goes on from CM057451.1 coordinate 755,805,036, forward strand.
GGCTAAGCTCTTCCTACTTTTGAATAAAACAAAGAAAATGCTTAATTCTGGCTTTAAAATACTTTTCCAAAACACCATTCTGATTTGAATAACAAAAGTAAACAGCATAAGGTGCATAACATAATTTTCCTTAAGCCTTTGCAAAACTAAAATGTATTCTGATTATTATCTCAGCTACAGGCTCCTCCTACAAGTCCTCTGTCCTATATTAAGAGCAAGGATTGGGAAGGCCCAGCACTATAGGAATAGGTCAGAGACTTGAGAAGAACCTGCCTGTAGAAGAATGAGCACCAGATTGGTCCTTAACAACCTGGACCCAAAACAAACATTTAAGAGCTTCTTAGGTAAGCCCTAATAAAAGAAAACTGCTTTAAAAAAAATTGGTTTCCACCCTTAAGCATCATTTACAATATTTCTTTAGGTTTTGATGCATTTTTACCTACAGTATTTTGCCTTAGCAGACTGTTATGCCAGAGCTAGGGAGCGGCTCAGAGCTGCAGTGCTAAACAGCTCTGAAGTAAACAATGCTACCCTAAGCTCTAGCATGCTTCTCTCTCTTAATTTAAGCTTTTCTTTGCTTTGTGGCAGCTCCAGATACACTCCTAAATCGAGAAGTGAAGGAAATAAACATTGCATCTGGATGCATGGGGTGAGGGAAACACCCTAGTCAGCTTTGTGATTACAACTCCTTTGCTTTTTACATAAGGTAGCAGTTTTGTTTAAAAATACAGCCCACAGAGGGGGGAAACACTAGAAGAGTAACAAAAGAGGGCAAAACAGCTGTTCCCCACATTTTTAAGATAGCACTAGTGCCTTTTCTTATTTTAGGTGCATTTTTCTGTTTTAATTACAGTAGACTCGCCAGCAAACACTCTCATATTAGCAAAGGCGAGTGTGCGCACGATCGTGCAGGAAGTCATTCGCATGCTCAGGCAGTACCGCAAATTTCCTCACAAAGTAATAGCCAGAAGGAGGGGGGTTGGAGCTCCCATAGACCTGAAAATCGAAACAAAAGAGGATTTTATAGAAAAGGGGATAGTTAGAACACAAGACAGGTGGCGTACCTGTCCATGGGGAAAATGAAATAAATATACTATAGGCAGAGAAGAAAGTAGAAGTGGAGTGCTGTTGCACAGATGTTTTAAGGTGTCTCAGGAGTCCTACACTCTTTTACATACTCCTCCCCACTCAAGAAGAAACACAGGGGTTTTTCTTCTGTTAAAGAAAGCTACTCAATAATCAAGTAGGTAGCAACCAGATCTCTCACTGGAAGAGATGGAACTTCGGCCTGCCCACTCTCTGATGCTCCACCTCAGGGTCCCTAACAAAAACAAAAATACAAAGAATCAATAATCGGTATCAGAGGCTGCCCTCTGATGCCATTTTATTCATTACCCCGAGCTCTGATTCTACTTGATTATTTACATCCTTTGGTTCTGCCCCATAATAAGACATAAAGTCAACATTTTTGTTGGCAGACCCGGACCTATGTTAAACAATAAATCTATAGGGTTGTAAGGCTAGGTACCATCGCATGATATGGGGTTCTTCTCTTTCATGGCCTAGATCCAACATAAAGGATTGTGATCTGTCCAGACCTCAAATTTTACTCCCCAAAGATAAAACTTTAGTGCATCCACTGCCCATCTTAGAGCTAAACACTCTTTTTCAATAGTGGAGTAGTTGGTTTCCCTAGTGTGTAACTTCCTGCTAATGTAGATTATGGGATGCTCTTCCCCCTCAATGATCTGCGATGAGACAGCATCTATGCCTGTATTAGAGGTGTCAGTCTGAACAATGAATGGGAGGTAAAAATCAGGGCTTTTCAGTATAGTGGAGGCACAAAGATACCCATTTATTTTACAAAAGGCTTCTTGGGGGACTTCCAGTGATGTCACCGAACCTGATGGTCGACCTGAACTAGAGCTCTCTGCATCCCACCAACCAAACCTCCCTAAAATAGCCGAAGTAAGCAGCAAAAAACCACCAAATGGCATCTGGACCTAAGGGAGGGAGTAAGCAGAACAAAACACAAGGCAAAATGTATTTGAAGTACGACAATGGAGGGGGGTCCCTCCGACAGCGGGAGCCAGGCAGCAGCGCATCTGCGAACGGAGCTAGGGCCCAGGATAGTGACGCAGATCAAGAATCTGAGCAGCTTTCGCAGTCCAGATACAAAGCCTTGTTGGGTGAAATTAAAGCCTTCAGAGCAGAAAACAGACAAATTCAATAGTCTACAGGTTAGACTAACAGAAGTGGAGACTAAAATCGAAATTGCAGACACTAGAATTTCAGAGGTGCAGGATGAGGCAGATCACCTACATTCAGCAGTCGATTTCTTGAATCACAACCAAGAGACCATGCAGCAAAAATTAGTGGATATGGAAGCCCGAGCATGAAGCAACAACATTCCATTTTATGGCCTCCCTGAGGGTTCTGAAACAGGCCTTATGGAGGAGTTACTTAAGGACTTACTTCATGATGTTCTGGCTCTTCCCCATAACTTTTAATTTAGCATTGAAAGAGTCCATAGGGTGCTGATACCCAAGCCGTTGGACCCTAACTCGAGACCACATTCTGTTGTACTCAAGCTTTCCAGTTATATGAATAAAGAGAAATTACTGCGTCTCACCTGGTCTAAACAGATAGTAAAATACAACGCTTCTCGATTAATTTTCGATAACGATTACCCCCCAGAAATAGCGAACAAAAGAGCAGTCTACTCACCTATTTTAAGAGTATTGAAGTAACATAAAATAAAGTTCCAGACCTCATATCCTGCCTGAATAAAAGTTTTCTGGGGCACAGGAGTCACAACTTATGAAGCACCCCTTGAGATCCATGAGGAACTACAAAGGAAGGGATGGAGGGAAGGGATGGAGTTCTGAAATGGAGCGACCAAGGAAACACTGACCATGTGCACCCAGAGGGGAATGGCACACAGCGACCAAGAACTCAGGCCAAGCAGCTGCTACTAGAACCATGGTCAATGTCAAGCAGCTTTTAGACTGAATGGTGCAGCTGAATCATAACCAGAACCTGGAAAAGGAATCGGACAATACTTGAAGATAGGGTGAGCCACTCTGATGAAAATTTACCAGCTACTTCATTGTAGTGGCTTACAGGCAAGGTGTTTTTTTCCTTTCACCATGGAATAGACGCCTGTAGAAGCTCCTCTCTCAGCCATGCACAAGTTACAAGTTTGGGAGGATTCAGTACTAGCTTTTGACAGTATAAGCCTTCGGATTGACAGTTGAACCCAGGGACTTATCTCCTGCTGGCTGTGGTTGGGGTGGGAAAATGGACTTAATTTAGAGTGGAAGGGAGTAAATTTAGTGAACCTATAACCCGAGACACTATCTGACAGAAATCTCCCGCTCTCATCGTGATACAGACTGTTTCAACACAAATCTTTTCCCTTGCCATTGTATTTTTTCTTTAGGTTTCTCATGTGATGGTTGAGTGGGAAATGCCAGATGGGGGTGTGTGCTGTGGAAGGGGGTTCTTGCCTCCAACAACAAAAGAGAAAATATACCATGCCTTTCGAGTGTTTAGTTTTAAAAGTTTTTATTATAGAGGGAACCTGAAAGCCACCTGTTACAGCAAGATCGATAGTAATCGACACTAAGGGATGATGTTAACCCTTGTTTATCTTGTTTTTGTTGGCCTGATCTTGTGTTGGACTAGGGAGGGCCTGGTTTGCTATGCACCCACCACACCTCCCGCTCAAATGGAAGTACACAGGAGTTCCATCTTTTCCACTCGAGCTTACAGGAGACAAGTTGCAATGATCCCCCACTACTGGAGTCACTTTGTACATAGTTGTTATGAGGGAAGGAGGGAGATATACGAGTGCACAGTTTTGAATGTATATCAGTTTGCACTTAATCGGGGATGGGATTGTTTAGGGGATAGTAGTAATAATAGTTATGATAGCAATAAGTTGTTCGTTGTACAATGTTTGTATTTCTGCCAGTTTACTAGGATCTCATACAGGGAAACTCTTTTAACTGTTTTAATAATTAAGGACCTAAATTCTTACAGGATGACCATAGAAGTATCACAGACCCTACCCCTGTTAATACTACACATGAAGGGACAAACTGGGAAATAGGTGTGGGGAAGCTCTTCAACTAGCCGAGTAACTGACAGGGGTCCTAATGGATAGGTCTCATAAAATTAAGGTGGTATCACAAAATGTTAACGACCCGAATAACCCGATCAAGAGGTACAGAGTGCTTACCCATTTAAAAAACAACAACCAGAGGATTTTCTATTTCAAGAGACCTCTAAGTAGAAACGAACATTTAAAATTAACTAAATTTGGCTATCAGGAAGTAATTTCCTCATCCTATTGGGGGGACAAAGGAGGGAGTGGCAATCCTTTTCCCTAGGAATTCCCAATTCAAGCTAACCTCCTCATATTCAGACCCTGAGGGTTGGCTGGTAGTGGTGACTGGAGAATTGGAAGGGAATCAGATTACCTTGATTTCCCTGTACATACTGCCTGGATCAAAGACCCCAGTGATTAGATCCCTGCTGCATAAAATCACAGAGTGCCAGCGGGGCATGCTTATTGTGGGAGGGGATCATAACCAAACATACCATCCAGGGGACTTAACCAGCACTAAATTGCTTTAGAAAATGGCAAGAATCAATTCTCACACCTGATTGGCTGAGACAGGCTCCTAGCTGGGCATTTATTTTTCAGTAGATGCCCAGCTAAAAATAAGAGCCAGTCCAAGTGGCACCTCACTGCGCAGCATTCCACAGTGGTGGCCAGCCTACTCTTTAATTGACTAGATGCACAATTTTCAAACAGAGGTGTCACCATGTTTCCCACTCGCTAAGTCAGCCGTGAAATAGCCAATTTCCACTTCAGAAAGAAGCAAGCTGTAATGAGCTGTTTACCTTTAAATTTAATCATAAAAAAAATCCAGTCCTTGTCATTAGAAACAGAGCCACCTAGCTGAGTGAGTGAGTGATGAGGCAACCGGTTCAGAGATAGTAGTGGAAGGACTTGGGGATTGAGAGAGAGATGGCAAGCAGCTGATCGGTCGGCAATTGTGAGGCATTCCAGCGGGAGAGTGAGTAGGTGGTTGGGAGAAATGGCATGAGCTCAGCGGCAGCGGGGACAGCAGGTAGAGAAGAGCACAGGATAGTGGGACAAGAGACACTCAGAACAGAAAAAAAATTCAGACTGTGCAGTGTGTCACAGAGCGTCTCTCTTACACAGACATACACACTGGCGATACCAGAGGTTGCACATTCTGTCAGTCTCTCTCTCTCTCTCTCTCTCTCTCAGCTAACCTGTACCAGAGGTGATGTGTTCTGAATGTCTCTCTCTTTCTCCTTCATCTTGAAATTTGCCCTTCGATATTGCTTATCCCTGCTGTCTGTGTGTTTGTGTGGAGAGGGGGAGAAGTAACCATAACAACCACATGAAAATGTTAAAACTATGGAGGCTACAGAGGCACAAAAGTCTCAGGCGTTAAGGAAAAAAACAGCACTGAAATGCAGGCGGAACAATTATTTTATAACAAAAAACTATCTCTCACAAGAAAGTGGTTTAACATTTATACATATTTTTTTTCCCAAACATATAAACTGCAGTTGGCAATTTTCTAAGCGCAATGATACCCTCCAGGGTGGGCTTTATTGGGAAATACCGGACCTTCCAGGGACTATAAGGCCCTCCGCCTGTGACATCGAGCCTCATTATGCCCCTCGGTGGTCCATTTTTTCCCAATAAAGCCCACCCTGTTAGATATTATTTCTTGCTAGGAAAATGGCAGCACAGAAAGCTGCCATGGGGTACTTTCGATCCCTCCATTGGGTAGACAGCTGGAAACATCTAAACCCTACCAAACGAGAATATACCCATTATTCAGCTCTGCATCATATTTACACCAAAACTGATTACATGATGGTCTCCAAGAAGCATCTGTACCTCTTAGAGGACTGCCAGCATACCCCATCTGTTTTATCAGACCATTCCTAACTCACCTTGCTTTTTAAGTGGCCCACAGATAGGGGACAATAAATCTGGAGGTTTAGCAACTTCCTCTTGAATTCAGAAGAGTTCATGGATATGGCAGAACTCAGAATACCCCAGATTCTCAGAGAAAACCAGTCCCCAGAGATATCTGCAGCTACATTATGGGACACCCTAAAGGTTGTTTAAAGGGGCGACATCATAAAATTTACTGCCAATTATAAAAGACATCAGAATCAAAAGTTAGAAAATTACAACAGCAATATAAAACCCTACAGGAACAGCATACAGCAGGGGATGTTGCAGTATTTATTTATATTTATTTATTTATTGAAAATGTTTCACCAGGAAAGGCACACTGAGCAAAAAGATGCTTGTCTCACGGTACGACCTGGGGGAGGGGTTACAGAGGAGGCAGGTATGCATACAACAGTTGAATTTAGAAGTAGAACAATACAGATAATGTACATATTTGGGTGGGATTACATTTGAACTTGTTACATACATTTGAACTTGTTACATAGGGAGAACAGTACAGTACATGATCTTCAAAGACAAGGTATACATTTCATGGGTAGACAACGATCGTAATACATGAATACTTAAGTGCCAGTAACAGAACTTGAGCTGAGCGAGATGCACCAAGTTGACAGTAGGAGTTGGAGAGTGGAGATAGAGGGTAGGGAAGGAGTGGACTAATAGACCCTAGGTGTTAGTGGGGTATAGGTTAGGTTAGAGTATATCCTCTGTTATAAATTACAAAACAGCAGATTCAATATTTATTAGATGTTTGTACAGGGCAGTCACTACAATATTTGAATCAGAGATATTATGAGGCTGGCCACTGGGTGACACGGCTATTGGTCCATAGACTGTGACAAAAAACCTCCATGGCCTCCATTCTCCAGATTCATGACCCCATTGCAAAACAAATGGTTCGTTCCCCACAGCACATAGCTCAGGTTTTTGAGCAATTTTGCCAGAAATTGTGCACACCGGAGAGCTCTCCTGGGATGGAGGCAATCTTGGCCTATCTGGCACACTTGGGTTTTCCATCCATCACAGAGTAGTCTCAGCTGAAAATAAATCAGCCTGTATTGGCCACAGAGATATACCAGGCAATCTCTGGTTTAAAATCTAATAAAAGCCTGGGGCCAGATGGACTTACAGGGGAGTTTTTTAAGACATTTAGGGACCATTTAACTACACCACTGTTGGAGGTGTGTCACCAGGTGCAGGAAGGAGAACCAGTACCACCAACCAGGAATTATGCCACTATAGCTAATATACCTAAACCAGGGAAAGATGCCACGCAGTGTATGGCACATAGACCCATCTCCATATTGAACATAGACTACAAGCTGTTTACAACAAGTATAGCCAAAAGGCTGGAGACAGTCTTGCCTGCCCTGATCAGTCTGGACCAAACTGGGTTTGTCCTGGGAAGACAGACTCAGGACAATATTAAGAGATCTTTACATCTCCTGCACCACTCCACCTGGTCAGGGTCCCCTTTTTTAATGTTAAGCTTGGATACTGAGAAGGCCTTTGACCGGGTGGCATGGCCTTTTCTTACACAGGTCCTTCACAAATTTAATTTCTCTGACTCATTCATAAAAATCATCAGTAGTATCTACACACAACCTAAGGCATATGTCAAGATAAATGGTAGGGTGTCCATCCCCATTTCTTTAAAGAGAGGAACTAGACAGGGCTGTCCTATGTTCCCACTGCTATTTTCCCTACATTTAGAACCCCTAGCCCAAGCCCTGAGACAGCAAGCAGAGATCTGGGGAATACAGTTAGGAGGAGATTCCCATAAGTTGTCACTTTATGCTGACGATCTTTTGATATATTTGACAGACCCTGAACAGTCATTAGACCCTCTGTGGCATGCTTTGCAGTAGTTTGGTGCATTAGCGGGGTATAAAGTTAATTCGGCTAAGACAGAGGTACTCCAGTTGAACTATTATCCCTCCCCTGTAATTAGAGCTAAATACCCCTTTAGGTGGAATTTGCCTTCCCTGAAATATTTGGGAGTCAGACTGGGACCGGATGGTCCTTCTCTTTTTGAGATTAACTACACCCCACTTCTAGACACACTAGGGAGGGACATAGAAAGTTGGGCCCTAATTTCACTCCCTTTGATTCAAAGGGTCGAAGCAGTGAGAATGGTATTTCTCCCACGGTTTCTCTATTTGGCACAAACTTTGCCGGTGGAGATACCCAAAGAATACTTCCATAAGTTAAACCGTAAAATCTCTGGTTTTCTGTGGGGCCCAAATAAGCCTAGAATTCGTGTTTCGCTCCTCTAGCTTCCTAAGTCACAGGGCGGTTTAGCTCTTCCACACCTAGAAGCTTATTATTTGGCTGCTCAGCTTAGAACAGTAGTATATTGGCAGCTAAATTCCATACTCAAGTTGTACTTCTCGTCCTGTTTGTGCACCTAGTCCTGCAGGACGGCTCAATTGTTCCAACTCCGCCCTTACCACGACCGGGTGCAAGATAGCATATTCTGTATTTTTATTGCTGCTGCATTTAGACAGCATGCAATACATGCAATTCTAAGTCTTCCCATGTATTCTAACTGCACAATGTCTGAACCTAGTATGATCTCTGTATTGCAATTCATCTGTACATCCTGTGACATGGTACTTTGCTGTTTTCCTGTACCCCCTACCTCCAGGACGCATCTGGAATTGAGCGTGCACTTCTCAGCATGCCTTCCTGGTAAAACTTTTAAATAAATAAATTCCTGAATATGTTGCCAAATGGAAAACTTTAGAGAAAAAGAAGGGAGATTTATATCACCTGGTCTAGATACTGTTAGCCCAGGATGGTGTGAACAGGATTAAAGAGTTCTCAGACCCATACACATACTCCACTTTAAAATGTTGGTACAGTATAGTGAGAAACAGAAGATTTATCAAGTGGAGGGCTCTATTACAGTCTATTTCATACATGCAGGATTTTCTTCCTGCCTCTATGGATCTGGGGTTCCATAGGTGGGAAAAAATGGGTCTGCATCTGATTTCTCACTTCTTAAGGGAGGGGGGGGATTGATGACTCTGGATGAGCTGCACGCAATATATGGAATCCCTATGAGGGAAGATTTAGATATTTAGAGGTGTGCAGTTATATTAAGGCCATCTCTGGGGACTTGTGGACCTCTATCCCACCTCCACAGTTGGTGCACACACTGATAGACATAGTGGAGAACAGAGTTTCTCAGTCTCACACTATCTCACAGCTGTATGGGATCCTCCTCTCAGCCTATGGTGAGCCTCTCGAGTCTGCTAAGAAGGCCTGGGAGAAGGACCTGGGAATTAACTTAGACAAGCAAATCTGGGAGAACCACTTGTCCAAACTCCATACCGGGACCTCAGCGGTCTCCTGGAAAGAATTTTCCTGGAAGAGCACTGTCAGATATTTTGCCATCCCCAAGATGTGGGTCAAATATCAACCTGCTAGGTCCCCATCTTGCTGGAGGGGATGTGGCTATACCCCGGCTGCCCTGGCACATATTATGTGGGGGTGCCCTAAATTGACTCCCTTTTTTGATGACTTACAAAAGGCTTTGTCAGGGATGTTTTCTCCAGCGGTCTGTTTGACTTCCTTGCTGTTCTTTTTTGCTGACTTCCCCCCAGAGTGTAGAGACTCCCACACCAACAAACTGCTGAGGGTGTGCCTCTTGGCAGCCAAAAAAAACATAACCAAAAACTGGTTAACCCAGAATCTTATCCATCTCAAACAATGACAAGACATAATGATAACTGTGTATAGGATGGAATATATCACATCTTTAGTAAATAAACAATCTCAGGTATTTGAAGTGATTTGGCGAAGATGGGTCCTTTATATATCACCATTAAGACAGGAAATTGAGCCATAACATTTCCTCCATATACATAACCCCTTATCATAAGGTTGCTATGAACATGGGATACCATCATGTTCACTTAAAAGTGAAGAGGCCTATGTTTTTTGTAGACAGGCTCGTTGCCCCTCTGGGAGGACAGTAAAGTACAGCATTTCCATGGTTTTAAGTTCTGGAAGTTATTTGAATGCCTATGGAAATTCCAGACCAATTAATTGAAGATAGTCCTAGGTTTTGAATATGTAATTGATAGTACCTGTAATGAGCTATATGTACTGAATGTAAAGTTTAGAGTGCAGAATTTGTATATTAATGTTTATTTGCTGTATAATTTATTTTTTCCTTCTTAAAAAAGAAAATCAAAATAAAGAAAGTTATGAAAAAAAACAAAAGGCTTCTTCACAAGCCAGGGTCCATTTTTCCTTTGTGGGGTTATTTTTCTTGGTAAGATCCATTTGGGGGCTGGCTACTGTGGCAAAGTCAGGCACAAATCATCAATAGTAACCAGCTACCCTAAGAAGGATCTAACGTGCCGTTTTGTAAGAGGTCAGGGACTATTGGCTACTGCATCCACCTTTCCTGTATCTGGCATAATTTGTCTGTGCCCAATTTGAAATCCCAAATACTTGGTTCCCCTCATTGTGAGGGCACACTTGGTGGGGTTTATAGTTAACCCAGCCTGAGAAATGGCTTCAAGGACTTGGGACAGATGTCTTATATGGTCTTCCCAACTTGGACTGAACACTACCACATCGTCCAAGTAAGCAGTACTGTAACCCCTGTGATTTCTAAGGACTTTATCCATGAATCTTTGGAAGGTAGCAGGCGCCCCATGTAACCCGAAGGGCATGGTGGTAAATTGAAATAGTCCCAAAGGAGTACTAAAGGCTGTTTTATTGCAGGCTTGCACATTTAAGGGGATCTGCCAGTACCCCTTGGTTAAGTTCAGGAATTCCCAAGATGATCAATAATGTCATCAATCTGGGGCATGGGGCAAGCATCAAATTTTGATATGGCAATAAGGAGGCGAAAGTCCAGGCATAACCTGATGCCACCCTCTATCTTCTCTACCACCACCATAGGAAAACCCAATTCACTTGTTGATGGTTCTATAACCCCTCAGGCTTGCATTTTCTCCACGTCTTTAATAACATCGTTTCTCATTTTTTCAGGCAACTGATTTGGGTTTTGCCTGATAGGGACTTCCTTATTTAAGTGGATATAGTGTTCTACCCCCTTCGCTTTCCCAGGGAGACAAGTAAATAACCCTTTAAATGTCCCCAACACCTGGTCTAGATACCTTCTTTGCTTACTAAGTCAGGATTAATAGTCATATCCTTCTCTTGCCCTACCCCTTCCAATCTTTGGTAGGCTTGTTCCATTTCCCAGTTAGACTGTTCTGGGTATATGAATAAGGCTGAAACAGGAACATGTTCTGGGCATTCATACCATTTTTTTAAGAGGTTGGCATGGTAAATTTGAAACCTATTTCTTCTTTCCACTATTTCAGTTTCATAATTGACTGGACCAACTTGCTTCTGTACTACATAGGATCCCTGCCATTTCATGGTAAGCTTGCTCTCTGTGGAGGACAGTAAGAGCAGAACTTTGTCTCCAGGCATCAGCATCTCATTGCCTACCCCTTGATCATAATAACATTTCTGGGTTTTCTGTTTCTCCTGGTTGTACTGATGGGCCCACTGGATATATAGTGACAGTTTTTGTCTCAACTGGGTCATATATTCTAAGGACGGGGTACCTTCCATTCCTTTATGCCCTTTCCAATGCTCTTTTATTGCATCCAGTGGTCCCCTGGGGTTTTTACAGAACAAGAGCTCAACAGAAGAAAAAACAGTGGAGGCCTGGGGTACCTCTCTATAGGCAAATAAGAGAAAAGGTAGATAGACATCCCAGGTTTTCCCCTCCCACAAATTTCATTAGCATTTTCTTCAATGTCTTGTTAAACCTCTCTACCAACCCATCAGTTTGGGGATGATGAGGTGAGGTGTATAGAGCACCAATTCCCAAAGACTGATAGAGGCACATTAAAAGAGCTGAACAGAAATTGCTGCCCCTATCTGTTAAAATTTCACGGGGGACACCAACTCTACTGAAGATTTTCAGGAGCTTTTCAGCTAGTTTGGGAGAGGTGACTGTCTTTAAGGGGATTGCCTCTGGATACCATGTGGTGTAGTCACAGACCATCAAAATAAAATGATTCCCTTTACTACTCTTGGGTAGGGGTCCCACGATATCCATGGCAATCTGCTCAAATGGAGTTGTTATTAATGGGAGGAGCACTTTCTCTGTCTTGGTTATAGTAGCTACCCTTTGACATTCTGGGCAATTTTTGCAATACAGAGCTACCTGCTCATGGATTCCTGACCAGAAGTAGCAGTACAATAACTGACTCAGGGTCTTATCCCTTCCAAGGTGACCAACCATGGGAATGTCATGGGCCAGGGTGATCAATTGCTGATGATACTGAGTGGGCATTACCAATTGTTCTACAATATTTCCCATTGTAGGATTTTTAAACTCACTGTAAAACAGGTCCCCATGTACCACATATCTGAGATATGATGCCCCACTCTCCACTTTTACCACCTGCGAAAAACAGGGTGTTAGTGACACATCAGCATGCTGTTCAGAACTAAAAGTCATATCTTCATTACACATGTCCTTTACATCAGGAATGTCCATTTTGCAGTTCCATTGCTGTTTAGCCTTTCGTCTTTCTTGTTTATGTTTTCTGTCTTTTCCGGGGCTACCATAAACCTCATCCTCAAAAGGATACATTTGGGATAAATCTTTCTTTTTTCACTCCATTCCCTAGTGGTGATGGCAGTTATCTTTGGTGTTACAGTCATAAGAGAGTCAAAGTTTGGATAGTCATGCCCTATCACCACTGGCAATGGACAATTAGGCACTAGACCCACTTTCATTTATTGTGTCTGTCCATGAACACACAAGGTGGCACTTTGTAAAGGATAATAATGGGTATCCCATTAATACATGTTATCCCAGTTGTACCTTCCTTGTTTTCATTGGGGAGTAATGCTGCTTGCAACAATGTTTGTCTACTTCCTGAGTCTAGCAGTGCATGGACTCCTTTCCGTGCCAGTTGAGCCACAGTCATATATTGTCTCCAGTCTGCCAGTGTTAGATGAGTCTGCTCTTTTTTCCACTTAGGACAATATCTAGCAATGTGGCCTTTTCCCTGACATTCATGGCAAATGATATCAGGGTTATGTACCCTTCCCCTTCTAGCAAACCCTGGGAATGTTCCTTCAGCATTCCCCCAGAAACAGTTGGGCTACCAGGACTAGTAGCACTTCCAGAAGGGTTATTAGAAGAAAAAGATCTTACCATGGGTGAGGAGCCACGCACTCCAGAGGTTACTGCACATACTGTGAGACCACCAAAAGCAGTGAAACAGGAGTGATTTGACCAATGAGTGTGCTGTTCATGTGGACTGCATTGAAATTGCTAATTCACTGTACTGGAGGAGTATAGCATTGTACAGTAGCTGGAAGCCCTCTATTTGCTTAATGGGGGAGTTATATTCCTGCTACTGCTACTGTGTGGGAGATTTTAAAAGGGGTAGTTCTGATTGGAACTAGTGCACAAGCATTTTAGCAATTGGCAGGTGCAACTGATTGTGTGTGAGAGCTGTGGACTGCTGAACATTGGGTCCTTAGGCTATTTAAAAAGGAGCTCATATGAGCGGTGTGAGCATGTTGTGGCACGTGTCGGTGCACTGAGACATGCTAGTCTGTGTGCGTGTTTGCAGGGAGAGGGGAGAAGGATAAGGGGAGAGAAAGCATGACTGCAACCAGTAAGGTAGGAATAACTGTAGGGGATGAAATGGGGCCAAGAGAAGGAAATGGGCAGGAAGGTACTGTATTGCTGTTGACGTCAGAAGGGGATCTGATGATAGGTTGTAGAAGCTGCTTGATGTTCATAATAGCTGAATTAGGAGTCAATTATGTCTCCTTTGAATGTAGCAAATGTAAGACAATTAAAGAACTATGTGAAAATATGAAAAGGTCACGGAAAGGTTGGAAATGCTTGCGAGGAGCCAGATGGAGTTAACAGAGAGATTAGGGATTATGTGTAGTTTGAACAAAAGCGCTGGAGCTGGGGGGGATCTTGGATTTGAGATTGGTCTGGGAAAAAGAAAGATAAATGAGGAAGAGGGATGTAGTAATCAAGGAGATCAAAGAGTGAAAAGTAAGAGTAAAAGAAAAAGAAGGGGAGGTAGTCCTTTACAACCAGTCCTAGGATATTTAAGAGATGAACAGGAAAAGAATATGTTGAATGAGAATAGGGAGGGTTTAGACCTGGGGAATGTAGGAGATGGGAGAGATGTTGTATGTGGGGGAATTAAGATAAGGAATAGTTTTAATATATTGGGGGAACTTAATCAACAAAATGGGGGGGGGGGAGTGTGGCTGTGATAGAATTCAGGAAGAACAAGTTGAGAGACAGGTAGTTGTTATTGGAGGCTCAATTATAAAATTCACAGATCAGTATATTTGTAGAAATGACAAGAAAAATAGAATGGTTAGTAGTTTTCCTGGAGCTGGTATTCTGAATTTAAATGGGATGGTTGATAATATATTTAAGACAGCAGAGAAACATCCTGTAGCATTGATTCATGTAGGAATAAATTATATTGTCAAAAAGACCTTGCCTGAAATGTAGAAGGATTACAAGGAGCTGGTAGAAAATTTAGTGGACAAAGGGAGCAAAATAATAATTTCTGAAATACTACCTTAGCCCAAGGCATCTGCTTATAAGCAGAAAAGAATAGCCTTAACAAATTAGTGGTTGATGAAGCGGGCATAAATTTATCAGGCATTGGGGGACATTTAGCAATAGAAAGGAACTGTTTTGTAAGGATGGACTCCACTTAAATTCTAGAAGTAGTAGGATATTGGGAATGAGGTTGAAAAATGAGATTGAGAATAGTTTAAACTAATGGAGAGGGGGACGATGGTGGGTAATAAAGAGGGAAGGACTCTTAGTAAAAGTAAAGTTAAAGGGGTAACATCTTTAAAGGTTATGTTTTGTAATGTGAGGGGTTTAAATGAAGCTTGTAGATCAGAATGAGAAATTCTGATCAAGGTTGAAAAATTAGATATGATAGGAGTAGCCAAAACCTGGTGGAGGAATGAAAGTGGTTGGTCCCAACATATATTCGGCTACAAATTGATTAGTAAAAATAGGGAAGGGAGATGGGGGGAGGGGTTGCTCTTTTTGTTAGGGAAGATTTGGAAATTAGGAGGGTGGAGGAAACTGTTGAGCTAAGTAAAGCAGAAATTATAACAATTGAACTTTTGGGAATTAAAGGAAAGAAAATGTGGGGCATCAGTTTTTTACAGAGCACCAGATACAGATTTAAGGGAGACAGAGGCATTTTTGGAGTACATTGGAAATTTGGCAGATGAAACTAATGTTGTACTGATGGGGGATTTAAATATGCTGGAAACTGAATGAGGAAAAAAACAGATGGGTAATATTTTCTGTAGATTTCAGGAAGAACTAATTGTAGTAGGTATCCAGCAATGTATACAGCAGGCAACAGGAGGGGAGAACATACTAGATGTCATTTTTACAAATAGAAGGGATATTATTAAACAAATTGATATACAGCCACAGGTGGGGATGAGAGATCATAATTCCATAGTTTTTGAGTTAGATTGGTAAATTGAGCTAGTGAGAGGTAATACAATCCAATATCTGTATAAAAAAGGAGATTATGGGGCTATGAGAAAAGTATTAGGGAATATAAATTGGGATGATATGTTAAGTAATCAGGATTTAGAGAAAGCATGGGAAATCATTGCACAAAAAATAGAAACATAGAAATATAGACTTTGACGGCAGATAAGGACCACTTGGCCCACCCAGTCTGCCCATTTCCCTACCTAATGGATAAGCTGCAGATTCTAGTTAACCAACAGCCTACTTCCTGCCACCCCCCACTACAATTGCCTTGTGTCTGTCCCATGCATGTTTGAATTCCCCCACTGTTTTAGCCCCAACAACCTCCCCAGGAAGGCAGTTCCATGCATCCACCACTCTCTCCGTGAAAAAAGATTTCCTCACATTACCCCTGAGCTGCCCCCCCATCTTTAAATTGTGTCCCATTGTTCTTACACATCTCTTTTTCTGAAAGATGCTACCCTCCTGGACTTTGTTGATTCCCTTGAGGTACTTGAATGTTTCTATCATGTCCTCCCATCCCTCCTTTCATCAAGGGTATACATATTAAGCTCTCTCAGTCTCTCTTCATATGATTTCTGATGCAGACCCTGCACCATTTTAGCTGCCCTCCTCTGGACTGCTTCCATTCTGTCTATGTCCTTGCGTAGATGAGGTCTCCAAAACTGTACACAGTACTCCAGATGGGTCTCACCAACTGTCTGTACAGAGGGATAACCACTTCCCTTTTTCTACTTGTGATGCTCCTTCCTATGCATTCCAGTATCCCAATAAATGAGATTAGAGGAAAAGATATCCCACAAAGGACGGTGTACAATAATAAAGGAAAGAAGCCCCCATGGCTAACTAGGAGTATAGTTAGAGTATGTAGAAAAAAGAAATTACTTTTCCAAAGGATGAAAAAGGATAAGACAGCTGAACAGGGGGTAAGATGTAGAAAGATTTTAAGGAAATTAAAAAAAGGAAATTGAGCAATTTAAAAATCAGCTTGAATGGAGATTAGCAATGAGTAAGAATAATAAAAGGTTTTATTCCTATTTTAATAGACAAAGGGGAGGAAGTAATATGGTAGGCCCACTAACAGTAAATGGAGAGATGATATTAGACCCATAGGATATGGCGAATGAATTTGCCAAATGTTTCGGCTCTGTATATAAGGATCAGAAAAATAGAACAGAAATTAGATTAGAGAGTATTGGAGAACTCAATCCAAAGGAAATAATAACAAAAGAAAAGGTAATGAAACAGATTATAGGGCTGAAAGTGGATAAGGTGGCGGGACCAGATGAGAGCCACCCTTATATGCTAAAGGAGTTAAAAGATGAGTTGGTGACAGTTGCCGAGGGTGTGGTGCCCGAGGTGTGGAGGAGGGCATATGTTGTGCCAATATATAACAAGGGGAAAAGGGATCAGGTGATGAATTATCGACCGGCAAGCCTCACATCAGTGGTGGGAAAAATAATAGAGGGCATCACTGGTGAAACTATAAAGGGTATCATGATTGGTAAGGGACAAGTGGACAAGAGCCAACATGGATTTGTCTCTGGTTGGTCTTGTGAGACTAATCTGATTACCTTTTATGAACATATAAATAAGTGGGTTGATGAGGGGAAAGTGTGGATGTGGTGTTGTTGGATTTTAGTCGGGCTTTTGACACTGTCCCTCATATAAAGGTTGTTGAGAAATTGATTTGTGTCAGTATTGATATTGGTGTTGTTAAGTGGGTTCAACAGTGGCTGAGGAATAGAAAACAAGAAGTTAGGATTCGGGGCTGTTTGTCAGAACCCCAGGGAGTGGGAAGTAGTGTGCCTCAGGGGTCGGTGCTGGGACCATTGCTATTTGGTATATTTATAAGTGATTTGGATATAATTAGTGGTAATAATAAAATGGAGAAGTTTGCAGATGATGTGAAAATAGGAGGTGTAGTGGATACTTTTGACGATAGGTTAGCTTTTGGAAGAGATTTAATACATATTTTGGAATGGGCTGAAGAAAATGGGATGAAATTGAATAGTGATAAATGCATGATAATGTATTTGGGAAGGAGGAATGTACAACAAAATTATTATTTGAAGGATAAAAAAATTGAAGGTATCTGCATGCGAGACAGATCTGGGAGTCTATATCCAAAATAACTTAAAATGTGACATTCATAGCAGAAATGTATCAAATAAGACCATGCATTTAGTGTACAGTATAAGATGAGGTTTCCAGTCTAGAGGTAGGTAGGTGCTGATGCCATTGTATAAGACCTTGGTTAGACCCTTGTTGGACTATTGTTCGACTGTATGGAGTCTATTTTTAGTGAAGGCTGTTAGGATGGTGGAAAGGCCACGAAGATCCATCACGAAACTGATATCAGGATGTGAAGGCTTGAGTTATGAGGGGAGACTGGAAAAGTTGGATTTGTGGTCTTTGAAAGATAGGAGAGAGGGGGTGATTTATTGTGTTTGCATAAAGTTTTGAAAGATGAAAGTACGAGGATGGAGACGGGATTGGAATTTAAAGATCAGGTGTATCAAGTGAGGGGACATGACAGACAGTTGAAGGAAATAATATTTAGGACAGAAATAAGAAGAAATGGATTCAAATGTAGGGTAATTAGAATGTGGAATAGATTACGTCAGGCAGTTGTGGATGCAGAAAATATGGGACTGTTTAAGGTGAGATTGGATAAGTATTTCTATAAAGTTGATGACTTGTGTCACTGCCACCGAATAGTGGGAAAAGCTTATATGGGCTCTGCCTTCTTGACTTTCCTATATTCCAGTATGAAATCCAGTATGAGTGTCCTTTGCTTCTTGAAGGTATGGCAGTGAGGTAGTCCTCGGCGAAATCAATGGCCTTCTGTGCTTCCTCTGGGTGCTGTTCCCTCATCCACATCTGGATGTCCTGGGGTAGGATGTTGATGAATTGTTCCACTACAATCAGTTCCACGACTTGGTCCATGGTCCTAGTGGTTGGTTGCAACCACTTGTGGCATAAATCTTGCAGTTGGGTGTAGGCTTCTTGTGGGGAGTCAGCTGTGTGGTATTTAAAAGTCCTGAACCACTCGCGGTAGGTCTCCACACTTATATCATACTGCTTTAAGATGGTCTGGCATACATGGTCATAATTGTTGGCATACTGACTGTCCACATGACTGTACACCAGTTGGGCTTTACCTGATAGGTAGGGGGCCAGACAGACCAACCATTGATCTCTGGGCCATCTGCAGGCTTTGGACACCCTTTCAAATGTGGTGATTTAGGACTCTATATCATCTGAGTCTGTCAATTTTGAGATCTTTATGTCCTTTGGTCCATCAACATCTCTAGGGGAAGATAGTCTAGTGTTACCCATCACCTGGATTGCCCTAAGAGTGTCAGTCCATCGGGCTTCACTCTGTATGCGAGCCATCTCCCTCTGCCTTTCCAGGTCCATCTGCCACATGCACAGCCAGCGTAGAAGGTCCTGAATATCCTCAGGGGGAAGTTCCTCAGGTGATGTCTCCTTCGCAGCAGTGGCACCCTCTGTAGTCTCCTCACCTTCTCTCTTTGCCATCCTGCATCTTATATCTGGAAGTCCAGTCAATAGGGGTTCCTGTGACAGCTCTGTCATCTTGAGGGTCTGGACCCCAGTTGCACCTGGCTGACTGGTTATGGCCTGCTCCATTCTGGCATCCACCTGAAAACCAGGCTCGGTATTCCACATCAAGGCACCAGTTGTTTTGACGAATCCCACTGCCCACACCAGTGTACACTGGTGTGGGATTCAAGAGGCAGACACCAAGGTTTCAGGAACAAAAATATAGCTTTTATTCAGCAGGCAAATCAAAATAATGAAGAAATGAACTGGAAACAACAAAAGAAATAAAAGAAGGCAAAATTCTAAAACAATACTTTCTTTCCAAAAATTACCACTGGAAGAAACTAGGGTCTCAGTTGGGTCAGCTCCCTGCTGAACCCTCCAGCTCACTGAATGACATACAGATAGAAGCTCTTTATATACTGAGAAAACAGACAGGATGAGGCTAAGCTCTGCCCACTTTTGAATAAAACAAAGAAAATGCTTAATTCTGACTTTAAAATAAATTTCCAAAACACCATTCTGATTTTAATAACAAAAGTAAACAGCACAAGGTGCATAACATAATTTTCCTTAAGCCTTTGCAAAACTAAAATGTGCTCTGAGTGTTATCTCAGCTACAGCCTTCTCCTACAAGTCCTCTGTCCTATATTAAAAGCAAGGATTGGGAAGGCCCAGCACTATAGGAATAGGTCAGAGACTTGAGGAGAACTTACCTGTAGAAGAATGAGCACCAGACTGGTCCTAGGAAACCCGAACCCAAAACAAACATTTAAGAGCTTCTTAGGTAAGCCCTAATAAAAGAAAACTGCTTTAAAAAAGTTCGTTTTCCACCCTTAAGCATCATTTACAATATTTCTTTAAGTTTTGAGGTATTTTTACCTATTTTGCCATAGCAGATTGTTATACCAGAGCTAGGGAGCGGCTCAGAACTGCAGCACTACACAGTTCTGAAGTAAACAACGCTACCCTAAGCTCTAGCATGCTTCTCTCTCTTAATTTAAGCATTTCTTTGCTTTGTAGCAGCTCCAGATACACTCCTAAATCGAGAAGTGAAGGAAATAAACATTGCATCTGGATGCATGGGGTGAGGGAAACACCCTAGTCAGCTTTGTGACTACAACTCCCTTGCTTTTCACTTAAGGTAGCAGTTTTGTTTAAAAAATACAGCCCACAGAGGGGGGAAACACCAGAAGAGTAACAAAAAAGGGAAAAACAACTGTTCCCCACATTTTTAAGAAAGCACTAATGCCATTACTTATTTTAGGTGCATTTTTCTGTTTTAACTACAGTAAACTGACGGTTTCTGACGTGGAACCTTTGTAAAAGAGTGTATACTCAAAGGTTGTATCCGAATTATCAAATAAATAAAAATAAATACACTCACCAGCAAACACTCGCATGTTCAAGAAGGTGAGTGTGCGCATGATCGTGCAGAAAAACGTGCGCACGCTCAAGCAGGACCGCTAATTTGCTCACAAAGCAATAGCAAGGGGGGGGGGGTTGGAGCTCCCATACACCTGAAAATAGAAACAAAAGAGGCTTTCATAGAAAAGGGGATAGTTAGAACACAAGACAAGTGGCCTACCTGTCCATGGGAAAAATGAATTTTTGGAATGAGAAGAAAGTAGAAGTAGAGTGCTGTTGCAACAGACTTTTTAAGGGGTCTCAGGGAGTCCTACACCCTTTTACACAGGACACCACTGAAAATAAAACATTGCAACTTATCTGCTCTGTCTTGAGCAAATGTATAGTACAAATGTGTACAAACAAGGCCCAGTACAACAGGAATATCAGCAGTGAACATTCAGCATAGACAAACACTTGTTCATACTTTGTGCTAGTGGCATTTCAGGAGCCAGCATTCATGCAAACTTGCAGTTCTGTAAAGCAGTGTTTCATGGAAATACATTTTGCACCATTTTGAGACACTTTTCATAGTTCCAGTGTCAGCAATTTCCAAAGCATTTGTGGTTCCATTACTTTGCATAATGTTTTATAAAATTCCCATTTAGTGAACTGTTTTGTCTGTGACATTTGTAAAATGTCATCCTGGATGCAATATTCTAATTCATTTTGTGCTAGTGCCATTTGATATATTTGTTTGCCATGATGCAATTTTGCATAATTTGTTATGCTGGTATCATGTGTGATGTGAGGCAGTGCAGTCTAGTGATTAGATCACTGGCTTGAGAACTGAGAGTTGACAGGTTCAAACTTCAGCAGTACCAGATACAGTATTCACTGTGAGACGAGTATTGTGCAAGTCATATAAACTCTCAGTGCTCCAGTCAATTCAGCTGTCAAAATGAGTGGATGCAGGACCTCACAGAAAAGGAGATTATATCATAACTGGACAAGCCTGGTTAAGAAGGTTGAAAAATACGATAACTGATGTATGATAGAATCCCTAACTGAGTTAAACAATTCTTACAGGGCTAACAGCAGAAACCCAGCTCCTCAGCATTATCAATCCTTTCAGAAATACCACTACTCTCAGTGCAGTTTAACCCCTGCAAGGTATATAGTTTTTTAAAGAGGTCCATAGTTCAAATCCCGGTGTGCCCACATTTTCCTTTCTCATTTCAATCCTTTCAGGGAGACCCCTTGCAAACAGTGTGAACCAGCATAGCAGGTATCTCACAGACAGGACAGTTAAAGGAAAATAAACCCCTTTTATTAGTATTCCATGTTCCTGAAGATGTGAATTTTGGGATAACCTTTAAGGAGTTGGGTCAAATGTTAAGCTAAGCAGAAAACACCAACCAGGGAGTGCATGGCCGTGGGAGGTTTTAAACAGGCGTTAAAAACCTTTTTATTGCTTCAGGCCTTCAGTGGCATTAAATGAGTGTGACCTGTCAGACTTATTATTGTGTTTGTTGATTTTATTACTGCTGTTTTGATCTTTTTGTAAAGTGCCTTGATAATTTGAGAGGCGCTTATGTGAAATAAAGCTATTATTATTATCTAATAATTTTATATCTGCACCTGTTAGGGCCAGGGAACCAAAAAGTCATGTCTCAGGGAGGAGGGGCTGCTATAGATTTCATGCTGGAAAGAAAGACTGAAAGGGTCTGTGATAGAAAAAGCTGCAACAAAATGTGCTGCTTTATTTAGTCTGACTGAAGATAGCTTACTTCTTTAATCTTACAGTGACAGTGTTCAGATAAAGGCTTTAAATTTAAACCTTGAAAAGAGTCTTCTATTGTGTGTTCCTTGAATTGCTTATGCCAGTCAGGGACCCTATTACATATAATCACAAACCTACTTAACCAGGTTTTCCCAGCTGACATATAACCTCTCGTATTCTGTGGGGTCCTATATGAATTTTTATAGCCGGATTGACTGAAGCACTGCGAGATTATACCTGTATGACTTGCTCAAGGTCACACACTGACTGCTGTATTTGACTCTGCTGAGGTCTGAACCTGTGATTCCCCAGTTTTAAGCTGGTGCTATAACCACTAGACCACAATGCCTTACATTACACAAAATGATGCCAGCACAATAAATCACACAAAACTGCATAACTGCAAATAAAAATTCCACGTATATGCAATTTGCGTAAAGGCAATTTTCAGTTAAAATCACTTTTTTCAGTTTCCCATATTTTTGTATTAAATCCAATGTCAAAAATTTAGTTTGAAAGCAAGCTTCTTAAGTGCAAATTTCAGTTAAGTGCAACCTTTTCTGAGATACACTTGCAATTAAATGTGTTAACTGCATTCCTGATAAGTGCAATTACTTCACGAGGTGCTAATGGGTGCTAGTTACCTGTATAAAAAGATAGATTTACAAGCTCCTTAGCACCTTGCTAGCACATCAGCACCAGTATGGATCACTGGCTTCTAGGGCCATGGTGTTACGGCATCACAAACTCCAAGCCTTGCAACTAATTTCCAATGCAGTGAGAAGACATTGTACATTAGCGGACTGCTGGTTTCTGAGATCATCTGCGAGAAGGTGATCCTCTGGAGAGAATAGGGGGTTGTCCACACATCAGTAAAAGATCTATTTGCACCTTCCATCACAGAGAGACACAGCCACCAGGCACAATGAGGGGCCTTCCCATCTGCTTCAGGACCAGTAGTGCCAGTACAGAGAGCTCAATCAAATTAGGAGTACAGTCAGTGTCGAGGGTTGCAAACAAGGTGCTGGGGTCATCCGCTGAGTCGGACAAAGGAGGGGACAAGAAGGTAAACTTGGTTTATGGCACAGTGTACACTATCAGTCCTGTCTCTGTTTATAAAGTTTGTTATCTGCAGCACTGCACTCATAGCGGGCGGTTAACAAGGGCAAGCTATGGGAGGCTGGAATGTGCACTTTCGGCTATATGCAAATTCCACTTATATGCACATGTTGCTGTTGCAAAACACGTGCATATAAACAGAGTCCACTGTACTTCTAGAAAGAAATTGTGTAAGCCTTACAGACATAAACCTGTTCATTAAATGGAGTGTTATAAAACACTATGCTAAGCAATGGAACCACAAATGTTTTGGAAACTGCTGACATTAGAAGTAGTTCACTAAATGGTTTCATGTCTTGTATGACATAAAATGTTGACGTGGGGTGGGGTGCCACTCGCTGTATACATTTTTTACCAATAAATAGTTTTTAATGATTCTTAGGTGTAGGCGTGACTTTTTGTCCAGACTTGCAGCCAAGTACCTTTGTGCTTGCGGAAGATCTTCTTTATTTTGGATCTGTTCCATGGTGTCCTGAGCTCCTGAGTTGCCATTTTTTAATACAGACAATCCAATCTATAGATATGCTGCAAGTACATGGCAAGTTAGGAAGTTAGTGTAAGACAATCCAGGCATGAGATTGTGCTACTGCATAGCTGAAAAATGCCTGGAAACAGGTTCATTTCTGTATAATAACTGCACTTCCATATAGCAGAAGAATGGCCGGATGCAGATTTCTCTGTATAATAACTGCACTCCTGCATGGTCAATGAATGGCTGGAGGTAGGTTAGTTCCACTAAAGTAATAGTTTTTCATAGGGTTTCCAAGACCTGGGAACCAAACATTGGCGCTACTTCCACTAGCTGGGGTAGGTCTGAAACTGTTGTATCATTTGCTTCATGTTTCTATATTACAGAGCATTCCCTTGGAGTATACTATATGTACATATTTTGGAAATGTTGAATTCCTTCGTGTCTCATAAAAGGTACAAAGCTTGATGAGGGTATCAAGTATTTAGGCAGGGAAGAATGTAACTCCCACGTAAATGGATTGGGGGCTTACTATTTATTCTTGTTAACACTACAGTAGAGTACCCCTTCCTTTTTACAATTTAAGTTGTTTACTGCTTTTATGAGATCCTGCTCTAGGAATTTGTAAGTTGTTACAGAATATCCTGTCCATATGTTTTTGCACCATGAGACTCCAAGCTGTCTGGGTTGACTTGCCATGGGGAAGAATAAGTATGGAACCTCTTACCTCATCAAAGAGAAATCCCTCCAAGGGGCACAGGGTCAAAACCCCACAAACAAAAAAGTGGCAAACAAAGTTGCAGGCAAAATACCGACTACAGGAATAAGGTCAGGGAAAATATAGACCATTGCAAAATGTCATGCACACCACACAACCTAAGAGCAAAATTTGCACTTTTTCTTTTTTCAGGGTGCTCACAGAGCATTGAGAAGGGGAGTTAAAAAACCATTGCAGCACGATCATTGTGGGGATATTTTCTCCTACTTTTAACAGCATCTTTAGATTCTTGGGCCAAATTAAATTGGGGTTTCTGTCACCACAAGACCTCACGAATGAGTGGGGCTTTGTGGGTGTAATATTTAAAAACTTTTATTTTGTGGCAGTAAGCGAGTGATTCCAGGGAGGCACGTCATCACTTCCGGCTCCTCCTTGCTATAAAATGCCTGCTGTAGCGAGCGGGGCCAGAGAACTACACAGAGCATTGAGAAGGGGAGTTTAAAAACCATTGCAGCACGATCATTGTGGGGATATTTTCTCCTACTTTTAACAGCATCTTTAGATTCTTGGGCCAAATTAAACTGGGGTTTCTGTCACCACAAGACCTCATGAATGAGTAGGGTTTGTGGGTGTAATATTTAAAAACTTTTAATTTTGTGTCAGTAAGCGAGTGATTCCAGGGAGGCACGTCAGCACTTCTGGCTCCTCCATGCTATAAAATGCCCACTGTAGCAAGTGGGATGAGCGTGTGCGGGTCAAGACGTGGGAGACACACGCAGCACAAGCCGCCTGCTTACGTCTGCTGTGTCCGCTGGAGGAGGCTGGGAGCTGGGCCACATACAAAGTTTGTAAGTAGAAAACCACATAAAATGGAAGGCCCTTTTAAAATATGTACCGAGTGCCATATGTTTATGAAAGGATTTCAAGTCGATCTATTTATTTGTGATAAATGTAAAATGGTAGAGATGTTGAAAGAAGAAATTACACGTTTATTAGAAAAGAAATCAGAGAATGAAGAGATTGTCACTTTAGAGCAATATATTAATTCTATGGTCTCCCAAACAGGAAGCAAGGAACAAGAAAATAATAGTTGTAAGGATGTAGAGAAACGAAATATAAATGTTGCAGAGCAGGAAACAGAAGAATGGGCAAAGGTAACCAAAGTTAAAGCCAGAAAAAGGGGAGGTCAAATTTACAATAGTGCACCCATATCACTACAACATCGATTTGCAACACTACAAACGAAGATCTTGGAGAAACAAAAACTGACATCACTCATGAACAAAGACCGCAGATACAAATTCAGGACAATAGTGAAACAAAGCATCAAAACAGGGGTTTATTAGTAATAGGTGATTCCTTGATTAGAGGTATGGACACTATGTTATGTAGAGGAAGAAATTAATCTATCACAGTAAGCATGCTACCAGGAGTAAAAATGAAAGATACATACCCACGTTTGGATGGTTTCTTGGAAAATACTACAAATCCATTGTTGCTATTGCATGTAGGGATAAATGATATTCAAAATAGAAACTTACAAGATATTTTTTCAGATTTTCAGAATACTTTAGTAAAAATAAAACACAACTGAGGAAGTACAACAATATCTAGCATATTACCAGTTTTTGGTCATCATTTGGCTAAAACTTCTAAAATAAATACGTTAAACAGATGGCTGAGAGATTTGTATAGAAAAGAAGGAGCACAATTCTTGGATAACTCGGCAGTATTTAATGATCCAAATTTGTTTAAGGAGGGTAGGGACTAGATACCTAGCCAAGAGATTTAAAGAAGTAACCAGGACTGATTTAAACTAAATGAGAGGGGGCAAGGGGGGCAAGGTAGAGAAATTACAAATAATAGAAAAAATGTCAACAAATTAGATAAATCAGATACTTGGAATTGCATATTATTAAATGCTAGAAGTTTGAAAAATAAAATGGGAGAATTTAGAAATTTATTGTCTGCAAACAATATACATATAGCAGCAGTAACAGAAACATGGCGGGATGAAAAATATGACTGGGATCAGGTTATAGATGGGTATACTCTATATAAACATTCTAGAATATATAAAAAGGAGGTGGGGTGGCTCTATATATAATAAATAGCATAAAATCAGAAGAAATAATAATATCTACTGATATGATTGATCAACTATGGATTAAATTAATACCAACATATACCACCCAAATAGTTTTGGGACTTATTTATAGATCTCCTTCATCGACCTCACATTACAATAAAAGCTTGATTGAAAAAATATTGTCTTTAAACCCAGTGGATAGATTACTAATTCTAGGAGACTTCAATTTACCAGGAATAATTTGGGGAACATCATTTGCAGAAACACCCTTTGAGAGAGAGAGTTCTTGATTGCATGTGATCAAATTGGATTAGTACAGCTTGTTGAAGATCAGACAAGGGGCCAAAATATTCTGGACTTAGTTTTAACAAACATGGGAGATATAATAAGCGATTGCAGGACAACTGCACCTTTAGGTACAAGTGATCATTCTAAAGTAGAATTTAAATTGGCTGAAATGCAAATTAAACAAAGGGGAAATACAGTTACCTTCAATTTTGGCAAAGCAAATTTTGCCAAGATGAAAGCTAACCTTTCCAAATGGCAGTGGAGAGATGATTTTGAAAATAGATCATTAAATGACACATGGGAAATCTTTTCTTCTAAAATAAAGCAGCAAGAAATGGATAATATTCCTGTTAAATTAAAGTATAATATGAGAAATAAAAAAATCCAGTGGTGGACACCCAAGATCAAAAAACTAATAAATAAAAAACACAGGCTTTACAAAAAATGGAAAACAAATAGATCAAATAAAACTAGGAACCAGTATACTCAAATAACAAATCTAATAAAAAAACAAATTAAGAGGGCCAAAATAAACTATGAAATAAATTTAGTAAATAGGGTGGAAGGAAATCATAAGGTCTTCTATGCTTATATAAATAACATTAAAGGGAATTCAAATATTATAGGACCATTAAGAAAAACAAATGGGACAGTACATCGGATAATAGAGAAATGTCTGATATTGCAAATGAATATTTTTTGACAGTTTTTATAAAAAAAAGGGTCTATATCCTATTCTAAGTTTTGACCCAAATCCAAAAGATAGAATAGTATTAAAACAAATCGAAGTTAAAGAAAGATTGACTAAATTGGACCCAAGTAAATCACCGGGCCCTGATGGTTTACACCCAAGAGTACTTAAAGAGTTGGCAGAGATAACCCCCCCCCCATTAACATATATATTTCAAAGGTCATTGTATACAGGGGAAGTGATTGATAGCTGGAAATTGGCAGTTGTCCCAATCTATAAAAAGGGAAATAAGATGGATCCTGCAAATTATAGACCTATTTGTCTTACTGCTATACCTTCCGAAATTTTGGAGGGAGTATGAAAGGATAAGATAAATGAATATCTGGAATCAAATCATCTTACAGATAAATTTCAACATGGATTTGTGAAGGGTAGGTAATGCCAGATGAATTTGCTAGCTTTTTATAATAAAGTTATAGATAAACTAGATATGGGAATCCCTGTGGATGTGTTATTTCTTGATTTCTCCAAGGCTTTTGATAAGCTCCCTCATCCTGAATTATTACAACAAATGAGAAATTTAAATATAAATCCTTATATAATAAACTGGGTTCAAAATTGGTTGGAAAATAGAAACCAATGTGTGAGCATTTGAGGTGAGCTATCTGAGAGGTTGGGGGTGACTAGTGGGGTTCCCCATGGTTTGGTGCTGGGCCCTTGTTTATTCAATCTATGTGTATCATCTCTTCAAATAAAGCATGATTCTGTCTGGATTCAAAAATTCGCAGATGACTACAGGATAGGTGCAGAAATAAATATTAACCTAAACTCATCAAACTTACAAGATACAATTGATAATATAGATATTTGGACAAAAAAATTTGAATTGACACTAAATCGTGATAAATGTTTTGTTATGCACTTGGGAAAAAGAAATCCATTAATACCCTATAAATTAGGAAATATATTATTAAAGACAATAGATGAGGAAAGAGACTTGGGTATTACAGTCTCTAGTGATATGTCTTTTTCATCACACTGTCAGAAGGCAGCTTAAAAGGGAAATAGAATCCTAAATTGCATATTAAAACATATTTCATCTAGGAGTAAGACTGTTATTATGCCCTTATATATATCACTGATTAGACCAATCATGGAGTATGGTGCCCAAGTTTGGACACCATATAAAAAACAGGATATCATATTGTTGGAGAGAGTCCAAAGGAGAGCAACAAAAGCAATACACAATATGGCAGAGAAAAACTATGAAACCCATTTGAGAGAGCTGAACATGTATTCACTGGAGGAGAGAAAGAAAAGAGGGGATATGTGCTTAGTGCACAAGGCTTGGAAAAATTATGATCTTTGGGATATCACTGGTCTTGAATTAAATAAAAGTGTTTATAATACTAGGTCTCATCCTATGCAATTAACAGCATTAAATAGTAAAAAAGTACGTAGTACATGGTGGTTTAACCAAAGAGTTGTGCATGACTGGAAGAGACTACCATTGGAGGTTGTGGCCAGTCAAACTACTATTGAGTTTAAATCTAGATGGGACATGCACATGAATAAAATTAGAACTTAGAAGTAGATGGTGAGCATATAGGATGAAAGTCCATTTAGCTCAGTATTATTCCTATGATTCGTATAATTCCTATGAAAGTCCCGATGGGGGGGGGCTTTGGCCCACCTCTTTGTAATTAATATAAACTATGAGGGGGTGTGAACCTCAGGGATGAGGAGAAACTCAGGAGGGGGAAACTTTATTTTTAAACAAAAACAAATGTTCACTATCAGGAGAAGTGGAACCAAACCTTGGTCCCCAGGTCTCCACCGCTCCAGGTGCTAGTGCTTTAGCCACTCCATCATGGGAGCGGCTCAACTAGGCACCACACCGGAAGCTTCTTCAGCCTTTTCTTCACTCCATGGACAGTGACAAGGGTATCTGTAATTCACTAATGCTATTATACCCCTGTTGCTGTCAATTATTTTGCCATTAGCACAGCACAGGTTATTATGCACTATTATTGCAGTGACCAATTGACCTGGTACCCCCCAGGGAGGATGGAGAAGGATATACTGGAGACATGGTGTTAGTTCATGTCAGCTTGGGAAGTGACCAGTTGGAGGGGGCTCATCAGGCTCAGAAGTTGGCACTTGAGTCTGGAGCATGGAGATGGCACTTATCCCTTCTGGGCTGAGTTTCCAGAGGCTTTACCTTTGAGAAAGGCTGCACTAGGATGGTGGGGGTCTGTTAGTGGTGCTCCCTCAAGCAGTTCCGTCTGATGTCATCCACCAGCAGATCCTATGCCATTCTGAGAAATGGCCCGAAGTTGGAAATGACTGTCTAGTACTACAGAATGCTAGGCAGTATTCGGAGGGTTTGAAAAATGGAAAAGTATCCTGTTTTGCTATCTAGTACCTCATGTAGTATACCCAGATGAGTACCCATGATAATGTAAGCTTTAGTCTTAAGGTGTCAGGGTTAAGGGCCCATAGATTCTAATTTTTGGGTGTGTCAGTGTTCCAATGGGACATAAAGTTACGGATGCATTAACTCCATATAGACATGTAAATGTATTTCTTTTTGTTGATTCTCTGTTCAGAGCCCAGATGCTGATGCCTTGCAGAGGATCATTTACTGTTCTGCTGCTGCAGGAGTGTTTCTGTGACTACCTTTACTAAATGTTACTTTACCTCCCAGATATGACTAAATGGTCTTTGGCTGTAATGTGCAGAAATACTGTATACAACACTGTACTTCCATTGGCATGTGTATTGTCTTGTAATTAGATTAGTACCCTGCTTCCTAAAGTTTATGCTTAATCTAGGGACAGGGAAAATGAGCTAATACATGTTTTATTGCTGAAATTGATCACACTTAATATAAACCAGTCTGTATTAAAGTTTGAGCCAATCATCTTGCCACTAAATCTACCTAGCTGGTCTTGCCAAAATGTACCAAATGTACCAGTGAGTCTCCTTATTAGTGCCTTTTCACCAGTGACCCCATTGCCAGATCAGATGTTTGCAAGCTCTGCTGTTCTCCGAGGGCTACGTATAGTCTCCTGTGACTATAAGCCCCAGGAGGACAGCAGGACCAGCAAACAAAAGATCAGAGTTTACAAAAACTCTTGACATGCACTACAACCTACTGAGTCTTCCACTGCTGCAGTGTTGTGCTGATGTCAGCTGCAGGGAGTTCTTGGATTTCTTGTTACAGTAAATGTCATCTTGGATGTCAACATAATCAGACTGATACAATCTACTTTACTGCCATAAACAGTAAGTAAAAAATATTTTTGCACCCAAAGTGCAAATTGGGATCAGTCCCACACTTAGGTGTTGGCTTCTTAGAGCTGACTGTTCCCCTTTACAAAATGGCTGTCAGTTGCCTCTGTTATGCATGCATTTGTGCAGCCTTGAGGAAAAGCTGCTATATTATCTGACATGTTAGCCAGATACCATCCCCCCCCACACACTTCTTTCCCGTAACACATTTGACACCACTGTGAAGACAAAGATGGATTAGTAAGCAAAAATTGTACTTTTCTTTGGTGATGAATAGTGCATGGAAGTAAATGACTCAGCAAACCCTGGCAAAGTTGCTTTTAGCTTGCTGACCCCTCTGCCCTGTCTGCCATCTGAACCAGCTTCACTCAAATTTAATAACGTCAGCATTGCTGTATGTAACCAATCAAGTTTCAGACTCCAGGAAAATCAACTTTTTTTAACCCCTATTTAGGATACCCAGGCAATAGTGACCTGGCATCATATAATGGATAACTTTTCATCATAGTAAATTGTTACTGTTGCTGATGTTTTGAAACAGCAAAAGCAATTTGCAACTTCAGCAGTATTTGATATAAGAAATCAATCTCTATCTGCATAAATGAAGAGAAAGGAAAAGAAAAACTATTCTGGCCAAAATTATGCCTTTGCTAGGTTGATTGGTGCATTTAATGTACAAGCTTTCATGACCTCTGAGGTCTCTCCATTCAGCATACACTCAGAATAATCCTTTTATAGAGGTTAATGGGAGTGAAGTGGCCTATAGCAGAATTTAGCAGACATGCAGTAGGATAACTAATTTACATTTGTATACTGCTGACAGACTATTGGAATATCAGATGGCAGTTCTAGACTGCATCTGTATTTGGAAACTCAGTGGAATAGAATGTTGAATTTTGTATTTGTTTCACATGAAGGTATACCGTAACTGTGGTGTTCAATCACAGAATGAACAAAGAGAGTCAGTACAAAGCAAAATGCAAACCCAATGAACTGTTTATACATGGGGTGAGATATTCAGAAATGTGCCAAAGGCCAGCACAAGTCCAGTGCAGTGCAAGTGAGATGCGCCAGGCAAATTGAAGCCATATTCAAAAGATGTGCCACCGGAAATGCACTAGCGCAAGTTGGCTGAATATGGCAAAGATGCGCCATGGCGCAACCAGAGATGTGCCCACTCAACCATTGATGTGTGGAGCAAGCCTGCACACAAACCAAGGGAGCAGGGCAACTGTAACAGGCCCAGGGGGACACAGCCAAGGAAGCACAGGGACATAGGGCACAGGACCCCACCAACAGGGTACACCTGTATACACAGAGGCACTGATCTGGATGGAACACAGGGCAGCACATGATGGAGCACAGCTACCGACCAAGATGCTGTGCAGTGCACCAACCACAGCTGATCCACGGTCGTGCGACAGGAGCAGACACCAGAACAGCACCTCAGAAGTCATTGGTGGCCCAACCATCAGGTGACAGGTGGAGACAATGGCCAATGCAAGGCCACCAACGATGCCCCCCTCCCATGCAGGCCACCAGCCTGCCAGCTGTGGTCAATACCAGTCTGCAGTGGGTGTTCACCCCCATGTCCCTGGACACAAACACACTCATGCCAAACACCCCGACAGGCAGCACAGATGCCAGGCACTGAATGAGGCATGACCCAGGCAGGTGGTCACATCCCATGTGACTGGGAGTGCAACAGTGGACACAGACATTTACACCCCAGCAGTCGGACCAGGGCAGCAGAACACCTAGATCCATGTGCATCTTCCCGCCCCCACCCTGCCCACCCCTGACCACAGCCCAGTGACCATGATGACACACACAAAACTACCAAACCTGGGAGACAGCCCCCACCAAAATGTGACACACCACTGGACACAGCATGGAACCCCATACATGCACCCCCCCATGCCAACACCACGGACCAACACCTGATAACTGCAGCATGGCTCCACATGCCACCTACAAAGCAGACATGGACACAGGCATGTAGCAAAATAAACACTTTATAGGATAACAAATCAACACAACAAAGTACAGAAAAAGGGTCATGGACAGGGGAGGTAAACTGTAGGATGGGAAAAGGTAACGGGGCTGTACAATAGGATGGGGGACTGCAGGGAAATAGGGAAAGTGAGGGAAAGGGGGCTACTTACAGATGGCCTATTGCCGTCCACAGCTGGATGGCCCTTGTTGCCATATCCCCTACCTGTGCACTGCTGTGGCCCTCTGGACAGACCTCATCACCATGAGGACCCTCTGCAACACTATGAGGATCTGGCACAGCATCCTGTTCTGTGTCTGTGCACCCCTCCTCACCGTTGGATGTTGGACACCTAGGGGAAGGGACAAGGCAGACAATCAGTACAATGCCCCAAAGAACCCTGCCCACCCACAGCGCACAGTAGACAGTGGGGGCACACACCCCTGGAGAGACTGCAATAGCACCACGCACAGAGGTTAAAGCCAGCCACCCACATGGCACACTACGGTGGTGCAGAGAGGTGGACAGTGCAGTGCAGCATGCACATGATCGCACAGGGATGGTCACATGGAGTGAAGGCAACACCACAGCACACATGGTGGAAGCCAAGCGCATGCCCACCCCAACAACAACCAGAACACAGCTGCCAAGGGACGCAAATGGACTGTGTGACACACACGGCTGTGCAGGCACATGGCCGAGGTGACCATGGCTGTACCCTGTCCCCACTGTTGTCCCACTGTGACACATACAAGGAATGTGACTTTCCTACCTGCCCTGCGCTGTGCAGTGTGTGCTGCTGGATGATCCCTAGGGGGCCCTGCCCTGGCTGCCATGGCTGCCCTGGCCTGCCTGCAGTCCTCTGACCCTGTGGAGGGAATGAAGAGAGGTGGACATCAGTACACAATCACATTTGTAGAGCCCCCACTACCACCACCACACAGCCCGCCGTGCATTAGGCGTGTTTCTGTCCATCCTGGGGCTCCCACACCACCACAACTGAAACATATGCAGCAGCCATGCACGATGCACAGTGTCCACCAGGATGGTGACCTACCCCACTGTGGGCCATGGGGCGCAGCCCTAAAAACACTACAGTACAGCACCTGGGCATACATGCCACATGCGAACACCTACCTGGCTGTGGCATCGCTCTGGATGCATGCCTGCACCAGGCACAGACAGTCAGGGTCCCACCTCCACAGGCCCTCATACCTGTGGCAGCACTGCTCTGGTGTCCTGACCACACCCGTCCTCCTCTTCAGGGCCTCAGACATGCTGTGCCACACATCCCCCTAGCCTGCTGGAGGGGCACCTGCCCGAAGAGCTGCCCCTCATAAGGCTGCACCATGGCCACCAGGTTGACCAGCTCCAGGTTGGTCCAGTTTGTTGCATGCCTGCTCACACCCTGCACCATGCCCACAGTGCAGCTGTAATGCAGGTGAAAATGGCCATGGATCAGCGCATGTGTTGTCCACATGTGCAAGATGTGTGATAGGAAACACAAGGATGCAATTGCGCAGCACAGGGATGCATGTACACAATGCGCAGTGTGGATCCATAGTGCATTCATGGGCATGCGCATCACGTCGTGGCCAAGTGGGGGCACAGGGTCAAGCATAGGACCTGTGGGTCAGAGGTCATGACCCCACGCACAGTGCGCATGTGTGCAATAGGAACTGCTGCCAGGAAGTGCGTGCGATGCCATACCAGCACTGCATGCACAGTGCCACAGCATCGCACATGCTATGCCAGATGCGTGATTGCCATGTGCTCCATGCTGCGCACATGGCGCACTGCAGGCACATGCACTGCAGATGGTATTGCACCATGGAGTTGCTTCAGAGCATCCCTATTGTGCACGGCGCAATTTTGTGATATTGAGATGCCATATGCAAATCACCTCATCAGTCAATGCACAGTGCAGTATGGACCATTAGTGTATGATTACCATTGCACCCAGGCTCATTTGTATGCATTGTGCCTTATAAGAGCCACAGAACAGCACAGTCCACAGACTGGTATTGCAACCCTTAAGGTAAGTGCCAGGTAACATGGATGGACAGAGGCCTACTACAACACTGCAAAAGAGGACTGCTCAAGGCCATGCTGACACTGACATACTATGCTGTTCATGTCCACAGGTGGAATGTCGGCCAATGATGGAGAGGAGGAGCAGGGGCCTGCATGCAAGCACAAGCCCGACTTCACATCAGCACAGACAAATGCCCTGTTTGAGGCATACATTGACAGGGAGTGCCTACTCAGTAGTGCCATGGGCACACCGCAGGAGTGGGTGGCTGGCTGGGAAGAGGTAACGTGGTATATGTCAATGCCTATGGCAGGCACCAGCACACCGCGAAGGAGTGCCAGAAGAAGGTGCGCACAGACAACAGGTGCTTTAAGGACAAGGTGTCATCCATACGGGCCTCCTGCAGGGTGACCAGCAGTGGCTCACCTATAGCACCACCATTGATGGCCACTGAGGAGCTCATGGCAGCCACCATCAGCCACATGGCAGTGGAGGGTGTGCTTGGTGGTGGATTCCAGATGGGTGGCAGTCCCTCACTGCATGGTGAGTATGTATGCAACAGACAGGAGTGCCAAGTATGGGGGACATGTGCAGGTGTGCCTGATGGCATGCTGCATACCACAAGCGTGTGTGGACACAGCCTTGCAGTGCAACATGGTGGCACGTGGCAATGGCTACATGCATGGGGGGGGCATGGACTGCGATCTACCACTAACTCTCTGTTTCTGTCTTGCAGCACCTTCACACCTCTGTGAGGAGAACCAAGCAGAGGTGGCTGAGGAACTGGATGCCAGACCTTCTACATCCACCGGCATCCAGATCAGGGACAGGCCATGTCTTGGCAGTGCGGGGCAGGTGGATGTGCTAGGTATGGGGTCAGACAACACCCTGACTGGGCTCCTGAATGATGACAGCCTGAGTGTGCTGTGTGCAGGGACCCAGCTTGGGTTGGGGTCTGGCACTGATGAAGACATAACCCTGATACTGGACAGCGTGGATGTGGTGATGCCTAACATACCACTTCTTGCTTCACAGGCACCATCAGGGCCCAGTGCTGGTCCCGCTGCTGCAAAGCTGCCACCCCTCCCCGCCTGCGCGGTGGTGTGTGGCACCACCTCTGTGGCTGGCAGGGGTGGGGATGGTGCTGTTGTGGCAGTGGCAGCAAAGGGCAATGCCCAGCAGCAGGTCAGGCAGTGGCAGCAGAATGCAGGTTCCAATAGGCAATGCAACATGGTCCCCACTGCCAGTGCACTCGGTGACACTGTACCCCCTTTACGGCCCACTTTGCAGTGTCCATCAGAATGGGAGACTGTGCAGCATGCAGTGTCACCCCCAGCAGCTTGGTGGACAGGCCAGGAGGCCCAGAGTACTGAGCGGCTGGCAGAACACACCTGGTTACAGTGGGCATCCGTGGAGAACCAGACATTGCCTGCCACTGAGGTGCACGCACTGCAAGCAGTGGTGCACCAGCTGGCCAAGCAGCAGGACTGGGGCAATGGAAGGCTTATTGATGAGCTCCTCCAGATGCAGTAGGCCATGACCACAGCAAAGGACCGCATAGCCAGTACCATTGCGGCTGGGCTTGAGTCAGTGGCAGCCACTGGGCTTGGCCTACACAGAGAATCCCCTGCAGTGCAGTGTCTACTCCACGGTCCCAGCATCTGGTGACCCCCTCACAGCAGATGCTGGGCTCAGAGGTAGGCATCCCAGGCACCTCCAGGGCCAGCCTGTTTGGCCACCTCTACACCCCTGCAAGAACACAGTCGTGGTCCCAGACATCAACCCCTGGGGAGGCATCTGACACACACCCCATGGCCAATGCACAGCCTGCGTCTGCTGATCAGCCATGGCAAGGCTGCCCAAGTGGTCATGGTGGTCATGGGGCTGCACGGTTGGAATGATGTATCTGCTGCCCTGACCTGCTGTCCACTGCTGTTGCTCCATGCACATGTGGGAAGTGGTTGTGCTGCATGCATGTGTGTTGTGCCGCATGCCCCCTGTGTGTGTGGACCATGCTGCTGGGACGTGTGGCATGGGTGTGATGAGGGCAGCTCTGTGCCAGTCATGCCTGTGCACTGGTGTCATGCGTGTATATGCATGTGTGTGTGCACACATGCCAGTGCTGTGTGTGTGTGTGTGTGTGTGTATACGTGCACCCATGTGCCAGTGGCTCCACCATGTGTGTTGTGCGCCCCCGTCCCTGCATGCGTACCACTGTGCACATCCATGCCACTGTGTGGTGTGCTGGTCTGTGTGGCCCATGCTTGTGTGTCGGTGCACTTACCGGCATTATCCATAACGCTTCTGTGCAATGGTGTCACTGTGCCGCCTTGCCTCCTGCAGCAGGCGGGGATCCCTTCTTCCTGGGGGCAGCTGTCCAATGCCCTCTGGTCCTTCACCACCATCGTCTTCACTACTGTCTCCCTTATCAGCCTTGACCACTATCCCACGGTCAATCGCCATGTTGTTCAGGATGCAGCATGCCGGGAATATGCCACAGACTTTCGATGGGCTGTATAGTAGGGCACCGCCTGACCTGTCTAGGCAATGGAATAGCATCTTTAGCATGCCAAAGACACACTCAATGATATAGCGTGTGCTGTAGTGTGCCTCATTGTATCTTTCCTCCTCAGGGGACGATGGTCACTGATAGAGTGAGCAGCCATGGCCTGAGGGGATATGCGCTGTCACCTGTGTGGGAATGGACATGGTTATCCCTGTGCTGTGGTGCCCCCTGCTCCCTGTCTCCCATTGCACACACCTCCATGCCCGCCCCACCTACACTCCCTCACCCCAAGGGCTGTGGCTCCCAGCCACCCTGGCACATGCCCTACTCACTTACAAGGTGGCCTGTGGGGATGTCACCGCATTCGAAACTATGGCACAGCATAGAGCTGTGTCATATGAAGGCATCATGTGCACTCCTGGGGTGTGTGGCACAGACATTGATGATGCGCCCCATGGCATTGCACACCACCTGGCAGTTTATGGATGGGTAGCCCTTCTGGTTGATGTATGTTGGGCCCTCTGGGCTAGGTGGTGTGCAAATTCCAATGTAGGTGCAGTCTATAGCCCCAATCATGCCTGGTATGCATGCAACTCGGTGAAAGTTCTGCATGTTTACTGTACGCTTTGCCTGTGTGCTGGGGAACTATATGAACTCTGAAGCATGTGACAGAAGAGCATTGAAGAACTGGATAAGGAGGCAGGATGTGGCCGACTGGGTGATGCCCGTGGTATCCCCGTTGGTCTTTGGAAGTTGCCCATGGTGAGCAAACACATCACGATGGTCACCTTTGTCTCCATTGTCATGGCATGACTACTTCCGGTGGGTGACTGCATCTCATCACTGCACAGCTCACAGAGCTGCCTCAGGATTTTCCTGTTCAGGCATTACCGGCCCACTATTTAGGTGTCACTGTAGTTCTCATATGTGATCCTGGCACAGTACCACCTGTGTTAGGCATACCACTGCTGGGCCCTTCATTGGCCATGCTGGTGTTCCTCCTGCCTCCTCACACCCCTCATTACTGCCTCCATTAGGAATGGGGCACTCTCCATCACTCCATCACTGTGTGTCACCCTGGGTGCCTGTGTCACTCTGTCTGTCCGTCCGTCTGTCTGTGTCTCTGTCTCTCTCTCTCTCTTTCTCTTTCTCTCTCTCGCTCTCTCTCACACACACTCTCTCTTACTCCCCCTCTCTCTCTCAGCACAATGTTGCACATCTGCTGTCTGTGTGTTTGAGCTGATTTTTATTGGCTGGCACATCTTGGGGTTTGCTCCGGACTTGTGTCATGATTTCTGGTTGACTATACCATTGTGCCGCCTATTCATGGAAACACCCCCTGCACTTGCATTCCATAAATTATTTTTGGGCCATGGCGCAATGGGATTTGCACTGCACAGCTGCTGCCTTTGAATATCGCTCGGTGGCCCAACTTCGTGCTTGTACTGGTACTCTGAATATCTCCCCCATGGTGTGCAATGGCAGTAAAAAGTGGAACCCCAATACAGTTAGACCTGAGACATGCATGTCTGGGTGTGGATAAATTAAGAACATGAAGACAGTCAGAACACAGAAGCATCAGAGGTAGTTCATCCAGTGACAAGGAGCATGATCAAAATCCATATACAGTTAAGAGCTTTAATACCATTTTAATACAGAGCATGTGCAATGGCAAGGGAGAAAGATATTTTTATAAAGGATTGCCAGTCCATTACAGTATGAAGGGAACCTTGTGTGGGTTGTATCCCCCATAAAGCACACGAGCAATTGGATCAAGCCTCTTCAGCAAGTTTCAAGAGGGTTAGGAAATGAAAGGGAATCTTCCCCAAATGCTGGTGGACAGAGCCACCACCACATCATGAGCCAATCATGTGTACATGTCCATCATACACATACTGTAAGATTGGTCTGTTTATTTTGAATAGGCAGGATCCCATCAGTGTTCGAGGATAATGATCTTTGCTACTGTATGAGACAGGCTGCAGTACATCAAGCAGAGGTGGGTGTGAGTTGGTTATGCTGGATAGTTTGGGAGGATATTTAGATGTCACTTGTGGGGTGACAAGAAAAGTGGCTCTAGTAGCATTTGGGAATATCTATAGAACAAGGTTTCAGCACATTTTGAGAACTGCAGAGCTCTACAGAATATGAGCAAGGAAGAATACAACAAGGGACATTCCAGGGGAGTGAGACTTGAAGTATTTATTGAGAGGAAGGAGGCTAGTCTTACAACATTGTTAAGATCCTACAGCAGCTATGAAGTGCTGTATTGCAATTAATTACAATAATTTTATTTCACGTAAGCACCTTTCAAACTATCAAGGTGCTTTACAGAAAGATAAAACAGCAGTAATAAAATCAACAAACACAGTAATAATGATAACAGTCTGGGGATCACACTTATTCAATGTCACTAAAGGCCTGACACTATAAATAGGTATCTAATGCCTGTTTAAAACCTCCCACTGTCGTGCACTCCCATAGCAGATGTGGTAGAGAATTCCAGAGGGAAGGGGCCATGTACATAAATGCACAGGCCCCAGAAGATTTCAGTGACACCCTAGGAATCTCCAGCAACCCCTCATCAGCCAAATGGAGCTGTCTCTCAGGGCGATAGGGGACAAGAAGCTCTTTCAGGTAGTCAGGGCCAAGTCCATGTAGGGCTTTAAAAGTCAGTAAACCAACTTTAAAGGTGACCCACCACTGAGTCGGCAGCCAGTGCAGATTGCGTAGCACAGGAGTGATATGAGAGGTTCAAGAAACCCTCATCATCAAACTTGCTGCTGCATTTTGCACAAGCTGCAGGTGGCTGATATCAACCCCAGGTTGCCCTAAGTACAGGGAGTTGTAATAATCAAGGTGCGAGGTCACAAAGGTGTGGACCAGCGTAGGTAGATCCCTGGACGGAACAAGGTGCTTGATCCTAGAGATGTTACTAAGATGATAAAAGGAAGACCTGACGACCGCTGACACCTGAGATCGTAGAGTCAGCCAGTCATCAAGCACCACCCCCAGGTCTTGCATCCTTTCAGAAGAGAGGATCTAGGAGCCCCCAAGAAAAAGTCCAGAAGGCTGACCAGCCCTCAACCCCTCTATCTGGTGACCCGGATCCACAACCATCACCTTGGTCATTCCCACATTCAACTTTAACCAGCTCGAATTCATCCAGTCCTGGATTTCAGCAAGGCAGTCATTAAATACTGAAAGAGCACTATACTGGTCAAGTGCAAAAGACAGGTAGAGCTGGGTATCATCAGAATAGCAGTGAAACCTCAGCCCATACAGTCTTACATTGACTCTGAGGGGCAACATGTACACTGCAAACAACATGGGGGACAGCACTGAAACCTGAGGCACCCCCACATGGCAGAGAGAATGGGTCTGAGTTAAAATCCCAGACACCACTCTCTGACTTCTGCTAGTAAGGAAATATGTAAACCACCTGATCACTGTCCATATCAGGCCATAGATGGACCTCAGGTGCCCGAGCAGTACCCCATGGTCCACAGTGTCAAAAGCTGAAGAGAGATCAAGGAGCACCAAGATAGAATGGCTTCTCTGATCTCTCGCCATCAGGAGATCATTGAGCATCCAAACCAGCGCAGTCTCGGTACTGTGCCTCTTTCGAAAACCACAGATGCAGAAGCATTTACTACATTGACTAGCTCAATAGGCCATCTTCAAAACTGTATCCCAACATTGCTCAGAGGTAAGGTCTTCTAAGTCTGTCCCCCAACAACATCTTGAGAGAAATCACAGGGTCAGGCTTGTGCCCTTGCATATAGTGATACAGTTTGGCAGTCAAAACATGGTATGAGGTCTGTTGTTTGGGGCAGTGGTGGAAGAGAACAGCTGAGCCACTTAATCAAATGACTTCTAAGCTGGAGGTAGTTGAATGATGCATTCTGTTCCAGGAATATATATTTCTATTGCTCTTTCCATAACTCATGCATCTTAGAGCACCTTCTAGAGCATTGCCAGATTCTGACAATGCAGTGACCATGTGCAGGGAAATCTACCAATTACTATAAGTCCTTTAACATCCCCCACACAGAAGTAGACACATCAAAGATAAATCATAGCCTATAGGTTGGTAAATTTCCAGTAGACTGATACACTGCCTATGTCGCTCTAATATTTTGTAAAAAGCACAAATCCATGCAAGCCAGTTATAGACCAATAAGGATGACTTCTGTTATAGCTGAAATATTCAAGCGCCTTATTAAAAATAGATTACTGAAGGAATTATTTGATATGGCTGGAGACAATAAAGAGCATGGATTCATTCAAGGTAGGTCATGCATAATCAACTTACAGTACTAAGTTTTTGTGAAACTTTACTAGCATACTAAAATGCCAGCAGAATAGGCCTAATGGTCTTTTGTGTCTGCTTGTTTGGTCAGCCCCCAACCTGGGAGATGACCTTGTTGCCTCCCTCTCCCTCTCCGGCTTCTCCCTTTCCAGTCCCGGATATTCTCGCTACACTGGTTTTTGCTTCCAGAACCCTTTCCCTGTACCTGTTCCACCCCCTCTTGAACCCCTCCACCATTTCTGCCTCCACCACCCCTCTGGGCAGCGCATTCCATGGCTCCACCACCCTCTGAGTGAAGTAGCACCTCCTCCTTTCTCCCCGAATCTCCCCCCCCCCAGCTTCCACCCATGCCTTCTAGTTACCCCCCCCCTTCCTTCGGAGCACCCTGACTGCTCCTCCCCTTTAGTAAGGCATTAGATGATGGAGATGTAGTGGATGTCATTTATTTGGATTTTTTCCAAGGCTTTTGACCTGGACCCACACAGTGAAATCAAAATAAAACTATAAACACTAGTGGTAAACCGTCTAATAATGCAATGGCTTATAGAATGTCTAACTAATAGGACTCAGAATGTGTGCATAAATGGTCATAAATCAACTGAAGGCAAAATAAAAATGAGGGTCTCTTAGGGATCAGTGTTGGGACCAATTTCAGGTAATACTTAAAAGTTTCCTGAGCTACACTGTAACTGCATGCCAACTGCAATGCAATCACATACAACAAATGTGCAACTACAGTATAATTACCCCTGTTGCATGCGATTAGTGATTACCCACCCCGCAGTTACATTGAAACTGACACTTAAAATAAAGCGCAACCCAATTTTGTTCCAACTATATAACATTGGACATTCACTCAGGCAATACATTTTGGTCAAATAAGTATGACGATGATACTAAAATTCAATTGTTAGATGCAATGACATAATAGGCAAACAAGCAGGGTATGAAATTTAGTCTGAATAAGTGCAAGGTGATGCATCTTGGTGATC
Organism: Neoceratodus forsteri; assembly: GCA_016271365.2. Lineage (NCBI taxonomy): Eukaryota > Metazoa > Chordata > Ceratodontiformes > Ceratodontidae > Neoceratodus > Neoceratodus forsteri. The sequence goes on from CM057451.1 coordinate 755,847,838, forward strand.
AAGATCATGGATATACTTACACATTGCAGGGTACAATACTAGATTTCACCATTGCAGAAAAGGACCTGTAAATTATTGTTTGTAAAGATCTCTTGTTTAAAAGACAGTGTGTGGTGGTGGCAAACAGGATAAATAAAGTCCTTTTCAGCATTTGGAGAAATATCACCTTCAGATCAAAATTAGTAATTTTACCCCATACCGATCTTACGTGCAACCAATGCTTGACTAAGGTAGTCAACTATGAGTTCCCCTATACAAAAAGGACTCTGATAGAACTGAAAGGATGCAAAGGAAGACTACCAAACTAATCTGGGACCAGAAAAAAAAACTCATGTGAGGAAAGGTTAAGCAATCTAAATTTTATGTGTATGCAAAGACTGATAGAGTTACAGCTTGTTCATGGGACTAGGGGCCTGCTGGATTACTAGGTTTTTGGGGAAAAAAGTAGGCCGTGGCCCATCGAGATTTTCTCCCACAATCGTGTGGGCTAATTCATACAGTTTTGGTTTGTGAGTAACCAGATAACCAATCCCCTTTTAAATGCATTAAAATTGTTGGAATCTACTAGTCCCTGGGGTAAGATATTCCATAATCTTGGCACATGCAATGAGAAAAAATTAAGACTGATGTTTGTCCTTGCTTTCTTAATCACAAGTTGTTTGTTATGTCGCCTAGGAACAACGCAATTTGTTGAATAGGAGAGTCCACATTATTCCATAAGGTTTGGGGATTGCAGCAGTTTGTAGAGGAACTGTAAGTCCCCTCTTCGCCTCCTATGTTGTAGAGAATTTAGACCTGTAGCTTTTAACCTAGATTGATAGCTTCTGGAAGTTGGTCTGGGGATCATTTTAGTCGCCCACCTCTGTACTTGTTCTAACTGTACAATATCTCCTTTAAGGTGTGGACTCCAGAAAGGGGACCCATAGTCAATATATGGTCTAATACAGACCCTGAATGGTGTGATGAGGCATTGTTCGGTTCTGGATATGAATGTGCATTTTATTTGTCTGAGTAAGCCATTTGCCATATTAGCCACTTGAATGCAGTGGTCACTGGAGGAAAGTCTGTTGTTTACCAGTATACCTAGGTCCCCCTCTCTACTAGATGCTTTAAGTGGGATATTGTTTATGTAATAGATATTATTGGGAATTTTTACTCCAAGGTGCAAAACCACACATTTGTCAACATTCAATTCCATTTTTTTCAAGTGGGCCCAATGTTTGATGGATTTTAGGTCTGAAATGAGGGTTTCTAGGATTTGCGGAGTGTCTACTTTTCCCTCTAGTTTTGAATCATCAGCAAATTTTGATAACCAGCTATGTAAGACTACTTGCATATCGCTAATGTAAATGTTGAATAATATTGGACCCAGGACTGAGCCCTGGAGCACCCCACTCGTGACTTAACCCTGGTTGGATAGAGTTTTATTTATAATAACCCTCTGTGATCTATTTGTCAGCCATGCATTAATCCAGTTTATTAGACAGGTTGAAACACCTAGTGTTTCTAATTTGCTTACAAGTTTCCCATGGGGACTTTATCAAATGCCTTGCTATAGTCCAGCAGGGTAACATCCATTGGTGTGTTATTGTCCAAGCCTTGACTAACATTATTGTAAAAAGATAATATGTTTGTGGTATAAGAGTAACCTGATCTAAAACCATGTTGTGAGTTATCATGAATTTTTAGTTCCCTCATTTCTATTTCAAGACATTATTTTTTTTTCAATTCAAACTTTATTAATACATTTTTCCACAATATTGGAGGCAGCAAATATGACATGTACAACTTGTTTAAAATGCAATACTCAAACTGCCCCCACCCTCCCACCCCGTACAGCAGTATTATGCCTCCTTATAACATGAGCTCCTATGACAGTATACATATGTGTACAGGGATAATTAGTACATAACAAAACTTATATCCGAATAGTCATAATTAAGGTGTGAAGGGGATCCCAAATATGTATATAAGCTGGTAATCTACTGTGGAGACTAGCTATAGCTTTCTCTGTACAAAGGTTAGCAAGGATTTCATTCACCCATTCCTGAAATGTCGGGGTAACCTTATCTTTCCAATGCGTTAATGTAAGTTTTTTAACAGACAATGCAAACATGGAAATGTGAAATCTCCTAACCTTAACCTTGATGGAGGACAGGTCCCCCAGGAGACAAATATCAGGTGTGAAACAATCCCACAAACCCAGTAAGGGGTCCAGGTTGGCTTTGATAGCATCCCACAGAGAGATTATTTTGGGACACAACCAGAATATGTGAAGGAGTGTTCCTTCTCCCTGGGAGCATCTGATGCATACGTTTGACTCAAGAAGACCCCATTTCACTAACTTGACTGGGGTATAATACGTGTCATGTAAAATGTGATATTGCATAAGGCGCAATCTGTCTTGGGACACATATTTAGGACAGGACTTCTATAAGACCTGCCAGTTGAGAGTATATTGAGGAAAAATAGATCCCCAGAACCTAGTCAGTCCAAAAGAGCCCCCATACCGTCTATGAAACAAGTCATGATATAACTTAGAAATGGCACCCGAGGACCCTAATAGGGAAGAAGTCTCCGGAATCAGTGCCCTAACTGACTGGCAAGGGGGGGGGGGTGCTACCCAACACTGTTGTAAGCAAGTGCTTTAATTGGAACACTTTAAATTGAGAGTATGCTGGGTTATTAAATTTCCGTATAAGTTCAGCTACTGGAAGCCACTTTCCCTCATCATCCAAAAATGTAGATACTATCCCTTCACCCCAACTGAGGCAACCATATGTGGGGAATCAACTGTTTATTCATAGTGAAGGCCGGAGAGTTCCAGATAGATTGGGACAGGTCAAGATATGGAGTATAGCGCAGGAAAGAGGCAAAGCTGTGCGTAGACTTTAAAGAAGTCATGAAAGTGGGACATTTCTCAGCTCCTTGTAAATGAGACACTTTGACATAAAACAAAGTTAGGGGATCTATGTTCATAGACTGAATTAAGACTAGTTCTATTTTGAGCCAAGTCGGTCTCAAACTCTTGGGGCCCAGACACACCCACTTCAGACATTTAGCCAGATGGCTGGCCCAGTAATAGATTGCCAAGTGAGAAATCCGCAGTCCCCCATCGAGTTTACAGGCAGACAGTTTATGGTATGCCAATTGGGAGTATTTATTTGAGCAAATAAAATTGGTGAAAATTCTGTGCATTTTCTGAAACCAGGATAAAGGGATAAATGAATTAAGAAGAGAGAGGGAGTAAAAAATTTGTGGGAAGATATTCATCTTGATTATGTTAATCCGGACCCTTAGTGAAACTGGGAGTTTGGACCATCTATCCAGATCCAGAATAATCAACTGGGAAAGAGGTTCCAAATTTTCTTTGAACCATACTGAGAGATTATGTGTTAGTTTGATGCCCAGATATTTTAGCATCCGGGGTGCCCAACACAAGCCGAAGGAGGTAATATCGGTCTTGAAGACCTTGTGATTTAGGGGAAAGAAGGAAGATTTGTTAGCATTTAACTTATAACTTGAAAGGGAACAAAATTTAGCAATTTCCCCTAACAAGGCCAGAATAGAAGACACTGGGTGGTATAGATAAAGAAGATCGTCTGCATATGCTGTGATCTTTACCTTGTTGCACTCCACCCAAATGCCCTATATCCCCAAGCTGCTGAGGATATTTTGAATAAGAGGTTCCAAATAAAGACTGAATAAGAGGGGGAAGAGGGGGCAACCCTGTCTGGTCCCTGAGTATAGAAAAAAGGTCTTAGAAAATGCACCATTTCCAGAAATCTTAGCTGATGGGGCTTGATATAATGCACGAATCCAGTCTATAAAGATGGTAGGGAACTGAAATGCCTTGAGAACATGGAATAGGAAATTCCAATTCACATGGTCAAATGCCTTCTTGGCGTCCAGGGAGACCAACCCGGCAGGAAAAGTGGCATCTCTGGACTCCGAGAAGACATGTGAAAGGGTGCACAAATGATCTGAAGATGATCGTCCCTTCATGAACCCCACCTGGGTCATGCCTATCAAGTCCAGGAGAACCATTGTTAATCTATTGGCCATTATCTTCGAGAGAATTTTAATATCTTGATTTTAAAAGGGATATGGGCCTATAACTTTGTACTAACTCTGGATCCTTGTCCGACTTGGGGAGAAGAACAATCAGGGCTTTGAACAGATAGGTATTTACCACAACCCCGGAGAGAATGTGTTGAAATAGCCAGTGAAGTGCAGGCCATAAAAGTTCTCGGAAAGCTTTATAAAATAGTGAGGAAAAACCATTCGGCCCAGGGACCTTGTCTGAAGGCAAGGTTCCGATAACCTCTGAAATCTCCTCCAGGGATATTGGTGAGGCTAAGAAGCTCCTGTGCTGTTCTGATAGGGTAGGCAGATGGGAGTCCTTTAAGTACACCTCCAGAGTATTCAAACAAGGAGGACACTCCATGTCCCTGTATAATTGTTCATAGTATAGTGCAAACTCTTGTACTATCTCAGAAGGGGATACTCTCAGAGAGCCGTCCACCTGTGCCCGAATTGGGGGGATGAATCTTGCAGATTCCTGCTGTTTTAACTGTGGTGCGAGTAATCGCCCCGCATTTTCTCCCTGATCCGTATAACTGGCTCTGGTTCAGATAATAGCTAACTCCGCCTTTTCCCTCAGCAGGTTTAAATATCTATCTCTGGCTACCAGAAGCTTCTTTCTGTCCTCACTCGAAGTGCTGACGGAAGAGTTAGCCTCTAGGGACCATATTTGGGACAGTAAAGATAATAATTCTTCCTCTTGTGACCTTTTCCTCTTAGATGCTAAACTGATAAGGATTCCCCTCATGTAGGCCTTAAAGACGCCCCATAAAATATCCGACTTTGCACTATCAATCGGGTTAGATGAGAAGAAAAGCTCAATCTGTTCTATTATAAGTTTGCAATACCCGGCATCCTTTAATAATTGTTCATTGAGTTTCCAATGGGTCTCTCTTCTGGGCGTATTAAGAAAAGCTAAATTGCATACCACGAGGGAGTGGTCAGAAATAGGGTTGGTCTGGATTGAGGCAGACATAACCCCGGGCAAGAGCCCCTGGGAAATTAGTACATAGTCAATGCGAGACTGCGATCCATGCACTGGTGAACTGAAGATATACTCCTTGGAGTTGGGGTGCAGGACACACCAAACATCACATAGCCCGCACTGATCCACCAAGTTCCTGAATGCCCTTTGCCCAGGGGATAATCCCCTTAATCCACTGCTTGACCTATCCATATTAGGGTCCAAGACCAAATTGAAATCACCACCCATGATGATCATTGTGGGAAGCATTGGGAGAATAATGGTAATCAGCCTCATAAAAAAGCCAGGATCGTCAGTATTGGGCCTGTAGATACTGCAAAGTAAAAGTGGTACAGACCAGAGAGTGCCCTGAACCAAGACAAACCTGCCTCCCAGATCTTTAGTAACATGTGAAGAGATGAAGGGAATGCCTCTGTTAATAATTAACATGACTCCACAACTATTGGTGGATCCCGAGGCATTGAAGACCTGACCCACTTGTTGCCTCCTAAGTTGAGAAGCTTCTGACTCTAATAAATAGGATTCCTGTAGAAACGTTATCTGGGAGAGCAATAGACTTAAATGCTTAAGCACCTGATATTGTTTGGATTTTTTCCTAATCCCCTTCACATTCCAAGTTGCAAAAACCATGTTATTGGCCATCTAGATCAGTAGTATTGAGCTTAGGACAAAAAGCCCTGTACAGTAACAACGAGAGGTAATTATCCAGATTCCCCTAAATATACCCCCCATCCTACCACCTGCCCCAATTCAAACCATTTCTTCCCCTGTCACCCCCCATAAAGCTCCCCCCTTCATTTAATATAAATATAACTAATCCTTTAAGCCAGACTTACACTCCCCCACCCAACCACCCCCAGCTGTCACAAACAGCACTTAGCAGCATCAGATCCCTTCCTCACCCCAGCCTCCTGAGAATACTCTTCGGTCCCGAACAAATACAGCAACCCCCTACTATGAAAAAGTAAACATTAAGTCAGGAAAAGGAAGACTCTGCTACCTAAGCAACTCCTGGTAGCTTAAAAGAGGTGCTGGGCTTATGACAAAGGGGCATGGCGAGTGTGCTGTTATAATTAAAAGGATTCATGTGACCTGCTAAAAGGACACTAATGCCCAGGAACCCCAGGTAAATAATATAAAAAATAAGGCTCTTTTACCTCTGCGTCTTGCCAGCGTGAAAGCCAAATAACACAGTAAAGGGTATATTTAATAACCCAGGCTTCGAGCAGGGAACCATGCAGGAGGAAATCAGCCCTGATTAACAGGATTAATGCGGCCTGCAAAAAAGACACAAACGCCCAGGAACCCCAGGTGAATGATTTAGATAATAGGGCTCTTTTACCTTGGCATCTTGCCACATGAAAGCTAAATCACACAGTAAAGGGTATATTTAATAACTCAGGCTTCAAGCAGGGAACCTTGCAGAAGGAAATCAGCCCTGAGTTGTCAGCTAACGCTGAACTATAATTCTTATGTACTGAGCTCTCTCTAGTGGCTACTGAGCGAAAGTGCATCACTACACAGATAGAAATAAAGGAAAAAGCACAGCACATCTCCTAAATTAATCTGCCCCCAGATTTAAATAGTGAGCCTAAGTGGTATAAAACAACCATCCCCTTATTGCTGAAGACTTGTGCTCCTAACAGCATTAAACAAAGAACACCTTCTCCCAAGCAAGCAAACCGTTCATTCAGAACGAATCCTTAGTGTGAGCTTCAGTCCCACGCTTAAATTCAGAGCAAAAGTGTCCCATATCAAGTTAGCACAGCGAGATAGTGGCTATGCTTCTTCCAATAAGAGATCTCCCGTACTCATTCAGTGATTTCTGTCCTAATCAACATTTTACATAAAAAGCAAACTCAGCTTGACAGTGCAGGGCTCCCCCTCATCATAAGTGCAAAACTCCTCATGGGTCTCGAAACAAGTCAGGCAGGATGAGTTTGAGGCCGGGAAGAGCAGTATCTGGATCTTTGTAGGCTGACCAGGATCCGTTCACTAAGACTTGCAGCCTGGCTGGGTATCCCATCCTAAACAAGAGCCCAGCAGCGATAATCTTGGACACAACAGGGTGGAATGCTGTGCGCTTCTGCTGGGCAGAGTCCCAGCAGATCCTGTGCTATTCTTAGCTTTGAGTTCTCCCAGCGGACCTCTTGTAGGTCTCTCACTTTGGACAAGAAATGTTGCCTCTCCAAGAAATTTAGAAATCGGCATATAATAGGGAGGGGAGCAGCCCCTAATGGAGGTTTCAGCCGCAGGGACCTCTGCGCCCTCCTGATGGTGTACGCAGATCCGAAGGGAGAGGGACTGGCAACCTGTTCCACCAACTTCTGTATAAAGACAATAGCATTCTGGCCCTCTTCACCTTCTGGTAGCCCCAATATTACAATGTTGTTCCTATGGCTGCGGCCCTTGAGATCCTCTAATTTTGCTTCGACTCGAGAAAGCTTCTGCCGTATACCCACTAGCTCAGGGTCTACCTTTTCCAGGCGTTTCTCCAGAGACACAATGCGAGCAGTATGTAGTTGTAGAGACCTCATCCAGCTTTTTAGAAAGGGCTTTAAGTTCAGTCGCCATCTCTTTCACTTCCTCACTGAAGGGTTTAAACTCTTCTAGGAAACTGCTCAGGGTTAAATGCTCCTGCTCCAAGACTTGGCTGGGATGATTGGGCCTGTCTGGCCCACTCGAGGCCCGAGATTTCTTTGGGGCCTTCTCAGGGGTGACTGGTGGAGTGTGTTTCTGCAGGGCTTTTTTCATGTAAGCCTCCATCAGTACTCGAACTCGCTAATCTGAAGCCCAGGATGGTTAGAAGGCAGAATTATATGAGAGCAAAGGGTTTTAGGTAGTTTGGAAGTCCGAAAAAATTGATTATAAGATCAGGAGGCTGGAGCTGCCCGGAGGAGCTTAGACTCAGCACTCTACATCACATGGTCTCCCCTTCACGACATTATTTAATTATTCTTTCCATGATTTTGCAGATGATGGATCTTAAACTGATGGTGTGATTATTTTGAACATTGGACCTATTTTCCTTTTTATGTATTGGGGTGACCATAGCTGTTAACCAGTCCAAGGGAATTTTTGCTTCTTCTAAGGATTTGCTGAAGATTATTTTTAATGGGATAACTATTGCTTCTGCAGTTTCTAATGGAAATCTTGAACTGATTTTATCAGGCCCTGGGCTAGTTTTTTTTTTTTAGAGTTTTAAGTAATGGGAGAATATTTGAGGATGTAATAGTGTAAGCATGAGTAAGTTTTTTTTTTATTTGACAGCACCTGTTTTGTTATAAAACTGAGAGTGCAAAGACTTGCCAGTAAGTAACCTTAGAAAGTAGTGAGTGAGGAAAGGGATTTGCTAGAATATCCATTGTGAAGCCATAAGTGCAGGAACAGGATAATAACAGTGCGTATGTGTGTGTGTGTGTGTGTGTGGGGGGGGTTAAGGGCTTGCTGGAAAGTGTAAGTAAGTAAGTAAAATTTATTTCTTGAGCACCTTTCAAAATTATCAAAGCGCTTTACAGTAAAATCCAATATAAACAGTAACAAAGGTTCAAATCATACAGAAAAAGCTTGATAAAACAAATATGTCTTAAAATCAGTTTTAAAACTCATGACGGTTGGGCATTCTCTTAACCGACGAGGTAGAGAATTCCACAGGGTAGGTGCAGCATAAGAAAAGGCACGTGCCCCAGATGTTTTCAAACAAACCCTGGGAATCTCCAGCAATTCCTCATCGGAGGATCGGAGTGAACCATAGGGGCAGTAGGGAATCAGGAACTCTTGCAGATATTGAGGTTCCTGCTTGTACAGGGCCTTGTAGGTCAGCAAGCCAACCTTAAAGGTGATCTGCCACTGTACCGTCAGCCAGTGCAGTTCGTGCAACACAGATGTAATATGACTGGTCCTAAACATACCAGTCAAAAGCCTGGCCACTACGTTCTGCTCCAGCTGCAAGTGGTGGACATCAATCCCAGGAAGCCCTAGGTAAAGGGCATTACAGTAATCAAGGCGGGTGGTTACGAAGGCGTGGACCAAAATAGGGAGGTCAACCCTTTAAATATGTTAAACTTATGGATTCCTCAGTCTTTTTTCAGGGATATTCACTCTGGAATAAGCTCTTTCCTTTGGAATAATAAAGCCATCAGGAAATCTTATAACAAGCTATCCCAACCCAAAGAATATGGAGGGCTCTGGCTTCCTAATTTTTTATACTATTAGTGGGCCTCACATCTCAGTAAATGTGGGAAATGGTTATCTATCACTGATTCTCAACTCTCTCAAGGATATAAACCATTATGGCTCCAAATGGAACTAGATCTTATGAAATCTCACAACATTGACCCGAAAGTTCTCTTTTATAGGTCAGGTAAAAATATCCCTACCCCACTCCGCTCTCTACCCCTTGGTATCTCTCTGCGTGTGGTATTTCAGGTATTCAGGCATCTTAGGATTTCCCAAACAGAGGACTTCTCCCAACCTATATGTTTAAATCCCAATCTCCGTATAGGTAACTCAGTGATACCGGTAAGTGGTTGCCATCTATCTCGGGCTGTAGTGTAAAGACTTCTATGCACCTTATCATATTCTGGACACGAAGGAAATTCTGGATAAATTTCAATGGTCAACCAAAATGGCCTTTAAAGTATATCAGTTCATGGCACCTTTTGTATACTAAATTAGGAAAGATAATAAAGTTCACCTCTTGTCCAATTTTCTCTCAAGTTATTGCGATTGTCAATAAACACATAGTGTCTTCGGAGCTGTATAGCTTATTATATAGATTTCCGAATTCCATCTAACTCCTGTCCTAAGATCTGGAAAGACCTATATCCCGATGGAGATGCCGACTGGCAGAGTATCTGGAAGAGTCTTATATTTATCACACACAAGACAGATATGAACACACAATACTGCATTTAAATGATCTCTATTATACTCCGATCAGACTGGCAAGGATGAAAAGAGCCACCTCAACAAAGTGCCTTAGATGTGATAAAGGGAGGCTCCCCGTTGCACATTTTGGTCTTGTTCGTTAGTATCCCTCTCTGGGCTCAAATAGAAACCTCATTAGACCCCTTATTGGGCTTACAAGGTCTCTTTTCCCTAAGGTCTGTATTCTGGGTGATTACTTAGACATACAAGTGAAGGAGAAGAGATATCATATGGCATTGATATCTATGGCAGTTAAAAAATTAGTTCTTAGACATTGGAAAGACCACTCCGTATTAACCTATACGGAATGGTTACATGAGATAACCTTTGCTCTCCGCATGGAGAACCTAATAGCACAGGTGAATCGACGATTATCTTCCTTTAGGAAGAAATGGGGTAAGTTAGACGCCTTGCTATTAAGGAGGCAATAGGAAATATGATAAGCTGCGGGCCCCTCTCCATTTAATATTTAATATGTCCTATTTGTTATCCCCCTTCTTTTCCATTCTTTTTTTGACTGTTATCTATACTTTTAACAAACGATGTGTAAGTCCCTCTGTTAAGGGTTCATTCAGTTATAGGTACCTGAGATGTTTAGCGAGCAGTTTAATGTGCACCACAGGAATGGGGAGGGGGGAAGGAGATAAGGGAGGGAGAATCATTTGGTTATCCTTCTTTAGCTTTAATGTCTATGTAATGGATACTTATTGTTCATGTTTAATTTCTTTACTACCAATCTTCGAGGTATCAATGAAGTTTCGAAATAATGTTATTACTATGACTTAAATTGTCACAGTCAAACCTAATAAAACATGTTGAATTACAAAAAAACAAAATAGGGAGGTCAGCCGGAGGACCAGGTGTTTCACCTGGGCAATATTCCTTAGATGTAAAAGGAATATTGAATGACAGCGGAGACTTGAGATTTCAAAGTCAAACTGCTATTAAAAATAACACCCAGGTTACGCATCTGATCTGAGGTCATGAGCTGGACACCATCAATTCATAGACCCGAAGGAAGCTCAGACCCAAGACCCACCGCTGGACGACCCGGGTCCACAACCAACACCTCAGTCTTGTCTGGATTTAACCTCAGCCATCTAGAGCTCATCAAATCACTGATCTCAGCTGGACAGTTGTTAAGCACAGAGACCGTATCATCCTGTCCGGGCATAAAGGACATACACAAGTGAGTATCATCTGCATAGCAGTGAAAACCCAAACTGTACTTCCTAATGATATCTCCCAATGGCAGCATGATCACTGACAACAACATGGGTGCCAATATTGAGCTCTGTGGCACCCCACAGGAGATGGGGAGGGCATCAGAGGAATAAATTCCAGTGACAACCCTCTGTCACCCACCTGTGAGGAAAGATCGAAACCAATTTAAAACTGTGACAGATAATCCACAGAAATGCCACAGGTGCTCCAAAAGCAAACCATGGCCTACAGTGTCAAATGCCGCTAAGAGATCAAGAAGAGCTAAGATAGTACGAGCCTTTCGATCTCTCACAATCAGAAGATCATTTAACACCCAAACAAGAGCCATTTTGGTGCTATGTCTTTTCCTAAATCCAGACTAGATAGCATCCAGGACATTGTGAGTTGTAAGATGGTCATCCAACTGCTACGCAGCCACCTTTTCAATAACCTTACCCACAAAGGGTAGATTAGAGTCAGATCTGTAGTTTGCTAGACAGTCTGGATCCAAGGAAGGTGTTTTAAGGAGTGGTCAAATGACAGCCTCCTTGAGGGGATCAGGGAAACCCCCCTTTTCCACGGAACACCAGACAATTTCAGCAAGGATTATGCAGATAACATCTACGCAATGTACCAATAGTGGCATAGGGTCCAGATCCAAACTACAGCTAGTTGGTCGTAAAGTCTGAACAATCCTCACAACGTCAGAGATTTCTGGCTGGCTGAAGTCAGACCAGACAGACCAGGTGTACGCAACCTCCTGCTGATCTCCACAATCCCTCATAAAGGGAAATGGGCTGATCCCTGTTCTGATGCTGGCAACCTTATCTGAAAAAAATCGAGCAACCTCATCATACTTTATTTATGAAAAACCTCTTCCAGACTGAAGACAGACTGGTTTGCACAGTCTGTCCACAGTCTGAAAGAGCTGAGCTGGTCGATTTTGTGCAGCAGCAATCTCCCCGGACAGGAATTCTGCCTTCTTATGGGTTATTGCTGATTGATAGATCTTCCATCAATCTAAGTCTGTCAGCATCAAGGCAGGATTTCTGACACACTCTCTCTAGTCTTTGGCCCACCCTCCTCAGCTCCTTCAAGGACCCATCAAACCATGAGGTCCTTGGGTCAGAGTGAGTGAGCAAACATGAACAGGTGCTATTGAGTCCACAGCATCTCCCACTGCCTTATTATAAGCCAGTACAAGACTGTCTGGACTCATGCATTCACTCAAAAGTGTTGTATAAGTGTGAGGATCCAGACTGGCTGGTAAGTAATTCTGGGAAGCAGTGGGAGTAGGTACATGCTGGAAATTTGTTGTTGTGTAACTGTGAGTGAGGAGACAAGCTAGAAATTCTCTGTGGGCGGCAGTGAGCAGGGTGAGGGGACTTGCTTGAAAGAATTGTTGAGGAAGGGGGAGTGTGGGAATTTGATAGATGTTCTTTTTAGGTAACAGGTGGGTGGCCTGCTGGCAACTGTTTGGTGTGGGTTGGAGTGAGGGGACACAGAAACCTATAGGTAGGTGAAATTCCCCTATATAGGGAAAGGGATAGGGAATAAAAGGAATTCAAAGGGCTAAAATTACAGGTAGAGTAGGAAGTATAGGATGATGGGAGTGGTGTAGTGCAGTGGCTATGGGGTGGCAATCTTCAGGGAGACCTTCTGGAGGTGACATTGCTGCCCCATCTGCACACACCTCTCTGAGCTGAGGGAGAAGGTTGCTACAGACTCAAGGCTGAGTTTGCTTAGGTTTGGAGGACCTACTCCCCCACTCAGGGACCACCTAGTCCCCCACTGTTACCTCATAGGATGCCAAGTAGGAGAAGCAGCTGGAGAATGGTGTGTTCAGGGAGGGTAAGGATGGTGGAGGTCAGGCACATTCCCCATTCAGTACCACTAGGAAACTCCTATGCCTCTTTGGCTGGGTGTGAATGTCCCACAGAGGCACCTGGAGTAGTGACAGGGGTAGATGTGGGGTCCTCCATAGTGGAGACCCAAAGGGGGGGTTGCAGAGGACCCAGAGGAGGAAGAGGAAGTAAATCCTGATGGGGGACTCTGTAGTGAGGGGGAAACAGTTAGGGGAAGGTAGGGATGAGAAGAGGGAGGTTAGGTGCCTTCCAAGTGCCATGACTCTAAGGGATGGAAAGAGGATCCAAGGGATCATTGGAACAGCAGGAAGGAAGGGAGAGTTGGACATCATTGTCCATCTGGGGGCTAATGACCTAGCTAGGGATGATCCAGAAATAGTTCAGGAGGAGTTCACGGAATTGGGGAGGGGTCTTAGGCAATTAGCATGATCTGTGACATCGGAGGTGCTACCTGTATATGACAGAGGGCAGGACAGGGTTCTCCACACCAGGAATTTCAGTGCATGGTTGAAGGAATGGTGCAGAGAAGAGGGATTCAGATTCATTGTGGACTGGGGCCTCATCTGAAGGGATAAAGATCTGTACAGGGGTGATGGTCTGCGTCCATCCAGAAGGGGAACCATGATCCTCAGTGAATGGTTTAAATGTTGCATTGGAGAGCACTTTAACTGATAGGGGAGGTGGAATGAGGCAGGAAGCTATAAACTGCCCCCCCAACAGACTTACAAGATCAGTAGTGGGAATCTGGAGTGGGAGATATTCCAAAAGGAATCAATGAACATAAAAATCCAGCGGGTAAAAGGAAGGGGAAATAGTAAGATGGATTGTGGAGAACATAAGGCAGGGCAAATGGGTAAAATGAGAGGGAGTGGCAGTGCAATCTGGAGAACCATGTGTGCAAATGCTTGAAGTCTGGGCAATAAAAGGGGGATTACTAGTGGGGTACCGCAGGGTTCAGTATTAGGACCGGTCTTCTTCAATGTCTTTATAAGCAACATTGCAGAGGGACTGGAAGGAAAAGTATGTCTCTTTGCAGATGACACAAAGATCTGCCACAGAGTTGATGCACAAGGTGGGGTGGAAAGGATAAGAAGGGACTTGGCAAGGTTAGAGGAATGGTCAAATGTATGGCAGCTTAGATTCAATGCTAAGAAGTGCAAGTAATGCACCTGGTAAACACAAACCAGGAAAGAGTATACAATGGGGGGTGAGATACTAACAACAACAAAAATGGAAAGGGACCTGGGGTAGTCATATCAGATGACCTAAAGGTGGGCAAGCAATGTGAGAGGGCAGCAAGGAGGGCTGGGGGATACTGGGATGCATAGAGAGGCATCACCAGTAGAAAACAGGAAGTTATTATCCTCTCTACAGACAGTTGGTCAGACCCCATCTGGAGTACTGCGGCAGTTCTGGAGACCCAATCTCTGCAAAGACATAGACAGGATAGAAGCTGTCCAGAGGAGGGCAACTAAAATGGTGCAGGGTCTGCACCGGAAGACATATGAAGAGAGACTTAAGGATCTTAATATGTAGCCTCGAAGAAAGGAGGAGAGGGGACATGATAGAAACTTTCAAGTACCTCAAGGGAATCAACAAAGTCAAGAGGGTAGCATCTTTCAAAAAAGAGGTGTGCAAGAACAAGGCTGAATTTGAAGATGGGGTGGCTCAGAGGTAATTTAAGAGTATTTTTCAGAGAGAGTTATGGATGCATGGAACGCCTTCAGAGGAGGTCGTGGAGTCAAAAACAGTGGTGGAATTCAAGCATACATGGGACAGTCATAAGGCAATTCTGGGGGGGGGGTAGGAAGAAGTAGGCTGCTGGTTAACTAGGATCTGCAGCTTATCCATTAGGTAGGGAAATGGGCAGACTGGGTGGGCCAAGCAGTCCTTATCTGCCATCAAAATCTATGTTTCTATAAGATTACAGACCTAGAGGCCACCAGGGCAGAAGCAGACCTGGACATTGTCACAATTACCAAGTCCTGGTGCAATGAAAACCAGGATTGGGATGTAGCCATACCAGATTATGTGCTATTCAAAAGGGACAGGGTAGGTAAAAAAGGGGAGGGGGAGTGGCTCTTTACGTAAGGGAAAACACAAGCTACAATAATACAGGGGGGGAGCAGGGAGGAGCAGAGGTATTGTAGGTCACCCTGGTGACATGAAAGGGGGCCGCTATTCACACTGGAGTGATCTACAGACCTCCAGCAGAGGGGGGAGAGGTGGATAAGGATATGTAGGATGATAATCAATGGGGAGGTATTGCTGGTGGGGTTTTCATTCTACCAGATGTGGATTGGAGCCCCCCAGCTGTGGCAACAGTTAGAAGTAGTAACATCCTGGACTCCCTGCAGGGGGCATTCCCCAGTCAACTAGTCAAGGAACCCACTCATGGGGAGGTAATACTGGACTCAGTACTTACAAATGGGGAGAGTGTTGCTGATATCATGGTGGGAAGCCACATGGGGATCAGTGAACATCGTATGGTGTGGTTCAGAAAAGAACTGGGCCAAAATCAAACCACACTAAAATGAGAGTCCCGGACTTCAGGAGGTATGATTTTAAGAAAATGGGAGAATGCCTCAGGGACATCCTAGTAGGGATCGGGAAACTGGGTGGAGTCAAGGAACAGTGGGCAAAAATAAAGGAGGGCATTAAGAAGGCAACAAATCTCTGTGTCAGGCAGGTCAACAAGGGTAGTAGAAAAAAGAGACTGCTACGGTTCTCTAAAGAGGTAGTGGAGAAAGTAAGGGCAAAAAATCTAGCATTTAGAAGGTACAAGATGACACAGAAAGAGGAGGAGGAGGATGGGGGCGATATCAGCAGAAACAAAGGGAGGCAGGGAAAGCAGTTAGGAGAGCAAAGGTGCAAATAGAGGAGAATATTTCCAAGTCAGCAAAAAAGGGGCTAAAATTTTTTTTAGATATATTAGTGAAAAGAGGAAGACACAAGGAGGGATGATAAGACTAAAAGGGGAAGGAGGGGTTTGTGTGGAAGAGGACCAAAAAAAAAAAAGAAGACATCTTGAACAAATACATTTGTTCAGTATTTACAGAGGAAGGGGTAGGTAACGGGCCCCTGTAAGGGACAAGGGCATTAAGGAAAGGGAGGTGGACACTAATCGTTTTACAGAGGAGAGAGTCCTCTAGGAAGTAGCACAACTAAAAGTGGACAAGGCAATGGGGCCTGAAGAGGAACACCCTAGGATACTGAGGGAGCTCAAGGTATTACACCTGGGTTATGCCCCTTATAATCCCACATATACCTTACACTGTATTCCTGGTCTCTTATACTGTGACAGTGCTATTTTGCACAAGCATGTAGATTTAGGTACTCATGATATAAGCATGGGTGCCAGGAATGTGCTTTGATGCTAATATATGTTAATATATATTATGTTTGCATCTTTTATAGGATTATATCATGCATGATTCATTATACCTCACTATAATGCATTTACCTGGTTATGTCTGTTTATTATGTGTTTTTATTGTATTCTATATCTAATCCACCTAATCACTGATATGAGGATTCTTATGGATCATAAGTGATTACTGCATATCCTTATATTCTTATATAATCATATGTAGTATGTGTAGTACACTTAGCTAACACACTACATGTATTTCTGGTTATTCAGCATTTCTGTTTGTCTATGTTTCATGCTGACAGGGACAACTCCTTTGTCTCACATTATACTCATTAGTAATTCTGGTACCTAAGTCATTACCCAAGGGAGACACCTTGTTTCATTCTATACACCAATGCATTATGTTCCTTATATCTCAAACTATGATGTTATCTCTGTTACCATGCTGTTATCTATGGCATATAACCTTCTGTAAGCCAGTTCCTCTCTGAGACTTTGTACGTTCTTCAAGGATTGGTGAGAAACCAACTCCCTTGTGATTTTCTGTCACACACCTGACATAAGTATAGTAATAATTTATCGTTATTACTTCTGCTTGTGTTTGTTCTTTGACTCACACTATAGACATACAAGAATCTGATTTATTTAACCCCAGAGCTGGCCTCCTGGGCTACAAATGGTGACTGTGGCAAATGTCAGAGTGCTTATCAAAGGTGACACTTTCATTTCCCTTGTGGATTTATGCATTGGGGTGAGAAATCTCTCAGTGACAAACAGCTGTTAGCATCTGTTGTATAAATCTCCATGGTCCACAGTTCCCCAGCGTATGGAGCTTAGGCATACGGGCCTCCTGTCAGATATTTAAATCTGTGCTGTGAGCTGCGTCCTCCCTGTGGGGAACACAGAGCTGTAAAATTTTCCATGAATTGCTTTCATTTTGTGGGTTCAAATCCTCGTGGGTTTATACTCATTTAGGAGTCCACATTTTCCAAAAGCTGTCTGTGTGCTCTCAGGTACTGTGGTTGCAAACAGAGTTTCTGATCCACAGACAGGGCTGAGTTGAGGCTGCATGCCTCACAATACCTTGCCTCCCACAGTGGTTTTGGGGATTTTGCTAGTATAGCAAAAGGCAGAGATGACCCTGTAAGGGCTGTCTTTGAACACTGTAGTGAACTGAAACATGGTACCAAGGAAAATATTTCTGAACGATGGCTAGTTGCAACACTTCTTGCTTGCTTAGAATCATCTATAAAAAATGTGCTGCTTTGAGATCAGATTTCACTGCCTACAGGTAGGAGATAGTTGAAGTAAATTCTGAAGCTGCTGAAGCTGCTAAAAGAGTAGACAGGCTCGTATCTCAAAACCAGAACTTGCATCAGCAGCATGACTCCTTGTTATGTGATTCTGATAACAGCAGATGGGAACTGAATACTTTGAAAAAGAAATGTAAAAGGGCTTCTCTTGATAGTAGGCAAGTCTTACACAATGAGAAAATCTTGTGATCTGAAATTAAGGTGCTTAACAGTATGCACACTCATGTATGTGAGGAGCTAGAATGTAAGATTAGGGAAAAAGCTCAAGTCATCACCATGCATAGAAACTTGGAGAAACAGATTATGTATGGTTCATGTGATAACAACTCTGAGGTTGATCATATAAATTTCAAAGCAGAGATGGCGAACTTGCGCCATCAGCCAGAGGTACTGGCAGGGCATACCACCTTAATGTCCATAGACCTTGCCTCTTCTGGTGTTGAAGAGTTTGATTTTGAACACTCACAGAGTGCTGTGTGGTGGACTAGAACAAAGGCTAGCCACTCGTTTTTCTGCGATTCACAAAATGGAGAATTGCTAGTGTCTCAAAATGGAGGACACACACAACATCACATTGCATCCCGATGCCACCCCTAAGATGGCCGACCATACCCATGTGTGGGTGATCATAATACAGTAACTCAAAATAGGGGCACCCATGAGGTAATCCAAGATGGCTGACAACCACATTACGGTGGTCTGATCATTCAATCACAGGGACCTGTAATTACTACCTTAACCATACAAAACTACCCAGAGGTTTTAGGCATTATTCCTCATGTTATCTGTAGGAATAGTATTTCTGAGGTACTGAAAAATCTAATTGAAAATGAGGTTAATGTAATTTTGAAAGAGGCTGGTACACAGCCTAATTTTATGAAGTCATCAGCAGACACTGCAGCAGCAGCTACAGTTAGCAATGATTACACCGCTAGCAAGTCCTTGGTTAAGGAACAGTTTGCTGCTGATAATGTGGAATGTGATGATTTTTCCCTATGTAGTATGATACCAGCCCTCCGTGAGAGGACTGAATGTGCTGTTTTTCCTAACACTGACAGTATTGGGCACATGCAGCTCACTGATAACTTCAGCAGTCACCTTAAAAACATTGTTGCTACCATCCAGCAATCTTCCAGTGGGGGATCCCACTATGCATTTTAAGGGGGGACAACCCTGATTCTGAAAGCCCAGTGTCTATGATATTTTCAGCATTACAGACCACGTTGGGGGAAGATACAGGTTTGATTTTTGTACCAGTGCTGTCAGCTGTTGCAGTACCACTTTCTCCACCCCTGATGGCTACTGAGCCACAAACCGTAGCTGGAGAACTATGTTCAGCTTGCACACCACCTTTCTCCACTGTGCAGGCACCCCTCATAGTGCCAGCACTGCATGCACATGATGCAGGACCCCCTCCAACATTGACACCTGGATAATCCCATATTGTGGCTGCAGTAGCAGGCACAAGCCTGGAACAGTCTGGGTTATTCCCAGCACAGACAATAGTAGGTACTTCTGGCAGGAAGGTGCAAGGTATTGTAATGTTGAAGTTATTGTTTTTTCTTTTAGGATCACTGACCATAGTGCCAGCATTGGTTAATCCTAACCCAGCTTTACCATACTGTCTTAAACTGTAGCATCAGATATAGCCATCTCAGCAGTTTTAGCCCCAAAATACAATGGGCACATCAGACCCATTGCTTATGCATCCCAGATGCTCTCCCCAGTGGAGCTAAAATACAACCTTTATGAAAAGAATCTTTTGGCTACATACTGGGCAGTGAGATACTTTATGTAAATTACTGGATATGCCTCCACTGTACTGCATTCCAATCATTTGCCCACAAATGATCCGTTGTCAGACAGAGTAAAAGATGACTTTGTCTCCAATGCTAGACTTACACACTGGTCTCTCCTTTTAAAGGATCATGACATCACTGTCCTTACTACCAAAACTCCATCCTTGTTGGCCCATGGCCTACAATTTACAGGTGAGCCCCATGATTGTTTACTCCAACCCCCTGACCTACCTGACCCCGAACCCTTTCTGACAGAACTTCAGGAAGTGTTAACTGACACTGCTGCTTGTCGTGTTTTTACTGAAGACTCAGCCTCACATACCAACAAGGGTCAGATAGCAGGGTTTGGAATTTTTATTCTACATCCTAGTGTTGACAGAGTGTTCATTGCTAGGAGGTGTACCATCATTTCTGTACAGTACCCAGGCATTAAGACATGCCTGGCAAACAGTGTAAAGCAGGGAGCCAAGGAGTATCCTTATAACTACCACAAACGTTTGTGGATGGCTTACTGTGCTGGCAAGTCATTGGCAAAAAAACAACTTGCTGTTGATAGTGTAGAATACAAAGATATTTCTCTATGTAACATGACACCAGCACTCCATGAGAGGATTAAGTGTGCTGCACTGTCTGACAAACAACCTTGTACTCTGGAATTGCTACAGCAAGGCACTGCAGACACTATCTTTATTATAGATTTTGATTGGGTCTGTTCTTCTCTGACTGAATTTCTACCCTTTTGGGAGAAAAACAAACTTTCAGTCCTCTGATGGTACTCCTGTAAAAAACAGACACTTTTTTGTGTACATCACAGTGCCAGCCAGACAGTTTAAATATAAACTGTGCTTTCACAATGTGCAAGCACACTGTAAGAGTGAATCTTATTTCCCTTTAAAAAAAAACCAAAAACAAGGACCGAGATTCGTTAGTGCCTTTACTCCTCATGGCGATAAGAGGGACACCATCTACAAGTACACAGTGTACCCCATTTAAAGTCATGACCGGACGGTCCATGAACTTACCAAAACACCTGCTTCTGGACCTGCGTACTTCCACTGCTGATGGAGCATCAGTAGATAAATATGTTAACCAACTTGAACAAGACATCCCAAAAGGTGCACTTGTTTGCTGCACAATGCAAGGGCAAGGCCCAACAATAGGCTCTACCCCATTGTAAACAAACTCAGTCCATCAGTCTACCAAGTTAGACTACCCCAGAACAAGAAACTCACTGACAAATGGCTACATGCCAATCAGTTGAAACTATTTAAAGGAAACTGAATTACTTTTCCTTAACCCCAATGGGCAGAATAGTACTGAACTATGTTTTTATTTTCTCTTTCTTTTTAGGTTCCAGACAGAGATGCTTGCTTTATGCTTTTTTTTTCCTTTTAGAAGTATGAGTCTTCTTATAAGCCCAAACTGCACATCGTACTGCAGATAAGAACCAGTGACCTAAATTTAAACAGTTTGTTAAGGCAGGGTACCTCACAAGCCCATGTGATCTAATTGCATCCTGTGGAGTTCACACTGAAGTCCTAAAAATCATGTTTATCATCCAGGAGGACAGTGAGGCCCTACTGAATGTTATGATCATTGCTTTGGATCAACCCTAGCAGCTAGACTTCACCCAGATCTCTGTTTACATTTTATTGCTAATCAGGAATTTTGCTTCCAAAATTTATATGGCAACACTAGCCATTGTCCATGAGGTTTCACCCTATGATGCCCCAGAATTTGTGACACCAGATTCTGAGTATCCAAAACAGAACCCTGGCTCACCCAGTGGTCTAATCGGCACTTCCCAACCAGGTGCCCTAGTTAATACTGTGCAGTTCATGCACATCCCAGTGATTTTGAATCTTTCCCATTGGAATCTGGAATGATTTGGTTTATGTTTCACAACAAACATTTCCTATGTTTTTTTGAGTAATTATGTTATTGTATACCCTGGCAACATACCAGGTACTCAATAATGAACCCCTATACAGGGACTGATAGCACCACACACAGAGGATTTTCATTCTAAACGTGGTGGTACCTCTAATAACTGGAAACCTACCCAAATGCACTAGACATTTTATTTTTTCTTTCTTTAAACAGGTTTAGCTTCATACCTATTTGACTCAGACATATCTATTTGGAATAGGGCTGATATACACATTATTCAAGCACATATGGTAAAGGTTCATTATGGTATGAAATATAATACCATACCATACCTCCCCTATTGCATGGTGTACATGGTCTTGCTCATAAACAGTGATTTACAATTTACAATATGAAAAATACTGTGAAGGGATGTGACCTGACAAAGGTTAATATTAATTATACAATGGTGTGTGAAAATTCTATAAAATCATTGGTCAAAACATGTCACATGACTGTGGGTAAACCCTGCATAACCCACGGCTGAGGAATGGCATTTATAAAAAAAACATAATTAAACCCATTTTAAATGTATTTTACACATGGGCCCATTGTATAATTGCAATACGGTACTTCAGGGTGTGTGTTAATAGGTGATTTACCCACTTCTTGTGTGGTTAAGTCACTCAGCTGTGCCTCATAACCCACCACACAAGGCGTGGGTAAATCCCCAATAACCCACACCTTGTTGTGCCTTACTACTTAATGAATTAATCTCTGCTTACAATAAGGCTGCAGATGAGCATCACATAGCTTGGGAAGTCCTTTGCCCTGCCTATATATATATATTAGAGAAAACACAATTGCACATACTCCAATAATGCAAAGCATCATGGGAAACATATGCAAATCCCCATGAGAGAATTTGGATGGCTCAACTTTAAGCAGAATTGCATGGTGCCAGAAGGCCTCACAGTGCAATCACCAAAGGCTAAGAACAACAGCAGACACATACATGTGTTTTATCCTGATTTGGACTCAAATTCTGTCATGGGAATTTGCATATGTTTCCCATGATACTTTACATTAGTGGGGTATGTGCAATTGTGTTTTCTTTAAAATTTGGCTCGTAAGGCCAATATCTTCTGGGATGACCCATACCTCAGGGCATTTGCTCTGGGGTTCTTTTGTAATTCAATATGTATCATGTTCTCACATCCATTGGTAATCTCTTCTGGGATCTGGAATTAGGATGTATCCCTGCTCTCATACAGGGCAGACGTATGGGTTAGTGGTATTGCCCCAAATGCACTTCTATTGCATGTGTTAACAAATGTTTATTTGAATCTAACACTATAGCCTTGTCAATGGCAAAGAACCTCGGGTATGTCGCCACACACACCAGTAATGCTCCATGTTTCAAAACTTATTCTTGCACAATCAAGAAAGCCATGTTTGTGACTCTCACAGTGTCATTGCCACAGTTTGATCTGGCAGCATTTGTCTCCGATTGTCTGGCAACCATCCATTCTATTGGTCATCTTGATGGGAACTTTTATAATGAAAGGTTGAAACTACCTACTTTGTTTCTTTATCATGAGGTTTTGGAATCGTGACTGACTCTGAATTTTGATTGTCGTACGTGGAAGGATTATCACTTTTTATTCAGCTGTGACATCTTCAAACTTGTCTTACCAATTTATGAATGCTGGCTGTTAATTGGAATTAGGTTTCCTTTTGTGATCTCTAAAATAGAAAGTAAAAGGTCCAGCCAATTCAGATTCAACAATCAAGCACATTGTTATACATACTATGAAGCCAAGTCTGGGGTGGGGGCAATCCCCCTAACTTCAGCAAGAAAACTCTTCTTCACTTGATCTTCAGGTGAGACATCCATTTATCCACTACTTGTTTTCCAAGCCTGGCTGGCACCTCATACAAACTGAGTATGGTTATGAACATTTCAGCTCCGTAGAGAAGTGTGATCTACTTCCATGACACTGTTGCTATTCCATTGTAAGACTCAATGCGCAATCTACTGTACCCCCTACCAAGGTCTCTGCAAATATTGCAGCCTCCTGAACATTTGGATCTACCTTGGACAATCTAAATGCATCTAATCTGAACTATGAATCTTCATCTAACACTTGAAGAAACCCTGGATTTATCCCTGGAATTGTTCGTAGTTTATGGCTTGTGGACATGAATATTTCATGTCCTGTTTGACTTACCAACTGAAAAATACCATCCTCCAAGGTGGTATATTCTGCTGATGGAGAATATTGTGTGGTGACCAACTATAAATTCTTCTGATATGAACTAAAGTTATGCAAAGTGAACTTTTCTAATTCTGTTTTACTCCCAAAACAAGTTATTGGTTATACTGTGATCACACCTCTTCCCATTCTGGAACCAGATACCATCCAGTTTAGTCCTGACTATCTTGATGTTCTATTTCAGTTTTTACCCATTTTTCATATCCATACTGGCAACTAGAGTTTGTCTCTCCAGTCACTTGTTAATAGGACAGATACATATTTGATACATATCAGTTATGACATTGTTTTGATATTGGAAAACCGCATTGTGAAGTTTACATTAAAACGGTTTGTACTAATACAAGGCTGACTAACATTTTCCCTTATAGTTACATTTTATTGTTTGAGGAAAACCCTAAAACACCACTGTGACCTATCCAAAATTATTTTCCAGGCTCATGCCTGTAAATGAATGGTGCCTAACCATTCTCTTTTTGTTGTATTGCCACTTTCGCTATTAGGGCAACAAAGAGGGGTCTGTTAAGCCTGGGTTATGCCCCTTATTATCTCACATATACCTTACACTGTATTTCTGTTCTCTTATACTGTGACATTGCTATTTTGCACTAACACATAGATTTAGGTACCCATCATATGAGCACGGATACCAGGAACATGCTTTGCTGTTAATATATGCTAATATATATTATGGCCTGGATATTCAAAGGGGTTGTGCATTGCACAACAGAGTTGCACTGATGCAACCCCGCATTGCACCCCAGTGGGATATTGAAAGGGATGCCCGGTGCAGTGCAAATCCCAATGCGCTGGTGCGCAATATAATCATATGTGGTGCAGATGCAGAGGGCGTGCCCTTGTTTATGCGTCACATCCTGATATTCAGCCCAGGATGTGTGGTGCATATGCTGGTGCAACCCTGCATTGCACTGCATAAGGGGATCAAAGCTGAGCCTGTGAAATGTGTGAATAAATCCTGGCCACCCACAGGTGGGCCGCCGTATTGCAGGGTGCAACACAGTAGCTTCCAGCTGTGAGTGGCCATCTCCCTCACACAGAACACCATCCACAAGCACCCACATCCCCCTGGTGTTCTAGTGGTACCCCCTCCCTCCCGATTCCATGATAAATAGACATGAACATACACCCTGGTAGTCTAGTGGAACCCCCTACCCATTGCCACGCTCACCATAAAATACTGTAGAACAAGTCCAGCATTTCTCTTTGTCTAGGTTTCATGCTGACATAGACAAATCCTTTGTCTCACATTATACTCATTAGTAATTCTGGTATCCAAGTCATTACCCAAGGGAGATGCCTTTCTTACATTCTATACACCAATGCATTATGTTCCTTATATCCATAAATATGATGTTGTCTCTGTTACCATGCTGTTATCTAACCTTCTGTAAGGCAGTTCCTCTCTGAGACTTTGTACATTCTTCGAGGACTGGTGAGAAACCAACTCCTTTGTGATTTTCTCAGTCATGTGCTTGGCGTGAGTATAGTAATAAATTATCATTATTACTTCTGCTTGTGCTTGTTCTTTGGCTCACACTGTAGACATGCAAGAAGCTGATTTATTTAGCCCCAGAGCTGGCCTCCTGGGCTACAAAGGAGGTTCTAACTGCACCTCTGACAGCCCTGTTCAACCTATCACTAGATACAGGGGAAGTTCTGGGGGTTTGGAGAAGGGCAGATGTGGTCCCACTTCACAAAAGTGGTAACAGGCAGAAAATTACAGACCTGTCAGCCTGACTTTGGTGGTGGGTAAAGTAATGGAGTCACTACTGAAGGAAAGGATTGGAGAATACCTTGTGGCCAGTGGATTACAAGATCCAAGGCAGCATGGTTTCATGGGGGGAGATCTTGCCAGACAAACCTGATCGAGTTCTTTGACTGGGTGACCAGGGAGGTGGATCATGGCAGAGTGATGAATGTGGCGTACCTGGATTTCAGTAAGGCCTTGAACACTGTTCCACACAGAAGACTAGTGAGCAAGCTGAACAGCCTTGGAGTGGGTACAAAAATAGTAAAATGAGTAAGTAGTTGACTATGCAACAGGACTCTGAGGGTGTTGGTAAATCATGCTTACTCTGAAGAAGGCAATGTGACCAGTGGAGTGCCACAGGGGGTAAGTGCTAGGCCTGGTCCTCTTCAGTATCTTTATTACCGATATTGCAGGAGGGTTGGATGGGAAAGTACGTTAGTCCATAAATGATACAAAAATCTGAAACAGAGTGGACACATGGGGTGGGGGGGTATAAAAATGAGGGACAATCTGAAAGAGCTGGAAGACTGGTCAAGGGTTGGACAACTGGGTTTCAATGCAAAAAAGTGCAAAATCATGCACTTGGGGCACAGAAACCCTGGGGTAATGTACCAATTGGGTGGGGAGATATTGGCAACCAAAAAACAGAAAAAGGATCTGGGGGTAATCATTTCTGATGACCTGAAGGCAGCAAAGCAGTGTGATAAGGCAATGGGGAAAGCTAGCAGGATGCTTGGGTGCATAGGGAGGGGTATCACCAGCAGAAAGAGGAAGGTAGTGTTAGCCCTGTATAGATCAATGGTGAGGCCTCACCTTGAGTACTGTGTCCAGTTATGGAGGCCCTATCTCTGGAAGGACATATCTAGGGTGGAGGCGGTACAGAAAAGGACAACCAAAATGGTGCAGGTCCTGCATCAAAAGCCCTACAAGGAAAGACTCAAGGAAATAAATATGTACTCTCTAGAGGAAATAAGGGAAAGGGGAGACATGACAGAAGCATTCAAATACCTCACAAGTATTTATAAGGTACATGAGGTTAGCATTTTACAAAGAAAAAGATGCTCAAAAACAAGGGGTCAAGCTATGAAGTGGGGGGGACTCAAAGGAGATGTGAGGAAATACTTCTCAGAAAGGGTGGTGGATGCCTGGAGCAGCATCCCAGTGGAGGTGGTAGGTGCTAAAATGGTAACAGGATTCAAGCTTGCATGGGATAGACACAAGGGGACCTTAGAAATAAGGCAGGGGGAGGACTTCTGGTGATGTCACGGCCCAAGTAACAGCATAAGGAGAGAGCTGTCTCCCCCTTGGGTTGCTCAAAATCTCCTAAAATTGCCTAAAAGAGCTAAATACTGGTCAAAATGCTCAGTAAGGAGAAAGGAGATGCCTGAGCCACCTGATCATGGACAGAAAACAAAAAACAAGCAGAGTATGGCTCATGATATTGACTACTCTACTAGGATCGGAGCCGTAGCATGTCCCCCGCAAGCCTACAGGGCCTTGACAATGAGACAGATTGGGAAGAAGAGAAACTCTTCTGAAACAGATTTGACAGGCTCCTTCACAAAATTAAGGCATCCAGAAGTGAAAACAAGGCAGAGCTTAAAAAACTACAGGACCAATTGTCCGGCGTGGATAAGAGGGTCTTAGAAATGAAGGAAAGAGTCACGATGGTGGAAAACAGCAATACCCAATCTACCGCAGCAGTTGATCTCCTCAACCAGCTAACAGAAGCCTAACAAAATAAATGCATAGACTTGGAGGCAAGCTTGAGGAGAGATAACCTGTGGATCTCTGGGCTACCTGAAAATACTGAGCCCGCTGACATACTGACATACCATTTGCCAGCAGATTAGGCCTTACGGTCTATCGAGTCTGCTTGAACCTCAGATCCCTAGTTGAGTGTTGAGGCCCCCCACTTGTGTTCCAGAAACCCCTATCATCCATCCCCATCCCCTTGGGACAGGCCATCATCTGATACATCCACTTTCTGTGTCTGTCCCACCATCTCTTGAAGCCCTCCTCTGTGGATCTCTGAACCAGCTTGCCAGGCAGTGCATTCCAAGGGTCCACCACCCTCTCAGTGAAAAACCTCCTCCTCCTCTTTCCCCCCTCACCCTTCCACCTTCCAAATTCAAACCATGCCCTCTGGTGATAGCTCCCTGATTTAGTCTAAAGATCCCCTCCATATTTACCCTATTTATTCCCTTGAGGTACTTGAAGACCTCAATCATGTCCCCCCATCTCTCCTCTCCTCCAATGAAAACAGGCAGAGCTCCTCTAGTCTGTCCTCATACATCAAATCCCCTAGTCCTCGTATCATCTTAGTTGCCCTCCTCTGTACCCTCTCCAGGAGCTGTATGTCCCTCTTCAAGTGTGGTCTCCAGTACTGAACACAGTACTCAAGGTGTGGTCTAACCAGTCCATTGTACAGCGGCAGAATCACTACCTTGCTCCTAGAGGTGATCCCACTTACGATGCATCCCAACATCCTGTTTGCCTTGCTAGCTGCTCTCCTGCACTGCTCAGAGTTATTCATACATGCATTCACCATGACCCCTAGGTCTTTTTCCCCTATTGAGGCCTCCAGTGCTTCGTCTCCCAGGGTGTACCTGTGTTTAGGGTTTCCCCACCCAAGATGTAATACCTTGCACTTGGTGATATTGAAATTTAATTTTCATGAGTGAGCCCAGCTTTCCAGGGTGTCCAGGTCCCCTTGCAGGGCCAACCTCCCCTCTTCTCCCTCAACTACTGCTCCCATCTTGGAGTCATCAGCGAAGAGACTCATTTCACACCCTATACCCTCCCTGATGTCCGATACGTATGCATTAAACAGGCGCGGACCCAGGACCGAGCCCTGCGGTACCCCACTACCAACCTCTCTAGGGTTTGAGAGCTCCCCACTGACCACTACTCTCTGGGTGAGTCCAGCCAGCCAGTTTTCAATCCATCTGACCATCAAAGGGCCTACTCCCAACCTCATCAATTTCTCAACCAGACCATTGTGGGGGACAGAGTCAAACGGCTTGCTGAAGTCCAAGAATAATATATCCACAGGCTTTCCCCTGTCCAGTTCTGATGTTACCCATTCGTAGAACTCCATAAGATTGGTTTGACATGATCTACCTGGCACAAACCCATGTTGCCGACTATCCAAACCTTCCACCTCTTCCAAGTACACTCCCAATCTTTCCTTTAGTATACTCTCCATTAATTTTCCCACCACCGAGGACAGACTGATGGGTCTATAGTTACCTGGTACTTCCCTTGACCCCCCCTTTATGGATTGGCACTACATGTGCCTCTCGCCAATCCCTAGGTACCCTCCCTGTCTCAAGTGACCTGTTGAAGAGCTCCGCCAGGGGTGTAGCCAGTATGTCTGCCAATTCCCATAGTACTCTTGGATGAATGCCATCCAGCCCAGGAGATTTGTCTTTCTTTAGGGCCTTGAGGTCTAACCACACCCTTTCGGCAGAGATAGCATCATCCGTCCCCTCCACCTTACTGGCCTTTTTATCCCTATCCTGATGTGACACCCCTGGGGTACCTCTCCCTCCCTCCCTCTTGCTCCATTTCTGTTGCTCCCCTGATCCCACTCACTCCAGCTTCTATCCCCATCATGCCTTGCTTTGTAGATATTCCATCCCCCTCTTTAGTGAACACAGTGGCAAAGTACTCGTTAAATACTTCTGCCTGGTCCCTCACCTCTTCCACCCACTCTCCTTCTAATCTCAATCTGCTGAGATGGCCCTTAGTTTTTCTCCACTCCCCAATATACCAGAAGAACCCCTTTTCCCATCCATGTATCCCCTGTGCCAGCCGCTGCTCTTTACTGGACTTTGCCCCCTCACCATCCGGGTGACTTTTCTAGATGCAAGATGGTACATTTCCTTATCCCTATCCCATCTTGTTGTTTTATATTTTTTGTAGGCCACCTTCTTTTCTCTGACCACTACCTGAACCTCACTGGACCACCGGCATGGTTTATGTGACCTTGATCCCTTACGTTTCACCTTAGTGCAGGTCCTGACTGCCTCATGAAGTCCCCGTTTTATGACCTCCTATCTCCTTTCCACATTTGTCATTGATGAAATCCCCTTCAAGTGATCCTTGAGAATATTTTCCATGCCCACAAAGTCTGCCCCCCTGAAGTCCACTGCCAGTGTCCTAGATCTCCCCCCCTTCCCCCATGCTTATTTGAAACCAGACAGTATTGTGGTCGCTCCCAGTCAGGGGATCCTCTACAACCAGGTCCCTTACCAGATCACCATCTGCCAGAACCATGTCCAGGACATGCCCCTCCCTTGTGGGCTTCATCGCATGCTGTGTTAAGAACACATCCTGAGCCATCTAGCATCCTCTGCTCCTTGGCCACCTTAGAGGACATGGTTCCCCAATTTGTACCTGGCATATTAAGGTCCCCCATCAATACCACTCCTTCCCCTTTTGGGCCACACTGGGCAATGATGTTGTCCAGCAAACCATCCTCCAGAACATCACCACAAGGGAACATGGCTGCTTTCTTATAGGAGTTATTAATTAAAATCATGGAATTCCCAAAAGATATACATATCAAAACTGAAAGAGCATGTACAGCACTATACACCAATTTGAGGGACCCTAAAGCCAGATTGTGACAAATTTTCATGAAATTTGCGAATTACGGCCTCAAAGAAATGGTTCTCCAGAAAGCATGGCAGAAGGGAGTGGTGATGTATAGAGGTATCTGACTCTTTTTTGAACAAGATTACCCCAGGAGATACAGTACATAAGCAGAGGTTGAAATTTCTCCCCTGCATACGAGTACTAAAAGAGAAAAAATCAAGTTCAAACACCTTACCCAGCCTTGATGCAAGTGTTTTGGGAAGAAGGGACCCAAGTGTATGCAGACCTGGAGGAGGCCAAGACAGTGCTGGCAACTTGAGGTATTCAGATGTAACCCAGAGAACAGGCCCGAAACTCGATGTCTGAAGAGCAATTGCCCAGAACCTTTCAATGGCAGCAGGTGTCCAGAGGGAGCATGAGGAGCACCTGAAAGGGACCAGCAGGACCAGAAATGGGGGACATCTGAGCCATTTTGTGTACACTGACCGACGTGAATATCTGAGACGCCACCATGGATGAAAATAACTGACTCCAAATACCACCAATACACTATAGGGCATTTTCAATGGATATACAGAAGAGGCAGCAACAAAGAGACTTTAACCAGCAGAAAACTGTGGGGAAATTCAACTTTAGATTAAAAATTTAAGCTAAGTAAAAGTTACTTGACAAAATGTTTCCTACGATATTCTAGAAGGTGTGGTGACTTTTCTAATCTGAGCAAGAAAGGACAAGTTATACAGTACAGAGATGAAGATAGTTTCTCATGGAGACATTATGTTTATATTTTTAAACTGAAATTAACTGTAAAGGGCCACAACGAAGACAGTAGAGGGTAGGAGGAGTATCATGGGGAGATGCTCTGGGGGGGTTGATATGAGGGATGAGTGCAGCAAAAAGAAGAGCAGACACTGGGAGTTGAGGACAAGTAAAAGTGTGCTGAGAGATTGATTCTGTTTTTTAAAGGGGACTGCTCAACAAAAAATTTAATAAAAGATCTCATACCAAAAAAGAAAGGGAAAGGGGAATATGGAGAGGGGGTTGATAACAGATAATGGGGGAACTACTTCACAAAATAAAAGAAAAGAAGAGAGCATAGCTCCTCACATGGAGGGAAAGAGTGAGGGAGGGGAGAGAAGAGGTGAAGGGGGTTCCTAGGAGAGACCTAAATGCAGGGTGGTGGGATCTGTCTTTACCTAATAAACCAAATTAAAGGAGGAGAAATGAACATCATAAAGAAAAGTAGAAGGAAACCAGGGCTTGTGGAAAGGCTAGAACAGTCCATTTAAAGTTGATGGAAAAGAACAAGAGAAAGATGTGAAGTATGCACAGTACAGAAAGGACACAAAAGAAATAAGAGAAGGAGGAGAGACATAAAAACAAAGAGGTAGAAATTCAAACGGATATTTGCTGAATGTAAACTGCTGCTGGGGGGGGGAGTAATCAAGATTTCACTATGTGATGTGGAAAATTATATTTACTGGTTTTTTTTCTTTATTGCAGTTCTTTCCAACCTCAGAGATACTGTCAGAATGGACCGACAATCAAATCAAGGGAGGGGTAGACTCTTCCAGCATCAAGGTGCCCTGATCAGCAGTGCTGAGAAGAAATGAGGGAGGGAAAGCCTCAAGGAACTACTGGGGTGAGTCAGCCTTGAAACCACTCACACAAAGAGGTAAGAAAGGGGGGTCATGGTGGAAAGGTAGATATATCTGGAAAGAAACCAAGGTATGAAATGTAATAGAGGTGGAATTAAAGGTTGAAGAAACAAGATGGAGACACACTGAGGTCTGAAAGGACATAATTGTGAATATATGCCACAGAATATAGAAAACTAACCTGGTTTTAGGTGGGCAAATCAGATGACACAGCCATAAAGGCATTAGAAGGCGATGGAAGAATCGGTGACTACATGGCCAGAAACTGACCCATTGTCAGGAGCTAGAAAGTCATCTAGAATAACAAAATGACCTGGGGGGAAGAGAGAAAAGAAATCAAGGTTAAACTAAAGAGATGATACATGGGCTGTGGTATGTATTGATAGCCCTTGGTCTAATCTGGCAAGGGGAAAGAATGGAAAGAGGTACCCCGTACCAGTTGACCAATGTAGTGACCCCTGGGAGCAGGGGAACAGAAACCACTACATCTCTGGATGCCAATGGAGGAAGTAGGGCTCTGGCACCCAGGGAAAGATGGGATTCAAGAATCCCACCCTGCCATGGTGGTAACACAGTGTTAATAGTTTTAGGAGGGGGAAGCCCAGTTGGCACCCTCAGACAAGTTATAAGTTTTTAATAAAAGTGAGGGGTAAATCCAATAAAGGATCTAAGGTGCATGATGGAATAAACAGAAATGGGCCTGGGTGGGGGAGAGGGCCCGGGGAAGATAATAAATGAGAAATAATGGTAGCACAGATAAAAAAGTACTATCCTTCAATGTGAATGGGCTGAATGACCCAATAAAGAGAACAAGATAATGACACATATTAAGCAGGCAAAATCAGAGGGTGTATTCCTCCAAGAGACGCACTTGACAGAAGCTGAACATGTTAAATTAAAACAATTTGGGTATGTTGACCTGTTTGCCTCGTCATATAAAATAGGCAAAAAAGGAGGGGTGGCCATTCTTATCCCAAATTCACTCAAGTTTGAAGTGTTACAGCAGGACATAGACAAGGAAGTGAGGTATGTCATGATAAAGAGGAGACTACAGGGACAGGTGGTAACCTTGCTGTCACTGTACCCCCCGGCTCACCATGCACATTCTATACAAACCTAATGATGAAGGTTGCACAGCAGATGGAAGGAGTCCTGATTTGTGGGGGGACTGGAACCTAACCATGGACCCAAACTTAGTTAGTACATCTAAGAGTCCCAGGACAAGGTCATAGACAGCCAAGAAAGTTAAGGTGATACTACGAAATTTAGGACTGATAAATGTATGGCGTCATACGGAGGGACAAACAAGAGGCTATACGTTCTACTCGGCAGCACATCAGGTGTACTCCCTACTGGATCTTTACTTAGTATCGAAAGGGGATGTAGCTAGAATAAATAAATGTAGAATAGGAACAATAGCACTCTCAGATCATGCACCACTATTTTTAGAAATCAACCTGCTGAAGACCACAAAAAACACCTTTTGGAGATTAAACCTCGCCCTACTGAAAGACAAGGAGGTACTGGGAGAAATCCCACACCTAGTAGAACACATACTGCAGGATCATAGGGGATCAGCAGTTAAAATGATTAAATAAATAAAACAAAATAAAATGAGTATCCTATGGGACACCCTCAATGCAATAATCTGGGGAAACTAATTGCTATAGCTGCAGCTTGGACAAAACAGGGAGGGAGAAACAACAGAATATCGAAGAACAGATCAGGAACCTAGAAACACAACAATGAATAAAGATAGACAGACAAAGGGGCAGAGAACTTATGAAACTTAAGAAAGAGCTTAATACAATCCTGGACCACAAGGTAGAAAGAAACATCCAATTTCTAAAACAAAAATGCTACAAAGGGGGGACCGAGAGCTGTTAAACTGTTAGCACGTCAGCTTAGGGCAAGGAGAGCTAAAGTGCAGATAACTAGGATACACCATCCAGGGACGGGTACTCAGTAACAGAAACAGTAGAAATATTAGATGCATTCACAAAATATTACACAGAACTCTATTCCAGCACCAGACATGCAACGGGAAAGAACAGACAACTACCTACAACAACTGACCCTACCCAAAATATCAGAAGAAATGGCCCACTCTCTAACAGGCCCCATAACATCCGAAGAAATACAGAGGGCAATAGGAAATGGTAAAACCGGAAAGTGCCCAGACACAAATGATTTCCCAATAGAATTTTATAAAACATTTCAGAAACCCATTGTACCTCAATTACAAAAGGTATATCAGAAGGTGCTGGGGGAGGAGGGAAGGGTTCCCCCTTCATGGACCCAAGCAGTGATCTCCATAATACCTAAACCAGGGAAGGACCCTATGAAATGTACCTCATATAGACCCATATCAATTTTAAATGTAGAGTATAAGATACTAGCCTCAATACTAGTGAAAAGATTGGAATCCATCCTAATGAGAATAGCCAACATAGATCCAACAGGATTTGTTATGGGTAGACAGGGTGGTGGACAATGTAAGGAGGGCCATGAATGTGATAGACTACTTAAATACATCTGAAACAAAAGCAGTGATCATGAACCTAGATGTTGAAAAGACTTTTGATAAAGTAAATTGGCCATACCTCCAGGGGGGGTCTTTCCTGATTTGGACTTGGGGAGCAGTTTCAAAAGATTATCTAAAGGCTGTATGAGAAACCGATGGTGTAGATAAGGGCAAATGGACATATATTGAAAGGAATGCAATTAGGCAGGGGCACAAGACAGGCGTGCCCGCCCGCTCTTTGCATTATATAGTATAAATAGAACCCTTATCACAAAGGCTTAGACAAGGTGTGGAAATAATGGGGATCACAGTGGGCATGGGGAGCAGAAAATAGCCTTATACGCAGATGACGTCCTTATGTTTCTAACTAACCCAGACCAATCCATCCCCAAATTAATGACTGGGATAGCAGAGTTCACTAAAATACAAGGATATATGTTGAATCAAGAGAAAACTGAGGTCTTAACTTTTAGTTATACTCCCACTAACAGATTTAAACAACAGTACCATATGAGATGGGCCTTAACAAGCTTAAAATACTTAGGAATAACCATCCATAACTCAAACCAATATATATATATATATATATATATATATATGCATATATATAGGGGATATGACATGGCCCGACTGAAGATATCATATTTATCTTCACGAGAGGCCAGTGATATCATGATATCTCACGCCGCGGGCAAAGCCACGCCATGAGATATTTTGATGTCACTGGCCCTCGAGTGAAGATAAATATGATATCTTCAGTTGGCCATGTCATATCCTCGGTTTTATGCTAACGATGCTTTGCCCATGCCCCCCAACACAACTCACTACGCGTCTCTCAATGCAATGGGTGACATAAAGGTGATGGCCCTAGCAATACAACCCCTTTACAGAAACGCTGCCAAACAGCAGATGTCATTTATTACTTAAGAAATATTTGGTGGATTCTGCTATTTATGGTTAGTTTTAAGAAGCATTATCTGGTTTATCATGCCATGCCCCCCCCCCCCACACACACACAAGGGCTCCACATGCTGCCCCAACATAATAGATTATATAGGGTTTTTAAATATCTGGTTGATCCTGTCAGTTGAAAGTTAGTAAAAATATCTGGTTGATCCTGCTATTATTTTGGGAAAAAGTGACATTTACATGGTTATCTGGTTGATCCTGCCACTCTGAGTAGTTTCACTTTCCCTAGAATTGTAGCGTGACCGAGCGCTATAGACAGTGACGATTTGTACATTGGTAAATGTTTTTTAGAATGTGCCCCGAGTTCAGTAAGTTAGAATTTCCTGTAATTTTTCTGTAGTTGGTTGTAAAAAAGCTTCAAACTGCACACAGAGTGCAGCAGTGACCGAGCCGGCGGCTTTTCAACAGTAAAATGAAGCGCGAGCGTCTGTTGCCAGGCAATGGAATGGGAGAAAATATGGCAAGTTGCTGCCCAGACCACCTCATCTCTGGGATGTTGAGAACTTGCATGGAGAGTCAGGACCAGATAGATACTTTATAACCCCACACATAAAAACACAGTGGGGGGAGATGGGTGAAGGGAGTTGCTGGAGGCAATGTGGGGAGCAGAGGGTGACACACACCCATGTATTCTACAGCTGCCCAATGATAAAGTAATTCCTTAGAGATGTGGAAAGAGAAGTTCATACCCTATTCCAGCTGACTATACCCCTGAACATATAACACCTAATATTGGGGCTCCCACCTGGGGAAATTAGGAAGCAAATGCCAGATATCTATGGGCAATATGTGTGGCAGCAGTAAGTAAGGCCATTGTGAAGGGATGGCTGAAACCTAAACCTCCGGAACTACAGGAGTGGAGGAAAACGATAGAGGATATACAGGAGATGGAGAGATTAACCTACTCAATAAGGGACAAAACAGAGAAATTCATAGAGAGGTGGACTAAATGGGTAATGCAGACAGAATCAGAAAACTGAACAAGCAGAAATTGAGTTATAATGTGTATAGAGACACCAGATACTACAAACAGGGACACATAAGAAGGCCTAATAGGAAACACCACGGGTAGCCTGAAGGGAAAGTACGAATGAGAGTACTCAATAGTAAAAGATCAAATACCCCAATGCTCAAGGTTCCTGGAAAGATTGATTGATTAAGGTGAAAGTAGATAACTCTGTTTAGTTTTTAGCTAATAGATAGGTTTTATAGATGTTTATAAGTTGAATACAGTATAGAAAGTGCACACAATTATTGACAGGTAAGGATTCAAGAACAAAGTATGTGAGTTCACAAAGTATCGCACAATGAAATGTTTTGTTCTTATGCGTTCAAAACTGACGTCTAAGGATACAAGAATGAAATTAATGTTTTTCACGAAGTACTGTACATGAAATGTTTCTTTTATGCACAATAAAGAAAATATAAAAAAAAGAAATAAGGAGCAAAGTGGGGGGGGGTGGACAGGAGCTCGAGTAGGGGCTAGAGTGTGACATAAGCCTGTAACCTTCTGACCCATTGATGTGAGTGCTGCAATCTGCACCACACAAACCAGTCAGAGAAGAAAAGGTCAATTATCGACTAACAGAACATTAACACTACAGTGTTTACTAAAATTGCATTTAATCTGAATGTATGCCGGTTTTTGAATTTGTGTAATTTTTATTTGCTTTTTAAAGAGACGGTCAACCCTTCCCCCACAGACTAACTTTGGACCATCTTATTGTATCTAAAAGGGGAGGAGTAAATGTACCTTGGGGTAAAAACCTTGTAATGAGGATTTGTTTTCATTTTTAAATGTTTTCTTAGTCAGATTTAAATTAATGTATAACCAGGATGGAATTATTAAGCAGGTGGTCATTCACAATGATACTCTGGGATTGATAACAAACAAGTTAAATATAGGCAGTATGTAGAAGTTTGATCTACAAAATTATAACTATATTATCAGCACTATGTGTATTTTTTTTAATATTTATATAAGACTACCACCAACTTAATAAGGCTGCAAACAAAAGTCCCGGATTCCCTCTTCAATTACAAGGAAGCAAACTACATGATCTTAGAAAATGGGCATGTCAAATCATGACTCCTGATTGGCCAGTTCCCTACCCAAATCACTGGTCTATGTGATGGTAGAGACCAGCCAAGAAAAAGTGCCTGGCTAAGTGTCCATTTACCAGTATTACTCAGCTGGGCAGCTGACAGAATTTTGACAGCTGTCATTAGCCGCCATTTTTTCCCCATGTGTCTGAGCATAACATTTCTCTTTCTTTTTGTTAAATAGATAGGATATGCAGCGAAATTAGTGTGAGATAATGATGATCTTGTTAGTTTCCAGTGACCTCAAGTAAACCTCACGAGTAGCCAAGGCACGAGTGAGAGCGCTTAGAGGTCACTGAAACTGTACAAAATAAATGCATTATCACATACTGAACCGCTGCATATTCCATTTATGCAACAGGTTTAGATGTTGTGTGAACATTTTGATTTTGGTAGGTGTAAATAATTTGTCAAAAAAGGGAAAAGAAAATTGAATTTTATGCTGTTTTTTGCTAATTATAAAAATAAAATGGTATCTATAAATGAAACACCACTCATTTTATAGATATTTTGAGCTGAACATTTTCGTGCTCACAGTACCATGCTATCATTTTTGTTTTAAAGTTATTTATATTTGTTTGTCAAAAGTGAACAAAAATTACATTTTCTTCTGTTTTCTTGCTAATCATATACAATATACAGGGTTTATATAAATGAAACAGTATTCATTTTGTAGATAATTTTGTGCTGAACAATTTTCGCGTTCACAGTACCATGTTATCTTTTTCGCTTTTAAGTTATTGACATTTAAATATGGTTAATACTGCTTCTGAGGCCGAACATTCTAAATGAATTCTGAAGAGAACTGTGTAGATAAATGAGCTAGTGATGTAGTTACTGTATGAATAAATGGGTGATGATGTAGTTACTATGTGGATAAATAAATTTATTACCATAGTAGCGAAGATAAAATGGTTTTATTCTACAGTTTTTATCCTGACCCCTGTTGCATAAATAAACTTTATTAAAGTTTAAATAACAAAGACAGAATAATACACTGCAGAAAACAATCAAAATAGATCAATATCCCCCCCCCCATCCTGGCCCATACCCCCTTTCCTGGTGGAGCCCCCATAAAATAAAACAGACAAAAACATAGAAAACTGGGATTACCCCCCCCCCGAAGGTAAACACATTGGAGCCAGAGAATAATACAATATTCAATAGTAATATCCACCCTGAAACCAGCTGACTCTATACGAGCATAACAGTTCAAAAGAAACGGATATGTCTGACAGCATGCTCATTGTCTTTCAGTTTTTAGATGAAGACTGGTGAAACAGACGCTAATGACATGCCAACTGCAAAAAAGCAATGAAGAGAAAAAGACATTGGAGAGCAGTCGTCCAACAGGCGTATCACTGTAAGTACCTCAGAGCTGGATTCAATAGAAAGTGATCATGACAAGGCAAATATCAAAAAAAAAAAAGAAAAAAAACACCACAAGCGCAGCTGGTGTTTTCTTAAACTGGGCAGAAAAAAGAAACATAGATGTGGACTTCAAAACTGAAACTGCTGAAAATCTGACTACTCTATTAAGGCAATTCTATGTGGAAGTCCATACTAACGCTAGGACAGAATACTCAGTGTCAGGTTATAGGTGCCATATGAGCGGGACTGAACTGTCATGTGAACAGCACCACTATAGCTCACAGCCTGAACATCACCAGTGACCCCATATTTCACCCAGCAAATAACATCTTCATAAGCATATAAAAATGATACTGCAAAGCTTCCTACCATCCTGCAGTAAACCAAGCAGACCTTACAAAAATCAGGGGAATCGGCAGCTCTGTCACTGAACACCATGCCAGGTTTAGTTAAAAGATTGTGATTTGAAATCCAAATCCACACGGTCCAGCACTGCAGAGCAGCCTTGTGAGAGCTGACACCAAAGTCTTTTGAAGTAAAGGAAGGCAAAAAAGGCAGCAGATACCTAATGCTGTCATGCAATCAGTACATACAAAAAAATACAATCAGCCCTTAGAAGAAAACAAAGAGAACAGCAGAAGGAGTATCTTTGAAGACCGTGAGAATGCAAATTGTCCAGTGAGACTGTAACTGAAGTACATTTCAAAATTACCATGAGATGCAAATGCCTTGTATCTACACACTGGTCAACTTCCCCAGTCCTTTTTTGATGCACAGCAGACATTGTGCTCAAAGAAGACTATGGGGAAAAAAAACTATTTAGGCTCATTAATGGCACAAATAAACAAAAAAGCAAACGTATTAACTAGATATACCAACCACAGATTCCATGCCATTACAGTGCAGAACTTGTCAGATGCTTGTCTCCAAGCCAGGGAGATAATGGCAGTAACTAGCCACAGATGTAAGCAGAGTCTGCAAAGTTACTGGCAAGCATCTTGTGAAGATAAAAAAATGGGGCAACGTCCTGGGTGGACAGCCAACACATCCTCAACAGGAAAGACAAATCAAGACAGAAGAACCAGGAAATGAAGAAAAGCCATGCTGAAGCTCATCCCTGCCACCTACGGGAACCACAGCAGTACCAGTCAATCTCTTGGAGTGTCTATTCACAGCACCAGTCAATTTTATCAACTACAACAACTGATGGGGCACAGTTCATTACTTTGGCCATTCCCCAACTGAACATGCTATGTGCAGGTTTTCAAAAGTGTTTGTTTGTTTTGACCACTCTGTCCCAAAAAGGGACTACTTTTTCTCCGCACAGTTAAAAATGACATTACTTTATTAACAAAAATAAATTTAACTGAAAAGTTATTTCTTGTGTCTGTCTCATTAATGTTACCTGTTGATCATTTTCTAAGCACAATAATACCCTCCAGGGTGGGCAGTATTGCGCTATACTGGACCTTCCAGGGGCTATAAGGCCCTCTGCTTGCAGCGTCAGGCCTTGTAATTCCCCTGGGCCATCTGGTATAGCACAATACTGCCCACCCTGTCGGGTATTATTGCTTACTTGGTATTCTGCTCCATATTTACAGTGAAGAATAATGGGCTTTTGCCAGAATGCAGCATAAAGGCTGCTGCAAGGGGTATTCTAGAAATGGGGAAGGTCATATTTAAAGGAGAAAGGGCCAAAAGGGCCTGCAGCTCTACAAATTGATGATGCTCCAGGACCAGAAGGGATACACTCAGAGATGTTCAGGGAACTGGCACTGAAACTGGCTGAGCACCTGGCAGGGATCTCCAATAGCTCATTGCAGTCAGGGCTGTTTCCAAAAGACCAGAGGTTAAGGGAAAAGGGAAACTATGTATCAAGAAAAGGCACACTAAGCTGAAGCTTTGTTCCAGGTGTGACCTTGGAGCACAAGGAGGTTAGGGGATATGCTCATGGTCACACAGTATGCAAGTGGGAACTATGGGATTCAAACCCAGTCGCCAGGTTTGCAGCTCAGTGCTCTAAACTACAGCGCTATACTGCCTCCCAGTCGGTTAGTGGACATAGTTCCACTCCACAAGGGAAAGTATAAGGAGTAGCAAGGTAACTACAGGCCTGTCAGTCTTACCTCTATTGTGAGTAAGCTGATAGAGAAACTTGTCAAGGAGGACCTTGTGGACTACCTAGACAGAAATAGTCTCCAGTATGGTAAACAGTGCAGGTTCATGGCAGGGAGGTCTTGTCAGACCAACCTGATAGTTTTGGGTCCAGTCCTTTTCAATATTTTCACCAGCAACATTGGAGAAGGAATATATGGCAGGGCGGACAGCGTGGAGGGGATAAGGGAGTTGCAGAGGGACCAGCATATGTTAAAGAGGCGTACCAAGGTTTGGCAGTTGAAATTTAGTGCCAAAATATATAAGGTAATGCACACAGGGAACCAGAAGCCAAAGACAGAATATTGGATGGGAGGATTTAAGCTGGGCACTACATTTGATTAACAGGACCTGGGAATCAAGTTTCTAATATTCAGGAGGAACAGAGACCAAAAAAATGAGGACATGACTATAATCTGGTAGGGGGGTTTATGAGGGATGTGAGAAAGTATTATTTTCCAAATTGAGTGGCTGAGCCATGAAGCAACCTACTGGTAGAGATGGGGGGGGGTGCCAAAACCATTAATGGTGTCAGGGGTGGTTGTGACACAGTTAAGGGCTTAATAATTACTTAAGATAGTGGTGTGAAGGCATTGGACAAGGGGGGAGGTAAAACAAACATCTAGACAGCAGATCTTGGGCTAGGATAGGGTATAACAGGGCAGACTGGGTGGACTGATGGTCTTTTTCTACCAGCATTGTTAATGTTTCTATGTCTCAATGTTTTTGGGATGCCCCTGTCAACTGTCACTGGAAATTCAAATAAACTACTGGACTTGCCACTATGTTCAAAGTTTTAAATATCTTTTATCCTGAAAAGTGATGCTATAGATACTCTGAGTGATGTTTCATGGCCCAAGCTCCACTCCAAAAGGCCCCTAGTTTGATGTTTTTCACTTAACATCCTGATTTCATATCACTTAAAAATCAACAGTTAATTTCTCATTCACATGAACACGTCTTTATTAAATGGCCAATGTTGCAGGATCGGAGGTTATTTCCTATTCTTCAAATTACCTGTCTGGCTCATGACCTTTGCACTGTAATAATGGACACAGCCTACACCTAACTCCTTATGCTTTACTTTAAAAAATAAACACTTTTCTCTGAACCTCTGAAAAACATTGAGCTCCAGGGGATCAACCTATGATATTTAGAAGTTTGTTCAGTTAGGCACTAAATAAAACATTGTAGTGCAAGTATTATACATTTAGAGACTGGTTTGAAGACCACCAGTCTTGCTGGGATAGAGCAGCAAGATACCGGCTGCTCATTCGCCCCTGTGTTGCCTGGGTAAATTTCTTGCTATCAAGGCATTGTTTAAATGTATCAGTAACTTTGCCTGCTTTTGCCTTTTGTAAAAGGTTTTCTTTGACAAGTGGGGCATAAGGCTGATAACATTTGTTTTGTAGCAAAAATAAGAAAAAACAGCCAGCTTTCTGGGCATTTTGAGCTGAATTGACTGTATTCAGTGTGCAGCATTACTAAACCAACTTTTCCAGTAGCCTTTTTATTTGACTTTGGAATAGGGGTGGCCCTCAGAAGAAAAGGAGGATGGATGGAATTACGGTCAGCACATTTTGTGCTGACAAGCTCGCTTTGCAATTTAAAAAGGTATGCTAGCATTGCCTTATGGCTGGGGCTGTTAGCAGTTGGTTTGAATCCCTGAAGTTATTGCGCTCAGAGGAACATTTATCTCTGTTTTATTGACAGGATTGAATTCTGCCAGAGCTGGAGAAGTGAGGCTGAAGATCATAGAACTCCAGGAATTTTGGAAAAATCTTGGAACATTTTGATTTTTGTGGGAGGAAAAGCAGCATCAAGCCTGGAAGTCTTACAGAGGGAAGAAGAGATGGAAATATTTAATGGCACGACTAATGGTCTCCCAATCCAGGGAGATTGGGTAACTTTCCATAAAAAGCTGCTTGTACTTTAAGGCTGATTGAAGTAAAAATGAATGCATGGGTGCTTATGGTGGGCAACCAGAAAGTAAAACTTATGCCACAGAGGAAAGACCCTCTGTCTTTGCACTTAGTAATGCTATAGATGTAGACTCTTTCAAGAGGGTGCTGTTACATCTATTAAGATGTTAAACTTGAACCAACCTGCTCGTATTTGAGCATGCATGTTTTTACATCTTCTACAAAAATTGAGTGGTATTCATGGCATGCTCAGAGAGGTAAAAGGATGTCTGACCCATAAAACCCAGAGAAACAGGAACTGGAGAGGAAAGGAGCCATTGACCCATATAAGGGTTTTGAGAATTTATTGTAATGGAGTGTGAGTTTAAAAGAAATCTTCTTGGGTAATTGGACTCCCCCGTTACTTGAACTCCTGAATTACGAGCTGGGAGACAAGTTTGTTTCATCTGAGGAAATCTGAGGTGCCACTTTTCTTGGTAAATTCCCCTTAAAAAATTGTCAACTTCTCGAGGGAGCATGGCTCTTTCTGTTCAAATAATTTATTTTAAAGCATAGTGCAAAGTGCTTTTTCTAAAATTGAAGCCTCACACGTCTTCCAGATTTGGTTTGAGCCATTGAGAGGCCGATATATATAAGTGACTATGCTTACAAGTATACTGGGGCCTAGTCATAAAAGTGCGGCGGTGGTATGCACATAGCGTATGCAGGGCATGCAGAGTGACATACACAACAGGCACATAAGGGATGTGCACGCGATATGCAGCAATGGTGCTCATGGATGTGTGCAGATATGGCCTGCAAACATGTGCACAGTGAGAGATCCACGTGCGCATAGGGGCATGACTGTGGAGTCAAACCACACATCCCACTGCAAGCATGTGTATAGTTAACATACAGAGTGTAATAGCCTATGATGAAGCGCAGTATCTGCTGTAATAAGGTCACAAAATCCTGCATGACAAAAGGGCTTCATTGCCATTGACTTATAATGGCTCCTGCAGTAAATTGCAGTATTCTGTGATATTCTGCAGCATTTCTGTCATTCATCCTGGCTTGGCACATCTGTACGTCTGATTGCTGTGGATGTACACAGGCGTCTGCCTATTTGACGCTGAGGCAGGCATAACATAGAAACATAGAACTTGATGGCAGATAAGGACTGCTTGGCCCACCTAGTCTGCCCATTTCCCTACCTAATGGATAAGCTGCAGATCCTAGTTAACCAACAGCCTACTTCCTCCTCCTCCTCCTACCCCCCACCAGAATTGCCTTAAGTCTGTGCGTATCCCCAGAGCCGAAGGCCAACATCCATCCACACCTGTTGGGCCTGAAGCACAAGGGCAGAGCCCCCAGTATCACAGGGAGTCCTGTACATGACAGGAAAATGCAGCCAACAACAGGGTAATTGATCCCAAGACAGGCCTGTAAATCATAGGAACATCAGGATTCAATGATGGTTTCTTTAGGAGCGGTCTCACCAATGCCCTTTTCTGTACAGCTGGTAAAACACCCTCCTCTAAGGTAAATTCTCTCTAGGCAACAGGGAATTCTTCAAAGTTTACCAACTTAGGCATATGCTAGTGCAAGCATGCTCGGCCAACTTATCGAGACCCTGGGAACTTGAATTC
Organism: Neoceratodus forsteri; assembly: GCA_016271365.2. Classification (NCBI taxonomy): domain Eukaryota; kingdom Metazoa; phylum Chordata; order Ceratodontiformes; family Ceratodontidae; genus Neoceratodus; species Neoceratodus forsteri. The sequence continues at coordinate 755,892,235 of CM057451.1, forward strand.
TTCAAATCACTACACTACCTGGCCACTACTCCCCATGCAGTCTCTAACATCTATGCCCAACAATATCTCAAGGTGTTCCCCAAGATAGAGGGGATCCCTCCATACTGGTCTGAGCTATAACCTAAAACTGCTACACAGTGGCAGGTAGTGTGGAGAGACTCTCACAGATATATATATAACTCAAGACAGGTTACGTTTAATGCAACTACATTTTCTCAATTACATTTACCTATCCCCGGTGAGACTTTGTAAGATGGGGGCCTCTAGCTCACCTCAGTGTGTCAGATGCAATGCTGCAGAGGGCTCCATATTTCATACATTTTGGGAATGTCCTGAGGCACAACTCTCTGAGAATGTATACAGCAACAGGTGGACTCCCTTCTAGGGCTTGATGGATTATTCACGCCGAGGTCTGCTTAATAGGAGACTACAGTGGTATTTCCGTTAGAAAGCAGAAATACTTCATGGCTTTAATAGCACACTCAGTTAAAAAACTTGTTCTCTGTCACTGGAGGGAGGAGCTGGCATTATCGTATGTGGAATAGTTGCAAGAGTTACTGTTCAACAGCAACACAGGAAGAATGATTGGTATTATATTTCACCAGGGGAAAAAACTGCAAAGTCATGTGAGATAAGTTATACACATTATATATGCTGTGTCTCGATTTTTGTCTGATAGGTAGACTTACTATAATTCTGTACTGTTCTGTTTAATAGAGTGGTGTCTTGGGGGGGAAGGGGGAAGTATGGGGTGATGGGGGTGTGGGAGGTTGGGAGAAGGTGGAGGGCAGGGGGAGTATGTATGACCTGTCTGTAATTATCTCTCCTGTATCCTGTGTGCTTACTGCTGAAAATTAATAAACTTTGAATTAAAAAACAAAACAAAAAAAACACCCTCCTCTAAGGCACACCTAATAGTTCCAATGATAACGGGACCCAGGGTCTCTCAGTAGCAGCTGCGTAGGACCTGGGTTAAGTGTACTGAAAGTGGAGCACAACTCAAAGATCACATGGCACACCTGTTCCACCAGAACTGCCCTAAACTCTTTCCAGAATGGTAAGATGTCCATGCTCACACTCAGGTGGATACTACCGGTCAATGATAGGCTGCTTGTGGATATCCCAGATGTAATGAAGGATACCTTGTCAAGAGAGCATTAGTAAAACTTCTTGCACCTTTCTGCTGTAAAGACTCATCCGAACTAGAGACAGGGTGGCTTTTATATCCTTTACATAGTGTGTGGAAATATTGAACTGCCTGATTCTTCCCTGCAGCAATCATCCTAGGGAGGAACTCTGCCTTTTTCACAGTGACAACCTGCTGATACTCATTATGATGAGTCCTCAGTATCAACGTATCCTCCACAGACCAAGTCCTCCTTCCAGAATCTCTAACTTATGCCCCTTTGTCTTTAACCACCTCAGCTCATCACAGTACCATGGCAAACTGTAGTGGGAGGTCAAGGGTTGGACACAGTAAGGTGTCAGGAAGTCAAAAGCAGCCATAAGGGCCACATTGTAACCCTCCAAGGCCTTCTCAACTCCCTCAGCATAAGCTATTGTCATGTTCAAGACATGCAATACTGCCAAAAGTTTACTAGAGTCAAGATTAAATTAAGGACGCCATTTCCAGTGACAGTAAAATTATATTGGGGTCCCATAAAGAAGTCATATGGCATGATGCTCCAATCAAATTACCAGATTAACCTTATCATTACAAATGTCAAAATGCCATGAGAAAATCATGTCCAAGGTGTGACCTTGTTGGTGGGTCGTGGAGCTAACTGCCTGTATGATGTCCAGTGTGCCATCAGCTTGAGAAGTTGTTGACCAAATTGTTAGGCTTCATCACTGATCCAAGCATTGAAATTCCCAACACCAATAATTTAGCGGAGTCCAGCACTAGCTCATTCTTGAAGTCCGTGAGTTTCTACAAGAACTCACTCTCATGTTCTGGAGACCAGTATAAAAGGATGACCCTGAAACTTGCATCCGGCTCACCCTTAACTGCCAAACATTTATATGACCCAGGTACTCTTGTAGGGTATGACATAAGCCTCAATACAAATCTAAAATAGATCAGTCCCCCCTGCAGTCCAGCCTCAGGCAGTATATCACCATGTGCCTGGCTGGGGTTGATGCCACTAGCACAGAGCCAGAGTCATCCCCTAGCTGGGTTTCAATGATTCCTACATCAATGGGTCAGCAGTAGAGTCTGGAATGAAAACCTGTATCATATCTGCACTTTGGTGTTTACTAAAGAGTCTTATGTGAGGGAGGATGCTCATTGGGAGGTCCCATGGTATCAAGACTAACTATGATGCAACCTGCAGACATCATGCTCAGTGAAGCAGCAGACTACCTGGCAAAGATTAAGCCAGATAAATCCCAAGGGGCAGATAGGACACACCCAAGGATTATATTGGAGCTAATGGAACAATTGGTGGGCCTCTTGTGAAAGTTTTTCATGAGTCTGTCTATCAAAGGGTGGAACCAGAAGATTGGAAAATGGTCAGTGTTGTACCCATCTTGATGAAGAGGGCAAGGTTGGACCCATGCATATATAGGTCAGTCAGTTTGACATCAGTACAGAGAATGGTCCTGGAATCTATCATCAGGGAAAGAATAATGGATCACTTGACTATAGCCAAGGTTCTTACCCCCTTGCAGCATGGCTTTATGAGAAGCAGTTTGTGCCAAACCAACCTGATCAAATGTTTTGAAAGGGTGACCAGAGAGATAGACAGAGGGAGGACTATAGACATAGGGCTCAATTTTCAAAGCCTGGGGAATGACACAAGGTGCCTGCATCAAACATAAATGATGCAAATGCACCTTGCATCAAAAGATATGGCAATCCCAATTTTCAGATATGGTCTGTGTTGAAAAGAGGAACCGATGTGCCAAAGTGGCACTATACCACCTTGTGCCAGAAAGTGGGGTGTGCTAGGTCACAACGGGGCTTACACCACAGTGGGCTGCAACATCCCCTTTTTTTTGTTCCTGAACCACTGATCAGAACTCAGCCCCACTCCGCTGACTACCTCCCATGCTCAGGCTTGCCCCTCTGAGCAGCTCCGCCAGGGAGGGCACCCCTTCCAGACGGACACTGGGATAGGAAAAAGCCATCTTACCCCCCTGGGTCAGGGCCACGGGAGCAGAATCCCACCAGTGGACACTGGTGGGCAGCAGGGATGGCAGTGGAGCTGGTATCATAAATGGGGGCTGGCAGTTTCCTGATGCTAGAGCCCTGGGGGTGGGGTGTGCAATGATGTCCAGCGACCACCCCATCCCCACTATACATCATGGTACTGGATGCTGTGAAAACTAGGGGTCCATAGTGCACTGGACACTCAGCTCCCCTCCCCCCAGAGAAGGAGAGCAGTCCTCTGGATGCTCAGTCCTTCTCCCCTTAGTCGGCCCTCTGACTCCTGAGTCCATTCCCGAGCCTGGGATGTTGGCACAGCAGACAGACACCTTGCCTCTGCACCGGTGAGACAGCCCTGAAACATCCCCTCTTGTGATTTTGCGAGCTCTGCTGTGGATGTAGAAAGGGGCTCCACTTAGACCAGCCAAGAGGTTGTCTAAGGGATGTGCACCAGTGCCACATACTATGGTAAAGGGGGACAGAGTCTGACACTAGGCTACTAGGGGCAGATGGAGCATGAGAGGTGGCATGGGGGAGTTGGGGAAATAGCTGGGCATGGGAGGGAGTGCTTTTGCACCCAGCGGGGTGCATTTTTTTAAAAGTTATTTGTTATTGTCTAGCAATGCGCAATAGTGTCCTACAAAGTACTGTAACATTGCATTATACTCAAAATATAATCTGATCAGGTCCAACACAGCCAAGGAGGGGCAAGTAATATGTCCCAATAACAACTGCATCATATTTACATGTAACTCATCAGACCTCAAAACTTAAGGTATACAGACTGCAAAAATCATCAACTACATACTTATAATTGGGGTTGTCTTTTGCATATCCTCAGAGCCAATTGGATGGGTCCACCTTGGGGCGATTCCAGGACAGGAAAGTGACATGGCACCAGGTGGGGTTGGTGAATAAATTTATAAAAATGATCAAGTTATGGTTCATTTTTCAGTGAACTTTCCACTTGACTGATTATTAATTTACGAACATACGAACATACGTATGCATTTATGAATATGTATTGGTTTTCTGCAAACCCGTTTGCCCATATAGCATATTGGTATGTTATCCATGGGTAAGATAGCTAGGAAATTACTTGCTCAGCTGTTTTCCAATTGGTCTTAGATGTAGGGATATTATCCTGATCGGGGGGGCAGGAGGCGGTATGTACTCCAATTGATTTTATGAAGTGTCTATGCTTGGTTATACAACAAGCCTCCATGTTTGTTGGCTGCTTTTCATTTTCCATATTTGGATCCATTGTGCCCTTTAAGAAGGAACGTTTTTTGTATAGTGTCTTTTGTGCACCCTTGATATGGAAGCCGTAGAGCATCTTTTTAAAATATCTTCTTTGAGGTGCTGGGACAGGGACCTGTATTGTTAAGGAAGTTTGGGTCTTGTTACTGATTTAGGTGCTTGAACTGCTTTGTGGTATCTGGTTCGTTACAATTGTATCTAGAAGGGGCTCCTAAATGTGTTTTTTGATCAGCATTTTTTTACAGACCTAGTACATTAACTGTGTTAGAAACATAGAATTTGATGGCAGATAAGGACTGCTTGGCCCACCTAGTCTGTACATTTCCCTACCTAAATGGATAAGCTGCAGATCCTAGTTAACCAACAGCCTACTTTCTCCTACCCCCCACTAGAATTGCCTTATGTCTGTCAAATGCATTCTTGAATTCCCCCACTGTTTTTGACTCTACGACCTCTTCAGAAAGGCTGTTCCATGCATCTACAACCCTCTCTGTGAAGAAATACTTCCTCACATTACATCTGAGCCATCCCCCCTCTATCTTCAAATTGTGCCCCTTGTTCTTGCAAATCTCTTTTTCTGAAATATGCTACAGTATCGTCTTGGACTTTGTTGATTCTCTTGAGGTATTTGAAAGTTTCTATCAATTCCCTTCTCTCCCTCCTTTCCTCGAGGCTATACATCTTAAGCTCCTTTAGTTTTTCTTCATATGTCTTCTGCTGCAGACCCTGCACCATTTTGGTTGCCCTCCTCCAGACAGCCTCCACCCTGTCTATGTCTTTGTAGAGATGGGGTCTCCAGAACTGTACACAGTACTCCAAATATGGTCTTACCAACTGTCTGTACAGAGGGCCAACAACTTCCTGTTTTCTACTGGTGATGCCTCTCCCTATGCATCCCAGTATCTCCCCAGCCCTCCTTACAGCCTTCTCACATTGATAGCCCACCTTTAGGTCATCTGATATGACTACCCCCAGGTCCCTTTCCATTTTTGTTGTTGTCAGTATCTCACCTCCCATTGTGTACTCTTCCCCTGGGTTATTGTTTCCCAGGTGTATTACTTCGCACTTATTTGCATTGAATCTAAGCTGCCATACATTTGACTATTCCTCCAACCTTTACAAGTCCCTATTAATCCATTCCACCCCACCTTGCGTATCAACCCTGTTGCAGATCTTTGTGTCATCTGCAAAGAAACATACTTTCCCTTCCAGTTCCTCTGCAATGTCACTTATAATGACATTAAAAAGGACCAGCCCCAGTACTGAACCTCACAGAACCCTACTAGTAACCCCCCTTTCTTCACTGTGGACTCCATTTACTGCTACCCGCTTGTCCTGTTGTCCAGCCAGTGTTTTACCCAGGCTACCACCCTGGGACACACTCCCAGGCTGGCTATTTTGTTTATCAGTCTTTTGTGCGGGACTGTGTCAAATGCCTTGCTAAAGTCTAGGTAGGCCATGTAACCATGTTATGGTTTCTTGTGATGATAAATAGTTTAAATTAGCACACGTTGAATTAATTTACTGTTTTTATATTTCAGTCTGAAAAGCAATCTGTTGTGCCTCTATGTCACTACGTTATTTAGGATATCTGTGGCATTAAAGGGACACCATCAACAATTTTGCATCATACAATTTCTAGTTGAAAACCCACATTTTATGGTTGCTTACCTTCTGTATAATTCATTGTTGTTGCTGGTTTTAATCTGCCTCTTTTCTAGGTAGAACTGAAATGCATGCTAATGGTATAATTATACCCAGCCTTATTTTAGTTCTTGATCTGCTCTTAAATTGTATACATCCAGGACATTAGGAATACCCCTCAAATGCAGCAGACCTCCCATGTTGCAATATTCTCCTCTCCTCCCTGCATCTTGAGTGGCTAGACTGTGCTGCAGGTGCTCCCAAGTCCAGGAAGGTGAGTCATTATCACTCAACTGTTAGGACTTTCAGCTAGTGTCCAGGGTGAGATCAAGGGTAGAGTGCTGTTAAGTCACTAGCTTCCAGTTTTCCAAATGTGTCTCTGTTTAACAATTTGTCCCATATTATTAAAACCAGTGCCTCTCATTTTCCTACGTTGCCCTTACTGGCACCCCCATTCCCAACCAACTCATGATACACTCCTTCTATAGAGTAGCACAGTCATGACATTTCCTGTAGCAAAGCAGGAAGGGGAGAATCAGAGGGGTATCCACACAGTAACCTCACTTACAGGGGCACAAGTAATTTAACTTGTTATAGCAAGTTACATAAAAAAAAATCTAACTTTTGCTTTCATTTTCCTCCTCCTAATTATTCAGACCAGGTTATAAATTCAGCAACTCAAGTAGAATGGATATTATTAACTGTGGGCACTGCAAGATAGTTTTCAAAAGGGAAGTTATACAGGATTTAGGATGCTGTCCTACATGCTAGACCATTGGAGATCTAAGGGCTCAGCTCCAGGCAGCATGGGCAGAGATTGCGCACCTCAAATCACATATTCAGGAGGAAATATATGAACTGCCTGTCATTTCCCCAACATCCAACTGAAGCACCTTGACCGCAGAGGGTAGTTGGTCTGGGAGGTTGGCAGGTGGTTAGGAGGGGAAAATCTCGTGCCCCATCACTCAATGCTCTCCAGTGTATCACCTCCACAAGCCATATAAAAATTACAAACAGGTATCTGCCTCTATCTCCAAAATCAAACAAAGGGGCAGAGGACACTGCAGAGCAGGACACTGTAGCACAGGTGCTAGCATAACAAAACTCACCCAAAACAGGGACCAAAACAAAAAAAAAGAAAAAAGGAAATCCAAAACACTTCTGATCATAGGAGACTCCATGAATCAGGGAGCCGATACCTACCTCCAGCTGGTGGTAATGGTCAGATGTCTTCTAGGTACATCAGCATGGAGAGACACTGACCGCATTACTAAAATCATGCAGGAAGCAGGAGAAAACATTGATGCCCTGGTACCCATAGGGACTAACGATCTCTCCAGTCAGACAGTTGTGGAGACTAAGGAACACATGACCAGACTGGGAGGCAAAATGTCATCCATTTTGTCTGGCATCTCCTTCTCTGAGATTCTACCAGTCTGGGAGGGGGGAAGATGGATGGAGGGTCAGAGAAGGGGAGATAGGGGAGCTAAACATGTGGCTCAAGGGCTGTTGCTAGGAAAAAGAACACAAACTTGTAGGTAACTGGCCACAGTTTTGGGAGTGAAAGTTCTTTAAATTTGATGGACTGTATCTGACTAAGGAGGAAGTCAGTGCATTGGGGCAGACATTTGATGTCTTCACAGAATATTTAAACTAACCAATGGGGAAAGGGGTGTAGCACCTGATACATTGAATGGGAAAAACACCCCCCAGCTAGTGATCAAACAGGAGGTCAGCATGTTTGTAGTTCATTTGCATCACCAGGTAATGAAAAAGTTCCATCTCCCTATACGATACACTGGGAAAACACCGAACCTTGTCCAACAACTAACGCACCGAAATCTGGCCAATGGAAAATCATGTACACAAATGCCTGCAGTCTGGGAAACAAGATCCTAGATCTGAAGGCAACAATGACAGAGGCTAAACTGGACATAGTAGCCATTAGCAAAAGATTTTTCACCAGTAATCACACTTGGGAGACTTCAGTACCCGGCTATGTACTGTTCAGAAGAGTCCAAGTTGAAAATGGGGGAGTAGCCATTTATGTCAATGAAAATATCAAAGCTACAGAAATTCAGAATACTCATAAGGAGCCATAAGAACTGTGGGTCACCCTGGAAACAGAAAATGGGACAGCCATACAAACTGGGGTTGTCTACAAGCCTCCAGGCCAGGGAGAGGACATAGACACATTACTGTTAGAAGATATACAAAACATGACAGCTAAAAGGGAGGTTCTGATAATGGGAGACTTCAACATGCCAGATACAGATTTCTCAATACCAACAGGAATCTCCACCAATACTAGACACATAGTGGATTCCCTGCTGGAGGAGGGCCTCAAACAATTGGTACAACAACCCACAAGAGACAGGGCTATCCTAGATCTAGTAATGACTAATGGGGAAAGGATCACAGAACTCCAGGTAGAAGGTCGCCTGAGGGCCAGTGACCATCACATGGTATGGCTCAGTTTGGCCTCTAGAACTAAATCATCTCATTCCAATGCAAAAATATGGGACTTCAGAGGAGATAAGATGGCCAACAAAGTTAAGCTAGCCCTGGCAAGAAGAAATACAGGTGAGGGGGTACAGGCAAAGTGGGCAAGCATTAAGGCTGCAATACTTAAAGCAACATCCCATTGTGTTAGGGAGAATAGCAAGAGCAAAAGAAGGAGGAAACCACTTTGGTTCTCAAAAACAGTAGCAGAAAAGGTCACAGCCAAAAGATTGGCCTTCAGGAAATATAACGGAACACAGCAGGATGAAGATAGGGAGGCATACCAAACTTCCCTAAGGGAAGCAGGGAAGGCAGTAAGGCAGGTAAAGGCCCAAACCAAGGAACCACTAGTACGAACAGTAAAAGAAGGGGACAAGACTTTCTATAGATACATTAGTGAAAAGAGAAAGTCCAAAGGGGGTATTGCTAAGATCAATGGGGATAAGGGGGAGTGTGTGGAGGAGGACCAAGGAAAAGTATCTATCCTAAATAGATACTTCTGCTCAGTATTTACTGAGGAGAAGGTAGGGCAGGGCCCACAGCTCAGTATCATGGACACAGGGTGGAGGGAGGTGTGCACAAGTCCATTCACAAAAGAAAGGGTCCTACAAGAGCTCGCTAAGCTCAGGGTGGACAAGGCAATGGGACCAGATGGCATACATCCCAGGGTACTAAAGGAGCTATGGGTGGAACTAGCAAAGCCATTATCAGAACTGTTTAGTGAGTCTCTGAGCACAGGGGAAGCCCCAGAAGACTGGAGAAGGGCTCATATGATCCTGCTCTACAAGAGTGGCAGCAGGAAGGAGGCAGGGAACTACAGACCAGTCAGTCTTACCTCAGTAGTGGGCAAGATTATGGAGACACTCCTTAAGGAAAGGATAGTGCAACACCTGGAATCCATAGTAGCATAGGATCCAAAACAGCATGGGTTTACAACAGGACGGTCCTGTCAAACTAATCTCATAGATTTCTTTGACTGGGTAACTAGAGTGGTGGACCAAGGTAGTGCAGTGGATGTTGCCTACCTTGACTTCAGCAAATTTTTTGATAATGTTCCACATAGAAGATTGGTTGATAAGCTGCATAGGCTTGGGGTGGGTCAGAAGTTGGTCAGCTGGATGGCAAACTGGTTGGTGGGCAGAAAACAGAGAGTGATGGTAAACGGTATACAGTCAGAAGAGATGCAAGTCACAAGTGAGGTACCTCAGGGATCAGTCCTGGGGTCAGTCATCAATGACATTGCAGATGGACTGGTGGGTAAGGTTTGTCTCTTTGCAGATGACACCAAGATCTGCAACAGAGTAGATGATCTAGATGGGGTAGGCAGAATGAGAAGAGAGCTGGATAAACTGGCAAAAAGGTCAGAATAGTGGCAAGTAGGGTTTAACGTAAAGAAGTGCAGGATCATGTACATAGGGAAGAGAAACCCTGAAGCCACCTATAGGTTGGGAGGGGAGTTGCTGGCAGTCACAAGGGAAGAAAGAGACTTGGGCATCATCATCACAGATGACCTGAAATCATCCAAGCAGACCACTAAAGCAATAGGTAAGGCTCAGGGGCGTAGCTACAAGGGTGAAAGAGGTGCAGTGGCACCCAGGCCTACAAGGTTTGAGGGGCCCAAATCATTATTTTGATGTTTATTCAAAACTGGGGAGGGGCCCTGTAACATCGCCTTGCACCCAGGCCCTCTGGGAATTTGCTACACTTCTGGTAAGGCTAGAGGGATGTTGGGGTGTATTAGTAGGGGGTATTACAAGTCATAAGAAGGAGGTAATAATCCGTCTTTACAAGATGCTGGTTAGGCCCCATCTGGAGTATTGAGTGCAGTACTGGAGGCCGCACCTTCACAAGCACATTAACAAAATGGAGGCAGTCCAGAGAAGGGCAACCGAAATGGTGCAGGAACTGCATCAGAAAACATATGAGGACAGATTAACTGAGCTCAATATGTATACCCTAGAGCAAAGGAGAGAGAGAGAGAGAGGTGATATGATTGAAACATTCAAACACCTTAAGGGCATTAACAAGGTGAAAGAGTTTAACATGTTTCAATACAAGAAAATAGCAGAACAAGAGGACATAGCATGAGATTAGAGGGAGACGAATTAAGGGGCAATGTCAGGAAGTTCTTTTCACAGAAAAGGTGGTGGATGCATGGAACAGCCTACCTCAGGAAGTGGTGGTTATGAACACAGTGCAGGGCTTCATACCGACATGGGATAGGCATAAGGGAACAATACAGATGAGTTTGAATAGATAGGCCATTGACAGAGTAAAGGCCTATGGCACATTTATAAGATAGAAAAAATAGGCAGACTGGATGGGCCTTGCTGTCCTTATCTGCCATCAACTTCTATGTTTCTATGTTTCAGTGGGAGTTGATTAAGTAATATAAACAAACACATTTTGGTGAGGTAATACCACTAGGGTGGGTAATCTGTTTTATAGTTTTAAAAAGAGAAAAGGATTCAGAATCAAACTTTCAGCTACATCAAGACATTCTGTTGAATGTGAACAATCACAGTTTTTTTTTAAACTAGGAACAGGTTGAAGCCTAAGGGGGGTTGACAGTGTCCCTTTAAAGACAGCTTAAGTCCTTTTTATATGTAAAAATATTGGGCGGCTAACTAGTCATGCTTGGATTTTTGCTATTTTTTTATTTGACTGGTATGTCTCTCTTACATGTCTGTGATTATTTTGCAGCAAATTGACATAGAAGGCTTGATTTTAACCATGGCTTTTAAGTATTTAACACATTTGCAGATGTTGATAGTGATTTGCATTTTAATTACTTTATAAAGGGCAGTATTGGTACAGAGGCGTTACACTGAGGAAGCTTGGCAATATGCAAGTGAAATGTCAGTCAGCAGTGTAGCCGTGACGTCATTGGTTCACCTCAGTGGGTTGTTCCCATACATTGCTGGTTATGGTTGGTGTACTGCATGGTTGTTTTAAATGAAACAGTAAGATAGGATGTTTTCTGAGGATGCTCTATTGTGTTGCTTCTCTACATTTTTCTGTATAGTAGCACAGCAGTTACTTCCTGGTGCTTGCATCATTTCCTCTCTGCTTGGTTTCTGATAATAATTATACTAATATCAGGGTCTGTCTGTGGCTATCACATTAGAACCAGAGCACCAGACCTCAAATTATTTAAGTTAAGCTTCCATCCACCTGAAAGGCAAGTAAATATTTCCATGCTGGTTGGTCAGGTAAATTAAATTTTTAAACAATTGCACCGGCATCCTGACCTCCACCTTCACCATGGTCTTTTTATTTGTCTCACCTCTGAGTTCCCCCTGCCCTGATTCCTGGCTCTGAAAGGTCATTTTGCACTCATTCCTCCCAAATCCTTCATTCTTAATCTTTAATTTTATACTTCAATCCTTCCTGGCTCTAAAACTTCATTTCTTATCCATTCCCAACAAATCATTTGTTCTCAGTCCTTAACTTTATACTTTGAATCAAATCTGTTAATAAAGGGAAGACTTGGAAATAACATAATTTTAAATGATGAAATGTATTTTACTGCTTTTATTTTCTGAATCTGTCTCACTGTGGTTTTCATAAATTATATTTTGTAAAGACTCAGGTCCAACAAACAAATCCTAGTTCATAATTCTGTCATACAAATTGATTAAGGACCTGCAGGAGTTTAGCTGACAAAATATCAAGGAGTCCAAAAGTTATTTCATAGTCAGAAATACTTCCAAGGCCCCAATTTTGGAAGTCAATTTTTATTTTTCTTATTAATATAAAATTACTGGTTAAATACCTGTTCTGAGAAATCAACAATTTGTTTACTTACATGACTCAGAAATTGGAAATCTCCTAATTCTTTTTCAATTTCATGTTCGGTAGTTAAAATGTAACTTCACTATACAAAGTCAAAGGTGGACAGTGTCTTCCCATAGAGCATGACTCAAAGTGCCCTGCACATGTTCATGCATCAATAAAATCTTCAGCTTTCCTTGGGTCTGAAGCAGCCTGTCACGTATTACAGCTGCATCAATACCATCATTTTACAGCTGTATTGGCTCTGACCAGAGTTTTTCTCACAAAAAATCATGAAAGGCATTTTCTATATAACTGTAGCAAATTGTTATACAATTAGAATTTTGCTTAAAAGCAAGTACACCTCCCTTTCTAAAAGGGTTCCTGATTATAGTACAAATCATGTAGCCCACTAATGGTCTGGTTTCTGCCCTCACCAAAAACAAAGATGAAAAAATACCTTTCAACCTTTCGTCTCCTATGTGGGACACTGTTCTCCAACTTAAAGTGAAAATAGAGTCCAAGTGTGATGTGCATTCTAATACTTTAGAGACTGAATCCCAGAACACAGTTTACATTATTTCTACTTTCACATTTAAAAGGTTTATTTATTTATGTGTTTGGAAAGGTACACTGAGCTGCAGCAACTGGAGGTGGAGGAAGGGTGGGGGGTGGTGGTGGTGTAAGATGTCATATATACCTATATAGTAATAATAAATTCAACAATATTACAAAACATATGATGCAGAGCTAATAAATACTAATTTTTATTTATTTTTGGTAACCTACTGAAAAGCTGGGAGGAAGAGCAAAAAGGGGAAATGCAGAATGGAAGAGTGGGGAGCATTATGTACAGAAACAGATCTGCAACATGCTCTTGGAGGAGTTCCAGTCACAGGAGGGAAGGAGAAGTAGAGGTGAGGGCAGAACCAGACACTGTTTTGCAATTCTAGTTCTTACAGCTCAGCTGATACCTGACTCATTTTGACACATTCTGTCTGAGCAGGGCTCATGAACATAGTACCTGGGTTTTAAAATAACACTGGCTACTCACTGGGTGATACCTTTATACCACCAGTGTCGCTCATGCAGACTCTCTTTACTAGGTATTTAAATTATTTCTTTAATGCTTCTTAACAGTTTTGATATAGCAACCTGAAGTTTTCAAAATTAGGTGAGGGGCTCAGTATAACACCCCTAAAAACACTCTAAACAGGGAAAGACATCATATGGCCCTGTGCACTCCCACGTACAATGCATCACAGTCAACCATCTTGGATTCCCCCCCAAAAAGAAAAGCAGAGGTAAAGAAAATGCATCCTCATCCCAGATGTTAGGTGCCCACCCATTTACCCCAAAAAGTATTACATAAAATATATATTTTTTTAAAGATGCATGACAGGCAGCACATCTGCTTCTTGCTGTCTCACTTTTATTATGAAACCAAATTTCTGGAGTACACTTGAGTACCAGCAATGGGCTTTCAAAATGCTAGAAAGAGAGTTAGGAGTAGATGTTATGTGCAAGATGACTATCTATCTATCTATCTATCTATCTATCTATCTATCTATCTATCTATCTAATATTTCTTTAAGTGGATCGGGATGCCCACCTCTGGTAATGCTTCTTTCTCCCCATCCCCTCCAGGTCACCCCACCATGTTTATTTATTTAAGTAATACATTTCTTCTGCTAATGTGGACTTTCTTTTCTAGGTGATAAAATTCAGTAATTTCTTTAAGTCCTCCGAATGATTTTGATATAACCAGCTGAGGATTTCAAAATTAGTTGAAGTGCTCAGTATAGCACCCCTCAAAAACAATCTAAACAGGGAAGGACAGCAAATGATCTGGCCTCTCCCACTCACAATGCCATACACAATGCATCAGACTTGGTCATCTTTGTATTTAAGGTAGTGGAGTGGGTAAAAAACCACACATACCCTCACACCACTTCAGCCATCCAGCCTCTTGGATAAGTGATTCATTCACAGGGTAGCCAGCCAATGTGAAGGGAGGTATGTGCTGGTATCACCCTGCCTCAGATACTGTACCTACTGTACAGGACTTATCAACAGTATATTGACCTTGTCCCTGACAATTCAAATCCAATATCATTCTTCATTGTCACTTCCGTCCAGTCTCAGAACTTGCTCCCTTTGAGACTGAGTCAACCAGGCAGGTGAGAGGCAAGCAAGGAATAGAAAAATTAAAGAATGTGTGTTTCTTTAAAAAATAGATTTTCTTCTACTGAGGTCACTGCCAGACGCCTACAGTACTTGATTTTATTATAGTTGCAGTGCAGAAACATCCATTAAAAGAAAACACTGAAAAAACACTGGAAAAGGTACAGCTTTCCCCAGCTGCTACAAAAAGGCATGTTTAGCACTTTAAAGCAGTAACCATTTTTTTTAAATTACCTCCAAATGCTTTTAACAGCAACCCACAGCTTTCTTTTTTTATTGCTGGCAGCCACCTTCTCATGAGCAGACATGAGCTTCTCTAGCTCACTTTATGCTGCTATGTTCTTCTAACCAGTGGCTGAAGTTGGCAGGACATAGCAGCATAAAGTGAGCTTTGGAAACCTGCAGCTGCACCTGAGATGGTGGATGCCAGAAAAAGACAGCAGAAGTTGTGGGTCACTGTTTAAATCATTTGCAAAGCAATTAGAGGTAATTTAAAAAAAAATCATGACTGTCTAAAGTGCTAATCATGTTTTTTTTTTGTAGTGTCTGGGAATTATGTGCCTTTTCCAGTTTTCTCCTTTAATGCAGGGGGAGGAAGGGTGGGAATCAAAGATTATTTTTCTGCTATGAGAGTGGGAATAAGGGCAGTTGCCAAAGCACGTAGCCAGAATAGCTGATTGCAAACCCTGTAGCACTTTATGTCAGTGACAATACCAGTATATGAAATACGAAAGATATTGGCCAAGAAGAAGGATCGGGTTTCAAAAAATGCTACACAGTATGGTTTTGTGGAAATATGATGAATTGTTCCACATGTAGTATAGTTGCAAGGTAAAAATGGTGATTTCATAAACTTGAATGTGTTGTGAAACTTGCAAGGATAAGGGTTCAGGATTGCATTCTGAGATCTGTAGTCTTGCTAAAACACATACAATATGCATGAGTGAATTGCATTTTCACCGTATTCCATATCCACCCAGACCCATGCTGCCGGCATGCACACTACTGAATGATTCTGTCCTTTTTGCCCTCTTACATTGTTCATTTTTTGTATGTTCACCCTTGTGTTTTCGCACAAGGGAGAACATTTCAGTATGATAGTGGGTTTTGAGAGGTGTGTCACTGTGGGGCAGTTGGCAAGGGGCTTGCCCGTGTCAGACCAATCATCAACCAGGTGGATCATGACACTGTTCTGGTCTTGCTGGGTGGAAATTTTGTGCAGTTCAATGGAAAGAACTGGCCCAGTCACAGCACGGCTCTTTCCTTTGATCTGCATAATGTCATCTAGCAAGTAGAGCTGATCAGCATCCTGATCAGCCTGCTGGGGCCCTCCCCCAATATAAACTGAAATAAAGAAAACTGCTCCTCAGTCCCTCCCATCCCATTTTCCAACAATGGGGTGCTCAATTCCCAATGTCAGTTACAACCCCCCACCCACCTGTTTTCACTGTGTGACACCGGGGAGCCCACCAAACATAACTCTAGGCAGTATAGCCTAGAGGTTAGAGAAATGAGCTGTGAATGAGCTTGATACCTGCAGTCCTGGATTTGATTCTCATATCCTCTATTTGCATACTGTGTGACTCTAAGCAAGTCACTTAACCAGCCCAAAGCTCCCACGTCGCCCCTTATAACAAGCATTTATACCTAGTGTCCTTAACCCGGTTACAAAAAGAATAAATAACTAAATAACTCCAACACTAGGGCACCCAATCCCTGGTGTCATAATCTTGAATAAAGACAACTGTCCCTTGTAGATTCCAGCTGCAAACAAACATTATTAAATATTTCAATTAAATCTAGACACTTTTTGATATCTGCTAATACTTATTGATATCATCATTTAGTTTAGTTTATTTATTGTACTGGAAAGGCATGTGAGCAGTTGCCTGTTTCACAAGCATCCAGTTCAAATTTAGGTGAAGTGAAATTAGGAAGACCATCATTTCTAGGATTATGCATCAAAGCAGAAGTGTTCACTAAACAAGACAGGTACATAGTAAAGCAGGAGATGTTCATAAACATTTACAAACATATCCTAAAAGTGTCAATGTTGGAAAAACATAAATGCATATATCAGTTGAACTGTTCTCTGCTAGGAATAGTGAAATCATATTGTTCAGTATACATTGGTTTGTTTATTTTAAACCTGAAAAATCCATGAGCAATAATGCCTGTTTTCATTGGTGACCAGATGCAACAATACATGCAAATAATACATACATCAAATAGCCAATACACTCCACAGAATTAATCAAATGTGATCCCAAGCGAGGGAACAACATACAAACAAAATCAACCAGAATGACGGCAGTCAGAATCCAATAAATTTTTTTTGAGACAAGAGGCCAGATATTCAAAGTTTTGCACCTGGTGCAAATCCGTTGTGCTGGAATAGTGCCAAATTTGTGCCAGGCTGCAGTATTCAGAAGCACTTTTAGCACCAGCACTGAGTGACACAGCCAACGCTAAAAGTTTATGTATTCTGGGGAGGGAGACAGGGGATTAGCCATGAATGCCGGCACACCAGCATATTCAAAATAATAGTGCTGTGCTACAGATCTTTGTACCACCTGTAGTGCAGCACTAAATACCACCTGCAAAAAGCATGCAGTAATGGCACTCCCATTCTGTAGTAAAGCAATGTAATCCAAAGTAATTTGAATTCTACCCTTGGAAGTCTAGTGGCCCCCCTGATCCCTGGCTCCAGTAGGATGTAATAACAGTTATTTACCCTGGTAGTCTAGTGGTCTCCCCCGCTCCCACATCACAATCTCTGACTCCCATTGTGAGATATTATGAGCTCTTCCCTGGTAGTCTAGTTGTCCCCCATCCCCACATCATGATCCCCAATTCCTGTTGTGAAATATTATAAGCTGTTCCCTGGTACTCTAGTGGTCCCTCCACCCCCCCCATCATGATTCTTGACCCCAGTAGCATTCATAAAAATGTATTTTCCCCAGTAGTCTAGTTGCTACCCCACACAGCAGTGCTGACCCCCGCTCCCCCCAACTATCCCTGAATGGAGCCAGTGACTGGCTCAACCCACCACTCACCTTTAAGGCCAGCCACTGACTCAGTGTTGAATGGGCGTGTACCATAGTGAGCGACAAATGAGCGCTCTCACTGTTTGTTTGTTTTTACCTTTCTGACACTGGGATACCCACTCCCAGTGTTGGATGCCCCCACCCAGCCCACTTTTATTGCTGATGGGGGTGCTCAGTCCCCCTGTTGACATCATGATCCCCTCCACCAACTCATGTGGCACACCGGGAGCCCACTCCAGTGTGCCCAAATGTATTTTTTATTTTCTATACCTGTAAATAAAGAAAACTGTCCCCAACATCCTTTTTCTTTGATGCAGGATCCTGCATCAGACTTCTGTAGTCTGTCCCAAAAAATCCACAGACATTAGGGTGTCCAATCTCCATGTCAGCATCATGGTAATAAGGTAGAAAAAGAAACAGGCAGACTGCTTGGGCTTGCGGTCCTTATCTGCCATCAACTTCTATGTTTCTATGTTTCTATGTTTCCCCAACCCCTCAACTCATGTGGCACACTGGGAGCCCACACAGTGTGCCCAGAAGTTTTTATTTTTTTTTGCCTTGCTGACAGGGTGCCAATCCCCTGTCAGCAAGCAGCATGTATCCCCCCCCAAACCTATGTGTCACACTGGGAGCCCACCAGTGTGCCGCCCAAATGTATTTATTTATTTTTACCTGTAAATAAAGAAAATGTCTCCTGATGTATTATTTTTAACCTGGAGAAAGAAAATGGTCCCTTGTTGTCTTCCCAGTCCCCTCTCCCACCCTCCCACTGAGCACCCACCTCCCTGCATCCCCTTTACCCCATACTTACCTCCAGAGGTAGGCACTGTCATCTTCTGAGGACTGGGACATGTCTGTACACTTCAAAGCCAGACTGGAAAATGAAGAATCAAAAGTAAGCACCATATAATGGCTGTCAATGAGGGTTTCAACTTATGATGATATCTCAGCCATTTTTAGGAATTATGACCCCAAATTTTCAACATGGTGTTCTTGGGACCCCATCTTGTGAACACTGTCACTGACATTTCATGACTCAGTCCTGAAAAGTGATTTTGTGGTTGCTGCATGGAATTACCTTTCAGGACTGATTAATGAAACAACAGTGCCACAGTTCATGAGGTGGGGTCCCAAAAAGACCTTGTTGCAAATTTGGTGAAAAAATTCCAAAAAATGACTGCATTAAGAGCGTGTGTTGTGCAGTTTCTACGCACGTTCATACCTTCACCAATTTCTAACATTTACACTCCAGATTTTCAGCACTGCCATTTATTCACATCTGCTTATGAACAATATAGCTGTCATTTTTTATATCCTGCCTAAAACATATTTTCGCACCTGTGGTACAGAATGGCACCCTTGCACTGCAAAATCAACTTTTGGGTTTGGATTAACAAAATCACAGTCCCACTGTTAATGAGGGAAGGTCCTAGAAAGACCTTGTTGAAAATTTGGTGAACAAATTCCAAAAAAGTATCGCGTTATGAGTATGCTTTGCACAGTTTCTATGCACGCTCGTAACTTTGCCAATTTCTCATGTTTTCACTCCAGATTTTCAGCATTGCCATTTTGTCACACCACCTCATGTACAGTGCAGCTGTAATTTTTCAAATCCTGCCAAAAATGTTTTTCTACACATGTGGCGCAAAACAGCATTACAGTTGCGCGGAACTACATTTTGACAGGGATTTGAAAGTTTTCTGTTCTGGGTACATACAGTGAGGTGACAAGAAAGTTATGTTGAACATCTGGGGTGAAAAGTATTTAAGATGGCACAGTTATGACTATTTGATGCAATTTCGCTACACCTGCTCGTAACTTAATGTGTAGAGGTGCAGAGGCAGAGACCCCTGTGTTTCCACAGCTACATACAGGACCATGTGCTCCCACTGTGACATATGGATACTGTTGTACTCTCTGGATGGAGGGATGGGAGTGGAGGGTCCAAAGGACCCTCCACTCCCACAATAAAAGGAGGATGCTATTATGCTATCTCAAAAAGTAAGGAAATTAGTTGCAAAAATATTGTTAATGCAACAGTTGGGATGAGTACCATAGCAACAAAAGCAGGGAAATGAGGCATTGGGGTTTACAACCTTAATGCCCCACCCACAGGGTTCCCAACCCTACCATTCCACCCCTATCCTCCCACCCTCCACACACCAACAGGCATTGGGGTGTGCCATGGGATCATCAGGCCTCATTGTCTCTCATTCAGCACATCTTTTTCCCTCATTGCAGTGATGCATGTGTGAGTGGTATGCAGTGACTGTGCCTGCCAACACAATGTCCAACACCATCCAGGCTGTACTTCCATTCTGACCAATAGGGGATTGCTGTGTGCACACCCTGGCCTGCAGCTTCCAGCCTGTACTTCCATTCTGACCAACAGGGGGTTGCTGTGAGCTCCTTGCAATAGCACCGGGAAAAGTATGTGGGAGTGCATGCAAAGCCGGGCATAATGAGATGCAAATGTGACTGTTTGCCCATGGACTGCCTGAGTGGGGTCATTTGCATAGGATATTTGAATACTGCAAACTTTTGCCCAGGGTTAACCTGCTTGCACTGGGCTAATGTATTAGCACTGTGCAATCAGGTTATCCCCAGATAAACCTCGCAAAAGCATAGCACAGTTCTGCAGTGTGTGGCCTGCATGTTTTTTGCAGTTGTTGTGCAACATGTCATTGCTATCACACACATTGTCCACCAACTTCAACACTGCTTTACTCCACCTCTGTGCCCACTGAGATGCTGTTGAATTTTGCACTTCCCTGTTGCTATATACAGAGCTGTCTTAATTCCCGAGCTATTTTGGCACTACACTCCTAGCCCTGTTTGCACTGCTTCCTTTGCATGCTATATTAAGCAGGTTTAGCCCTAGGTTTAATCCTTTGAATATACAGTAGCTTGCTACTGATTCGGGGCTAATTTAGCATGCCAAGCAGTGCTAATTTAGCCCAGGGGCTAAGTTTTGAATATCTGGCCCCCAATTTAAAAACCTTCATACTGAAAGTTTCCATGGTCAAGTATTGAAGCAGATAATTATAAAAGTTAGGTAATTGATACAGCAGTGATCTCTGCCCTGTAATTTGACAGCTATTATGTCGTACTGAACATACAACTTTAGTCATCGGATGAAAATAATGATGCAAAACTTCAGGTGCTTTCTTTAACATCACTTTTCTTGCAATAATTCCAAGATGAATTCTAAACCTTTGAGTTGATGTAGGCCACTGTAATAATTTTAAACGTACATAATGATGAGTACAGGGAGGCAACTGTGTAGAAAACCTTACAATCTGGTTATATAAAACTTTAATCCTAGCTAACTCTGCCTCACTAGCTGCACAATTACTGTAACATTCCAAAGTCAATAATAGGGAGCAAAACACTTTGTGGAAGCATAAGCCTTGTGTGCAGTAGCAAAAATGAAATAAGTTTATAGAGAGCACTCAATCTCTGTTGAACAAGCTTAGTCATTTGCACAATATGACAATTATACATAAGAAACTATCACTGTATAAACCCAAATATTTGAATACAGAAACTTGTTCTATGGTAATACCATTCAAAGTTTTTATATCTATGCTGATATTTGTAGGCAATTTCTTCTTAGTGTTATTAAAGATCATGAATTTAGTTTTTGTAGCATTCAAAACAAGTTTATGTGACAAAAATGATTGCTGTACTAAATCAGAATTATGCTGAACAGTATCCTTCAGTTAGTCAAGTCTGTCCCCGCTTGTGAATGCTATTGTATCATCTGTATATAATAAAAAGTTAGTTTTCATACAGACCTTTGGAAGTGAAATTAGGAATACACTAAATAACAAGGGCCCCAGGATAGAACCCTGGGGTACCCCTAAGGAAACTGGCGAAATAGTAGAAAAGGAATTAGAAAAGTTTGTTTTCTGAAAATGCCCACCAAGACAGTTCTGACACTAACCCAGCATGACCTCCAAACAGCCAAGGCCACCCAAAGCCCTGATCAAAAGCTGATGATTAACTAAATCAAAGGCCTTGGTGAGGTCCACATAAACAGCCATAAAAAGTGGCCCGTATCTAAAGCCTCCTGTACAAACTGTGTGAGTCCCACCAAGGTAGTCTCTATACTGTGACCAGAGGGCAAGCCATACTGGGTCTGGTCCAGAATCTCATACTTGGTGAGGTACTCAAGAAGCTGATCAGAAACAATTTGTTATAATACTTTTGCAAGAGGAGCCAGAAGACAAATTGTCTGTAGTTTTGAATACTGGATGTGTCACCAGACTTATGTACATGTACTACTGTAGCTATTCTTCATTCTTCAGGAAACAGGCCCAGACATAGTGAATGATTAATAATTTTCGTAAGGGGATAACACAAGATATCAGCAGTGATCTTCCAAGCCTATAGTCTACCTTAACAATTCCTACCAAGAGCTTAGGATTCATTTTAGAAATATAACCATAGATGTCATTTGGAGTCAAAACTTAAAATAAAACTTTAGGGCAGTTTTATTATTCAATAATGGTCCGGTACTGCTGATATTTAAGCTTGCATCATCCTTTGGAATATATTTTTTCTAAGTTTATGAAAAATAAATTAAATCCCTCTGCAATTCTACCAGGATCAGTGAAAAACTATTGAACAAGTTGCATGCATATTAGGGCCAACCTTACAATTCCTACCTAACATCTGCTTAATAAGTCTCCATGTAGCTGCCACATTCATACCAGTAAATTCTTTCTCATCTATAACAAACATCACAGCATTACCAAGCTTACAAAATCTGTAATTTCTATTTGAAGTTGAATGGATGGATTTATTAGCATAATAAACACCAGCAGGAGTGACTTCACTACCGAGCGTAATCTAAAAAACAGCTGTCCAATAATAACTTGATAAAATTTGCAACACACACTGGGACACAAATGCAAAGAAACAAAGAACAGAAAAATATAACAGATTTTATTTTGAAGCAAAGCCCCCCCTATAAAAAACTTTTTATAGCCAAATCCTTATCAAACTCATTATAGTGTGGCTTATTATAGCATGGCAGTACACACACACTGGGAGTATCATTTTTGATAAATCACTTTTCAGATGTTTAACCACTTACTGCCTCAGTGGGATCAAAGTGGAAGTACAAAATCATTAGTGCTGTTAACCAGGAATTTGGTTTTGCATGAATTATACTAGAGATTAGGGATGGAAGGACCAGCTCTGACACACTTCTGAACCTCACCAGACCAGGCCAACTTGACTGTTTTGGGAAAAGCAAGCCTTTTGTGATTTGACCCAAGTTGCCTAGCTGGCCTGGGTTCAGTCCAGCAGATTATAGGCAGTAGCCTGTTCCATGGATGGCAGGGCAGGGTACAGAAATAAAAACAAAACAACAACAAAAAACAGTTTTTTTCCCCAATCTCTACTGAATGTTCCCGAGACCCTGGACTGTCACATGACCAATAAAGTCAAACACTCATAATACTGGGGCACTGAGGGGAGCCAACCACTTAGGGTCTTTTGCCTGTGATTGACTCATGTTCTAGCCAATCCTGTGTGTCAGCCACCTCAGGTTATCCCATAGGAAACAGTGTACTCAGCTCATTTGGAGCTTTGAATTGAAAGGAGACGGTTGTGTTTGTGTGTTTGGAGGCTCCACAGTAAAATAAAAACATAGCAACATTTTACTTTTTGTTCCTTAGTCAATGAGAGAGAGAGAGAGAGGAAGGAAGAGGGGAGAGAGAGAGAGAGAGAGAGGGAGAGACCAGAGGATTTAAAAGCAGAGTGCAGATTTTGCAGAGTACTTAACTCCACAGTAGAAACAAAAAGAACCAACTTTTTTCTTCCTTAGTCAGAGAGAGACCGAGAGGGAGAGTAGAAAGAGAGAGAGAAAGAGACCAATGATTTTAACAGCAAACAACAGAGTGCTGCAAATGTGGCAGAGTACTTAACTCCACAGTAAAAAAAAAACAACAACATTTTTCTTCCTTGGAAAGAGAGAGAGGGGGAGAGAGAGAGAGAGAGCGAGAGAGAAAGAGAGGGACAGTAGACAGAGACCAAAAAATTAAATAGCAGACAACAGCAGAGTGCAGACATTGCAGATTATTTAACTCCAAAGCAAAAAGAAACATTTTTCTTCTATGAGAAAGAGAGAGAGAGAAAAAGAGTAAACAGACCAATGAATTCAACAGCAGACAACAGCAGAGTGCAGACCTTCTTAGTTTTAGAAAAAATAATGGAAACAGGAAAGGGATTGGGGTATTACAAAAAGCATGGTCTTCAGTCTACAGTTCCATGAGGCAAGCACAGTTCTCATGGTCATACAGAAATAAAAAAATATAGTAGTGAATGTTGTAGGTTGGGTTAGGTTAGGTTATTAGTTTCAGTCTTTTTTTCCTTGAAAAATCAACAAAACTGAAATAAACCTACCACCGAGAATTTTATATCCTGAATTTCCAAAGTACATTATATTAATTGTTTTACATAAGGCAACACTGGTAAAAAATAACATAATGCTTGCTCGGAAGCATATTAAATGCAATAATAAGGCAGCAATATGCTTCATCAGTAAATGACTCAAACGTTTAAGAAAAACCTGTCTGCTTGTGTTTAGTCACATTAAGTGTTAATAGCTTTTCAGCTATGTTCAATAATGTTTTTGGACCTGAATTATTAGAAACATACTGAAGAAGCGTAGAAAGGTGCTGGCAGGAAAAGACTCGTAGTCCATCTTGTCTACCCATTTTCCTACCGGAGCCATATCGGCCTCCCATTGAATGTGTCTAGGCTGAATGCCCGCTGATGCTTTACCCCCCCCCCCACACACACGCTCTCCATGCCTTTTGCTGTCATAGTTTTCATCAAGCCCTTGTAGTTGTCACATTCTCTCTTGAAACCTGTTACTGCCTTAGCATTTACAGTACCAATTCCCTTAACAAACAATTCCATCTATTCACCACCTTTTCTGTAAAGGAGCACTTTCTTACATCCTTCCTGAATCTACCATCACCAGTTTACTGTAAATTGAAAAAAAGTTTCAATATCACTAGTGTACAGCATCCAATAATGTAATAATTATTTTTTCTTTTTGGAAAATATATCAAGAAAGTAAGAACTAATAAGGAGAGCAGACAGGGCAGGTCGACTCTGTCTGAAGATCATAGTGGCTGACTAATTTTGAGGGGGAGCTTATAGCGCCATACAAATTTTGGAGGAAGGGTGTCACTCATGTTTTAGACTCTGTATTGTCCACCTCTGTGCCTAAACTACTGCTAGGTCTTAGAAAATGGGCTTGAAATGTAAAGCATGTTGACTGGCTGAAAGCCGTGGTTAGGCATGCAATTATTTTTCAATAGAGCCCAGTGAAAAAGAAGTGCCAATTCAGGGCGCCCCATTACTTAGGGTATCCATGGGCACCCCAAATTTTTAAACTCATCCCCATTTTTTCCCATAAGAGAGAGAGAGCGGAAACACCGAGTCAGCCCCACCACATACACACAATCACGGACACAGAACCCTAACCACATGTCCACTGCTGTTCTTTTTTTTTTTTAAATGTAAGCTACTTGATTTTAAAGCGGCAACCTTCCTTTTCTGTCACCTCTGCTGATGTCCATTTTTGGCAACCACTTCCCCACTACCAGCCCACTGTTTCATTCCAGTTGCACTCATATTTCACACCAACAAGCAGAAGATGTTTAGAAAAATGTGTTTAGCGGCATCACTCTCACAAACACATTTTTTTCCTTCATTAGTAGCAGTACCTTTTTGATGCTACCTGTTCTTCTGAAGACAGATCTCAGCCATGGTGCTCACTTCAGTCACCCCCCCGATACTGTGTATGGAGTACCTCCACAACACACACATGAAACAGAGAGGCAACATGTACACAGAGACATGCCTCGAAGAAATGTTCCTCCCTTTTTGTTGGTTATAAAAAGAAACCTAAAAAAAGACTGCTTTCGGACTTTGGAGAAGTGGCACTAGCACATTGCCTGCTCAGTGCTGCTCTGAGACAGCCTGATTCACCTTGCCTCCACATCCGCTCAACAAAGAAAACACACAGATGTCTGTTTTATTAATTTTTTTGTTTGTTTGTTTTAAAATAAAAACCACCCAGCATTTATATTCCTCATCTGATCATGAGGTAAATCTCTGAGTCTCGATCCTTAACCTCAGTCTCACTCCATACTGTATCTGCGCTGCGATGCCTTCTGCAATCCATCCCTGTACTCCAATTTAGTTCCAGATCATAGTTCCCAAAGAGGTAAAAAAAAAGTACACCATGGGGGGAGGAAACTAGCATGGCAAAAACTAAACTGTTTTAACTTGTGTGTGTCTGTTTTTGCTGTGTGTGTGTGGGTGGGGGGTTGTTAACCATGACAACCAAAAGCACAAGACTAATGTAGGTGGAGGAACTGTTTTATTACAAAATAAATAAAAGACTTAAGAGTTTTAACTTGTAAGCATAAAAATATTTTTTTCAAACATATATGATTCAGTGGCCCATTTTCTAAATGCAATTATACCCTCCAGGGTAATGGTATTGGGCTATACCAGACCTTCCAGGGGCTATAAGACCCTCTGCTTGTGGCATTGGGTCTCATTACACCCCTGGGTGGTCTGGTATAATCCAATACTGCCCACCCTGGAAGGTATTATTGCTTACATTCATTGTTTTCTGAGCCGGAGTCAAAATAAATTATTTGTTTTCACTCCCACTCCCTTACCAATGAAAATAGAATAATTTATTTTCAATTTTTTTATACCCATTGGTATTATTTTTTTATATGGCCTTTAATCTAGTTTGGAGGTTAAAGTAATAAGCTGTGAATGAATGTATGTCTAGCAGACCTGGTTTCTTACAACCTCCGCTTGCATACTGTTAGACTCTGGACAAGTGACTTAACTTCCCAGAGCTCAGTTTCCATGAGTTTTGACCAAAAAGTGTGATAGTCACCTGTGTGTTTTTCAGAATAACAAGCCTTTTTCAAGGGCTATGAAAGAGGACTTTGTGCAGGACTACCCAATGTTGATGAAGGAGTATGTGGTGACGCTAAATGAAAATTATTGCCGTGAGCACAAATAGATGCTACATCATCAGATGCAGCATCCATATCACATGATTCACTTGTATTGTCAAATACAGTTCCTTCCTTTTCCTGTGAAATTGCTGAAATCAGTATGTTTTTGTATTCAAGACAAGAGTCATCGAGCTCTGAAGGAGTCAGCTATTGCAACTTAAACCGAGGATCAAGAAGAACTGAAAGTAGAAAATTGTTGTGAGATTATGAAGTCTTTCTTAATTTTGGAATTGCTGTATCAGTCGGTCAATAAGGGATACACCTTATCTGTCTCCATTTTGTTCAAAACCTCTAAGCCTGCTGAGTTCCATGTTGAGTACATTTATAATAGAAATAACCTGGCTTAGAGTAGCATTCTCTTTGCTGATCTGTCAAGCTGCTTCCTCAAAGGGAGTCAAGAGTAAGGTAAGATGCTCCATGAGGCCCCACTGGAATGAATTCAGTACAACATCATCTGCTGCATTGTGCTCCATGGTAAATTTGTGGACTGCCTTCTTTTGTGCGAGAAGTCTCTCACACATGTAAAACATTGAGTTCCATTTTGTTTGAATATCTTGTTATAGTTGCTGTATTGACAAGCTGTTTTTTTTCCTGGAGGTCAGCCAAAATACCATGTGATTTTACCGAGTGACTAAAATGGCCACAAATTTTCTTTGCAGCTCCCACTAATGTTACTATACTGTTGTCACTGGAAAGGAATGCTCGTACTAACAGATTTAATGAGTGAGCAAAGCATGTAATGTGAGTAAAACCACCACGTTTCAATATACTAACAATATGGGTGCCATTGTCTGAAACCACAAATACAGTATTGAGTCTCGGAGGCTCTATTTACTCAGAAGTATTGTAACACAACTTTTCCAAAATATTGTCAATGGTGTGATGCCTAAAAGTAATGCTAATGCACAAAGAGCTGCCATTCCTTGTCTTCTTTCCTGTACACTGCTGATTGTGGTGGTGTTTGAAGACAATTGTGACACCCAATGTGCTATGATGCACACAAAATCAGTGGTTTGAGAATTCATCAACGTCTGTGGTCAGGTGTACAATATCAATATCAATATCAATATCATCTTTATTTATAAGCGCTGTTCCAGGAGATCACAGTGCTGTAGAATAAACAATAAAATTACAGATGCAGAATAAATAACAACACCACATTCACTCTAAGAGACAATTTTATGTTACTTTGCATACACTCATATATTTTAGGAGTCGTGACAGTTGCAAAATATTTATGGTTTGATATGTTGTAAGTGACGTGGAGCAAAATATTTTAAAAGGGCTCTAAAACCTTCATTCTCCACCACAAAGAATGGTTGCAGGTCCTTGACAATAAATACAGCAATTAACTGATTCATTTTAATGTTACTTGATGTGATCTACTGTAGGCAGTTTTATTTCAAGCATCGCAATGATGGTCTGCTGTTTAGTTCATACTAACATACTAAAATGCCAGCAGAATAGGCCTAATGGTCTTTCGCGTCTGCTCATTTGGTCAGCACCCACCCTGGGAGCTGACCTTGCTGCACCCCTTGCCTTCTCTGGCTTCTCCCTTCCCAGTTCCAGATATTTTTGCTGCATTGGATTTTGCTTCCAGAACCCTTCCCCTGTACCTGTCCCACCCCCTCTTGAGACCCTCCACCATCTCTGCCTCCACCAGCCCCCTAGGCAGTGCATTCCATGGCTCTACCACCCTCTCAGGGAAGTAGCACCTCCTCCTTTCTCCCCTGAATCTTCCCCCTTCCAGCTTCCACCCATGCCCTCTAGTGGCCACCTCCTCCTTCCTTTGAAGCACCCTGACTGCTCCTCCCCTATTTACCCCGTTCATGTACCTGAAGACCTCTATCATGTCCCCCCGGTCCCTTCTCTCTTCCAATGTGTACATATTTAGCTCTTCAAGCCTCTCCTCATAGGTCCTGTCCCCCAAGCCCCAAATCATTTTGGTTGCCCTCCTCTGGACCCTCTCCAGGAGTTTAATGTCCCTCTTTAAGTGTGGCCTCCAAAACTGCATGCAGTACTCGAAGTGCTGCCTCACCAAGCAGTTATACAGAGGGAGTATCACTTCCCTCCTTCTGGAGGTGATCCCCCTAGCAATGCACCCCAGCA
Source organism: Neoceratodus forsteri (assembly GCA_016271365.2). NCBI lineage: Eukaryota > Metazoa > Chordata > Ceratodontiformes > Ceratodontidae > Neoceratodus > Neoceratodus forsteri. The sequence goes on from CM057451.1 coordinate 755,920,971, forward strand.
TCCTGTTGGCCTTGGCTGCTGCCCTCCTATAAGTCTCCAAGTTGTTCGTCTTGACATCCACCACCATCCCCAGGTCCCTCTCAGCCATCGAGACTTGTAGCATCCCCCAGGGTGTACAGTTGGCCTGGGTTTCTGGCCCCCAGGTGCAGTACCTTGCATTTCCCTGCATTGAACCTCAGCTTCCACTTTCTAGACCATCTTTCTAGAGCCTCCAGGTCCACCTGTAGGGCCACCCTCCCATCTTCCCCATCCACCACCACCCCCAGTTTTGAGTCATCCACAAAGAGACTCATCTCACTTCTTATGTCAGAAGCATAGACGTTGATCTGGAGGGGACCAAGGACTGATTCCTGTGGGACCCCACTAATGACCCTCCTTGGGGATGAGACTATCCTGCCAAATACGACCCTCTGGGTCCAGTCCTGGAGCCTATTGCCTATCCATCTGATCATCTGGTTCCCCACCCCCATTTCTCCCAGCTTATCCAACAGGCCGTCATGAGGAACAGAGTCAAATGCCTTGCTGAAGTCTAGAAAGAGGATATCCACTGGTCTACCCAGGTCCAGGCACTCATCACCCAGTCATAGAACTCCACAATGTTTGTCTGACATGATTTTCCCAGGATGAATCCATGCTGTCTATCATCCAGGCACCCTGACTTTTCCAGGTCCCCCTCAGCCTCTCCTTGACAATGCCCTCCATAACCTTGCCCACCACCGATGTCAGGCTGACAGGCCTATAGTTCCCTGTCACCTCCCTTGAACCCCCTTGTGGATAGGCACTATATGCGCCACCTTCCAGTCCTGGGGCACCCACCCTGTCCTCAGAGAGATGGTGAAAAGCTCCACCAGGGGTTTCACCAGGACATCCACAAGTTCCTTCAGCACTCTGGGATGTAATTTATCTGGCCCTGGTGCTTTCTCTGTCTTAAGGGACCTGAGGGCTTCCCTCACTCTCTCTGCTGTGATTTCCACTTCCGCTACCTCTTCTCCCTGCTTAGCCTTCCCCTCTCCTGCCAGTGATGTCTCCCCCTGTCCTCAGACCTGCCGATTGGTATGGGTCCCCCCCTCTTCAGTATCACTGTCTCCTCCCATGTATGATGCAGCACACCCATTTTCCTTGGTGAAAACTGAGGTGAAATACTCATTTAGTACCTCAGCCTGCTCCCACAGGTCTTGTGCCCATCTCTCCCCTGTTTTAATCCTGCTAAACTACCTCTTCACCCTTCGTTTTTCCCCACTGTATCTAAAGAACCCCTTGTTCCCTCTCCTAATTTCCCTGGCCAGGTTCTGCTCCTTCCTTGCCTTAGCCATCCTCACCACCCTAGTGGCCCTTCTAGCCATCAGCTCGTACTCCTCTCGATCCCTTTCACTCCTTGAGCATTTGAATTGCCTATAGGCTGCCTTCCTTCCCTGCACCACCTCCTGGACCTCCCTGGTCCACCAGCAGGGTTTTCGGGCCCTACCACATTTTCGTCTTACTCTTGCACAGGTTCTGGTAGCATCCTGCACCCCTCTTCTGATGATTTCCCACCTACTATCAGCGTCCGTGTCTGACCCAGTCACATCCAAATGCTCCTTAAGGATCCTTTCCATTTCCTTAAAATCCACCTCCCTGAAGTCAGTTACCTCCGTCTTTGTGCAGCCTTCTACCCCTCCCAGGTCCAGGCAGAACCAGACCGTGGCATGGCCACTCCCTGCCAATGGGTCCCTTACCTCCAGGCCTCCAATCTGGTCACTGTCTGCCAGGACCACATCCAGCACCCGCGCCTTCCTGGTCGGTTCCCCCACCTGCTGAGTTAGGAATGCATCTTGAAAGACATCCAACAACCTCTGTTCCCTGGCCACCGAGGATGTCATAGTCTCCCAGTCTGTTCCTGGCATGTTTAAGTCCCCCAACACCACCACCCTTCCCCTGCCCAATCTGCAGTGTCTCCCAACATCTGCCACCAGACTCTCCTCCAGCTCCTCCGCCAGTGCAGGGGGTCTATACACCACTCCTATTTTTACTCTCTTGCCCCTCCTTGTTATCAAGGTGACCCAAATTGCCTCCACGGTTCCATCCACCTCCTCTACTCCCCCTATGCCAAAGCAGTTTTTGACTATCATTGCTACCCCTCCTCCCCTTCCATCCCTCCTGTCCTTCCTGAACATAGTGTAACCCTCCAGGTTCAGGTCCCAGTCATGTCCTGCGGTGGCCCAGGTCTCAGTGACTGCTGCCACATCCACCACTCCCTCAGTTAGCATCACCTGGAGCTCAGGCATTTTATTGCACAAGCTCCTGGCATTTAGCAGGACTACCTTCCACCCTTTCCCTATACTTCCATTTCCCCTGCTCGTGTTACCATGGGGATTCTGTTTTCCCCTGGTCTGCACTTTACCAGTTGCCCTTTTCCCGCATTCCTCCAGCTCCCCGAGGGGGGTGGAGACAGAGTCCCTCCTTTATCAGACCCCCTCGACAGCCTTTTCTCCCATCCCTCCTCCTTCACAAGTTTAAGCCCCATTTTTCACCAATGAACCCCTCTTTTTTCAGCTTAAGGATTCCCCTTCCCTACAAATTGAGATAGAGCCTGTCTCTAGCATACAGCTCCTTATCCTCCCAAGTCTTCCCCCAATCCCCCATCAACTCATACCCTCTGGCCTCACACCACTCCCTGAGCCACTGGTTTATCTCCCTAATCTTCCTTTTGTGTTCCCCACTAGCCCTTGGCACAGGCAGGATTTCTGAGAAGGAAACTGTGCATCCTATGTCATGACAGACCCTGGCAAGCTCCATGAATCTTGCCTGTATCTCTAGCTCGCTATTTTCCTCAATGTCATTTGTACTCAGGTGGACCAGTAAGTCCGGGGAACCCCCACAATCCTTTGCCAGCTGACAAACCTCGTGCTTGGCCCTGTGCACTATTAGTCCAGGGAAGCATTTTCTTCTAACTGGCCAGGCTTCTCTGTCCCTGTCCCATTTGATCCCCCTGATCATAGAATCCCCCAACAGGAGCACTCTGACAGCTCCTTTTCCTCCATTTCCCCCTTCCATGTCCCTCATCCTTTCTACCAGCCCCTCCACCCAGCCTGCTCCTTGCTTCTCCCTCTATCTGGGTGCCACACGCTGCCCCCTCATTATTTACCCCGGCCACCCCCCCTCCGATCATATGCTGAGTATCCTTCTGTACCTTGCTAACTCCCCTCCTCACTGCTCGCGACTGGTCCTTCTCCCCCATCCACTAAACTAGCCTGGCTCGTCCTCCCTTCCTTCCTGTCTCTGTTTAGTCCCTTCTTGCTTGTCATGCTCCCCTGGCCTAAACCCTCAGCTCTCTTTACTGTATCCTCCTTGTACTTCTGGTCTTTCTCCTTGCCCTTTCCTCCCAACCGGTCCTTGCTCCTTGCGCTTTCCTCCCTCTTCTCCTTGCCCCTCCTGCTCTGATTCACTGCTTCCCTCATTTTCCTGCATTCCAGGTTCCCCCCTGTTCCTCCTGCTATCCAGCCCCCACTTCCTGCCCCCCACTCCCTTTCCATCTCTTACCACCCCTGTCATGGCTACATCATCCCCCTCATCCTCAAGCAGAAGAAGAGAATTAAAGCAGTTACTGAGCATAAGGTCCAATCCACCTCCCCACCTTCCTACCTTCTATCCAGCCCTGGCCATCTGCCTACTTCCCTGAAAATGTTGCCCCTCTAGCCCCCCTTTGTGAGGGTCCCCAGTTACCTGCTTGCTTCCTTGGTAGTGTCCTCCTTTTGGGCCCCCTCTGCCAGGGTCCCTATGTGACCCCAGAGTATTCTCCTGCACTTCTTTCCCTATGCCCCCACCCCTAGTGCTTGGTGCAACCCCGTGGGAGATCCCTTGCCCTCTTCCCCAACCATACCTCCCCCCTTCCCCCAGCTGTCTCCTAATCCCCGTAACCTCCTCCTTAAGCTGTACCAGCTGGTAGGCACACTGGGCAACCACCAGACTTCCAAGCCCAGTCCAATATCATGACTGCCCCACACCCTGTGCACCCCACCATCCTCCCAAAGATGCCAGCCCTAATGATGTGTGTGGTCCCATCCCCTCCAAGTAGGTTTCCTTGGATGAGCCACCAGGTTTCCCACTAGTCCAAGATACACCCTGCTGCCTAATCAGATCACCCACTAATCCTAGATACAGTCTCACAGTAAACTGGTAACCCTGTTACTAGGTGCAGTACAACACAGTAAACTTACAAGGTAAGTGAACAACTCCCTAAGCTCCTCTCACCCAGCCTTTAAATCCAACCCCCAGTGGCTAGAACTACATGAGCTGCACCTGCAGCCTTTTCCTCTAATTGCAGGGTAGGTGTTCCCCTATAAATAAGCAGAGCTCTGGGGAGGGAGGAGTGGGGGAGGGTGGGATTTGGGCCTATACCCGACTCTCGAGAGACTGTATCAGCCCTGTGTCTGCCCCCTCCAAGCCCTGCAGCCAAAGAACCAGCCCCCAGCAAATCCCACCAAATAGGTTTTAAATCAGAAGAAATAGGACTCCACCAGTGCAGCCTGTTACACAGTGAAACATCCAACAAATGAGCCCACTTACAGCCACCAAACCAGTTTTTAAACTTCCAACAGCCCCAAAAACAATACCCTGCTAGCCCATTAGAAGAAAGAAAGAAAGAAAAGAAATAACATTCTACCAAGTAAAATCCACAAGAAACCCTATAAAAATAAACAAGAAGCAGCTACTGTACTAGAACACAACTGATCCTGTCCCCTTCCAGTTCCTTCTGAGAAGCCAAAGCAACTAACACCACACACCTGATTCAGCACTGCCTCCAGTCAATTAGTTGAGTGAGACCTGGCCAGACCATTAACACCCTTCCCCCACTATGCACTAACCTTTGCAGCTAGTGAAGTCAGCAAAAAGGAATAAAAGTTCAACTCAAAGCCCCCAAAATATGTTTGCAGCCAAAGGAAACAGTTCTCCAATTCAATCAGCTTCGCTAACAACACATCAAAATAGGCTTGAAATTAACAGATATAGGTCTCCAATTCAAATAACCAGCCCAAAGTAAATCCCACCAAATAGGTTTTAAATCAGAAGAAATAGGCTTCCACCAGTGCAGCCTGTTACACAGTGAAACATCCAACAAATGAGCCCACTTACAGCCACCAAACCAGTTTTCAAACTCCAACAGCCCCAAAAACAATACCCTGCTAGTCCCTTAGAAGAAAGAAAGAAAATAAATAACCTTCTACCAAGTAAAATCCACAAGAAGCCCTGTGAAAACAACAAGAAGCAGCTACTGTCCTGGAACACAACTGATCCTGTCCCCTTCCAGTTCAAGTTTATGCGGAGGGGGCAAAAACCAAGCGTGTCAATATACTATTGTCAGTGAAGTTGAACATGTTTTTTTTTTCTGCACTGTCTCTCGGTCTCTTCACCATCTCTGTTGTCCATAGTATTATTTTTATCACAGATATTTTTCCCTTGCTTAGGACTGCTGCCCAGCTGAATGGTTGGAAGTGCTCTTTGCAAATGCCTTTTATTTATTTATTTGAATTTTGATGACCGGATGGGCCCACTGAGACACAAGAGTCCCTTTTTCTGGGGCAACCCAGGGAATACAGGTACTCCAAACAATACATTGTAACATAGTACTTTACAGACATTGAATAGGAACAGCAGTGAACCAATTGTGATAGTGCTATATGGACACAGAATCAAAAATCAGTGTATAATCAGGTCCGGAACAATATGTAACCCCCTTGTTAGCCTGGGTTAATAGAATCCCAGTAAGACATAGTGGTAGGCAGGGAAGGCAGCTTGTGAAACTACAGTTAAATGGGTTTCACACTGTCTCACTCTGTTCTCAGTCTCAGCTGAGACTGAGGGATGACATCACCAATAGAACTGTCGCACCTGCGTGAGCCACATTGGAATCCACAGCAAGGGAGTTGGTTAGAACGTTGGGAGGTTTTGAAGTCAGTCTTCAGTCAGTGTGAGTCAGTGGAGTGTGAAGTTGGGAGCTTGCTGAGAAAGCAGCTCAGTGAAGGCTCTAGGAGCCTCAGCCCCGACAGAGGGCTACTTTTAAGTAAAAGAGTGTGTGTCTCCACCTTAAAGAGAGACACAGAAAATAATTGAAGTGGTGGAGACCGCTGTTTTCGGGTCTCAGTGCCCCCTCCCTTCAGGGGGGCAGGAAAGGGTTCCCTGCAGATTACTGGGACAACCCCCTAGTTCTGCTTGTGAAGGAAAAGCTGCCTGTTTGTTCCAGAGTTTATTTGGGAGAACAAGAAGATTTGTGAGCACCTGTGGGGCACCTGCAACGTGAGGGTGAGTGTCTGCTCTTGCTAAAAGGGTCTATGTTTTTCACCCTGGGACTTGTGTGACAATGTGGGTATTGAAGTACTAAATATTGGGAAGTCTAGAGTAATGGGCTAAGCAAATTAAAAGTAGGTTCAAGTCCAGAGCTTGTTGGGATACAAATGATATGGAGAGGAGATGTAACAGACATCTGCCCAGAATCTACATTTGAAAGTTTTCAGTAAAGGAATGGTTCAGTTTCCAGAGAAATGGCCAGGTATGGGCTGTGGGAGCTGGAGGTGGGTGGCCCCCCCATCTTTAGTGACCAGGTCCACCTCTACGGATTTCTTCTGTGGATTTCTACTTTACCTCAGGCACTTGGCCAGTGATGAGGGAAGTAGCCAGACGTGGGATTGTAAGAAAAATTCTCTCTAGGAGTTGAAGTCTCTAGTGTGGTTTGGGGAGCCACAACAGGATAATTGGTTCATTCCTCAAGTGGCCGGCAGGGGAGCCGGGCCAGTGGGGAAAACCCAAGTGTGTACAAGTCGGGCTGTGTACTCAAAGCTGCGTGCAAGTCTGGGCTATGTGTCTGGTAGGTTTAGAGCCTGAGGGCTGGAAATAGTGATAAAGTGTTCTGTTGTCTCTAATCTGCATTACCAGGAATGTAGCCCCATGGGGGTCCATCTGTGCTTTGTTTGTTCAGCTTGGATGTGAATAAAAGCCACACTGAAGAATCCCATTCCTGGTTCTGGACATTACAGTTATTACTTCCTGTGTTCAGATTTACTTGGGCGCCCCTGTGCAGAGTAACCAAACCTAGGCCCCCTGTGCCGAGTAACCTCATCCTCCCTGAACCCAGTCCCCACCAGGTACTGCCATCAGCTTCAACAGCATGCCACCTGTCGTTTTGGCAAAAAGGCAGGGGTGAGGGGTTACAAATTCATATTATGGAGCTTTTTAGGGATGTTGTCCTGAACAGGCCCCTCATTTCCCCCCGCTAACTTTCTGATGACAAAAAGCATAGCTAGCAAAACATTAATTTGTGGGACTTATATGAAAATAGCTCCACACAACTGAGGTGGAATGTTTTGTTGTCATACCAAGAAAAGCAGCAATTTTGGTGGCTTTTACTTCTGACCCTGATCCATGCACACTGTGGCTGTCCCCAGAAGAGCTACCATGATTGCTATGGATATTTTTTTCACTACTGGCTATGGCTAGTGGTGGTGCTTGCTGTATGTGTTTTTGTTTCTTCTTTTGGGGTTCAGGAACCTAGGTGGCATGCTCTACCTCATTAGCATCACGTTCTGATTCATCACCTTTAGAAGAGCATAACTGACGCATCATGATCGTGATCTTCTTGCTCTTGCACATTTACAACATCTTCCTCAGAGGATGAAGCAGCCAGATATGCATGAGTGGCATATCATGTTGTGCCATGTCTAGTGGTACTAGACAGAGCCTTTTCCTTAATCATTGATTTTCTAGCTCTGTTTTGGCTACCTGTTTTTGCATTTTATCTGATTCTTCTGGCAATGCTGACAGTGTTGCACTACGTTGATCAGGATTTCACCAGCGTTCTTTTCTGTTTCTGGTTGTGTTGCTTCATTTTCATCAATTGTATTGATTATATCTGCAGCAGTGAATTTTCCTTTTTTTCTGAATTTCTTTTTGGGAAATATTGTTATTGTTATGTGTACCAGTTTCAGCTAGACTGCTGGTGTTGGCCACATGTTCCATAGCAGATTTTGATTCTGAATCCATTTTTTGATTCCAACTAAATTACTTAATTAGAAGTATTAGTTCAGATGCAGAGATGGGCAGCACAGAGTCTGAGATGTGACCCCCTTCTCAAAATACATGAGGTACTATGACCTAGTAGTAGTTCAGTCACAGGGATGGATAACACAGAGTCTAAGATGTGACACCCTTCTTCAAAATATAATTCAGCAGTATAACGGAATAGTAGTTCAGGCTCAGAGATTGGCAACACATAGTCTGATACATGACACCCCCCTTCAAAATCTGTACAGCACTACTATGACCTTCCTAGTAGTAATTGAGGCACAGAGATGGGCAATGCAGAGTCTACAGCACTATGTCGTAGTAGTAGTTCAGGCACAGAGATGGGCAACACAGAGTCTGAGATATGAGTGACACCCCCTTCAAAATCTGTGCTGCACTCTGGTTGACACACAGGATTGTCAAGAACAACAGTCAATCAAACTAAAAAGACCCTAACTGGTTGGCTTCCTTCAGTGCCTCAGTATCACGAGTGTTGCCTCCCATACAGTTTGTTGGTCATGAGTGTCCAGGGAGTATTTGGTAAGAGATAAGTGGGGCTGGACTGGGCAGACTAGGTGGGCCTGGTGGGCTTTCTCTGCTGACATCTTGTATGTGTGTATGTATGTATGCATGTATGTATGTATGTATTTATTGAAAAAAGCCCCGCCCCCCTTTTCTTTTTTGTTTAGATTTTGGTATGGTACCCTGCCCTGACCTCCTTGTTCAGTGACTCACTACTTCAGTACTGGTGAGTGTTATATATTTATTTTTTATTACTGTTAGCTGCTTGCTGACCAAACAACACATACATACAGACACAATGTTATTTTAAAAAGTTGGGCAGGATTTTCAAACTGCGCCTTGAATGGGCGCAAGTGCTGCGCCAAGCAACTGAGATGCGCCGGAGTACAAAAGTGAGATATTCAAACGGGATGCGCAGTAGTGCATCTCATCTGAATATAGCAGGATATTCATGTGGTGCAACAGTGAGCCATGGATGATGCCCTGGCGCATCCCCCTGCCAGGTTGGAATACCTGGAATGGGAATGGGAATGTGCAGTGCACTTTGCAGATGTACCAAGTGCACATTCCTGATATTCAGACCCATACATGCAAATGGACCCATAAGCCATGCAAGGCACAAATGGGGCCATTTGCATGTCATTATGACCCCATTTGCATGTTTTGTGCTGGGATGCACCTGGCTGGAAGCACAGGGTGCCCTGAACATGGCTGTCAGGCCAGACTCTGTGATAGTTTAGTGGACCCCCAACCTCATACTCCAATCACGCATGAAGTAGGACAGCCGCCAAGATCCTGGCAGTCTAGTGGTACCCCCTCCCATCCCTGATACCTGACGAGCTGATTAAAGATTATGGTCCATCCCTAGTAGTCTAGTGGTACCCCCCTCCCAGCCCCAATTGCAGCAAAATCCACACACGAGAGCTCCATGTTAGTCCAGTGGATCCCCAACACCCCCCCCCACTAAGGTATCCAAACCCTACCCTCTCACCCTGATCCAGAATAGGCATGAGAGCTGGTGGGCAGCAAAACCCACCCACACACCTCCACAGCTGCCTGTTGACTGTGCTGTCACTGAATGACAGCTTACAGTAAGCTCTGCAAAACCATTGGTTGACATCATCAACCAATGGACTTGAAGTGGGTACCCTATCAATTGAGCACTACCACAATAGAGCCTCACTATATGGCACTAGTCTGGTAAGTGCTCACATGGACAGCGAGTAGGGTTTTACAGTCCTAGCTGTAAGTACTCCCCTGGTCGCTGTCCATGGTCCTGTACACAGGACAAGAGGTACAGGGAACAGGAGGTTGGTTGGGCTGCTTCTGTGATGTGGAGGGCTGGGGCATGGAGCAGTTTGGCCAGTGGTAATGAAGACCAGGGTTCTAATCCTGGTCTCTGACTTTTTTTTTGCATGTTGGGACTTTGTTTTTTTTTTAAATGGGGCTGTAGAAATAGTATTCCACTGCCCCACGAATTTTAAGTTTCCCCGGGATCCGCTCCCCCTCAAAGTGAGAATCCTAGAGATGGGGGTGTGGAGTGTGTGGAGGGTGAAACCCCCTGCAAAAAAATCCAGCACAGTTTTTACCGCACACACCATGCCGATGACATTATTGTTGGCACTGTTTGGACCCAGTGCCCTTGCAGCGAGTACTGTAAGCATTTATTCACAACTTTGTGGCTGATACTAAGCTGTAGATGAATGAATGCTTACAGAACTTAATGCAAGCCCATTGGTCAATGATGTTTTTGCAGAGTGTACTGTAAGCTGTTATTCTATGACAGTGCAGTCGTCAGGCAGCCGTGGAGGTGTACGGATGGGTTTTGCTGCTTGCCGGCTCTCATGCCCATGCTGGGATGGGGGCAGCAGGGTGGGGTTTGGATGCCTCACTGGATGGGGTTCCACTGGACTACTAGGGAGCTCTTGGGTGTGGGATTTGCTGTGATCAGGGCTGGGAGGTGGGTGCCACTAGACTACCAGGGATAGGACGGCTATGATATGTCATTTGTGTTTGGGGTTCAGGGAAAGGGGAGCCACTAGACTACTAGGGATATATGGGTTTAAAGCTCCCCCACAGGATCAAGGCTGGGTGGGTAGCTACCCAGAGGCTGGGTTGCTGTGTTGCGCTGTGTAATACAACAACCTGCCTGTGGGTGGCTACCACTTAGGCATGATTTTTCCATGCTTATCTTTGTGTGGCACATCTCTGAGACGTGCGAGCAGCTGCGCCACACATCTCAGCTGAATATGGAGATATGTCGCATATACAGGGGAATGCCACCTCTGGATGCACCACATACATTATCTTTGTGCTGCAGCACATCCCAATTTTAGCAGCGCATCAGCCCCTTTTGAATATGGCCCAGGGGCACATTTTGGGGATGCGACATCACAACTCAGTTGCGCAGGGTGCATCTCCTTTGAATATCCTGGCCTTAAAGTTATTTTTTTTAACAGAAGTATCTAAAAGAATAATATTGATACATTGCTCATACTCATATAGACTAAAAATAGGTATAAAATTCATCAGAGTAAATTAGAATAAATCAGAACCTTTTACAAATAAATCAGAGTTGGAATCAGAACCAGGTCAAAGACAACTGACCCATCTTTACTACAGATAATAGGCTAGTGCATTCATATTCAACTCTGAGAAATCATGAAACAAATGCATTGTAAACTACTGCCCCCAAAATACTCCATCTACTCAATAACCATTAGATTAGTGTGAACACAGCAGGCTGCTCTTTGCATGTGTGTCAATTAAAAAAAATTGTAACAGGGCACAGGATCAATACAAGACAACAGACGAGAATAACTGAAATCCATTGGAGGAACAGCAACATGTGACCACAGAGCAACCATGGATTAATCCTCCTTATTAATCCATGGTTGCTATCAGGAGCAGGCAGCCTGTCTGTCATTCAGACACAGTTGCCATCGGTTCCACACTTGGGAGCATGCTCAACAAGTTCAACAAGCCGAAGTATTTCTCCACATCGCTTAGTTACTACTCACCCACCCGGTGGACCTTGAGGAATTGCGCGGTCACTGTCCTTGCCACCTGCTAGTCTGCACTGCCCTGCACCCTAGTATGTCTACTGCCATTGCCTGGTGCTGTTGTCACATTGTTCTGGTGTACTGTAGTAAGAAAGAGACATCAAGATGGACAGAGAAGGCAATAATGGGCAGAATAGTACACATCAAAGTCCTTCTCCCTTTCTGTCATCAATTCTGTTGGGAATCGGGTGCTCAGTCTCCCCTCCACTCACATCGTCGTGCTGTGAGCAGAAAGGCAACACATATTCCCCCTGATAGCAAGACAGAGAGCAAGAAAACAGCCAGGGGTTGCTCTTTTCCTTTCCCAGCCACTTGCACCATGGATCTCCGTTTAAAGGCAGTGAAACTAAAATTTGTTTGGACAAATCTGAAAAATGTCCCCATTTTACTACCGCATTCTGCTGTTTTTACCCTGTTCTTCCGGTGATGTGAGACGACTATCTTGTTGTGAATGCTGGGACAGTTCCCAAGCATATCTTTCCATATATTACAACAAACACCAGTTGAACTTTCCCAGCATCCACAGCAACCGATTCTCTGAATGAAACTGCAGAGAATAACGAAGAGTGGTGCAAACTTCCTGAACCTCAGGTAGGTGAAAAAATCAAGACATAACTAAATGTTAAGGTATTCTCTCTATATTTTATATTTTATTGAGAAGTTGGAATTACAACCTTTGAGCTAAAAGCTCCTTTACAAAGGATCCTCGTCAAGACGTAGGTGGGGGTAACAAATAGGGGTAGGAGACAATAGCAGCCAGAGGCATCGTCAGCAATCAACAGATAGTTACATACAGTAATCGCAATAGGCTAGAGACTAGAGGATATTTTTACAGTACTAGTCATAATGGCAGTCACCACATTAATGTATGTGGATTGACTGCAATGTGCACGCGCACTTTTGGTGGTATAGTGAGCCTTTGCAAACAGCACAGCTGAACCATTAAATGCTTTTTCAACAGAAATTCAGTGTTTGTACTCTTGATTCTTGCATTTTAACTGAAACACTGTTTAATGCTTACTTATCTTGCACTTGCCATGTTACAAGCACATTAAACTACTCCAGAGCATGGTTCGACTTGTGGCATTAATCCATGGTTGGCAGGTTGGACGCACTTGGCCTTCGTAGCATGCGCCAACTAGCCCAACCATGGATTAATGCCACAGTAGAACAATGCTCTGTTGTAGTTTAATGCTAACATGGTGATATTGTTATTGGCAATAAAAATAATGATAGGTGGTTATTTTATGTTGTTTATACAGTATGTGCTAATCCTACAAATAGTATTCTGATTTTTTTTAGCTCAACTGTATCTCCATAACTTTTAATTAAGTTTAATTTCTAAATTACCAATGTTTATTATTACAAATTGGAATCAAAATACATGTGCTAATCAATAATGCTTTTTTTTTTATTTATTGCAGTTAGTGTTTAAAAGTTGAGTTCAAACTAGGGACAATAGAAAAAAGCTGATCCAAACGTTTAAGCTATTTTTCATCTTGTCAGAAAAGAGCAGCAGCTAGTAGTATCCACTCCCTTAACACTGGAAGCCTGGCCAGAGAGACGAGGAGTCCCCTCCGAAGGAGAGGCTGGAACTTCCTGCCCGCTCCAAGGAGGATCAGAAAAATGTAAATAGAAAAATATGATACACTACAATTTGGAAATCTGTTGTGCCCCATATGATGTTTTTCAACTCAGAATGACAGGAAAGAGTTTGTAACCAGTCAGCATCTAAGACAATCGTTTTAGTCAAAGCACAAAATCTTGCTCTTAATTTGATGATTTTCCACATAGCTGCCAGTGTTCTGATCACTGCATATATTTTCTCTGCTGGTAAAAGATTTTACCTTTATACTGAGTGCTTTTCTTTCTTACTGTTATATCTGCATATCAGCAGTGTCAGTGGCTCAGTAGGTAGGACACTCGCCTTTGAGGCTGGGACATCAGAGGGCAGTGGGTTCAGTTCCCACATCTGGCACTTGGGTTAATATCCCAGTACTGACACTGTAGTGCAGCATGAGAGGGGTGCTGCACTTCTGAGGTGCCATCTTTCGGATGAGACGTTAAACTGAGGTCCCATCTGCCTAGATTGGCTGTAGTTCAGGTGGATGTTAAGAATCCCATAGCACTTATCAAAAAGAGTAGGGGAATTTCCCCAGTGTCCTGGCCAAATTTCCCTCATTCACTAAAAATACCACCAACAGCTTAATCTGGTTCAAGGTCAGTTGGCATTCATCTGTATCTCCCCTTCCCCGGGTCGTACCTGAAAATAGGCAGGATTTGTCTAGTGCACTTACCTGGTCAACAAAAAATAAATAAATATCAGCAACCAACAATGCTTCATTCTCACAGAGACCCACGTAACCTGTTCTATTTACATGCCCCTTCTCCGAATAAACAGCCCACTTATACCTCCAAACCTACTCCTTCTTGAGTACCACGTTGCAAAAACAATGAGTTTACTCTGAAATTGCATATTTCATTATTATTTTTTTAGACCTATGAAAAATTGCGTAAGATTACACTTGAAAATGTTATGTATCTTTTACATTTATTTATGAGAATGGTTGTGGCAGTGAGGGGATGGTAAGAACAAACTCTGTTTCTATACGCATATTTACACTGCCAATTTCACAGCTCATCAATCCTTGCACACCAGATGATGCACTGCAAAGTCAACAGTGTGGACACTTACTGGAACATCCTAGGAGCACTTTGCAGCCTGTTTTTGCTTCAGCTCAGGCGTGGTTATTGTGTATCAGAGCAAGTGGATTATGGTGTTGGGTGAATCCACTGCTTCGATTGAAAGCCTCATCTCCCATGCTCCTCTACTGCTGACCTCAGGGGTGAAGAACCATAAGAACATAAGAATAGTGTCAGCAGATGGGGATCATTTGATTTATCTAGTCTGCCTAAGGTGGCTACCTCCCTTCCCTTTAATTGTTCAAGCCAAGCTGTCCACACTGCCACACTCTAGTTTAAATTATCTTACTGTATTAGCTGCTGCCATCACCTGTGCTGGCAGGCTGTCCCATGGGTCTATGATCCTTTCCATGAAGAAGTACTTTCTATAGTTGCTCCTGAACGTGCCTCCCACCAGACACAAGTTGTGCCCCCGTGTCCAAGTTCCTTTGTTTACTTGGAAGAGATTCTCTGTCTTGTAAATTCCCTTGATGTATTTGAACGTTTCTATCATGTCTCCTCTATTTCTTCTCTGTTCTAGTGAGTACAATTTTAGTACATTAAGCCTAGTTTCATATGTCTCATGGTGCAGCCCTTGTACCATTTTAGTAGCCCTTCTCTGCACTTTCTCTAATCTATGTCTCTTTTTTGGTGTGGCCTCCAGAACTGGATGCAGTACTCCAAGTGTGGCCTTACCAATGATCTATACAGTGGAATGATTACCTCTTGCCTACTGCCTCTACCTATATATCCAAGGATGACACTTGCTTTCTGTGCAGCTTTTTTGCACTGTTTTGTGACTTTGAAGTTATTGGTGATGAGTACATCCAGGTCCCTTTTCATCTTCTTCACTTCCAGTTGGTGCCCATCCAAAATGTACTTTACCCCTGGGCTTTGCTTTCCCTGGTGCATGCCCTTACATTTCTTGGCTGCTGCCAGTGTTTTGACCATTCCTCTAGTTTCCTGAGGACAGCTACCATACTTGTATCTGCTCCTGTGTATCCACCCTGTTGCAGAGCTTTGCATCATCTGGGAACAGGCACACCCTTCCCTCCAATTCTTCTGTGATGTCACTGATGCAGATGTTGAAGAGGATTGGACCCAGCACTGACCACTGTGGTAAGCTGCTGGTAATTTCCCCCTCTTGTGACAAAATTCCATTGACCAAGACTCTCTGCTTCCTATTCTGTAGGCAATTCTTAACCCAGTTAACTATTTTATGCCCTAACCCTGCATGCTCTAGTTTGTTTCCCAAGCCTCCTGTGGGGGACGGTGTCAAAGGCTTTAATGAAGTCTAGGTACACTAAGTCCACTGCACCACCCTGGTCTATTGTTTTGGCAATTCAGTCAAACAAATGAGTCAAGTTTGTTTGACATGATCAACATGCCATGAAGCCATGTTGCTTGGGGTCTAGTTTTCCATTGTTCCTCAGGTATTCCATTCTTCTTCTTTTAGTAGTGCCTCCATAATTTTTCCCGCTATAGAGGTCAAGCTGACTGGGTGATAGTTTCCGGTATCCTCTCTGCTTCTTCCATTGTGCAAGGATGCTACTGTTGCAGTTCTCCAGTCCTGAGTTACTGTGCTGCTATCTAGTGATTTACTGAATAGTTCTGCTAGTAGTGCAGCAAATTCTTCCCATAGCTCCTTCAGCACCCTTGGGTGAATACTATCTGGTCCCATTACCTTATCAACTGTAAGTTTGTTTAGTTCTTATAAAATGGCAGGGTAAAATCATGGACTCTGATTGGCTGTTATTTATGTGTAAAATATGGTTTACACATGGCTAAAAAAAAGGACTGTGAAGAGTCTGGAAACCAGATCAATGGGCATTTGGAACACAGGCATTTCAGTTAGCCCCCTTCAGCCAGAACTGATCTTCCACCACAAACATGGCTGCTACCTTTACACTGTAAAAAAAACTTCATCTGGCGTTAAAATAAAACTACCTTTAAATAAAATATAAAACAAATTAATTTACGGTAGTTTCCTTGATTATCACACTCTCCTTAACACATGAACAAATTAGAAACAATAAGTATTGTTTATAGTTTTCACTACAACTGTTTCTTTGCTTACAGTGAAAAATCCCCCTTCTATCTTTACCTGCTCATCAGGTAACTCTCTTCTTCTTGTCCTGACAGAGAGATAACTGAGGCTCTGGCTGTAACAAATGCCTTTGTTGTCTATGCATACAGAGCGTTAGCAGAAAAACATTCTGCCAATGGAACTGAGCAGAATTTTGAATCCATGTATTCCATGGTAAACATTCTATGATAAACATTCCATATCTTGAATGTGGGGAAAAACAGAAAAAAACAGGAAAAAGAAGGTAGGCAATAATACAATGACATCATCAGTGACATCATTTGTTGTGAGTGAAAGGACTATTTGATCATAAATGCACACAAGTAAATCTATTGTTTCTACATATAAACATGCTTTTCCCAAATGTAAAAGTTTTTAAAACAGGAGCCCATTTTATAAGTGCAATAAGAAACTCCAGGTGGGTGCATGGAACAGATTTTACTGCCTGGAGAGCTAAGGCACTCGGCCAAGGCCTCGTGCCTCATTATGCCCCTAGCCGTGCTGTAAAATCTGTTCCATGCACACCCTGTCGTGTCTTATTGCTTACTTCTAGGATCCTTTCCCTTGTGAAGGGGCTAGTGTCAGTATCCTTGTTATTGTGTTCCATCTGCTCTAGTGGAGGTCCTTTACCACCGTCTTCTGTTGGGAATACGGAGCAGAAGAATTTGTTCAACACCTCTGTTTTGAGTTTGTCTTCTACCATCTAGCCATTTTGTGCTGCTAAACTGACTATTCCTCCCTTACTCTTTCTCTTTTCCCTCATCTACCTACAAAAGGTTTTATCTCCCTTCCTGACTCCCTGTGCTATCCTTTCCTTTGCTTGTGCTTTGGACCTTCAAATGGCCCTTGCAGCCTCCCTGAGTTTGTTCCTGTAATTGTCCATGTCAGCTTCCTTCTGTGACTTTTTGTATTGCTTAAAGGCCCTCTTCTTTTCCTTATTTTTGCTACTATGTCCCTGGTGAACCAGAGAGGGTTCTTACTTCTTTTTGATTTACTGATTTGACGTGCACATTGTTCAGTAACTGTAGTTATGGCCTCCTTCAAATGTTGCCTGTCTTCTTCCACATTCCCTGATCTACCCTTGGATAGCATTGATTTGATTCTTGATCTCATCTCTGGAAAGTTTGCTTTACAGAAATCAAGGGTTTTAATTTTTGTGTGACATATTCCCTCTGCTTTGTTGATTGTTAACCAAACCGACCTGTGGTTGCTGGTCCCCAGGTTGACACCCACCTGTACATTTGAAACCCTTGAGCTGTTTGTGAACATCAGGTCCAGGGTTGCATTGTCTCTAGTGGGTGAGTTCACTAGTTGGTTGAGCCCTGCACCTTTCAGTGTGCTCAGGAACTCCTTACTCCTTTCAGTGGATGCCGTGTATGAGGTCCAATCTACATCGGGCAGATTGAAGTCTCCTACTAGTAGTAGTTCACCCTTGTCAGCCATCATTAAGATGGCTTCTAGGAGTTCTTTGGCAATGTCTGCTTCCTGGGATTGGGGTCTGTATATAACCCCCACTTGGATGGGATCCTTGTCCCCAGCTCCCAGGAGACCCACAGAGCCTCTGCATTTCTGTGTTTTTCCAGGATCTCTGTAGCACTGATCCCATTCCTTATATACAGAGCTACCCCCCACCCTTTTCCCCTCATGGTCTCTTCCGAAGATCATGTAGCCTGGTATGGCCACATCTCAGGTGTGGTTCATGATGAATCATGTTTCAGTGACTGCAACCCAGTCTAGTTGTGTCTCTGCCAACATGGCTGTGAGCTCTGGGAGTTTGCGTGGTAGGCTACGAGCATTAATTCACATTGCCTACCATCCCTGGAATTGCCTTTGTTGGGGCTGTGCATTCTCAGGGACCAGCCCCCAGAATGTGCAGCCCCTTTCCACTGTACCCTGCATCGGTGCACGGGTGGGCTTTCTTATATTAGACAGCATCATTGCCTTGAGTATTAAGCAAACCCCTCTATTAAATGATGCTAAAGAAAAAAAAGATTGCTTCATTTTTACTAACCCTTTTAAACTGATTTTATTTCAGGAACTTGGCCCATATTATAAAAGTCTGGCCTATAGTACTGGTCTCCTTGTAAGGAGGTCTGTCAACATAAGCCAGTTGATTGACCCTGGCCTCATCTCTCATGTATTGACTAGCTTATTGTTGCTTTCTAGGGATGTGGAGTTAAATCCTGGACTCCCTGCCTCAACCTTTGAAAATAACTAGGACTACTTCAAGCCTGTAAAAGAGGGGCTGAAGATAGTTCATATGAATGCGAGAAGCGTAGCCACAAAAATGCACGAGACTGAGGCCTGGGTGAAATATTATATCCCTGATGTCTTAGATATTTCTGTAACTTGGCTTTGGCCCACAGTCCTTGATTCTAATGGTACTACATTCACAGAAAAGATAGGCCCAACGGTAAAAGGGGGAAGGCGTGTTTTATATAAGAGACATGTTTACAACTGAGGTCCTTCCACAACCTGATGAAAATCAGACGTCTTTTGAATATTTTGCTGTTAGACTTAATATAGGGCTGCCAAAAAAAATACATCTATTGTATTTATAACCCTCCAAAAAACAGTGAACAAGGTTTTCAAGATTTTTCAGAATTGATGTCACACAGTATTGAAGGTGAAACTATAGCAATGATAAATTTTAATTTAAATTGGGACAGTGACAATAATCTTCTATTTAAAACTACTTTAATGAATTCAGGGCTACAGCAGTTAAAAACATCCCCTACCCTACTTAATCTTAAAACCAACAAGCATACGTTGCTTGACTGGTTTTTGACCAATAGAAACTACCATATTTTATCTAGTGGCCTGACTTCAGATTACATCAGTAAACATCGCCCAGTGTTTGGGATATGGAAGGGTTGAAGAATTTCTAAACCACCACCTAGAAATTATAGTTTAGATGTTACTCTAACTGGATGTTCCCAGCTTTCTTAGTGCTCTCTCAGAAACTGACTGGTCTTATTTAAATCTTATACAGCACCTGACGGAGACTATGCCCTAGATTTTCTTATCACTACTCTTACGGAAGTTGTAAATATATTTGTTCCTTTTGTTAAAAGGAGAGCTAGTGGAAGGGAGACTAAGTGGTTTGATAGAAATTTAATTAAGCTAATGAGGGAAAGAGACACCGCCTGGAGAAAGTATAGGAAAAGTGGGACATCCATTGAGTCAAATGATTACCGGTTAAGGCGGTATTTGTGTAAAAGGAAAATTAAGTTAGCTAAAATGCGTTACTTTCAGAAACAGCAGCAGACCAATCTTTCCAACTCCAAAAAGTTTTGGAGCTCAATCAAATCTTTATTTACTCCCCCCAGTGATAGAGGCCCCGAATGCTAAAAAAATAGGAAATCGCTAACAGACTCTGACCTTATTGCAAAGGAATTAAATTACCAATTCTCTAATCTGGATTCACACCACAGGGACCTGTTGGACCATACAAATCACAATGCTTTACAAGATCAAACTAACTGCTGTACTGAACCTAACCTGAACTAGCAGAAATTCTATCTGAAAACTGTCAGGAGTTCTGAGGTGTTCAGAATCCTAACTTGCCTGAAGCCCAACATAGCCCCTGGCTGTGATGAGCTATCACCCAAAATCCTGGCTTTTTCTACTTCACAACTTGCATGCCTGATTAGTGTTATTGTTAATTCATCCTTTCAAACATGCCAAATACCAGATTTATGGAAAAAATCATACATTGTCCCAATCTTTAAATCTAGGTCACAAACAGAATTCTGTAATTATCGCCCTATCTGAATTTTATCTACTTTATCAAAACTTCAAGAAAAACTGCTATACAAACAGTTTAGCTATTACATCATGACCCATAACTTGATCTCCCCTAACCAACATAGCTTCAGTGGGGAACATTGTACTGAGACTGCCTTGATTGGGTTCACGGACACTGCCCTCAGGGCTACTGAGAGTGGTAATTTAACAGGGGCAGTGTTTGTGGACCTAATCAAGGCATTCAACCTTGTTGACCATACAATTATGCTGCATCGACTATCTGGACTGGGGATGGGAGGTCCTGTCTTGTCTTGATTCAGGGACTATCTCACTAATAGGCTGCAGTGTGTTAGGTTAAATGGAATATGTTCATCTTATCAAGAGGTCTGGTGTGGGGTTCCTCAGGGCTCCATACTGGGCCTTCTACTTTTTTCACTGTTCATAGATCCTGTGGTGAAAGTGGTGGAGCATTGTGAGCTGTTATATGCAGATGATGCAGTTTTATTCACTCATGATTCTAAAGTCACCAATATTAATCTATTATTGAGCACTGAAATTAACAATATGCAATCCTGGCTTTCTCAAAACAATCTAGTGCTGAATAAGCTAAAGACCAAGTCCATTATATCTGGCTCAGAACCTAAATAAAAAAAAAAACATTCTGGTAATTTTGCTGTTGGCATGCTGGGAGTGAGGTTATAGAAGTTGTTAAATCATTTAAATATCTAAGTGTGTACCTAGATCCATCATTAAAATATAATAAACACATAGATAAGGTTACTGCCAAGTTACATTCTAAAACTGGTACTCTTTAACAGCTTTCTAAATTTCTGACCAAAGATTCTCGTAAAAACTATTGCACAATATTGTTTGCTACTGGTCCTAAATTACACTTTTTTAATTAATGATGCCTCATCTTCTTCCTTTATTTCCCGGAAGGAAACATTGTTATACAAAATTGGAAAGTCTGCATTAATGTCACCTTCCCAGACACGTTACTGTAATATTTTGACTAGCCTTGAATGGCTATCCATTCAAAATACTTGTAAATTGGCCATGTCATGTTTTACATATAAAATACTACATACAGGTATTCCAACATCACTTTGAGCTCTTTTAGATACATATAGTTCCCCATACAGTTCATGGTCATCTATTAAGGCTCAACTGACCCTTCCATTGGTCCGTACAAACTCAGGGAAAAGGTCCTTTGCTTATTGCGCTGCAATAGTGTGCAACCCTTTACCTGATGAAGTAAAGTCTTCTTTATTAATTACCACCTTTTCTACTGCTGCTGCCATTCATTTAAAAAAATGAATGTTTGCTCTTGTGTAAAATGATGTATTAACTGATTATTGTATTTAATGGTTGATTAATGTATTCTATGTTGTTAGTTTGTCTCTTGAGCCTACTGACTTCAGGTCGTGCCTGAAAATGGGATCTTGTATCTCAGTGTACCTACCTGCAATTACAAATAAATTAAATGAAATGAAAATAGTAAATTGAGCCTGCCCCAGTGACTGGAGCAGGAATGGAGCAGTGCAAATGCCACATCACTGCTGCAGTGTAAACACGGCTTATGTTTCATTACTTCTGCTTCACCTACTCTCCTTCTGAGAATTAAGTCTGTGCTACTGAACTGTCTTAATTCTGCATACTGGTGCCTCCCACCCCAACCAACACCCCCAACCTATGATTGAGAATTTATTTAATGATAATGTATCCATTATTATGTAGATTCATCCTCCACAGGGTAGGATGCCAGCAACAGGGCCAGGAAGATTAGGCTCTCCTTCCCCTCCTCACACAGAGCATCAAGCGCTGCCTGCAGCAGAAGCAGGGCAGGATGCCAGCAAGAGGGCCAGGAAGATCAGGCTCACCCCCCCTTCCCACATGGAGCACTAAGCACTGTCTGCAGCAGAAGCAGGGCAGGACTCCCGCAACTGGGCCAGGAAGAGCAGGCCCCCATTCCCACACAGAGCACAGAGCACTGCCTGCAGCAGAAGCAGGGCAGAACAACAGCAACAGGGCCAAAAAGATCAGGCTTTCCCCCCTCCCCACATGGAGCACTGAGTGCTGCCTACAGCAGAAGCAGTTACAGAAAACTTTGTTTGGGTCACTGGGCTGCCTGCTGTCAGCAGAAGTCTATTGATTGTTTTTGGAATGCATTTTTGTCTGTCAAATCTGAAGTGTCTGAACTGTATTGTAACTGTGCCTTAAAGCCTGACTCCAGATTAGCTGGATTCCTACTGTTTTTTACGGTCTTCTTAAGTCTCAGCATAGGGCTGTGCCTGTATGAATTTAATGTATTTATTTACCATTTCTATGCTGGATTGTGCTGTGTTTTTGGGGACTCTGGCTGGAGAGTGAGACAGTTCCTAATGTGGGTTGCCCGTGGTGGTCAAATGCTGTATTTCCTCCCTCCCTCACTCAAGGCATTGGTATTCATCCTCCACAGGGCAGGATGCCAGCAACAGGGTCAGGAAGATCAGACCCCCCTTTCCACACGGAGCACCGAGAGCTGCCTGCAGTAAAAGCAGGTACAGAAAATTTGTTTGGGTCACTGGGCTATTGCCCCTCCCACCCTGTGCGGAGTTTACCTTTATTGGTACAATAGGTCATGTGTCTCCCCTGTAATATTACTATTGCCTCAATTTCCCTGCTGCAGGTTAAATCGAATGGCCACTAGAAGTCGCTGTTTCACACACATTCCCTCCATTTATCCCTAATTTAAAGTACCTCTATCGTGGGAATAGTCACTTCAACCTTGCTACAGCCCTCTCTATTCCACTCCCTGTCTAATTTTCAGTACCGCTGCTCCTCTGCTGCACCCAGCTTCAAACTAATGACCTTCCACACCAAAGTCAGCAACCCTAATGATTAGGCCATCCTGGCGGTAGCAACCTACGCTTTTAGTTCCCCATTTACTTCCCTGTGACACCCCCCCCCCATACATCAGGCTTGGAACACCCCTACAGCTGTGTACAACCTGCTGACTCACACTTTGCTAATACATTTTTGGTAGTGTTTCTCTGTGAACAAATTCAGACATTTACTTTCCTCTCTACATTACTGAGCAACAGTGCGAAAGGCATCTATTATCTTGCCAGTCATCTGCACCATGCTCCTTCTTATCCTCACCTGCCTTCCCTTCCTACTCACCTCTCTGTCCCTCCCCCTCCTCCCTTTTGGTGACCCCTCCAACTCCTATCCTATGCCCTTCCTCCTCCTCCTCCTCCCCCACTCACCCATCCTCCTGCCACCCCCCTTCTCCACTATCCCTTGCATCCAGTCGGATCCATCCTCCACTCACCGGGAATTCACTTGGCATCCATCCAAGAATCTAAATTGTCTTACAGCAGCACCACTAATCTGCCCACCCCCACCTCCACCCAAAAGTCACCCCTGATTAGGTGACAGTTGGCCACCCTCACCAGACTGCTTATAGTTCTACTGCATCTCACCACAGGCGACATTGAATCCAACTCCAGATCATCCCCCACCCCACCTTGTGATCTACCTAAAGGGCTACATATAGTCCATCTAAATATTAGAAACCTTCTCCCCAAAATTTACCTGCTTCAACCCCTTATGTCCAATTTAAAACCCTCTGTCTTTATCATCACAGACTCTTGGCTCAGCTCTCAAATCCCTGATTCTGCCATCTCCATCTCTGGGCACTCCATCATCTGGAAGGAAAGATTGTTTAGGGGTGGAGGAGTGGCTATGTATGTTTCCACCTCTGTCCAATTCTTGGACTGCCTCTCCTTAGCCTCCACTTCTGCCTATGAACTTTTGTTAGTAAAGCTATTCCTACCCTGATCACTTCCCATCTTTGTGGGTGGTGTCTACTGCTGCCCTAGCCTTTCTGCCTCTTCTCCATCCTCCATCACAGACTTCCTTTCCTCTCTCACTTCCCTATCCACCTCTGGTGAACTTTACATCTTAGGGGACTTCAACATTAATTGGTTGCCCAGCACCCAATCTAAAATCTGTAATCAAATCACGTCCTTAAATCAAAAATAAATCATCAAAGATCCTATGTACTTAAACCACAAGTCAGGCAAACATACCCTAATTGATTGGGTACTGACAACTCACCCACACCAAGTCATCACCTCAGGCATAATTCTGAACGCACTCAGTGATCACCATATGATATTCTGTGTGCAGAAAATCCATCGGGTAAAATCCCCTCCAGTTATTCTTAACCTTCATTCCTTCCGTTCCCTCAACTTATCCTCCCTCCACAATGACCTTATCAGTACTGACTGGATGCCCATTGCCACTGCCTCCTCTGTGGACTCAGCCCTGAACTACTTCAGCTCACAATTTCTATATGCCTGGAACCACCATGCCCCACTTAAAAAGACAAGGGTCAGTGGAAATCACCTCCCCATGTCTCAGCTGAGCTGTTAACATGTCGGCATGCTTGAGACCAGGCATGGATGATGTTTAAAGCTTTGGGAGCTCTTAAGGATCTGTAGAAGTATCACTCCCACCATAGTGCCTGCACCCGGGCTATCCGTCTTGCCATGGCAGAGTATTTCAACACCCCTTTTCAGGAGAACCTAAACAGTCCTTCCAAATTCTGGAAGGCTGTTCATGTTTTATTCTCCCCCCTACCCAATTCCCTCCCATTCTAAATGTAGGTGACTGCACTGTCTCTGACCCCTCCTCCATGGCAGCTAAATTTAACTGTGCCTTTTCCCTCCTTGCTTCCATACCCCCACTGCCCCCTCATCACTGCTCAGACCCCATCTTCATCATGCTTTTGCTTCAAACCTGTCTCCCCTGATGACATCCTGCAAGAATTAATAGTCCTAAATCCTCATAAGGGTAAAAGCCCTGATGGACTGGACCCCAAACTACTTCACCTCTCAGCTTATGCCATAACCCTCCATCTGGCTACTCTCTTGAATCTATCCTTCTCAATAGCCACCATCTCTGATGCCTAGAAGGTCACCACTGTTGCCCGCTTCCTAAGAGTGGTGACCCCTCCAACTCCGAAAAGTTTCGCCCTATATCTCTGCTCCCAATCCTGGCTAAACTTCAAGAGCACTTGACTCTGACACAGTTCTTCACTTTCCTTGACTCTTCCTCCTTTTTCACCCTCTTCCCATCTGGGTTCTGCAAGGCCCACTTCACCACCACCTCCCTTCTTCGGCTCACTGACTCCATTCACTCTGGCATGGATCAGGGATGTATCACATCTGCCATCTTTGTCGATCTGGCCAAAACCTTTGACACAGTTTCCCACTCTCTTCTCCTTAGAAAGCTAACTGCGGCCGGCATCTCTGCTTCTGCCACCAGCTGGTCCCAGTCTGTCAGGGTCGGTAACTCCCTCTCCTCACCTCTCCCAATCAACATGGGAGTCCCCCAAGGCTCGGTACTTGGTCCAATACTATTTTCCATATTCCTGAATGACCTGCCTGACACCTGTTCTTCTGCTAGGATCCACATGTATGCAGATGATACCATGTTATTTGCCTCCAATACATCCCCTTTGGAGGTGGCGACCAGCCTCCAGTTGGGCTTCAACACTGTTGAGCACTGTTTTTGCCTAAATCAACTTTCCCTAAATGTCAAAAAGAAAACAGTATCCATGTCCTTTGGCACCAGGCAAAAGCTCACCAGGCTTGATACCACTCCCACCTTCCATACGCTTGATAGTTTTTATTGGAAGATGCCTTCTCTTTCAAATACCTTGGGTCATGGCTCGACAAGAACCTCGACATTGCGGTGCATGTAGATGCCAAGCACAAAATGCTACTCCCCAAACTCAGTGCTCTGTACAGACACTGCAGCTGTCGTCCACTGCAAGCCCAAAGAGAGATTGTCCAAAAGATGATTCTCCCTGTTTTTGATTTTGGAGATGTAGTCTACAACTCAGCCCCCAAGTCCACCCTATCCATACTGGACACTCTTTTCAACTCCTTCTGCCACTTCATCCTCAACTATCCACCTCGTACTCACCACTGTGACCTTTATACTTTGCTCTCCTTCCCGTCCCTTAGTTTCAGACACCTTGCACATAGGGTTACTCTAATTAGGAAGTACTGGCTTGGCTCTCTGCCACCCTACATGAATTCTCTCATCTCGGTCCCACCCACCTCCCCTCTACACCCTCCGTACATCCGCCCACAGGGCTCTCACCCTTCCCCCCGTGTACCATGTCAGAGCAAACTGCTTTCTCATATCATTCCCAAGTATCTGGAATTCCCTCCCATTAGATATCCACTCCGCTCGGACCACCCGCTCCCTATCCCTCCTCCTCTGTCAACACATAGCTCCATCTTGCAACTGCACCTAATTCCTCTCACCCCCCCTAGTTCTACTCTCCCCCTTCTACAGAGCCTAGCCAATCTGATCAATTCCTTCCCGCATGTCAGTGCCCTATCCCCTTGTGGGAGAAGGCCTTTGGCTGTACTTTCTCTCTCCCATCCCTCTTCCGCTAGATGTTCCACACTGTACCCTTGTGACTGTACAATCATTGGTTGGCTATAGCACTTTTCACTCATGGCAATGTATAATTTAGCACTTCACATGTAGTGTTCTTTTGGTTTCTCTGTAAATTAAATGTATATAATAAAGCCTAAGCTTGTTTTGTACTGTTTATCTGAAAATGTATGGCCAACTCTTAGCGTGTGTATGTGATTGACTCTTTGTAGAACTACTGCATGTTTTCTAAATTTAAGCTGTATGCTACTGTATTTATTCTTATCTGGCTACTAATTAACATAGAAACATAGACTTGGATGGCAGATAAGAACCACTTGGCCCACCCAGTCTGCCCATTTCCCTACCTACTGGATAAGCTGCAGATTCTAGTTAACCAACAGCCTACTTCCTGCAACCCCCCACTATAACTGCCTTGTGTCTGTCCCATGCATGTTTGAATTCCCCCACTGTTTTAGACCCAACAACCTCCTCAGGATAGCTGTTCCATATATCCACCACTCTCTCCATGAAAAAAAATTTCCTCACATTACCCCTGAGCCATCCCCCCTCTATCTTTAAATTGTGCCCCCTTGTTCTTACACATCTCTTTTTGTGAAAGATGCTACCCTCCTGGACTTTGTCAATTCCCTTGAGGTACTTGAACATTTCTATCATGTTCCCCGTTCCTCCTTTCATCAAGAGTATACATATTAAGCTCTCTAAGTCTCTCTTCATATGATTTCTGCTGCACTATTTTAGTTGCCCTCCTCTGGACTGCTTCCATCCTGTCTGTGTCCTTGCATAGATGAGGTCTCCTAAACTGCACTCAGTACTCCAGATGGGGTCTCACCAACTGTCTGTACAGAGGGATAACCACTTCCCTTTTTCTACTTGTGATGCCCCTTCCTATGCATCCCAGTATCCTCCTGGCTCTCCTTACCGACTTTTCACATTGCTTACCCACCTTTAGGTCATCTGATATGACTACCCCAGGTCCCTTTCCATTTTTGTTGTTGTTAGTATCTTCCTGCTATTGTGTACTCTTCTCCTGGGTTTTGTTTCCCAGGTGCATTACTTTGCACTTCTTTGTATTGAATCTAAGTTGCCATATGTCTGACCATTCCTCCAACCTTGCCAAGTCCCTTCTCATCTTTTCTACCCCCCTCTTGTGTATCAACTCTGTTACAGATCTTTGTGTCATCTGCAAAGAGGCATACCTTTCCCTCCAGACCCTCTGCAGTGTCACCTATAAAAATGTTACAGAGGACTGGACCCAGTACTAAGCCCTGAGGTACTTCACTAGTAACCCCCCTTTCTTTGGAATGTGTTCTGTTCACTGTTACCTTCTGTGTCCTGTTGTGTAGCCAGTTTGCTACCCAGGCTACCACCCTGGGACCCACTCCCAGGATGGCTAGCTTCATTATTAATCTTTTGTGCGGGACTGTGTCAAATGCCTTGCTAAAGTCTAGGTAGGCCACATCCACAGCCCCTCCCTGGTCTATTACTTTGGTCACCCAGTCAAAGAAATCAATTAGATTCATCTGACATGACTTTCCTGCTGTAAATCCATGCTGTGTTGGGTCCCGTGCCCCGCTGGCCTCTAGGTACTCAACAATTCTTTCTTTCAGAAGTGATTCCATCATTTTCCCTACCACTGAGGTCAAACTTACAGGTCTGTAGTTTCCTGTTTCTGCCTTGCTCCCACTTTTGTGAAGGGGAATTGCATCTGCCCTCCTCCAGTCCTCAGGTACCACCCCATCCTGCCATGATCTGTTAGAAAGCGTGGTCAGTGGTGTCACTAGGTCCTCCCTTAGTTCTTTTAGGATTCCAGGGTGAATCCCGTCAGGCCCCATTGCTTTGTCCACCTTGAGTTTTAGGAGCTCTTTCAGGACTCTTTCTTCTGTGAATGGACTGGTGTCAACCCCCCTACCCAGAGTGCTTCTATTGCCTGGTTTAAGTAACTCCTCCTCATCTTCTTTTGTGAATACTGAGCAAAAGCATTCATTCAGTATCTCTGCCTTTTCACTGATTGATTGAGTTTACTGTTATTTTCTGTATTCACTCTGTATTGCTATGCTTACTGCTCACTCCTTTGTATCCCCTTCCCCCAGGACACATCTGGAAATGAGCTATTACAGCTCAAGATGTCCTTCCTGGTGAAACTTTTTCAAATAAATAAATAAAATAATATTTGGAGACAATGAGGGAGCAGAATGCTGACAACGTTTAGAGCCGAAGCAACTTCCAGAGCATCTTCCATTGTAGTCAGTTGTGGAAGGTTCTGAACTGAGCCAGTCCCTAGTCCATGCAGATGTCAAAGTTACCAGTATTTATCGGTAAATCAGTGTTTGAGGTAACAGAGGCAGGAGGATGTGAGAGGCTTCCTAAGTGGCTTGCATTTTGGGCATGTAAGTTTCTTTCTGAGTGTAATGGGGTTCCCGTGAATGTTACGGTTACTACCCTTGATTTGTGGGCACAAACAAGGTTGAAGAGCCTGGGTTCTTACTTTCCTTATTGGTGGGTCCATTTCAGATCCTTGAAAATTAGTGTGGTGCCCCCACCCAGAGAAGGGTTCAAGTGGGCCTGTTGTCAGAGTGGTACAACCCACTGGGATGTAGTACCATCCCATCTCCTCACAGTATTTCCCCACACATGCAGAATCACAGTGCAACCTTAAATTCAGCAAAGCATGAAATTCTTGACTTGTGCTAATAATATGTTTAAGAGACACTACATAGCATAGCAGCAAAACATTTACTAGGGGACATTCACAGGGATAGGGGAATGCAGTGCAAAATGAATTTTAATTGTATGGCAACTATTATAATGTGCACGAGTTGGAGGTGGGGGATACTCTGGTAGGGAGTGACCACAATACAGTGTGGTTTTCACTTGGTATGAGTAAGGAGTTAGCCTGCACCAGGTCTATGGTGGTAAATTCAGGAGGACAGACTTTGAAAGGATGGGGATCATACTGGGGGGCACATCGCCAAAATCCGACTGCACATGAATGCCAATCAGAAATGGGTGATTATCAAAGCTGGGTTAACGGAGGCCACACGCTTATGTTCAAAGCTCCAAAGCAAAAAGACCAGGTCCAAGAGGCCAAGCTCATTAAGCAGTGAGGTGTTAGTAAGAGTTAAGGAAAAAAGTGCCACCTTTAGGACATAGATGAGATCCAGATGGGAGGAGGAGGATGGGGAGGAGTACAGGAAGAAATCAAGAGAGGTGAGCAGATTGGTAAGGGCAGCCAAGGCAGCAAAAGAGCTTAGGCTTGCACAAAGGATAGGAGAGGGAGACAGTATAGCACAGTGGTTTAAGGCTCTGAGCTGAAAATCTGGTGACATCCAGCAGACCAGACCTGGGTTTGAATCCCACAGCTTCCACTTGCATACTGTGTGACACTGAGCAAGTCACTTAACTTCCCTGTGCTTCTAGGTCACACCTGTAAAAAAAGCTTTCAGCTTAGTGTGCTACTCCTGGTTAAACAACTAAAAAAAATTAAAAAAAGGGAGAGAAGGATTTATTCTGGTACATAAGAGAGCAAAGAAGCTGCAAGGATCAAATTGTTAGGATCAAGGTGGAAGAGGGGTGGGTGGAGCAGGTAGAAGCACTCAATGACTACTTCTGCTCTGTATTTACCAGGGAGAAACTGGGGACATTGCCACAGGGGACGGGAGCAGTGAGCATGGGGGGGGGGCATATCTTACAGAGAGGGAGATCTGAGAGATTAGAGTACTAGAAGGTCTCAAGGCCCTGAGAGTGGATAAGGCACCAGGTCAAGATGGCATCCACCCAAGGGTGCTGAGGGAGTTGGCAGAAATCCTGGCAGGGCCTCAGGCAGACTTGTTCAACACCTCCCTGAAGACTGGTTGCGTACCCCAGGACTGGAGGATTTTGCATGGGGTGACCATCCATAAAAGTGAGCCCAAAGAGAAGCCAGGGAACTATAGGCCAGTCAGCCTCACCTCCATTGTGAGGAAGGTCATGGAGGCTATACTTAAAGAGAGGCTGGTAGCCTTCCTGGAAGACAATGGACTACAGAACAGCAGGCAACATGGGTTTGTCTTGGGTAGATCCTGCTAAACAAACATGGTTGACATCTATGACTGGGTAACCAGGGTGATTGACAGGGGCCAGGTAGTGAATGTTCTGTACTTGCACTTCAGCAAGGCCTTCAGTTCGGTGCCACATGGGAGGCTGATTAGCAGACTGGGGCATTTGGGGGTAGGGGGGATGATGGTGGAGTAGGTCAGAAACTGGCTATGGGATAGGCAGCAGAAGGTGGTGGTGGTAAGGGAGGAACTCATCTCCAAGGGCTGTAACAAGCAGGATTCCACAGGGCTCAGTGTTGGGTCCAGTGTAGCTTGGCATTTTCATTACCAATATCACAGATGGGGTTAGCAATAAGATAAGTCTATTTTCACATGACACAAAGATCGGTGCAGTGGTGGAAAGCACAGAGGGGTGGCTAGGACTGCAGGAGGACCTGGATAAACTCAGACACTGGTTGGATACTTGGTAGCTGGGTTTCAAGACCAAAAAGTGCAAGGTTATGCACGTGGGAGCTAGAAACCACATGTTCAGCTACAGACTGGGGAGGGGCACAGTTATCACTATGGAAGAGAAGAAGGATCTTGGGGTGATGATCACAGGGCAAATGAACCATTTAGTGCAGTGCAGGACGGCAGTATCTAAGGCTAATAAGATGTTGGGGTGTATTGCCAGAAGAATCACCTCATGGAGGTGGGAGGTTATCCTCCCACTGTACTGGTCACTGGTCTGACTGAACCTGGACTACTGCATGCAGTTCTGGTGGCCATATTTAAAGAAATATGTCAAGAAGCTGGAGAGGGCCCAGTGCAGAGCCACCAGGATGATCATGGGAATGGAGAATTGACCCTATGAGGACAGACTGACGGAGCTCAACAGTACTCCCCGGAGGATAGGAGGGATAGAGGGGATATGATTGAAACCTTCAGGTATATGAGGGGCATAAACAGGGCTAGTAAGGAAGTGATGTTGAGATTAAGGAAGAGAGAAACACTAGAGGGCACAGTCAGACGTTGGAGGGGGAAGATTAAGAGGCAAATGAGAAAACAGTACTTCACAGAAAGGGTGGTGGATGGGTGGAATGCACTGCCGGAGGAGGTGGTAACAGCAAAGTCAGTGGGCAGTTTTAAAAGGGGGATCAGGAGCCAGTCTGCTGGCACAGTTGTTGGATTTCCACTTGTGATGCTGGTGACCCGGGTTTGGAAGTGGACTCGGGTGTCAGAGGGCCAGCCGGGGGGAGGTAGTCTGAGCATCCGCTAGACTGCCCAGCTCCTCCAGGGGGAAGGGGGTTTCCTTGGTCCAGGGGTGGCCTGATCTCTGGTGTCAGCCAAGAGATATCACAGCTCCAGTGCCCCACCAATGGAGGAGTGCGACAGACGCTGGCATAAGCTGTGGTGTTGCATGGCACGTCGCACTTGGGGGGTGTACAAACAAAAAATACACTGCTGGAGTAACACCAACACAAGGGCCCAATAGTGGGTCCTCCCCCAGCTAGTTGAATTGCCCACAGGTCCCTGACGAAGACTTGATTCCTTTGGGTGGAGGGTATGGGGGACCCCACCGCAACCTCGCCTGGGAGGTATGCCAGCGCTCCATGGGGGAGACATTGGGCTGACAGAGGGATGGACAGGGGAGTTGGGTACAGCACCAGGTGGTGGGGGAAAAACAGAAAGCAAAACAAAAAAGGGGTAGGACAGGGTAAGGGGAAGGTCACTATTGTATGGGAGGAAGGGCAGCTGCAAAGTGAAACACTAATAGTTGCACACTTGAGCAGACTCAATAGACCCTTGGACCTATATCTGCAGGCATTTTTCATATATTCATATGCTGCAATTTAATACTGGCTAGATTCAGGCTATCTAATCTTTTAAGCAACATAAACAGTTAAACAATGTTTGCCTCCCATCAGGCAAACAGGTTAGAATTAAGAATAGCCATGACCCTTCCTGTACTGGCCACTCCAACTACACTAGGAATACTACCCAAGGCAGGCTTCTCATCCAGTCTGTCTGGTGCCCAGAGGCTAACAGCTGTGGCATGAGGATGACTCCTGTTTTGAAGGCAGGACCCAGTCTCTCAGGCAAATAGTCAGTCTGGTACTTTAGTTCAACAGATTCACCATTCAGGTACTAGACACTTTTAGGCTGTAGAAACCATGTGTAGTCACTCCTTGCCAGTGTCTATAGAAGCCCGGGCTGGCCTCACTGGACTGCTCCCAAGTAGCACACATTAGTCTCCTTTCTCACTTTGAAGGCTATCTTGTGACTCACTCTTTTGTCTCTGCCCACGAGCAACTTCTTCGGGCAAAAGCATCTTCTGTTTAGTGCAGGAGTCTCTCAAACCATTTGATTAGTATTCAGAAGGTTCACACAATGCTTTATTGGCAGACTGAAAAGGCACCAAGAACACAGCATGGTCCTTTCTCTATAAAGTGTCTTGGCTTCAACTGCCGAGATCCTTGACCACTGACTGTCTGGGAACGAGGTCAGGGGTCGACAAAATGTTGGCTGTAATTCAATAACATGGATGCTGTCGCTTTAATGTTTGATTTACATGGCAACCATCAGGCTTTTTCTTTAAGTTGCCCACTGGTTTGATAGGCACACCTGTGCCTAATTATCCATTGGAGGTGTTGAGTTGAAAGGAGCTTTTGGCTTCCAGTTGGGAACTCCATTCTCCACTTCTCCTTGACTATAGAGGCAGTCTCTGTGCAGCTGGTAGTGGCTTTATTCTTAAAGGCAAAGTACACGAAAGTCACAGTGTTCACTTCTTGCCTTTTCTCCCTTTCTTAGAGTCTCTGTGCTCTCTAATACCCAGTGGTGTCCCTGGGGCTGGAGCACACTAACGGAGGTGCTGTGGTAGCTGCCAATGTGGGTTTTCTGTCTAGCTATGGGCGAGTGCTTTCGACGCCAAAACAACATTCAAGCTGCTTTCCTCTTGCATGTTTGAGCAGATGACTGCTCAAACATGCACACACTAACTGTGCAAATGTGCAGCAATCTTCGTGATGGCTCCTCCAGTCCCCTTTTTTATTGCAGTCCCGGGGCCAGAGCAAGCAAGAAAATAGCAGGGGCAGTTCTGAGGTAGCACAAATCGGAGTCCAGGTAAACCCCCAAAATGTGTGTGTGTGGGATTACTGTTTGAGGGATACAGGGACAGCATGGAGAGAGGATATGGAGATCGTGACCTGCTGGAGTGGAAAAGAAGTTATGGTACCTATTACAAGCACTTGCAAAGGTGATGACTGGATATAAATTGCCATGCAGTCAGGTTAGCACCCCCTTTATGGAATATCTCAATTCGGACGACTTCTAAAGCATGTTAAACAATGGACTTGCAACCAACATAAGCTGCATGTGTTGAATGGGGAGATAAGAATGAGACTGAAAACGTGAAAGATAACTGCATAGTGCATGTGCATTAGTACATGCCAGGTTTATACACAGATCATACTCACTAACTGTGCAAATAGACTACTGCATGCACAGTGTAGAAATTGTGCACACACTGACACAGCATGTTTAAATTAGTAGAGTGACTTCCGTATAGTGAACTCATATCAGTGCCACTGATCAGGTAAGAAGAGCCTACTCACAGTAGTTGATTGGTGGCACTGATGTGTCCTGAGGGACCCTCTAAAACATAAAAAAAGACACAGTAAAGGATGGCCCCAATTGCTATTAATGGAGCACACCCCCACACTCTACCGACTCTGATGTCACAAAATGTCAGAGTGTCGGGGTGGCATGGGGCAAAGTAGAACTTTGTTGGGACCACGAAGGGGAAGGAATTGGGTGGCCAGTTCTTATTTATGATGCCTTGCCATTCATGAAGTAGCAGATGAAAAATGTTAAAACTGGTTCCATTTATCTCTGGTGCAGGTAAAGTTACTGGTGGGTCACTTTGGGAAAGCACCACAATGGGTGCTGTTTAGGACACAGTATGTATGAAAAGCACTACATAAAATCAAATTCCTCCCTTCCAGCACATAGTCAATGACTGATTTTACACGTCTGGCATAATATAGCCCTGTTTTCACAAGAGTCATTAAATTCAAGACCCCAGACAGAAATGTGCTGATCATAAGGATAGCTCCAGACCCAATGATGTACACATCAGTGTGTGTCATATCATACGATACTATTGCATCTCGGGTATCAAATGTTTGAGATGCCAGACAAAGCTGAGTGCCTTCAACCTACTGAGAAGTTTTGATATCATAGATACCAAGCACTGTTATGTGACTGAGATTATAAAAGCTAAAGCAGGGAGGGAGAGAAACAGAGTGGGCTAAGCACTGGAAGAGTAATTGATTTGCTCAGGATCACACAGGGAGTGAGTGACAGTAGTGGGTTTCAAACCTTGGTCTTTAGGTTTAGAGCTCTGTGCTCTAACCTCTAGGCTATATTGCCAGTCAGTGAGGTTGTGATCTCTATTATTCCTTAGCTGTTCACCCACCTGTACATTTGATACTACATCTTCCCTATCATTAATAATCAAATCCAGTGCTGCTCTCTTTCAGCTACCTTCATTTACATCCCATATTAGAAACCAGTCATTCACCTGGTCCCAAAATGTACTGCTTGCTTTGCCCATCATATGTACGTCCATTGGAATAATGAACTAGCAGTATGATTATCCTTGCTAGCCACCATTCTGGTTTTATGATGGAGCAGAGTGCTAGTCACATTCACTCTCTTAAGTACTTGAACAGGTTTTGTTGTAATGTACCCTGAAACTTAGCTATAGCAAATGCAGTGTTTGATATGAAAGCCTTTACAGGCCTTTATGGTGTAAATTATTGACTTCTTTTATGTATATTTCTTTTATGTATATATTCGTTTTACACTGGAAGTTATGTGAGCAAGTTGCCCATTTTCAAGTGCATACAGATTCAACAATAGACATCAACAATTTATTTATTTTACAATGTTTGGCTAGGAAAGACACACTTAGCCAAAGCTTGCGTCCAATTGTCCAACATTTTAGAGAAAGTGATACACAAGCAAACCTCAGAATTCCTCTCCAAATACAACCTGCTCACAGAGGCCCAACATGGGTTCCTTGCTCAACACAATACCGAAACTGCCCTCATCAAGTTCACCCACTCCATAGATGAAGCTAACAATGAAGGCCTCTACACCATTGCTGCATTCGTAGACCTCACCAAAGCCTTCATCCTCATTGAACATGAAGTCTTCCGTACCCTGGCTGGCCTCCATTTCTCACCTGAGGTCTGCCTCTGGTTCAAGGATTACCTAACGGGAGGATCCCATCGCACCAGTATTGACGTTGTCCTCTCTGAATCCTGTCCCATCAAATATGGCATCCCCAAGGGTCCATCTTGGGCCCTCTTCTCTTCTCTCTGGTCGTTAACTCCCTGCCTGACATTTGCACCATCTCAGAACTCATTCTCTATGCTGATGATGCAGCCATTTTTTGTCAGGACAAAAATTCCAACTCTCTCATTAACAAACTCCAATTTGATTTCAGCAGAGCTCACACCTGGTTCACATCCAAAGGTCTTGTACTCAACTCCAAGAAAACCAAGTTCATGGTTTTCTCCAGCCCCTGCAAACCCCTTGGTTTTGACCTCTTCCTCTAAGACAACCTTGGTAATGCCATTGAAAGAGTCAGTGAATTCAAATACCCTGGCTTACTCCTGGATAGCCCCCTCAATTTCGATGCTACCACTAGCCTCACAATCAAAAAAGCCCACCAACAACTCGGTAACCTCCACAGAACCAAGCATTTCCTTAACAGCGAATCCAAATCCCTCTTAAGTCTTCAGCTTCCTTCTTCCTGTCTTTGTCTATGATTCACTTCTCTCACTTCCCTACCTCTCCATCAAAAATTTCTCCAGACTTCAAAGCTCCTACCACAACACTATCCACTTTGCCTCTGGTCTCCCTAAACTCGCACACCACTGTGACCTTTATAAACTCACCAGTCAGTCCACCCTTGAGGCCCGCCTCAACTGCAAGATGTCCGCCTTCTTCTTCAAACTCTCCCGTGGGCTGCTCCCTGATTGCCTCACTTCTGTCTTCCAGACAGCTGCCACCACCAGGACCACTAGACTGTCCTCCACTGTCTCTTTTATGGTTCCTTTCTGGCGGACCACTCAAGGCCAGAAAACAATCTCTTGTATGGGACCCAAGTTCTTCAACTCTCTCCCTCCGGAACTAAAACTCTGTCCCTCCACAAATACTTTCAAACGTAATATTAGGAGGTATTTCTCTCCCACCTACACTTGCTTGCAGCCCTAGTCAGGCTCCCATTCTGCACTTTTTTCCCCTCATTCTCTGATTATCCACCTCAGGCGCTTACCCTCCCTTTCTAGCTCTTGTAGTACGGTTAATCCACCTAGGCTAGTTTTTAGATTGCACTTAAATTTTTTTGTTTCCCACTGTCATATTATTGTTAAACCCTCGCTGAATGCTTAATGTCACCTTGTATTTGTTAATTCACCAAGGCTAGTTCATGGTTTGCCCTTTAGTCTATATTATCATAAATTTATGTACCATTTTATTAACCCTCGCTGTCAGTTAAATGTTTAAGCATATGTCATGTCTCATGGTTGTTGTATGTGACTGGACGCTTGTGTAAATGGGCAGCAATGCTCACATGCCTTTCCAGTATAACCAATAAAAATGAAATGAATGAAAAGGAAAGACACACAAAGCCAAAGCTTGTTTCCAGATACATCCTGGGAGCACAGGGAAGTTAAGTGCCTTGCTCCTGGTCACACAGTATGCATGTGGTGGCTCTGGGATTCAGACTGAGTTCTCCAGGTTTGTAGCTTAGTACTCTTAACCACTATGCTATGCTATACTGCCTCCTTATGTTATACTGCCTTCCAATGAAAACATACACAGTAAGTACAGAGTACAGCACTATGTGGTAGACAGATGCAGGAGTACAATGTAAACATCACCCATTCATGATCATCCAAAGTGATTATATTTTGATCTGCTGAGAAGAGTGGACCTGCGATTGTTTTTGAAGGAGGAAATCTTATTACTGGCAGTGAGTGAGGATGTTTACATTAGTGTTGCAAGTATGGTTCTTCACAAGAATTTAACACCTTCAACTTGAGACTGTGGCAAACATTCCGCCGAAATTGGAGGACTTTGGGTTTGACTAATTCACACAGGTCTGAATCGTGTGGACCAGACAAACCTGTCGAACTGCAAACCGCAGTTCTTGCCAGCATAAGAGTATCAGCTTGTCATGCTTCTCAGAGTCTCAGTTTGAGATGATGTCATGCTCCAGCCTCATTTTGGAGCTGCCTGACTAAGCGGACTGTGTGCAGTATCACATGACTGATAAGAGAAGCTCACTTGCAAGCTTGTCATCAGGCTCTTAGGTAACAGAGTCAGGGCTGTGAGATTTACTTCTGAGATTAGTTAGGTTAGCTAGGAAATTTATATATTTATTTTTTTATGTTTCACCGCCTATGTTTGAGCCTTGCTTCTACCTATAACCACCCTTGTTCAACTGTTTATTCTGATCTTTGGCCTCATTTTGAGCTAATGTCTAAGATTTATAAGTGACACGGGAGATTGTTCAAAGCCTTAGATTGTGCCTTTCTACTAGCTATAACCCTCCATGTAAACTTATTTTATTTTGTTCTTACCTATTTGTACAAGGTTAATATTGTGTCTCTCTACTAACTAGAACCATCCTTGTAAAAATCTTTTTAATTTTTTGTACCCATCCATACAATGTCATTAATGTTTATATACACCGACGTGGAACCCATGTAATGAGCTTGTCCTCAAAGGGGTTATTCCGAGACTTCAATAAATAAATAAATTTAGCTTTTGTTTACAGGTAAGTGCACTAGACAAAAAATGCCTATTTCAGGCACAGTCTGGGAGGGTTACAAGAGAAGGTAGCAACAAGCAAAACAGAATATGCAAATCAGCGGAATGTATAGAAGGTACAAAAAATTTCTAAACAGCTGTAAGAATGAATAGGTAGTAGTAAAACAACAAATACAGACAATAAGGCAATAGCCATGAACAGAACAGCAAAAGTAACCAACAATTAGTGGTTCTAATATTAAATATGCAGATTCAGGACACAAACAGATCATGAAACAGCAGTCAGCAAGGGTAGTACATCAAATATGTACTAGCAACACTATCCAGAGTAAGCAAACCAAAGGCAAGGAGCTAGGAGAACAAACTGAGATGACAAGAAAATATGCAACATTAGAGAATATAGGCAGGAAATCGGGCGATTCTTGCAAAATCTAAGTTCAGTCGACCATGGCTGCTGAAGGGGGAGGGGGAGGGCTAAAGGGGAGAGGAACAGGAAGGAAAAAAAAGTAAAAGCCAGGCAGAGCATCAGCAGTGTGCAGGCTTGAAGCTGGCCTGTGGGACCAGGAGCTTTCGTGAGAGGGGAGAAAGAAAAGGTTGCCTTCTCTGGGTGACAGGAGAAGGAGGAGGGAGCATGTTTGGGTCTGGGCAGTAAGCTGATGTGGCATGAGGCAGCACTGTGTCAGTGACCACTTAACTTGCCAAAATAATTTAATCTCAGTGGTGCAGCACTCATTTTTTTTAGAAGTGGACTTCTACGAGGGCTTTTACAGAAAATAAAAGTTAAATAGCCTGTGTGTATGTTGTCTTGAGCTGTGCTGTTGCAGAGTGATCTGGGCAGTGGGCAGCAAGTGTATGCTAACTGGTGATGTGCTGGTGCCTGGTCCCCAGTAGTTAAAACAAGAAGTGCCTCCAAAGCCTCTTTCATTGTCCCGCACTGTTGGACTTTGCAATGCCAGTGGTTGTTCGTGTACAGGGCACCAGCTTGGTTAAACAGCCTGCCTGCTGTAGTCTGGTCAAATCTAAATTGGGGCCCTTTAAAGCAAAGCTGCGGCAGCACCTCATCGGTAGCAGTTCCTGTGAATGCACTTATTATTTTTCTCTCTCTCTCTCTTTCCCTGCATTTTGTATTCCCCCTTTCCTTCTCCAGCACTATATGCCCTGATGACAATGTCAATTCTAGCTGCTGCTTATATTACAATGTGTTTCACTGCGCAAATTTATATTATTGTATGCCCTGTATGCCCTGTAATGCCACAGATGACAATGTCAATATTGGCTACTACTTGATTTTCGATGTGTGTAACAGCATTTATTTGTGAAAATTCTGCTACCTGTTACATGTTACTGTCATCACTGTATCTATTTTTGCTTTATCATATTCTCGCATTGTTTTCTTGTCCTTTGATTTTGTAATCTTGTTCACTTGACATGGAACCTTTGTAAATTAATACCTGACTGAAAGGTGTTTAATTTCGAGATTTAAATAAATAAATAAAAAAATGTTTTTCTTTTTGTGGCAGTTGTCAAATTGAAACTGTCATCACTTTCCTCCAAGTTGCAATGGTTCCTTCTTCCTGAAGCAGGGTGTGTGTGTGTGAGAGAACCTGATCTGTGCTGTTGCAGTGTGACCTGGGCAGTAGGCAGCAAATGTGTGCCAGCTGGTAGTGTGACAGTGTCTGGCCCCAAGCAGTTGTCACCTTGGTGGCATCCTATAATGAAAAAATATATATCTACATCTAAACACCGCAGCTTGTTGCAAAAAATAGACCAGATTGAGACCATGGTGTGTACTCCAAAGCCAGACATTCTAATTATCTCAGAAACCTGGCTAAAGAGCACCATCCCTGACCACTCAGTCTCCATTCCTGGCTACTCATTGCTAAGGCAAGACCATGCTGGCAGGGGTGGTGGTTTTGCCATTTATGTCCTAGCCTCCATCCAATATTCCATCATCTACTCATCCTCCAATCCTGAGATCCATGGTGCCCTAGGTATCCATGTGACCCTTCCCTTCACTCTCCCAATCTTTGTAGCCAGCATATACTGCCACCCAATGACCATCCTTCGGTCACACTAGACCTCCTAACCTCCATCACTTCCCTTGCTCGCTCTGGGGAATTATTCATCCTAGGTGACTTCAATATAAATTGGTTGTCACCTAAAACTACCAAAATTAAAAATTAAATCAGAGCCCTAAACCTCTCCCAACTAATCTCGGAACCCACCCGCCCAAGCCACAAGACACAACAACACTCCCTACTCGACTGGGCCCTTACCTCCTACTCCCACCTCATCATCACCTCTGGCATCCTCCCCGGTGCTCTCAGTGACCGTAACCCAATATCCATAATTAAAAAAGTCCACAGAATGAAATCACCACACAAAACAATACAACTATGCTCTTTCAAGTCTCTTAACCTTGAACCTCTCCTGAGTAACCTTGCCACTTCTCACTGGTCCCCCCTAACCTTTCTCCCCTCAGTTGATAAAGCCCTTTCCTACTTCAAAGAAATCTTTCTTGTAGACTGGAACGCCTTTGTCCCACTCAAAGAAACCAGACACAGAGGTAACCACTTACTATGGATAACCCCTGAACTTCTGGTCTGCCTCAGGGCTAGAGATCAAGCCTGGAAGCATCATAAAGCTACCCAGCATTCTAGTGACCTTATAAACTACCACATGCCCCAAAATGCTTGCACCAGGGCTACAAGGTTAGCCAAGTCTGAATATTTCAAATCTGTCTTTATCACTAACATAAATTCCCCTTCAAAGTTCTGGAAGGTGGTTCACATCCTATTTACCCCCTTATCTCATCCCCCCGGTACTTAAACTAACTAGCTCACAAGTGTCCCACCCCCCAGCCGTAGCTGTGGAATTTAACTCCTATTATACCTCCTAAACCAACGAGCTACTGAAATCCCTCCCCTCCTACCCATCCCCCTCCCCCTTCCCCTTCTCCTCCCTACCCTATACTGGTGTGCCCCCTCCACCACCCTCCCACCTCCCAATCTCTTTCATTACTGTAACCCCAAATGATGCCCTAAGTTCCCTCCTCACCATCAACCACTCCAAAGGTGCCTCCCCTGACAGCCTCAATCCAAAACGCCTCTCCCTCTCCACTCAGCCATTGCCTACCCCCTCTCAATAATCCTAAATCTCTCAGTCTCTACTGACTCAGTCCCCTCTTCATGAAAACATGCAGTGGTCCTCCCTCTACCCAAAGTGGGTGACCCCTCATGCCCTAGCAACTATCACCCAATTTCTCACCTCCTTACTCTTGCTAAACTTCAAGAACACATTGTCCTCTCCCAACTCACCTCTTTTCTATCTGACATCTCCTTTTTCACCCCTTTCCAGTCTGGTTTTAGGAAAAAACACTCAACCACCACCTCTCTCCTACAGCTCATAGACTCCATCCTAACTGGGATGGACAATGGACAAATTACTTTTGCCATGTTTGTCAACCTGGCCAAGGCCTTCAACACGTCTCTCACTCCCTTCTCCTTGACTCACTCCCAGCAGCAGGCCTATCTCCCTCCACCACAAACTGGTTCAAGGCCTACCTTATTGGCAGAACCCAGTCGGTTAAGATCTTGGATGCCACTTCCCCTCTCCTCCTGACTAACACTGGTGTTCCTCCAGGGCTCTGTATTAGGGACCCTTCTATTCTCCATCTTCTTAAATGACCTTTCCTCTGTTTGTTCCGC
The DNA here is from genome assembly GCA_016271365.2 of Neoceratodus forsteri. NCBI lineage: Eukaryota > Metazoa > Chordata > Ceratodontiformes > Ceratodontidae > Neoceratodus > Neoceratodus forsteri. Next base: position 755,963,131 of record CM057451.1, read on the forward strand.
TCCCTCGCTATACATATGTATGCCTATGATACAGTCCTGTATGCATCTGGCTCCTGTACTGCTGAGGTTACAACCAGCTTACAGCAAGACTTCGACAAGTTTCAGCTCTGGTTTGTTAACCATCAACTTTTCCTCAACTCCAAGAAAACTGTCTCCATGATCTTTGGCATAAGGCAGACTGTCTAGGCTTCCCTCCCTACCCACTTTCCACACTCTTGATGGGACTTTACTTGAAGACACTTCCTCCTTTGGGAACTTAGGTGTTTGGTTGGACCAACACCTAAACTTCTCTGGACATATTGATGCCATCCATTAAAAACTGCACCCCAAGCTTGGTGCCCTGTTCCTATGGCTAGGCATGAACTTTTTCAGAAGATGTTAATGCCCATTTTCGACTACTGTGACGTAGTCTATGGTGCTGCCCCTAAGTTCTCCCTGGCCAGATTAGACACCCTCTTCAATTCCTTCTGCTGCTTTGCCCTGGATGCCCCCCCTCGCACCCACCACTGTGATCTTTATCGTGCCCTATCCTTCTCTTCTCTTACAAATAGGCAACTCTCCCACTGTGCTAAATTCACCTCCAAGCACTGGTTGGATGAGCTCCCTTCCTACCTCACATCCTACTTTATAACACCTCCCCATCCTCCCATTCTCTTAGATCAACCGACTCCCACACCCTGGTAGGCCACTGCGGATCCACCCATATCGGTCAATCCAGTTACTCTCACTGCCTCCCAAAAATTTGGAATTCCCTCCCCCCTCAAATCCGGCACTCATCTTCCACCAACTCCATCAGCTCTGCCATCAATAATTACCTTGCACCTAGCTGATCCTGCCATGTCCCGCCCTAATTCCATCCCATAAGCCCTGGACAAACCCGACCCTGCTACCATCACCTTCATTTCACCCTGTGCACACACACACCCAAAATTTCTAGCTCTCCTCCCCTTCCCCCAAATTGCTCTCCCTTACTGCCCTCTCATGATCACTTACAGAATGCAAGGGACCCCGAATGCTCTCCATGGGTTCTTCTCCTACCCCCCCAGGGGCTTGTATCTCTCATCTACTACCTTTCTCCACCATCCCTCCTATCTCCCTAGACTTGCAGTCCTCTTACAGGGTTCTCAGCATCCTGAAGGAATCCTACTGCACCTAGGCATGTCTTCTCTCCTTCCCCTCTCCCAGTCTACCTTTTCTCCCTAGCCATCACCGTCCCCTTGCAGGGTTCTCAGCATCCTGAGGGGGTCCTACTGCACCTAGTCTTATTTCCTCTCCTTCCCCTTCCCCATCTACCTTTCTCCCTAGCCATTGCAGTCCCCTTGCAGGGCTCTCAGCATCCTGAAGGGGTCCAACTGAGCCTAAGCATATCTCCCCTATTCTATATAGCCACTGCCTTGGCTTTCCATGACTACTAGTAGGGTCCAATGCATCCTGATGGACTATTGATTAGGCCCCATCCCCTCCAAAGGTGCAAATACTTTTCCCCTCAAGGGTTCAATTCTCACTTCCTCCCTCTCCTATCACTCTCTTAATCCCTTTCTACTGACCTTCCCCAACTCTCTTGCAGGGTACCCCACATCCTGAAGGGTTCTCTCTTGGGTTAGGTCCTATTCCTCCTCCTAGCATTAAGTCACACCTCCTCCTTCTCTCTCCTCTCCCTCTTTAAATCCCTACAGCCTTATCCCCTTTCTATCTAGCCCCACAGCTCCCTTATAGGGTTCTACGCATCCTGAAGGGGTCTCTCTGGGACACTGCCTTATCCCCTTCTCTCTGGCCCCCCAGTCCCCTTGCAGGGTTCCTCGCATCCTGAAAGGGTCTCCAGGGACACCACTCTTCCCCCTCCCCCACCCCTCCCTCTCCTATCCCTCTTTTCGTTCACATAAGCACTTGTTTACTTATTAACCCAGCACTTATTATTGTCCACTCTTTCTACCTATTATGTGCAGTGGGTTAAGGCACTGAGCTGCAGATCTGGAGACCTGGGTTTGAATCTCACAGCTGCCTAGGTGCATACTGTGTGATCCTGAGCAAGTCACTTAACTTCATTAGCTTGCTGTTTTTTCGGGTGCTTCATCAGCACACTGCATTACAGTATATTTAAGCAATAATGCACAACAGGGTGTGGTATATCATGAGATATCATCATGCCTTGGGTGGTTGGGCACAAGGCCACAGGCCGAATGTGTCCAGCCAGCTGAGAAGTGACGATATCTCATGATATACCACGCCCTGGAGTGCATTATTGCTAATATGAACTGGATTCCTTTTTGGAATAAAGTTAACATTTTAAAAAGTTTTAAATAATTTGTTTTATTTCTGTTCTGGTACATGGACAATGTATGCAGAGAGAAATGCAGTTTAAAAAAAAGTCTGCAGCTTATGTGTCCATTAGGTGGCGCTGCTTCAAATCAAATCAATATTTATTTATAATGCACTTTTCAAAATACCAAAGGGCAAGTACATAACAAAAATAACACACATTACTAAAATATAAATATAAAACATTTAAAAGGCAGCAGGATAGACTAGATGTTAAATTCAAAAAGCTAATTCAAATAAATAACTCTTCAATGAAGCTTTAAAAGACTCAGTGGACAGGCACTCTCTGATCTGACAAGGTAGAGAATTCCACAGTTTTGGGGCCACGAAAGAAAAAGCTTTGGCCCCAGATGACTGAAGATGAACCCTGGGAATCTCTAACAATCCCTCGTCAGTGGAACAGAGTGGGAAGAGAGGGTGGTATGGCTGAAGGAGATCTTGCAAGTAGCCCATTCCCTGTCCATGTAGGGTCTTATAGGTCAGCAACGCGACCTCGAAAGTGATCCTCCATTGCACCGACAGCCAGTGCAGTTCGCGCAGCCACTTGTTGCTCTCCATCAGCATGGTGTTCTGCTCTTTTGCATGTTTGGTACCAGCCATTGCTGTCTCTGTGTTCCCCACGGTTACCCTCCCCCCCCCCATCACTCTGTTGATTTTAGATTTCAAAGCTATGGAAGAAGGCAAGAGTAGTTTGGTAAGTCTAGCCAGATCTACTGGTCTGTAATATGCAAAATATGCTGGCTGCTGGTGGTAAAACATTGGAGTGCTCCCCTCGAGCACCCCTTCTTCCAAAGTGAGTCTCACAGTATACAGCCAAAAGTACCGGTTGAGCCACGGGGTGAAGTGAAGGGGAGCAGCCATTCTCTGAATACACCGGAGGAGCTGGAATTTGCACAAGCAGGCGGGGCCAGTGCTTATGTAATCTGTGAGAGGAGTGGGCGGGTCGAGGTGGTGTTGGCGTGTAGTCTGTGAGAAGAACGGGCAGATCGAGGTGGATTTAGCATGGTAGTCGGCAGTGGTCATTGTCAGAGATGGATGTTTTTTTTTTAGTCAGCAGGAGACAGAATTTTGTTTATGAGAAAATGTACATTTATATTTCATGCCAGGTCTTGCTGTGATTTATTGAGGGCAAACGGTCCATTGCTGCCGCTCATCCACTGGTTTTGAACATGCGAGTGGCAGCGCATGAGGAGCTGCTGTTTTTATACTGTGGTACCTGGCGCTGTTAAATGAAGGAGATCGAGGGTTTTTTTTTCCTGTGGAGAGTGGGTACTATGGAAAAATATAAGGATGAGGGGGGACAGTTTTCAGGGTTTCGTTTTTTGTTTTTTTTAAGTAGTGTCTGACTGGAGGTCTGACTCGCAGCGGACTGTGGGACATGGGGAATGTGCTGAGAGCAAGGAGACTGGTGGCTGGAGCTTTTTTGAAGCCATGAGGATGTAGCCCGACATCATCATGGCTTCAAAAAGCTCTTGGCCAATCAACTTTCTCCATTTAATGCATCCAGTTCATAGTACTCATTATTCCATTTCCTAATGCTTTTCAATGGTCGAATCAGCACAGTCTAGTTCACCATTAGAACGTTTGCAAACTTTTCGAGGTTGGATGGCTAAAGTTTGCGAGGTCGAACCTAGGGAGGTTCACACTGCCCTTGTTTATACAAATTCTACAAAGCAACCACAAAGAAAAGTTTTCAGACACTTCACCATGCACAGTACTCAGCTGACTTTTTGTTGACCATACTAAAGAAAGCGAAAGTAAAGCTGGAGAAAGCGTAATAGAACATCAACATCACAAAACAGCATTATCATAATGATGTAGGGCTACAGCAGCACGTAAAACACAGAAGGAGTTTTATCTCCTAATTATGGGTATGGTACTTCAAGAATTGTCACCAGGTGTCTCAAACAGAATTTTTTAGTGGCCCGTGGGGAGGGGCACTCTTGAAATGTTTCCCTCGTAGGAACTCACACTGTCACTGTTGGGGCTTGATCTCAGCCTAAACTACATTTGTAACAAATCCCATCCATGACCCATCAAGTGACACTCTTCCAGTGATTCCTCCAGGCCCTGAAAGCACAGTGAAGTAGGGGAGGGGTCTTCTGAGTACAGTACAGTACCCCAGTCCTGACCTTCTCATGTAGTGCAGGCTGTTTCATCGTCCAATACGGGTTGCCATCTGGCAAACTCTGGAAGAGTACTGTGAATCATTTTCAGTCAGAAGATCTGTGCAATCTATGTTTCCTTACAGTAATTCATGAGCCACTCAACTCTTCCTGGTCAGAACCACCTTCAGTACCCTATAACTACACAACAGTCAGGTCTGCCATATGATTCCTGATATTAAATGAAGAGTGATAGTGCTAGGACAAGAGGACTGACAGCCAACAAAAGAAAGTACTCAGAGGAGTCTGTGTGTGTGTGATTAATACAAAATACTCCATGTACTGTCCCAGTGGTGTGCTGCAAGGGGTGGGAGATACTGTGTGTGTGGGGGTGTGTGTGTGCTTGTACCAGAATCCCACATGCAGGTTTGAGCTAAAGTATTTGACTCCAGGGAGGAAGAGTGAGTGAGTGGGCCACCTGGCAACCCTGCAGCTTCCACCACCTGGTCAAGGAGCAGTTAGATATCGGCTGTAAAGGCAGTTGCTCACCCTTCGCTTTAGCGGAAGGAAGAATGCAGCTACAGCCTCCTCAGTTATGGAGGTGGACAGGGATAGGAAGAAGGGTAAAAGTGGGCCAGCATGAAAAAGAAAAACTACAGCCCAAACTGAGATTTAGCCTTGTTTAAGGGGCAATATTGTGTCTCTCTGTAAGAGTTTTCAAATACCTGTAGAAGTGTTTGTTAGCATGTGTTTATGAATTTGCCCTTTACTGGGGACTCAGTGTTCTAGGTTAGTGGCCAATATTTTGTTGCTACTAAGCAGGATGTTGATCAGTCCCTTGTGAGGTGCTACTGTTAGAACTCAGTTGCAGAAGAAAAAGAATAAACAAATTTTAAAGAGGCATTTCTGTGTAAAATCATTACTTTGACTTACATGCATCCAAATTCTAGGGGCGTGAAAATAACTCTTCAAAGGCACACCAGCTGTTTGATTATTTACTATATTTGGCTAAAACTGAAGTAAAAAGGGTAAAAAGAAATCCTCCACCTCTTCCTATGTGGCCAGGTATAGTCCCATGGCCACCCTTTGCCCAATCCTCAGTCATCTTCCTCCCTACCCCCATCTTTCCTTAGAGACACTGTATCTTGAAGAAAAATACATGCTCTCACGTTATTTATTTATTTCAAAGGTTTTACCAGGAAAGACATACTGAGCTGATAACAGCTCATCTCCACGTAAGTGCTGGGGGAAGGGTATGGAAGGTAGTATAAAAGGAGAAAAAAAGAGTAAAGAGTACTTTAACAGATCCACAAAAACAGTAGTCTATACAAGTAATACAGTACTTCAAAAAAATAGAATACTAATAAACAGTGCAAGGTAAAACAATACAACAAGGTGTATGCAGTAGATGCAAACTGAGCTTGGATGGGCATATCGAAATTACTCCAACAGGGTGTAATGCGAGGAGGGCAAACATAGTTGGGGCAATGCATGTAAGGAGTGGGGGATCCTCTAATGTAGATGATGATGGTCACTAGCACACTGTGCCAAGGTTTAACATGGCTTTTTATTCACATCCCCCTCCCTAGCCAGACCCCCATCCCCAAAGAGCTGTTTATCAAACATAGAATCCCCTGAACACAACCCATGATAGGGGCACCAAAAGTACTCAAATTCCAAATTAATTCAGTGGATCCCCTTCCCTAACCTTCAGCAAACTCTTTCTCTGCTAATTGGAATGGCATATGATAGCAAAAGGTCCCAGGGTGGGGGAAGCAGTCTCACATCATTTGTCACACTCAGCAGACTGATGAATCCACACATGCTGGGTTCAGCATCCTGGTTACATCTCAGTCCTCAATGCAAGAAGGGGCAGAGACACCTTTTAGAAGAGCTCTTGCAAAGGCAGCAAGCCTCATAAATTACTTGCTTTGAAACAGCTCCAGTTTATATTGTCAGTACATTTACTGTAATACAGTGCATGCTACATCTCAAAGCATATTACAGACCAATGAATCAGACATTTCGACAGTATCATTGCGGTCATGACGGTGGGGTGTTGCTACTTACTAAATCAATTCTGTCTTCCAAAGTCCATAACAATTTGTCTCTTTCTCTCAAACTGAAATTGTCTAGGCTAAAAAAAATTGGATTCCCTTGGTGTAGGTTCTAAACTTCTTTCTGTTTCCGTTTTATCTCACTACCAGTTGTCTCTGTCCAGAGTCTTCAGCAATACTTCTCCAAGACCTTACCTTACCTTATGTTTATTGGCAATTTGAACATAAACCTTATTGAAACAAGTTATCTTGCAAATTAAGCAATAAGGCATGACCAAGGGTTACGTTAATGGTCTGTTAATCACCTTCTAGGGGTGTACTGTGGCACGAGGTGTAGCCGAGTGCCACATGCCCCTAGAGGATGATTAACTATTAACATAATCCCTGGGAGTGCCTTATTGCTATTATAATGAAACATGTTCTTAAACAGTGTTAAACCTTGTTTAGCAGATGGCTAAGCTCTACATGTATTTTAATAAAAGATTACCATAAGGCTGTTAGAATGTTTGCAGCCAATCAGAAAACTTCATTTCCCAGACCCTTTTTATAATGGGAGTTAATACATGAACTGATTCATATTGTGAGTGTAAAAGACTGACAATTTTTATAGTTCAGATTCATTCCTTATTAAATTTGTTTATTATGATGTCCCCTTCAGTTAACTCTGACCATGAAATGATCTGTCAGTCATTGTCTTTTACGATCTTATTTTATTTATTTATTTAATGTTAACAGGGAAAGAAGAGCTATCTATTTTCAGCCTCATCGTGGGGAGGGGGTGCCGATACAAACCAACTGAAAATGAACTAGACTAGGCTGTTGGTGGCAGTTTACTGAGTAAGTAAGAGAAATTCGGTCAGGAGACCGGGCACATACCTCTACATATATATTGTACGCTGTTTTGGTAAGAGGGAACTCTAAATTCCCAGTTTTCTGGAATTCCAACAATTTCTACATTTTTCTGTCCAGCTCAAGCTTCCAAAGTGATTAGCTTTGCCTGCATTTCTTTTTATGTCTGCTTGCATGCGCAGTGCACAAGAAACATATTGAGATGGTAGAGCATTGCAGAGGTGTGGCAGTGTTGTGGCCAGTGCAGCGGATGCTTTTATGGGCGCGTCCCTTGGCCATCAATTAATGCTGAAGCTGTCAATGATGGCAGCTTCAGAGCGAGCACTGCACTTGAAAGAAATCTACTGCTGCAATCAGGGGCAGTTTTGTCATTGCAGTGGAAGACCCCCCTCCTTCCCAGCCAGGCTCACAGCAAGACAACAAATTTAAATGTTAGCTCTCTCCCACCTCACGCCCTCTGTTCTCAGTTCCCTGCTAACATTGGGATGCTAAATCCCAATGTCAGCATGTATCCCCCCCTCCTCTCATTAATGTGACACACTGGGAGCCCACTCCAGTGTGCCAAAAAATACTTCTTTGATGTTTCTGACACTGGGATGCCCACTTCCAGTGTCAGATGTGCCACCCCCATGACCCCATATACTCAGCGAACCTCATGGTGCCCAATCCCCAGGTTGGCATTGATTCCCTCCCCCCAGTACTTGGGCACAGTGGGAGTCAAAGTCAAAGTCATATTTATTTAAAATCCCGCAGGCTCTGGGTGCCACACAAAAACTGTACAGTATTTCATACCATATACATTATACATTAAAATATAATTCACATAAAAATTTTACTCCCCAAAAGCTTGCACAAATAAGAAGGTCTTTAGGCGACTCTTAAAGGCCATTGTAGTGGGGGACTCTCTCACTTCTGATGGCAAGGAGTTCCAAAAAGCAGGAGCAGCGACTCCGAAAGCTCAGTCCTCCGCAGATTTTAATCTCGCTCTCGGAACTGTATGGAGGCCACCACTAGAGGAGCGGAGATTTTGGACAGAGGTGGAAGGTACCAGAAGATCAGACAGGTAACCAGGGCCCTGCCCATGTAGGGTCTTATAGGTAAGAAAACTCACCTTGAAAAGTACTCTCCATCTGACAGGCAGCCAGTGCAATTCGCGCAATATTGGAGTGATATGACAAAATTTACTTTGTCCGGTCAAAAGCCGTGCAGCAGCATTTTGCACTAGCTGCAATCTGCGAAGAGAACTTCCAGAGACCCTGAGATAGAGGGCATTACAGTAGTCGAGCCTAGAAGTGACTAAGGCATGTATCAAGGTAGGGAGGTCCAGAGCCGGAACAAGGGGCTTAATCCTGGCAATGTTTCTAAGATGGAAAAAACAGGAATGAACCACAGAGGATATCTGAGCCTCCCTGGACAGGTTCCTGTCAAAAATCACACCAAGATTTCGCACCCATGGGGAGGCCATCGATGACACAGCTCCTAGCACAAGGCCAGTCGCAAAATCAGAGGCCATCCCATCATGAGCTCTGTTCGACTCCACTACCAATACCTCAGTCTTGTTGGGGTTCAGTCGCAGTCAGCTGGAGGACATCCAGTCATTAATCTCAGCCAGACAGATATTCAGCACATCCACTGCATTTGATGTTCCTGGGGCAAAGGATAGGTATAGCTGAGTATCATCAGCATAGCAATAAAAACTCAGACCATGCCTCCTAATGATCCCCCCCAAGGGCAGCATATATACTGCAAACAACATTGGGGCCAATACCGATCCCTGAGGGACTCCACATGAAAGGACGCAGGGTGCAGATGAGAAATTACCCATCACAACCAGTTGCCTCCTATTAGTAAGAAATGACTCAAACCACTTGATGACAATGCCAGTGAGTCTGCATAACTCCCTCAGGCAGAAAAGCAACACACAATGGTCCACAGTATCAAATGCTGAGGAGAGATCAAGGAGAACAAGAATTGTCTTGTCCCCCCGATCTCTAGCCCTGAGGAGGTCATTCTGCACCCGAACTAACGCAGTTTCAGTGCTATGTCTGGCCCGAAAAGCTGACTGGAAGGGATCATACAACTCGTGAGTCATGAGATGTTCCCCCAACTGAAGTGAAACCACCTTCTCAACAATCTTTCCCAAAAATGGAAGATTGGAGATAGGACGGTAATTTGCCCTAATCTCCGGGTCCAGAGAAGCTTTCTTTAAAAGGGGTCTCACCAGAGCCTCCTTCAAGGCATCTGGGAAGACACCCTGACTCAAGGAACACGAGACAATCAGGGCAAACACCGGGCCAACAGAGTCAATGCACCTCATTAAGAAGCACGTTGGCACGGGATCCAGTTCACAAAAGGTATGCTTCAAGTTGGCCGCCAACTCAATAACCTCATGAACCTCCACTGGCCTAAACTCTCCCCAACCAGAAAGAGTGCTCTTAGAACACAACTGATGACCACTGACAGCAATGATATTACCGGCTGAGGAAACCTCCCACCGGACTGCAGACACCCTGTCCAAGAAAAACCGAGCAAATTCCTCACAATCCTCATTTGAGGAGACTCTTCTGGGCTGAAGACAAGATGGATGAAGAAGTCTGTCAACAGTCCGGAAGAGTGAGGCTGGTCGGCTTCTCCCGGCAGCAATCTCCTGAGACAGAAATGCCGCCTTCTTTTGGTTGATTGCCTCCTGATATGCGCGATAATGCACACACAGGACCAGTTTGTCAGCCCCCAGATGGGACTTCCTCCAGCGACGCTCTAATCTCCGACCCAGCTTTTTATTTCCCTGAGATCGCCGTCATACCAAGGCGACCTCAGGTATGAAGTTCTGGGTCATACACGGATAGGTGTGAGGGAGTTGATGGCACCAGACAGCACCTTATTATAGGCGTCTACCTCGGCGTCAACAGCTCCGACGCATACATCACCCACACTCAATAAATCAACTGCCGCCGTAAAACCCTCAGGGGTAAGATCATTTAAAGTCCGGCAGCGAAACATCTCAGAAGGGGAGAAATTTATGATGGGAGCACCGAATGTGAACTTCACCGTGCAATGATCAGACCAAGCTACCTGATCGATTGCAAGATCAGCGATCTCAAGTCCCAGTGAGAACACCAGGTCCAATGTGTGGCCATCAATGTGAGTAGGCGCACCGACAGACTGCACCAGCCCCAAAAGGGACATACTCTGCAATAACTCATCGGTGCACTTTTAAGCTTTAACCTCAGCCCAAACATTGAAGTCCCCAAGAAAAATACATCTTGGGGAATCCAATGTTTCGCCGGCAGCAAACTCGGATTTTGGCACACCCCTGTGAGCTAAAATCCATTTTGTTAATATTTTACATGTAAAAAAGAAAACAGTCCCACAACGTCTTTTTGTTTTTTAACCTGAAAAAAAAAAGAAAACGGTCCCTCATCATTCCCACGGGCCCCTTGCCCCAACCCACACCATCCCTCTGTGCACCCCACCTCCCTGCACATCCCCACCCATACTTACCACTGGAGGTTGGGAGCAGTGATCTTATGTGGACTAGGAACTCATCTAAACTCTTCAAAGAACAACTAGGAACTGAAGAAATGATGGTAAGCCCTACTGTATAATAGCTATCAGTGGGGGGGTTTCAATTTAGGTTGATATATCAGCCAATGTTTGGAGTTTTGGTCCCAAATTTTAAACGTGGGGTTCTTGGAACCCCACCTCATGAACATGGGCACTGTCATTTCATTTCTCAGTTCCGAAAGTTGATTTTGTTATCACTGTGCAAAATCGCCTTTCGAGACCAATTAATGAAAGAACAGTGCCACTGTTCATGAGGTGGGGTCCCAAAAAGTCCTTGTTGTAAATTTGGTGAAAAAACTCCCAAAAATGATTGCATTATGAGCGTCCATTGCACAGCTTCTGCACATACACATAATTTCATCAATTTTTAATATTTTCACTCCAAATTTCCAACATTGCCATTTTTTCATATCCCCTTATGAACAGTACATCTGCCATTTTTTGCATCCTTCCAGAAATGTGTTGTTGCACCTGTGGTGCAGAATGGCACGGTCGCTGTGCGAAATCAACTTTCAGGACAGATTAATGAAATCACAGTGCCACTGTTCATGAGGGGAGGTCCCAAAAAGGTCATGTTGAAAATTTGGTGAAAACATTCAAAAAAATGACTGCGCTATGAGTATGCATTGCACAGTTTCTACCCACACTCGTAAGTTCGCCACTTTTTTATATTTTCACTCCAGATTTTCAGCATTGACATTTCTTCACACCTTCTCATGAACAGTACAGCTGTTATTTTTCACATCCTACCCGAAATGTATTTTTGCCCTGTGGTGCTGAATGGCGCACTTGCTGTGTGAAATCACCTTTTTGGATTGAGTTATAAAATGATTCTGCCACCGTTCATGCGGTGGGATCCCAAAAAGTCCATGCTGAAAATCTGGATCAAAAATACCAGCAAATGCCTGGGGCGTTAGGGTTTCCCACCATAACGGCCACCCTGTACAGACTGACAGACATCAGGGGTGTGACTTGTAATGCTCACTCCATTCCACCCCACCCCCACACTGCAGCCACTGACATGCATTGAGGTGTGCCTTGGTATCTTCGGCCCTAACGTTCATCTCATTCTCCTATACTGCACCCATCTCAGCTTATTTCCTTATGGAATGGGGTGAGCGTAAGGACCAAAGAGCTCAAGGCACACTGTGACACCTGTCAGTGGCTGCAGAGTGGGATGAGATAGAATGGCATAAGTGTTATGGCCGATGACCCAAAGGTGCACCCCCAATGCCTGTCAGTCTCTGCAGGGTGGGGGTTGGTGTTGGCGTTAATTCAATACTTCACTGCCATTCCTATTATGCACATCTCTAACTCCTGCATTATCAATGCCAATGCCGGCAAGCAAACATTTGTCATTGACAAATGCTTGTATATTTTATTTTTTTATTTTTTTTTATTTTAGTCTTTGGTAACTAGGTAAGGCCCACTAGGCACAAGTGCCTGTTTTCAGGGGCGACCTGGGAGCACTGGGCGGTTAAGTGACTTGCTCAGAGTCACACAGTATGCAAGTGGTGGTTGACAATCAAGGTCAGGTCTGCTCTGCTGGATGTATCAAGCTTGTTCACACCTCATTCCTCTAACCTCTAGGCCATACTGCCAGCCCAGGGGTATAGATCTGCCATGGGCTCTGACCTCCCTCTCAACAGGAAACATTTTATCTTCCAGGTAAGATACTTTTTTTCTTGTCCAGAGAACACTGAACTGAACTAAATTTCTAAGCTGTAGAATTTAATACAGTTACCTGTTTTTTAATATCAGAATCTGTAGTATGAAGTGAGCTCAGGGAGGCATAAAGTATTTCCTGTGTTCCATGTTTGTAATCTCTATCCTGTGATGAATAATCATACCCTGTAGTAGGAGTATTGCAGTTATTATCACAAGGATTGTGTACTGATTGGGGCACTGGCACTAAGACCTCAAGACTGGCTAGCTGCATTACTACCTCCTTCCTCCTCAATATGTAAGAAAGCCTGCATGCTTTTTACAGGCACTGCGCTCAGTGTGACATTATTTAACAGCACTGTCTGACCACTTTGATTTAAAGAACCAGGAGAGGGTTTACCTATGGCTGTTGCTGTAGTAAAAAATGTTTTCCACCTCCCGGAAAGCCCTTGATTTAAAAGGAAAGACCTGTGCTTCTGCAAGAGCTGCTGTAACATGTTGGTATTCTTCCACATGTAAGGCTGCCAAAACTGACCTCCTTGCACCACCAGTCAAGAAATACTTATTTAGAAACATATCACCCTTCAGTACTCTTTGTCCCTGTGACATCCAGGCATTATTTTGTATTTTATAGTCTATTTTCTCTGTAAAATAAGTAAACAGTTTCAGGATGTATGGGGAGAATGAATTTTCCTGTTGCTGTCCCAGGCTTGAGAGCAAATTCCTGTGTTCTCACAGAGGGGAACAGGCTGGGTGTGGATAGCGGAGCTCTTTTGATCTAAAAGACTCACTGGGCGGGATATTCAGAAATGCACCAAAGGCATGCGCAACCCCGGAGCAGCGCAAGCCAACTGTGCAATGGTGCAGCGACTGCGATATTAAATGGTTGCGCACCGCAACATGCACCAGTGCAACACAGCTGAATATTGCAGCTGCCGAGCCATGGTGCAGTGACGGTTGTGCAAAGGAGCAACCAGAAATGCGCTATAGTGCATCTAGGGATGCGCAAGGGGTATAGGAAGATGTGCCAAGGCACAGCAGGAACAGACACGGGCACAGCAGGGTGTCAGGCAAGGGGGAAGGAGGGAGACAGTGCGGTCAGATGGGGGCACAACTCCAGGAACACTGGCAGGGACACACAGCCAGCACACAGGTGACCACTGCACATGGAGTGCAGGTATGCAGCCACCCCCCCGCTGGAGGATGCAGGGCACAGGTGGCACTGACATCCAGGGGCGGGCACCCTAGTCCACCACACTCTGGAGGGCACGCAGCCACCTGGCCAACAACAAACCACACCCCGACACCAGGCACCCACCACACACATGCCACACAGCCTGAACTGCCAGCCCAGGGCCACTTCAAGGCACAGTCACTGACCAAGGGGCATGCCACCACCATGCACGCACCACCCAATGACACAGGTGCACCACACAGCCACCCACTAGACCACTGCAGCAGGGACCCACTTGCCAGCTGCAAAGCAGACACAGACACAGAAGGGTAAACAGGTAACAAATGTAATAGAACAATGACAACACAGCCGTACAGAAAACAATAAACAAAGGAGAGGGTAGGTGTAGGTGGGAAGGGGTCAGGGAACAGGGTCTGTACAGGTGGATTGAGGAAGGTAGGGGAAGGGAGGACAGAGGTGGGAAGGGGGATGGGGAACATCATGGATGGCCACATCCTACTGGTACCTGATGCCTCCCCCTGCGCTGATCCTGTAGCAGGATATGCCTGGTCTGGTCTGTGATCTTCATCGTAAGAGATGTAATAAGAATTATCTGCCATAGCAGGCGGCAGTACAATGGAAACCTGGAACCCCTCTGGACACCTATGGCAGAGGAAGGGACAGGTGATCAGTGCATGTCCAAAGCACCCTAGCCCCCCCTGTGTGCAGTGAACAGTGGGAACACACACCCCTGGAGTGGCACCCCGGCCACCTGCAGTGGATAAGCCTACACCTGCTGCCAACCTGGCAAGTCACATCCCCTGCCAGCCCCATGGAACAGTGGACATACACAGACACAGTCAGAGCCCACTTACCTGGCCATGGCACAGCCCCCCTCCAAACACACGCATGCAGCGCTCTCAGCCTCTCTGGGTCCCTCCTTAACAGGTCCCCATACCAGTGGTGACACTGCTCCCTGGTGCACTGCACACCGGTGGCCTGGACAAGCCTGTCCACAATGTTCTGTCACACCTCGGTCCTGGGTATGTTGAGGTGCTGCTGGCCAAACAGGCTGGCAGCATGGGGCTCCACCTGGGCCACCAAGTTTACCAGCTTGACCTGGGTCCAATTACGGGATTGGGGCACTGTGCAATGTGGCATAGTTCCACAGCAATGAAGCAAGCCAAAATGGCACCAAGTAGCGCACGGGCACAACATGCTCAGGATGCACTCCTTGCACGGAGATGCGCTGCCTGTGGCATTCGCGCATATCCAGGGATGTGCGGCATGGGCATGGCCACACTGGCATGTGGAGCAGAGGTCCCTGGGGTATAGGGCAGGGCGGGGGGTCAGGATCAGCATGTGCAATGTGCACATGAGTAATATTGGGCCCATGATGCATGCTGTGCAATATGGCCATGAAGGCATCACACCCCATAGGCCCTATAGCACCCTAGTGCCACTGGCCCTATGGCACCTGAGTGCCATTGGTTCTATGATGCCCGAGTGCCATTGCCCCTATGGTGCCTGAGCACCATAGACCCAATAGCGCCTGAGCGCCATAGGCCCAATAGCACCTGAATGCCATAAGCCCTATAGCACCCCAGCACAGTGGGGTTCATGGGGCATAGGGCACATTGGCCCCTATAGTGCACCTAGCACGTGCTGCACAATAGGCAGTAGCATATGCTGTGGTGCATGCACATTGATGAGTGTACACTGCGCATGTCACTGCATTGTGCAATGGCATGGGCCAGACCAAATCCATTGTGCAATGCGCAAGAGCATGATATTCAGCCGTCACATTCAGATTAGCTCATCAGCCTATCCACAGCACAATGAGGACATTTGCATGCCATTACAGTTGAGCATCAGCCCATTTGCATGCGATGCGCTATACAGGCACCTCACAAGAGCACAGGACATGGACTGGTATTGCAACCATCAGAGGTAAGTTGCACCTGCTGAGGGGACAGCCAGCACAGGGTGCTGGATGGCTGGGGTGGGTCACTGCAGCCACTAACCACATGTCCATGTCCACAGGTAGCATCATGTCTGAGCACGAGGAGGGTGAGGAGCGTGGGCCTGCCCAGAAGTGCAGGCGCAACTTTATGAGAGCAGAGGCAGATGCCCTGTTCGAGGCATATCTCGACAGGGAGCCTTTGCTGAGTGGCACCACTGGCAGACCCCAGGCCAAGGCCATGGCCTGGGACGAGGTGGCAGAGGCCATGAACCAGTAGGGCAGCCACCAGTGGTCTGCACAGGAGTGCAAGAAAAAGGTGGGCACCGACGAGCATCAGATAAAGGAAAAGGTGGTCGGCTACAGGTGGGGGCCAGGCCGCCACAACACAGCTCACGGCACAGGAAGAACTGGTGGCGGCTACCATGCAGCATAATGTGATTGAGGGTGTGCAGGGCAGTGGCTTCCAAACTGGAGGGAGCCCATTACTGCATGGTAGGTATGGCAGGCAGGTGGGTGGGAGGAAGGGGTCTGTCGATTCAGCAGCTCTAACGCATCTGTGTTCCCTTACAGCACTGGCTCGACAGCATGCGGTGGCAGGGACGCCTGCGGCTGTTGTGGGAGCCCGCCCAGCTCCAGAGGACCAGCCATCCACCTCCAGGGGCATCCGGGGACCAGATAGGCTACAGCACACCACCGCCATCCAGCTGGATGTCCTGGGCATGGTGGCGGATGAGGCCCTGACTGCTCCAGCGAGATGCCAGCCATGTCATGCTCTGTGTGGAGACACAGATCTGGGCGGGGTCTGACACTGATGATGATTGGACCATAATCCTGGACGGCGCAGGTCATGACAATGGGGAGACACCAGTTAGCTGCTTTCTGCTTTACAGGTTAGCAACAGGAAGTTGTAATTGCAGTAACCTGCTTTTATATGGTCTAAGCCACACCCTCAATTAAGCGCTCTCTCTCTCTCTCTCTCGCTCTCTCTCTATCTTTCTCTCCCTCTCTCCCTCTCTCTCCCCTCCTACTGATTTAGCAAAGTAAGGTGACACAGTACTCTTCACAGCACAGAACACACACTGGCTTTCTTTTTTTTTAACACTAAATAAGACCCCTTCTACTTCTAATAAAGTATCTGTCTATCTGTCTGCTTAATCTCAACATAAACTGATTTCTGCTGAGATAAAAGTGTTACATTAGTAAGAAAATTGTACCTTCTTTCATTTAGCTGATTTCTGCTTTACAGGCTAGCAACAGGAAGTTGTAATTGGAGTCTCCTGCTTTTATATGGTCTAAGCCACACCCCTAATTAAGCTATCTCTCTTTCTCCTCCTACTGATTTGGCAAAGTAAGTTGGTACAGTTTCTTTCACAGCACAGAACACACGCTGACTTTCTTTTTTTTTAACCCTAAATAAGACCTCTTCTACTTCTAATAAAGTATCTGTCTGCTTAATCTCAACAGAAACTGATTTCTGCTGAGTTAGAAGTGTTATATTAGTAAGAAAATTGTACCTTCTTTCAGTTAGCTGCTTTCTGCTTTACAGGCTAGCAACAGAATATGGCCTGCAAATGGTTTCCGGCTAATTTTGCCCACTGTGCAGTGCTAATATTGCCCCGGGGCAATGATTTGAATATCTGGCCCCAAGTTGGCTAGGTTGGCTACTGCATAAAATCTCATAGTAAGGTTTTAAAACAGCATTACTTCTCCACCCCCATTTACAGAGAGGTAGAATAATTGTTTTTAAGTGCCATCCTGAGAAATCATCTCAATTGAATGCAGGTGAGAATGATCACAGCCTTCCACCGCATCAGCGAATTTATTCAGTCTGCAGACCTCACCAGTGAAAACAGGATATTTTGCTCACATGCCTTTCCAGTATAAACAAGTATTTTTCAATGCCGAATGTTTGCTTGCCGGCATTGGCATTGGTAGTATAGGAGTTACAGAGCTATATAATAGGAATGGCAATGAAGTATTGAACTGAAGCCAACCCCACCACCACCCTGCAGAGACTGACAGGCATTGGGGTGTGCCTTTGGGTCGTCGGGCATAATGGCTATGCCATTTCAGAACACCCTATCCTGCAGACACTGACAAGTGTCACAGTGTGCCTTGGGGTCTTTGGCCCTTATGTGCACCCCATTTCATCAGAAAATACGGTGAGTTGGGTGTGATATAGGAGAATGGGGTAAACTTTGTGGCTGAAGAGTCCAAGGCACACCTCGAGGCCTCTCACTGGCTGCAGGGTGTGGATTAGTATGAGCATTACAGGCGAGAATCCCAAGCCACACACCTGATGCCTGTCATTCTGTACAGGGTGGGGTGTTATGGTCAGAAACCACAACGCCTCAGAAATTTGTTGGTATTTTCACTCCAAATTTTCAACATTTTTTTTTGTGACCCCCCCCCCATCTCATGAACAGCGGCAATATCAGTTTGTTAGCTGAAAGCTGCTTTTGCACAGTGACTACAGTATTTAGCACCACAGGTGCAAAAACATGTTTCGAACAAGATGTGAACAATGACAGCTGTGCTGTTCATGGGGAGGTGTAAAAAATGAAGTCACGAGCGTGCATAGAAATTGTGCAATGCACACCCATAATGTAATTAGTTTGGGGAATTTTTACAGCAGATTGTCAACATAGGCATTTTGGGACCTCCGATCATGAACAGTGTCACTGTGATTTTCTTTATCTGTCCCGAACAATGATTTCCCACAGCGACCACACATTTCTGTGCTGAAAGTGTGAAAACACATTTCATCCATGTTGTGAAAAATGACAGCTGTGTTGTTCGTAAGGAAGTGTGGAAAAATGCCACTTGTGAAAATCTGGACTGAAAATATCACAAATTCATGAACTTACGAGGGTGTATGTAAACTGCACAATGCTCACTCATAGCACAGTCATTTTATGGACTTTTGTCACCAAATATTCAACACAGCCATTTTAAGACCTCTGCTCATGAACACTGTGATTTTCTTAATCTGTCTCAAACTTTGCACACACCGACTGCGTCATTGTGCGCTACATGCAGGGAAACACATTTTGGGTGACGTGAAAAATGACAGCTGTACTGGTCTTAAGGAGGTGCGGTAAAATGACAATGTTGAAAATCTGGAGTGCAAATATTAAAAATACACAAACCTATGACCATGCATAGGAACTGCGCAATGTGAGCTCCTAAAACAGTCATTTTTAAAAAATGTTTTCACCAAATTTTCAACATAGCCATTTTAAGACCTCTGCTCATGAACAGTATCACTGTGATTTTCTTAATGTGTCCCATACATTAATTTTGCACACTGACTGCGCCATTGTGCGCTACATGTGAAGAAACACATTTTGGGCGAGATGTGAAAAATGACAGCTGTACTGCTCATGAGGTGTGGTAAAATGGCAATGTTGAAAATTCAGAGTGAAAATATTAAAAATGTGTGAACTTACGAGCATGCATAGGAACTGCGCAACGCACGCCCGTAAAACAGTCATGTTTAGGAATTTTTTCACCAAATTTGCAACATAGGTTTTTTGAGAGCCCACCTTATGAACACTGGCACTGTCATTTTGTTAATCGGTCCCAAAAGGTGATTTTGCATAGTGACTGCGAAATCACCCTTTGGGCCCGATTAATGCCATGACAGTGAGAGAATTCATGAGGAGGGGTCTCAAAAACCCTATTTTGAAAATTTATGCAAAATTCCAACAAAATGTCCAAGATATGCATTAAAGTTGGAAAACATATTTATTGCATTATACAGCTACCGGCATTTCCTCAGTTCATGGGTCGTTTTGAAGAGTGTGCACGGTTCTCAGCTCCATCAAGATTATCACGCTGAGCTCCAGAAGTAAGTATGGAGTTAGTGGTGTGTAGGGAGGTAGGTGCGAGAGGGTGGCCACAGGTGGACAGGGCAACTGCCGAGGGAATGTTTTTTTCTTTACAGTTTTTTTTTATTGGACAATGCAGGACGTTTGTCATGTTGGGGTGGGCACCCAGCATGGCAGCTGGAAAGCTGTTATGGGGGGCCTGGAGTTGACGGGGGATTGGGCATCCCCATTGGCAATAACCATTTTTCCAAGCTGGGGTGGGCTCCCAACGTGGCACCTGGAAAGCTGATGATGCGGAACATTTGCCACTCTGTGGTGGGCCCCCAGCATGGCAGCTGGAAGGCTATTTGGGGGGCCTAGAGCCGATGGGGCATTGGGCACCCCCATCGGCCATACAGTGTGTGCATGAGGGGGAGCACATGAGCATGCATTATGCATGCGTGTGTAGGGGGTGTGCTGCTCACTGAAGCAGAGCTCTCCCTTTCAACTGTACGGCACTGCATTTTCAACTGCTGTCATAGACAGCTGCAGCATTGATTGGAGAACTGCGACCGTGCCTGCAAACACACTGACTGAATTGGAAGACGGTTGTCACACCTCCGAAAACTTGGATGATGGCACTATGTTTCTTGCACATGCATGCAAGTAAACCTAAAAATAAATTGAAACAAACTAAACCTCACTGCAGTGTGATATGATTCAGCATTCAGCAATCCTGGCGAAAAGGGCCACAACATAAAGGCACCAAAATAAAACAATAAAAAAAAATACACATTTGTTAACTCTTTTACAAAACCTGAAATGCACAGTTTTTATAGTAACGTTTTTTGAATGTTGCTGCCTGTTTTACCTGTGAAAACTATTGCACATGAACTCCAACCTTTGAAGAAACAGGTTCTATAAGCTTGCTGACAGGGAAAACTAGACTCTGAGTTCTGGAGATGACATCATCATCAGTTATTCACTGAAACTGGCTTTTTTGAACAGGTAGTGAATTTAGGGTTGTAAAATGACTTGTAACTTTTAAGCAAAGTAATTTAGAGATCTCATTTTTGGCGTGAAGCTGTTTGGGGCTATGCTGATCCAAATTCTGAAATTTATTGACGCCAGAAAGTTTGACTGTAGTCCCTCTTTAAACTTCTTAAGGCTTCTGTTCTCCACCACATCATCTTTCTTTTCCTTCTTTCGGGTAATGTACACCCCAACCCTGCCCCCACCCCACAGCAGAAACCTGCAATGGACTGTTGATCGCCTTCATCAACATCTGCAGCCTGTAGAAAAATGTACCCCTCTCCAGGCCTAGCTTGCACAACATTCTCCTGATAGTCTGGCCCTGACTGAAACCTGGCTCTCAAGAGACGCCCCTGACTCTGAGTTAGCTTGAAATGGCTTTTTGAACTTCCGGACCAACAGGCTCAGCAGAACGAGAGGTGGCTGTGCATGCTACATAAAGGAATCCATTCAAGCCCTCCCTGTCTCCTTTCCGCCCTGCAACCAAAATCCTCACAGCCAAGTTACTGCTGGGTAACCCAGGCAATGCTCTCTATCTTATGGTCGCCTATATCCCACCATGTAACCAAAAACCTGCATTTGCAGAAATCATGTTCACTGTCTTGCAACTTCCGTCTAACAGTGAAGTCATTGTTGTGGGGGATTTCAATATTAATTGGATGTCCCCCACCTCCTCCCTTACAATAACTCTGCCATAGCACTTGACCTCTCCCAGGTTGTCCAGACCACCACCCTGCTCGATTACAGAACAGGAACCGACACACTGCTTGACCTTATTTTCTCTAATCGCCCCAATAATCTCTCACAGGTCAAAGTCCTCCCAGACACCCTCAGTGACCACTCTTCCATTAATTGCCAATGGTCAAACAATGCCCCTGCTACTCCCCCAGTACCTCATACCAAAGATGCCTCAAAAAAGAATCCCTTCCCAGACTGAAGTCCTACCTCAGGGGCTGGAACTGGTCCCCACTCGATTCTGTCCATGACATAGATTCTGCCCTCTCCTATTTCATTAATACATTTAATACCACCTGTGACATCTTTGCCCCATTCTCAAAACAGAACACAAAAAATAAAGACACCCCCCTGGATCTCACAGGTGCTACTTGACCTGATGCACCACTGGGATAACTTCTGGTACAAGGCACTGGACTCCCAACTTCCCCATGACCAACAACTGTACAGGGAGGCCAGGAATAAATGCACCTGGTCTATCCACCAGGCCAAGGCATCCTATTACCAACATGCCCTCGCATCAACATGGAACTCGGGTCATGATTTCTGGAAAAATATTAAAGAGCTCAACGGGAAAGTGATATCCCCCCACCCAGATCACCGTCAATGGCTCTGTGGAGTGGTTGTGGGATAACAGATGGACCAGACACCGAACTTCAGGTTCAACACACAATCTCTGTGTAATATTTAGTCAAAATGCAGAAGATAACATTCAGCAATGGCATATCCCTTCTTCAGTACATCAGTTTGTAACAACAGACTATGCAAGTCTTTCCTCTACACTCAGCCAGCACCTACTGACTCACTGATCTCTGATCTAACTTATCTGTTGAGATTTAGCCTCCCCAATGCGGACCTTGTTTGCTTGGGTGGTGGGGGCTCAAATAAAAAAATTAAAAGCATGCTAAAGACAAAGAACCTCAGTGCAGAAGCACTGAAACAAGGGTTACCCCAAAGGGCATTGATAATAAGCCAAGACTTGACTGCCCCCCACTCAGTCAAAACCACATTAAATAAAGCATGTCATCTTGCCATGAGTTGCGACACACTCACACGCACTTGTGATCTCTACATCCTTATACATCCTTTATACACCATGCTCTTGACAGTAGCCACTTTGTTGGATTGGCCTATATTGATCTAACCAAGGCATTCGACGCTGTTAATCACACTTTACTCCTAAACTCACTTTCCTTATTAGGTCTCTCGAAAGAGTCAGTATCCTGATCCATCGACCATCCGTCTGGCAGAATCCAACAAGTTAAGATTGGCTTCACTATTTCCTCCAGCTGCCCTGTTTGTTCCAGTGTCCATCAAGGCTCTATACTTGGCCCCCTTCCTTGTAGTCTTTTTCTAAATTCCCTTCCCAATTCCTGCCCTGGGAAACTGCTTCTTTACATGGACGATGTTGTTATTTTCAGGAGTACCCCTAACCCCCCACACTACAACACACCTCCAGGACCTAGTTAGAGAAGTAGAATCCTCAGACTAATCTTCAATTACAAAAAAAAAATCCATGATCTTCACCCACCTCCAGAATCCTCACTGTGACTATTGCCTGAACATCCATAATTCCATAAATGCCCCACTTGAGCAAGTCTTAACTCTCAAGTACCTGGGTATAACCCTTGACATATTCTGCACCTTCCACTCCCATATTCAGCATCTCTTCTCTGCCCTAAATTCCAGGATTGGTCTCCCATACCATCTCAAGCACTATCTCACCCCAAAGCCATTTGACTTGCAGTATCCTTCTCGGTCCTCTCCCCCCTAGACTACGGTATAATGATATATGGCACTGCGGACCTGATTGCCCCTCACTGAGTCAAAACCACATTAAATAAAGCCTGTCATCTTGCCATGGGTTGCGACACACTCACACACACTTGTGATTTCTACAAATCTATAAACTGACTAAATTTTGATGGGAGGCTAAACTATCATACTTGCCTCCTTGCTAAAAAAGTACTTCTCAGGCTAGCCCCACCTGGGCTGCACTTGCTCATCAATCTAGCCCCTCCTATTAGAGTATCCAGAAGCAACACCAAGTCCATCCTTCTTCTCAGTGCCTCATTGCAGAACTTTCTTATGCCAAAGGGCATTCCTTCACCGGGCATCTAAATGGCTAAATGGCCTCTCCGACACCATCGCCTTGGAACTCAGACTTGGCCTTTTCAAAATCTCTCTCATAAGTCATTTACTTTATTGAACCTCCTGTGACTGCCCCTAGCTCAGCCCCACACACCCTTGAATCCCCCTGGGGCTCGTACTTAGTGTATCACTGGACCTCACATGTTAGTGTATCTCTAGAATGTACCTCACCTGTTGACGCTGGATAAACTACCTACCCTAACATTGTGTATTACTGCATGACCTACTGTGAATGCTGGGTCTACCTGACCTTAGACTTATCTGATCTATTGTTCTTCTACATGTTATGTTAATGTTTCTTCTCTGCTGTATCAATATGCTTTGTGTATTTTGCCATACCACTTTGTACTCTTCTCACCTCTGTGCTATTGAAGTAGAGCCTTTGCAAAGGAGTCTATGACTCAAAGGTTGTCTTTCCAGTTATGTATTAAATAAAAATAAATAAATACAAATTTTCACTATTTTTACCCCAAATTTACAACATAGCCATTTCTTTGCAGCACCTCATGAATGTGACAGCTGTAATTTTTCAGCTCTGGCCCAAAATGTGTTTTTGCATCCTGAAAACTGATTTCGCAGTCCTTGCTTGAAATCACCTTTCAGACCAGAGTTGAACATTTGCTCTGCCCTTCTTCATGGGGCAGAGTCATAACAAGGCTAAGTTGAAAATCTGGTGTACAAATATTACAAAACAACAACATCATGAGCCTATGTTACATTTTGCTAATGCAGGCTCATAATTTTTGGTAATTTTTAATTCCTCCCATGCAGCCCTATCTGCTCTGGACAGAGTTTGTTTTTATTAGGTCCTTTTCACTAATGCAGGTGGGCATATAAACCCCCTACACAGCTCCGCACCCTCGGGAGTTCCATGCATTGGCCATATTCTCGAACACTGTCCAATGCTCAGCTCCCTTCTGTGGCCCTGCCCTCCACCGGTACACAGGTTCATGGGGCATTCCAGTGCTGAGATGTGGACCCGGGCAAGTGGCCAATCAGCTGCCCATCCCGGGTCACTTGCTGGATCCCCTGCATCCATGGGGGCCCATGTTGAAAGCAGACGCAAATGCATCTACAGCACATGGGGTGGGGGGTTCCCCAAGATGACTATCCCCCAGCCCTTCTAATGTGCCCAGACATCAGTTTGGGGTCTGGTGACCCCCGCCGTCCCCACCACAGCCAGTGTCAGCATCCCGAGGGGGTGCATAACACTTATGACTGCCTTCAGAGGCATAGCCAGCACCCCTGCACACTGCACCCACACCATCATGAATGGCATGGAGTGCAGACATGCCCCTCATGCCAGCCCACCACAGCGTGGAGCTGTGTGTCTGGCCAGAATCCAGGCATATGGGGGGATATCATGTATCTGCATACCATGCAGAAGGCACAATGGGCACGGGCAGGTGCGGGTAGGTGCAGAGTGTGCTATGCATCAGAGGTATGTGGTGCACAACCACTCTGCACCGTTCATGAATAGGGCCAATTATTAGCAAAAAGTCAGCAGAAAAATCCATTGTTTTTCACTTTTTCAACAAATAAATGCAAATAATTTTAACATGAAAAATGACAGCATGGTACTGTGAGCACAACATTTGTTCAGTACAAAAATATCTACAAAATGAGTGGTGTTTTATTTGCAGGTACCTTTTTTTATAATTGGCATAAAACAGCAGAAAATTTAATTTATTTTCACTTTTTCAACAAACAAAATGTAAATAACTTGAAAATGAAAAATAATTGCATGGTATTATGAGTATGAAATTTGTTCAGCAGAAAAGGATCTAAAAAATTAGTGGTGTTTCATTTATCGATACTGTTTAGTTCTTTTATAATTAGCAAAGAACTGTAGAAAATTCAATTTCCTTTTCACTTTTTGCTACAAACAAATGCAAATAACTTTAAAATGGAGAAAAGAGAGACCCACACTTGTTATACAAATCGGCCCAGATATTCAAAAGGGTTCCGCATGGCGCAACAGTGTTGCGCCATGCACAACCCACTGATGCACCCGCACGATATTCAAAAGGGAAAAGTGCCCTCAAGACAAATCCTGATGCTCCAGAGCGCATCAGTAATGTATGCAGGCACAGGCGGGGGGTGGGCGTGCCCATGCATAACCTGCACAGCCCGATATTTAGCCCGGGATATGCAGAGCCATGCATGCACAACCCCTACTTGCGCCTGCACAAAGGTAAGCCAAAAAAAAAAATGGAACAAATGATGGCCACCCACAGGTGAGCTGCCGCATTGCAGGGCGCAACATGGCAGCTGCCACCTGTGGGTGGCCACCCATGTTCTTGCCGCACCTGGTGGCGCCCCCCCATGCCCCATCACAGGCATCTGTGTACATAAACCCCCCATCCTATATCCCTGGTGGTCCAGTGGACACGACTTGCTCATCGCGGGCATTCTGTAAAACATATAAATGACCTATTACCCTGGTGGTCTAGTGTACCCCTCCCACCTGCCCACTGAGCCCCACTGCCCCACTCCCCCGGTCAGCTGGCAGGCAGCAGCACCCCACCCACCTGCTGCCCCGCAGCCCACCGACTGACAGCTCAGTAGGGCTGCACGCCCAATGGTTCACAGCATGAGCCAATGAGCATGCAGCCCATATCGTACTACACATTCCAGATATGTGAATGATTCATTTACATATCTGGACTGTGTAATCGGTTTGCTGCATGCCCATTGGCTCACGCTAGAACTAATGGGCGTGCAGCCCTACTGAGCTGTCAGTCAGCGGGCAGCAGGGTGGCAGGCAGGTGGGTGCTGCCACCCACCGGCTGGCCGGGGGGGGCCGGGTGGTGGAGCTCAGTGTGCAGGTGGGGAGGGGGGTACACTAGACCACCAGGGTAATTGATCGTTTTATATGTTTTACAGATGCCCACTATCGGGCAGAGTGTGGTCTAATGGACCACCAGGGATATTGGACGGAGGTGGGTTATTATACCGATGTCTGCGATCGGGCACATAGCGGTTCACTGGACCTCCAGAGATATTAGAGGGGGAATTTTGTTTAGACAAATGCCCGCGATCGGGCACATAGAGGTCCACTGGACCACCGGGATATTAGGGAGGATTTTTATTTAGACAAATGCCCACGACACAGAAGTGCCGGTCGCCGATGGCTGCTGCCCGACAGGGCACCACAGGCGCAAGTTGTTGGGGATCGGCGCACCTGCATGCTAATGGGATGCAAATGGGACCATAATGACATGCAAATGGCCCCATGTGCATATTGCATAAATTATGGCCCTATTTGCATGTCCCCTTTTGAATATTGCCGGTGCTGTGCATGGCGCAATGGCACTTGAGCTAGCACATCTCCATGCTCCACTCTGACCACTTGCACTGTAGCAGTGCCACTGTGCCATGCACAGTGGGGTGGCCAAGGTGCTATATTCAAAGCTGCTGCACCATAGTGCAGCTCCGATGAATATCGCCCAGGCCACACCCCTGCGCAACCAAGTTGAGCTGCTCCCAGGCTTGCGCCACAGCCTGGCACAGTTTGAATATCCGGACCATCAAATATAACATTGGTGTGAGAGAGAGATAGCACAAATATTTTCACTCGCTGTCACTGAACTCTTGTATCCCACTTGTGCTATCTCACTCCCACGTATGTCATATCCCATATTTATGTATCATTTAGAAGCATTAATACTTAGAACCCATTGGTGTTCTAGTTCTAAATTAGAACTCACACCCCTCTGTTCTAAAATGGTTCTAATCTTTTTAGAACTAGTTCTGACAGTCTTAATTGGGAGGGGGTGAACCAGTGAGTGCTAAAGGCAGAATACAGTAGGAACAAAAGAAAAATCCCTTCCCTGTTATTTCTTCAAAGAACTGCAGGAGCTCTAAAACAGCACACTGTTAAGGATTAATGTGAACTTCTGTATTAGGGCCAGGCATTGGGTCAGGCCAAACATTCAAATCAATTGGGTTTGACAGTGATTGGAATTAAACCTCCGAATCAGGTTTCACTACCAAAACCTGAAAAGCTCCCTTGACCTGAAATTAGCCCTAGCACCAGCTGATGAAGATCAGCATGTGAGGGGGAGAGAGAGAGAGAGAGAGAGAGAGATGATGCTACAGCAGCAGCAGCAGTAGAATTATTTTGGGGTGGGGGAGTAGGCAAACTGATCCCAGTGGCCAGCCAGCGAGTAAAACAATGAAATGCCAGTCAGTAAGACTGGCAGCACAGCAGCAGGCAGCAGTGAGTGTGAGGATGTATCTGAAGGCAGGTCCATCCTCTGCTCTCACTGTGAGTGGGTGTCTGGGCTCCCTCCTCTGACTGGTGTTTCTTAATCCCCCCTTCCCCACATCTCTGTCAGTGAATCTCATCTCTTCAGAGTCCTCCAACTCCTCCTCCTCCTCCTCTCATGCACAAATTGAGCCTGACAAAGTAGTCATGTGACTGCACGAGTGGCAGTCCAATCAGGCATGCTGTCTGAATGCTAACTTTGACCATGCTGCTGTTAGGTCTGCTCTGATTGGAGCAGACAGAATGACTTTCTGTGGGTTTAAAAACTCCTCACTTCAGTGCAGCAGTGTCAGAGGTGAGCGGAGTTTGTTTCAGGCAGCGTGTGAGAGCTGAGCAGCAGCAATTGTTCATCATGTGGCAAGGAGCTAAAATAAAATTAAACAGCTTTTCTGGGCAGGCAGGGGGGTTAGGGCAGGATTAAACCCTGTAGCATACTTCGCAAATGCATTTTTGTTTACTTTAGAACCTGAGTACAGAGGAAAAAACATCAGTCAGCAGCAGTAAAAGCAGTTGTTGGAGGGGGTAGGGGAGGGAAGGGGACTGGCAAGGATTGCCTTCCCAGAGGCAATATATTTAGAAAAAGTAAAACTTTTTTTGTGTAGACTACAACTGACTGAGAGATATATATATACCTCCCTCCCCCCCCCAAAAAAAATAGTGTTCAAGGCCTGGTGATGGCACTGGTGGAGGATTATTCATTGCTTTTCATGTACTCCAACGTCTTATTTTAATACTACATTTGAAGTCATTTAAAATCAAATGTGTTTAACCCTCAGAATTTTTCATTTAATTTTGGGCCAAGTTGGGCTGATTTAGGTTTTGTCTGGCTTGGCTTAATATTGACCTGTCAGGCCAGATTTGCCAACTCGCATGGCCCGACTTTGTATCACCTATGCAGCTCTCTTAAGTGTACTGTCTTACAGCCTTTTTTGCTCTAGCAACCTTTAGAACATATAAAAGGGGAGAACCACCTTGTTGCAACATCCTAGATGAGCGTGCTTTTAGACAACCCATGCTCTTCATCTTTAACCCACAGTCATTGGTGTGCTTCCCAGGAATGGCTTAAGTGAATGCATCTTCAATTAGCTACCTAAGTAAGCACTTTTATATATCTGTCATCTACCAAGCAAATCTGCAAAATCAACTTTGGACAGTGTGCAAAACATCGGATGTGCACAAATCCCAATGCCATGATGCTTTCCTTATGTTGAAGTCATGGTCAGCTACGATGAAACCAACAAAAATCACTTGTGATGTACGCCAGTACTGTAACTCTCTGGTACGCTTATCCCATATATTGTAAGCCATGTAATTCACTGACACATACTGAACGGAAACCAGTTTCAGGTGGGTGGTGTCTGTATAAATACAGTGGGTAAATAACACCCAAAGTGTAACCAGTGATATAGATAGTTTGGCTGACCTACAGTTCATACGTCTGTACTCAGATGCACAACCATGGGAGCTGCATCTTTTAAAGCATATGTTTTGCACCAATTATCTTGTACACTTCTTGCATGGCAACACAGGAAGCAGATTTCCTGGATCAAATGTTGTATCATGGTGACAGGTGATTTAACAGCCTTTCGAAACCCACACACACTACAACTGTGTAAGGCTGTAAGTCCAGGTCTATCATCAGAGAAATTTGTTTTGTTATGGCAACTGCTTTAGGATGAGAATTCTGATATTTGGCTTTCCATTCAAGAGTATCAGAAATTGTGAGTTGCATTCTAGCTGAATAAGATGTGTTCTTTAGCCCGGCCAGAAATGAAGTGCTGAATGATGAAAAGGACAAAAATGGACTGCTTGCACTCTTTGTTTTGGAGACTGGGAAAGACATTGTATAGCTGTATTAGCAGGACTGCTGCTACTGCTGCTGGCCACAACATGTTTGGGGATCTGACATCACTGATTACATGTTGTTGCTGTCATCTTTCTCTCTGTCCAAAATATTTGTCTTAGACATAATGGGAGACATCTAAGTGCCTTTATTAATGTTACTACACCCAGGACACCATTTTTGCTTCTTCTGCTTCTTCTTCTGCTGATCTTCTTTTTAAATATAGAATGTAGTGCTCATGACTCATTATCTGCAGCCAAAGAAAAGTCAGACCACACTTACCGTAAGAGGTTGCCTTCTTTGTTTTGTTACCATGCACAGCACACTGCTGTTTTTCACTGGCACCTTGTTCTTGTTCAATAGCCTAATACTCAATGTTTTTTTTTACTCTTATCATCTTCCAGTTCCTCCAACTCAGGCATCGCATTCGAGTCTTTGAATCTGAATGCAAGGCTCCTCAACTTGTTCTTCCTGCACCGCATTATTTATATACTCCTTATCCAACAGCAAAAAAAAATCAAAGTCACATTTATCTTACTGCCAGTGGTTCTGCATCCAGGCATTCCCACACAGTCTCTGCAGAATAATCTCACTCCCTGTCTGCATCTGTTTCTTTTCCCTCAGATTTGTCCTCATCATTGTGTTTCAGTACTGGCTCGGTATACAGTGGTAGCATATCTAGACTTACCACTCGTCCTAGTGCTCACTAACCCCTTTGTTGTAACTAAAGCACTGTTGCCTGTCATGGCTTCTTGGACAGTGATTAGGATGTACTACAAATACTACAAGAAGATGCACCAGCAGTGACACTATTGCATTTAGGAGTGTGCAGTGTTACTTGTACCATGCTTTCTTCATCTTCCATTCCCCAATTCTGCCTCTTTCTTCTCTGCCAATACTGTACTTTTACTTAACAGGGTGCCCCCACACAAAAGATTAACTGGCCAAAATGTATTCACAAGAGCAGCAAACAAGCAGGCAATTGTGCAGCCAGTGCACAAGTCGTGTATGGCGAAACTATAGGAAAATGTTTGTACTTTTGTTTTATTTACTGGCTGCAAGCCAGAAGAAAGCACAACAGCTGCAGTAGAGGAGAGATAAAGCTAGTTCTACTATTGCTTCCCTTATAAGCTGGATTACAACCTCTTCCCAAGACAGTCACGTACAGTGCTGCCTAATGTCAGGTTCTGTCTCATCTACTCATTTGGAATCATCAGTGTAGAACTGACAAGAATAAATGGATCACTTGCTAAGTGATTAATTGCCTTCCATTATGTAATGTACCCAAATGTTATGACTAGTAATACTAAAGACATTGGGGCCTATTCACAAAGATGCGGAGTTGGTACGCACCACATAACTCCAGCGCATAGCCAACACTGCACCAGCCTGTGTCCACTGTGTCCCCCATGTGGTATGCACAAAACAAATATGACAAGCCTACGCACCCGATCCCCCAACTGATCGCAGAGCTCCACACAGGGGTGGGATGGGGGTGGTACCAGGGGCATGCCAGCACTCTGTGCAATTCATGACTGCAAGGAGTGCTGCATGTAGGGGCCAGCAGCTATGCAAAGTCAGGTGAGATGTAACCCCCAAGGGGTCAGTTACTCACCCCTGGGATTGCAGCTGCCATCCACAGTGGTGACGACGGGGATCATGGGACCCCCCCCACTGTGGCTGCCCCAGTCTTCAGGTCACTCTAGGAGCCTGGGGATGGACAACTGGGATAACTCCCCCCTTTGCAGTTGGTGCACTGTGCATCACTGCCAACATGGCACCCCACGGGTGCAAGTAAGCTACTATGGAACCCGAGTCGGGCAGCTGATTGACTGCCTGCCTGGGTCCACCACTCTACACCCAACCACCCCTGCAAACCTGCATATGGGGGAGGGGGCAGGGCCATGTACAGGAGCTGCACAGTGGACAGTGTTTATGAATATGGCCACCGCATGGATCTGCCAAGGGTGTGGAATTGTGCGGGTGGGATACATATCTTTTGTGCATTCCTCCTCCCCTCCTTCGTGAATAGGCCCCATTGTGACTATTGTCTCACAATCATCACTGCAGAGATACACTACTAAATGTAGGAGGAGGGAACTCGGTCATGTGAGATTTCACTTAGGAAGCACACAAAAATGGTAGGAGAAATTGTCCCAAAATATATTTACAACATTGACAAATGCTCGAGGAACTGAGCAGTCAGTACATGTAGTATGCGTGATATAACTAAATGGACAAAAATATTTTTTTTAAATAAACTGGCTGCAGGGCAGGAAAAAAAGCACAGAAGTTACAGAAAGGCGGAGATGTAACTCATTTTACTGCTGTCTCCCTTGCAATACTAAACAAGATCTCTTCCCAGGACAGTTTTCTTTAGCCAAAAATGTATTCACAACAGCAGAGAGAGTTGTCAGTTTTGCTGTCTGCCAGTCACCAATGACATCGCTATGAACTCTTTCTGTTCTGCTGTCAATGAAAGTTTAGTGTTTGATTTCTGTTTTCATGCTTGCAGGCTTACTGCTCCTGCTTGCTATATTAACACCAGTTTTATATGCCCATAGAAAGTGTTTGAGGTGGCTGGTGGTGCTGGGTTATCCACTCTCAGTCCCTCTCCATGACTGTTTGTCTTGGAGTTCCTCTGGCAGACATAGATACACAGGCACTGCCAGCAGAAAGATGCCAATGGTTTGTCCAGTCTAGCTAAATAGGTATCCTTACTCCAGTGGCTTACACAGAGTTGTATAGCCCCGTGCCACCGAATAAACAATGACTAGTCATTTAAAAGCAGCTAATGCTGGTCAGGTGACTGGGGTTCAGTGCAAGCCAAAATGAGATGGTCCGTGGCTATGCAGTGGGTGACTTACATGCATCTGTGCAGTCAAATCATTCCTCCAAGAGCCACCGCACATTCAAAGAACCTCTACCCCTCCCTCATCTGTCAGAGCATGTTATCATTATGGGTGTGTATATAACTTAGTTTAAATATTCAGGCCAAATATAATATTCAAGACCCCAAACATTTGGGT
The DNA here is from genome assembly GCA_016271365.2 of Neoceratodus forsteri. Taxonomy (NCBI): domain Eukaryota; kingdom Metazoa; phylum Chordata; order Ceratodontiformes; family Ceratodontidae; genus Neoceratodus; species Neoceratodus forsteri. Next base: position 755,995,696 of record CM057451.1, read on the forward strand.
ATTTCTTTGTAATATTTGTTATTTGTGTGCCTGTGGAAGAAGATAAAGCAGCAGCTCCACACTCTCCTCCCCAGCTTGCTCCTTCCATTTCTCCCCGTCGGTCTCTCCTTTGGGCCATCTATGGTCTCTCCCCACCACTCATTTGTGTCCCTGCCCATTGCCACCATCCACCACCCCAAATGGCAGCCACCTTCGGGTAACCCAGTGTAACCCTTCACCAGATGGGTTCTCCACCTTCATGGAGAAAAGCACTGGAGGAAGCCATCCAATGCAACTCACTACCTTGCCCCTCGGGTGCTGCTGAGGTGGTCTCTGAAGCTTGACCAGGGTATTCGTTGTGGCAGAGGGACTGGATGGCCATCATCCGGTTGAGTGAAGGTGAGTTTTTTCCTCTATTCCCCCTGGGGGCGCAGTGTGCCATGGCATATAGGCATATGCTGATGTCCACTACACCCCCGTAGTCAGTCAGTCAGAGAACTGCTATATCCCCAGCCTCCACCAGGAGTCAGCAGGCACTGGACTGTATTTCCCCTCAGAGAAGGTGAGCAGTCAGGGACACTCAAGCCTTCTCCCCTGGCTGGCCCTCCAGCGATCTGGGTCAGTTCCTGAACTCGGGTTACTGGCATCGCAAGTGGAAATCCAGCCACTGCATCGATGGGTCAGAGCTCGCTCCTTTTAAAAGCACAACTCCCCTTCTCCCCAACATCAAAAATTTTTTATAAGTTTAAGAAAAAACTAGTAGTGATAATGAGTAGTTTATGAACAGCCAGGTATGACAGGATTTGAGAGGGCCCACTCATTTTGAGAGATGCTGAGATTGGCAGCTTAGCTGCTCTGTGTCTAGTGGGTAGTCCCTTGGCCACCAACACATGACCCACACCACAGTGTGATGTCATAGTGCATGTGGCCCAAGCTCAGTGCAATAACATTAATAAACAAGCTGGATGTTGTACAGCTGGGGATTCCACCTGAACATAACAACATTCAAGTGAAGTACTGGCAGGTCTCATATAAAGCTGTCCAGGAACCACCATTAATGGTTTATGAAAGACTAGTAATGTGACATTTTCATAATGTATACAATGTACTTTACAATGTTATGAAGGGCGTCATATGTGTGGAGCTGTGCACTGCATGTCATTAATACACTTCTAAATGAAAGGTTTGTATCATAGGACCATCTTCCCTTGAAGAAGATGTGCCATACATACAGAAAACATTAGGAACTAAAGAGATGGCCAGAGATTTGGCATTGTGAGTCTAAGTACTGTAATACATTTTGGAAAACCTTTTGAACTAATACAGTCTTGTGGTGGTGTTTGAATATGTTCACCAGTTGATATTTTGTTCATGACCTGACCCGCACTGTGACTGATGAAATATTATGACACCTTTAAGGAAGATGAGCTGTTGGTGAGACTATTCATTTTGCTAAACAAAAACCTTACACAATTGGAAATGGGCACAACTTTCTCACAACTATGGCAGGCCACTTTCTTCATCACTTTTTTTTAAGCACCCTTCTTCCCTGCAGCACCCAATTTTTCTTTCAAGAAGCAGGCCATGGGTAGCGTGGATCAAGGCAACTGACACAGCCCGCCTTCCTCCATGGCCAGCTGCTTTCTACTGAATGAAAGAACTCCCATGCTTGCTTGCATAGTAAAATCAGCTGCTGGTTTTACTGTGCCTAAGTGTGGGAGTTCTTGAAAGAAACATTGGGTGCTTGGGGGGGAGTGTGGGAGAAGGGTGCTGCCAAGGTGGGGTGAAGCACTGCTTTTTTTTAAATAAGAGTGCTATAGATGGTGGCTGGTTGTGGGGCAAATGGGTTGTCCTTGTCACACATGATGGGATTTTTGATTTTAAATATATAAAATTGTGGGTGCTGGGGGCTGAGGGTGGGATGGATTGGGATTGTAACAGAGGGTGGGGGATGGGTGTTGTGTTTTACACACACACACACACACACACACACAAACACACACACACACGACATTCTTTTTCAGAGAGGTAATTAAGCAATTGACAATGTATAGGCCTTTTGTTGTCACATTCCATCCCGTAAGGAGGATGTGATTTACACCCAACTAGGATTCCAAAGACTGTTTTTTGCCTTTGAATAATATCTAATAATCCCTCTTGTATATCACCAGACCTGTCATAGAAGCATAGAATAATAGACAAAGATGGCAGAAAAAAGATTGTGGTCTGTCCTGTCTGCCCAAGTTCCCAATAAACCCATGAATGTACTGTTCCTTCAGGGTACTAACCCTCCCCATCCTCTCCCCATTGTCCTCCTTGGTCCTGTCGCCCTGGGCAACCACTATTCCCCTCACTCTATCCCAGCCCTGCTTGAACCCCCTAACTGTTTTCACACTCACCACCTTGGCCGACAGGGTGTTGCAAGGTTTCACCACCCTTTCTGCAAAGTAGTACTTTCTCATGTCCCTCCGGAACCTCCCTCCTGTTAACTTCCACTCATGTCCATGTGACCGTGAGTTAGTATTCAAGCTAAGCAGTTCACCGCAGGTTACTTTGTTAATTCCTTTAAGGAACTTGAAGATCTCTATCCTATCTCCCTTCTGGTCTCCAGTGAGAACATATTTAGTGCCTTGAAGTGCTCCTCATAGGATCTGCCCTGCTGGCACTGAAACTTTTTTTTTATAATATGCTTTATTAAAATTTTCCACAATATACATACATGAGAAGAGCTCAGAAAAAAAGACCATACAATGCCATACATTGGAAATCTTCCCTTGGCATTTAACTCATTACATTGAGCATTTACTTTCTCCCTCCCCTCCCACCCCACCTTCCCTATACACACCCTTCTATCCACCCTTTAACACATCCCCATAATTCACCACTATTTACTTTACCCCCCAGCTCCCACCCCTAAAAGGACTGCATCTCCCTTACACTCCAAAATAATGTCTTGACACCTCATCTTATGAAGATACATGCTTTCTCTTTGTTGCCGTCCTGCTTACTCAAAAACTGGGATATTACTCTCTGTCTAATGATTTGAACCTCCCAGCCATTAATTCTGAAAATTGTTTCCATCTCTCCTTAAACTTGCCTGTATTTCAGAATTGCATTGCAATCAATTTTTCTGCATAAAACACTGTGTGGATTTCTTGAATTCATTCCCTAAGAGGTGGCGCAGTATCCTTAATCCAGTACCTAAGAATAAGAAGCAATGCTACTGCTGAGATAAGGGCAAAGTAGTATTTAATTATTTGGGATTGCAAGGCTGAGAGGTTGCCCAAAATGCAAGTCTCTATGTCAAAATGACACTCCCTTTTAAATAGTGGCTCTACAAACTTAATTATCTCCTGCTAAAAGACCTGAATTACTGGGCAAGACCACAGCATATGAATTAAAGTTCCCTGATCTTGTGAACACCTATGATATATGCCCTCTTGAATCTTACCCATTAATTTAATCAATCAATCAATTAATCAATCAATCAAATCTTTATTTATTCAGGCGAACATCATTGAGCACAGCTCATTTGCAAGATGGACCTGATAAGGTCATGGTTCAATAATTGGTACATGTATAGGAAGATTTAAAACACGTATATACTTATATACAGTAATCAAGGTTCAATAATTGGTATATGTACATGAATAATTAAAACACTTATATACAGAAATCAAGAACAGAAATTGTTTAAACATAACAGGATATGGTAGGAACATATGAGATGCACTCTAGGTAAACCAGTATATACATATCAACATTGGCAGTAAACATGGCATACATTCAACATGATATACCCAAGATTCCAAAGATCCAAGGGAAGTCAATGTGGACAAAGAGAAATAGTGATTGGATGACTGAAAGAGGTGGTCATAGACTGAGACAAGTGACATGGTAGGGGGTACGTGATGACTAGAGCAGGGGCTGGTGCTAGAACTGGGAGGTGAAAGGCAGTGATAAGGGCTAAGGTAGGAGCCTGGAGTTGGTGGGAGAAGATTATAGCCAGGGGGTGAGGTATCTGTGGAGATGAATTCTAGGGAAGTGAATTGCCATGATATGATGGCAGCCTGAGAGGGGGAAGGAAAGAACTGCGAATAAACTAGAACTTGTGGAAGCAATTGCATTTTTCAGGGAAGAGACTTAGGTATAGATGCTTGAAGGATGCTAAGGATACCCGGTTGATCAGCTTCAAGGACTTTTGAATCGTGTTCCATGATATAGCTAGATTATAGCTGATAGCAGATCTCCCATGCCGGGTGTTGACTTTAGGCACTTTGTGCATAATGAAATTGTAGCTTCTTAGGGCGTAGGTGCCAGTTAAGTTTTGTGGGAGTATAAAATAAATTATGTAGAATATTAAAACGAAGTAACCTTAATCTGTTCTGTTTTAACCATCTATAATGAGACTTCCTGACCTGTTCCCATGTTTCCGAATCATACAAAATACCTACAAAATGCTTCCAATAGAATGCAGTCGAGGGGTAATTCTGTCCAAATCTTACCAATAAAAATTTGTAAATATTAGAAATAGCTTTAGGTTGACTTGCTAAATGAAATATTTGCCCTAATATTTCCGTCATTTTAGAAGAACAGGGTGGGGTTCCTACATTTGCCAATATACACTTTTAAAGTTGTAAATACTTGAAAACAGGTAAGGATCTCATACCCACTTTTTGTTGGATCTGTCCTGGAGAGTCAAATTTGTTATCTGATATGAGATCCGACACCAACACATCTTTAAGTTCATACCAAAAGCTTGAAAAATAGGTGTGTTCCCTATTTTCAAATTACCATTATAACATACTGGCTGCCCCAGGTCCCGTCTCCTATCAAAACTGTATAATGCACACGACTGCGCATATTCTCTCACTGACCATATTATAGGAGTGTCTTGCCAAGACTTAGGAAGTTTTTTCTGTGGGAGAAATAATAGGGCCTTGGTTGATAGATGATGTTCCCGGGCTCTAACTCTTTCTATCTTGAGCCACGCCCATTGTGTTTCCTTATTGTCTAGTAGTGTCAGCCACTTGAGATACTACTCTGAAAAGCTAGATAGTAAAGAAACAAGTGAAGTATACCTAACCCTCCCTTTTTCTGTTCCATAGTTAACTTCCCTATTGCTCTTCTAGGTCTTTTACCCTTCCACAGAAATGATGACCAATAGAGTCTACCATTTTAAACCATGCTTTTGGGGAGGAATACATTCAACATAGTAAGCGGGTACATAATCTTAGGAAATATCACCATTTTAAGCAAATTGGCTCTGCCCCAAAGACAGAGCGGCACTGCTTGCCACCTCACTAGGTCTTGTTGCATACGCTTAATCACAGGGTCAATGTTTAGTGAATTCAGGGTATTAACCTCTGGGGTGATCTCTATTCCTAAAAAGGTAATTGATTTGGATGCCCATCCCAATCTCAACTCCTCTACATCTCTCCTGGTGCAAGTAGAACTCAGTGAGAGAACCAATGTCTTATTACGGTTTAATTTGTATCTGGATACGAAACTAAACTGCTCTATTATCTTCAACACTTCCATCAAAGACACTTGCCAACATGACAGATGTAAGAGGATGTCGTCTGCAAACATTGACATTTTATATTCTTCCTCTCCTATAACTATACCCCTTATTTCCTTTACCTTATTAATTTTCCTAGCCAAGGGCTCAATATATAAATTAAATAACATAGGGGATGAGGGACAACCCTGTCTAGTACTCCTTGTGAGTCTAAAACTGTCCGAACTAACCCCGTTACAAAAAACTCTTGCTGAGGGAATTGTGTACAAAACCTTAACCCAAGTGATGTACTCTGAGGGTATTCCATATATAGGCAACAAGGCGAATAGAAATTTCCAACTCACTCTATCAAAAGCTTTTTCTGCGTCGAGGGACACCAAGACCTTATCTGTGTTGGTGTCCCCCGACGCAGAAAGCAAATGCCATAATTTCCTAAAGTGATCTCTTGAGTGTCTGTCGGAGACGAAGCCCGCTTGTTCGGGTTCAATGAGATCTACCCATACTTTTTTAAGCCGGAATGCTAATATACTCACCGATATCTTTATATCGATATTTAATAAAGAAATTGGTCTGTAGTTTTCTGGTCTGGTTAAATCTTTCCTTGACTTCGGCAATACCATGATTCTTGCCTCCAACAATGCTAGCTCTCTAATAGGGGAAGAAAATAAATAAGTATACAACATCCTCAAACAAGGGCTAAGTTCTTCTTTAAAGGTCTTATAAAATAAGGCCAAATAGCCATCAGGTCCTGGAGCCTTGTCCAAGGGTAGTCTATCTATAGCCTCCTCTATCTCTTGTATAGATATTCTTCCTTTCAGTTCCTTTTCCTGAGTTGTCGTGATTTGCGGGAGATTAATGTCACACAAAAACTTCTCTAAATGTTGGGGATAGTTTGTTTGGGGGGGGCTGTGTATAAATTTAAATAATACATCCTAAAGTTATTTGCTATATCTACCGGATTAGTATTTAATTTCCCTGTGACCCCATCCATTAAGTTAACTACCCAGTTGGTTTCCTTCTGTTTCTTTATTCTTTGAGCCAACAGTTTCCCTGACTTCTCCCCTTGTCCTATATATATGTAGCTTTCCATTTTATAGCCACCTTCAGCGTATGATTAAGCAAATATGCTGCATATTTCTCCCTCAAGGCATGCAATTCCTCCCAAATAGGCTCGTCCATTGCCTGATGCAAATGGGATTCTATACATTTTATTCTGGCAAGCCATTTTTCTACCTGCGCCAAAGTCTTACGTTTTCTCGTGGAAGCCAACCGAATTAACTCTCCTCTCCATATCGCTTCCATTGCCCCCCAAAGCATATCTTTGCCCTCCACCAACTCGCAGTTGTTGTGCCAGGAATTTCTAATAAAGGTCCTCATATGGTTTACAACTTCTGCCTCTCCTAAAAGCTGGTTATTAAGAGACTATGATTTGGAAACCCCAGAATAATTTTGGAATTTCAGTTTTATCCAAATTAGAGAATGGTCTGACAAGACTCTGGGATATATGCCTGCTTCTTCAATCCCCTGTAAAGCCACTTTGCTTTTAAGGAAATAATCTATTCGGGAGTATGTTTTGTGCGGTGGAGAATAGCACGTAAACTCTATCTCCTGTGGATGGATAGTTCTCCACGGGTCAATTAAGCCAGAGTCTTCCATAAATTCCCTCAGCGCCCTTTGAGCTGGTGATATAGCTACTCTTTTACAAAAGGACCTATCCAAATCATTGGAATAGACCAAATTCCAGTCCCCTCCCAACATACATGGCACATTTGGGGCAGACGCTATAATATCCACTGAGGGAAGGAATAATGTAGGGGACTCCACATTTGGCCCATATATCGATCCCAGCGAGGTGTCTACCCCTGCCAAGAGCTCTAAAATTATGATAAATCTCCCATCCTGGTCTTTCCATACTGCCTTTTCTTGAAAGGGAACGTTCTTGTTGATCAATATTGCAACCCCTTCCCGTCTGGAACTATTACCCACACCAAAAACTGACCCACACACATTTTCTACGAGGTTGAAACACAATCTGTCAAAATGTGTGTTTCCTGCAGCAGGACTATATGTGGCTTATATCTACTAAGATGCCTTAAAACATTATATTTTTTTGTATTGTCCTTCCCACCTTTGATATTCCACGACATTATGTTCCAACTTCTCATAACTCTACTATAATAATTGTCTTCGTTTTCTGTGTACAGCCTAACACCATCCGTCCTCTATATCCCTCATAGCCTTGTGTATGCAGTCCCTCTCTCACTCTACTACTATCTCCTCTCTCAGCCACCCCACCCACCCTCCTTCCCCCCCTTCTTCCCAGGCCAAATGCCTTCTCCTAAACTTTATGGTCGTCATGCACTTTAGGAGCCGCTCCACAGATCATGCTACTCCCAGGTTATATATCCTTCCTCCATTATTCCCCTGTACACCATAGTGCAATGAAATGTGATCCTCTATATAAGCCTGAGGTTAGTCACCTTACTATTATATACGTCATTGCTAACTAATTATTACTCCCTTCCCATATCCCCGTCTGACCCCGAATGAATTCCCTACTTTATCTATCCAAATTAACTGTACATAACCCATGTTAAATCATACACTATCTAAGCCACAGCCCAGGATACAAATCTTAATCATTTAAATATACAGCACCTTTGCCCAACACTAAAACTTGCTGCTATCCGAATCCAAAATATGGCTATCATGATGATTTCCTAACTGAAGTAATGTATACACCAATAGAGAGCGCTAAGTGACCATATCAGATACTTAACATTGAATCCCAGCCACTTCCAAATACTCCTTCCCTTTCTTATTCCTTTTTATTTCCCTTTCCTCTCTCTTTCTCTCTCCTCCCTTTTTTAGCGAAAAGAAAACAGGAAGGAGGACGAAAAGAACAAGAAAAAAACAGATCGAGCACAAACTGCCTCAAACAGAAATGAGACAAAAAAAAACTGACTCCTATGACTTTTGCATTGTCTCCTTAATCAGAGTGCCTTAATCTCACACTCTGGGACAGCGCCTCAGTCCTAATATAGCTTCTTTGCCCCTCGGGGGACTCCCTTGCTCCCCAAAACCGTTATAATTCAATTAAAATATCTAACCCAGTATGCGAGCACTTGAGTGTGCCTGTGAACATAATAATGTATAAGGGTCATTTCCAGAGATTTCTACATCAACCCCAATAAAAACACAACAAGAATACCCCTTTTATGAGGCTTATATCTGTACAGACCAAGGCGTGAATCCCGCCGAGAGTCTCATTAATTAACTATAGTGAAAACTAAAATGAGATCTTGTAAGATTGTACTATAGTGCCCACACTTTAATTACACGCTGGAGATCGCTGTAAGCCGGTAACTGTTAATTTAGAAGTTAAGTCCAGCTGCTTCTAAAAATAAGAAAAAATAAAAACCATGGCCTCTTTCTGCGAAAATCAAAAGAATGTCTCAACAGTCTCAAATGCATCCAAAATGACATGAGTCCATTCTTACATGTCTAAGTTGCATACAAAGTAAAGATCACTCCCTCAAAGAGTTTCTTCATATGCCACCTCATCCTCGAAATTCCTGTAATTTCTTGGAGATTCAGTAGACATTCACCCTTCCTTATTAAATAAATCGGGTAATCTCCGCTTTAAATCTTCCAGCGCTTGCACCGCCGATTCATACCTCTGATTTCCATTATGAAAGGTAACTTCTAGATGATCTGGCAACAGCATTCTATGTTTTATCTTTGCTGCCCATAATTTGGTTTGAATTGGTTTATAGGCTGCTTTTTCTTGGTGCACTCTGAAGGTGAGATCTGGGACCAGGCACAACTGTTTACCCTCCCAAATTATTTTTTCTGCACTTTTCGCTGCTTTTAATATATGATCTCTATCTAGATAATTCAAAACTTTAAATATAATAGGACAAGGTAGCTGATCCACCGCAGATTTCGGCCTGACTGCTCTGTGGGCCCGTTCTATTACATACGTAGGGCCGTTAGGCGATGGACCCACCACTCGAATGCACAACTTCTGCACGAAACTCACTGCGTTTGTGCCGTCCTCCCCCTCAGGGAGGCCCAGAAGCAGTATGTTGTTGTACCTAGACCTTCCTTCTAGGTCATCCAACTTATCTTCCGTCTTCTTAATAGTTTTTTTTAGAGCAGTGTTTTCAGTCTTGATCCTTTCCATCCTGTCTTCTATAGAGGAGATGCGAGTTTCTGCATCATTAACTCTGGTTGTTAAACCATTGATGGACGATTTCCATTCCCTAAAGTCAGCGATAAGGGAGAATAATGCCCCTTTAATCATGGAGACATCCTCCTGTAATTGACCCGATACAGAAGATTCTAAGCTTGCTTCTGGGGAATCACTTCTACTGGGCCTTTTTGGTTCTAGGCCTCTTGCTGTCAATTCGGTTTCGTCTTCTGAGTCGCTCCGAGTTTCCTCTTTCTGTAGTTCCATTTTTATTAATTTTAGACACACCCTGTGATGATTGCTTGATTTTAGTAAACCAAGTCGTTATTTGGATAGAAGATTAAGTAATTTCAGCATGAAACCGCAGAGCTGCTGCAATGAGCTGCTTACTCCATCAAGCGCATCACGTGACTCCCCTCTGAAACATTTTTGTAACTCTGCATTGCATTTCCTCCAACCTATCCTTATCCTTTCTGAGGAGAGGACTCCAGAACTGGGCACAGTACTCCAGGTGAGCCTCATCAGGGATCTGTAGGGGGCAAATACTACCTCTTTTCTGCTACCATTTGTTCCCCTCCTGATACATCCTAGCATCTTGTTATCCTTGCCATAGGCCTTGTTGCATTGACTTGCTTGCTTAAGTGAGTTGCTGATAATAACTCCCAGATCCCATTCCTCAGTTGTAGTGCTAAGTCTCTCCTCTCCCATCCAGTATTCCATCTTGGGGTTCTTTTTCATAGGTGCATTACCTTGCATTTTTGGCATTGAAATTTAACTGCCAAACCTTTGACCACCCCTGTAGCTTTTGTAGGTCTTTATGCATTTCCCTTATTCCCTTGTCACTATCTACCCTTCCATGTAGTTTGTGCCATCTGCAAAGAGACACAATCTGCCCTGGATTCCCTCTCCAGTGTCACTAATGAAGATATCGAAGAGGATCAGACCCAGGACAGACCCCTGTGGAATCCTACTTGTAACCTACATCTCTTCTGATTTAACCCCATTAACCACAACCCTCTACTGCCTCCCCTCTAGCCAGTTATCCTCCCAGTTCACTATGGGTTTAACTGGACCCAGGTCCTCCATCTTCTTGAGCAGTCATTTGTAAGGCACTGAGTCAAAAGCCTTCCTGATGTTGAAGTACAGCAGATCTACAGCATGGCCCTGACTAATTCCTTTGTCACTCAGTCAAAGAAAACTATCAGGATACTCTGAAAAGACCTTCCTACCATAAAAGTGTGCTGTTTGCTATCCTGGAGCCCGTAGCTGCACAGGTAGTCTGCATTGTCCTCTTTGATCAGTGACTCCATCAGCTTCCTTACGATAGAAGTTAGACTGTCAGGTTTGCAGTTCCCTGACTGCTTCTTATCCCCCCCCCCCATGAAGTGGCACAATGTTACCTTCAAATCCCTTGGAACTTCTCCAGACCTAAATGAACTGTTGAATAGACCTACTAGTGGCTCAGCCAGTTCCGCTACTAATTCCCTGAGTATCCTCAGATGCAACCTATCTAGTCCCGGAGCCTTATCTATCTTAAGGGCAGCCAACACTCTCGGCACCCTTTCACTAGTAAGCATTGGCAATCTCATTTCCAGGACTCCCTTAGTGGCCACTTTGATGCCACTCTCTGGCAAGAAGCCACTATCCTCCTTAGTGAAAACTGAGCAAAAGTGGTCATTAAGGACGGTGGCCTTTTGCCTATCCTCCTCTGTCACTCTACCCCCTCAACTAGCCTTGTGATTCCCCTATCTTTTTTCACTAATGTTTATGAAAAATTGTTTCTCTCCAATCCTGACCCCATCTGTGATACACAGCTCTGTGTCTGCTTTCACCTCCCTAACATCCCTCTTTGCCTCCCTATTTTTCTGTAGATAATCCTCCCATTCTACCTCTGCCTGCTTTTCCTTGTATTTATAGAAAGCCTTCTTTTTGGCCCTTACCACATCCCTGACCCCTTCTGAGGACCATAGTGGTCTCTTGAGTCTGTTTTTTTGTGTTACCATTCTTATGCATACCTTAGATGCCTCAAGGATGGCCCTCTTAATTGCCTCCATCTCTCCTCCACCCCTCCTGTGTCCTCCACCCTACTAACTTATTCCTGTGCAGTTCCCAAATCCTGTCAAAGTATGCCCTTCTAAAGTCAAGGACTTCAGCTCTCGATTGTGACTTGTCAACCCTGAGGGACATTTTTAACTAGAATTATGGTTGCTGTTTTCCAGTGACTCCGCTACTCCCACAGCTCCCACCACCTCTGAGTTGGTGAGCACCATGTTAGGGACTGTGGTCTGCCAGGTGGATTCCTTAACTAACTGTACTGGTAAACAATCTTGCAAGGCATCCAGTAAGGCCAGACTCCTGGTGCCCTTGGCCACCAGAACATACCAATCAATGTCTGGCAGATTCAATTCTTCTACCACCACCACTACTTCCCTCTTTGCTACCCCTCCATCAAGTTCTTCTCTGAGTTCTCTGTCTGTTTCCTCCACTTGCATGGCTGGAGGTGTATAAATCACCCCAAGTGTAGTTTCCTGCCAGATACTGCTGTGAGTGGCACCTATACTGACTCAGCCTCCCCATTGCTACCCCTAATGCACTCATCTTTTACTGTATCAATGCCCTCCTCAATAAAAAGAGCAACTTCTCCCCCACTACCAGTTCCTCTATCCTTCCTAAACAGTGAATATCATGTCATCATCATCTCCTTGTCATTATTATCTGAAGTCCACATTTCCATGATGGCCACAAGGTCCACCTCGGTGTCTGCCATCAGTGCCTGGAGCCCGCTGAGTTTGTAACCTAGGCTCCTGGTGTTAAGGCCTATCTCTTTCCATCTGACCCCTGCTCCTACTTTGATACTGTTCTTCTGTTTTCCATGTTTTCACCCCCCTCCTTGGAGCTTTTACCTTCTCCCCCCACTACTGCCCGTTCCCTTGGTCCTATAAACAATAATGCTCTCTTTATACCCTCATCACCACTACAGTCCCCCCACTGCAGGGAGGTACTATCAAGGATCTCCTTCTGCTCATCATCACTGTGGTTCCCCTAGACCAGTGGTGGGCAACCTGCAGCTCACGGGCCACATGTGGTCCCTGAAGTGTTTTTCTGCAGCCCTCAAGAGCATTTCAGTTAAAGAAAAAATGTTTTTAAATGCTTACTGTATCTTTAAATTTATTCCTTGTTGCACTTTCCATTTTGTTTATTTTGTTGAGCCCCCATTCTAGTGACTTCCTGATCACATTCAGAGATAGTAAGCAGCAGTGTCTGTCTGAAAGTATGTACTGCACTTTTCAAAGAGTGGTCACAGTTGGAGTGGGTGATTTCAATGGTAGGTATATCGGACTGCTGCAGAAATGTTGAGCTTGTAGGTTGTAAGTTATTTTATGAACTCGAATTTATGACAGTACTTGTGATTCACTTGTACACATATGTGTCTCTCCTGGTTAATTGTTCATGGAGAGGTAATTATTCATGAAATTGGGTGCAAAGAGCTCTCTTCAGAACAGTTGGAAAGGTGTGAGAGTTAAGTTAATTTATAATTAAAGTAAAATGCTTTGTTTACAATTTCTGTGATTCTGCCCCCATGGTAATTAAATTCAAGCATTGTTGTATTGCAGGTCCTGTGTAGTGCAGACCATACCTCTCAACCTCTTTACTCATAAATCAGGGACAACGCTTAAAAAAATCAGGGACAGAGACCCCAGATCAGGGACGCATCTTTAAAATTGGTACTATTCACTCAGAAAGCTGGTAGAATAAGGGGATTAGTGTAAGATGCATTTTCTGAAGAAGAACAAGTCTGTAACTTTAATGTTTGGCATTATTTTGTACTTTCAATCCCCACTGCTCTGTCACAAAAACACAGATTTTATGAGGGACAGAGGAAAATTCTAAGTCAAAATCAGGGACGTCCCTGAAAATCAGGGACAGTTGAGAGGTATGGTGCAGACAGCTAAATGACAGGCAATTAATGAAGGATAGTTAAAGACAGTGGAAACTTTGTTTGTGATTCAGTTGATACCGTGCATATACACACACACCACTGTAATTCAGATTTGGGCACTGCGGATCCTGCTTGTTTTAAATTAAATTACCTTTCTCATTTTCTTTTTGTTAATGGAAAGCACAAATATAAAAGGTGACTCAATACATCGCCACTACCAAATGAAACTCCTCTGCCACTACAACAGGACTAAACTGCCCTGCACTGCTACAGAAAATGGATAAGTTTCTGACATATGCTAATGCTGCCCTCGAGGTGGATTGAGGGGTGCATATGTGGCCCTCGGGCAATTTCAGGTTGCCCACTACTGCTGTAGACACAGGCTTCCCCACAATCAGTTTAAACATCCATTATAAATGTCAAACTTCTGGCCCCCTCTCACATCAGACCATGGGTAACATTTTTTTCCCCAGTTCTACCCTCTGTACTTATAGTCTTTGTATATTCTGTCCCGTTCTGATGAAGAGCTCTGTGTAGTTCAAAAGCTTAATTCTGTGAATCTCTTGTTGGTCCCATGAAAGATATCAAACCAATGACTTTGTTCATCTGTTTTTTAAATAGTATTTCCTAAGTAGGAGTAGGCATGAATAGTCACTATGCGTTATCTGACTATGCATAGTACATTATTTTTGGCATTCAGGAAATACTATTTGTCATTTGCACACCCTTAGTCATCATCATCAACCCCCTTCCCCCCACATGTCTCATCAAAGACTGGAGGTATTGGCAGTCAAGTTGGCAGCCAGAAGAAGAAGCTTCAGAAGAGTGTTGAATGGAGCACACTACTTTCAGCTTTTTTTTTAATGAAAGTGGTTCTACACAGCACATGCGTTACTCAGTTCCGGCTCCAGAAAGCCCTCCCCCCAAAACCAATGATGCAGGTGGACCTGGTCTGTGGAGCAATGAGTTCCTATTGTTCTATATCCACTGGGCTGCACTGGATCTGGGGGGATCGGATTCTGGGCAGACTGGTTTGTTCAACACTACTAAATGCATTTAACTTTTCTAGTATTGGATTAACTTACTCTTGTTTATTGTATTTAATATCTTGCCCTTCTGGCTGGCCTGTTTCTGACAGTGTCTTTTAGATGCATTGTGAAAAATGTTTGCGTGTTGGTAGGCTGAAGATACATACCTCAGAAAAATCTGCCTTTGACAGATTCAGTACTCGCACTGTTGTTATAGCTGGCTGCATTCTCCTGAAAGGAGCCACTGAAAGACTTATATGCTCAGGAGACAGTCATTATCAGCTATATGTAGCTCGGGAGTTTCAAAAAATAGAACTGCTGCAGGCATATGGTGCGGGCAAGTATTTCAGACCCTTTGGGATATTCAATGATATTCTCTAAAGAGAAGATTCGTATTCTGTAACCTCTACCTCTGCCCTTGTGCTTGCCTTTGATGCTGCTTAGATCTTCCCTTTGCTTTTTAGAGCAGGTAAAGATAATTTTGTTGAGGGAATGAAAGTCTGCCATCTGAAAAACTAGGTCACCTATAATAAGCAGTAGAACCATGCCTGGAAACAAAATACCAGTGTGTAAACAAACAATTGATCAGCAAAACAAGCTGGCCTGCTGAAATCCCAAGTTTAGAAATAGTGCAATACTGTACAGTATATTAGTTCAGCTCTGTGGTACGATAATACATACTAACATACTAACATACTATTTGCCAGCAGATTAGGCCTTATGGTCTATCAAGTCTGCTCGAACCTAGATCCTTAGTTGGGTGCCGAGACCCTCCCATCCCTTGTGCTCCAGAAACCCCTATCATCCATCCCCACCCCCCCGGGACAGGCCATCATCTGATACATCCAATTTCTGTGTCTGTCCCATCCTCTCTTAAAGCTCTCCACTGTGGATCTCTGAACCAGCTCACCAGGCAGAGCATTCCAAGGGTCCACCACCCTCTCAGTGAAAAACCTCCTCCTCTTTTCCCCTCACCCTTCCACCTTCCAACTTCAAACCATGCCCTCTGGTGATGCCTCCTGCTTTAGTCTAAAGATCCCTCCATGTTTACCCTATTTATTCCTTGAGGTACTTGAAGACCTCAATCATGTCCCCTGTCTCTCCTCCTCCAATGAAAACAGGCAGAGCTCCTCAAGTCTGTCCTCGTAAGTCAAATCCCCTAGCCCTCGTATCATCTTTGTTGCCCTCCTCTGTACCCTCTCCAGGAGCTGTATGTCCCTCTTCAAGTGTGGTCTCCAGTACTGTACACAGTACTCAAGGTGTGGTCTAACCAGTCCATTGTACAGTGGCAGAATCACTTCCTTGCTCCTAGAGGTGATCCCTCATGGTGCATCCCAACATCCTGTTTGCCTTGCTAGCTGCTCTCCTGCACTGCTCAGTGTTATTCATACATGTATCCACCATGACCCTAGGTCTTTTCCCCTGTTGAGGCTTCCAGCACCTCCTCCCAGGGTGTACCTGTGTTTAGGGTTTCCCACCAAGATGCAACACCTTGCACTTGGTGATATTGAAATTTAATTTCCATGTGTGAGCCCAGCTTCCAGGGTGTCCAGGTCCTTGCAGGCCAACCTCCCTCTTCTCCCTCAACTACTGCTCCCATCTTGGAGTCATCCGCAAGAGACTCATTTCACACCCTATACCATCCCTGATGTCTGATATGTATGCATTAAACAGGATTGGACCCAGGACCAAGCCCTGTGGTACCCCACTACCAACCTCTGTAGGGTTCGAGAGCTCCCCACAGACCACTATCTCTGAGTGCGTCCAGCTATCCAGTTTTCAATCCATCTGACCATCAAAGGGCCTACTCCTAACCCCATCAGTTTCTCCACCAGACCATTGTGGGACAGAGTCAAACGCCTTGCTGAAGTCCAAGAATAATACATCCACAGGCTTACCTCTGTCCAGTTCTGATGTTACCCATTCATAGAACTCCACAAGGTTGGTTTGACATGATCTACCTGGCACAAACCCATGCTGCCGACTATCCAGACCTCCACCTCCTCCAAGTAAACCCCCAATCGTTCCTTTAGTATACTCTCCATTAATTTTCCCACCACCGAGGTTAAACTGATGGGTCTATAGTTTCCTGGTACTTCCTTCGACCCCTTTATGGATTGGTACCACATGTGCCTCTCGCCAATCCCTAGGTACCCTCCCTGTCTCAAGTGACCTGTTGAAAAGCTCCGCCAGGGGTGCAGACAGTATGTCCGCCAATTCCCATAGTACTCTCGGATGAATGCCATCTGGCCCAGGAGATTTGTCTTCTTTAGGGCCTTGAGGGCAAACCACACCTTTGGTGGGATGGCATCATCCGTCCCCTCCACCTTACTGGTCTTTTTATCCTTATCCAGATGTGACACCCCTGGGGTACCTTTCCCTCCCTTTTGCTCCATTTCTGTTGCTCCCCTGATCCCACTCCCTGCCACTTCTATCCCCTTTGTGCCTTGCTTTGTAGATATCCCATCCCCCTCCCTAGTGAACACAGAGGCAAAGTACTCGTTAAATACCTCTGCCTGGTCCCTCGCCTCTTCCACCCACCCTCCTTCTGATCTCAATCTGCTGAGATGGCCCTTAGTTTTTCTCCGCTCCCCAATGTACTGGAAGAACCCTTTTCCCTCCATGTATCCCTGTGCCAGCCGTTGCTCTTTACTGGACTTAGCTCCTCACCATACGGTGACTTTTCTAGATGCAAGCTGGTACATTTCCTTATCCTATCCTCTTGTTGTTTTATATTTTTGTAAGCGCCTTCTTTTCTCTGACTGCTACCTGGACCTCACTGGACCACCAGCATGGTTTATGTGACCTTGCTCCCTTACATTTCAACTTAGCGCAGATCCTGACTGCCTCATGAAGTCCCCGTTTTATGACCTCCCATCTCCTTTCCACACTTGTTGTTGAGGTAATCCCCTTCAAGTGATCCTTGAGAATATTTCCCATGCCCATAAAGTCTGCCCCCCTGAAGTCCACTGCCAGTGTCCTAGTTCTCACCCCCACTCACCCAATGCTTATTTGAAACCAGACAGTATTGTGGTCACTCCCAGTCAGGGGTCCTGTACAACCATGTCCCTTACCAGATCCCCATCTGCCAGAACCACATCCAGGACATGCCCCTCCCTTGTGGGCTCCATCACATGCTGTGTTAAGAACACATCCTGGAAGCCATCCAGCAGCCTCTGCTCCTTGGCCACCTTAGAGGACATGGTTCCCCAGTTTGTACCTGGCATATTAAGGTCCCCCATCAACACCACTCCTTCCCCTTTTGGACCACACTGGGCAATGATGTTGTCCAGCAAACCATCCTCTAGAACATCACTCATCCCGTGGGGCCTATATGCTACTCCCAGCTTGACCTTATCTCCTGCTGGGGATCGAAGGTGACCCATAAGGCCTCACATTTCCTCTGCCTCTTCTACCATAGCAATTTCTATGTCATCTCTAATGAACACAGCCACTCCACCCCTCTACCCTCCTTTCTGTCCTTCCTAAGCATAGTGTGTACCCCGCATATTTAGGTCCCAGTCATGGTTTTGTTGGCCCACGCCCGTGACTGCCGCCACATCCACCCCCTCGAACAGCATGGCCTGGAACTCTGGCAACTTGTTTCCCAAGCTCCTGGCATTTACTAACACCAACCCCACCCCTTATCCCTGATCCTCTTTGTCGAACCCACCCAGATTCCTTATACTTCCATCCTCCCTGTCCTCCTGAAACCTCCACCTCCAGTCTGTTTCCCCTCCCTTTGGGCTTGAAGGCTACTCCCTCATCTGGAGGGGAGGGCTTTGGTCAGCCCTCCCTTATCCCTTCCCCTCACAAGTTTAAACCCCACCTTCTTGTATGTAGTCAGCCATCCCCTGTTTAAGGACTTCCTTCCCTAATGGGGCAAGATGAAACCTGTCCTTGCATATAGTCCCTTATCCTCCCAAACTCCATTCCAGTTCCCTAACACCCCAACCCATTCTCTTCACCCCACTTCCTGAGCCATTCATTAACCTCTGTGAGTTCATTTTTCTCCACTGAGGCCTTTGGTACTGGCAATATCTCCAAAAGGAAATGTTGCATCCATTATCCCGACAGACTCTGGCAAGTTCTTGGAACCTTGCTTGATTTCCATAATGCTATTTCCTCTAGATCATTAGTTCCCAAATGCACCAGGAACCGGTTTCCTCCACAATCCCTAACCATTTCATACACCATGAACTTTGCTCTGTGCACTGTCAGCCCAGAGATACTCACTACCTTCACCTGGCTATGGCATCCATCCCCTGTCCCTCCCAATGGATACCCTTAATCATCGAGTCTCCCAGTAACAGAACCTTAACACCGCCATCATCCTTATGGTTACCTCCACTATGCCCTCTCAGCCCCCCTCCCCCACTTTATTCATGATCGCAATTTCATGGGAGTCTTCCTGCCTTATTAGAGACCCCCTTGTCACCCTCCCCTTTCTGCCTCCCTTGCTATTTTGCCCACTTAACTCAAACCCCCTCTGAATAGGTGTCCCCTTTAACCCTCTCTTATCTGAACCATTTATCCTGGCCCTGATGGTTTCCCCTTCCCCCGCACCCTCATCCCCCCTTGTAATAGTACCCCTGTCTCCAGAGGCTCTCTGTGGGTCCCCTTTAGCTAG
This sequence comes from Neoceratodus forsteri, assembly GCA_016271365.2. NCBI lineage: Eukaryota > Metazoa > Chordata > Ceratodontiformes > Ceratodontidae > Neoceratodus > Neoceratodus forsteri. The sequence goes on from CM057451.1 coordinate 756,014,986, forward strand.
GGCCTCATCCTTGGTACTGACCTTCCTGCTGAAGGGGGGCTCCTCTCCCACCTCCTTGTCTCCCAGTTCCACTCCAATCATGCTCTCCTCCCTCATGTCTGGAATATGTTGCATCTCCCATTTGCTTAACATATATGTTTCCTTCTCCTCTGGGACTATGTCTATCCTTTCCATAGCTTGTTCTGTGATGCCCTATGGGTATCTGACTCCTCCGGCCTCTGTATAAGTTTCTCATTTCCACCAACCCCTTCCTCCCTCTAGGATGCTTAGTATCTCAAATTTATTGTGACACTCTATGTCAGCCTCCATCAGTAACCCGAGTTTCCCTGACTGCATCTCTAAACTGACCCTCTTCTTCCTCTCTTGCACTGTTCACCTTAGGGGCTCCTTCCCACAGTCTGCTGTTTTAGGCTTCCGGACAACAGCCCCTCCTGACTCTTCCCTCCAGTCTCTTGTAATTCAGAATTTTCACCTGTACGCTTCCCCTTAGCATCAACTTCCCTATCTAAGGGTCCTCTGTCCCTAATATCCCCCTTCTGCTTGCTGTAACATAATGTCCTGTAATTTCAGAGCGTTGCCCCAGCCTCCCCTCAGCCCCACCCTTCTGCTGCCCATATCCACACCCCTTATCCTTGGACACCCCCCCAGCTCCCACAGCTTACTCCTTAACCAATATACCTCACTCCTGATACAAGATAGCTGTCTACAGAGTGGGCAGCCTCCCTCTCTCCAGGCCCAATTTAGAATTATTGCCATCCCACAGCCTGTGCAGCCTACAACCCTTCCGAAGATGCCTGCCATGGTGGAATATGGCCACCCTGATTATCCCCCTCTGTTTATAATAGCCCACCCCCTTTTCTCAGTCCCTTTCCCCTGGAGTACAGTTTCTCTCTATACTAACTGTAGTTATTTACAAACCCAATTTCAACCCCACCAACAAAGTTCCCAAGTCTCACAAACACATACAGTCCAGTATGTGTTCAGTCCCACTAACAGTGTGTGTAAGCAGACTCCAGGTACCGTATGATGTCACAGGCCCACCAACTCCTGTTGCTTCAAATTTCAGTCCCAAACAGAAATACTCAGCCCTTCAATCCCAACCCCAGTGGCTTTTCAGTATTTAAGAAAGCCTACAAAACAGGGTGGGTGGGAGGCTCTACCAAACACCAGGCAAACAACACATTTAAATTACCTTCTAATTTTCCCTGCCAAACATCTATCCCAAACCTACAATATCACAGCCCAAGTATCAGTTCAAATTCAAGGTAATAATTTTAACACATAGAACTAATTTCACTAACAAACTATTCAAATATTTCAGTTTAAAACAAAATATAACTCCTGGCCTCTTTCTACCAACCTGTTGCTTAAGCTCCCAAGTGAACAATGAAAGCCATAGTAATTCCTGTTTAAAGACAAGTTAATTGCAGCTAATGTCCCTCCTCCAAACACCAGGCAAACAACACATTTAAATTACCTTCTAATTTTCCATGCCAAACATCTATCCCCAAACCTACAATATCACAGCCCAAGTATCAGTTCAAATTCAAGGTAATATTTTAACACATAGAACTAATTTCACTAACAAACTATTCAAATATTTCAGTTTAAACAAAATATAACTCCTGGCCTCTTTTCTACCAACCTGTTGCTTAAGCTCCCAAGTGAACAATGAAAGCCACAGTAATTCCTGTTTAAAGACAAGTTAATTGCAGCTAATGTCCCTCCTCCAAACACCAGGCAAACAACACATTTAAATTACCTTCTAATTTTCCTGCAAACATCTATCCCCAAACCTACAATATCACAGCCCAAGTATCAGTTCCAATTCAAGGTAATAATTTTTAACACATAGAACTAATTTCACTAACAAACTATTCAAATATTTCAGTTTAAAACAAAATATAACTCCTGGCCTCTTTTCTACCAACCTGTTGCTTAAGCTCCCAAGTGAACAATGAAAGCCATAGTAATTCCTGTTTAAAGACAAGTTAATTGCAGCTAATGTCCCCTCCTCCAAACACCAGGCAAACAACACATTTAAATTACCTTCTAATTTTCCCTGCCAAACATCTATCCCCAAACCTACAATATCACAGCCCAAGTATCAGTTCAAATTCAAGGTAATAATTTTTAACACATAGAACTAATTTCACTAACAAACTATTCAAATATTTCAGTTTAAAACAAAATATAACTCCTGGCCTCTTTTCCACCAACCTGTTGCTTAAGCTCCCAAGTGAACAAAACAAATAACAAATACTCAATCATTTAAAATGTCTTTATACCAAACGATAAAAGAAATTCCAGTACATGATGTGACAATTAGAATTGTCAGATGGATAAAAGCTTATTAAGCACAAAAATCAATATGGAATATGAAAAAAAAAAGACAGCACAAATCAAGCAGCAGTTACAGTTTGCAAGCATAAACCTGGGTAAAGAAACAAGGCATAAGAACATTTTTTTTTAAAACTCATGTTTATTTACATATGCAAAGTCATCAGAACTCAGTACAGTAGTACATAACAGCAGACTTAACAGTATCAAGGTGAGGACATTACACAACTGGTTAATACACTTATATATTAAATTACATCTCAGTTCAAAAGCAAATGTTTTGAAACCTTATGCAATGACTAAAATAAATAATACATACTGCATACCTGAAGAGTACTTTTAAGTAAAAACCTTTAGTGACATTACCTAGGATAAACTTTATCATTTAAAGGGATACTGTCAACTTTTTGGCACTTTTTAAAGTACACATTATCAGATGTCCAGCTGCCATTTGTACTGACACACACTACATAAATTGCAGAAGAGTCACATACTTGCCATTATTTGTTTATTTGGCTAAAAAACAATTGAAAGCATCCTGACTTAATTGCCCACCGGACACTGCTCACACTCGTCTGTGCTACATTATGGCACCAAGCCACAGGAAAACTCATGCATGAATGTGGTAAGAATTTTTTAAAGCATATAAATGGAATGCATTCCCTGATACTATGTGCATTTATTAGCTTGGCAAAGTGAATATGTTTTAGAAAAAAGCACTGTAACCCAGTTTATTTTTGGTTTGTGAAGACATGATGCAGAACATGCACATTAGCATCTATCATCATCATTATCAGGACATGTATTCCAGTGATATACTTCAAAAAGTTGTTATCGCGCTCATGCACAATTGTACCTGTGGCTCGGTGCCATAGTACAGTATGGACACGTGGGAGCAATGGCCGGTGGGCTTTTAAGTCAGGATGCTTTCAATTGTGTGCCAAAAAGCCGACAGCTTCCCTTAAATGAAAGTTCTTACTGGTTAATTAAATGCAACTAGTAACCAGAAAATACAGCTTTAGGTCCTTGTAATAAATAATCTTGTATTTCTGAAGCAGTAATGCTTGACAATTATGATATTTCCAGGCATGTAATTAGCAACGGGGAGGACGCACCCAAAGTCTTTAATCCAGCTAATTAACCCAACAGGAAACATTCTCACTGAAAGGAATTACAAATATTATAAACAATGTTTTTTCACAAAAAATGTTACCCATTCTTACTCGTTAGAACTTTTGAGGTGTATTGACCGTCTATCCTGTTAGGAAACAGTGGGCCATTCTACTGATCATTTCTAATGGCTAACGTGAGAAATGATATTTGGTGGTGGTGGTAGTGGGGCAGGGGGGTACAGACTTTAAATGAGTGGAAATAACTAGGGTGTGCATGTCCATAATATTAATTACTTAATACCATGAGTAATAGGCCTACCAAGTACAGTACTCAGCCGAGATTTTACTATTCAGCGGTATTCATGGTACAAATACTTGGCAAGATTTTCAAATCTTGCAAGCTTCTGGCCCAATCATAGGCCATTTCTGGAGCTCACAAAAGCCAGACCATGTGAAGTTCTCACACTCCTGAGGTAGAGAAGCAGAGACTGGCGTGTCTGAGTTAATATTTACATGGGATATTGGGAAGAGAAATACATTTGGCATAGTAAATATATGGAACACATTGCCAATTATGGACACTTTATTGACAACATCCTGTGCATTTGGAAGGGCAGGGAAGAACTAAAGTCTGAATTTTTTGATTATGTTAATCAAAATAGCATGAACCTTAAGTTTAAGTATCAGAGTAATTTTACAAATGTAAATTTTTTTGGACCTTACATTGCTTGTTCTTTCAAATCACAGGATACAGTCATCTAGTTATAGAAAACCCACAACAGGTAATGCCTTATTGCATTACAAAAGTAACCATCCTAAAACCTTAAAGATTTGATTCCATGTGGGCAATATGTAAGAATCAGAAGAAACTACAGAGGAAATGTTTTCTGAAATACAAGCTAAGGAGCTGACAAGTGTTTCCTTCAAAGAGGGTATAGCCAGGAGGTTTTAAACATTGCATGAGAAAAAGTACAATTGAAAGACAGGGAAACCCTTTTTTGTCCAAAAAAACAGTCAAAAATATAATGAGGATGCAAAAAATGACCAGGCTAGGTTAATTACCTTTTCAACTGAATTCATTCCAATAGCGGGTGAAGTCGAAGCTTTGGTTAATAGGTTGTGTCCGATTTTGAAAACTGACAATGTACTAAAATCCCATATTCAAAGTTCACCACGAGTCTCATTTTGAAAAGCAAGGAATTTTGGGAACATCCTTACCTCTAGTCATTTTGAGGCAAGTAGAAAGCTGATAGTACAAATTGTATCACGGAACTGGCTGCACCCCCCCCCCCCAACTGGTTTCTTTGAATGCAAAATTTGCATTTCATGTAGATATGCTGTTGAGGACAGAACATTTATTAAAGATGGATTTAAAGTAGACATTAAACATTTGATTACTTGCAACACGTTTTGTAGTTTATGCAGTTTGGTGCCCATGTAATAAGTACTATATAGGCAAAATGGAGAGACTGCTTAAGAAAAGAATCCAAGAGTACACAAGAGCAATACTGAATAAAGATTATAGAAATGCTTTAGGATCACATTTTAGGAGGTACCATGGATTGAATCACAACTTGTTAAAATGTTCAAGAATAAAGCAAGCTCCACCATTGTCCAGAGGAGGTAATCAAAGGGAATTCCTGCTACAAAAAGAAATACAATGGATAACAGTCTTAAATACTTTGTCACCATTAGGGTTAAACAAAGAAATAGATTTTAAACCATGCTTATAGAGTATTATTTATAATCACATGTGATGATAGTACTACCTTAACATCATTTATTATTAACCCCTTAATAATAAATAATTTTGGATTTTAAAATTGAGTAAGTAAACCTTTGGGTGCCTTTTAAATTGCAGCATAATGATCCAGTTCTTGAAGTAATCATATCATATTGAATGGAGTGGATTTAATAAATACTTTGCACTATTACAAAACACTCAAATGAGTTTAAAAAATAGTTCTTTTTGTATTTAAACACAATAATGTGATGGGCGATGATGTTATAAAAGTTTTTATCATAAAGTTCACATGTTTGTATTGATGTTTAGTAAATTCTTAAGTGTAATAGATAAACACATTTTATGGTTCTGTGAGCTATAATCAGTTAATTAATGATTGTTGCATGTGACTAATTGAGAGCTGTATAAATTCTATGTCTCTGTTTATGACTGACACACCCACTGAGGTAAACCAGAATTTACCAGTATTGCAGAATATTTAAACTAGCAAATGGGGAGAGGGGTGCAGCACCCCATACGTCGAATGGGAAGAACACCCCTCCCCCCTCAGCTAGTGGTCAAACAGGAATTCAGCGTGTTTGCTGTTCATTTGCATCACCAGGTAAGAAAAAAGGTTTGTCTCCCCATACGATGCACAGGGGTAATGCCAAACTTCACCCAACAACTAACACACCAAAATCTGGCCAATGGAAAATCATGTACACAAATGCTCACAGCCTGGGAAATAAGATCCCAGACCTGCAGGCATAATGTCAGAGGCTAAACTGGACATAGTAGCAATTAGTGAGACGTGGTTTACCAGTAACCACACTTGGGAGACTTCAGTACCTGGCTATGTATTGTTCAGAAGAGACCGAGGCAAAACAGGGAGGAGTGGCCCTGTATGTTAATGAAAATATCAAAGCTACAGAAATTCAGAATACACATAAGGAGCCAGAAGAACTGTGGGTCACCCTGGAAACAGGAAATGGGACAGCCATAAGAACTGGGGTTGTCTACAGGCCCCCAGACCAGAGGGAGGACATAGACACATTACTGTTAGAAGATATACAAAACATGACAGCTAAAGGGAGGTTCTGATAATGGGAGACTTCAACATGCCAGATACAGATTGGTCATACCAGCAGGAACATCTGCCAGAACTAGACTCATAGTGGATTCCCTGCAGGGGAGGGCCTCAAACAACTGGTACAGCAACCCACAAGAGACAGGGCTATCCTAGATCTAGTACTGACTAACAAAGAAGGGATCACAGATCTCCAGGTAGAAGGTCACCTGGGGCCAGTGACCATCACATGGTATGGTTCAATTTGGCTACTACATCTAAATCATCCCATTCCAAGGCAAAATATGGGACTTCAGAGGAGCTGACTTTGATAAGATGGCCAACAGAGTTAAGCTAGCCCTGGCAAAAAGAAATACAGGTGAGGGGGTACAGGCAAAGTGGGCAAGCATTAAGGATGCAATACTTGAAGCAACATCCCATTGTGTTAGAAAGAAAAGGAAGTGCAAAAGAAGAAGGAAACCACTTTGGTTCTCAAATACAGTAGCAGATAAGGTCAGAGCCAAAAGGCTGGCCTTCAGGAAATATAAGGGAACACAGCGGGATGAAGATAGGGAGGCATACCAAACTGCCCTAAGGGAAGCAGGTAAGGCAGTAAGGCAGGCAAGTCCCAAACTGAGGAAACACTAGCACGAACAGTAAAAGAAGGTGACAAGACTTTCTATAGATACATTAGTGAAAGGAGAAAGTCCAGAGGGGTATTGCTAAGCTTAATGGAGAAAAGGGAGCATGTGAGGAGGAGGACCGTAAAGGCATCTATCCTAAATAGATACTTGCTCAGTATTTACTGAAGAGAAGGTAGGGCAGGGCCCACAGCTCAGCATCATGGACACAGGGGGAGGGAGGTGAGCACTACTCCCATCACAAAAGAAAGGGTTCTACAAGAGCCTGCTAAGCTCAGGTGGATAAGGCAATGGGACCTGATGGCATACATCCCAGGGTACTTAAGGAGCTAAAGAAGGAACTAGCAGAGCCATTAGCAGAATTGTTTAGTGAGTCTCTGAGCACAGGAGAGGTCCCAGAAGACTGGAGAAGGGCTCATGTGATCCCGCTCCACAAGAGTGGTAGCAGGGAGGAGGCGGGGAACACAGACCAGTCAGTCTTACCTCAGTAGTGGGCAAGATTATGGAGGCACTCTTAAGGAAAGGATAGTGCAACACCTGGAACCATAGGAGCACAGGATCCAAGACAGCATGGGTTTACAAAGGAAGGTCCTGTCAAACTAATCTCATAGATTTCTTTGACTGGGTAACCAGAGTGGTGGACCAAGGGGAGCAGTTGATGTCGCCTACCTTGACTTCAGCAAAGCTTTTGACACTGTTCCACATAGAAGATTGATAAATAAGCTAGGTAGGCTCGGGTGGTCAGAAGTTGGTCAACTGGGTGGCAAACTGGTTGACTGGCAGAAAACAGAGAGGTGGTAAATGGTATACAGTCAGAAGAGATGCAAGTCACAAGTGGGTACCTCAGGGATCAGTCCTGGGGCCAGTCCTATTCAACATCTTCATTAGTGACCTCGCAGATGGACTAGAGGGTAAGGTTTGTCTGTTTGCAGATGACACCAAGATCTGCAAACAGAGTAGATGATCCAGATGGGGTGGGCAGAATGAGAAGAGATCTGGATAAACTAGCAAAATGGTCAGAAGAGTGGCAACTGGGATTTAATGCAAAGAAGTGCAAAATCATGCACATAGGGAAGAGAAACCCTGAAGCCACTTATAGGCTGGGAGGAGTTGCTAGCAGTCACAAAGGAAGAAAGAGACTTGGGCATCATCATCACTGATGACCTAAAATCATCCAAGCAGACCCTAAAGCGTAGGTAAGGCTAGGGGTGTTAGGTGTATTAGTAGGGGTATCACAAGTCGTAAGAGGGAGGTAATAGTCCCTCTGTACAAGACATTGGTTAGGCCCCATCTGAGTACTGGCAGTAATATAAGGCCACACCTTCACAAGGACATTAACCAAATTGAGGCAGTCCAGAGAAGGGCAACCAAAATGGTGCAGGTACTGCATCAGAAGACATATGAGGACAGATTAACGGAGCTCAATATGTATACCCTTGAGCAAAGGAGGGAGAGAGGTGATATGATTGAGACATTTAAACACCTTAAGGGCATAAACAAGGTGAAAGAGTCTAACATGTTTAAATATAGGAAAATAGCAGGACAAGAGGACACAGCATGAGATTAGAGGGAGGCCAATTAAGGGGAATGAGGAAATTCTTTTCACAGAAAGGGTAGATGCATGGAATGGCTTACCACAAGAAGTGGTGGCTATGAATACAGTGCAGGGCTTCAAACAGGCATGGGATAGGCATAAGGGAGCAATACAAATGACTATGAATAGATAGGTCACTGGCAGAGCAAAGGCCGATGGCACATTTATAAGGTAGAAAAAGAAATGGGCAGACTGGATGGGCCTTGCGGTCCTTATCTGCCATCAACTTCTATGTTTCTATGTTTCTAAACCCAAGTGGTCAAAGTGCTGGAGTCAGTTATTAGTGTCCTCTATGTTTTTACAGTATGTTTTAATAAACTCACCTTTTAATATACAGTATATCCAAGTGTTGGTTTCAACTTGAGTGCCATTTCTGCTACGTGTCTGTGTCTGAGCTGAGATCTGTCATATGAGACGCAAAACTTACTGAAAGAGAAATTTGTGCAACATAGGCTTTTTGTTTGTTCAGATTTTTTTGTTTGATCACTGTCAATAAGTCAGGAAGCAAACATTTTGTTACAAAGAACCATATTTCAGAGGTGTGTCATTGTTGGGTCCAATGTAACTCAAGCTACAGAGGGCTTGGCAGTGACAGACCAATAATCAGGCAGGCTGACCATAACACTGTTCTCTGCTTGTTGGGTGGAAAGTTATCATAGTTCAAAAGATGGAGTCATTCCTGTCATCACCCAGTAAGCAGAGAACATCTCACCCCTGCCAAGCAGGCTCAGCTGCTTGCCCACCTGTTCTGCATGCTAGGGAGCCCCAAATCCTGGCCACAAAGAGTAAGTCCATAAGTCATTACCCCAGTCAGATTTCTGCCTCTCTGCTCACTGTTTACTTGACTTGTAGCAGATCCAAGATTGCTAGAAAACATGAAGGCCAGTGGCTGTGAGGATAACTATGAGGTTCTGTGCACAACATACTTTTACACATGCCTCTTGACTGCCAACTAGACCAGCTAATGAAATCAGAATGGCCCACCCAATGCAGTGCTAAAGGCAGTGGGCCATGGAGGCAGACAGACAGAGTACAGGCAGGAATGTAGAGGGAGTCGCAAGTCTGACAATCAGAGTACAGGCAGGAATGTAGAGGGAGTCGCAAGACTGACAATCAGAGTACAGGCAGAAATGTAGAGGGAGTCGCAAGGCTGACAATCAGAGTACAGGCAGGAATATAGAGGGAGTTGCAAGGCTGACAATCAGAGTACAGGCAGGAATGTAGAGGGAGTCGCAAGGCTGAGGTTGGTTATTGTGTGCAGCTGTCTGGCCATCTCGCTATCCATGTCAGTCTTCACTCAAATGTTTAAAAAAGGAAAACTCAAGCCAGTCCTGCAAATTGATTTATTGTATTTGAAAATACTTGTGAAATAAATAACCCTGTGCCTAATGGCCTTCTTAGGTACATAGTTCTTGGTAGCTGAGGTTTCTAGCAGTATACTAGTTTCTCTTCAACTTTTTTCTGTGATCCAAGGGGATTTGTTAAAATGGAATAGACCATTTTCTGTTGCAAAGAAACATAGAAACTGACAGCAAATAAGGATCACTTGATCCATCCAGTCTGATCTTTTTCATTTTGATTGCTTTTGCTGCAGACCCTTTTAGGTCAATGGCACTTTCTCTTCTGTACCTTTCCTATACCAAAGAAAATAAATTAAAAGAGATGGACCTGCTGATTCAGCAGTACTGCATTTAGTGAATAGGCCTCCCTATAGTTGACTTTATCATTTGCTAGGACAAAGACACTGTCTGCTGTAATGTATTTGAGTGACAGGAAAGTCAGCACAGCAGGAGGATTCAGAACTCTGGACAGAGGAGCAATCAGAGCACAGTGGTTTCAAAGCAGGATGGGACTTGGGAGAGGGAGAGAGGGGGAGAGAGAGAGAGGGAGAGAGAGAGAGAGAGAGAGAGAGAGAGAGAGAGAGAGAGATGCACTTGTCTGGCTGTGTAACTGTTAGTGTGTTCCATATTTCCTACTTGTTGACCTGCTACACACATTGAGGAGACCAGAAAGGGGTCGGAGATAGAGCTGGGTGAAATTAGCAGCTTCCAAATTCATGGAATTTTTGTGAAATTCCATGAAATTTTGTGAAAATGTGTGAACAAGTTTTGAATTTTCTGAAATGTTTAATTGGTAATAACTTGGTTTGTAGTACAGTTAGCAGTCTGACATTTGGTGTGTGTGTGTGTGTGTGTGTGCATATTGTCTGGTATAGGCCTTAAAAGCATGCCATGTTTGATAACGTTGGAATGAAGGGTGGAGAAGTTAAAGAGGTTCAAATTCTGGCAATTTAATATTCATGTGAACATTTCTGATAATATTTCTATGCTTTTACAACACAGCCACCTTTGGAGCTAGATATTTGAAAGTGTAGATGCATACTTTATTGGAACAGTCATAGAAACTGCTAAATAGAGAGGTAATAATTATGTATATTGTATGTGTTAGCCATGGCCTGCCTCCTGGCATGACTTTCTGGACTTGCTTCCGAACCCGGGTCATCAGCATGGCAGCATGACGCTCTGATGCTGGGCCATGGGAGCTGCCTTAAAGACTAATATTTAGGGTCAATGAACCTAACAACATTGGTGATGTTCTTGTAGCCCAGGCACCTTGTGCCCATGGGCTATTACCCCTGCCTGCTGACTACCACACAGGTTACGAGGCCTGGGTCCTGCTATGGTGGTATTTGGGGGTTCTCTCCCAAACTGGTAAGAAAGTAGTGTGGTGCCTCCGCCTAGAGTAAAGAAACAATGGGCCGGTGTTTGCTAGGTACAACTGCTTGGGATGCTGTACCTACCCACTTCTCCTTCCAACCACCCCACACACTAAATACCATGTTGTACACCAACACTATAAAATACTGATACATAACAGCTATACCAATAACTTGATCACAACACAAGGTTTGCAATAACAAAACACAGCTTTATTGCTAAGGGGGGAATGCTAGGTAAAGGGGTACCTGGAACAGGGAACCACTAAATAGAAAGTGATTTGGTTATCTTTATCTTTTTTAAGTAACAGCACCCATGGGCTTGAACACACAGTAACCCACCCCCACTGGTACCAGTGAATCCCCTATGTCCTGACTGGGCACACAGGTTATGGCAAGCCAGCTCGGTGTCGTGGGTTGGCCGACCTTGGGGCCCTTGAAACAATTCTGCCTGAAGTGCTAACAATTTAAGCTTTTACTCCCCTTTTTGGTCATGGCATGCCTGGGTACTCACAGTCCTGAAGAAAGAGTTTGGTCACTGGCATGGTAGATGCAACTGTTCAGGTTCCAACAAGCATTCCCAGGAAGCAGCAAGCAGATGGTTAGAAGGATTTGATTGACCAGCCTTGGGCTTGCTTGAAGGTCTAGCCACTTATCCCGTTCGGCTTGATTAAAGGTCTGGCTTGTCACCTTCAGCCTGTTTCCAGGCCCATTGCAGAGTCCCCAGTGCAAGGCCTACCAGGCCACAAGAAGACCAGACCCAGGAGTGGCTCCACAGCCTGGCTCCCTTAATAAGTCTAGACTGCACTAGCACTCAGGCACATGCCCATGGCCCCCTGCAGCCCAGTCTGCTCCACTTGGTAGGAGTTAGCAAGTTCCCTACCTGGCTCTGCATTGCAGCTTTGAACAGTCTCAGATTCTGCTTTTCCCTTAAACAAAGCAAACGGGGCGGGGGGGGGGCAGCAAGACAGGTCCTAGGGCTTTCCACCTTTCAAGCAGCTTTTGGCTATTGGATCTCAGTCTCTAATACAGATCTCCATCTTTTCACAGCTGGCTTTCAGCAGACCACAGGCTCCTAAAACACTGGACACCTGCAAACCTTTCCTTCAAAGTCCTTCACTTTCAACAGCAGTGCCCTTTTGCTCTGGCACTCACAGTTCCAAATCACCCCTTTCACTGTCTCAGGGGGTTTTCTTCACACTGGTGCAGGCTCACTGCAAACTCCTGGAACCTCACACTGCCAGGATCTTTTCAACCAAAAGTCTCCGATATTCAGATGCAGTATCACAACACTTTCTCTCAGAATAAAGTCCTGTTCAGTTTCTCCAACACACTGGAACGATTTTCCCAATTAAGGCCTGGAAAAGACCTTCCCCCATGATAGCCACACAGCCTGATCCCTTCTTAACTCAAGAGGAGCCCAGCAAAGACTGTCTAAACTGCTCAGAGTCCCAGGGATTTCACCTGAAAATCCTGCCATCTGATTGGCTGATCGCTGTCATCAATCACAAATATTACTATTCATTAGCCCACTTCAATTACTGATTAGCAAAAGTCCTTTGGCACCTGAAATTAGTCCACACCTTTTCCCATAAGCCATTACAACCAGTTTTGGGTGCTTAGATAGCTGATTGGCTGTCCATCTGGGGTCAAAGGGCTAACAATGGCTGCCACTCTAGACAATCCCACAAAATTACACAGCAGTCCCAACTTTATAACATTATGGCAACCAAACTAAGCAGTTTATAGTCATGTTTGCTCTGTTATCTGATAGCTTACACGCAGGGGTGTAGCCAGAAATTTCCATTTTGTACACAGTCTCCAACAGTTGCTCCCCCCCAATTAAAAAATTTACACATTATCTCCAAATGGTACCCCCTTCCAAACAAGTCAGATTGTTGTCAGATGATTCTTCTAATCTCTAAAGAGGTTATACATGTATCTGTCTCCTAAACAACAGAAGTTTGAACAGAGACGCTCCTCAGTGGCCTAAACTAACCCAAATACTACAGATTAGAATGAAAATGTTAACAGAAAGGTATATGGTTTGTGACAGCCACTCAACAAAACTGTACTCAAATGTGTACAGTGAGTATGCCTGCCTACACCCTTGCTTACACGTCCTTTATTAAGTGACCGCACATTCCATTTATCGGACCCCCCTGCAGCCAATTGCTAGCCACAAAACACAAAACCCTAGGAGCAGCGAACCTGCTCATGATTATTCAGGGATCCTTATTAATATTCATGAAGGCCCCTTCAAAGTAGCACTTGCTGGCGCTTTTAAACTAAATTTCAGCGCCAGTTCTTGGGCACTTCCTTCAGGTGTCTGAACCCCTCTTAACTGAACACAGGGGTCAAAATCACGGGGGAGGCATTGGGGTGACTGCTACGGTGGTCCAGAACAAAGAGGTGCTACTGCGCATGCGGGGGCCACCCGGCCGCACTGAAGTGCAAAACGGGTCGCTGGCTTTGATATTTAACTCTTCCTGCCCCAATCTGAGGAAGAACACTGCAGGGGCTGGATGGAGACCATAAGAAGGCAAACGGGGAACAGGAAGAATGGAGGAGCCTCAGGGCAAACAGGTAAGCCCCCATTGGGGGTTACACTCCCCTTCCCCTTAAACGTTTGACATCTGTGCCAAGTCTATAAGCAGGGGCCTGTGAAAATTTCAGAACAGTAAACCTTAACATTTGACACAGATCAACATTTCTTCCTAGACACCCGATTCCTGCTTACTCTGGTATTAAACAGTGTGAAAACAGAAAACCCGCTATATACAGTTTTTAAGTGCTAAACACCTTTACTTTCTGACAGCTGTCAACCAGGAGGATGTGTAGTACCCATAGACTTATGTACACCCTTTGCATTTCACCTTCCTTTAGTGATTAGAGAACACATGTACCTTAACATACACTGCTTGCCCTTTGTTCTCCTCGGGTACCACTTTCACCTTCCCCTTTTCCATTTTGCCTCCTTTTCTCCGGGCCTGGGGGGTTTAGCACTAGCAGGACACATATAATCTTTCAGCACTGACCTGGAGGTGACATAGATACCTTTGTGGACTACAAATAGGGGCAGATCAGAGGGTGCCCCCAGGGTGTCATATGTTAACTTGAGCAAAGGCTTATCAGTTCTCTCCAAACGTCTTATGGGTACTTGCTCATCTACCCTGGTGCTCACCTCCTGTTCAGAGGTGTGGTCAATATCTCTTGCTTCTGACTCTGTGCCTACTTCCACCTTCTGGCTATGTGTGGAGTGTTCAATCACCAAGACTTTACCACTACTAAGGCCAGGGGTGCTGTCTCGTGGCCACTCAAGAAACTCAGTCAGACCAGTGTTCATGTTCAAGTGAGCTCTTCAAGAGGCATTGTTTCAGGGGAACTGTTCTGGAACCACTCAAAAGGCTCAGCCGGACTAGTCACGTTAGGGTGATCTGTTCAAGGGGTGTAATGAGATCAACTTCCCATTCAGCACCCTGTCCAGCAGGCACAGCTGGGTTCACTTCCACAAGCTCATCACTGCCTCAAGTCTCATTCTCTCCAGAGGTAGGCCCCTCTTCCACGGATGCAGTATCTAAGGTCAGGGGTGCTCCCTGAAACAATCTGGTCAGCTCAGGAGTTGGATAGAAATACGCAGGATGAAAATACAACTCTCCCTCTGATTCATTAGCTGGCTCTTCTCCCTCTGAGCAGAACCAGCCCCTGAATGATCATCATTCATCTTGCTCTGTCATCTGCATGCAGCAGCTCAAGTATCCTGGGGTGTGGGAGGATCTGATGTATCAGATGTTGGGCCAATCACCTTGTCTCCAACGGGCAGGAGATGATTTCTGTGAATGACCTTGTGTCCACTGTATTCCCCTTCTGGCTGAATTTTATATACTGGTAGTCCATTTAATTTTTCCAGTACTATGTAAGGTGTACTTCCCCAGCTGTCAGCGATCTTGTGCTTTCCTGGGATGCCCAAGCTCCTCAGCAACACTCTCTTCCCTGGCAATAGGTCTTGCGCCTGAAACTTCTTGTCATATCTCTCTTTATTAGCTTGGTTCTTTCTGGTGGCCACTTCAGCCGCTAAGTGGTAGGCATCATTTAGATGTTGTTTAAGCCTTTGTACATACTGCAAATAGTCCCCATCTTTAGTGCCGTCAGCAGATACCCTGAAGCATAAATCATCTGGAAGCTGGGCCTCCCTCCTGAACATGAGGCTGTATAGGGAGAACCCAGCTGCATTATTTCTGGTGCAGTTATAGGCATGGACCAATGCGTTGACCCATTGACTCCATGTATGTTTATCTCTAAGGTCCAAAGTTCCCAGCATATCTAACAGGGTTCTAGTAAACCTTTCAGGTTGGGGGTTGCCGTGGGGATGATAGGGTGTTGTACATGATTTTCAGACTCCCCACAGAGACAACAGTTCCTTTATCAACCTGCTTTCAAAGTCATGGCCTTGGTCCAATTGAATTCGCTGGGGAGCCCCATAATGCACAAAAAATGTATTAACTAACACCTTTGCCACAGTGGAAGCCTTTTGATCTTTCATGGGGAATGCTTGGGAGTATCTGGTGAAATGGTCCATGACCACCAGAATGTTTGAGATGTTCCAGGAGTCTGGTTCCAAGCTGAGAAATTCAGTGCAAACCAGCTCCATAGGGGCACTTGTGGCGATATTAACCAAGGGGGTGGCCTTTTGGGGCAGAGCTTTTCTCTGGATACACCTATAGCAAGTCTTGCATTACTGTTCCATGTTCTGCCACATTTTGGACCAATAGAACCTGCAGTGGGTCTGGTCTAACATGCGCTTACTACACCAGGTTACCCATGTTGTCATGGAGGGCTCTCAATACTATGTCTCTGAACCGGGCTGGCAGTACCAGCTGTATACAAAGTGTCCTCTGCTGGTTCTGCACTTCTTGATAGAGAAAGCCGGTTTTTATCTTAGCTTTGACCACTCTTGTAACATCAGTCAGGCATCAGGATCTCTTGTAGTCACATGTGTAGAGTCCCACCCTCTCAGCAGAACTCGCAATATTTCTCCAGTGGCTGCATCAGACCTTTGCTCTCTCATCAGATCTTGGCTTGTTAATTGGGACAAGAACTTTAGATCCAAAGTGGTCAGCTGGCAGTACACTGCAGGAAGGCAATTCGCAGGGTCTCCCAGACTGTCCACTAGGTAAGGGACAGCCGCTGCTGCTGAGGACTCTTCAGGGTCAAATTTCTTACACAAAGCCTTTGCAGTTTGCTCAGATATTTTCACCCAGCCTGGATTTTCTTTCCGATGGGCCGTGGAGAGTTGGGACAAAGCATCAGCATCTATTATTTAACCCTGGGAGATACTCAACACAGTAATCATAAGTGAAAAGAGCTGACAGCCACCTATGACCAGCTGCGTCTAGCTTGGCTTGGTTTGGATGTACGTCAGAGGATTATTATCAGTCATTACAGTGATCTTGGCCCCATACAAATAACTGTGAAACTAGTCTACAATAGCCCACTTGAGCACAAGGAACTCCATCTTGTGCACTGGGTATCTTCTCTTGGCTGGATTCAAGTTCCTACTAGTGTAAGCAACTGGACGCAAGCCCTCCAGGTAGTCTAGGTACAGAACAGCTCCCAGGCCACTGAAATTGGCATCAGTGTGTAAGACATAAGGTTTCTGTGGGTCTGCATAGGCCAAGACTGGGGTATGGGTTAAGCAATGAATTATGTCCTCAAAAGTGCTTTCACAGTTCTCCGTCCACTGGGGACCAAATGGTTCAGATGGTGTAAAGTAATGCTGTTGCTTGGCATGGGCCACAGGCTGTTGAAGTCTTTTGCTTTTGTTGACTGGAAGATAACCTAACAGATTCAAAAGTGGCCAAACTACCTGGGTATAGTCCTTGAAGAATCACTGGTAGTACCCACAGAAACCCAACAGGTGCTGTAGCTCTTTCAAGTTCTGGGGCCTGGGCTTGGTGGTGAGTGCCTCATTTTTACTGGGGTCCGTTTGGATGCCTTGGGCTGACACTAAATGCCCGATGTACTTGACAGAGGCTTGAAAGAACTGGCACTTGTCGATAGATAGCTTTAGACCAAACTCTTCCAACCAGTCTAATACTTTCAGCAATCTTGCCTTGTGTTCCTCCA
Source organism: Neoceratodus forsteri (assembly GCA_016271365.2). Lineage (NCBI taxonomy): Eukaryota > Metazoa > Chordata > Ceratodontiformes > Ceratodontidae > Neoceratodus > Neoceratodus forsteri. Next base: position 756,032,304 of record CM057451.1, read on the forward strand.
GAGTCTTCCCAAAAACTATTATATCATCCAGATACATGAGGCATTTCAGCAGATTCATATCCCTACTAGCCCTCTCCATAAGGCACTGAAATGTAGCAGGCACACCAGAAATGCCCTGGGCATCCGTAAAAACTCATAAAACCTGAGGGGGCATATGAAGGTCATCTTCTCCCGATCCTGCGGGGCCATGAGGATCTGATAGTACATACTCCTTAGGTCAAACACTGAAAACCATTGGCTGCCGTTCAAGCAGTCCAGGGCATCCTGAATCTGGGGTATCATGTATTGGTCAGGTACTGTTCGCTTGTTTAATGTCCGATAATTTACACACATTCAAATAGCCCCACTTTTCTTTCTTACCACCACTATGGGTGAAGCATACATACTCCAAGACTCCTGAATGACACCTGCAGTCAGCAGTTCTTGAAGATGCCACCTTAAATCATCTATATCTGCCAAGGTGAGATGTCGGACGTCTCTCTAAAAGTGGGCTGATCCAGGACCCGTATGTGGTCCTGCTCCCCGGTCATGCAGCCCACATTGCATTCATGCAGGGAAAACACTTTAGTCCTTCTTGACAGCTTTTGTTGGACCTGAGCCTTCCACTCCTTGGGGTTGGGGAAGCTACTAAGATCAAACAAATTAGGATAAATTCCAGGCAGATCACCTCCTCCCGGGCGACTGGCTGTACTGCCATGTCTGCACAGTATACATATGCTAAGGTACAGTCCTTCCTGATGACCACTTCCTGGTCTGCCACAGTCTTTACTTGGAGTGGAAAGTTTACTTGTACCATGACTCTTTGTACATAAGCATGCGCCCAGGCCAGTAAGACACTGGGCTTCACAAGTAGGCCAGTGGGTAACCCATGTTCCTTGGGGCCATCTAGCTTTAGGATCTTGTTCCTTACCTCCTTCTTCAGCCACACCATGCCGCTAATATTACACATGGCATTAGGGTGCAGTACTATCTCCTGCACATTCCGTTTCCAGACTATGCCCACCGGGTCATCCGGTTCTTCCACTGGGGTCTGCATATGCTTCCAGCAACATTCCTTTACTACTGGGTGAATAGGCAGCTCCTTCTCCTTCTCCTTCTGTTCAGCCTCCTGAGCCCTGCAGAACTGCATCAGCCATCCAAACATGTGGGAATTTGTACTCGCCAGCACAGGCACCCCATCATATATGCCACTCTCTGGGAAGATTAACGCCAGGGTCTCAACCGGGTCTCCCACCCCAGTCACCTTTGATGGGAAAGTCATTCACACTCTGACATAATCTAGATAGAGGTAGGATTTATCAGTGAGACCCCACACATTTAACCCTTCCAGAGGTCGCAGTTCCAGACAGGACAGGTGTCAATCGTACCAAGGTTTGAAAATAATAGCCCCCTGTGAGCCACTGTCTAAGATGGCACGAGTGGTCACCTCATTTATGATGATGGTAGTCTAGGTAGATGGCCCCACCAGCTTATCTATATAGGGTAGTGAAGGTGCAGTGGCTTTCACAGTGGATTTTCTTACATACACTGTGGAGCTTGGCTTGTTGGGGGCCCCAGTATACTCCCTTACTGGGCCTCGTGGGGAGGGTGACTGGGGCTGACTGAGTAGGTGGGCTAGAAAGGAAATTGGGGTTCCTAGTAGAAAGAGAGATGACCTTTTCAAGTGCTTCTCTACACTTTTTAGAAGCACCTTGAGCTCAGAAATCTCAAGGGGGTATCCTTCTGAACTTGGCTAACAGCCACCATGGCGGTGCCCCCACTGGGCATCCTGTTCCTACACTTCCCTTACTTCCCTGAGGAAGACTCAGAAGGCGGGATTACCCATCCTATCCTTCAAGCTTAGCTTTAACAATAGCAATTCGCAATATTTGGCACCCCTCTTCACCTGCTCCAATTGCATCTTGTTCAGGTCTGTAGTCGGTATCCCCCTTTACGATACACCTTTTGCAATGCTTTTTCTAGCCTTTGAATGTACTCTGACAGAAGTTCCCCTCTTTGCTGCCAGGTAGCCCTGAAACCCTACCACATATCCTCACAGGACTCAATGCTACCAAAGGCACTGTCCAGGGCAACAATATAATCCTCTATACTAGCCTTGGGGTCAGTGATCCATAAGGACCAAATAGCATCAAGGGCAGGGTCTCTCAGAGCCGGTTAACCTTTTATGCTTTTCTCCTTCACTACACTGCCAATCCTGCAGCAACGGAATTATGTAATTTATCCATGACTCATATTCCTCCTCCCCTGTGGGGGTGTTTTTTTTTCCCAGAAAACATTCTTAACTTCCGGTTGGAATCGGAGGGGATGGGCGTGTAACTGGGCCAAGGCCTCTCACCGGGAGAGGGGGTCGGTGGCAGCCCAGACACTCCCTCCCTCAGGGAAACTACACTGAACATGGTTACAATGGTGCAGGCCTCCAATAACCCCTTTGAAGCCAGGGTCTCAGGTACCCAGGAAGTTTCTACTGAATTTTTACATTCAATCAACACAGTAAGTGTCCCCACAGCGGAGTCTGACATTTTATCCCGAACTGTCACTTGACTCAGCCCTTTAATAGTAGACAAATGCCCATCTATAGCCTTGTCCTCTAACACAGGGAGTATCCCCCATAGTAAAAGAGACTTCTGAGGGTCCATCTTCTGCCCACCACTCAATCAGTTTTACCTTATCCTTCTCTTCTGCCCTGACTTTGGGCTTGGGGGGGTAGAACTGGAGTTGGGGGGAACAACAGTGTTTTTTCCTTTGGTGGCATCCATGTTGGGCATGGCTGGCAAACAGGAGACCCTAGCAGTGCCTCCAAAGATGTAGCCCAGGTGCCATGTGTCTATGGGCTACTACCCCTGCCTGCTGACTACCACACAGGTTAAGGCGCCTGGGTCCAGCCCCAGTGGTATTTGGGGGTTCTATCCCAAATTGGTAAGAAAGTAGTGCAGTGCCTCCACCCAGAGCAAAGAAAAAGTGGGCCAAGTGTTTGCTTGGTCTATTAGCAGACACCCTAAGATGGTTTAACAGTTACTTCACGGGCCGGTCAAAGCTGGTTAAGATAGGAGACACCCTTTCATCTAAACTTCCTATTCACTCTGCAGTGCCCCAAGGATCAATTCTGGGACCATTACTCTTCAGCATCATCCTTAACAACCTCCCTACCTATTGCCCATTGGAAATCCTCCCATATGCCGATGATGCAGTTATATGCACTGAGAATTCAGACCTTGTCCAGTTGGAGAACCAGTTCCAGGAAAGCTTCACTGCAGTGTAGGATTGGTTTATCACACAGAAGCTAGTGCTCAAGTACAAAAAAATGAAGACTATGCTCTTCCATGGCTCGCACAACAAGCATAAAACCTCACAACTGATTGTCAATAATAGGTCAGGAGTTACTTTGGAGCAGAGGAACACTTTTAACTATCTTGGTGTAACGTAGGATAGTACACAATCCTATTCCATTCATTTAAACCTCGTTGCCAAATCCATGAATATCTCTATTGGGCTCTATAAACATACAGTGAGCACTGCCTTACTGCTGAAGCCCTTAAGCTTGCAATTCAGAGCTCAATTGTCTCCATAATAGACTATGAGGTGGTGATATACAGTATGGATCTGCCACTAACACTGCCTTAAAGCGTATATCTATTACCCGTAACAAGGCCTGCGAACTTCAAACTGGGGCTGCCCCACGGACTTACACATGTGACCTCGATGAGTAGGCAAATTGGCTTCAACTTCAGGGTAGGATATCCTACCACACCTGCCTTGTAGTAAAGAAGGCCACCCTTGGTCTTCTACCCCCCTGAGGTTCAGAATATTTTCAGCTTTTCCTGCAATACTTGCCTCACTAGAAGTGCTGATTGCTCAACCCTCAAAGTCCCCCACTGTCGGACTACAGAAGGGCAGTGGTCGTTCACAATCAGAGCCACAAAATTGTTCAGCTCCCTGCATAGTGAAATCACAAACACAACCTCTCTTGGTTTATTTAAACACAAACTTTGTGAGTCTCGTGTGGCCCATGCCTCCTGTGGCTGTTTCACATAAACTTGTGGTCATCACTGTGATTGGTTTCGCCTAGACTGTGGGCACTTACTGTAAGTTCTCTATACCATTTTCCTACCCCTCCCATGAATTTGACAAGGCCTGCTCGCTGCTCCTCCTACTGTATCGGTAGCCACTGTGTTAAATTTCTCTACCGTCTCTCACAATCCTTATCCTGTCTTACTCCCTAGTCCTTGACTACCACAATCTGTAACCACCTCCAGCTGCCTCTGCACATACTTTGTCATGACTTATGATTGTCAGTTTTACCCCTATAGTTCTTCAAATGTTTTATGATGCATTATATTGTGTATTTCCTATACATTGTGTATTATCATGTACTATGACGTGGAACCTGTGTAAAGGAGTCTCTGGTTCAAAGATGTTAATCCAAAACTTAAAATAAATAATAAATAAATAAATAAATAATATAAAAAACCCTGGGATACTGTACCTACCCACCTCCCCTTTCAACCACCCCACACACTAAATATCATGTTGCACCCCACCACCATAAAAATACAGATACGCAACAGCTATACGAATAACTTGATCACAACACAGGATTTGCAACAGCAAAACACAGCTTTATTACTAAGGAGGGAGGACTAGAGAAAGGGGTACCTGGAACAGAAAAACTGTAAATAGAAAGAAGTTTGGTTATATTTATCTTTTTTAAGTAACAGAGCCTCTGGGCTTGAACACATAGTAACCCACCCCCATTGATACCAGTGTAACCCCCTATGTCCTGATTGGGTAACTAGGTTCTGGCAGGCCTGCTTGGTGCTGCAGGCTGGCCATCGTTGGAGCCCTTGAAACAATTCTGCTTGATGTGTTAACAGTTTAAGCTTTTACTCTCCTTTTTGGTCAGGGCAAGCCCTGGGTACTCACAGTCCTGAAGAGAGGGGTCTGTCATTGGCACAGCAGGCTCAACAGTTCAGGTTCTGCCATTCTCAGGGAGCAGCAGGCAGATGAGCTAAATGATTTGATTGACCAGTCTTGGACTTGTTTGAAGGTCTAGCCGCTTGTCTCCTTCTAGCTTGATTGAAGGTCTGCCCACTTGTCACCTTCAGCCTGTTTCCAGGCCCATTGCAGAGCCCCCAGCGCAAGGCCTACCAGACCACAAGAAGCCCAGCCCCAGGAGTGGCTCCACAGCCTGACTCCCTCAGCCCTATCTACCCCACTTGGTAGGGGTTAGCAAGTTCCCTACCTGGCTCTGGATTGCAGCTGTGAACAGTCTACGATTCTGCTTTTTCCTTAAACAAAGCAAATGGGGTGGGGGGGAGACAGCAAGACAGGTCCTAGGGCTTTCCACCTTTCAAGCAGCTTTTGGCTATTGGATCTCAGTCTCTAATACAGATCTCTATCTTTTCACAGCTGGCTTTCTGTGGACCATAGGCTCTTGAAACACTGGACACCTGCAAACCTTTTCTTCAAAGTCTTTCACTTTCAACAGCAGTGCCCTTTTGCTCTGGCACTCGTAGTTACCAGTACCCAGAGCAGATCCATACGCAATAGCTAAGATTAAACAAATAAATGCTTGGCTGTGAGGTTGGTGCCTAAAACAAAACATTACCTGTATGACGCATTGGGAACAATTTGACAATAACTGGAAGTATTACTCTAGGGATGGCCTATATTTAAATAAAAGGGTCTCTGAAATACTAGGCAAGAGTATCAATGAAAAAATAGACTCTTTTTTAAATGAAGATGGGAATGATGCTGACTCAATTGCTAAAGCTAGTAGAATGTCCAAGGATCTCAATGCACCTACTGTTCCTCATGACCAAAATGTAATAATGCAGAATTCAAAGCTTAATGTATTGTTATTAATGCTGGAAGCCTTCCAAATAAAATACATGAACTCCAAATGGTACTAAATACCTGGGCCCAGATATTCAAACTGCGCCAGGCTGTGGCGCAATCCTGGGCCCAGCGCAACTAGGCTGCGCAGGGATGTTGACTGGGTGATATTCAACAGAGCTGCACCATGGCTCAGCATCATTGAATATCGCACCCTGGCCACCCGCAATGCGCATGGCGCAGTGGCACTGCGCCAGTGCTAGTGGCTAGAGTGGAGCATGGGGATGCGTTAGCACAAGTTCCATTGCGCAAGGTGCAGAAACTGCAATATTCCAAGGCTGACATGCAAATGGGGCCATAATGTATGCAAGATGCAAATGGAGCCATTTGCATGTCATTATGGCTCCATTTGCATGCTGGTGCACCGATCCCCAGCGACTTGTGCCTGGCGCCCTGCCAGGCAGCAGCCGTCGGAGACCGATGCCCCCTGCAGCGAGGCAATGTGCCCCACAGCCCGAACGCGGACTGCAGTAAAAGATAGTATAATCCAAAATCCTTGGTGGTTCAGTGGACCTATCCACCCGATTGCGAGCTAAGTAAAGTAATGATAATTCCAATATCCCTGGTGGTCCAGTGGACCTGTGTGCCCAATCGTGGACTAAGTAAATTAATGATATTTCCAATATCCCTGGTGGTCCAGTGGACCTGTGTGCCCGATCGAGGGCTGCAGTAGAATTAATCGAACCTATCATCCCTGGTGGTCCAGTGACCCCCCTCCCCACCCGCCCACTGATCCCCACTGCCCCGCCCCCCAGTCAGCAGCGGGTCAGCACCCCACCCACCTGCCGCCCCACCACCTGCTGACTGACACCGTCGGTAGGGCTGTATGCCCATTGGTCAACAGCGTGAGCCAATGGGCGTGCAGCCCATACCGTACTACACATTCCAGATATGTGAATGGGATCCACACAGGTTCACTGGACCACCAGGGATATTGGAATTATCATTACTTTACCTAGCTCACAATTGGGTGGATAGGTCCACTGGACCACCAGGAATATTGGATTTCTCATTTAATTACTTAGCCAGCGATCGGGCGGGCAGCAGTCGACTGGACCACCAGGGATTTGGTAAATTTCTTTATTTACTTAGCCCATGATTGGGTGGGCAGTGGTCCACTGGACCACCAGGGATTTTGGATTATACTATCTTTTACTGATGCCCGCAATCAGGCATGGGGGGCACCACCACAGAAGTGCAGCCAGAGCACAGGTGGCAGCTGCCATGTTGCACCCTGCAATGCAGCAGCTCACCTGTGGGTGGCCATCCATTGTTCCTTTTTTTTTTTGGATCAACTTTGTGCTGGCGCAGGTAGGGGTTGCGCATGCATGGCTCTGCACATACGGGGCTGAATATTGGGCTGTACAGAGTACGCGTGAGCACGCCCCACCACCTGTGCCTGCATACATTACTGATGTGCTCCGGTGCATCGGGAATTGTGCCGCACACTTTCCCCTTTTGAATATCGCACCGGGACATATCAGTAGGTTGCGCCCGGCGCAACATTGTTGCGCCGTGCGCAACCCTTTTGAATATCTGGGCCCTTGAATATAGATATATGTGGGGTAACTGAAACATGGTTTAGAGATGAACAATGGGGCCAAGACATTCAAGGCTATACGTTATTCACAAAAAATAGCATTATAGCTAGAGGAGGAGGTGTAGCAGTGTATATTAAAAATAGCATTGATTGTGCTGAAGTGAATATTGATACTCCAGCCCTGAATGGCATTGAAATTATATGCCTTAAAGTTAAATTTGAAGTCAGTTCAATATTGCTAGGTCTCTGTTATTGCCCACTGCCCTTAGATTCTGATAAAAACTCTGGGCCAGATATTCAAACTGCGCTATTTTGTGGAGAAAGCCCTTGCGCTGCACAAAATAGTTGCGCAGGGGTGTGGCCAGAGCGATATTCATAGGAGTTGCGCCCTTGAGCAACTCCTTTGAATATCACCCCCCGGCCACAGCCACTGTGCATGGTGCAGTGGAACTTGCGCCACCGCAAGTGGTCAGAGTGGTGCAGTCAACTTGCGGTGGCACAAGTACCATTGCGCCATGCGCAAATTTCTGATATTCAAAAGGTGACATGCAAATGGGGCCATAATTCATGCAAGGCATATGGGGGCCATTTGCATCTGATTATGGCCCCATTTGCATGCCATTAACATGCAGGTGCGCCGATCCCCGAGGACTTGTGCCTGGCACTCTGCCAGGCAGCAGCCGTCGGGGACCGATGCCCCCTGTAGCCTGATCGCGGGCAAAAGAGCAAAACATCCCCCACCCCCCACCGCCCAATCGCCATCAGCAAAGTGCCCTCAACATATCCCTGGTGGTCCAGTGGACTGCTAAGCCCGATCGTGGGCAGCAAATGTATAAACACAACCCCCTTCCTCCGAATATATCCTTGGTGGTCCAGTGGACCGATAATCCCAGTCGCGGGCTGCATCAGTTTAAACACAACCTCCCTCCTCCCAAATATATCCCTGGTGATCCAGTGGACCGATAAGCCCGATCGCGGGCTGGAGTAGTAAAACACACACCCACCCCTCCCCGAACATATCCTGGTGGTCCAGTGGACCGATAAGCCCGATCGCTGGGCTGGAGTAGTAAACACACACACGTATCCCCTAGAACAAATCCCTGGTGACCTAGTGTCCCCCCACCCCACCCACCCAATGAAGCCCCACCACCCTGCTCCCCACAGCTGGCGGGTGGGCAGCATCCCACCCACCTGCCTCCCACTGACTGACTGCTCAGTAGGGCTGCACACCCATTGGTGCAGAGCAAGAGCCAATGAGCGTGCAGCCTATACCATATAAGACAGTCCAGTTTTGTGAATGAGCTCCTGCCACTTCTGAGGACTGACCTTTTCTTAAATCTGTTGCAACAGTTCTTCTATTTCTTAGCTTAATCTATCCTATACAATTTCTAGTCCATAAGGTTGGCCACCTATGGGCACTCCCCCCCCTTTCTTGACTATGCTATAGTGTCCTCTGTAATTTTCTTTTTACCTCTCTGGTCCTCATTCTGGAAGGTTATTGTGGTGACCTCCAAGCATATGTAAAACAGCAGGTTGTGTTTATCGTTGTTGGATTTAGTATGTAATAGCTCTGCTATGTTATAAAATACTTCAATATATATACCTTGTGTGTATACAACATGTAAATGTTGAAAATACCATGGCACTATGTGTATTTAATAAAGGTAGAAACTACTGGTTAACTGTATTATACAAATTAAGTTAGTTGTGCTATTTAAAATGCATGTAAATTGATGTAAATTGAGACAGTCTGAAATGTCATGTTGATTTGCATGTATCCCATGATGCTTTGCATTACGGAAGTATGTGTGATGTTGTGTTTCTTTGAAACTTGGCTTATTGTCAATGCCCAGTGGGGTAACCCTTGTTTCAGTTCTTCTACGCTGAGGTTCTTTCTTTTTAGCTTTTTTAAATTATTTGAGCCCCCACTACCCAAGCAAACAGGGCCCGCATGGGGTGGAGGCTGAATCTCAACTGGTAAATAGATCAGAGATCAGAAAGTCAGTAGGTGCTGGCTAAGTGCGGAGAAAGGACGTACATAGTTTGTTGCTGCAAACTGATGTACTGAAGAAGGGATATGCCATTGCTTAAGGTTATCCTCTGTATTTTGAATAAACATCACACAGAAATTATGTGTTGAACTTGAAGTTCGATGTCTAGTCCATCTATTATCCCACAACTCTCCAGAAGGGGGTTTTCTTCACACTGGTGCAGGCTCACTGTAAACTCTTGGAATCTCACACTGCCAGGAGCTTTTCACCAAAGACTCTCCGATAGTCAGATGCAGTATCACAACAATCTCTCTCAGAATAAAGTCTTGTTAATTTCCTCCAAAACACTGTAATGATTTTCCCAATTAAGGCCTGGAAAAGACCGTCTCCCTTGATACCAACACAGCCTGAGCCCTTCTTGACTAGCCCAGCAAAGACTGCCCAAACTGCTCAGAGTCCCTGGGATTTCACCTGAAAATACTGCCCTCTGATTGGCTGATCCACGTAATCAAACCCAAATATTACTATTTATTAGCCCACTTCAGTTATTGATTGGTAAAGGTCCTTTGGTGCCTGAAATTAGTCCACACCTTTTCCCATAAGCCATTACAACCAGTTTTGGGTGCCTAGATAGCTGATTGGCTATCCATCTGGGCTCAAAGGGCTAAAGATGGCTGCCACTATAGACAATCCCAAAAATTTAGACAGCAGTCCCAACTTTATAATATTATGGCAGCCACACTAAGCAGTTCATAATCATGTTTGCCACCTTATCTGATAGTTTATGCTATCCTTTATTAAGTGATTAAGCAATTCTGTTCACCAGTACACTTACCCCACAGAAAATATAATCCAGCTCCCTTTGGAAACCCCCTTGAAAATAAGGTACAGTTATGTTGCAATCACCAAACAGCAGTTCACCATTAATGTACACAATAGCCAGGATGTAGCTGTACAAAAACAATCTGATTTATTCAAGGGGAAAAACAACAAGGACAGGGGGGATCAAGTTGATTAGCTTATCACTAAATTTATCTACCTAGGCTCTGTGCACAGGCCTATCCCTATCAATTACTGTCCCTGGGTACCCAAGCCCTAGTGGCTAGTCCAAACCGTGGCAGCTGGTAGGGGCCCTTTCACACAGAGCAAAGAAAAAGTTAGTTAAACAGTCAGCAGTACAGTAATCCCATTTGGTTCCAAGGTGGCGAATCAACAGGGAACTACCCTGAATTAGTACTCATGACCTCCAGACAAAATAGGGTCATTAAACGTTGACAAGGCTACTCTTGAGCTCCACGAGACTCCTCACACATTTATATGGCAAACTGCACCAGGCAAAGTCCTTTAATGGCAGCCGGATTTACTTGAGCTACACAAGCCTCCACACATTTATATGGTAAACAGCAACAGGCAAAAGTCCTTTAATTGCAGCAGGATTTACTTGAGCTACACAAGCCTCCACACATTTATATGGTAAACAGCAACAGGCAAAAGTCCTTTAATTGCAGCAGGATTTACTTGAGCTACTCACACATTTATATGGTAAACAGCAATAGCAGTGGGGTACCGCACCAGGCAGCTGCTCCCAGGCTCTTCAGCTTTCACAGTCACTCCAGCTCTGCAATGGCAGCTTTTTACTCCTCCCACAGACTGAGCGCGATTCAGCAATTTTCTCCAGTCCTCCTACAGGTCAAGCCTGGTGGGTAGCTGTACAGAGCACAGCCTCCTCTGACCGCCCCCCGACGGATTTCAAAACAAACTCCTCGCAGGAAAACGGCTGACTTAGGCCTTCATGCGCTTCCCGCATGAACACTCCCCAGTGCAGAAGCACACAGCTCCTCACTCCTCACTAGCCACAACGAATCTGTCTCTCCACAGCTTGGGGCACTCCTTTCCACTCGGGCGCGACTCGATCCAATTGGCTAGTTGAGCCTGCCAGTCACTTCCCCCAGCTCTCATTAGTGCAGAACGAGCGCCATAGTCCATAATGTCTTGTTCCCTCTAAACAGCTCCTCTATTGGTCAGTCAACTCTGTGGGCTTCCAAAGTACTGATTGGTCCAATTTCACAGTTCGGGACCAAAATGGTGGAGGCAATCAAACTCTCTGTGCTGCAAAGCAAAGCAGGTTAGAACAACTACATTATCATTATCTTTACAGCTTATTTTAAACAACCACCTACATCCTTTATTAGGGCTCCCCCTGCACTATTAGCGATGGCAGAAGGGAGCGCTACTCAGCAGCCCGAGCGAGAGTCGAGCATAACAACACTCAAGCCCCTTCCCATTTTAACCCATTCTGACTGCAAAAGGCAGCCCTTAAACAGACAGTGTACGGAGGCCTTACAATGCACTCCACGGACCCTCCTTTAAGCGGCTTTATGCCGATTACCAACCAGGCATAAGGCACATTAGGAACCCCCATTTGCAAGGGGGTTACACCCTCCCTGGCCTGGAAAAGCTTGGCGTCCACATCAAGCATATGCCCTTAAGGTGCTTTAGGTAAAAACCCAGTGAGTAGCATATCACATTTTCTTTTTACACATTTAAACATTGGATTTACAAAATATCATAACCTTTACACGTCTTACACATAAACTACTACTTTGGTTTTAACACAGATCAGTAGTTCCTACCCATTATACCCAGACTGAGGGAATCTGTCTTCTCTTAGGTACCACCGGGTCCCCTGAAGCAGGGGCGTCACTCTTGAAGGGCACCACTAACAGTCTGGAGTTATCTGTCAAGGCTAACTTAGGCAAAGAACTTGGGAACATATATACCCCTCTGTGAACCACATTTAAAGGCAGATCCACCGGTTGACCCAAAGATTCATAGCTTAACTTTATTACTGGCCTAATTTGTCGGCCAGATCATCTAGGGGTCTCATGGGATTCTGAACCAGGCCCTGACTCCACTCCCATGTCAGAGACATTAGCAACAGGGATCCCTTCAAGGGCATCAGGCTCGATACTCATAATACTATCAAGGGCTTGACCTTCTATCCCTGAACCCACCCCACTGGGCTCATCTGGGGGCGGTGTAGGTACTAGAGGGGAACCATCAGGGCATTCAAAATAGTCTTCCAATTCGGGCATATCACTGGCTTGTTCCCCCATCTCACTCTCTTCTTCTGAAAAGTCAGATAATTCAGCCAGGCCAGACAGTTCAGCCATGCCTAAGGACTCAACCCCTTGAGTTCGTCTGCTACCCCATTCATCTTCTGGAGGCATTTCCTCCGGGGATAAAGTAGAGGGCTCAACTAATACAGATGGTCCGGCTTCAGTTCCTGAGTTAACAAGGGGATTGCCCCGAAACAATTGACTTAGTTCGTAAGTGGGATAGTATTCAATATCATTTTCGCTGTCTTCTGACACTGAGTGTTGACCATCTCCTTCTGCAGGGGGGATTGGACAAGGCTCCCTTGGTGGACTTGTTGAAGGTTCCATGGGCTTGATTCCTTTCTTAACAACAGATCTAGTCATGGGCCTGGAAGGAGGGGTAGAGGAAGGTTCAACTTCAATCAAGATCTGCCCAATTGGCAGCAGATGATTTCTGTGTATGGTTTTCACATCTTTCGAATTGTTTTCAGGCCACACTTTATACACAGGTAGGTCTGCCAGCTGTCCCACAACAACATGAGGGAGGTGATGCCATCGGTCGGCACTTTTATGTTTGCCATGCAGTCCCAGATTTCTCAACAACACTCTATCCACTTTTCTCAACTCTACTGTTTCCACTTTTTTGTCATATCTCTCTTTGTTAGCCAGAGTTCGTTTAGCAGCCATGGTCTGGGCCAGTTGGTAGGCATGATTTAATTGGGCCTTTAATTTCTGTACATACTGTAGATGGTTCTCTACTCACACCCCATCAGGGGAAACCCCAAAACACACATCTACTGGCAATCTAGCCTCTCTTCCAAACATTAGATGATAAGGGGAGAATCCTGTGGCATCACTTTTCGTACAATTGTAGGCATGAACTAGAGTGCTAATCTGTTGGCTCCATCTCGATTTATCTTTGGATTGCAAGATGCCCAGCATGTCGAGCAATGTACGATTGAACCTTTCAGGCTGAGGGTCTCCCTGCGGGTGGTAGGGGGTGGTTCATGATTTGAGTACCCCCCACAAAGATAGCATTTCTTTAATCAAGTGACTTTCAAAGTCCCTTCTCTGATCGGAATGAATCCGCTGCGGAGCTCCATAGTGGATGAAAAAATTCTCAACAAGTATCTTAGCCACTGTAGTTGCTTTCTGATCCTTGGTCAGGAAAGCCTGTGCATACCGGGTAAAATGATCAGTGACCACCAATATGTTGCTAACACTTCTCAGATCAGGCTCTAAACTCAGGAAATCAATACAGACCAATTCCATAGGAGCACTAGTAGTAATATTGACCAAGGGAGCAGCTTTCTGAGGTAACGCTTTCCTTTGCAAACAACGACCACAGGTCTTGACATACTGTTCCACGTCCGCACTCATCTTTGGCCAATAGAATCGCGCCCGTACCAAATCAAGTGTTCGATCTATGCCCAGGTGCCCCATCTGATTATGCAATGACCTTAGAACTAGTTCTCTGAAAACTGAGGGCAGCACCCCGTTGTTGTCATGGCACCCGGCCCTCGTTACTCACAGTCTCTCTATATAGTAGTTGATTGATCAGCTTTAATTTGGGCCCTTCTTTGTACAACAAGGTAGTCCGCAAGTCAGTGGAACGTAGTTTGGATACATTCCTTCCAGCCCACAAAACCTCTACAGCCGTTCTTATCATAGGGTCGCAGGATTGAGCCTGTTGGAGATCATCATTGTTGAGTTGCGGCAGAGAGCTGGTGTCCAATGCAGAGAAATTGCAGTAGGCGGCAGGTATACAGTTTTCCGGTGGCCCCAAACAATGTACCACACAGTCCACTGCGTCAGGAGACACCTGTTCTTCTTTATCAAATTTCTGGCACAGGGCTCTTATATCAGGTTCAGACAACCGGACCCATTCAGTCTGATACGCAGGCCTCCGGGAGAGAGCATCCGCATCTATATGGTTGAGGCCCGCCCGGTACTCTACAGCATAATCGTAGGTGGCCAGGGCAGAGAGCCACCTATGCCTAGTAGCATCCAATTTGGCAGAGGTTTGAACCGAAGTCAGAGGATTGTTACCAGTCTTTACTAATATCTTGGCACCACACAAATAGTCGTGGAACTGATCAACAATGGCCCACTTCAAAGCCAAAAACTCTAATTTGTGCACTGGGTAATTCTTCTCTGACAGCATCAGACTTCTACTGGCAAACGCTACAGGTCTCAGCCCATTCGAGTGCTCCTGATATAATACAGCCCCCAATCCTTGCAGACTGGCATCAGTATGAAGAGTGTAAGGCTTGGCTGGGTCAGCATAGGCCAACACAGGTGTGTGGGTGAGTTGATATATGATGTCATGGAAAGCTTCCTCACACTCAGCAGTCCATTGATCCCCGAACATATCGTTTGGCCAAAAATACTTCATCTAAGTCAGTGTGCACACCCTTCTTATATTTTTTGTGAGTAGGCGGATACCCCTGGGTGAGATTAAGGAGAGGGTGAATCACTCATGAATAGTCTCTGACAAACCACCTATAGTAGCCACAAAACCCCAGGAATTGTTACAGCTCTTTCAAATTTCTAGGTTGAGGCCAAGTGGTCAATGCTTCTACCTTGCTAGGATCAGTCTCTATGCCTTCAGTGGACACTATGTGGCCCACATATTTCACAGAAGTCTGGAAGAATTGACACTTGTCGCTAGACAACTTGAGGCCGAAATCTTCCAATCGATCCAGGACTTTGAATAATCGTTGCTCATGTTCTTCCAAGGATTGGCCAAACACTATGACATCATCTAGATAGACCAAACACTCGAGTAGATTCATGTCCCCCACAGCTCGTTCCATCAAGCGCTGAAAAGTGGCTGGGGCACCCAAAATTCCTTGAGGCATCCGAATAAATTCATAGAAGCCTAACGGGCAAATGAAAGCAGTCTTCTCCCGATCGTCTGGGGCCATTGGGATCTGGTAGTATCCGCTCCGAAGATCCAATACAGAGAAACCACTCACTACAATTCAGACAATCCAAGGCATCTTGTATGCGTGGCATGGTATATTGATCCGGAATGATCCGCCTATTCAAAGTACGATAGTCTACACACATCGAACTATTCTTTTTTCCTTACGACTACAATGGGGAGGCATAGGGGCTTCTAGACTCTTGAATTACACCAGCAGCCAACATTTCTTGCAAATGCCGCCGGACATCATCTATGTCAGCGGGAGCCAGACGTCGGGATCTCTCTCGGAAGGGTCTTTCATCATGCAATCGAATGTGATGCTCAGCCACTTGTACACATCCTACATCCCACTCTTTCAGTGAGAAAACCTGGTTCCTCTTGGCAAGCCTCTCACTGACCCTGCACCTCCACTCAGTTGGCAGTAGAGAGTCACCAAAGTCAAACAGATCAGGAGCAACTCTGTCACCTGTCCGGGAACTCTTTTTATTTGGTAGGACAGCAGTATCCGCACATTGGACGCTAGCCAGAGTACACCCTCTTTTTATTCGAATCTCTTTATCAGACACATTGTGCACTTGAACCATCACCCTTTTAACATAGGCATGGGCCCTGGCCAGCAGAATGCTGGGTTTGAGCAACAACCCCTCAGGTAGTTCTCCCTCCATAGGCGCATCCAACATCAACAACTTATTCTTGACATCTGTCTTTAATCGTACCTCTCCATGCAGAACACACTGTGCATTTGGGGCAAGCACTACAGGGGCCGGACCCTTCTTCCATCCCACTCCCACAGGGCCTTCAGGTTCCTCCGGCCTACCCTTCTTCTGAGTGGCCCTGACCATTTGAATTACAGCAGGTACACCCAAAACTCGCCCAGTCTGAAATGCTCGCTTCTCTGAACACAACTGGGCCAATCATCCAAACATGTGCGCATTTATTCCAATCAACAGGGGCACCCCATCATACAGTCCAGTGGGTGGGCAGACCAAGACCAAGGTTTCCACTTGCTCATCTGTTCCATTCACAGTTACAGGGAAAGATAACCATACACGGATGTACCCCAAATACGGATAAGCCTTGTCGCTCAACCCCCATACATGTAGACCAGTTAGAGGCTGCAGGGGCACTTCAGATAAGTGTGCTTGGTACCAGTCCTGAAACATGATGGTCACCTGGGAGCCACTGTCCAATACAGCTCTAGTGGGAACTCCATTCACCTGCACCCGGGTCTCCATAGATGGCCTGACCACATCAGACCAGTTGGGGGTAGCAACATTGTTAGTCCGGCAGGCATGGGCCTGAGTCACACAACTTTTCTTGGTGGCCCGAGACTGGGTCTGGTGGTATCAAGCGATCAGTCTGCTGTTAACTTTCCTTAAATTCTCCGGCCTTTGGCAGTCAGGCTGGAAATGCCCATCTTCCCCACAGTGATAACAAAACTTAGGGTCCCAGGGATCACTACTCTGAGGGGGGCCCTGAGGGGAAGGAGAAAGCTCTCTAGGGCTATGGTTCGGGGGTCTACATGACTCAGGGGCCCCGGGCCGAGTAGGGTATACAGTAGACTGCTTTAAGTCCCTCACCAATTCCCGTAAATTCCTGATCTCAGTCCTCAACTCACCCTCCATGTAGGGGTCAGAGGAAACAACCCGCATCCCCACAGTACCTGGGTAATCTGGGGACCCCTCGGATCCTCCAGGTGAGCCAGTCTCCTCAGGGGTATTAGACTCAGGGGTCCCACTAGGGTTCACTGCCCCCACACAGGGTTCCCAACCCTCTTCATCAGTCTTCACTTCTCGAATTTCCCTCGTCAATTGACAATATTCAGGCGGGGTGGCCTGCCGATCATGCAACTAAAGTTTCAATAGAGTTACACTAGAGAATCGGGCAGACTTTAAAATATGTTCTAGCTGAACCTGATTCAGAGCTGCAGCCGTGATTCACCCTTTTCTGCAATGCCCGCTCCACTCTAGTAGCAAAAGCGGACAGTTTTTCATTTCTCCACTGTTTAGCAGACCTGAATTTCCATAATAAATCTTCACCAGTCTCTGTACTCCCAAAAACCCCTTCTAAAGCAGAGAGATACTCTGCAGCAGTGGTTTCTGGATGAGTGGCCCGGAAGAATCTAATGGCTTCCAAGGCAGGACCCCGCAAGCTCTCCATCAGTCTCTTCCTTTTCTCCGCCTCGGAGCATTGCCACTCCTGGACTAAAGAGGTGGCGTAGTCCATCCACGCCTCCAGGTCATCCTCCCCAGAAGGCACTGGTACCATGACAGAGAAAAGCTTTAACTTACAGTAGGAATTAAGCTGTATGGATGGGACTGCCAAGGGCAAAGAAGCCAGCATGGAGCTTTTGGGTGGGCCAGGGGAGGCGCCCGGAGAACCCCGAGGGGTAGTATCACTGGACAGATCCAAGGCTTGTAACAACACCTGGGTAGTCCTCCCTCCCTTCCACAGCTAACAATTTAAGCAGCTTATCTTTAAAACTGTTCATTTGAGGAGACCCCCCAGGAGTGACTGACCCACTTCAGATATGGATTAACCTCCACCCCTGGGACGCACCCTCTGGGTAAAGTACAGGAGGTACCTTCTCAGGGTCGATGACCACACTGCATAGGAGTAGCACCTGCAATGTCTGGTCAAGCAAATCAGCCATATGCCCTTTCACTTCAACCTTATCCAAACACTTTACTCGTTCTGCAACAGAGACAATATCAGCAGCTGAGGTACCCAAGGGCACATCTAACAATAATACAATCTTCTGGGAATCTAGCTCTTCTGCTTCACCCCAACCCATCAGTTTATGTACCATGGTTTTGATGGGTCCCAGCTTAATTTTTT
Organism: Neoceratodus forsteri; assembly: GCA_016271365.2. Lineage (NCBI taxonomy): Eukaryota > Metazoa > Chordata > Ceratodontiformes > Ceratodontidae > Neoceratodus > Neoceratodus forsteri. The sequence goes on from CM057451.1 coordinate 756,050,592, forward strand.
CCAACATATTCCCTTCCATTTTTTCCATCTTTGGGGTATCTTCTCACTGAGCCACTAGGGGACGCTAATCCCAGCAGTGCCTCCAATTTGTAACCCCCAAGGGGCACTACCCTTAGGGCTACCACCCCTGTCTGCCCCCACAGAGGCAGGTTGAGGGGCCCAGATCCGTTGACAGGTGCCTCCACCCAGAGGTAGGGGTTAGCACAGTTGAGACTACCACGGTTACAGCCCTCTGAGCTACTGCAACCCCCCCTTCGTCCCACTAGTGACTCACACTAGGTAGCAGCAATTCTGTTCACCAGTACACTTACCCCACGGAAAATATAATCCAGCTCCCTTTGGGGACCCCCTGGAAAATAAGGCACAGTTATGTTGCAATCACCAAACAGCAGTTCACCATTAATGTACACAATAGCCAGGATGTAGCTGTACAAAAACAATCTGATTTATTCAAGGGGAAAACAACAAGGACAGGGGGGATCAAGTTGATTAGCTTATCACTAAATTTATCTACCTAGGGCTCTGTGCACAGGCCTATCCCTATCAATTACTGTCCCTGGGTACCCAAGCCCTAGTGGCTAGTCCAAACCGTGGCAGCTGGTAGGGGTCCTTTCACACAGAGGAAATAAAAAGTTAGTTAAACAGTCAGCAGTACAGTAATCCCATTTGGTTCCAAGGTGGCAAATCAACAGGGAACTACCCTGAATTAGTACTCACGACCTCCAGACAAAATAGACAAATAATCCTTAAACGTTGACAGGACTACTCTTGAGCTCCACGAGACTCCTCACACATTTATATGGCAAACTGCACCAGGCAAAGTCCTTTAATGGCAGCCGGATTTACTTGAGCTACACAAGCCTCCACACATTTATATGGTAAACAGCAACAGGCAAAAGTCCTTTAATTGCAGCAGGATTTACTTGAGCTACACAAGCCTCCACACATTTATATGGTAAACAGCAACAGGCAAAAGTCCTTTAATTGCAGCAGGATTAACTTGAGCTCACAAGCCTCATAGTACACTTATATGGTAAACAGCAACAGGCAAAAGTCCTTTAATTGCAGCAGGATTTACTTGAGCTACTCACACATTTATATGGTAAACAGCAATAGCAGAGGGGTACCGCACCAGGCAGCTGCTCCCAGGCTCTTCAGCTTTCACAGTCACTCCAGCTCTGCAATGGCAGCTTTTTACTCCTCCCACAGACTGAGCGCGATTCAGCAATTTTCTCCAGTCCTCCTACAGGTCGAGCCTGGTGGGTAGCTGTACAGAGCACAGCCTCCTCTGACCACCCATGACAGTTTCAAAATGAACTCCTCGCAGGAAAAGCGGCCGACTAGGCCTTCATGCGCCTCCCTCAGAACACTCCCCCAGCCGCAGAAGCACACAGCTCCTCACTAGCCACAACGAATCTGTCTCTCCACAGCTTGGGGCACTCCTTTCCACTCAGGCGCGACCCGATCCAAAGGCTGGTTGAGCCTGCCAGTCACTTCCCCCAGCTCTCATTAGTGTAGAATGAGCGCCATAGTCCATAATGCCTTGTTCCCTCTAAACAGCTCCTCTATTGGCCAGTCAACTCTGTGGGATTCCAAAGTACTGATTGGTCCAATTTCACAGTTTGGGACCAAAATGGAGGAGGCAATCAAACTCTCTGTGCTGCAAAGCAAAGCAGGTTAGAACAACTACATTATCATTATCTTTACAGTTTATTTTAAACAACCACCTACATCCTTTATTAGGGCTCCCCCTGCACAATTAGCGATGGCAGAAGGGAGCGTTACTCAGCAGCCCGGGCGGGAGTCGAGCATAACAACACTCGAACCCCTTCCCATTTTAACCCATTCTGACTGCAAAAGGCAGCCCTTAAAGGGACAGTATACAGAGGCCTTACAAAGCACTCCACGGACCCTCCTTTCAGCGGCTTTATGCCGATTACCAACCAGGCATAAGGCACATTAGTAACCCCCATTTGCAAGGGGGTTACATATGAAATGAAATTTTAAAATTTCTGAATGTTTAGAGATTTATAACTCACCTTTAAAGCTAGAGATCTGAAACTTAGTACACATATGTATGGGCCTTGGTAAAGTCATATACCAAATTTAGTGAAATTTGGACAAACACCTTTCGTTTGCGTATTTACTGTAATTTTAAAATGTCTGACAGTTTGGAGGCTTATAACTCAGTCCTCTTTCAAGATAGAGATCTAACATATGGCAACATCTCCGTATGGATATTGGCAAAGTCATCATACCAAATGCGGTGCACTTGTGGTGAAATTGGAACAAATATTTGTTAAATTATATGGAACCGGCCTGTCGGCGCAGCGTTGGATTTCCGCTTGCGACACCAGAGACCCAGGTTCGGGAATGGACTCGGGTTGCTGGACAGCCAGCCTGGGGAGAAGGAAATGAGCGTCCAATGACAGCTTACCTTCTCAGGGGAGAAGGTGGATATGTGGCTCGGCACCTGCTGACTCCTGGTGGAGGCTGGGAGTGGGGCAGGATATCGGCCCCAATACACTAAGGGGAGTGACAGACGTCGGCGTATGCCTTGACGTCAGTGGCACATCGCTTCCCAGGGAGCAAAGTGGAAAATGGCGCCAGGCTGATCAGATGATGGCCCTCCAGAACCCTCACCACTGGGCTCCCGGACCTCCATATGACATCCCAGCAGCAGCCCAGGATCGTTGGTTGGCCACCAGAGCCATTCTCCTACAAAGGTAGGAGACCTGCCCGGTGACTTGCTACACCAGGGTTACCTGGGTTCGGCTGCGATATGGGTCGGTAGGGGTCGGAGAGTAGCCGTGGTGGGGAGTTCGTGTTGAGGCCCAAAGGAGAGACCAGCTGAGTGTGGGGAGGAGAAAATTATATGGAAATAACCACAATTACAATCTTGTGAAATTTTCATGGAAATTCACAAAATGTTGTGGATGCAAAATTAGCATATCTCCAGAATTCCACTGGCAGAAGATATATTTCATGAAACCTTAGTTGGAGACTAAGTGGAGACCGGGACCAGCCAGCAGGACAAGATCAGGTTGGGACTAAGACTTAGACTTGGGGGACTAAGTTGCAGCAATGTCCCTCTGAGATGGTTTGTGTTGCAATTGGGGCAGTCAGCAGCCTGAGTGGTGGCAGATGAGGCAGGGGCAGGCTAGCAGTGAGTAGTAGGCTGCAGAATTGTAGGAGACTGGACTGGCAAAGCAGTTAAAGCAAAGCATCTAAAAGAAATCAAAGGACAAGATATCTAATACTCATAGTTATTATATTCCTCCTCAGTCCTCATTTACATCTTTGGCTCTAACACAGTCTTGCTAAACTTGCAATATGTTCATTTTGTTGGTTTTCAAGGCATGCCCTGTTATAGGGAGAGAGAGAGAGAGAGAGAGAGAGAGAGAGAGAGAGAGAGAGAAAGGAGCTAGACAGCAGGCAGGACTCCCCACCCCCACCCCACCCACAGGAGAGAGAGAAGACAGAGACCAAACAGGCAGGCCCACTGCGGGAAAGCAAGAGAGAGATGGAACAGATAGGACAAGCTATAGGGTGAGAAACTGGACAGCTAGGTCCACTATTGAAGAGCAATACAGAGGGTAGCATCTTTCAGAAAAAGAGATGTGCAAGAACAAGGGGGCACAATTTGAAGATAGAGAGGGATGGCTCAGAGGTAATGTGAGGAAGTATTTCTTCACAGAGAGGGTTGTAGATGCATGGAACAGCCTTCCTGAGGAAGTCATAGAGTCAAAAACTGTGGGAATTCAAGAATGCATAGGACAGACATAAGACAATTCTAGTGGGGGGTAAAAGGAAGTAGGCTGTTGGTTAACTAGGATCTGCAGCTTATCCGTTAGGTAGGGAAATGGGCAGACTAGGTGGGCCAAACGGTCCTTATTTGCCATCAGATTCTATGTTTCTATGCAGTGCTGTCTCTGTTTGTAAGTACCAGATGCAACAGTGCCCTGTCTCTAGTGGGATCTATATCCAGCTGTCTGAGAAATGCTAAATGCTGGGAGTCTAGGATGACCCTACTCCTAGTTGTAGCTGCAGCAGGGATGTTCCAGTCTACATTTGGCAGATTCAAGTCCCATATAATTACTACTGCCCCTTTTACTGCCATTTTGGCTATGGCTTCTCCTAAAACCCTGTCTGATTCCTCGCTCTGTGTTGGTGGCCTGTACTCCACCCCAACACATATCAAGTTTCAAGACCCAAACTCTAAGCCAATTCAAAGAACCTCCAGCCCCTCTTTTTTCCCTGCTGTGTCCTTGTATTTCCATGCTCTTTATACTCTACCTTACATATAAAACAGTACTCCCCTCTTCCTTCCTGCCCTGTCCTTTCAAAACATACTGTAACCTGCACCCCTCAGTCCTGTCCTGCATCTCACTTCCTTTGTTCCAGTCCAGTCTACTTGCCTTTCTTGCCTCCTCTGCAAAATGTACTTGCTTCCGCTGTTGACTATTCACCCTGAGAGACTACAGGTTGTTGACTGTTCACTCCTAGGATTGCAGGATGAACACCTCTTAGAGCCTTGGATAGCCATTACCCCCCCTTTTCTTTTCTGTTCCCATAGTCCCTCTCATTTCCCTCCACTCTGCCTATGCTCTTATACCTGTTATCTGACCCCCCCCACCTATATACCTGTTTGCTTGTAGTGTTTGTTGATGGTACCTTCACTTGAACATAGTTGTGCATTGTATATGTCCTAATGTGTCATAATCTTCTTTGCCTAATGATATGTGCAAGTATACTTGCTTGCAATATCTGCTGATGGTGCCTTCACTTGTACATAGTTATGCATTATATATTTTGTAAATAATTATTTTTCATTGTTACCTAATGTTATGTACATACTGTGGCATACTTCTCCTGTAACCAGTCTCTTCCTGAATTTGCTGTAATTGCCTTGTACTTGTGTTGTTGTCTTACTTGGGTCAACCCTGAAAAAGGGATTGTAATTGTCTCAGTGGTCCTATCTAGTTACGAAAATTCAAATAAATATATAAAATAAATAAACCCTATATAGGCCTACCCCTATGGAGATGGTGCGGTACCGCCTTTTAAGGGGTTTATCCCCTGATGGCCTGTTGGCGGTGCTGAACCTATTGGGGCTGCCGAGGGACAGTGGTGACCCAGATGCCCTAGTCCAGGATTATAATGATGCTGTGACTGGGGCTTTGAATTGTCTCACTCCTGTCTGTGTTCGTCCCCTTACCCAGCACCATCGGTCCCCTTGGTTTGATGGGACCTTGAGAGAGCTGAGGAAAGTGGGAGGAAGGCTTCAGAGCGTCACTGGTGAAAATCAGGCCTGGACGCTGACAGACTTAGATTGTTAGCCCATTGTAAGGACTATCAATCAGCTATCTCCTGTAAGAAGGCAGAGTTCCTCTCCAGGGAGATTGCTGTGGCACAAAACCAACTGGATCAGCTCTTCTGAACTGTAGACAGACTGTGTAATCAAGTCTGTCTGCAGCTTCGGAAAGCACTGCCAGAAGGGTAGTGCGACAAATTCATTCACTTTTTTGCCGATAAGGTTGCCGAGATCAGGTCTGAGATCCGCACGGGATGCCCCAATGGGGCAGACAGTGATCGGTGGGGGGTGGCAACTCCTCGGTCTGTCTGGTCTGACTTCAGCCATCCAGCGATTGGGGATGTTGTGAAGATTATCCAGTTTTTGCGGCTGACCTGCTGTGGTTTGAACCCTGGCCTAACGCGTCTCCTTGTTCAGTGTGTTGAGACCATCAGCCCGGTCCTTATTGAGATAGTCTGGTGTTCGTAAGACTCTGAAGTGTTTCCAGACACCCTGAAGGAGACAATAGTGGTACCCCTTCATAAGAAGCCATCTCTTGACCCAGACTGTCTTGCTAACTACAGACCCATCTCTAACCTCCCCTTTGTGGGTAAGGTTATTGAGAAAGTGATTGCGCTGCAGCTGGAGGATCATTTGACCATTTACGACATCTACGATCCTCTCCAGTCCAGTTTCTGGAAATGGCATAGTACTGAGATGGCCCTTGTTCAGGTTCTCAATGATCTTCTAACAGCAAGAGATTGGAGGAACCATTCCATCTTGGTTCTTCTTGATCTCTCGGCAGCATTTGACACTGTGGACCATGAGGTGGTGGTTGGGAACCTGCAGTCAATCTGTGGACTGTCTGGTACAGTCCTCAGGTGGTTTCATTCTTACCTCACTGGCAGGTTTCAGAGAGTTGTATGTGGGGTTTACTCCTCTGACAAGGTCTCCCTGCCATGTGGGGTTTCGCAGGGCTCTGTACTGTCCCCCATGTTGTTCGCAGTGTATATTCTGCCATTGGGAGACATTGTAAGGTGGTATTGCCTAAGTTTTCACTGCTATGCAGATGACACTCAGCTCAACCTGTCCTTTGTGCCTGATCGGGGGGTGTGTTCACGAGTTTTAATGACTGCCTTTCCGAGATTGAGGATTGGATGATTGCCAGTTGGCTGAGGTTGAATCCGGACAATACTGAGGTTTTGGGGGTGGACCTGGGCCGTCGGGTAGAGCGGCTGTCAGAGGGGCGAGCCTCAGGGTTTTGGCTTAGTGGTCACCAGCTGATGACCTCTGAATAGGTGAGGGATCTAGGTGTGATTCTTGATGATGGACTAACGTTTAAACATCAGGTGTCGTCTGTTGTCAAGACTGCCTTTTACCATCTAAGGAATGTAGCCCAGATCAAGCACCCAGTTCCACCGGATGTCCTACCAGTTTTGGTTCATTCCTTTGTAACCTCACGCCTTGATTACTGTAATGCCCTATACCTAGGGCTATCAGGGGTTGATATCCGCCACTTGCAGCTGGTGCAGAACCCAGCAGCTAGGCTGTTGACTGAACTACCTTGTAGCTGTCATGTCATGCCAGTGCTGAGCGATCTGCACTGGATGCCTATTCAGTGGTGGATCACCTTTAAGGTCGGTTTACTGACCTACAAGGCCCTACACAGACAGGGACTGAGTTATCTGCAAGATCTTCTTCATCCTTATTGCCCTTCCGGCTGCTTCGCTCCACCGACAAGGGATTGCTAGAGATTCCCAGGGTTCGATTAAAGTCATCTGGGGCCTGTGCATTTGAATTTGTGGCCCCATCCCTGTGAAATTTTCAACCTCATCGGATTCAACAGTTCCTGATGGTGGACAGCTTTAAATCTGCATTAAAAACTCATTTATTTTGGCATTCTCTGATTTTATTTGATCTGCTGTAGCTGTTTTTATAAGGGTAGTTGTTTTTATGGAATTTATGGGTCTGTACTAGTGCTATGGTTTTGGAATAGTGCTATTTTATAAATAAATGTTGATTGATTGATTGGTGTAGTTTCCCTTTCCTCCCCTTGGCCATCAATAGGTAGCATCTCAACAAAGGCCAAGGGTAGCTGCTACATGCTTCAGGCCCCTCACCAGCTCCCTAAGTTATCATGCACCACCCTGCTGCATCCTCAGCCAGATCATTTGTCCTCGGATGGACAATGACATCTAGCTTCCCCTCCCGCCCCATCACCCTGGTGATCCTAAGAATTTATTTCCCCATTCCTCTGTGCCGAGGCACCAGGTGGGCACCTCCACTCCCCTTCCTCCTTCTGTTCCACGGTGTTCCCAAAACTATCCCTAATGACTGAGACTTCCACCACAAGCTGCTTTCTTTTCACTGGGGTTCTCTGCCTCCCACTTTTCAGCCTTATGCTCTGAAGAACCCCCACATCCTCCCTCGTTACTATCACAGGTGCCTTGTCCTGGCAGTCCCGTCCTTCCAGAGCAGCAAAACAGCTGTGTAGTGGCACAGACTGTGGAAATTGTCCCCTCCCCCCACCCCCACCCTCCTGGACCCTACCACAGTCCTGCTGGCCCTCCTTCTTGGCACCCTCTGAAGCAATGGTGGTGAATGTGGTGGTTCATGAGTGTCCTGCAAATCTTAAGCCATTTGACTTGGAGTCTAGAGATCTCCCCCTCAGCCCAGACAGGTGCACACAGAAGGGGCAGCATCTCAGTCTCCAGAAGGTCTCTCTGAAGACTGCTGCTTTACAGCCATTGCACTACTCTCAACATTCCCAAATATACTCCCTCTATGTCTTGGAAAAAAAAATGTTAAAAATTGATTAAAAGAATTTATGGCCTTACTTCTGGTAGGGTGTAGCTATGTCAAACCTTCCCTGGTAGTCTAGTGGTCTCCTCACCCCATCCCTGAGATACAGTTGTGCAGTGCTTGGGTACTGTAGTTCAGTGGCATCCCCCTCTCTGCTCCATCCCCATCATAGTATTCATATACTCCCATGTGGCACACAACTCACCATAGAAAAGCCTTCAAATGCCATTTTTTCACTCTCATTGTTTTTTAAAAAGTACTCTAGCATGCCAGACTGTCTGCACTTTGGTCCAGTATGGCAGTCAATACAGTCCAAGAGACAAAGGCCATGTTTGTTTGAATGACTGAGTGATGAGTGCTGGTGAGCATTCAGAGCTGACCTGGCAACATATAAGAGCCTGAGCTCAAAACTTGCAATAATAATGGGCTGACAGTATAGCCTAGAGGTTAGAGTAACAAGCTGTGAATGAGCTTGGCACATCCAGCAAACCAGACCTTGGTTTGATTCTCACAACCTCCACTTGCATATTGTGTGACTCTGAGCAAATCACTTAACTGCCCAGTGCTCCCAGGTCACCCCTGAAAACAGGCACTTGTGCCTAGTGGGCCTTACCCGGTTACCAAAGACTAAAAAAAAAATAATAAGAAAGGAGGGCATGCCGGCTGACAGGGACCAGGGCAGTGCTGTTTGTTTCTTGCTCTGAAGCCTTCCCAACACTAATTCCATCACTTTCCAAGCAGTCCTGTAGGCATATTTTTAAATATTAGATATTTTATTGGACCGGCCTGTTGGTGCAGTGGTAGAACTACCGCTTGCTATGCTGGCCACCTGGCCTCAGGAATGAGCCTGGGTCATAGAAAAATAAAAACACAGAAATTGTCAGCAGATAAGGACCACTAGGCCCATCCAGTCTGCCCATAAGCCCTACACTTGTATCTGGTCAGTGGTCTTTCAACACTCCTTCCCACCTCAAGGTTCCCCTGTGCCTGTCCCAGGAGGTTCCACCCATTCAAAGCACCAGCGTTAGTGTGCTCTGTCATCATGGGTGCCAAGTCAGGATTTCACTGACCCCTGTTTTTGAGGGGGGGAGGGGGCTATGCCCCCACACCACCCCCACACCCCCCTTCTAATGATTCAACTCTGAGGGGGTGGACCTCGGGGAAGGGGTGCGAATTGCAAAATCTACACTCTGATGTGCTGGTGCACTAATGCTGGTGCTCTGATGGCCAGAAGGGGTCCCAGGCATGTTTAAACCCCCACCCCCTCCAACCACCTCTTGTGGCAGACTATTCCATGCATCCATCACCCTTTCTGTGAAAAAATCTTCTCATATTTCCTCTTAATCTACCCCCTTCCAATTTCATATCATGCCCCTTGTTCTCGTACTCTTTCTGCACTGGAAAAGGTCTCCCCCTGCACCTTGTTCATACCCCTGAGGTACTTGAAAGTTTCTATCATGTTCCCCCACTCCCTCCTTTCCTCCAGTGAGTGCATACTGAGGTCCTTTAGCCTCTCTTCATATGTTTTGTGGTGCAAGTCCTGTACCATCTTGGATACCCTTCTCTCGACTGGATCTGCTCTGTCAATATCCTTGCGTAGTTGTGGCCTGCAGAATTGCATAAAGTACTCTAGGTGAAGTGTTAACAGTGTTTTAAACAATGGCATCACCACTTCACACCTTCTGCTAGTGATCCCTCTGCCTGTGCACCCCAGCATGCCACTGGCCTTCCCCACAGCCTTTGCGCTGTGCTTTGACACTTTTAGGTCATCAGAAATTATAACATCTAGGTCCCTTTCTTCTTTGGTGATTGTCAGCACCTCCCCTCCTATCCTGTAACTCTCCCCAGGGTTCCCTCTTCCCATGTGCATTATTTTGCACTTCCTAACATTGAACCTCAGTTGCCACACCTCTGACCACTTTTCAAGCTTCCTCAGGTCCCTTCTCATTTTCTCCACCTCTTCTGGAGTATCCATTCTGTTGCACATCTTGGTGTCCTCTGCAAACAGGTAAACCTTTACTTCCAGCCCTTCTGCAATGTCATTAATGAATACATTGAACAGGACTGGTCCCAGGACTGATCCCTGAGGTACCCTACTGGTTACCTCCCTCTCCCTTGATTGAATCCCATTTACCATCACCCTCTGCCTCCTCTCTGTCAGCCAGTTACTAACCCAGTGTATTACATTTTGTCCCATTTCCAGACTACCCATCTTGTTAATCAGCCTTCTGTGTGGGACGGTGTCAAAGGCTTTGCTGAAATTGAAATAGGTGATGTCCACCGCCCTTCCCTGATTTACTTCCTTTGTCACCCAATCAAAAAAAATCTATATGATTCTTTTGACATGACCTTCCTGCTGTGAATCCATGTTGTCTTGGATCCTGGGCACTGTTTGATTCCAGGTGTGTCACTATCCTTTCCTTGAGTGGTGTCTCTGTGATCTTCCCCACTACTGAGGTGAGGCTGACCGGCCTTTAGTTCCCCACCTCCTCCCTACTGCCACTTTTGTGCAGAAGGATTACATGTGCCCTCCTCCAGTCGTCCTGAACCACTTCTGTGTTTAGTGACTCAGTGAACATGGCTGCCAAAGGCGCTGCTAGTTCCCTTTGCAGCTCCTTTTGTATCCTTAGGTGTACGCCATCTGGCCCCATAGCTTTGTCCATCTTCAGCTTTGTGAGTTCTTCCAGAACTCTCTCCACTGTAAATGGACTGGTGTCCTCTTCTATCCCCCCTTTCCACCTGCTACCCAGCTGTGCTCCCTGATCCTCCTCATCTTTAGTGAATACTGAACAGAAGTACTTACTCAGTATCTCTGCCTTGTCTGTGTCTCCCTCCTTACACTAGCCCTCCTGCCCTTTGAGCCTTAGAATCCCTCTCCTAGTGTTTGTTCTTTCGCTGATGTACCTATAGAATGTCTTGTCCCCTTTTTCACTGTCTGCACCAATCCCTTCTCCTCCGTCCTTGCCTTTGTTCTCTTAAGCTTTCCCTTAGACATTTCAATGTACATTTCCCTCTTCCTCCTTTTGGGTCCCCTATACTTGCCGAAACTCATTCTTTTAGCACTTACTTTGTCTGCTACCTCTTTTGAGAACCATAGTGGCGTCCTCCTTGTCTTCCCTTTGAACACCGACCTGGTGCATTGGTTCATCACTTCCACTATGGCTTCCTCATCAGGAGCTGGCAAGTGGGAGAAGAATCAAGCATTCCAGGGGATGTGCTCCTCCTCCAGGGGAGGGAGGGAGGGACATTACACTATTCTGACACTGCTACCTGTGAATGCATGGGTGGAGGTGCGAGGTCAGTGGCATAAGGGAGGACACTGTTAGGTGCTTGGCTAAGGCATGCATTAGCACATCATCAGGCTGGACGTATGTTCACATGCCGATATCCTCAGGCGGCAAGAGGAAACTAAAGGGTAAATCCCTCATTGCTTTTGCTACATAACAGTCACCATCCAAGGAGGTCCCGAAAAGACAGTATATCCACTGGTAATGCCGGTGAGGGAGCAAAAAAGTATATTTGAAAAAAAATTGGTTATATTTCATTTAAATTTAATTCATTTACTACTTCACTTCCTCTCCTTTCTTTATGCCCAGACCACTGGCTCAGCTTAGCCCTTGATAATGGAGGATGAGCTGAGCTGGCAGCAGAGGCACAATGAAAGGAGAGGAAGTGAAGTAGGAAATAAATACACTAAAAATAATTGTAAAAGGATATCTGCTGGACAGTTTAGAACAGGTGGAAATTAAGGTTGGGCTTTAGGACAAAAAGAAACAGCAGTAACTCCACTCCCTTGTTTAGTAGTTGTAGGACAAAGCTCCTGCCCACCCCTCTTCATAGCTGAGTCATGCTTGGTGATGCTCCTATCTGCCCCCTCAACAGAGGAAGCATCCTTTACCAAGCCACGCTAGGTCGGACCCTGTTTGCCCCTCCACAGGAGAGGGGGACATTCTTTACTAATCTGCACTCAGTCAGTGATCTTGCCTGCCTCCCGTGGGAGAGGGGGCCATCATTTACTAAGTTGTGCTTGGCCAGCACTCTTTGCCCGCCCCCCCTTGGTAGGGGGTGCATTCTTTAGCAAGCCAAGTAAAAGTTTCATGATTACCTAGTATATTGCTGCTTTTGATATGCTCAGGATTTGAACCCATGGTTTCCTCTGTGTGTGGTGAGGGATGAAGGAGAACAGCTTTGCTAACTGTTCATTTACTACCTGGTCCCAAAATAAATGTTCCCTCTCTTTTTAGGCTATTTTAGGCTGACAGCAAACATGATAATTAGTCTTAATAAAATCCTTCAGGAGACTAGATCAGATAATCATTATTTTATATTTAACCTACCCTTTCTGTCCTATTTTCTCCCTAAAGAACTATGGGTCCTTTGTGACCCCATCACTATACTTATTTTACAGGTACACCTAGATATCACCCCGAGACCCCCATCCCAGCCTCTGCAGGGCTCAGGTAACAGGTCCCCAACTTATTATCTATGTTAAGTAAGCAATCTGTCACAATACAGCCATGCCTATTATGCCATATTGACTTCTAATAAGGCTCTGAGCTGAAAATCTGGTGACATCCAACAGACCAGACCTGAGTTTGAATCCCACAGCTTCCACTCACATACTGTGTGACCCTGAGCAAGTCACTTAACTTCCCTGTGCTCCCAGGTCGCTCCTGTAAAAGAGCTTTCGGCTTAGTGTGCTACTCCTGGTTAAATAACTAAATAAAAAAAGAATAATTTTCAGTGCCAACACTGGCAGGTACTCAACCTCAATGTGAGCGTTCACTTTGTATGGCTGTGGGCAGAGCCTCATAGCCATCTTGCTTTAGCTGGAAAAAAGGGATAATGAAGCACACATATTTGGAGTTTTCAGTGATTCCATCCACAACTGCAAATCATGATGCCACTTGAATGAAATACTGCCTTCTCTCTGTTGAGTAGACCACTTTCAACACTATTTTTTCAGCTTGTTTGTCTCTCTCAGCCATAATTTCCAGCAGAGGACATAACAAGCTTCTAGAGGACTTCCAGAGCAGTTGAAAATTATTATTATTTTTTTTTATGGCTGAAAAGAAGAAGCATACAAGTATACTGGAATTCCCTTACTGAAACTCTTAGTGTGCGTACTAAGGTGTAAGGAGCTAAGGAGGCTGTAAACCCACAGGTGTTCCTGCTCATTAAGCAGACTAAAGTGTCAAATTACAGACAGTCCAGCTATACAGGTTTAGCCCTGTAATTCAAAACCAAGATTCTCAGTACTGTGGAGGAATTGTGTGTATTTTGTTTATATTGTAATAAAAAAGAATGCATTTGCACACTGGAAACTTATTGCAGTATAAAAGAAATGTGTGCAAACTGACACTAAAGAATATATCTGTGCATGCGTGCCTGTCTTTTCAGAACTCTGTCAGAAGCTCTTTCTCCTGCAAAAGCTCAACCACTCCCTCCCCCCTTACAGACAAGAACTAAGTTTTAATCCTTGTTCCTATGGGCATTTATTGGGATCTGAGACCATTTTCTTCTGTCGTTTTTTCTATTTGTTTCTATTCAAGCTTTGTATATTTGCTATCCTGTGCCAGAGAAAGGTGGGGCATACAACACCTCTGTTTATCCCCAGAATCTGGTTCACTGCTGGCTTTTCCACTCAGATGTATTTAATGCTCATAAAAGGTACAGCTCAGACAGCACTAGGCAGTAAACTATAGCTCTTTGTTTATCCACAGGGACAGGTACAGTGCAAGCTTCCCCCACCACCCACCCTCTGTGAAGAATTTAGCCCTGGTACAAAGTGAGGATAAAGCCCTTGGTTTATCCACAGATACAATGTGGGGCTGGCTCAATGCAAACTTTCCCACACTGTGATGAATTTAGTGCTGGTAAAAGGTGAGGGACTGACACAACTTGAGCTTTAAACCCTCTGGTAATCCACAGAGACAGATACAGTGTTGGGGCAGGGGCAGTGCTCTGTTACCACATTGTCTGCATTTACTCCTGGTGAATGGTGAGGGACTGCCAGAGCTGGAGACTAAAGCCTTTTGTTTATCTACAGTGACAGGTACAGTGTGTGACTGGTGAACAGTAAGAGACTGGCACCACTAGAGACTGAAATCCTCTATAAATCCACGGGGGCAGATGCAGTGTAGAACAGAGAGTCCAGGGTTTCCACACTGTGTTAGATTTAGTGCTGATGAAAGGTGGCAGACTGACAGCACTAGAGGCTGTAGTCCTCTCTTTATCCACATGGGTAGGTGTAGCATGGGGCAGGGACAGTGCAAGGTCTCACACTGATGGATTCAGTGCTGGTAAAAGCTAAGGGATGGGCAACACTGGGGACCACTCTACTGTCTTCATATCCACAGCCTCTATTGGCAGGTCACTTTAGAAGGCCACCACCCTCTGGGACAAAATATGCTTCTTAATGTTACCCCTAAACGTAAACCATCTGTTACCTTAGAGCATGTCCTTGTGGCCTGCTGGAGAATATATCCATATGCTCAATCCTGTCAATATCCCTGAGTATGGGAAAACTGAAATCATGTCCCATCTCAGCCTGCTGTTCCACAGGGAGAAGACAATAACAACTACTAGAAAACAAAAATGTGGATATTATCTGTTAGATCCTTCCAGGTATTCCTGTTTTGAAAATGTGTCTTCTCCTTAATAGTGATATCTGAATAGAAAGCCCACTAACAAATTAATTTTTATTTTTAGCACTGAATACATTCTCTTTCCTGCTGTAGTAAATGTAAACACTGGAGGAAATATGAACAAACTGACAGAGGGAAGCTTACAAGGGATGTCAGTAGGCATTTTATACAATTGCATAGATATGCAGAATTAAAAATACTACATAAATGCACTGCCACTAAGCATGTGGCAGACTGGGGGAGAACGTTGTCAACACAAAAAGGGGGGTTGGTCTGCACTCAGAGGGGAGTGAGAAGGTCAGTTTTCCTATGTGGGATAGTGCCCCACAGGGTGCAAAAAGTTGGGGGTTCTTGAAAATATAATAGCTCATAATGGTATATAGAGCCCATATTCTTAAAGCAGCAGTTCTGTCATCAAGGGAGAAGAAAAAGTAGGTCGGAATTGACAACCATCTGACATTTCTCTCAATCCTCCACTCAAAAATGAATACCAACACAATTTAACTTGGTGCAGTATAAGACCGCACCAAAGAATTCAGCATCTATGCCAAACTGGTGTTTCTCTGCGTGTTATACATGTTGCAATCTTTCGGCATGGTCTTAACAGAGTACAGTACCACAATACATTTTCTTGACCTCCTTACTTCCATCCGAGTGTACCCTAAACTCCTTTCTACCCTGATATCATGATATTCAGGGCTTGATTAAGTAAAGCTGCCTCCAAATTTCCTCCCTTTGGACCAAGTGAAACTTTTTCAATGCCAAAAAAAGAATAGCAATGCATTCCCTGACCCTGAATAAATTTAATATGGGGTGGTATTATACTTTGCACATTCTTTTTTTTTTTTACATTTGTATTTATGTGCCTTGCCGGTCAGCTCCAATCCAACCAACCCCCCCAGCCCTGTCCCCTGGAATTACTGGTGCTTACGTTGCCCAGCCCGGGAGCAGCGCCTGGGGGGAGTCAGTCTTCATCCTGCTGACCGGCATATTTTTCCCCTCTGATTTCCTCCCAGGGGCCCCGGGAGTATGCATGCATGTACATGGAGACATGCATCCACTGTACATCCCTGGTTCCGACCCCTTTCCCCCACCCCATGGCCTAATGTCTAGGCACCCTTGGGCCAGTGCCACTCCTAGCCTCCAGTGGGGGTCGCCATTAGCTGAGAGATGCCACACTTCCTCCCCAGAGAGGAGAGCTTGCCTGCTGGCAGCTCTATCCAGCTCCACCCTCCCCCCATGCCAACCTTCAATGGCCTGGGTTCGTTTCTGAAGCCGGGTCGCCGGCATGGGTTGAGGTAGAGTGCCAGCGCCGCAACCCTCTATGCCACTGGGCCGGCCTACTTTGCACATTCTTATGTTCTATGATTCTAATATGTTCACCTATTTTCTGCTGTAATGGGCACATACAGTTGTTTTTCCCACCTAGTGAGCCCTGCATATACATTCCTCCCTATACACTATGCTTGCTGTATTAAAGGTAATCAGCTGTCTTATTGAGAACTCTCTCCCTGTGGTCTTGCTTGTAAGGGTGTTTAGCTTTTTTCATATGTCTATAATACTTGCACCAGGCACAGGGAAAGCTACCAATAGCAAGGGATCCCAACCAGGTATTAGATTGTTTTCTCAAAATGGGCTGTAGTGAGTCACATACCCAATCTCGTTCCACTGTGTAGTATATGTAGTAATGAAATTAACTCGCTATTCTAAGTCTGTGTCCCTATCATACTCTCTGTGTACCAATATGGCCTACAATGTTGTAAACCACAAACTACTCCTCTCAAAGCTAACCTCTTTAGATCTAAACAATCTGTCACTACTGTGGTTCTTGGATTACCTAAGAGGCAGGTCACAATTTGTTAAATGGAAAGAAGCCCTCTCTGACAAATGCCCCATCAATGAAGGTGTCCAGCAAGGATCAATATTGAGCACATTATTATTCTCACTGTATGTCAACGAGCTGCTGAACAATTGTGGTGAAGCTAAACAGTTGCTATATGCTGACGACATGGTTATTTACCACAATGCAAATGATGTCAACAATCTTAACATTATACTTTCAAGAGACCTGCACATGCTTGAGAACTGGTTACTTACTAGTAAACTGGTCCTCAACAGGAAAAAACAAAAGCCATCCACTTTGGACCGAAAAGCCTAGGCCCCCAAAGACATGACTTGCTGAAAACCTCTTTCTCAGACAGATGCCAGATTGAGGTTGTCAGCTCTATAAAGTACCTGGGAGTCCTCCTAGACCAAGATATCACCTTTAAGGACAACGTTGAAAGTCTCACTAAGACCTTGCATCAAAAAATAGGGCTTCTGTATAGACTAAGCCAATACCTCTCTAATGAATCATGGTTAAAAATTGCCAACTGCACCCTCCTGACCACTCTACTCCATGGCTTCCCAGTCCTGCACACAGTCAGGAGCACAGAGTGGAAACAACTTAAATCCCTATATCACTCTATCGGATGCTTTGCCACAAGGGCTGCCCTAAAAGGTCATGATTGTAGAGTCCTCCAAATCCTAAACTGAACCTCACTTGATGGTAGTATGGAATACTCTGCTCTATCCCCAGCCTATATACTTAGGAGTAATAATGCTCCTCCAAGGTCTCAAAGACTTACTAATGACTAAACCAGAGAGGTACCCTCTCAGGTCATCTAAACACATTCTCCTTTATGCCCCCCAAGCAAGGACCCAAACAGGGTCCAGGTTCTTTGCCGTAGAGTCCCTACCATCTGGAATGCCCTCCCAATAAAGTACAAAAAAGCTCCTCCCTTAAGGTCTTTAAACAAGGCCAAAAGGTGCACCCACTTGACTGCAGCTCCTGCAACTGCTACTGGTGACGGGATCAATTCAGGTTGCATGAAGGAGGTCCTCCATTATACCTCCTTCATGCAGTCAGCTAGAACAAAACTGGGCAGGCTTGGTTGTTTAGGCAAAAGGACCATGAAGCAAAGTTGAGCAGCTCTGTCTGCCCCAACCAGAGTAAGAGGATATTTTGTTAACTACAAAAGACATCCCTTGCAGCACCTGTTAACTTAAAAGTCATTCAACTTGCCTTGAGTGATTTATGATAAGTTTTCCAGCCTGTTTTTTTCATCTGATTTAAAAGGCACATTTAGTGCTGACCCTTCTCCCACCTCTGCCTCATGTATCGCTCTGTTTTTACATTACAAGCATGAAATGGCAACTGTATGCAGGCTAGAAGGGCCTGTGGCTCTGATTGTTGATTGGCTGAAGTCCCGTAAGTGAGTTTTAATATTAGTAGTATTTTTATTTACTTATTTATAAGCCCAGTTGAGATGCAACATCTCTTTATTTTTTTTTTTCAGTTCTCTTTATGCTGCCTAGCCTTCTGGCTAGCATACCCTTCCACCTGCTGCCACTGTCTCCTCCTGTCCCTTGAGACTCCCTTTTCTTGATCCACTGTGATACCACGAGCCATATGCAACACATCACTTTATTGCCCCCTCAGCTTTCTCCCTGATGCTGCATCTGACTTCAGCAACCTGGCAGTTTCCTCCCCATACTTTCCAGCCACCAACACAGGATACAAAGCCTGGAAGTGCCTCCAGTGGTCAGAAAAAGGAGTCCAAGATGGATGTGGGCAGCAGGCAGGCCTTCATATGACCAGCCACTGCTGAGTTTCCCTTTTTTTGTTCCCTCTCTTAGGAAGCAGCCATAAATCATACAGAGGGCATATACCCATACCGTAACGAGTCATGCTGACATCAGTCACATCCCCACCTTCCCTTGCTGTAGCTGCTTCAGCCATGCTACAGCCCATCCTTCAACAGGTGGCAGCCAAATGGTGGATGCAGCATGTCTTCCCCACTGAAGGAGAAAAGCTGTCCACTGAATGCTCCAACCTTTTTCTTTCAGCCGGCCCTGATGAACAGAGTTCATTCCTGAACTTGGGTCACCGGCGTCGCAAGCAGTGGTGCTACCACTGTGCCAACAGGCTAAAGCAAGATTTCTTTTTATAGTGGAAGCCTGCTGTCAACCTATTTTACCTTTGGGTGGAATGATGCACAGGGAAGTCACATGACACACATATGACCACATGAGTAGTGAGTGGCTGTAATGGCATTTAAACCTGAGATCTCCTCATTCACTCTTCAGTGCCCTCTCAAAACAACACTACCATCCAAGCATTTTTCCCATAAAAGGAGTCAAACCTCTGCTGTTGGGGTAAAACCAGGAATCCAAACTACTAGGCAGTCTGATTGTGCATCTAATGAAGAGATGATTCACTGAATTCCTTCATTGCCTAAGGCAAAATTCAAATGCTCAGATTGAGACCTGTTCACAAATCTGGGTTCAGCATTGTTTTCCATAATAATAAAAATAATGAATCATATGTTAAATAATAAAGCAGCAGCTATAAATAGTGATGTGCAGAACTTCTCTGAAGAAAATTGAGCCACCCTGAATGCACGCTGCTTGGTTTTCATGAGACCTGAACTGAATCTTGCCAGGCCAGATCTCTGTGCACTTATTTGTATACCTCCCTCAGCCTCCCAGCTGGAATGCCTGTCACGTGACAGGCTTAGGAGGCTGAGGAGAGGTCAAAGGGTGCCTCGGGAGGTATAAATATAATGTGACTCTGACCTCAATACATGGGTGACAGAACATGGGGAAAAGTAGGGGTGCTGAAGTTCAAAAGGGAACAGGGTAAAAAGGTAGTGTTTGCAAACAAAAGGGCACTTTTAATGCTCATGGGCAAAAGTGGGTAGCTGCAGCACCTCTGCACCTATAGGTTCTGGCACCTATCCCTCAATACCATTCCAGCTCAATAAGCAGTGGGGAAGGAGCTGAATTTTCTGGTTGCTGCCATTCACCTATAGCAGCACTCAACAAGCCAAAGCAAGGAAAAGAAAGGAGTGAGGAGCTGGGGACAGACAGGATAGGAGGAGAATTTTTTTTTTTTAACTCAGAATGCTTACAGTCTGACGATTTGCAGAGGAACATTGAAGAGTTTGAGAAAAATAATGATTATGAAAGCAAATTAAGAACAGTAAAGAAGAACAGAGAAAAAAACAAAAGAGAGACTGTCACAGAGACTGTGTATCGAAGTGCACTTACTTTCTAGCATGCAGAAATGAACAGATGAGAATTTGAATAAGAACATTTAAAAGTAAAAAAAGAAAGTGTGGAAAAAGCAAGGGGGAGACGGGGATGACTGCTTAGACTACAGGCTGTGTTGTTAGTCTGCACACAAGTGTACAGCACAAACAGTAGTACTGTTTTTTCTTTACAGTGCACAACAGCAGTGCACAGCTGCAGAAAATAAAATTTGAAAAAGAAAGTTTTTTAACAAGAAAATGTTTACAGAAAGTAAGAAAAGGCTTTAAACAAGAAAAGAAAATAGATTTTACCATTTTACAGAAAGACCTAAAAAAGAAGAAAAAAGTTAGCATTTTATTTTACAACAGAGACTGTGTGTGTGCGTGTGTGTGCACGCGCATGCAGATATATGCAAGCTTGTGCACATGTATGTGTGGGTGGGGGTGACTCCTGTTTTGGGAGGAGAGACAGCCCTTTGGCAGTTGCATTGTAGCCCCTGTCTGCAGCATCGCTAGCCATTTCCCTCACATGCAGTCATTTCTGTTTTGTGTAATCCAATAAAAAATTAATTGCAAATTCAGAGCCAGTAAAAGATTGCATCACATGTGAAGCCTTTTTTGGGGGGTGGGATATCCCTTTGGCGGTTGAATAGTAGCCCCCATCTTTGGCATCACCAGCCATTTCCCATGGAAGTACAGGACCATTTTTGTATTGTGTACTCTAGTAAACAAACAAACAAAAAAAAAATACTGTGAAAGCAGAGCCAGTGAAGGATTGTTTCAAGTGTGAAACCTTTTTGGAGATAGGGACAGCCCTTTGGCAGTTGCGTAGTAGCCTCCTGTCTACAATGTCATCAGCCTTTTCCTATGAAACTAAAATGCAATTTTTGTTTTGTGTAGTCCAGTAAAAAAAAAAAATGTGAAAGCAGAGTAGGTAAAGGATGCCTTACAGGTGAAGCCTTTTTGAGATGGGGAGGGATTCGCCTTTGGCAGTTGCATAGTAGCCCCAACTTGTAGTCTTGCTATTGTTAGACAATTGCTACCTTGTCTTAAGACATGCGCTCATTATTGCCACCTATTTCCACAAGGTGACTGAAGAATGGGGGGGGGATCTCAAATGGTTCTGTTGTTCTAAAAGGTTCTGATAAGCAAACAAAGGTTCAGATCCTTATCTGACCTTATCTAAACCTTTAATACCCTTTATTGTTTTATGGTAACTGTATGATAAAAAATCATTTTAAACCACTTTTAATCAACATATCTGTAAAAAAAAAAATAAACCACAGTTTAGTAGTAATAAACAGCATGATTAGTGAAATGAGATGAGAAGGAGTGAACGCTGTGACTGTGAAAGAGCTTACTGGAAGTACATGTGCTGTAATATGTACAAGTACCACTAACCTGTAAGATGATGATGATGATTTTGTCCAAAGGCAGGCAAGTCACAGAACTCCAACAAGCCTTTATAGCTTAGTAGTTAAAGCACCAGTGTGAACCATGAAACTCTGATTACTACCCACTACATACTGTCTGTGAGATTGTTTTGTCAAAAAGCAGGTAACTCCCAGAATGCTCTCTAATCGATCTTCTGTTTTTGACATTTAAGAAAGTAATACTAATACTGTGTACGAGTTATTAAGAGTAGTGATTTACATTTCTCTACAGGCTCAAGCACCACTGTGCATGTCTCTCAGTTAAGTAATGAAGAAGAAG
This sequence comes from Neoceratodus forsteri, assembly GCA_016271365.2. Taxonomy (NCBI): domain Eukaryota; kingdom Metazoa; phylum Chordata; order Ceratodontiformes; family Ceratodontidae; genus Neoceratodus; species Neoceratodus forsteri. Next base: position 756,072,119 of record CM057451.1, read on the forward strand.
CCAGGAACACAAAAACAGCACCAGGCCAGAGCAGAGGGCAGCTAATCTAATATTGCACATACATAGTCATGTCAGTGCTGCTGCCTTAACCCGCATAGCCTGGAGCTCTGGAATTGTATTGCCCATGATCCTGGCATTGATCAGGACTATCCTCCACCCCGACCTCTCCCACCCTCCAGTCCCCCCAGCCCTGCGCAATCCCTGTTCTGAGCAATTCTCCATGGATTTGCAACGCAGTCCTCTGCACTCTTTTCATGCCCTAGACCCTTGAGCAGCCTCCTGGGGCCTTTCTTTTACTTAACTCTCCCCTCTTTACAAGTTTAAACCCCACGTCTCACCTATAAATCCAGTGAGCTTTAGTTTCAAGATCTCCCTCCCCTCAAGATTGAGGTGTATCCTATCCCTGGCATATAGCCCCTATCTCCCAAGTATCCCCCCAGTCCCCCACCAATCCATACCCCTTTGCCTTGCACCAGTCCCTGAGCCATTGGTTCACCTCTTTAAGTCATTGTCTTCAATGGACTTCATGTTGCCCATTATAACATGAAGTACTCCGCTTCACATTGAGGAGCACTCCACAAATTCACCTTTACTCCAAGAATCACTCCACCCATCTCTATTTATTACAGGTGACTTCAATGTCAATTGGCTCCAGATGGAACCTACTAATAGTTTAATTGAGTTCCAAGAATATCTCCAGTTGTCTCAACTGCTGCCTGATCCCTCTAGGATTAATTGCAAAAATGTGCAAAATTCTTCTTCATTAGACCTTATTTTTACAAATTGGCCATCTGAATATTCTCATAGTGGTGTTCTGCCTGATGCCATTTCAGACCATCAGATCATATTTGTTTTACGCAAACATTTAAAAATAGTCTGTCAGGCCCAGACAGTACAATGGAGAAACTTTAAGAACTTTAACTATGTACATTTCATGATGGATATTAAGACAGCAGATTGGGACAAATTAGAATGAATATCAACAGCTTCAGATGCCTGGAGATATTTCCAGGAGGAATTTACAAAAATATGTAATAGACATGCTCCACTGCAAACAATGAAAGTTAGGGCTAATGATGGTAAGTGGTACAGTGCTACTTTACATAAATAAAAAAAAGAGAGATGCTAGTTGGCATAAAGCCAAAGCTTCTGGTATTGATTCTGACTGGGATCTCTATAGGCAAATGAGAAATACATATCTTAAGTTAATTAGGAAAACTAAACATACCTTTTATGTATCTTTTTTGGCTCAAAATAAAAATCAAAACCCTAGACTTTTTTGGAGCATGGTGACTAAACTAATGGGTAAATCAAGCAAGAAGTCAATTAATAAAATAGATATAGAGGGTGATCTGGCTCCATTAAATTGTCTGGTAGTAAATTAATTTAATATTTTTTTTTCTCTGAGGTAGGAACAAAGACTTTAGACAATAAATTAGTTAAAATTGATCCAGCATCTGAGTTGCAAAAAAAGAATACTCATTCAAATAAGAATATAGAGCAGGTGTTTACATTTAAAAATATTGAGGTATATGAAACAAGAACAGCTCTCTTGAATCTAGAAGTAAAAAAGGCTATGGGTTAGACAACATAAACACTAGACTATTGAGGTATGCTGTTCCTTTTATTGTTTACCCCCCAACCTAGTTGTTTAATTTTTCCCTAGCCAGGGGTGAATTTCTTATGGATTGGAAGACAGTTAAAATATTACCTATCTATAAGGGTGGATCTCAGAATGATATTAATAATTATCATCCCACTTCTCTATTGTCTACAGTTTCCAAAATATTTGAGAGTTTGGTGGCCACTCAGTTAACTTATTTTTTGGACTAAAATAGGTTAATAAACCCCAAACAATCAGCGTATAGATCCCTTCACAGTACATAAACAGCTTTTGCAAAAGTGGTGGGTGACTTTCAGGGCAGTCTGGACAGGGGAATGTCCTTAGGTGTGTTATTTGTAGATTTATCTAAGGTGTTTGACACCTTGCACCACGGCATTCTCCAGTCTAGACTCCATGATATTGGGGTGCAGGAGAATGAGTTGACTTGGTTTGCATCATATTTGTTAGACAGGAAACAGTTAGTATAAGTAGGTCCCTTTAGATCAGAATGGGTTATAATTAAAACCGGAGTCCCACATGGGTCAATACTAGGCCCTCTTTTTTTTCAACATTTATATTAATAATTTAGAATGTAATGATCAAGGAATACATTAGCAATTTGCATTAGTGTTTTAGTAATTATATTTGCATTGTTCTATTATTGCTATGTGTTTGCCTGTTCTACCAATTCTTGTACCTCTGCCCCCTCCCAGGATGCTTCTGGAAATAAGCTGTTTACAGCTCATGTTGTCTTTCTAGGTTAAACATTTTCCAGATTAATAAATAATAAATAACATTATCATATATAAGCAGATGATACAGTTATATACATTGAGGGGAAGGAGCCTAAAGTTATTCAAGCAAAACCTCAAGCAGCCTTTAATAGTTTGCAGGTTTTTCTTCTGAACCATAGTTTGTGTTGAAATATTCAGAAAACTAATTGAATTCTGTTTACAAAAACTATAAGTGATTTAAACAACTTTGAAATAAAATCCCTGGATGGTATAGCTATCCAGCAAGTTGATATATATAAATACCTTGGGGTAATGTTGGACAAAAAATTTAACTGGAGACCCCATATTGAGGCTAGAGATGCAGCAAAGTTTTAATCCACTGGCGAAGTGAACGCAAAGTGGGCATTTCACATTGGCGGAGCACAACGCAAAGTGGGCACTGCAAAGTGCTCACCTCTCATTATCATTATGCCTTAACGCGAAGTAAGGCAAAGTGACAAGTAAATAGGCAGTCCCCCACACATCACAGGGCTTACAGTACTGTAAGTCACATGCTTTAGCCAGGGAGGAAGGAAGTGAGTCAGAGAAGCAGTTTCACTTTATCCTTTGCATTCATAGAGGGAGAAAGCTTTGTGAGAGAGCAGTATAGAGACAGTGACTAAAAATGCTTTATTGCCTTTCTGTGAAGAAAACAACAGCTTTTTTGAAAGCTATATCTTTATTTCGTTTTTGTAGTGTGTTTCTGATTTTTTTTTTGTAGTGACTTTTTTTATAAGTTTTGTTTTGTGCATGTGTGACTGTGTGTGAGTGTGTGTGTGTGTGTGCTGGGGACTTGTGTGGGAGGGATGGACCCTGGAGAAGGTGAGTCACTGGCCCATGGATACGGTCAGAGGAGGGGAGTTCGGACATGTGTGGGCGGTCGTGTGATGCTGAACTGCTCCCAACTCCTGGGTGTTGCTTCCCCCAAGTGGAAGCAGCAGCAGCAGCACCAGTGCCACAGGTGGCTGCTGTGCATCCACCTTCTCCGCCACTACCACCACCACCAGTAGCAGCTGTAGGGGCTCCAGCAGCACCCCCTCCACCACCTCCACAGCCACAGCAGGTGCCCCTGGAAACCATAGGTGGTGTGAGGACTGTGTCTGGTCCCCCCATAGCTCCCCAGTTTGGGAGTTTTTAACTCTGTGGGGGGAGACAGCACAGCCATGGTGTGTCATCTGTGTGGTGTGCTGGTGCACCGTGGCCCCGGGGGACACATTTGGGGACTGGTGGCCAGCGCACCCACATGTTCAACCACCATAAGGAGGAGTGACAGGCAGCCACAGAAGGGGCCAGGCATCCACCTGCTGGCCCTTCTGTGGTAGTGGCTGAGGGTGCTGCTGGGGTCGAAGTTGTGCCTCACTGCAGCAGGAGGAGGACCAGTACAGCAGCTGCACCACCACCACTACCGCCACCACAGCCACCAGCATCCCCCTCTCCACCACCACCACTACCTGGATTTCCACCTGGAGTGGACCCTGCCATAGTCCCTGCAACAGAGACTGACATCGCCCTGGTGTGGGCGGCCCTGGAAAAGAATAATCAGAGGGTTGATGCTTTGTAGCAGCAGGTCAACACAATACAAGAACAGCAGCAGCAAATACTGACAATGCTGCACCTGCTGCTGGACCACCATGGTATCCCACAGTCACATTAAGAGATTGTTTTCTGGCCCCCCAACCCACTACTGTGTTGTACTATTTTTGTGTACTTTTTCTTTGTTGTTGCTTAATAATACATATTTTTCCTTCCAGGGGAATCTTTCTTGCTCCACATAGTGCAATACATTTCTGTGAAAACCACTCATAATTTCATTGCAATGTGTCATGTGACAGAGGAATTCTCATTCTGAAAAGCCACCCACATTCTTCCCACCTTCTCAGCAACGTTAGGATGTGATGCCAGGGAGAGCATGGGTGCGAGCTCCGTTACAGTGAATGTCCAATTGTCCAGCAGCTTTCTGAATGTTTCTTTATGTTATAATGGTCATTTTGTGATGAAACATGGCACATTTCCAGTAAGAAGAGCCCTGTTAGTGGAAATGTTCCCACATTTCACCACAAAGTGAACCATATAACATAACAAAACATTGGGATAGCTGCCAGATATTCACTACAGTGGAGCATGCACCTGCACTCCCCCTGACATCATGTCCTAACATTGCTGAGAAAGGGGGGCAGAATGTGGGTGGCTTTTCTGAATGGGAATTCCTCCATCATGTGACACACTGTAATGAAATTATGGGTGGTTTTCTCAGAAATATATTGCACTCGGTGGAGCAAGAAATATTCCACTGGAAGTAAGGCACCCACATATTAGGTTATGTACATCACCAAAACTATGTAACATGGTGAATCTCTGTAAAGCAGCAGCACAACAATCTATTGAGAATGCTGACCTATATTTTTTAATGCTATGTTACAACTTCCTTTACTTACATCCTGACTGGAATGATACGAGAATTTCCAGTAGTTGAGTCTGCTGTACTACCTTTTTTCATGTGTGAAATAATGAAAGGTTAATTCCTTTTAAATTGGTGCTGACCAGGTCTTTGTCATTGTTTTCCTCTGCTTTTCTTCATCACATCAGTTAGTTGTTATATATCACTTCTGTTGTTAAATAACAGTTGTGCAGCAGGCAGTGTTTTATGACACAATGAAACAATATTTATTGAAAAGCAACTGCAAATAAATACAAACCTGGTCAGAACAATATTGAAAGGCGTGCTCATTTTGTTTTTATACATAAAAAAAGTAGTCAACTAAGTAAAGCAGACACAAATTGTGAAAAGAAGCGTATCATTCAAGTCATGACTCAGAGTAACTAGTGGCTGTGGCAATGTACAGTAGCATAGAAAAGTGCAGTTCAAAATTGTCATGACATTCTTGCAATGCTGCTTTAATTGATAATGTCAGTATGACATCATGAGCTCACAACAATCACACAATACACAAAATGCATCCCCAGAATGAATGGCGCACTCAGTCATGCACGCAGTGGTGGCACATAGTCCCCAGATTTTTTCTGCAGGCCCAAAATGCATCCTCCTTGTGTGCAGAAAATTGACAAGTGGTAACACAGTGAAATGAGACTGTTTCAGCACATTCAAAGTCCCCCAGAATTAACGGCGCACTCAATCATGTGTGCAGTGGTGGCACAGAGTCCCCAGATTTTTTCTGTGGGCCCAAAATGCATCCTCCTTGTGTGCAGAAAATTGACAAGTGGTAACACAGTGAAATGAGACTGTTTCAGCTCATACAAAGTCCCCCTGAATAAGATGATGACCGTGAGTGTCCTGTTGCTGATCCAACATGTTCTGTGAGGCGATTCAAGCAAATGCAATTTGATCATCTCAAGTGGATGGAAGGGTGCCCTTTGGTTGTGCACTAATAGTAGCCTTGGTGAGTAGATATATATATATATATATATTTGTGTATTTTGTAGGTGAGGAGGGGGGTTGACATGGACATGTACTCATGGTATTGTTCTGTATCACAGGTCACAGAAACTGTTGGTGTGCACATTCCAGTGCTCAATGAGAATTTTTTCCATTGCAATTGGAAACAGGTAACTCTCAAGCACATGAAGATAAGTATTTATTTTTGGGAGGGGTGGGGGGAATCATATTTGCAGGTTTGTCTGTAATGGTTTCTTATTTTGTTACTTCTTCACAGATTTCATCTGCATCCTTCTCGACTCTAGTTGTTAATGATGGCCATGGTCATCTAATGAAACGACTTCTGCGTGTTTCATGTGTGCCCAAGCCCAGGGTAGGAGGGTGCCTGATGATGTTAAAGAACTTTTTTGGATAAGGCCACTTTGACTGAGCAACAAAGCATCTGGAAGTTTCCTAAAAAAATAAATGAATGACTTCTTACAACTTAATTGTTATTTGTCCCTCCCTGGTTCTCAATCTCAAGTCAAGTTACATTTCAAACCCGCATCTTGTCAACTAACACAACATGTGTGCAATACTTGCTGCAGTCTTTCCAAAACAATGAAACAAATGAAATAAAATCTTCATACTTACCAGAATGGATTTCACATGGATATTCTATAGGTTCCACTCTGTACGGTACAGCTGCAGTATCATTCCCACCAAGTTTTAGTGATGGAGACTTTTTTTGTTACCCTGTAAAAAAAAAAAATAAGTGTACCGCATGTGTTTTACCACTGCAGGTCTGAAAAGCTGCAGAAAACAAAACATACAACTAAAGGAAGTGAAACAGCATAACAAACATGAGTACACATACTAACTTTATGGTTTAAATATTAAGAGGCTTTTTGTCTGTGGCTGATGGATGTGGTGGTCCTGACAGACTCATGCTCAGTGGTGATAGTGGCTAACATCAGTCCCAGTGGTGGTGGAGGTGGTCCAGGGGGAAGACAGACTTATGTTCAGTGGTGGCAATGGCTAACATCAGTACCGGTGGTAGTGGTCTGGGGGTCAGACAGACTCATGCTTAGTGGTGGCAGTGGCTGACATCAGTCCCGGTAGTGGTGGAAGTGGTCCAGGGGCAGACACACTCCTGCTCAGTGGTGGCAGTGGCTAATATCAGTACCGGTGGTGGTGGTCCGGGGGTCAGACAGACTCATGCTCAGTGGTGGCAGTGGCTAAAATCAGTCCCGGTGGTGGTGTTGGTGGTCTGGGGTGGCATATCGTCTTTTAACTTCAGTTAAAACCTGCCAACATTAGCCAAATCATCATCCTCATAAAGAAAGCTTCCCTCACAGTCATCTATGTCTGAAGTCTAGCCACTGGGAAATTCTTTCTCCATTGTGTCATCATCTACATCAGTGGTGGGCGGTTTCAGGCAGCCACTGCCAGTGCCACCAGGATGGTCCATTTCCACATCACCAAATCCACCATGACTAGGCCAGGGTATGAATACTGAGGTTACAGTCTGTGCTGGTATGTGCCTCTCATTCATTTTAATGAATGTTAGCAAACTAACATGTGCAGGAGACAGGTTTGTCCGATGATCCCTGACTATTGCACCTGCTGAGCTTCAGTGCCACTGCAGTCAGGTCTGGCCATTCACTGACCTTTCCATTCCAGTACAAAACAGGATCCTCAGTTATTGTCAGATGCCTGTTTTCAGACAAATATGACTCAACCATTCTCTGAGCCACACTAAGTCCAGTTGTTGATGCATCATCCTGTTCTCCCAAATCATTTATTTCACAAATACCCACTTGGGACAAAACCTCCCAAAGCAGGTTGACACCAGCCACTTTGGATGACAGACTACCTTGAACTGCTGTCCCCTTCCCCTTGTAGGATATGTTTGATAGTCCTACAGGTACACCTTCAGCCAGATTATGCTGCTGAGGTTTGCTGACCTTGGCATGTGACTTCTGTGCCCCATGAACCAAGCGCACAAGTTGACCACTGATATTTGTTACCTGTTCAGGCCCTCCCTCCAGTACTGATGCAATTCCACGTTTGTATCATGGGTCCAGCATTGTTGCTATGGCACAGTTATCACTACGCTGAATGCTCACAATGTGATGATTCTGTGATTCTGGTTGAATACTCTCAGCATGTGTTGCAGCAACATACTGCTACCATCGTCTCTGGCAACATCAAGGCCATGCTGTACAGTCACCAATGTCTGCCTCAGCACCTGCAAAAGTGGAATTAATTGGCTAATGGAGGCAGACATGCACTCACTGCCTGTGTTGCATGTTCAAAAGGCCACAAAATTGTTATTACAGGGTCCATGAAGTGCCACTGTTCAGTCGTCATAGACATGGAGGTCCTGGAACTGTCACAGCTAGTGTGCATCACAAGATATTCCGAGATGGCCTTGTATTGGTCATACAACCTCTCTGCCATGTATAAAGTGGAGTTCCATCGGGTGACAACTTCCAGCTTCAAGCGGTGCTGAGGCAGGCTGTTTTGTATCTGCAACTTCTGCAGTTGGTCACAGGCCATTCCAGATCTTGAAAAGTGAGAGCAGATACGTCGTGCAACGATCAGTATTTCGTTTACATCAGGGTGCTGCAGAAACTCCTGCTCCACAAGATTTAAACAGTGGGCCATGCATGGAACATGAAAAAAACTCCATTCATCATGCATTTCACCACATTTGACCCATTGTCACTTGCTATGCACACAGCTCTCAGGGACAGAAAGTTTAGCCATTTGTCAGTTTCAATCAGTACCACATCCAACACGTTCTCACCAGTGTGTGAACAGGTCACATTGCTCATAGCAATCATTGCATGCTGTCGATTTCCTGGGAGATTGCTACTGCGACAATCCACCTTACTGCACTGATTATTCACACTACCAACATCACAAACAGCCCTCAGCACCTGCGCCCAGTGTGCAGTTATACACAAATATGTACTCCACACTGTTTTGCCACTTGTCCACATATCCATACTTAAGTGGATGAATGGAGAGGAGGAATGTTGAAGGGCATGTCTTAGTGAATCGGACACAGTGCGGAACAACTCGGGGATAGCACGGGTAGAAAAGTATGTCCTTGATGGTACTTTAAAATTTTGGAGAGGCAAGTGCAGCAAACTGCTGGGACCCAGAATTCTCCACAAAGGAGAAGGGTAAAAGATCAACTGCCAGCATTTCCGCTACAGCAACTTTAAGTTCACGTGACACTGTATGATTCGGGGGGGGGAGGGACTTCAGCTTCTGCGCAAAAACACTCTGTAACATGGGCTGACTTAAACATTTTACACGGGGTGTGATCACAAATGGTTGTGCTCTGTTATGAATGGCATTGGCAGTGGGTGGAGTGTGAACGTTTGATGAAGACGATTGCACAGGTGATGATGACAAACCCAGAAATGCAGTTATTTTGCCAGATTTGCCAACTGGGGTTGATGTACCACTTGTACTAGACATACTGCATTCACCACCACCACCACCACAAAAACTGCTACTCTCACCCGCACTGGACAACATTTCAAAGTCATTATGGTCCTCCACCTCATCATGCCTGTAGAAATCCCCTGCTCTTATTACCTCAGTACTGCACACAAACAGTCATGGAAGGGGATAACATGCTTGCTAAGGTTGCCAGTGATGAGGGCGAATGCCCCACTGTGGTATTAGCTGCCAGCTTGTGCTGGGTCCACAGTGCCAATTGCCTATTCTTAAGATGCGTATGCTGTCCTCCTGTGCCCAGATGGCTCCCCTTTTTACCTCGACTCACACACACGGCAAACCTGGCAGATTGCAACTGACTCATCATTTGCATCTTGAACAAAAAATCCCAAACAAGGAATTGTGATGCTCTGCTTTTAACATGTTCATGAGGTGTCTTATTTAAGTCTGTTATTTTAGGCACTGAAGTGGGGGGGGGCACACGTAATGTTTCGAGCACTGCACACCTGGACTGCAACTGACCACCATGACTACTTATCATATTTATTGCTGGGTTATCATCATCAACTAAAACTGGTAAATCACAACTTTTTATGGGGGGTGATTCCTGAAAACAGACTCAGACACAACCACTTTGAATTTCTTTTTCTCTGGTTCCCAACAGGGGTCAATTACATCATCATCATCATATTCATCAGTGTTACACACATCCACATCTTCTGCTTGGATGCTAGCATGTGGACTGCATGTTGCAACAACAGCAACATCGTTGTCATCATCAGCATCTACACCACCATCACCTGATATTTTTTCATCACACTGTAAATCACTGCATGGAAAATGCGTGATATTAAGTGCCACGGTGGATGGAATAGCACATTGTACGCTATCGTTGACATGATTATTAGAATCCTCAGGTTCAGTTATTGGGATGTTACTCAGAAGTATGACATAATCTACACCGCCACTCACTTGCACTGCTTCACATTCAATATTTTTGGATATGGTACACTTGTCAGATTTCGAACTTGATGCACCAATACTAATACTACCACCACCATTAACACCAGTAACTCTAACACTCTAACTCTAGGCTGGAAAAACATCATCTCCTCTAACTATGAGTGAAGCTACTGATTGGGCTGTAAAATACATTGCAGGAGAAATACCTTTCCTCACTTCAGCAATGCACTTCTGCATCTGCGTACTACCACACCCACAGACTATCTTACTGCCAGCATTGCCGTGGCAAGAAACAGCTTTGCTTGCACGTCTCTTTGCTAGCATTTTGGAGGATCAACCCCAATATTATAACCAAATTTAGATTTTGATATGTTCACTCTTTAATTGCGGGGACGCTGGATGTGAAGCCAAAAAAACAACTGTAGTTTCAGCAACAGATAAGAGACTAGTCTGTCACACAATGAAAACAACTTCAGTAACCAGTGGTGCTGATGAGGTCACAAAAACAATCCAATCTGTTAAAAAAATCCTTTTGCTGATGGGGGTTGGGGGCACTGACTACAGATTTTTACGGCGGTACAAGCAGCAAAACAAAGAACAGATACCAAGATTGCAGTACAAAATCAGGCAGCTGCAGTGGATTGCAGGTTCACACTGCTGCGCCTGCAATTACACTAGTCTGTGGCACAATAAAAGGTGTATTATTTGATGTCATGCAACAACACACACACACTCATACGCAGAACAGTTTGTCTACAAAGCTGAACGAGTAATGCGTAGCAAATTGAAAAGTTCAGTAATATGCCACGTAATGTAATGTAAACAACCTGAAATTATGAACTGCTGCACCAGATCCACACAACACACAATCATCAAGAAAATGTAAACAATTGCTGACAATATTACTGTGTGTACATTAACACAGTCACTTATATAACAAAAATATAACCAAAAAACAAAGAAATCACTATTTCTCCAACTTAAATCTACCTACACCACAGATACGTATCTCCCCCAAAGCACTTGTTCATTGTCTTTCACTACACACACTCAAATGTTGTACACTAACATTCAAAATCCGCACAAAAACAAAAATGCTCAATGATATGAGCACAGGAGGGTTTCCTACAATTGATGAACTAAAGTTTGAACCCCCCAAAAAAATGCAACAATGCTTTTTTAACAGCTTTTAGAAGGTTTCAATCACAGGCAGCTCTCAGAGCACACTGTCTCCTACTCCTTTCTACACATACTACCCCGAACTGAGGCTGTGCAGATCAATATAGAGCCCATGTGACCTGAAATCCCTTGAATCACTGCAAAATTCACCTTCAGAGCTCAAAAACAAGGCGAAGTGCATTTTTCTCAATGCACTTCACCTTAATATTTGGTGGAGTAGTGGTCTGGGAAGGTGGAGTAATGCAAAGTCATTATTTTCAATGGACTTAGCGTTACTCATTATAACATGAAGTACTCCGCTTCGCGTTGTGGAGCACTCTGCGAATCCGCCTTTGCTCCACGAATCACTTTATGGAGTGGATTGAGCCCACTTCACCCGCCTCTAATTGAGGCCCTGATTAAAAACTTAGGCAACAAACTGGGATTATTGTACAAACTTAGGCAGTATCTGTCCTCAGAGATCAGACTGGGGGTGGTCGATAACATGCTATTCCCAGTTCTGGACTATGAGGACATTTTCTATGCAGGGGCAAGGGGCACACTTGCTGGAGTGGGTATTATATATAATAATATGGCATGATTTATACTTTGTGCAACCAGAGAGACTCACCACTGCATGCTTTTTAGATCTGTGCAGTGGCTAAGATGACATGATAGGAGAGACTGGCACCTTCTCACCTTTATGCAAAAGGTATATAGACAAAAATTACCACAGTAGTTATTAGCTTAATTTTTTATTAGGGAAATAAAACGTAATTTGAGGTCAGCACCTGGTTTGGAATACATTGTTTCTAGATGTAACTCAAATGTGGGGAAATCTGCTATTTGGCATAGGGGGCCACTACTGTGGAATTGATTACCTATTACCTTGTGTCAAATAAATTAATCAGTTAAACTGGGCTGCATAAAACAATGCTACAAAATCAAGTCAAATGTCCCCTCTACTTGCTGTACTGAAGGACTTATTTGAGGGATAATTTTAAAATTATTGTTTAAATATACATTGTTTGTTCTTAATGTGGATAAAACGTGCATGTAAAGGTTAGAGTGTACTTTTCTATGGCAAAAGTTGTATGCATTGTGTTGATTGTCATTGTTGTACTGTACTTTATACTGTGTATTTAAACATTATATTCGTATTATGTAGTAGTGTATGTGCAGCTATTTATTATAGGCAATGGCCTTCTTTGAAATGAGCTTTTGCTCAGTGGAGTATGCAACATCTCTCCTATTCATGCAATTGGAATAAAGTGTTATGCTACTGTTACTACTACTACAAAAGGACAGGCAGATGAGGCTGGCCCAGCAGCCTGCCCACTAACTTCAGAGCCCTTGGGTATGGGTACCAGGCAGGGTGACCCCTTTCTTGGGCCCATTTCACTCCAGGGCGCCTCCTCGTTTCTACCACCCCAATCCACCCACCCCCCCTCCATTACCAAACTACTGTCAGACCCCACAAATCTCCATTTCCTCACCCTTCTAACTATCCCCAGTGCCCTACAGTGCCAGTAAACCTTTGATGTTACTGGGGGGGCTCTCAAATGGTGGGAGATCATGGAACCTAGAAGAGGCAAAGTGTCAGCGAAGTACCACTACATGTATCATGAACTAGATGTTGCATGGCGGTAGTCCAGCTTGCAGTGCTCTTACTTTGTTTTCAGATAAACAGATGCAAATGAGAACATTAGCTGCGTCAGCTATCATAGTCTTGTAGGTCTCTGTTTATTAAGCTTCAGCAAACATCAGCATACAGTACGTCCATTACATTTACTTCTGGCAGTCTAATTACTCCATCATTATCATGTAGTTACAAGTAGATTTTAGATGTCTCCACTACAGGTGTCCATGACAGCCTTGTCATTGGGGAGAGTGTCCTGTGTTGACACACCAAATGTCACACATTATGTACGTTGCTAATGTTTTAGACCATGCCTGTAACAAAGCAACCTTGTGCCCCAGTCTGACTCACCTTTTATACTTGCAGATGGTGTGTGACTAGTGATGTAACTGGTAACCAGGTTAGCAGAAAACTAAAATTATTATAATGACCACATTCACACATAACTAAAAAAAGTAAAAAATAATAATTTGAAGCAAATTCATGTCAGCTAAAATCAACAGCAACTGTGAATAGCATCTGTCTTCTATTTACTCTACCTCCTAGATGCATGAGGAGTCAGGGGGTGATACCAAATCAATGTATAGGAATAATTGTCTGTGCATGACATTATTTACAAAAAAAAACAACTTAGTACCCAAAAAGAAAATCAGTTCATGACCTCCTAGATTTGATAATGATAACCTAAGGAAAAAAAAATCACATTAGTGTATTTATTCCAATTATTGGATTAGTGTTCAGTATGCATTGATTTGAGTTTGCCCCCCCCACCCTGACTCCTCTTTCATCTTGGGGATAGAGTAAATAGAAGATAGATGCTATTCATTTTGTACTTTTTTAGTTATGTATGAATGTGGTCATTATAATACTTTTTGCTTTCTGTTAACCTGGTTACTGATTACATCACTAGTCACATGACCATCTACAGGTATAAAAGGTTAAGTTGGACTGCGGCATAAAATTGCTCTGATGAAGTCGTGCTGCAAAATGTTAATGATGTGCATAATGTGTGCTGTAAGGTAATGTGCATGCCGGACCCTCCCCCCTCCACCCCGACAAAGCTGTCATGCACCCCTGTAATGGTGACATCTAATATCACCTGTAACAGTGTAACAATGACGGAGAAATTAGACTGTCAATAGGAAATGTGATGGATGGATGTTGACATTTGCTGACGCTCAATGGAAAGAGACCTACGGGAGTACGGTATGTAAAGTGGTTATGTTCTCAGTTGCATCCGTTTATGTTAAAAGAAAAGTAAGTGCACTGCAAGATGAACTGCCACCGTGTAGTATCTGGGTTGTGAAACATTTAATCTGTGAAGCTAGTAGCACCAAGTCTGCCATACTCTCAGAGAGAGAAAGAGGGGAGCACTGGTTCTTTCGTGTTGTGTCACTACATGAAGTTTCACCGGTGAAGTAGCTATTCTCCAGCAAAAAATAAACAAAGTGTGAAATCTACGCAAGGTGTTTTTTTTAAACAAAAAAACACTTTTCTTTCACATTTAAATCCACTTAACTCACTGTACAAATGGATTCTGCCCTCTCCCACCACCAAGATCTTTGATAAATGCTTTACTCCACCTGTCCTCTCTCTAGCACTTGCCTCCACCCCACAAAGTTTCCTATCAATGAAAAGAGTAGTATACACAATATCTCAGTCACCTCCCTTTTCTCACCTGCACCATGCCATACAATTATATCATCTAGCTCCCTACCCCTCATCCTTGACCCCCCTCCTCAAGTGACAAACTCTCCTGGATCCCACTGCCACACCCACCCTCTAGCACCCAACCTCCCTCCCCCAAATTTATTAAGGATACTGGATGGCCATGTTACCTGTAAAAAAGGAAACCATCTGGCTCTGGAGACAGATGTCTACTTTGCTAGTCAAAGTCTTGCAGTCAAATATATGAACATTGAAGACGTACTCTTGACGTACTCCTACAATGCAGTAACACCTGATTGGTTGACAAGCAGCAAGTCAGGCATTACTATAAGAGGATGTCACTGTTTATTCATTTGGTTACAGGATACTGACAATGGCTTGGCAAATATTTGCTTCTGATTGGCTTGCTGGCATGATTTACACGTTGTAAATTGTAGTATCCCCCAATCGGAAAAGATGCCAACTAGCCACATTAGAAACCTCATAGAAGAAATCAATCTGACCCCCAAAAATGGAAACAACAACATCATAGATCCTGCTTAACAGAGACCCAAAAATCACACTGGAAACAACATTAAAAAAAAGAGTAAAATGCAGCAAAAAGAGCACCCAAACCCACTTGGTGCAACACAAAAACAGCTTCCCTCATAGGTCCATTTACAGTTGTACTTACCTCATGTCTGAAATCTACATTTTGACATACAGTTGCATCCATTTCCACGATCGGCTGCCTGCCACCTCCACAACATGTTGAGACCCTCCAAACACCCAATGCAAACCACGACTTTCAAATTTGGTAGTGATGCTTCTACCTGGTATATAAAAAACAACAAAATGGACTCCTTCCTTTCCACAGGCCAGAAAATGACTCGCAGTAAGCGTGGCTGACTCTCAGTAAGCGCAGCAACAAGGTACGCTACTGTGCATGCACAGAACATGCAAAGAAACATAGAAACATAGACTTTGATGGCAGATAAGGACCACTTGGCCCACCCAGTCTGCCCATTTCCCTAATTATTGGATAAACTGCAGATTCTAGTTAACCAACAGCCTACTTCCTGCAACCCCCCACTACAATTGCCTTATGTCTGTCCCATGCATGTTTGAATTCCCCCACTGTTTTAGACCCCACAGACTCTCCAGGAAGGCGGTTCCATGCGTCCACCACTCTCTCCATGAAAAAGAATTTCCTCACATTACCCCTGAGCCACCCTCTAACTTTAAATTGTGCCCCCTTGTTCTTATTCATCTCTTTTTCTGAAAGATGCTACCCTCCTGGACTTTCTTGATTTCCTTGAGGTACTTAAAAGTTTCTATCATGTCCCCCCATCCCTCCTTTCATCAAGGGTATACATATTAAGCTCTCTCAGTCTCTCTTCATATGGTTTCTGATGTAGATCCTGCACCATTTTAGTTGCCCTCCTCTGGACTGCTTCCATCCTGTCTATGTCCTTGCGTAGATGAGGTCTCCAAAACTGCACACAGTACTCCAGATGGGGTCTCACCAACTGTCTGTACAGAGGGATAACCACTTCCCTTTTTTTACTTGTGATGCCCCTCCCTATGCATCCCAGTATCCCCCTGGCTCTCCTTACTGACTTCTCACATTGCTTACCCACCTTTAGATAATCTGATATGATTACATCCAGATCCCTTCCCATTATTGTTGTTGTTAGTACCTCCCCTGCAATTGTGTACTCTTCTCCTGGATTTTTATTTCCCAGGTGCATTACTTTGCACTTCTTTGCACTGAATCTAAGTTGCCATATGTCTGACCATTCCTCCAACCTTGCCAAGTCCCTTCTCATCCTTTCTACCCCCCCTTGTGTATCAACTTTGTTACAGATCTTTGTGTCATCTGCAAAGAGGCATACCTTTCCTTCCAGACCCTCTGCTATGTCACCTATAAAGATGTTAAAGAGGACTGGACCCAGTACTGAGCCCTGAGGTACTCCACTAGTAACCCCCCTTTCTTCAGAATGTGTTCCATTCACTATTACCTTCTGTGTCCTGTTGTGCAACCAGTTTGCTACCCAGGCTACCACCCTGGGACCCACTCCCAGGCTGGCTAACTTGATTATTAATATTTTGTGCGGGACTGTGTCAAATGCCTTGCAAAAGTCTAGGTAGGCCATATCCACAGCCCCTCCCTGGTCTATTACTTTGGTCACCCAGTCAAAGAAATTGATTAGATTCATCTGATATGACCTTCCTGCTGTGAATTCATGCTGCTTTGGGTCCTGTGCCCCGCTGGCCTATAGGTACTGAACAATTCTTTCTTTCAGAAGTGATTCCATCATTTTCTCCACCACTGAGGTTAAACTAACTGGTCTGTAGTTTCCTGCTTCTGCCTTGCTCCCACTTTTGTGAAGTGGAATCACATCTGCTCTCCTCCAGTCCTCAGGTACCACCCCATCCTCCCATGATTTGTTAAAAAGTGTGGTCAGTGGTGTCACTAAGTCTTCCCTTAGTTCTTTTAGGATTCTGGGGTGAATCCCGTCAGGCCCCATTGCTTTGTCCACTTTGAGTTTTAGGAGTTCTTTCAGGACTCTTTCTTCTGTAAATGGTCATACAAGAGAAACAGAGCTGGGACACAGTCAAAAAAGCAACCTGGGCATATATTTAAATATTTCCTGCCCCCCCAAAAAAGCACCTGGCCAAGAAGCACAATGCAATACTGCGCATGTGCAGTATCACCACAGTCCGACTAACCAAGAACTGCTTCTTCTGAAGGAGCAATCAAAACACTGAGAAATAAATTGAAATGGAAAAAGAACTTTTTATTTACTATGTTTCTGTCAAAAAAAAGAAGGACATTGTATAATCGCAATATGACACTCTAGGATGTGTGTGATCTCAGGATTTATCCACTTCTGGTGTTGCTTACTCATGCGGCCTGTAGCCTCATGACCAAACCACACCAGGCGTGGGTAAATTCTGGCATCACCCACACCTTGTCATGGTACAGTATATTTATTTATTTTATTTTATTTAACCAGGTATAGCACACTAAGCTAAAAGCTTTTTTACAGGAGCGACCTGGGAGCACAAGGAGGTTAAGTGACTTGCTCAGGGTCACACAGTATGCAAGTGAAAGCTGTGGGATTCAAACCCAGGTCTGGTCTGGTCTGCTGGATGTCACCAGATTTGCAGCTCGGAGTCTTAGACCACTGTGCTATACTGCCTCCTGTTTAAGTTTGTTAATATTCTTTAAGTGAAGAGGGTGCCCTGCTTCAGCGCTGGGCATTTTTCTTTTTTCCTTTTTTTTTTAAACTCAGCTTTATTGCATAAGATGGTGTTACAAGCAATAGTTGATTATCATCATACATCACTAAGATACTTCAAGTGTGCACTTCATCAGTTGATAAACCATTAACATGGCTAATAAAGCTTTACTGAATACAATTTTAGTATACAAAAAACTGAAACATGACCTTTGGTGTGTTCTGTCCATTCAAGGTTGTTCTGCATTAGCAGTTTGATATTCTGTGAAAGAAATTAATAACACTTCTGGTTTGAATCACCAATTGAAAAGAGGCCACTCGGCCCAACTAAAAAGCTGCACTAAACTCCCCCCCAACCCCCAACAATGAATAAGTCATCTGAAATAATGTTTGCTGTTTTCCTTCATTGCCCTGTCTTGTGTTTAATAACAATTAATTCTGGGTGTGACCATACATAAGGAGCCGAATGTCCCAACTGTGCCATCTCTGAACATGCTTATCTGATTGAAGTCTCAGTTTTTCTATCAAGGTCTCCATTGCGACCACTTCCCTAACTCTCCCCATCCATTCTCTGCAGGTGGGTGGGTCTGGATTAAGCCATTTAGATGTTATGCATTTTAGGCCCAATACCATCAGAATTAGGCCTACTTTATGAGTGTCACCTTTCAGATGTGTTATAGTGGGTAGTCCCAATACCCACTCCTCAAACTTGAGAGGAATAAGGACACCCAGTATTTCCTGAACTGCCTCCTGTAGGGCAGCCCAGAAAGCTCCAAGGCAGAGACAAGCCCAGAAAATATGCCAGTGGTCTCCCACTCCTCCACAAAGTCTCCAGCAATTATCCAAATTTGGTAAGCTGAAGTGCTGAGTAATGGTAGGTTCTCTGAAATATCTCATTAGTATCTCCCAATAAAACTCCTGCCACACTGGGGCAGAAGTAACTCACCACATCATTTTCAATCTCCTCTGCCAGTCTGGTTCTGTTAAAGTTATTTGTGCCTCCTGTTCCCACTTTCTTTTCACAGAATGCACCTGGACCCCCCAACCTTAAGTAAAAGAGAATATAAACTCGAGATATTCCTAAATTTACCAGCAAATACCTAAATTTACCAGCAATGACCACCAGGCCATACAGGAAGTTTTCCCAGTCTGAATAAGGTCAGATTAGGTCCAATCTGTTATTAGATGAATTAATAAAATGTCTAACTTGCATGAATCTCAGAAACTCAGCATTCCCCTATTTAAATTGTTCCTTGAATCTCTGAAATGAGATGCATTGATCATTTTCTATAAAATGAGTGAAACACGTGATCCTCTTCACCTGCCATCTGGCATAACCTGAGTCTAGAGTGGGGGGAAGGAACTCCGGTTCATACCGAATGAGCCACAATGGGCCCACACCATCAGGAGTGGCTGACAATTTTTTAACCCTGGCAAGGATGTATAGGCCTTGCTTCACTCAAACATTGTTTATTTGCTTTCGGTATTCCTGTGTTACCAGGGTGAGTGCTAAGGTAAAAAGGGGGGGGTTACCCCCTGCTGTCCCATTCTCCATCTCATATCAGCCTGAAGTAACCCTCTGTCTAGCCCATGTGAGTACAGGGCCCATTTGGGTTGTCAGATAGTATGAGCGAAAATCTGGCAGTGGGCATTTTTCTTTATGCACAGGTAACACGACCATCCTGTATCCTTAATAAATTTGGAAGGGGGGAGGAGCAAGTTTGGGTGCTAGAAGGAGAGTATGAGTGGGTAGGTCACTGTTATTTTGCCACTTGTAGATATGGGTTCAAGGTAGGGGGTTGGGGAGGTGGAGTGGATTGTAGATGTGGCTTGGTGCAGGTCGAGGGAATGGATGTGACTGAGATATACTATAAGTGTGTCTGCTATTTTTATTTATAGTAAACTTTGTTGGGACCATGGGGGGATGTGGGTGCTAGACAGAGGCTGAGTGGGGGGTAAAGCATTTTTAAAGGTCTTGCCGGTGGGAGAGGGTAGGGTCCATTTGCACAGTAGGTGGGTGATGGATTTAAATATAAGAAAACAACCTGTGTACAAAAGAGCAATCACTCAGATAAGAAGGGACTTGGGAAAGTTGGAGGAATGGTTAAATGTATGGCAGCTTAGATTCAATGCAAAGAAGTGCAAAGTAATGCACCTGGAAAACAGAAACCCAGGGAAAGAGTACACAATGGGGGGGGGGGATGAACTAACAACAGCAAAAATGGAATAGGACCTGGGGGTGGTCATATCAGACAACCTAAAGGTAGGCAAGCAATGTGAAAAGGCAGTAAGGAGGGCTGGGGAAACACTGGGATGCATAGGGAGATGCATTACCTGTAGAAAACAAAAAAGTTGTTATCCCTCTGTACAGACATTTGGTGAGACCCCATCTGGAGTACTGCATCCAGTTCTGGAGACCCCATCTCTGCAAGGACATGGACAGGATGGAGGTGGTCCAGAGGAGGGCAACTAAAATGGTACAGGTTCTGCTCCAGAAGCCATATGAAGAGAGACTAAAGGAGCTTAATATGTATTCCCTAGAGGAAAGGAGGGAGAGGGGGGACATGATAGAAACATTCAAGTGCCTCAAGGGAATCAACAAAGTCCAAGAGGGTATCATCTTTCAGAAAAAAGAGAGGCCCAAGAACAAGGAGGTACAATTTGAAGATAATGAGTGGATGGCTCAGAGGCAATGTGAGGAAGTATTTTTCCACAGATAGGGTGGTGGACACATGTAACAGCCTTCCAGAGGAGGTCATGGGGTCAAAAACAGTGGGGGAATTTGAGAATGAATGGGACAGACATAAGGTAATTCTAGTTGGGGGAAGTAGCCTGTTGGTTAACTAGGATCTGTAGTTTTTTCCAAAAGGTAGGGAAATGGGCAGACTGGGTGAGCCAAGTGGTCCTTATCTGCCATCAAAGTCTGTGTTTCTATGTTTCTATGTTTCTCAACTACTTTCATTTTTTTACACACGTATATCCTGTGGAGGATGTTGGCTTTAGAGACCAGTCTTTTTTGCCAGTAGTCAGGACTCCCGCTGCATTTCCAGCCCAGTTTTTACTTATAAGACTAGTATACACTTGACCTCTGCCATTTTTTACACAGGTATATCCTGTGGAGGATATTGGCATTAGACCTAATCCTTTTGTGAGTGCCAGTACAGTGGTCACAGTCAGGTTCCCCATAGCATTTCTAGCACAATTTTTATTCATAAGGACACAGAAAATCCTTTATTACCAACTAGTAACACCAACAGTGGGACAGGGAAGCTAATGTACAGTGCCTCACCACCTACTATATTGACATCAATGAGACATTTCAACAGCTAGAAAGAACAGTGCTAAACGCATGTCAAGTTTACTGGCAAAAAACAACACTCGAGACCTACCTTAGCATGGGGAAAGTAAACCGAGGTTAAGGCAACAGTAAGAATAATGGTCCACTCAGCATGACATTTTTTTTTTTTTAGTTTAACAATTTTTATTATTTGATAAGACACACACATGTCACAGGATGATATGTCAATGCCAGGCCAGACCGCAACAATTGGAGAGGCCAGGGTAACATAGATAGACAAAACCTTATAATACATTACATACAGATATCTATTGGTATTGACCATAGGAATACATAACAGGACATAACGATCACTTGATAAGACATACTGAATGAAGGATCAGCCTGAGTCCTCTGCACCTCTAGAGCTTACAGTACTTGATACATTTAGTAAAAAGCATAGCCAGGGTAAGGTAAATAATCCTGCCAGGTCAAATCCATAGCAAATATTGATCATGTGTGTGCCTGAGTAGGATCATGCGACCATATCAGCTATATACAGATAGACAATCTCTACTCTAATAGAGGGCAATGTAAGGGGACAGCCTGGGGTCAAGAGAGGAAGGGGGCACCACCTCCAAGGAAAGTTAGCTACCTAAACCAGTACTAGCAAGCTATGGGGCTGTTCGAATGGGGATGTTATGACAAAATTTAGACTGCAGGAACGGTTGCCAGCATTTCTCAAATTGGGCTATAGAGCCAGCCACTAAGTTGGAGATCCTTTCAAATATAGCCCCCTGGGCTAATGCCAGTAAAAAGTCTTGAAAGGATGGTGTCGCTGAGGATTTCCATTTTAATAAGATGAGCCATTTGGCCACCGCCCCTACTGCAGTGACCCATTGGGCCCCCAGGTTGCATTTGGGTACATTCGGCTGTGCACATCCAAGAAGCAAAAGGGGTGGATCTGGATTAATGTCTGGGAAAATTTGCTGGCACATGCTCTTAACCAATGTCCAAAAGGAATGCAGATTAGGGCAGTTCCAAAGAACATGGAACAAATGCGCCCCATCCTTACCACATCTCCAACATATATTCTTTGACAGGAGACCCATCCTGTGGAGTTTGGCTGGATCCCTATAGTATCTGTGACTGGTCTTATTCATAATAAGATGGGTACACCCATCCCGACAGGCCTTATATGCTCTGATACAGCTGTGCTGTCACTGCCGGTCAGAGAATGAGACCTGGAGGTCCCTTTCCCATTGTGCTATGGCCTGCTGAGTAGGGTCTACAGTGGCAACCCTAAGAGCCGAATAGATCACACTGGCCCTGCCCTTACTTTTCTTCCCCCAGACAGCTAATGGGTGAGGTAGGTGCTGCCCCCCTCCATCTCGTGGAGCATTAGGCAAATGTAGTATAGCATTCCTAATCTGCAGATATCTCCAGAAGTGAGACTGAGGGAGGCCAAATCTTTCTTTCAATGATTCAAAAGTATCTAATGTGATAGTATTTGGGAGCAACAGGTCATGGATCTTAGAAATGCCTTTGGCCTCCCAGTATTTCCAGTGTATTGGGGACCTCCCTATCTGTAGAGCTGGATTGTTCCACAGGGGCATATGTCTCCACGGGGTTGGTCCTGTCCTAAAACTGAGAGGGCATGTTTCCAATACAGAATAGAGACCTGCATGGGAGGGGAGAGAACATGGGATAGCTTCTTCTTACTATAGAGCACCGCCGCTGGTGAAGGAGCCTGAGCCAATGATGCCTCTAAGGGGAGCCAAGTTGGAGAGGTCAGACCAATCCTAGCAAACCATCTGATAATTTGAGAGGTAGTGAAGGCCATATGGCATCTCTAAAACCAGGGAAGGCCCCATCCTCCTTTACTCCAGTGCTGGTGGAGTTTGAGTTTACTGAACTGGGGCAGGGCCCCTTCCCATAGGAAGTTATCCACTAGTGCATCTAGTTTCTGAAACCATCTTTGGGGGATAGCCACGGGTAGGTGAGCTAATAAATATAATACCCTGGGGGCGGCCATCATTTTGATGGAATCAATCTTACCAGCCAGCGACAGTCTTAAAGCCTTTCACCTACCCATGTCTTGTTTAAGGGAATCTAGTAAAGATGCAAAATTAGCAGAGAGCATTTTCCCTATATTGGAATGAAGGATAATACCCAGATATTTTATGCCATTAGGGGACCAATGAAGGCCTCTGTTTATTAAGTCATTCCCAGGGGTCTTAGAGTTCAGCAGGAGCACCTCGGTTTTGGAGTGATTGATCTTAATCCCTGATACCTCGGCAAAGGTAGTCAACATCTCAAGGATACCGTCAATCATCTCAATACCATGTTTGATGTTACCCAGCCCGGGATATTAGATGATTCCCTAAGAGCAATGGCCAGTGGCTCTATGGCCAGGACAAAAAGAAGTTGGGAAAGGGGGCACCCCTGCCTGGTTCCTTTTTGTAAGGGGAAGGATGGAGACATAACACCATTTGTTAAGACAGAGTCCAAAGGGGAAGAATATAACAGTTTTACCCAGGCAATAAAACCAGTCCCGAAACCCATTTTAGAGAGAGTGAGGAACAAAAAGGGCCACTGAACAGAATCAAATGCCTTTTCAAAATCAATTGCTAAGACTACTGATGGCTTGCTAGATAGTGTGGTATGGTGCAAGAGTGACAGCAGCGTCCTATGATGATCCGACCTTAGTCGCACTTGAATAAAGCCCGCTTGGGCATGGTGGGTCAGATCTACCATGAGGCGTTCTCGCCCACTAGCAAGAAGCCTGGCCAGAATTTTAGCATCCGCATTAATGAGGGAAATGGGACGGTAGCTACCTGGCATGAGAGGATCCTTCCCCTTTTTCAGAAGCTCTGTAATAGTAGCCTCCCTCAGGGACGGGGGGAGAAAACCAACCAGTAGTGAATGTCGGAACATCCTAATCAAGTATGGGGCCAGATTAGTTCCTTTAATTTTGTAAAAATCAATGGAGAGGCCATCCTTTCCTGTGGCTTTTCAAGAATTTAGGGATGTAATGGCCTTATCCACCTCCACCACAGTGATAGACGCCTCCAACAGTTTTGCATCAGAAACCGTTAGGTGGGGAATGGGAAGTTTCTCCAAACATTTTTGAATACTCAAGGGGTTGGGAGAGTGAGGAGCTGAGAACAATGCCTCATAGAACTGGGACATGATCTCATTTACCCCTTTATGAGAGTGGGTTGAGACTCCGTGTTTATCTTTCAATGCATGGATGGTACGGGATGCCTGTTGTTGCTTAAGTCGATAAGCCAGAAGTTTACTAGCTCCCCCCCCTTCCCAGTAAGAATGACGCAGCCGTCTGAGATTTAATTCCGCTTGTCGGGTCAGGTGGGCATTTAAAGAAATCCTGGTACTCGTCAACTGAGCTAATAAGGACCGAGATGGGACTGAAGACTTATACTGGGCTTCCAAGGAGGCTAACTGCTTTTCTAGAGCCCTTTGGTCAGCTTGGCACCGCCTCCATCTAGCATAGGCATATGCAATAATTTTACCATGAATGATGGCCTTAAAGGCCTCCCAAAGAGTTGAATCATTCACTTCCCCATTGTCATTGATTTCCCAGTATTCTTGCACCACAGGCCCCAGCTAGTGAGAAAAATCAGCATCCTCAAGTAACAGGGGATCCAACCGCCATGTGGGAGTCGGGGTAGAGTCAGAGCCCAGTTTGATCTCTAGCTCTATAGGAGCATGGTCTGAGACATAAATGGAGTGCATATCAGTGCTGGTTACCTTCTCATAAAGACTAGATGAGAGAAGCCAGAAATAAATTCTGCTAGATGAGCCATTAGCCTGAGAATAACAGGAGTAATCATAGACACCTGGGTGCATAGTTCTCCAGGCATCCATCAAAGTATGCTCTGACATTAATGTCTGGACCGCTTGAAGTGCTTGTCTGTGGGGTTCAGGGGTTTTGTTGCTTCTATCCTAGAGAAATCTAAAACTAAATTAAAGTCTTCACCCACAACTACCGGAGCATTGGCATCATTAAAATCAATAAGGGCCTGGTTGAAAGTGAAGAAGAACTGAGGGCAATCCTGATTAGGGGCATAAAGATTAGCTAGAATCAAGGAACCCTTTGGGGTCATTATCTCTGCCAAGATCCATCTTCCCTCCTTGTCCTGTTTGTGTCACTTCACTTTCCACACCAAGTTCTTGTGAAGTAAAATAGATACTCCCATTTTATGGGCCTTTGCTGCACTATGCAGCTCCATGGCAACCCATTCCTGCTTGAGCTTCTTGGCCTCACATGGGGACAGCTTTGTCTCCTGGAGAAACACCACCATAGGTTGCAGTTTCTTTAGGCAGAGCAATATTTTTTTACGCTTAATTGGTGAGTTGAGCCCCTTCACGTTCCATGGCTGAAAGGAGATACATGAGGAAGCCCCACCCAGGTGTACTGTGCCCAATAAACCCAGACTCCCTATCTAATCTCATAATATCATGCATGACTTTAGATTTCAGATTGCCATAATAGAACACAGAACAACATTGTACAACAGTATATCCAAGGGCAAAAACTGCCCCTAACAAGCAGAAATACAAACTACTTCTAAACACCCAAAGAACAACCATACCCTGAACCCACCCCCACCCACTACCCAAACCCAAAAGCAGTTCCATTCCAGACCAGAAACCACTGAATATACTGACCAACCAGAGGCCCAGATACCAGCGGAGGTCACTGGGGGTAGTGTAGCCACAGACTACACTAGGAAAGGAGGACTCTCCAACTCCAATATCACCCACTCCCAACCCCCAATCATCAAGTAAGTCCTTCTAACCACATTGGCACTGCAGGAGAGAAAAAAAACACAAACAACCCCAGCATCCCACACATGGGGCTAGGCAGCAAGATAGTCAGTATTAGCACCCTTTAGTCCACACATAAATCCATATAATCCAGATATGGAGGAGTGTGCTCAAGCGGTTCCAGGGAAACTCCTCGAGTCCTTGATCCAAAGTAACCGATGTTATAACAGTTATTGAGGCATATTCCCCTTGTCCAATTCGGTTAACTCCCCATGGGGGAGGGGACAAGGGAAATGCCTGAGAACCCACCCTTATACAGAGGGGCTTCAGTAGGGAGCATATACCAGCCCAAATAGAGGGCAGCAGCAAAGTATACTGGGGACATCAGCCCACGGCCACCTTGACTGGGTCCAAATCCTCCATCGGTTTTAACTCATGCCGGTTACTTCAGTTGTGTGAGGCATCCCTAGAAGGGTCTTGAACCTCTGACCTTGTAGTATTCCTGGCACCTTTAGACCCAGTATCCTTAGAGGGAGAAGATTGGGGGCTGCAAAGGGGCAATAATCAGGGAGCCTTCAGTTGGCAAGTCCGTCAACGCCTGGTATCTATTGTTGCTCATATCTGGCTAGAAAGAGTCCTGTGATGCAGATGAATCTGAGTTTCCACTGCGGCTCCTTGACTGGAGACGGGGGGGGGGGTTTATCGACATGTAGCCCCTCAAGCCTTTGTCCTCTCCTATTTCTTCATTTACTGTTGCCACCCGAGGGTTTTGGTGGGGATGGGTGGTTAGGAGTGCTCTGGATCATAGAGGGGCTCTGAATATTGTGGTCAGTTCCCTGCCATGATACATCCATCGGCGTAGACCTGCTAGGGAAAGCCTGTGGGCCAGAAGGCTCCCGTAGATGGCCCCAGGACAGTTTAGGGGCTTGCTTCGAAAGGAAATTCTTCACAGTGGTGGGGTTATCAAAAATTCGTGGGGCCCCATTATAGATAATCCTGAGTGAAGCTGGGTATCTCAAGGAATACTCTAATCCCAATTCTGCACAGGCTCTACGTGCAGCTGTGAAGGCCAGATGCCTGTTAGTGACCTCTTGAGAATAGTCTGCAAAGATCTGTATTTTATGCCCTTTCCATTGCAAGTCCTTTTTAGTATGTGCCAGCCTAGTAATCATCTCCTGGTCTTGGAATCAGAGGAAACATGCCAGAATTGTGCGTGGGTGAGCCCCAGCTTCCGGGCGAGGTGCTAGAGTTCTGTGGGCCCTGTCAATTTCAATTGGGGCCTTACCTGGCCAATCCAGCAAGCCAGGCAGTTCTTTCTGCAAAAAGCTGATTGTGTCAGTACCCTCACACCCCTCTGGGAAGCCAACTAGCTGCAAATTGTTCCGGCAGCTCTGATTCTCCAGGTCCTCCACCCTGCCCTATAAGACATGGATGAGGCACTCTTGTTCTTGGAGCCGGGCTCTCGCTTTGTGCCATCCATCCTCCGCTTCAGCCAATCTATGTTCGGTAATCCACGCCAGTTGGGCCAGATCAAAAATGTCCGCAGAATTTTGTTTAGCTGCCACATCTAGTTTTTCCATACACTGTAAAATCTCTGAAAACATTTGCTGAATTTCGGGCATGTCACCTTGCTTCTGGTTGGGATCCAAGACCGACTTCATCTTGACGAACGGTTAGGCCCTTCTACCCGGACACAGCACTACAAAGGGCAACCACAAACAAATCAGCTGAGGGTGAAAAACACCAGTTCTCACCATGCATAGGCTACTCGGGCATAAAATATAAGTTAGTTGCACCATTTTAGGTAGAAGAACTGCTGATAACAGGCGGATTTTTTTGGGGGTTAGGCAGGAGCTCAGAGCTCAGGCGTCCATTCGGCTCGGGTGGTAGCCATGCCCCCCCAGCACTCAGCATGAAATGAATTTATAATGTTTTTATTGAAGTACAAGATGTCAGACCAACATAAAATGCCAACATTTCACCAGCGTATTGGCTCCCTCAAGGAAGTAGTGTCAATGGTAACAAGCATTTGTCAATGCCGAATGTTTGCTTACTGGCATTGGCAGTGGTAGTGTAGAAGTTACAGAGCTGCGTAATAGGAATGGCAGTGAAGTATTGAACTGAAGCCAACCCCACCACCACCCTGCAGAGAGTGACAGGCATCGGGGTGTGCATTTGGGTCATCAGGCATAACGGCCACGCCATTTCACCACACTTCACTCTGCAGAGACTGACAAGTGTGACGGTTCCTTGGGGTCTTTGGTCTTTGCGCACCCATTTCATTAGGAAATATGGTGAGATGGGTGTATATAGGAGAATGGGTGAAGTTTGGGACCAAGAGTCCAAGGCATACCTCGATGCCTCTCAGTGACTGCAGGGTGTGGAATGGTATGAGCATCACAGGCAAGAATCCCAAGTCACACCCCTGATTCCTGTCATTCCCCCATAGGGTTGGGCGATTTAGTTGAAAAAAGCCTAATACCTCAGGCATCTGCTGGTATTTTAACTCAAATTTTCAACATGTTTGTTTTGTGACCCCACCTCATGAACAGGGGGAATATCAGTTTGGTAGCCGAAAGCTGCTTATGCACAGTGACTACGGGATTTAGCACCACAGGTGCAAAAATATTCCGAACAGGCTGTAAAAAATGACAGCTGTACTCTTTCATGGGGAGGTGTAAAAATGGCTATGTTGCAAATGTGTAGTAAAAATATTTAAAAAAATGGTGAAGTCACGAGCGTACATAGAAACTGTGCAATGCACACCCGTTATATAAGTAGGTTGGGGATATTTTATAGCAGATTGTCAACTCAGGCATTTTGGTGCCTCTGATCATGAACAGTGTCACTGTGATTTTCTTTATCTGTGCCGAACAATGATTTCCCACAGCGACCACGCATCTCTGCACTGAAAGTGTGAAAACACACTTCGGTCATGTTGTGAAAAATGGCAGCTGTACTGTTCATAAGGAAGTGTTGAAAAATGCCACTAGTGGAAATCTGGACTGAAAATATTATTAAGTCATGAACTAACGAGGATGCGTGGAAACTGCACAATGCTCACTCGTAACACAGTCATTTTATGGACTTTTGTCACCAAATTTTCAACATAGCCATTTTAAGACCTCTGCTCATGAACAGTGTAACTGTGATTTTCTTAATCTGTCCTAAACATTGCTTTCACACACCAACAGCACCATTGTGCGCTACATGTGCGATAACACATTAAAAATTGCAGCTGTACTGTTCATAAGGAAGTTTAATAAAATGGACATGTTGAAAATCTAGAGTGAAAATATTAAATTTGCAAACTTACGAGCATGCATAGGAACTGTGCAACGCATGCTCGTAAAAGTCATTTTAGGCATTTTTTCACCAAGTTTTCAACATAGCCATTTTAAGACCTCTGCTCATGAACAGTGTCACTGTGGTTTTGTTAATGTGTCCCATACATTGAGTTTGCACAACGACTGCGCCTATTGTGCGCTACATGGGCGGAAACAAGTTTTGGGAGGATGTGAAAAATGACAGCTGTACTGCTCATAAGGAGGTGTGGAAAAATGGCAATGTTGGAAATCTGGAGTGGAAATATTGAAAATTCGCAAACCTACGAGCGCTGGGAACTCTGCAATGCACACTTAAAACAGTCATTTTTAGGAATTCTGTCACCAAATTTTCAACATTGCCATTTTAAGATCTCTGCTCATGAACAGTGACACTGTGATTTTCTTAATGTGTCCCATACACTGAGTTCGACAACGACCGCGCCATTGTGCGCTACATGGGTGGGAACTTACATTTTGGGTGAGATGTGTAAATGACAGCTGTACTTACTTATAAGAAGGTGTGAAAATGGCAATGTTGAAAATCTGGAGGGAATATAGAAAATTCGCAAACCTATGAGCGTGCGTAGGAACTGCGCAATGCACGCTCGTAAAACAGTCATTTTTAGGAATTTTTTCACCAAATTTTCAACATAGCCATTTCAAGACCTCTGCTCATGAACAGTGTCACTGTGATTTTCTTAATTTGTCCTGTACATTGATTTCGCACACCGACTGCGCCATTCTGTGCTACTAGGGTGAAAACACATTTTGGGTGAGATGTGAAAAGTGACAGCTGTACTACTCATAAGACAGTGTGGTGAAATGGCAATGTTGAAACTCTG
The DNA here is from genome assembly GCA_016271365.2 of Neoceratodus forsteri. Classification (NCBI taxonomy): domain Eukaryota; kingdom Metazoa; phylum Chordata; order Ceratodontiformes; family Ceratodontidae; genus Neoceratodus; species Neoceratodus forsteri. The sequence continues at coordinate 756,102,233 of CM057451.1, forward strand.
GAGTGAAAATATTGAAATTTCGTGAACTTACAAGCCTGCGTAGGAACTGTGCAACGCACGCTCGTTAAACAGTCATTTTTGAATTTTGGCACCAATTTTAATATGGGGTTTACCTTCTTCATGAATGATGTCACTGTCATGGCAGTATTCAGTCCCAAAGGGTGATTTCACAGTCACTGCACAGTCACTGCGCGAATCACCTTCTTCGAGCCTGAATAACGCCATGACAGTGACATCATTCATGAGAAGGGGTCCCAAAAACCCCATGTTGAAAATTTGGTGCAACAATCCCCAAATGCCTGAGATATGCAATAAGTTGAACCCCTCCTATCTAGCCCATTATACAGCTTACCGGCATTTCTCAGTTCGCAGTCGGCTTTGAAGGTGCAGACGTGTTCCCGGTCCACGAAGATCGTCACGGAGTCCGGAGGGGCATGGGGTGGGGGGGGTGTGGGAGGCTGGTGCGCAGGGTGGGTGCGGGTTGTGGGAGGGGGGTTCAGGAGACACACATGGGGACCGCTTTTGTTTTACAGGTTAAAACAAAAAAAGATGTCGGATCGCTTGCCACGCTGGGGTGGGCCCAGCGTGGCACCAGGACTTTGGGCGTTCAGCCAACGGGGATTGGGTACCTGCAGGCAAAAACAAAAAACGCTGGATTGCTTTCCAGCGCTGGGGTGAGCTTCCAGCGTGGCACAAGGACTTTGGGGAGGGGCATGCACCAGCCGACGGGGATTGGGCACCCCCTGCAACATGACAGATTGCCACACTGGGGTGGGCCCCAGCGTGGCATCAACTATTGGGAGGAGGCGGAGGAGACAGACGAGTTCAGCCGACGGGGATTGGGCACCGTGGCCGGCTATACGCTGCATGCGGGGGCGCGCACTCCTGCGGGGTGGAGTCAGTGAGCAGCTTCTTATCGCTGCTCACTCAAGCATAGCTCCCCCTTTCAACTGTATGCCACTGCATTTTGGAGCGTGTCATAGACAGCTCCAAAATGCATTGGCTTACAGGGGCCGCGCCTGCCAGCACAGTGCCTGAATTGGAGGAGAAGGTGACACACCTCCGAAATCTCCGATGAAGGCACTATGTTTCTTGCACATGCGTGCAAGCAAACATAAAAATGAATCAGTTTATACAAGTATATTATATTTAAAGTAAAATAATCTTTTTCGATGGTCAATCCACAAATTGTTCAATAAGAAACATAGAAACATGATGGCAGAAGGAGACCAAAGGTCCATCTAGTCTGCCCATTTGTTTGCATGGACTCCTGTTGGGCCATGCCTGCTAGCACTGAACTCTTATTGAAGATGAGTTCCCACCTTCAACCCTGTGTTGCATGTATGTTCTCTCCCAACCAAGTTTGAAGGAGGTGATTGTTTTGGCCTGCACCGCCTCAGTGGGTAAACTATTTCAAGGTGCCACCATCCTCTTGAAGAACAAAAATAAGGCATTTGTGCTGTACATAATTCATATCTGATAATCTGAAACTTGCATAACCTTTTCTAAAGTATCATTTTCAGTAGTACAATATCTATCTTAAACACAAAGAAAATAGTTACAGTCCCCAACTGTACTACTATTAAAATGCATCTGTGTTATATAAACATGCATATGTATTAACCAACTTAGGTATTTTTAGCTTTATATTAATGTAAAAAAAACACCTTTGTATATATAGGTATAAAGAAGCTTATGCTTGATTAATATTGCAATCAACCTTTTGAGGACCAAGTGTAAAACACTGTGTTGCCTCACTCTTATTCGAGATACCATTTCTATCAATCATACCTTATTTTTGTCTTTTTAAGGCATACTTCATAAAGAGAGAAGTTCCTCTTATAGGGCACTGTGAAGAAGGAGAAATAAAGCTGTTCAAATATTTATCAGTAAAAATTCATTAAAACTGAACTGACTTCAGGACTTTGCATTACAGAGATTGAGCTTACTGTGATCTCCTTACTCTTTGTACAGGTATATAAGCATCCTTTGACTTCAGGCCTGCCTGCTTCACTTGAGTCTGCCATTGACATCAAGCAAGGAGTGACATTAAGTGCTGCAGAGCAAGTGAGATCATCTGTGCTTTTAAATTATTTAGTGTGCTTTTAGCCCTCTACCAGCTAGCTCCCATCAGTCCTACCCACTCACCCAGCCCCATCACCTGCCTTCTCCAGTACATACCTCTCCTCCAACAGACACTCTGATTTACTCCCCCAGGTAGGACCATCAGGAGGGGGATCTACCCCTGATGGAGTCTCAGTCAGTGCTGCAAAGGAAAGCACTATGGTCAGCAGGGTGTGCCTGTGGTGAGGGGTGGACATCCTCCTACTTTGGCTGGTGCTGCTCCTGGTTTTAGTTTTTTTTCCTAGCCCTGTAGAATGCTGAGAAGAGCTCTTGGTACCCTTGCACATCAGAGCACATCAGTGTCCTCCGTCCATCCCAGCTCTGCAGCTCCACTTGCTCCAACACTTGTGGTCACTCAGGTTACAATAGCTCAGCAGAGTTTGAGCTCCCTTCCCAAGGTCTAGAGCATCCTCTCACATGCTCAGCTCACCTTCCCTGACTGACCCTCCAATGAGTCAGGCTTATTCCGAAACCTGGGTCATTGATGTTGTGAGTGGTAACGCTACCGCTGCTCCAGTGGGCTGGCTCAAGATCAACTGTTCTTTATTGACTACTTGCGCTGACTGTTCTGTTGCCAAACAAAATTTAGTGTCCTGATCACTGTGATACTTTGTGGAAGAGTTCATTTGCAGTGCAAGATTATGATAAATTAAAATATTCACTGTTGTCTTAGACTTTTATTTCATTATTTATTTATTTAGTCATGCAGAAAACATCTTTCAGCACACATGCTCATTTACAAAGGTTTCACATCAAGGATAATAACAGGGATTAACACAGACTTAAACTTCAGACAAAACAAAACCTGCAGTTTCAGTGTAGCATAGTCAGCGTAGACAATATGAATATATAGATACAATCATAGACAAGTAGCAGTGGCTCTAAGGAGCCTAGTCAACATTAAGGAAGGAAAGCCATAGGTACTGCTATGGTACAGTATGAGCTTCATAACAAATTAATGAGAACAGTATATAGGTGACAGAATTGTTGTAACAGTAGCATTTGGAACTAGCAGAGTTCTTTTCTCAGTGCCTTCTTGAAATGGGCAGTTTTGGGGAGTCCTACCAGGGTTTCAGGTACGTTGTTCAGCCACTGAGATGCCCTTACTACAAAGGTATGCTTGCCCTGACTTATTTTACATAAGATTATTTCTAGAGCATTTCTTGCCATACTCCTAGTGGTGTATTGGTTGTTAATTGGGCGGAACAGATTACAAATAACCAGATGGGTAAGGCCTAGTAGTGCTTTTTTGGTAGCAGACAGGTGTGGTATCTTATTCTGTTCTGTAGTTGAAGCTAATTGGTTAGTGTATAAAGGGAGCAGCTATGTGCAAGTTTGTCCACCCCAAGAGCAAAGCAACAGGCGTTGTTGAACGTCAGTTCAACTCTGTTGAGTACAGAGTCATGTGCCACTGTGTAAACTGAGAGGCCATAGTCTAGTATAGGTAGAACTGAGCTGGACACTACAGGATGCCTGACTTCAGAAGTATGGTTCAGGCAATTCCTGAACAGTGCTCCTAACTTTCAGTTTGCGAGACTAACAACGTTATCCATGTACTGGGTGAAAAACAGAGCGTCATCCAGGGTTACTTCTAGGTATTTGAAAGTCAACCTGTTCCATACTAACTCATTTTTCATTAATGATACAAGAGGAGAGATCTTTTTTCAACTGCAGGCCTGAGAATAACATGATCTGTGTTTTTTGTAGTTTAAGACCAGTTTATGTAATATGAACCATTTCTCCAGGGACTCAATGTTGTCTTGTTGGACAGTGCATATTTTTGCATGATGTGGACAACTGGTGTATATAACAGCACCATCAGCATGCAAGAGCACCTTGAATGTCTGGCTTGCTTCCAGTAGGCTGTTTATGAAAAGGCCAAAAAGGAGGGGGCCAAGTATTAAGCCTCGTGGCACCCCTACTGATACATTTTTAACATCTAAGAGATGACCATCTATCTTTACCCACTATAGGCAATCGGAGAGATAGCTGCAAAACTAGGCTACCGTATTCTGGGAGAGGCCAAGTGAGAGGAGCTTGTCAAGCAACGGTTTATGGTTGGCAAGATTTAAAGCTATGGTCAAGTCAATGTAGATAGGAAACATAGAAACATAGAATTTGATGGCAGATAAGGACTGCTTGGCCCACCCAGTCTGCCCATTTCCCTACCTAATAGATAAGCTGCAAATCCTAGTTAACCAGCAGCCTACTTCTTTCTACCCCCAACCCCTAGAATTGCCTTATGGCTGTCCCATGCATGCTTGAATTCAACCACTGTTTTTGACTCCACAACCTCCTCGGAAGGCCGTTCTAGCCATCCACAACCCTCTCTGTTGAAAAATACTTCCTTACATTACTATCAAACCCACCCCATCTTCAAATTGTCCCCCTTGTTCTTGCACACCCTTTTTTGAAAGATACTGCCTCTTGGACTTTGTTGATTCCCTGAAGTACTTGGAAGTTTCTATCATGTCCCTCTCTCCTCCTTTCCTCGAGGCTATACATATTAAGCTCCTTTAGACTCTCTTCATATGTCTTCTGGTGCAGACCCTGCACCATTTTAGTTGCCCTCCTCTGGACAGCTTCCATCTTGTCTATGTTCTTGTGGAGATTGGATCTCAAAACTGCACACAGTACTCCAGATGGGGTCTCACCAGCTGTTTGTACAGGAGGGATAACAACTTCCTGTTTTCTACTGGTGATGCCTCTCCCTATGCATCCCAGTATCCCCAGCCCTCCTACTGCCTCTCTCACATTGCTTGCCCACCTTTAAGTCATCTGATATGACTACCCCCAGATCCCTTTCCATTTTTGTTGTTAGTATCTCACCCCCCATTGTGTACTCTTCCCCTTGGTTTTTGTTTCCCAGGTGCATTACCTTGCACTTCTTAGCATTAAATCTAAGCTGCCATACAGTTGACCATTCCTCTAACTTTGCCAAGTCCCTTCTCATCCTTTCCACCCCACCTTGTGCATCAACTGCGTTGCAGATCTTTGTGTCATCTGCAAAGAGACATGCTTTCCCTTCAGTCCCTTTGCAATGTCGCTATAAAGACACTGAAGAGGACCGGTCCTAATACTCGAACCCTGCGGCACCCCAATTAGTAACCCCTTCTTCAGAGTGGACTCATTTACTATTACCTCTTTGTCCTATTCTCCAGCCAATTCTTTACCCAGGCTATCATCTTGGGACCCACTCCCAGGCTGGCTAACTTGTATATTAATCTTTTGTGTGGGACTGAGTCAAATGCCTTGCTAAAGTCTAGGTAGGCCATGTCCACAGCCCCTCCTTGATCTACTACTTTGGTCACCCAGTCAAAGAAATCTATTAGATTCATCTGGCATGACCTTCCCACTGTGAACCCATGCTGCCTAGGGTCCTGTGCCCCTCTGGCCTCTAGGTACTAGACAATTCTTTCCTTCAGAAGTGATTCCATAATTTTCCCTATCAATGAGGTTAAACTAATGGGTCTGTAGTTTCCTGCTTCTGCCCTGCTCCCACTTTTGTGAAGGGGAATCACATCTGCCCTCCTCCAGTCCTCTGGTACCACCCTTTCTTCCCATGATTTGTTAAAGAGGGTAGTCAGTGGTGTCACTAGTTCTACCCTTAGTTCTTTTAGAATTATGGGAAGAATCCAATCAGGCCCCATTGCTTTGTCCACCTTCAGTTTTAAGAGTTCTTTCAGAACCCTTTCTTCTGTAAATGGGCTGGCATCAACTTCTGTATCCAGAGTGTTTCTATTGTTTGTTTTAGATACCTTCCCCTCTTCATTTGTAAATACTGAGCAAAAGTATTTGTTTAGTATCTCTGCCTTTTCACAGTCACCCTCTGCCCACTTCCTCCCCTTTATTAAGCCTCATTATCCCTCCCTTAGTCTTCCTTCACTCCCTGATGTACCTAAAAAAGGTTTTATCCCCCTTCTTAAATGAGTTGGCTATCTTTTTCTCAGTTCGTGCCTTTGCTGTTCTGACTGCCTTCCCAGCTTCCTTTTGCTTTAACTGATACAATTCTCTGTCCTGGTCCTTCTGTGATTCCTTGTACTTTCTGAATGCTTTCTTTTTCTCTTGGACCTTCACTGCCACCTCCTTTGAGAACCATAGTGGTTTGTTACATCATTTTATTTTGTTTATTTGCTTCACACAAAGGCTTGTTACCTCTGTGATGGCAGTTTTTATTATTCTCCATTGTTCTTCCACCCCTCCTTCCTGCTCCTTTGCTACTGCATTCCTTAGGCACTCACCCATTTTGGCAAAGTCAGCTCTCCTGAAGTCCAGTACTTTTGCCTCTGTATGGATTGACTCTATTGCTGTGTTTATTGTGAACCATACTGTTCAATGGTCGCTAGTTCCCAGATGGCTACCCTCTTCTACATCTGTGATCTTCTCTCCATCTCCATTTGAGAGGACCAGGTCTAAGATTGCTCCCTCTCGAGTGGGTTTCAATACTAGTTGTCTAAGGCATGCCCCCTGTAGGGCATCTAGAATAACCCCACTCTTTGAAGTGGCTGCTGCAACTGCACTCCAGTTAACATCTGGCATATTCAGTTCACCCATCAGCAATATCTCCCCTTTATCTGGCTCCCACCAGGTGACTGCCATCAAGGGCCTCATGCAAGAAGTTGGTGTACTCTATTAGGGCAGTGCTGGTGCTACGGTGCTTCCTAAAACTGTGTTGTTGGGCCTACCTAAAATTATATTCATTTAGATAGGTAACCAGTTGATCAGACACTATACATTCAAGGGCCTTGGATGGAAGTGGGGGAGAGGATTGATATAAGCCCGTAGTTAGCTAGGCTGGCGCGGTCTCTTCCTTTAAAGACAGGTGTGACTAATGTTGTTTTCCAGATGGCAGGGAACTGGGAAAACTGCAGAGAAAGGTTGAACATCTTAGAGATAAGGGACAGTAAGTTCCTCAGGGCCATGGCCAGCAGCTTCATGTCTATCACATCACCCCCCACCCTGGTTTTTCCACAAACTCTACTAATATAACTGAGGGTAATTGATACTGAGGTGGACTTGAAATAGAATATGAGGGAGCCTGGCTCTTAGAATCATAGAATCATAGAAATCTGAGGGCAGAAAAGGACCTCTCTGGTTCATCGAGTTGAGTCTGGTCTGGGCTAGCCTCTAGACCAGAACCAATACTGTCAGATGTTACTGGAACAGTACTGGGAGGGAGGACTGTGCTGAGGTCAGTGAAGGCTGAGTTGAATTTGTTGGGTAACAACTCCATTGATACTGAATATTTTTGGAGGTACTTTTTCACTTTTGCCCAGGAGTTCAGTTGTATTATTCCCTAATTGTTCCCTGTTACCCCAGTTTCTAGTTTGCCGTTCTTTGCAGTGAGTAGCCTTGGCCTGCCTTATTCCTCTGTTGCACCTACTGCGAGCTTCCTTGTACCTACAAGTGTCAGCCAGCAGAACAGTTGCTCTTGCCTGGTGTCACAGATTATACCTGTCATACAATTGAGCTAATAGATCAGTGGTGATACAGCTGGATGTAGTTCTTCGGATAATACTTTTTCTATGGGAGCATGGGGGGTCTCTCTCTGCTCCCTTGACTCACACATGTCCTTCCAAATTCACTATAAAGCCTCCTTAGAGGCTGCAGCAAAGTGCACTTGCCTTTCCTGGGGTGAACCTATCTGTATGACTGTTGCCTCTTGTATTACTGCTCAATCTCTGCCTAATTTGAAACAATTAATTATGTAAATGTGCCTCATCTTTCTGTAACTGTAACTGTATTCCGACCTGTATCCTATTGTTCTTGCCCTATGAAACTGAAATTGTAATGTGTGACTATCCCGTTGTATGTGCCATCTGTATGGCTCAGGTCAAGCCTGAAAACAGTCCATTGGACCAATGTGCCTACTCAGTAAACAAATAAACAAATAAAATATACAAATATCTCTTGCTGAATTGGTTTATGAAGTAGTCAAGGACAGTGTCAGTATCAGGAATGATGTCCAGATAGCTCCTGCCAGTCAATGCCATGTGCTCATTTTGAACTCTTCAATCCTGTCTTTGTGTAGGACCATGTTCGTTGTAATGTGGGGAGGTGGCTTTGGGGTTTTAGCAGACCATACACAATGTATTGGAGGGTGGTCACTGATAGTCTGGTAGGACAGAGACATCGAACAGTCTATCCAGATGAGTAGCCAGGATCCAGTCTATTAGGGTTTTGGTTCCTGTTTTGTAGTTGGCCCTAGTGCAATTTGTGACTACTTGTGCGAGGAACAGGCTGGTCATGAAGTCCCTGTGGGTTATGTTTGTTTTGGCAACCCAATTAATATTAAAGTCACTGATGACTATAGTCTCACAAATTTAACTGGCTTGTTTGAAGTGTCCAGTGAATGATTCAAGGCCAGATTTGTGTTTGCCTGGCAGAATATATGTTAACGTTATGACTAGAGATTTATGACCCTTCCCTAAAAGGAGTTTAACTGCAAAACATTCATAAGTCACTCGTGAGATTATCACTTTTCATTTTGTAGCTCTGAAGCTTAGCTTTAAGGTAGATTAGACAGCCTCCCCCCACCCCATTTAACTTGTCAATCTTCTCTGAATAACATAAAGCTAGCCAGAGTCAGGGCAGCAGCCAGTATTTTGGAAGTAAGCCATGTTTTGGTAGGGAGATTACGTCTGGTTGAACAAGTGCAACACAGGCTTCTAACAGAGTGAGTTTATGGGGTAGGCTCCCAATGTTGAGAGAGACTATCTTTAGCTTCCCTTTCTGATTCATGCCCACCCCGTTATTTTTCAGTGAGCCTGTGTTAGGGTGGAAATTATCAGATAAAGGAGTAGAACAAGTATACGTTTTTTATGTTCGCTTGCACACGTGCGCAAGGAATGTCATGTAACAGTACGAGTTTTGGAGGTGTGTGACCCTCCTCCCCAATGCACTGCTCAGTGTAGCAGGTGTGACCCTAGGGGACCAATACATGCCGAGCTGTGTATGACAGCAGTTCAGCTGTGTTGGTCTTCACTTCTAACAAAAGGTCCGCTGCAATCAGCGGTGGTAGCATGTATGGAGTTAGTATACATCAGTCAAACTGCTGCCATGCACAGCTCTGCAATCTCTCCTGCTTCCTCCCTCTGCTAATGTCCTCCCCTCCTTTCTTTTGTCCCCAGTCCCCACCTTGTGTGCCGAGGGGGGTGCCCAATCCCTCTCGGCTCATGAACCCTAGTACTGCTGTGTGGCGATGGGGTGCCCAATCCCAGTTGGCAGTGGCTCCCCAAAAAAAACAATTGGCATGCTGGGAGCCCACCCCAGCATGCTCATGCTCCTCCCCAGCACACACACTGTATGGCTGGCAGGGGTGCCCAATCCCCGCCAGCTCCACTCCCCCCCAACAAATGGGTCAGTGGCACGCTGGGATCCCACCCCAGTGTACCAAAAGCATCTGTCTCTGTTTTGGCCAGTGGGGGTGCCCAATCCCCACTGGCTCCACCACGCCCCCCCCAACAAACGGGTCGGTGGCATGCTGGAGCCCATCCCAGCATGCCAAAGCGTCCTTTTCCCCTCTGCGCATCCACCTCCCCATACTCCCCTCATCCCATACTTACCTCTGGAGTCTGGTGTGATGATCTTTGGTGGACCGGGAACATGTCTGCACTCTTCAAAGCTGACCGTGAACTGAGGAAATGCCGGTAAGCTATATATTGGCATAAATAGGGTTTTTCCAACTTAGGTAGATATCTCGGCCATTTGTTTGACTTTTGACACCAAATTTTCAACATGGGGTTCTTGACACCCCTTCTCATGAATTCAGTCACTGTCATGGTGTTATTTGGTCTGAGAAGGTGATTTTGTGGTCACTGCGTGGAATCACCTTTCGGGACAGAGTAATGAAACAACAGTATTGGTGTTCATGAGGTGGACTCACAAAAAGCCTATGTTGCAAATTTGGTGTAAAAATTCCAAGAAATGACTGTTTTATGAGCGTGCGTTGCGCAGTTTCCATGTGCACTTGTAAGTTGGCAAATCTGTAATATTTTCACTCCAGATTTTCAATATAGGCATATTTCCATACCTCCTTATGAACAGTGCAGTTGTCAATTTTCACATCCTGGCTGAAATGTGTTTTCACGCTTCCAGTGCAAAATAGCGCAGTCACTGCTGGAAATCAGTGTTTGCTACAGAGTAAGACAATCACAGTGACACTGTTCATGAGCAGAGGTCCTAAAATGCCTATGTTGAAAATTTGGTGGCAAAAGTCCATAAAATGGCTGTGTTACGAGCGTGCATTGTGCAATTCCTATGCACACTCGTAAGTTCGTGAATTTGTAATATTTACACTCCAGATTTTCAACATTGCCATTTTCCCACATCTCCTTATGACCAGTACAGCTGTCATTTTTCACATCCTGGCCAAAATGTGTTTTCACACTTCCGGCATGCAATAGTGCGGCAGAAGTGGGAAATCATGTTCGGTACAGAGTAAGAAAATCACACTGAAACTGTTCATGAGCAGACATCCTAAAATGCCTATGTCGAAAATTTGGTGTAAAACTTCCAAAAAATTACTGTTTTATGAGCGTGCATTGTGAAGTTTCCATGCGCACTTACAACTGCAAATTTGTCATATTTTCACTCCAGATTTTCAACATTTGCATTTTCACACACCTCCTTATGAACAGTACAGCTGTCATTTTTCACATCTTGGGCGAAATCTATTTTCACACTTCTGTCGCAGAATAGCATGGTCGCTGTAGGAAATCAGGGTTCAGTACACAGTACGAAAATCATAGTGGCACTGTTTATGACCAGAGTTGACAAAATGCCTATGTTGAAAATTTGGTGAAATAATTCCACTGAATGACTGTGTTACAAATGCAGGTTGCGCAGTTTCCACACAGGCTCATTCCCTTGAGCACAACCAGGGCATTAGGGTTCCTAAAACAGGCACTTAAGAAGTATGGGGGTGAAATGTTACTCAGATGCAAGAGGAGTTGCAGAGAGGTACTCTGTTGGGATATGAATGCTGAAGGGACATAGATACAACTGGGGGGGGGGGGGGGCCAGCATAAATGCCAAATGCCAATGCAAGTACCAGCAAGCGAACGTTCGGCATTGACAAATGCTTGTTTTTAGATCCCTCAGGCCAGAGGTTATCTGTAGTGATTTCTTTTGTGGGATCATGGTATTTAATGCTGACCTTAAAGTTGAGAGTGCCGTGCTGATGGATGTAGCACCCAACAGTTGTGGCCAACCTCATATGCTACACATCAAGGCCAGGCAGGGGATGTGGACCTTGGGAGGGTAGGTCAGGGGCAGCTGTGGCCCTAAGGCACTGGTTTAGGGTGTAGATATGGGCATCTCCCTCTGAGAATTGCCTATAGCTTACCCTTTGAGTCACAGTTTTAAGCTGGCCTAGGAGTAGTATTGTAGCAAGCAGCAGTTTGGGGGGGGGGGGGGGGTGGACCAACCAGGTGAAGAGGAGGAGCATTGCACTAGCTGTCAATATTGAGTTGCCTACCACAAATAACAGACTGGGAGCTCTGGTGAAACCTATGAGGTCCAATGCCAGTACCAGAATAAAGAAAATCCCATGCATATACAGAAGAACAATTTATAAAACCAGATTTAGTCAGTATGTCTACGTGTGTAGAACAAGTAACTATTAATAGAGCAGTGACTAGTAGTAAGCAATTGCAACAAATGACTGGATGAGCAGTTTAGGTATAGATAACAAGGTGTATAAACAGTTGAATTACTGACAGAAATATATATATAGTGAAGTTAAGTGCAGCTGGGTACACAGGTCGGACCGGCCATTTCCAACCATATTACATTATAGTATCCCTCAAACATCTACTCTTTAAGTCTGCAGAGTATTAGTTACCATGTAAGTACAGAACCATTCAATTTCCCTGACAATTCAATGCCCTTTTCATAGTATCATAGTAATGTGTCAGCAGAAAAGAACCATCCTGTTCCATCTCGTCTGCTCATTTCCCACGCTCCCTTACTTCTCGCCATTTTCCAGGGATATTTTCCTCTGCCCACCAGTCAAACCTCTTGTGTCTATCCCACACTCTCTTGAATTCCTCCACTGTTTCTCCACACACCATCTCATAAGGTAATCTGTTCCAGGGTTTAACCACCCTGTCAGTGAAATAACATCTCCTTACATTGCTCTTAAATCTTCCACCTTCCAGTCTTATATTATGACCACTTGTTTTAACTCATACTTTCCTTTTGAATAACCTACCTTCATTCACTTTATTTATTCCCTTCATATACTTAATCATCTTTGTCATGTCACCTCTATCTCTTCTAACCTCCAGCAGGAATAGATTTAATTCTCTCCCTCTAGTCTTGTATGGCTTCTCTTGCATACCTTGCATCATCTTTGTTACCCTTCTCTGAACCCTCTCCAGCCCATCTGTATCCTTTCTTAAATGAGGCCTCCAGAACTGTACCCTGTACTCCAGGTGTGGTCTGACCATGGTCTTATAGAAAGGCATCAACACCTCCCTCTTCCGATTTGTTATACCCCTTCCTATGGATGCCATTATTGCATTAGCTTTACCTACTGCCTTACTACATTAGTCTCCTAATTTAAGGTTGTTTGAGAGTATAATCCCCAGGCCCCTTTCCTGTTCTGTTTGCTTTATCGGTTCTCCCCCTAGTGAGTACTCAGCCAGTGGATTTTTACACCCCACATGCATCACTGCATACTTCTTAGCATTGAACTTTAGCTGCCAACATGTAAACATCAGTATTTCTGATGAGTGGCCTGTTTACCTCAATAGCAGAGCAAATGTAGCAATTCATGACTTACAGCTGAGGTTGCACACCTAGTCCAAGGAAACCGAAGACTGGTAACAGGAGAGGACAGGGTTGCTGTGCTTGGGGCAGCATGGTTGGCCGATGGCTGGCCCCCACAGCTGACACCCACAATGTGACATCCTTTGTGCTGCGGTCCTTTGAGCGAGGACTGCAGTGATAGGACAGCTAGGTATGGTGAACTAAAAGGGGAGGAGCCCCACCCACAGTCCTCCAAAGCAGCCGCCTGATTGGACAGTGTGGAACTCCCATGTGCAGGACTCCTAGTGGTGTGGCTTATAGGCTGGTAGTGATTAGTAGCTGGGAAGAGGATCAGACAGTTAGGGCAGAGTCCCTCTCAACCTGTGAATGGCTCCTGGCCATCCTCCAATGGTGTACTGCAGAGTAGCTGGTGAACAAAAGAGAAACACAGACTTAAAGATTTGTGGGCTTGTTTTCACACTGCCTACAGACCTCCAAATGCAGCCACTATATTGGACAGTGTGGCGCTCTGGTGTACAATGCTCCCGGTTGTGTGGCTTGTAGACTGGTGGTGATCAGTAGCTGGGGAGAGGGTCATACGGTAGGGCAGAGTCCCTGTCAACCCATGGCTGGCTCCTGGCCACTGGCCCAAGCATTCAACCCTCAGCCATGACTGAACTCTTAGCCAATATCACCTCTCTCTCGCAATCTGGTGAACTTTTCATAATGGGTGACGTGAATCCAAATTTTTTGTCTCCCAAGTTAAACAATCTATGTAATGATGTCACTGCTCTAAACTTTACTCAGCTTATACTTGAGCATAATTGCCCTAATCCCAAAACACAAAACCACACCCTGCTTGACTGGGCACTCACAACCCACTTGCACCTCATCATTAAATCTGGTCTTCTCCCCGATGCCCTTAGTGACCACAACCCCATTTTCATTGCATGTAAGGTTCATCACCCCAAGCCTCCTCTTAAAATCATACAGCTACTGTCCTTTAAATCCTTAGACCTTACCCAAATCAGCTCTGCACTCGCTTCCACTGACTGTGCCCTCTTCTCCACTGTCATTTCTGTCGACCAAGCACTTGACTATTTTAAGGATAAATTCATTGCCAGTTGGGATGCCTTTGTTCCTTTCAGATGGACCAGAGTCTGTGGGTTTCACCACCCCTGGATCACCCCCGAACTACTGGCCTTCTTCGGGGCTGGAGAAAACACAGATCTTCTAAACATCCAAACTACTACACCAAGTACAGAATGCTATTCAATTCATGTACTAAAGTTACTAGACTGGCTAAGTCTGATTATTTCAACTACTCATTCCTGACTAACAATAACTCTCCATCTAAATTCTGGAGGGTAGTTCATGCCCTATTCTCGCCCCCCTCTCCCTCTCCCCCTCCAGTTCTCAAAATAAATAACTCCCTAGTTTCTGACCCTGGCTCAATGGCCAATTAATTTAATGCCTACTAAACCTCGTGAGCCACATCTCTTCTAAATTCCTTCTCCCCATTGCCACCTACTAACTTCAGCCCTTCTTCTCAGCCAGTGCCTACCCCTCCCCCATTTTCCTTTTCTACTATCTCCTCTGATGAAGCTCTTAATGCTCTCCTATCCCTCAACCCCTCAAAAGGCTTCTCACCAGATGAGCTCGATTATAAACTTCTGTACCTTTCTGCTCCTGCAATTGCTTAGCCTAGCTCCCTAATCCTTAACCTGCTCTTTATTTCTGCCCAAGTACCCTCATCCTGGAAACATGCTGTAGTCCTTCCTCTCCCCAAGGGTGGTGACACATCCACTCCTGGCAACTATTGCCCCATTTCCCTCCTTCCTACCCTTGCCAAACTTCAAGAACATTTAGTTCTCTCTCAGCTGTCATCCTTCTTCTCTGATTCTTCCTTCACCCCTCCCCCCTGAAATACGACACTCCTCCTCCAACTAATCCCTTTCCTCTGCCCTACACAATTACCTTTCCCTCAGCTGTTCCTGCTTTAACCCACTTTAATACTTATCCCCAGTTTCTTCCTTCCTACCATGACCCCCTCCAGCAGGGTTCTCAACATCCTGAAAGGGGAAATCAGGAAACAGCTACCCCTTCTCCTCATATTCAGTTCTTACCTCTCCCCCCTCTCTTTTCCATCTGCCCTTCTGAGTCACCAGTGTGCACAACCTAACCCCATCCTTTTTACTCCAACAGCACTTGCGTACTACCTCAAGCCTGCTCCTGGTACACTCGTGCACTATAAATGGTTCTATCGCATTATTACTGTTTTGTACATTTATATGTTCTTTTGTATGATTTTGGACATGTATTGTAATTTACCCAATGTTCCACTACTGTTTATTGTACAATACCTTGTGTTCCAATTGTTGCACAATCTTACAATGTTGTATTGTTTGTACTACCCACATACTATTGTAACTGATCATCTTTCACAACCCTATGTAACCCCTCCTCCCATGTCACACCATGAGATGCGCAACTTGTTGTTCAGTGTGCCCTCCTGGTGAAACATTTAAATAAATAAATAAAATAATCTCAGACAGTGCACTGCAGAATAGTTGTCTAAATTGTCCAAATGGCTGGCAGTGTAGCCTAGAGGTTAGAAGAACGAGGTGTGAACGAGCTTGGTACATCCAGCAGACCAGACCTGAGTTGGATTTTCACAACCTCCACTTGCATACTGTGTGACTCTGAGCAAGTCAATTAACTGCCCAGTGCTCCCAGGTCACCCCTCAAAACAGGCACTTGTGCCTAGTGGGCCTTACCAAAGACTAAAAAAAAAATAAAGATTATGGGCAGGAGTCTGGATGCAGAGGGTAGGGACAGCCAGTAGGTGGAAAACTGGCCCACTCTCAACCCCTGTGCAGAAATAGGCTCCAGAGCATCATCAGCTTGAATGTGACTGAGAACATCAGATGGAGCAATTTGAAAATTGCACTGAGTAGTGTAGTCCTGCCCACAAACCTTCCAATTGGAGGAGATTCACAGAAGTTGTCTGGCAGCAACCCAAGGTCCAAATTACAGGTAGGAGTCCCGATGCAGGGGAAGGGAGAACCAATAGGAGGAAAACTGGACCACACTCAACCCCTGTGCAGAAACTGGGTCTGGAGAGTCAGTGGCTGGAATACAGCTCAGGACAGCAGATAGACTGCTTTGAAAATCACACCAAGTAGTGTAGCCCTACCCACGAACCTCTCAATTGTTAGTGCTACATTTTTTTCACAGTGTGATTGCAGCTGTTAAGACCTCTGATTTTGAGAGCTCAGTTTCTCGAGAAGATCAGATATTGGTGTAAAGAAACTGACAAAAAGTGTTTTAATCCATATCTACCAAACAAGTGCAGTACCAGATCCATATAATATACTGATGTTGTATGTGAATGCCTCCACACAGCACCACAGTGGATACTTGATCTCACTTGCACTGCCACAATGAACATCACTCCTTGTTTTACTTTTTGGACCCACATTTTCAACATAGCCATTTTTTTTATTTTTTAACCCGTCTCATTAACATGGCAGGTGCCATGTTCAAATGCCTCTCTAAAACCTGTTTTCTCAGTCATTCCACAAAATCACATTTCTGGTGGCATTTGATAAATGACATAGAAACATAGAAACATAGAATTTGACAGCAGATAAGGACCGCTTGGCCCACCCAGTCTGCCTATTTCCCTACCTACTGGAGAAGCTGTAGATCCTAGTTAACCAGCAGCCTACTTCTTCCTAACCCCACCCCCTAGAATGGCCTTATGACTGTCCCATGCATGCTTGAATTCCACCACTGTTTTTGACTCCACAACCTCCTCTGAAGGCCGCTCCATGCATCCACAACCTCTCTGTGAAAAAATACTTCTAAATTACCTCTGAGCCACCCCCATCTTCAAATTGTGCCCCTTGTTCTTGCACACCTCTTTTTTTGAAAGATGCTACCCTCTTGGACTTTGTTGATTCCCTTGAGGTACTTGAAAGTTTCTATCATGTCCCCCTTCTCCCTCCTTTCCTCGAGGCTATACATATTAAGCTCCTTTAGTCTCTCTTCATATATCTTCCAGTACAGACTCTACACCATTTTAGTTGCCCTCCTCTGGACAGCTTCCATCCTGTCTATGTCTTTGCGGAGATTGGGTCTCCAGAACTGCACGCAGTACTCCAGATGGGATCTCACCAGCTGTCTGTGCAGAGGGATAATAACTTCCTGTTTTCTACTGGCAATGCCTCTCCCTATGCATCCCAGTATTCCCCCAGCCCTCCTTGCTGCCCTCTCACATTGCTTGCCCTTGACACCTATCATGTTCACAAGCCAGGGTAATAAAACATTATCTTGACATTGAAGGGTCAAAATCTAAGGAAACAACAATGTTATGTATGAACCTATTTATTTACCAATCTTGACAAGTTCACTTTTATAACTCATGTTACTCATTTTTTTTATTTTAATTGATGCACCATCTTTGCCCAACAAGCACACAGCAAATGCAAGCACACAAACATTTGGTGTTGGTCAATGCTTGTTCCAGGTGGTGACACAATACCTCTCACCCCTAATCATGTGAGATTGAGGCATACAGATCCTTTATATGTACTGTCACCAGCATATAGTCCCCTACTGTTCCCTCTTACTTTATTTCATCAATGTACAGTAACACAGACATCAGTGTCAGTGGCTCTGCAGGTTGAAACACTGTCCTCTGAGGCCAGATGATTGGAAGGCTGTGGGTTTCATCCCCCCACCAGGAACTTGGGTTACATCCCAATACTGACACTGCAGCATAGCATGAGGGGATTGCTGCACTCCTGAGGTGCCGTCTTTCAGATTAGATGTTAAACTGAGGTCCCATCTGCCTGTTCTGGTGATTGTTGGGTGGATGTTAAAGATCCCATGGTATTTCTTGACAAAGAGTAGGAGAATTCTTTACTGACAAAACCAAAATCAGCAAAAGGAGATAATGAAAAAGAAACAGAACAATAGAATCAACAGAACCATAACAATCACCAGTAAAAAATACAGTAGAAAATTCCATTTGGAAAAACAAAATGCAGAGCTTCATACCTCTATCCCACTCAATTGACTTCTTTCCACAAAAACTTAAAATGTGATATCTCCAAATATGAAAATTTGCATTGATATACAATGTTTAACTCATATTGAATTCTATAATCAAGGTCCATTAATGTTGAAGGCTGCGCTTGGAGTTTCCATTTACAGCAAATTTGCCATATTGTTCACTTTATTCAAAAAAGAGTTGGGGTGTTTATTAAGAAGAGAAAACTATACAATCGAATGAATATTCATTCTATACAGTGAAAATATGGATACGAGAGAAAAGAAAAAGATATAAAGAAACACATCACTAAATATGACTGAAAAAAATACAAAATGCAAAAGAATCACCCTTGTAGTAAACAAAACCTTTCTAGAGACAATTAAGTAACAGGTTGGCCTGAGTCCATTATCCAGGGCAAATTTCTCCATTGTCTATCCAGCAAAGCGTGAAAGGTTGGCTTTACTTCTTCATGATAGATTTTCACTGAAAGTTCAGTATCCATAGCACGTTTTTGTTGTAAGGTAAAAAGCCATCTCGTATTCCATATATACCATTTAAAAACTGAACATATAAATCATAATGTACTCTTATGCCACTTCCTCAAAATTCCAGTAAAATTACCATACACCAATAAATCATAATTCACTAAAGAAAACATCTGTTCTGACCATCTGTCTGCTACAAAAGCCCAGAAATTAGAAATAAAGGGGCAGGTGAAAAAAGGTGCTCCATCGACTCTAATTGCTGGATACATGAATCCCTAAGCAAAGTCTGTCAGCCAATTGTAAATGCTCTTGGTTAGCCTTTACGTTAAATTTTTCATGGTAGCAAAGACAATGGATATCCCACACATTTGGAAGTATAAGTGGTTCTGTAATATTTTGTTAAAGAGAAGAAAGTGAACCGTGGGGAGGGTCAATTGCATCTGGACCCTGAAAATTATTATCAGGAATTCAAGTGTGTATGGCCTTTCTGGTCAAAGTCATAATGTGTTAACTAGAAATATGCCAGATATTCAGATTCAAAAAAGTTTCCCTAATATATGTAGGCACCAGAGCAGATGCTACAACTACCTTCAAATGACATGTTTCACACTTTTTAAGCCAGATCTGCCAAGTGCAATAAAACCAAGGTTCTCACTTCATATTCCTATTAACAAGCAATTGTCTCAGATTAGTAAAAAGTAAAGTACTATAATAAAACACTCAGGTTTACCATATATAACCCCCTCATTTGAGGGGAAGATACAGAACATTACTTTTTTTATTTTATTTAGTTTTTGTTAACCGGGTAAGTGCACTAGCCAGCAAGTGACTGTTTTCAGGCACGACCCGGGAGGTACAATTACAACACAACAAAGAGTACAGCCAGATTATTAAGACAATGAGTACAATAAATGCAGAGAGAAGTACATATGGCAATGTAACATACATTAGTAAACAAAAATATACTTTAGCACTTGATCATGGAACATACTAAAAATGTGAATAGTAGAAGGCAGAAAATAAGAGAGGATAGGCATCAGTAGAAAAGACACAAGGAAGGGAAAACTGGCAAAAGATGGGAGGGAGAGATTAAGTGGAAAGGAGGTGCGCAGATACTGCAACAGCAGGGTGAGGTACCAACCTGCAGTGGCCTATGGAGCCGAAAGACGGCAGGCAAAGAGAGGGTAGTGGGGGAGCGGCAGTAGACGGCAACAGCGGTAGGAGGTAGGAAAGTACAGCCGGGCTGGTGGAACCGAGAGACGGCAGGGTGAGAGTGAGGATGCCAGTGAGAGGGGGATAGAGGCGGAGGAGTTACAGCAATAGCGGCAAAAGTGTCAAAGTCAAGCCGAGCCAGTGGAACCGAGAGATGGCAGGGCAGGGAAGGGGGGGTCGGTCGACGGTGGGAGTAGGCGGTAGTAGTTGGAGAGAGGTGACTAAGCACAGCCAGGAGGGTGGGGACTAAAGAGGGGCATGGATGAGGTAGGAACAGGTAAAGGTGAGTTTGGTGGGGAGTGGCAAAAGGGGGGAAGAGGATATAACAGAAGAAGGGGTGAAGAGAGCAGCAGTGGGTTAAGTGAGGAGAGGCTGTGAAGTGAAGATAAGAATGACATGGAGTAGAATAGCGACTTACAATTGTCAACAGCTAACATTAGGCTTATAAACAAACAGGTTAGGCAACATTAATAACAAGGCACAAAATAAAACATTAATTACAAGGCACAGTATAGAACACCATTTGGACAGGCAAAAGTGCTAGCAATGAGGAAACAGAACAAATGCAGTGGATCAGGTAGGGTCAAAGCAAACACATTTGTCCGTAGTAGTGAGGAAAGTCCTGAGTTTGCTCTTAAAAGTCACATGAGTGGAGACATCCCTTAGATCCTGAGGTAGTAGGTTCCATAGGTGGGGGGCAGCATGATGGAAGGAGCCCATGCCCTTTTTAGTCCGACAAAAGGGGATGGATAGTAAGGTCTGATCAGCCGATCTAAGATTCCTTGTGGGAATGGCTGGCCTGAGGAGATCAGACAGGATAGCAGGCTTGGACGTCCTTAGGATGGAATCAACTAAATTGTACAAGTAGTACTGCCTGGTAGAGGAAGGAGAGAGCCAACCAAGGTCCTGATATAAGAGACAATGATGCTGCAGTCGAGGTGCTTTGGTTGCATACCTGCACACATTCTAAGGTAGTATCCCATAGTTGCAGTGAAGATTTGGTGGCAAGGACAGGATGGGACACCCATATGTAAGGGTTGGCAATAGAATGCCTCTGGCTATCACCAATTTAGCAGCAGGGGTGAGTAGGTATTTGGTTCTATAGGCAGCCCCCAATTTGCAGTTAACTGTCTTGCAGGTTTCCTGTATATGTGCTTTTAGGTCCAAGGTTTGATCCAGGTGGATGCCGAGGTAACGAAAGGAAGTGACAGTTTCAATAGGGTCCCCATCAATATCAGAGACAGAGATGGTCAGAGGACAGGATCTAAGCTTGTGATTGGAGCCAAACATCATAACTTTTGTTTTATTTGTATTTAAAACCAGGCGTTGAGAGTTCAACCAGTGTTGTACAGCACGAAAATCTGCAGTCAGGGCAGCATATAGATCCAAGACATTATCAGAGTGATAATAAATTGCCAGGTCATCCGCATAAAGAAGTGAGTGACCTGTGGTGACCAGCTCAGGAAGTTTATTGACGAATAATGAGAATAGAAGAGGGCCAAGTATAGACCCCGAGGGACCCCAATGTTGATAACAGCACTGTCTGACATGGATGAATCAAACTTAACAGCTTGTGTTCAGTTGGAGAGGTAGCTTTGAACCAGGTAGTGACTGGGGAGAGAAGCCCAAGGTACTGAGGGAGGATAGTAGCAGAGAGTAGTCAACCAGATCGAAAGCTTTGGTTAAGTCAATGAAGACTGCCCTGTTAACTTTCCTTTATCCATATTGGTAACGATATCTGAAGTGAATTTTGCAAGTGCTGTCATGGTGCTGTGATGCTTTCTAAAACCATGTTGTGCTGAGCTTAGTAAATTGAATTTCTCAAGGTATTCAGTGACTTGCATGGATACTACTTTTTCCAGGATTTTATTCAGAACAGACAAAATAGCAATAGGCTGGTAATTTGATATGTCATTTTTACTGCCTTTCTTAAATACAGGAGTGATTCTGGCTGCCTTCCAGACTTCAGGGACAATGCCATTGGAGAGATAGGGTGAAGATGTGCCAGGGGCCAGAGATGTAGTAAGAAGCCATTTTAGTAGTCTTGGTTCTAGGCCATCTGAGCCAGTACTGGTGTTGTCAGAGAGTGACCTGAGCAGCTTTAGGACCTGATGTCTAGACACTTCCCTGAAATAGAAGGGGTTGGCTAAGTTTGGGGTCCTTCAGATGCTGTGGGGTTAAACTGTGAAGCATAGGATTGTGATGGGAGGAAGCTGTGTAGGCAGATAAGTCAGAAAATTGTTGATTAAAAGCATTAGCAATGGTAGTAGAATCATTACAGTGTACGCCATGTAGGACCATATCTGAGGAGTGACATCTTTAACAGAACCTAAGAAGGACTTAATGTGACCCCAAAACTTGCAAGGTCGTTAGAAGAATTAATCAGCAGGTTTTGGCAGTATTTACTTTTGGCCTGCCTGATGCATCTTTTACCTTCATTTCTGTATTGTTTATACAGAATGAGATCTGGCTGCAGTCCAGTTTGTTTGTACTTTTCCATTGATTGTCTCTAACTTTTAACTTTTGAAGCAGGTCTTTTCAGCCACCTTGAAAGCTGGCCCTTACCCTCCTTTTGACTGTAGGAGGTGTTTTTGGATGTTGCCAAATTCAGTCAGAAATGAATTGAGGGCAGTATCAACATTGGTTGCGGTATAAATGTTAGACCAGTCAATACACGAGAGTTCAAATAGGAAGGCTTGTTTGTCCAGGGCAGCATAGTTTGAAAACCTAATCAGACTTGGTGGAGGAGGAGGAGGTGGACAGGATCGCCATCGACAAAGTGTAGGGGAATGATCAGTGATTGAGTCAGCAAGCACTGTGGCATCTAGTACATGATCAGGTCTGGTGGTGAGGATCCAATCAAGTAGGGACCCTGAGTGTGGAGTAGTAGTTCTGGTAAAGCCTGTGATGGTTTGGTGTAGATTGTGCTTCTGTATTAGAGATTCAAGGATGCTGTGCTGTGGACCCAGCCAGTTAAGGTTCAGGTCCCCAAGGAGTAGAGCCTCATTTGATTTTACATTCTGGGAGACATATTGTAGCAAATTCTGGAGACCACTCATCCCGCTTGTAGGTGGATTGTAGACACAAATGATGTGCAGCAGTTTTGAACCCAGTGCCAGGGTAGCGTGCAGAGTTTCACAAGGTGTTAGGGAATCAGTGCAGGGTAGGATGTTCAGGGATAGATGATTTTGTACCTAATCGCACCCCTCTCTTTGACCCAATCGGTCTTTCCTTAGAATGCTATAACCAGGCACAAGACAAGTGGCATCAGGCACCAAGGCTTCAGCCAAGTCTCTGATAGGCATAAAATGTCAGGGTTAATCAGTTTAGCCCAGGCTTCGAGCTCAGCCAGGTGACTCGTGAGACTCGGGATATTCATGTGGGCTATAACAGACCCTTTTTGTTGCAGCGTTGCAGGGTGAGCGCAAGCCATAGAGGCCCGGTTGGGTTCAATATCTCTGGCAAGCATAAGGAGCCGCCGGGCAAGGTGAGAAAGTAGGTTGGCAGAGAGAGTGCCTAGCTGGCGTTTGGGTCTACGATAGTTCAAGAGATAGGAGTGGATAGACAGATAGATACAGCCCTTTTTGATGAGGATAGAGTGAGCAGGGGTGGAATTCGAGTAATAGTACAGCAGGGTGTTAGAAAACCTGAAGTCACTATCATTGTTAGCACAGGGATAAGTAGCAAAAGATGTAGAAGTTGTTAGCCAGTTTAGACATAACAGGAGAGACAGGAGTATAAGTGGTGAAGTTTTAGAGGTGAGAGGAGGGTTCATAATGGGGAGACTAGGGTGCAGCATCATATCTGAAGTGGCCAGTTTCACAGAAGAAACTATAACACTTATGTGAAAAGGGAAACTGGCTTCTAGAGGAGTGGCTCTGTTATCGAAATAGTTAGGCTCAAGACAGTAAGGAGATGGGATAATGCCCCTAGTGGGAGAAGAATATAACGAGCCAATGGAAAAATAGACACTTAGTCATATGACAGACTGGCGGCTATAAAGCTAAGGGGTCGACCAGGGTGGGTGAGGTGGGGGAGGGCGGGAAGTGTGCAAAGGAAGAGCTGTTTCACAAGGCCGCGGTGGCAGCACTTGCTCACAGTTCCCAAGCAGGTGAAAAGTAGAGCTAGCCTTATCAAAAGGAAGCAATTACAGCCGCTTTCCATGAGGAAGGTACAGGGTTAGTGTCCCGACCCAACAGAAGTGAGCGGCGGCAGGGGGAAGTGGCGTACCCAGCAGGGCTTCGTCTTTGGCATGAGTACCAGGGGTGGCCGAGCTCCTGGTTCCCTTCCTTGGTAGGTTTGCGGCAATCAGTGGCCCCTTCAACGGAAGATCCGGAGGAGCGCGGTGGGTTTCTTCTGGAGCGCGGCTTTCAGAGCAGGCACCCCTGGGTCCGACTGGCTAGTAGTCCTGGCGATGACAAGATTCAGTCTGCTGCCCCACAATGTTTGGAATAAAATATTTAAAATAGGTGTTTTTAATGCCTTAGGTGGAGAGAAAATATAACAAAGATGCAGAAATACAGGTCGGAGATAAGTTTTAGTTAAAAAAATCACTTTTTTCCCCATCTGCCATTTATTCTATCGTGCTACTTTCTGTCTGTCATGCAAAAGCTTGGCTACCCAGTTTATCAAGTTAAGGTTACCAGTTCCAAATTTAATTCCTAAAATCTGAATTGGCTCTGGTTGGAATTTAATTCCTGCAACCAGTGGGACTGGTATCAATGTGCTACCCAACTGTATGATGGAACATTTATCAATATTTAGAGTAGCCCCTGAAAATTGATTAAAAGTCAAGCATATGTGTAATGCTTCCACTACCAAGTTCTCGACGTGTACAAATAGACTGATATCATCTGCATAAGCAACAGCCTTGTAAGGGATAGAACCTTCTTCATTTTTTCAGTGGTGCAAGTAGAGGGGAAGAGTTCAGTTTGTGTAATAATAGATCTAGACAAAATGCATATAAACTGGGGCTCAACAGGTATCCCTGTCTCACTCCTTTCTCTACACTAATAAGAGGTCCACACCAACCATTACCAATAGGAGACTTAGTGGCAGGTCTGTATAAGCATTTTAACATCAGATAAAACCTTAGTCAGAGTTGAGGTAGCAAATGAGTTTTATTTTCTCAGAAGAAGCCAGAAGGGGAAGGAAACATATTCATTTCAGTGCTTTACATAACTGGTAATTGCTGTTTTTCTTTTAAACTTAGATTGTGGGCATTTAGTGACACTGTACTTTCTTTGTTGTCTTTACTTAGAATTGTTTTTGGGCTGTTGAAAAATTTAAAACGTAGTGGTGGTGTATTTCTTTGCTGTCTTTAATTGCTGCAAATTTAGTCTTGGCTTGTCTGACTTGCCCTGTAGTTTGGATGAGGGGTGTTAATTGTCTGGCCTCTGACCTCAGCTACATGATAACTGGAGGTGGGGCTTAGTCAGAGTTGAGGTTGCAAGTGAGTTTTATTTTCTCAGAAGAAGTCAGAAGGGGAAGGAAACATATTCAAGTCAGTGCTTTACAGTAACTGGTAATTTCTATTTTTCTTTTAAAGTTAGATTGTGGGCTTTTAGTGACACTGTACTTTCTTTGTTGTCTTTACTTAGAATTGTTGAAAATTTAAAATGTAGTGGTGGTGTATTTCTTTGCTGTCTTTAATTGCTGCAAATTTTGACCCCCTCCCTCCCCTTCCCCTAACTCTTAATTATATGCCCTGTTAAATTTGATTGACAAGAGCTAAAAGCAGGGTATAGCAAGGGGTGTGGAGTAGGAGGGGCAAAAGGGTGAAGAAGCCCATCCTCAGCACAACAAGTGTTTTGATTCATTTATTTATTTCTTGGTTTATTTTCTTTTTTTTAAAAAGAAAAGTATCTGTGGATCAGTGGCAGGATTTTTAGGGCAGTAAATTAATAAAAAAGGAACTAGGAGAGCTTCAGTAGCAGACAAGTAGTGGAATAGCAGTATAATTGCAGTATAATGTGGGGAGTGGTGCAATGCAGTGGCTGTGGGGCACCCATATTCAGGCAGACCTTCTGGATACTGAGGTGCTGCCCTATCTGCATCATCTCTGTGGACTGCGGGATGAGGTAGCCAGACTCAGAGCAGAAATAAACTGGGTCAGGAGTACCATCACCCCTAAACAGAGACCACCCAGTCCAATGCAACTGCCTCAAAGGACGTCGAGAACAAGGAGCACTTGGATGACAGTGGGCTCAGAGAGGGTTAGAGTGGTCAGGCAGAGGCATATCCCAGATCCTATTCCACTCAAGAACTCATATGCCACACTGTCAAAAGGGGACAACCAGATAGAGGTACCCAGAGAAGTGGAAGGAAAGGATGAGGAGGTTAGCCAAGGAGGTGACCTCAGCGGGGAAAGCAGTGGACTCCAGAGGAGGAGGAAGTGAATCCTGGTGGAGGACTCCATCATAAGAGGGATCCAGCTAAGAATACAGGAGGGGGAGCACAGTGAGGCAAGGTGCCTACCAGGTGCCACGGCATGGAGGGATGGAAGGAAGATCCTGGGGATCACTGGGAAGGCAAGATGGGAGGGTGAGCTGGATGTCATTATCCACCTAGGTACTAATGACCTGGCAAATAGGGAGCCAAAAGAAGTTCAGAAAGAGTTTAGGAACTTGGGGAGGGATCTCAAGCAAGTAGCTACTTCTGTCACTTTCTCAGAAGTACTACCTGGGAGAGGCAAGGGAGAACATAGGGGTGCATGCACCAGGAACTTTAACTCATGCTTGAAGAACTGGTGCTGTGAGGAAGGGTTTGGATTCATTGGTGACTGGGGACCCACCTGGAGGGATGGAGGTTTGTTCAAGCCTGACGGCCTGCATCCATCCTGGAGGGGAATCCAAGCACTCAATGATAAGTTTAAATGATACATTGACAAGCATTTAAACTAGCAAAGAGGGGTGGCAGGCCAGCAAGGAGGGTACCTACTTGCTCACCACCCCACAGCTAACAGTGGAACCAGTGAACCAGAGGAGTGGCTATCTCTACAAAGCAGTGTGCAAAAGATGGAGATTAGTGCCCAAGAGGTGGATAGGCAGAAAAGGGGCAAAATTCAGCACAAGGGCAGACAGCAAGGAGAACCAGGGATAAAGGACAACCAAGGAAGGGGCTGGAGTAGAACAGCGAAACAGTCTAGGGAGATCAAATCATGGAAAGCCATGTGTGCAAATGCTAGGAGCCTTAGCAACAAGATGGAAGATCTGGAGGCTGTCATGGTGCAGTCAGACCTGGACATTGTGGCCTTCATTGAAACCTGGTGTAATGATAACCACGACTGTGAGATGGCCATACTAGGCTACAACATATTCAGAAGAGACAGGGCACACAGGAAGGGAGGAGGAATGGCACTGTATGTGAAAAATGACATAAGGGCCACAGAGATCCAGGAGGAACAAAATGGGGGAGAGATACTGTGGGTTAAGCTGGAAAGGAAAATGGAGCCAGCCATCTGCACAGGTGTGGTCTATAGACCACCAGCCCAGGAGGAAGAAACAGATAGGGAGCTGATGCTAGCCATCCAAAGGATGGCAGACAAGGGTGAGGTAGTACTGGTTGGAGACTTCAATATTCCAGACGTAGACTGGAGCATCCCAGCAGCAGCAGCATCAACTAGGAGCAGATTTATCCTGGACTCCCTTCAGGGTGTCTTCCTCAAGCAACTGGTCATGGAACCAATTTGGCAGAAGGCAATACTGGACCTTGTGCTCACAAACAGGGACAGTGTGATGGGGGTGAAAGTGGGGGAGCACCTTGGGAACAGTGACCACCAGTCATTGTGGTTTGAAATCACAGAAAGAGCAGAACCAAACCACACAAAAACACGTATCCTGGATTTTAAGGGGGCAGACTTTGGGAAAATGGGGAGATACTTGAAAGAGGCATTAAGGGGAATGGGACAGGAATCAGGGGTTGAGGAACAGTGAGTAGTATTTAAAATGGGAATTACAAGAGCAACAGAATTATGCATTAAGCAGGTTAGCAAGAGGAAAAGGAAGAGGAGACCATTATGGTTTTCCAAAGAGGTAGCAAAGAAAGTGAAGCCAAAAATATTGCATTCAGGCAATACAAAAAGACACATGCAGAAGGGGTTAGGGAGAAGTACCAGGAGAGGCAAAGGGAGGCAGGGAGGCCAGTAAGGGAAGCCAAAGTCTTTATAAGCGACATTGCAGAAGGACTGGAAGGAAAAGTATGTCTCTTTGCAGATGACACAAAGATCTGCAACAGAGTTGATGCACAGGGTGGGGTGGAAAGGATGAGAAGGGACTTGGCAAGGTTAGAGGAATGGTCAAATGTATGGCAGCTTAGATTCAATGCTAAGAAGTGCAAGGTAATGCACCTGGAAACAAAACCCAGGGAAGAGACACAATGGGGGTGAGATACTAACAACAACAAAAATGGAAAGGGACCTGGGGTAGTCATATCAGATGACCTAAAGGTGGGCAAGCAATGTGAGAGGGCAGCAAGGAGGGCTGGGGGGATACTGGGATGCATAGGGAGAGGCATCACCAGTAGAAAACAAGAAGTTATTATCCCTCTGTACAGACAGCTGGTGAGTCCCCATCTGGAGTACTGTGTGCAGTTCTGGAGACCCAATCTCCGCAAAGACATAGACAGGATGGAAGCTGTCCAGAGGAGGGCAACTAAAATGGTGCAGGGTCTGCACCAGAAGACATATGAAGAGAGACGAAAGGAGCTTAATATGTATAGCCTTGAGGAAAGGAGGGAGAGGGGGGACATGATAGAAATGTTCAAGTACCTCAAGGGAATCAACAAAGTCCAAGAGGGTAGCATCTTTCAAAAAAAGGAGTGCAACAACAAGAGGGCACAATTTGAAGATGGGGGCGGCTCAGAGGTAATTTAAGGAAGTATTTTTTCACAGAGAGGGTTGTGGATGCATGGAACGGCCTTCCGGAGGAGGTTGTGAAGTCAAAATCAGTGGTGGAATTCAAGCATGCATGGGACAGTCATAAGGCAATTCTAGGGGGTAGAGGTAGGAAGAAGTAGGCTGCTGGTTAACTAGGATCTGCAATTATCCAGTAGGTAGTGAAATGGGAAGACTGGGTGGGCCAAGTGGTCCTTATCTGCCATCAAATTCTATGTAAAGCTCAGACAGAAGAACACATTGCAAAATCAGTCAGTAGAGGGGACAAAATATTTTACAGGTACATAAGTGAAAAAAGAAAGGCAAAGGGAGGGATAGTGAGACTGAAGAGGGAGGATGGGGGCCGCCTTGGAGGATGACAGCAGTAAAGCTGACATATTGAGCAGGTATTTCTGCTCAGTCTTTACTGAGGAAAAGGAGAGTAATGGGTCTGATGGGTGTACAAGGGATGAGAATGGTGCAGAAATGGACACAAGTCCCTTTACATGAGAAAGGGTCCTGAAGGAACTGGAAGTAATAAGAGATGATAAAGCAATGGGGCCAGATGGGGTGCACCCCAGGGTCCTTGAAGAACTAAGAGAGGTGGTGGCTGAACCTCTGGCTATCCTGTTTAGCCGATCACTGGAAACAGGGGAGGTACCCAAAGACTGGAGGACAGCAGATGTAGTCCCCTTATACAAAAGTGGGAACAAAGAGGAAGCAGGGAACTACAGACCAGTCAGCCTCACCTCGGTAGTGGAGAAGATCATGGAAGCACTACTGAAGGAAAGATTGGTGGAACACCTGGTTGTCAATGGACTACAGGACCCAAGGCAGCATGGTTTCACCAGGGGGAGGTCATGTCAGACCAACCTCATTGAATTTTTTGACTGGGTGACTAGGGAGGTGGATCAGGGGAGGGCAGTGGACATGGCCTATCTGGACTTCAGCAAGGCCTTTGACATTGTGCCACATAGAAGACTATTACACAAACTGGGGATATGGGTGTGGGCAGGACAGTAGTGTGGTGGGTAGGTAACTGGCTAGGTGGCAGGACACAGAGGGTGGTGGTAAATGGCTGTCACTCCACAGAGGAAGAGTGACCAGTGGGGTACCACAGGGATCAGTGCTGGGACCGGTCCTATTCAACATCTTCATCAGTGACATTGCGCAGGACCTAGAAGGTAGAATTTCACTGTTTGCTGATGACACAAAGCTCTGTAACAGAGTAGACACACCAGAGGGTGTAGACAGAATGAGAAGGGACCTGCAGAAACTTGAAGAATGGTCAGGGGTTTGGCAATTGAAATTCATTGCAGAGAAGTGCAAGATAATGCATATGGGGCACAAAAATCCTGGCACAATATATTAGTAGGGGGGTGAGAATATAGCATGCACCAAGCAGGAAAGGGATCTTGGGGTTATCATCTCTGATGACCTCAAGGTAGGGAAACAGTGTGACAAGGCAGCAGGTAAAGCAAATAGGATGCTGGGATGCATAGGCAGGGGTATCACCAGCAGGAAAAGGGAGGTCATAATTCTACTATACAAGATACTAGTGAGGCCCCTCCTGGAATACAGTGTACAGTTCTGGAGACCTTACCTACATAAGGACATAGACAGGGTAGAGAAGGTTCAGAGGAGGGCAACAAAGATGGTGCATGAATTGCCTCTCAAGTCATATGAGGACAGGTTTCAGGAACTGAACATGTACTCCCTGGAGGAGAGGAGGGAGAGAGGGGATATGGTAGAGACATACAAGTATCTTACAGGGAGAAACAGGGTGCAGGAATACACTATTTTTAAGTGAAAAAGATGTTCCAGGACTAGAGGGCATGGGATGAAGTTGGAGGGAGGATGATTCAGAGGAAATGTGAGGAATAATTTCTTCGCAGAACGGGTGGTGGACAAGTGGAACACCCTGCCAGAGGAAGTGGTGGGAGCTGAAACAATCACAGGATTTATGAATGCATGGGTTAGACATAAAGGAATTCTGGAGGTCAGGGGGTAAGGGGCAACAGACTTCTAGGAAAACATAAACTGAACTTACAAGCTCAAATAGGCAGACTGGGTGGGCCATAGGCCCTTATCTGTCGACACTGTCTATGTTTCTATGTATCTATGTAACATATATTTTTGTAACAGCTGCCAGAGGTATTCATGGTTAACCGAATCAAATGCTTTTCTCTGATCTAAAGAGACATGAAATCCTTGAAGTCTGTCCCCCTTTTCACTACTTGCCACAATAAAATCAAATGGTCTGAAATATGTCTACCTGGTATTAAACAGAACTGTGCAAATGAAATCAGGTGTTTGGCTGCTAGAAGCAGTATGCTATTCAGAATTTTGGCTAAAAGTATAAAATCAGTATTTAAGAGGCTAACTGGTCTTCAGTTGTGGATGTTCCTTTTGTCTCTCTTTTTTTATAAATATATCAGTATTGCTGTATTCATGTTTAATGGCAATAAGCAATCAATAAGAAATAATGAGGTGTGGATTATGGCCTGATAAGGGCACACTCCTGGTGCATTATGATGCACAAAATGCTTGTGTCGAGTGCCTTTAGCATCTGGGAAATGCTGTTATCAAGTCATAAGCCACAACTCTGAGTGTCTTATTGTGCTTACAAAATGGGTCCCCAAGTTAAAAAGTTAATTTAAAAAAATGCACATAAAAAGTGCATATAGAGTAAATAAATGATATCATAGGAAAAACATCAGTCCTTGTCATTGTATTGTATAGGCATGTTTCATTAACGTTAACTAGGGAGCTGTGGTGTCTGCCTGTCACCCCCCCCCACACACACACACACACACATATGCACTCACAAATTCTTCAAGAATATGCTTTTTCCTATTTTTTTTCCATGACTGACCAAGCACTCAGAAAGTTTCAGTCAGAGGAGCAGGTGCAAGCCTATCCATCACCAGCTACTGTATTAGCGCTTTTCTGACAGTGCTTCCTTGATTGCAGTTTTGGCTGCTCCCTCTGGCATAATAGTAAAAGCTGGAATGTTTAAAAAAGGAAAACCCTTGTCTCAAAGAGCCAGTGGAGAAGCAGCTCTCTAGAGTTGGTGGAGGAGAGGTTCTGGTGAGTCAGTCTATGGGCTTTTATTTGAAAGTCACTTCCTCGCAGAACGGGTTCTAGGTTCGTACCTACCATTTGTTTTTTGAGTTACATAATGTAGTGTGGAGCGCAGGTTACATGTTAATTTTAGTTGACAACTTTTTAGTAACTGACCCTATACTTTGTTGTGTGACACAGTGTGTTGTGGGGGGGGGGACTCCAATTCAGCCACTACAGCAAGCAGTTACATTTAAAATTCTACAGGGAACTGCAGCAGGAGAGCGGTGGCATGCATGAATTTCACCCTGTGCTGCATTTTGGTTGGCACAGAAGTGCTGGTTGTAAAGTTAGGTCCTGATGAGAACACGGCTGGAATCATGTATTAGTCAATCACAATGCATGAATTTTTTTTACCCATTTTGTAAATGAGAATTAAGGATATGAGTAAAAATTACTGCAAGTTCCCTTTCTAGTTCTGGTCCAATCAGTTTGTACAATTCACTTGTTAAAGCATCCTTACCTGGAGCATTACCTAATTTTAGGGAGGAAACGACAGTCCTGAATTCCAAAACCTGAATATCCTGTGTTAATGATATGTTAATGTTTTCTGAGGGACACACGGAATAGAAAAGGCATCCAGAAGTGAGTCAAACCCACGAAGGAGATTTCTTGTTTTTGAAAAAGTTCAATCGTATATTGTGTAACTCTATTCAACATGCTATGTTGTCTGTCTGATAAGTATTAGTGGAGTCCAATAGACCTTCCATCACTTTCTCATGTATGTTATCATGACAGCTTTCATACAGGCATATTGTACCTGACTTCCCTTGGGTACCAAAAGATTGTTGCTTCTTGAGACATTCCACTTGATACATATGGAACTTACAATTTCCTGGATAAGTATACTAAATTTGTATAGAATAGTCCTGCCCTGTATCATGTGATAGAGTCAATCAATAATTTTTGTAACTGGCATATTTTGCTTAGGGTAATGAAAGTACTTGTCTTTACAATTAGTTTTGCCTAGTGTTCTAAATAGTGTCATCAATTCCAATTGGCATCCTCACACCAAATAGAAGGGTCTTCATAAAAGAAAAAAAAATGTTCTTGTCTGTATAAACTGTAATACTGATTGCATGGCAGTGGTGTGTTGCAATGTCAAATTAAATTTCCATGTACCATGACCAAATGAAGAAGTAGTATTAGTACCAGTTTGTAACCTTAGCATATTGTGGTCCAAAATGTCTGCTGTTTAATTTGCTACAGAGCATATAGGCAGTCTTGCAGTGAGAAAGAAAAAATACATTCTTGTGTCAATCTGACCCTTATAAAATGTTGAGCCATGATGTCCCGTTGCATTGCAGAAAAGTCAGCATCAGTTAAATCAACAGTTTTAACTAAGTCTAGCCCCATAGTCAAGGGGGGGATGGGGGGCTCAGCCCCCCTGCCAAGATTTGTGCTCCCCAGCCTCTGCTAAGAAGCAGTTCATAAGTTCTCTAAATAAAGGGCTTGTTTGACACAAGGAGACTATAGACATATGAATAAGGTTCCCCGTAAACTGCACAGGATGTGCATTAGAGTATAACCGGTTGACTGCAGCTTTATTGGCTGCCTGCAGCTGAGTAAGGTAAGCACCAAGCAGGCAGCTTCCGTCTGTGCTGTCCATCATAGTAGAATTGACAGACAGTGCATGGCAATGGATACATTTGCAATCAGAACAATAACGCTGAAGAAGAAGAACCAGACCCATTTATAGTTAGATCAGTGCCAAAGGACTTAAACACCAAAGAGCCTTATTGTCCTGTACATGTTAAATTTTCCAAGAGATGAAAATGGCAGGTGTTTTCAGGCTGAGTGGTATAAATGCCTTGACTGGTTCAAAAACTCACCTGAGAGAGACACAGCGTTCTGTTTTGCTTGTCACATATTTCATCCCCATGGTTTGAAGAAAATTGCTTTTATAACTACAGGATTTCAAAACTGGAAATGAGCTTTGGGAAAGAAAGATAAAGGTTTTAAGCAGCATGCGGCATCACCTGTACATATAATCACCATATCAAAAATGAATTGAACAAAAGAAACATGCTGAAGCTGATAAAAGCATCTCAACCATGCTTTCAAGAAATATTTTTGAGGATAACAGGTACTATATAAAATCTATTGCTGAAGTTATTCAGTTTCTTGCTGTAAATTAGCTTGCATTCCGTGTTGACAATAAAGAACTTTCTACTGAAGAAGGACTATTTATCTGAATGTCTCAGTAAATAGTACCTTAAAAAAGGATGCCAAACTCACAGAAATTCATGAGGGAATGCCAAAAAATGTGGCATTTGTCTCTGGATATTCAAAATGAAATTATTGAGACTATGGCACAACTAGTAAAGGAAAATCTGGCTGAAGACATACAAAACCCTGATGTAGGCTGGTACACTTTACTTGAGGATGGAACTAGAGACTCTAAAAAACATTGAAAATATTTCCATTGAAATCAGATATATAAAGGAAGATGAAGTGCATGAGTCCCTGTTAGATATGCCATCTCTTGCTCCTGATCAGTTGGACACCAAATCGATGGCTGCTAAAACATTAACTAGTTTGTCAGATGCTAAACCTGACGCCAACAAGGTGCTATCTTCATGCTACAATGGCACGAATGTCATGTGAGGGGAAAAAGGGGGAGTTCAAGTGCGTATACAATGTAAATGGGGCCGCAAAATTCCATGTTTGCATTGCTATAATCACTGCATACATCTGGTGATTATTCACACAATATCATCAATTCCAATCCTCGGTCAATATTTCTACCGATGTGGTTCCCTTTACATATTTTTTCATTTGCCAAAAGTGTCTGCAGTGTAACAGTGCAGGCATTTGAAGCATCTTCTCAAACAGAGATGATCAGAATACTTCAAAATAATTAAGACCATCATTCTGGAATACAAAACATTTGTGAAGACTCAAGAAACTTTCATCAAGCACCGACATGGATGATGATTTGGTTGCTGAAGCAAGGGGAGATCTGGCTACTGTTTTGCATACCACAGTCACATTTTCTGCCATTATGATAAACTTGATTCTTAGAATTATTCAACCTGTTGATAAAATACTTAAATCGCAAGCGACAGGATTGTTGACTGCAGTGGAATTGACTTACATTGTGTACCAGGAAATTTCTAATCTCAGAGAAAATGACAAATGTGATGAATGTAAAGCTAAGGCAGAATCACCTCTTGATAAGGACTCAAGTCCATCATCACCCATCAAACCCAAAAGACCTTGCAAAAGATCATCTCAAATAGCAGGTTTCATAGTCACAGACACTTTGGGCCAAGGAAGGGGAAAGGAAGGTATTAAAATTAAAATTCGATCTGCTTACTTTTCTGCAATTGCACAAGTGTTGAGTGAAATAGATCTACGATTCAAAGGCAATGATTGTTTATACTCTGTGATCAGTTCTGTCTCAGCTTTACAAGATGTTATTAGATGCCCTCAAGCCTCTCGAGGAACTTGGGATTGAACTTCGTTCAAAAGAGGAGAAAATTGTTGTGAGCAGATTTTTAAAATAAACAGTCAATAGAGCAGTCAACCTCAGCTCTTCTAAAGGCAATATATTCTCAAAGAGAAGCTTTCCATCAAATTGTAGACTAATAGCTACTCTGGCAATGTTTGCTTTCTCTATTGCCATGTGTGAATCTTCATTTTCGAATTTATCAAGGATTGATCAACCATACAGGTGAAGCACGCTTCAGAGACGTCAACTAATTTAACTCTTCTTGCTTTGAGAAAAATCAGGCCATGAATATGGACATGGACAAATTCTTGTGTCACTTTTCTGAGAAGTCCCATCAAATTCAGCTGTTCTGACATCCTGAAAAGCATATTTTGTTTCTGTGACTGCTCATTTTTAATAAAAGGTAAGGGTAAGTGCATCTTTTATGGACTGCTGATCTTCTCTGGATTGATCTTTTGTACACAGTGGGCTGGATATTCAAACTGCGCTATTCTGTGGTGCAAGCCCTTGTGCTGCACAAAATAGTTGCGCAGGGGTGTGGCCGGGGTGATATTCAATGGAGTTGCGCTATTGAGCAACTCCTTTGAATATCACCCCCCGGCCACAGCCACTGTGCATGGTGCAGTGGAACTTGTGCCACTGCAAGTGGTCAGAGTGGAGCATTCAAGATGCGGTGGCATAAGTACCATTGCGCCATGCGCAAATTTCTGATATTCAAAAGGTGACATGCAAATGTGGCCATAATTCATGCAAGGCATTGGGGGGGGCCATTTGCATCTATTTATGGCCCCATTTGCATGCCATTAGCATGCAGGTGCACCTGATCCCTGAGGATTGCGCCTGGCACTCTGCCAGGCAGCAGCCATCGGGGACCGGCGCCTGCAGCCCGATCGCGGGCATAAGGTATAACCTCCCCGACTGGCCCGATCGTGGGCATGTCGCATCTCCCCCTCCCCGACTGGCCGATCACGGGCATATGTAATCTCCCCTCCCTGACTGGCCCGATCGTGGCATGTGTAAATCTCCCTCCTGGACTGGCCTGATAGTGGGCATAAGTTTTAAAAACCACCCCCACTAGCCCAATCATGGGCAGCAAAGAGGTCAAAACCCCCAGAATATATCCCTGGGGTCCAGTGGACTGTGAAGCCTGATTGTGGGCATCAAAGAGGTCAAACATCCCCAAGGACCACCTACCCTGCTGTTCTAGTGGCCCCCACCCACCCACCCATGGAGGCCCCACCACCCGCCTCTCCACCCCCTGCCAGCCGGTGGGTGGCAGCATCCCACCAGCGTGCCACCCCACTGCCTGCTGACTGACTGCCTGGTAGGGTTGCACGCCCACTGGTTCAGAGCAAGAGCCAATTGCATACAGCACATACTAGTAGTAGTCCAGATATGTGAACGAATCATTCATTCACATATCTGGACTGCCTTAGATGAGTTGCACACCCATTGGCTCTTGCTTGGAACCAATGGGCGGTAGCCCTTACTGGGCAGTCAGTCGGCGGCGGGCGGGCGGCAGGTGGTGGGATGCTGCCGCCACGGCTGACTGGGGTGTGAGGGGGTGGTGGGGGATCCATGGGTGGGGGCCTAGATCACCAGAGTAGGTAGTCCCAGGAGGGTGTTTGACCTCTTTGATGCTCATGATCTGTGGTCCACTGGACCACCAGGGATATGTTCTGGGGGTGTTTGACTTCTTTGATACCTGCGATCGGGCTAGTGGGGAGGGGGTGTTTTACACTTATGCCCGCGATCGGGCCAGTCGGGGGTGTTTTACACTTATGCCCATGATCGGGCGAGTCGGGAGGGGAGTGTTTTACACTTATGCCCACAATCGGGCCAGTCGGGGAGGGGGGTGTTTTACACTTATGCCCGCGATCAGGCCAGTTGGGGAAGGGGAGTTTACACTTATGCCCACGATCGGGCCAGTCGGGGAGGGGGTTACTATATGCCCATGATTGGGCTGCAGGTGCAGGAGACGTTGAGGGCCACCCACAGGTGGCAGCTGCTGTGTTGGCCCTGCAATGCAGCAGCTTACCTGTGGGTGGCCCTCAACTTACTCCTATTTTTTTGGCTCAAAGTTGTTCAGGCGCAGGTTGGTGGTTGCTCCTGTACAACTCTGTACAGCCCACTGAATATCGGGCTGTGCAGTTTATGCATGGTTCCTCCCCTTCCGGTTCAGCATGCCTTCATTAGCATTGCACTGTTCCTCAGCTTGACTTGAAGGGGCGCAACTGCCTCCTGCTGAATATGGCAGAATGGCGCAATTTCGGACTTGCGCAGGCGCAACCCTATTGCGCATGGCGCAACCCTTTTGAATATCCAGCCCAGTGTGTTTTTGTGAAATATAGAAACATAGAAACATAGAATATGATGGCAGATAAGGACCGCTTGGCCCCCCTAGTCTGCCCATTATCCTACCTAACAGATAAGCTGCAGATCCTAGTTAACCAACAGCTTACTTCCTCTTACCCGCCACTAAGACTGCCTTATGCCTGTCCCATGCATTCTTGAAGTCCCCCACTGTTATTGACTCCACGACCTCCTCAGGGAGGCTGTTCCATGCACCCACAACCTTCTCAGTGAAAAAATACTTCCTCACATTACCCCTGTGCCGTCCCCCCTCTATCTTCAAATTGTGCCCCCTTGTTCTTGCACATCTCTTTTTCTGGAAGATGCTACCCTCTTGGACTTTGTTAATTCCCTTGAGGTACTTGAAAGTTCTATCATGTCCCCTCTCTCCTCTTTCCTCAAGAGTATACATATTAAACTCCTTTAGTCTTTCTTCAGATGTCTTCTGGTGCAGACCCTGCACCATTTTGTTGCCCTCCTCTGACAGCCTCCACTCTGTCTAAGTCTTTATGGAGATGGGGTCTCCAGAACTGCACACAGTACTCCAGATGGGGTCTCACCAACTGTCTGTACAGAGGGATAACAACTTCCTGTTTTCTACTATTGATGCCTCTTCCTATGCATCCCAGTATCCCCCCAGCCTTCCTTACTGCCTTCTCACATTGCTTGCCCACCTTTAGGTCAACTGATATAATTACCCCCAGGTCCCTTTCTATTTTTACTGTTGTCAGTATCTCACCCCCCATTGTGTATGCTTCCCCTGGGTTTTTGTTTCCCATGTGCATTACCTTGCACTTCTTTGAGTTGAATCTGAGCTGCCATACATTTGACCATTCCTCCAACCTTGCCAAGTCCCTTCTCATCCTTTCCATTCCATCTTGTGTATCAACCCTGTTGTTGATCTTTGTGTCATCTGCAAAGAGACATACTTTTCCTTCCAGTTCCTCTGCAATCTCACTTATAAAGACATTAAAAAGGACAGGTCCCAGTACTGAACCCTGTGGTACCCTGCTAGTAACCCTTCTTTCTTCACTGTGTACTCCATTTACTACTACCCTTTGCGTCCTGTTGTCTAGCCAATTTTTTATCCAGGCTACCACCTTGGGACCCACTCCAAGGCTGGCTATCTTGTGTATTAATCTTTTGTGTGGGACTGTATCAAATGCCTTGCTAAAATCTAGGTAGGCCATGTCCACAGCCCCTCCCTGGTCTACTACTTTGGTCACCCAGTCAAAGAAATCTATTAGATTCATCTGACATGACCTTCCCATCGTGAATCCATGCTGCCTTGGGTCATGTGCCCCTCTGGCCTCTAGGTACTCAACAATTCTTTCCTTCAGAAGTGATTCCATCATTTTCCCTACCACTGAGGTCAAACTAACTGGTCCTTAGTTTCCTGCCTCTGTCCTGCTCCCACTTTTGTGAAGAGGAATCACATATGCCCTCCTCCAGTCCTCGGGTACCACCCCCATCCTCCCATGATTTGTTAAAGAGAGTAGTCAGTGGTGTCACTAGTTCTACCCTTAGTTCTTTTAGAATTCTTGGGTGAATCCCATCAGGCCCCATTGCTTTGTCCACCTTAAATTTTATTAGTTCTTTCAGAACCCTTTCTTCAGTAAATGGACTGGTATCAACCCCCATCTTCAGAGTGTTTCTCTTGTTTGGTTTAGGTAACTCCCCCTCCTCTTCCTTTGTGAATGCTGAGCAGAAATATTCATTCAGTATCCCTGCTTTTTCACTGTCACCCTCTACCCACATTCCCTCCCCTTTATTAAGCTTCAGTACCCTCCTTTGGTCTTTCTTCACTCCCTAATGTACCTATAAAAGGTCTTATCCCCCTTCTTAACATAATTAGCTATCCTTTCCTCGGTTTGGGCCTTTGCTATTCTGACTGCTTTTCCAGCCTCTTTCTGCTTTAACTGATAAAGTTCTCTGTCCTGCTCCTTCTGTGTTTCCTTATATTTCCTGAATGCTGTCCTTTTCTCCTTAACCTTCCCTGCCACTTCTTTTGTGAACCATAGCAATTTTTTCCTTCATTGTGTTTTATTGATTTCCTTTACACAAAGGCTTGTTGCCTCTGTGATGGCTGTTTTGATCACTCCCCATTGTTCCTCTACCCCTCCTTCTTGCCTGTTTGCTATTGCTTTTCTGAGGCACTCTCTCATTTTCCCAAAATCAGCCCTCCTAAAGTCTAGTACAATTGCTTTTGTATGGCTTGATTGTATGGCTGTGTTTATCATGAACCACACTGTTTAGTGGTCGCTTGTTCCCAGAAGGCTACCCACTTCTAAATCTGAGATTCTTTCTCCATCCCCATTTGAAAGTACCAGGTCTAAGATTGTTCCCTCCCGAGTG
Organism: Neoceratodus forsteri; assembly: GCA_016271365.2. NCBI lineage: Eukaryota > Metazoa > Chordata > Ceratodontiformes > Ceratodontidae > Neoceratodus > Neoceratodus forsteri. The sequence goes on from CM057451.1 coordinate 756,142,021, forward strand.
GGCTCCAATACTAGCTGTCTGAGGCATGCCCCCTGTAGGGCATCAAGAATGACCCTGCTCTTGGATGTGCCTGCAGCAAAGGTGCTCCAGTTAACATCTGGCATATTCAGGTCCCCCATCAACAATATCTCCCCTTTTTCTGCCATTCTAAGAAAGCCTTCCATCATTTCCTGGTCCATTCCCTCCATATCTGAGATGGGGTCTGTATACAACCTCATGCGGATTGTGGTGCCATTTCCTATCTCCAGGGTGACCCAAAGTGCCTCATCTGCTCCCTGTTCACTCTTTAGTTCTGTTGCTTTGATCCCTTCCTTTACATAGAGAGCTACTCCTCCTCCTCCTCTTTTACCCTCCCTGTCCCTCCTGTAGATTGTGTATCCTGGTATGTTGACATCCCAGTTATGGTTATCTGTGTACCATGTTTCTGTGACTGCCACAATATCCAGCCAACCCTCTTCCATCAAGGCCACTAGTTCAGGGAGCATGTTACACAGACTTCAGGCATTGGTACTCATCACCCTCCACCTTTTGATAGCCTTACCCCTTTTAGCCCCATTTCTGTCCTTACTGCCTTTGCCTTTTTTCATATTTAAATCTGTTCTGCTCCCTAATAACTTCTGTACCTTGGTGTTTACCTCACTAATCACCATGTTTTGTGAGGGGAGGCTCAGATTTCCCTGCTCCTTTTCAGTGCCTCCCCCCCTTGGCTAGTTTAAATGCTTGCCAATGAAGCATTTAAACCTCTCACCTAGGATCCTGGTTCCCCCCCGGACAGATGCAGACCCTCGTGCCAGTATAGGTCTGCATTCCTCCAGGTGGCTCCCCAGTCCCCAATGAAGCCAAACCCTGAGCTCCACACCAGTTTTTCAACCACTCATTGAATTCCCTGGTGAGAAGTGCCTAGCATTTCCCTTGCCATAGACAGGCAGCACCTCCGAGAAGGTTACCGTATGAGCTACTTGTCTAAGGCCCCTTCCCAACTCTAAAAACTCCTCTTGCACTGCTCTGATCCCATTCCTAGTCAGGTCATTTGTTCCTAGGTGGACAATGACATCCAGCTCCCTCCCTGTTGCAGCTCCTCCCACGATCCTGAGGATTCGCTTCCTGTCCCTCCAAGCCGTGGCACCAGGAAGGCACCTTACCTCCCTCTCCCCTTCCTCCCCATTTCTACCCCCTAATGATTGAGTCCCCCACCAGGAGTTGTTTTCTTCCCCTGTGGGTCCCATGCCACCCTCCTGTGGGTCTCCTTTGTGAAGGTTCCCAGCATCTTCCTTGGTATCCACTGCAGGTGCATCCATAGAGGAACCACTATCCACCAGAAGAGCGAACGATTGTGGAGAGGTACAGCTGGAGGGATGCAACTCTGTTCCACCACCTCTCCTCCTTGAGCCCACCCTGGTCCAGCCTCTCCTCTTTCTTGGCAACCTCTGAGGTAGTGGCATTGGCCCTGGTGGTCCCTGGGTGGGAGAGGAGGTTTCATGAATCCTAGCCAGGTCAGCCTGGAGATGGGCAACCTCCTCTCTCAGACCAGAGAGGTGCCTGCAAATAGGGCAGCATCGCAGCCCTCAGAATGTCTCCCAGAACACTGCCTCCCCACAGTCATTGCACTGCACCACTCCTATCATGTCTTATTTTGTGTCCTCTCTACTGTTTCTCTGGATGCTTTTTCTCTCCTCTCCTTACAACTCTCACCCTTCCTATTCTGGGACAGCAACTTCCTATCTTCTTCAGTAGCCTCCGTCTTCCTTGCTCAATATCAGACCACCAGCAGCTGGGGGGGGGGGGAGAGTGAGCTACTTTTTTTACTTTAGGGTTGACAAAACCAATGTTTCTCTATGATCCTTTCCTTTCTACTGCCAAACAGGATATATACTTTTTTCTATCTTCAAAGTTGTTAAACACATTAAAATTTTTAGCAAGACCTCGCAATACCTGTTGCACTATTGTAAAGTGATATGCATATAATACTTTCCCCCCTCAAAACCTTTTGGCACACCTCTGCTGTCAGAATCTGGCTGCTGGAAGTGCACATCACAGAAAATCTTTTGGTTTTTGTGTGTTTTATCCTATCCATGGATGATAGCCCACAATTAAAATCTCCCCAAAATATGATAGAATGGGAAGAGAACAAATAGGGTTGTATCATCCTAAACAATTTTGTCTTGTCAGCCTTAGTTTGCAGCGCATACATTTATGAATCTATAAAAAGTATGATAATAATTTGTGTCTAAGATTAAAACCCTTCCTGGAACCAGATCAATAGGTTTTAGGACAGTAGCTTCCCAGCTATTAAATAAAATACCCACACCAGAACACAGTTCAGACCCTATAGACCAAAAAGTAGGTTCTGCATACCAGGTCCTTTTGGCTAGGGATAAGTCCTGGAGTGTATGGAATCTTGTGCCCTGAAAAAAGTAGACTTCTGAGTTCAGAGATAATAATTGGGTAAAAACAGCACCCCTCCTTTTAGTATTTTTTACACTATTAACATTTACCAAGTGTATTTGTAAAGTGGGGAGCATAAGGCAATGGGAAGTGAAATACTATGAAACACAATTACTTAGGTTTCTTCGCTGCCTTACTCGACTTGCATTTTATTTTAATCTCAGCAATTGCTTTACGCTTTTGTTTACCTAGAACTGTGGGCTCCTCTGTTTCAGAAATTAGATCAGGTTGTGAAGACCATAAAGAGGAGGTGTTTGAGTCAAAATGTGACTCCTCAGAGGGGTTCTGAAGGGTCTCAAAATGATTTGTGACCAGAATCACATCTATTTTTTGTGCTTTAGAATGTGAAAGTCTCCAAGCCTGCCATTGTGTCTTTACCATGTGTCTGCCACTGGAGGCAGGCTTGGGGGGGGCATACTGTCAGTATCAGAGTATCAGCTGGATTCAGTTTTTCACTCTGAGGAGCATCAGACTGAGCTGTGTAGTGTACTTCACCTACTATAACCTCAGCTGGTCCTGCCATTGGACCAGGAGTCACATCATGTGAGTGTGGCAGGGTTAGGGTTGCAATGCCAGTATCTATATTTTCAGAGGGTCCAGTGTCAGAGATAGAGATCAAATGGGATGCCTCCTGAGCAGGGCATAGAACTTCTCTGGCTATTTTAACCCCTGACTTAGACCATTGTGCCAAGGCAATGTACAATCTTTGTTCTGTGTCATCAGTTTAATCAGGCTGATTATGGACCACCCAGGGGCAGCTCTGGAAGGAATGTCCTATCTCATCACAGAGGTTACATTGTCTTTCATTAACAGTTTGGGCACTAGTACGCCCCAATTCATTACATACATTACACCTTACTTTACAACAAATGCTACTCAAGTGAGCAGTCGAACAACATTTATAACATGCTTTGGATTGTTCTGTGCAGAACAGGACTACTCTATCTCACCCCAGAAAAAAAAAAACATTAGGGAGATGTTGGATCCCAGTATCTGAGGATCTAACCAGTGCTTTGATCTTCCACCCCCCACAGTCAATATATTCTTGGAGTCAATGATTGCTTCTGGATCACCAAGGACAGTGCACCTTTGTTTCAGCCAATAAACCATGTCATTAACTCTGACTCCTTTATTTCAAAACAATGTTGTAATAGTTTTTTGAAATAGTTTTGACAAGGGAATTGCCACAAATGGTGTCCACAGTGGGGTAATCATCGATCTGGAATTTAACCCAGAATCTTACGAACATATGAACATATGAAATTGCCAGCAGAAACAGGCCTCACAGTCTATAGAGTCTGCTTAAGTGTGCAGCTAGCACCTCATCTCGCAGGTGTCCCTCCCGCCCCCCTATTCCCAGTATCCCTTTTCCTTACCCTGTCACAACCCCTCTTGAAACTGCCCACCATCTTACAGGACACTATCTCTATCTGGTACGGTGTTCCATTTGTCCACCACTATTTCAGTGAAAAATGTCTCCTCATCTCCAGCCTGCATCCCCCCAATCTCAGTCCATGCCTCTTGTGCCCTTCCCCTTTCTCTTCTGGAAAATACCATATGTGTTGATCTTGTTTATCCCCTTTAGATACTTAAAGGTTTCGATCATATCCCCCATCCCTCCTCTCCTCCAGTGAATATATATTCAACTCTCCCAGCCTGTCCTCTTAGGGCTTGCTCTCTAATCCCTGGATCATCTTTGTGGCTCTTCGCTGTACCCCCTCCAACAATCTGATGTCCTTCTTCAGGAATGAACACCAGTACCGCATGCAGTACTCCAGGTGGGGCCTGACCAATGACCTATACAGGGGCAGGATAACCTCCCTCCATCTGGATGAGATAGAAACATAGAAACATAGACTTTGATGGCAGATAAGGACCACTTGGCGCACCCAGTCCGCCCATTTCCCTACCTACTGGATAAGCTGCAGATTCTAGTTAACCAACAGCCTATTTCCTGCCACCTCCCACTACAATTGCCTTGTGTCTGTCCCATGCATGTTTGAATTCCCCCACTGTTTTAGCCCCAACAACCTCCCCAGGAAGGCAGTTCCATGCATCTACCATTCTCTCCGTGAAAAAAGATTTCCTCACATTACCCCTGAGCCACCTCCCTCTCTATCTTTAAATTGTGTCCCCTTTTCATACACATCTCTTTTTCTGAAAGATGCTACCCTCCTGGACTTTGTTGATTCCCTTGAGGTACTTGAATGTTTCTATCATGTCCCCCTGTCCCTCCTTTCATTAAGGGTATGCATATTAAGCTCTCTCAGTCTCTCTTCATTTGATTTCTGATGTAGACCCTGCACCATTTTAGTTGCCCTCCTCTGGACTGCTTCCATCCTGTCTATGTCCTTGCGTAGATGAGGTCTCCAAAACTGCACACAGTACTCCAGATGAGGTCTCACCAACTGTCTGTACAGAGAGATAATCACTTCCCTTTTTCTACTTATGATGCCCCTTCCTATGCATCCCAGTATCCCCCTGGCTCTCCTTACTGACTTCTCACATTGCTTACCAACCTTTAGATCATCTGATATGACTACTCCCAAGTCCCATTCCATTTTTGTTGTTGTTAGTACCTCCCCTGCTATTGTGTACACTTCTCCTGGGTTTTTGTTTTCTAGGTGCATTACTTTGCACTTCTTTGCATTCAATCCAAGTTGCCATATGTCTAACCATTCCTCCAACCTTGCCAAGTCCCTTCTCATCCTTTCTACCCCCCTTGTGTATCAACTCTGTTACAGATCTTTGTATCATCTGCAAAGAGGCATACCTTTCCCCCCAGACCCTCTGCAATGTCACCTATAAAGATGTTAAAGAGGACTGGACCCAGTACTGAGCCCTGAGGTACTCCACTAGTGACCCCCCTTTCTTCAGAATGTGTTCCACTCACTATTACCTTCTGTGTCCTGTTGTGCAGCCAGTTTGCAACCCAGGCTACCACCCTGGGACCCACTCCCAGGCTGGCTAACTTGATTATTAATCTTTAAAGGGACTTTGTCAAATGCCTTGCTAAAGTTGAGGTAGGCCATATCCACAGCCCCTTCCTGGTCTATTACTTTGGTCACCCAGTCAAAGAAATCTATTAGATTTGTCTGACATGACCTTCCTGCTGTAAATCCATGCTGCTTTGGGTCCTGTGCCCCGCTGGCCTCTAGGTACTCAATAATTCTTTCTTTCAGAAGTGATTCCATCATTTTTCCTACCACTGAGGTCAAATTTATAGGTCTGTAGTTTCCTGCTTCTGCCTTGCTCCCACTTTTGTGAAGGGAAATCACATCTGCCCTCCTCCAGTCCTTAGGTACCACCCCATCCTCCCATGATTTGTTAAAAAGTGTGGTCAGTGGTGTCACTAGGTCCTCCCTTAGTTCTTTTAGGATTCTGGGGTGAATCCCATCAGGCCCCATTGCTTTATCCACCTTGAGTTTTAGGATCTGTCTTGCAGTACACCCCAGCATTTTGTTGGCTTTTGCTGCCTCCTTCCTGAACTGAGTGGAGTTGTTCATGGTCCTTGCAATGATTACTCCTAGGTCCTTATCATCTGCAGAGCTTCCTAACTGTACCCCATTCAAGTGATGATTCCTCCGCTGGTTCCTAGCCCCAAAGTGAAAAACCTTGCACTTGTTGGCATTAAACCCCAACTGCCATGTTTCCACCCACTCCTGCAGCTTAGTCAGATCCTCCTGCAACCCCTTACACCCCTCTGCATCATTAACCACAGCTCCTATCTTGGTATCATCTGCAAACAGACTGATCTTGCTCCAGATCCCATATGAGATACCTGCAATAAAAATTTCAAACAGCACCGATACCTGTGGTACCCTGCTCATCACCGTTCTTGGTGATGAGAGGTCCCCCTCACTACCACCCTTTGTAGCCTTCTCTTTAGCCAGTTTGTGATCCATTTCACCATTTTTGGTCCCACCCTTACATGTTTCAGTCCCCCCCATAACCTGCTATGTGGCACTGAATCACAGGTCTTGCTGAAGTCTAAATACAGGACATCCACTGCATGGCCCCTGTCCAGTTTCTGCATCACTCATTCATAGTACTCTACAAGGTTTGTCTGGCAGGCTCTGCCCACTACAAATCCATGCTGTTGACCATCCTGGAGACCATTTTCCTCCAAGAAGCTCAATACCCTCTCATTTAGGATGGTCTCCATGAGCTGTCCCACAATCAATGTGCGGCTCACTGGCCTATAGTTTCCTGGTTCATCCTTTGGGCAACTTTTGTGGATATGCACCAGATGGGCCATTCTCCAGTCCTGTGGTACACATCCCATGTCCAGGGAGGTACTGAACAGGTCAGCCAGTGGCCCCAACAGGACCTCTACCAACTCCCTTAATATACTAGGGTGAATGCCATCAGGTCCAGGTACTTTGTCCACCCTTAATGCCCTCAACCCATCTAGTACCCTGCTCTCTGTGATCCCTACATCTGTCATCTCCCCCCGGGGTATCTGCCCCCCCTTCTCCTGCATGAATACAGAGCAGAAGTATTCATTCAATGCCTCTGCCAGCTCTGCCCCTTTCTCCACCCACCCTCTGTCCTTGTTAATCCTCACCAGCTGATCCTTGTTCCTTCTTCTCTCTGCGATGTAGCAGAAGTAGTCTTTTTCTCCACTTTTGATTCCCTGTGCCAGTCTCAGCTCCCTGGATGCCTTGGCCTCCCTGACCAGTCTGGTAACCTCTCTGAACTTCTCCACGTATGTGTCCTCATCTTCACTCCTCCCTGATTTCCTGTACTTTTGAAATGTTGTCCTCCTGGCACTTCACCCCTTCCATAACCTCCTGTATCAGTCAACTGGGCTTCTTTGCCCTCCTCCTCTTCTTGGTTTTCTCCCTAGTGCAAGACTCCATAGCCTTCGCCATCCCTTCCTTTATGATGTCCCATTTCTGATCGGCTTCCATGTTTGGTTGCATACCTGCTAGGTGCCTGCCCAAAATTTCTCCCATCTTCTTAAACTCAATCACCGTTGTACCCATGTTCCCTGTTTTCCTTCCCATGTTAAGCATGAACCATACTGAATAATGGTCACTCCCAGCCAGTGGATCCTCCACTTCCAGATTCCTTACAGCTTCCCCATTGTCCAGTACAAGGTCCAACGTCCTATCTAACTAAGTCAGCCCCTGGACCAGCTGTGTCAGGAAACTGTCTTGAAGTGCTTCTTACAGGACCCCGTCCCTTGCACTCATGGTGGATGGGGTGCCCCACTCCACCCCTGGTAGGTTAAAGTCCCCCCCACCACTGTGCTACCCTTCCTGCAGACCTCCTTATTTGTTCAGCTAATTCTCTATCCAGGTCACTCCCCTGAGCTGGTGGCCTGTACACCATCCCCATCCTCAGTGTCCTATTCTTTGCATCTAGGAACTGCATCCAAAGTGCTTCTATCCTTCCCTCCTCTCCTTTCTCCCTTATGCACTTTATCCCCTCCCTTACATTGATCACTACTCCCTCCCATTCCCCTTAGCCCATCCTTTCTGAATAACATGAACCCCAGGATCATCATATCCCAGTCCTGGTACAGGGTGGTTCATATTTCTGTGATGGCCGCAATGTCCACCCCCTTGACCACCAACAGAGCCTGTAACTCTGCTGTTCTATTGCATAGGCTTCTTGCATTAAGTGAGACCACTCTCCAGGCTGTCCCTTCCCTTTCCCCTACCCCTATTCTTGCCCCCCATCCCTCCCAGTGCCACTTATCCACTGCCTTTGCCCATAACTAGGGGAGTGAGCTTACTGGACTCCCCTTTCCGGACCCTTTTCTTATCAGCAGCCCCCTCACCACCCCCCTCCTAGTTTAAATCCACCTTTGTTGATATATACCCCTCTATTCCCCATTTTAGTACTCCCTTCCCCTCCCTGCTCAAATGTAACCTGTCCCCTGTGTGTATAGGTCACTATTGCCCCAGGTCCTGCCCCAGTCTGACACTAATCCATACTCCCTGGTATGGCACCAATGCCTAAGCCACTCATTGAACTCCTCTATCCTTTTTTTCCTCACTGTACTCGCACTTGGTGCTGGGATCACCTCAGAGAATGCCACCAACCCCCCACCTCCTCACACTACCTAACCAAATCCTTGAACCTCCCCTTTACCACCTCTGCTGTCTCCCCCAGCAAGTGGATTGTACCCACGTGTATCACTATCTCAGGTTTCTTTCTCCACTTTCATGTGCACTTGAGAAGTGCCTGCCCCACCCTTCCCATGGTCAGCCCTGGAATAGCCTTGACCCAGATACAACTGTGCCTTTCTCCTCCTTTGCCCCATCTGACCTCTTTCAGTATAGAATCCCCCAGCACTAGTACCCCCTTTTTCTTGTCCTGTACCACCTCATCCTGTTTTCCCTGTCCACATTTCCAGAGTCCACACTGCCCTGCTCCTTATTACCTCTATCTGCACCATTTGTGGCTCCTACATCTTTCCCCCCTGTTTCCACCTCTCCCTCTTTCTCTACCCTGCTCTTCTCCTCCTCCTTTCTTTCTTTGCCAGGCTGACTCCTGACTTCTGGGCCTTCACTACCCTTCTACCCCCCATGATCTGCAGTGTCAGTGGCTCAGTAGATAGCACACTTGCCTCTGAGGCTGGGAGATCAGAGGGCTGTGGGTTTAGTTCCCACATCTGGCACTTGGGTTAATATACCAGTACTGACACTGTAGTGCAGCATGAGAGGGGTGCTGCACTTCTGAGGTGCCATCTTTCGGATGAGACGTCAAACCGAGGTCCCATCTGCCTGGATTGGTGGTAGTTCAGGTAGATGTTAAAGATCCTATGGCACTTATCAAAAAGAGTAGAGGTGTTTTTAATTATAATAATACATACAGGAAATCACATGAAACAATAAAGATGATACTTGATCCTCATAATAAACTACAGTGAAACTGAAATGTAGAGGGAAAAAAACATAAGAAAGGACACAAATTAAAAGGAAAAAATTCATAATTACCAAACAGTAATACTGCCTAAAAAAAAACACAAAAAAAAGGGGGGGTTAGGGAGGAAGGTTAAGTATCCAAGTTATTTATATTTGATAATGTAAGAAAAACCCCTCCACCAAAAATTTACTTTATCAACATTATACATTTGTTTATCTTTCAAATAAACTTTCAACAATTCATTCGTAACATAACAACAAAACCCTTCCACTGTACTCAATTTCTGATAAATTACCCATTGACATCGTAATTGCCATAAACAAAATCTTAAACATGCAAAAAAAAAAAAAATAACATGTGTTTATCATATATCTGTAAGCAGGGTGGCACTATTCCAATAATTAAAGTCTCATAATTAATAAGAGACAACCAAGGCATATTCCATCTATTAGCAGCATATTTCCATATTGATTTAGAAAAAGAACAATACAAGAAAAAATGCTCCATAGTTTCCTCTTGGTTTATACAATCAGGAAAAGGACAATTCCTCTCTTCCCTAGCCTTATACTTAGCCGTGCCCCTCACATTTAAATGGCCATACATGATGAGCCACTGGGTTTCCCACATCTGTATAGGGAGTCTGGGGTTATTTAATTGTTCTAAAATATTTTTAACACTTGCAGAGGGGAAATTTTTAAAACATGGGTCAGTAGGATAGACTCTAGCCATCATCATCCTATAAATATTTTTCGCATTGGAAGAAGAAATTTGTTCTTTTAACACCTGCCATTTATACAGCTTTTGTGCAGAAGGTCAGAAATATGCTGGGAAATGAAGATGTAGATGAATTTTAGGAGCATAAGTTATCCAGGCCTGCAGATATCGCTCTAGAGACTGTGTAATCCAAAACCTATCTTGACTAACTGAAAATAAAAAACATTTCCTTAAATTAAATGAAATAAACAATACATGACAAAAAATAACTGGGTCCACCATACCCAAACCCCCTTTGTCCTTAGCCAAATATGTATAACATCTTTTCACTGGATTCAGTCTATTCCCCCACAGAAGCTGGAAACAACAACTATATATTCTGGCTTCATACTGAGTAGGTACCAGAAAGATTTGGGCAATATATTGTAAACAGGGTAAAATAAATTGTTTTAGAACCTGTATTCTTTTGAGTTTGGAAAATTGTAACTGCTTCCACCTAGCAATTTTCCCCTCTACCTTTTTACAAAATAAATCCCAGTTATCTACTGGCAAATTTTGTGGCCAAAAGAACACCCAAAATAGTTATAGGTTCGATGAGAAACAAATATTATTAACTAAAATAGGAAAATGAATAGCACTCCCTATCAGAAGACCTTTGGATTTTGTGTGATTAAGCTTAGCATTTGACAAAGAAAAGAGAGAAAATTCTGTAAAAATTCCGCTATCTGCTCCTGAGAATTAAAAAAAAAAAACATCATCAGCAAAGCCTGTACCAATAATTGATCATTTGATAAAGGTTTACATACCCCTTCCCAGTGGGGAGAGTTAGTTAAAGCACGTAACAAAGGCTCTAATGAAAAACATATATGCAAAGGCTCAAAGGGCACCCTTAGCGCACCAAGTATTTATTTCTATTTCCTTTGTTATATGCTCCTTAACCACTGGATAGACTTTAGATGATTTATATAGAGCCCGAATAATCCCAACAAATGAAATCGGGATCCCAAGAAATTCCAGGACCCGAAATAAAAATCCCTGGTTAACCCTATCAAAAGCTTTCTCCAAATCAATTGATAACAAAAAAACAGCCTTCCCTTCTAAAGATAAATATTCTGTTACCTCTCTAATGATTATTAAAGGTGACTGGATATTCCTATCTGGGACTCCACAATATTGAAATGGAGAAATAACTTTACCAGCCAATAATCGTAACCTATTGTTCAACAATGAGGCAAAGATTTTATAATCAGTGTTTAAAATAGTAATGGGCCTCCAATTCCTAAGGTGTCCTTTATCCCCTGATTTAAATATATGAATCAATAGTCCTTCTGTAAAAAAAAATCTGGGAACTGAACTTTAGAGACAAAAAATTGAAAAACTAAAAGTAAACAAGCCGTAATGTCTGTTAGAAAAGATTTATAAAAAGAATTTGGAAAGTCATCTAAACCTGGCGTTACATTACCTTTTAATTTTTTAATAACCATTTAAATTTCAAGGCAGGAGAAAGGAACTTCCAATTTATCCCTCTCCTGGGCTTCTAAAAGGTCAGGAGGCACCCCTAAACAATGTGAAGTCTCAAAAACAGATGGTTCTGAAATTGGTTTTAAACTATCAAAATAATATTTAATAATAGAATTAATACCCCCTGCATTCTCCACCTTAATCTGATTGCACATGAGATATTCCAAAGTTGTAGAATCCTTTAGTTTTTTACATAATGCAAAGGGATACCCAAAAACTGTTTTAGAAGAGTGATTAGTAAGGACCGCTTGCAAAGTTTGAGACCTATTATATTGATATAGTTTCATTTGATCTTTAATGTGTTGAATTACAAAAAGAAAGACAATTATTAAAGAAAGACAAAGGGAGGGATAGTGAGACTGAAGAGGGAGGATGGGGGCCACGTGGAGGATGACAACAGTATAGCTGACATACTGAACAGGTATTTCTGCTCAGTCTTTACTGAGGAAGAGGAGGGTAATGGGTCTGAAGGGAGTACAAGGGGTGAGAATGGTGCAGAAATGGACACAAGTCCCTTTACAGAAAGGGTCCTGAAGGAACTGAGTAATAAGAGTTGATAAAGCAATGGGGTCAGTTGGGTGCACCCAGGGTCTTTAAAGAACTAAGAAGGTGGTGGCTGAACCTCTGGCTATCCTGTTTAGCCGATCACTGGAAACAGGAGTACTCAAAGACTGGAGGACAGCAGATGTAGTCCCTTATACAAAAGTGGGAACAAGAGAGCAGGAACTACAGACCAGTCAGCCTCACACCTCAGTAGTGGGGAAGATCATGGAAGCACTACTGAAGGAGAGTTGGTGGAACATCTGGTTGTCAATGGACTACAGGACCCAAGGCAGCATGGTTTCACCAGGGAGGTCATGTCAGACCAACCTCATTGAATTTTGACTGGGTGACTAGGGAGGTGGATCAGGGAGGGCAGTGGACATGCCTATCTGGACTTCACCAAGGCCTTTGACACTGTGCCACATAGAAGACTATTACACAAACTGGGAATATGGGTGTGGGCAGGACAGTAGTGTGGTGGGTAGGTAACTGGCTGGGTGGCAGGACACAGAGGGTGGTGGTAAATGGCTGTCACTCCACAGAGGGAAGAGTGACCAGTGGGGTGCCACAGGGATCAGTGCTGGGACCGGTCCTATTCAACATCTTCATCAGTGACATGGTGCAGGACCTAGAGGCAGAAATTTCACTGTTCATTGATGACACAAAGCTCTGTAACAGAGTAAACACACCAGAGGTGTAGACAGAATGAAGTGACCTGCAGAAACTTGAAGAATGGTCAGGGGTTTGGCAATTGAAATTCAATGCAAAGTGCAAGATAATGCATATAGGGCACAATAACCTGGCACAATATATCAGTTGGGGGTGAGGATATAGCATACCAAGCAGGAAAGGGATCTTGGGGTTATCATCTCTGATGACCTCAAGGTAAGGAAACAGTGTGACAAGGCAGCAGGTAAAGCAAATGGGATGCTGGGATGTATAGGTAGGGGCATTACCAGCAGGAAAGGGAGGTCATAATTCCGCTATACAAGACACTAGTGAGGCCTCACCTGGGTACAGTGTACAGTTCTGGAGACCATACCTACGTAAGGACATAGACAGGGTAGAGAAGGTTCAGAGGAGGGCAACAAAGATGGTGCATGGATTGCATCACAAGTCCTATGAAGACAGGTTGAAGGAACTGAACATGTACTCCCTGGAGGAAAGGAGGGAGAGAGGGGATATGATAGAGACATACAAGTATCTTACAGGGAGCAACAGGGTGCAGGAAAACACTATTTTTAAGCGAAAAAGATGTTCCAGGACTAGAGGGCATGGGATGAAGTTGGAGGGAGGACGATTCAGAGGAAACATGAGAAAGAGTTTCTTCACAGAATGGGTGGTGGACAAGTGGAACACCCTGCCAGAGGAAGTGGTGGGGGCTGAAACAATCACGGGATTTAAGAATGCATGGGATAGACATAAAGGAATTCTGGAGGTCAGGGGTAAGGTACAACAGACTTCTAGGAAAACAAACTGAACTTACAAGCTCAAATGGGCAGACTGGGTGGGCCATAGGCCCTTATCTGCCGACACTGTCTATGTTTCTATGTATGTATGAATTTGATCTGAAAAATCATACTTAGATGTATTGGCTAGGGTAATCAGGTATTGCAATTGAGACCTAACTTTAAATATGAAAAAAAATCAGAATTCCGTTTTCTTTTACCATATTTTTGAAACCAAGAACAACAATCTTGCTTCGTTTCCAACCCCAAATACCTAAATCAGAATACAAAAATACTATTGATAGCCTGGCCCTCAATATAAGGGAAATTGAGTTTATTACCACAGCTTCTTTCAAGATGGAGGTATTTAGTTTCCATCTTGAAGATTTCCTCCCAAAGAGAAAGTGCCCTTCAACCAACACTAAGAGGTGATCTGAGAATTCCACAGGGACTATATTAAAATTTCCTATTTCTGTATTTTTTGAAAGGAATAGATAATCGATCGTGAGAACCAACTTTTCCCTTAAAAAAGTAAAATTAGAATCTAGTTTTACCGAGGAGTTACAATTAACAAATCTCCTGTCTTGATAATTGATGCTAAACAGTTTGAGTCACAATAGTTTTTGTTTACCTCACCTTTGATGGAGAGGTAAATTAAAATCGCCTCCCAAAAAATAGTAAGGGAAGAAATCAAAAAGGTTGAATTAGTTTCATATACTCAGTTCGAAGAGCCTTTGTCTGGGGATTATAAATATTAATAAATCTACAAGCTCTAGAGTGCCATAGACAATCAATAATTAAAATTCTCCCGGAATCAATTCAGTTAGTTTGAGTAACACAAAATGAAAAATTAAACAAATACCTATCCCATCTGCTCTGTCCTTCCAAGGACAAAAGAAGGCCCCAAAGGCCAGTCCTTTTGAAGGAAAAAATTTGTTCTTGAGAAAACATCCAGGTTTCTTGGAGAAAACATATTCCCAAAGATTGGTCTCTAAGGAGCTGAAAAACAGCTCGTCTTTTAACAAAGTTAAACAGACTGTGTATTAAGAGGCCCCAAATAAACTATTGCATGAAAGTAAAAAAAACAAAACACAACCTATTTTTTCTCCTTTTCTTTTTTTCTCTTATAATCTTCTATAGGGCACTCATACCACCTTGAAAGGATTTTTGGGAGTCCGAGTCTCCAACATCCATCTCTGAATCTCCCAAGAGGTAAACAAAGCAGCATAAGAATTTGGAAATTCAAAGATTCATTTTAGAAACAACCCCAGCCTTCACATGTCTATTTGACCGACGTGGAGGAAGGAAGATTATCCTACACTGTCCTAGTAGGTTGTTCTGGTTCTGTAGTGTCAGTGTAACAAACAGGATCTAGAAGATTTACCACTTCTGCTTCAAATTTGACAATACTAGCTGGAACTACAGAAGGGAAGGTGAAGTAGAAGGAGGAAGGGGGCAAGGGCCTTGAACTGGGAAACCAAATCTAAGGATTCCAGCTGAAGAGGGAGCCATTTCCTTAGTCTCCACTTTTTTGGAAACTGCATCCTGGGCCTGCTGAATGATTAAGTCTGTACTACCACAGGAGGCCTTATTTTAGCAGCCAAGGGCAATCTTTAAAGGCATGGCCAAAATCCTCACATAAGTCACACTTCATGTGGTTCGCACACTGCATAGTGATATGACCCACTTCCCCACAATTATCACATCTCGGCTGGTCACACACACTAGAAAGATGAGATTTAGCTCCACACTTATAGCATGCCCTGGGTTGAACACTGTAAAAACATACTCCTCGATCTCTCCCCAACAAAAAGGCATTTGGAATACGCTCAATTCCGGAATCTGTTTGTCTAAGCTTCACCCTATATTTCCACCCACCGGTCCAAAACTGCTCAGAGTCCAAAATAGGGTCTGGATCACTTAGTATATCACATTTTTGGGAAAGCCAATAAGTAATATCTTCCACATGGACCCCCTCATTCCTAAACATCACTGTGACATTTTTGATTAAAGGCTTAGAAAGTGGAATTACCAAGAGGGGTCCCACAGGAAATTTAACTTGCCCATAACGTTCCTAGAAAAGTCTAAATTATAAGCTGAATGAAAACTAATGTCAAAATTATCTTCCCGGAAATATTTATAAATGCAAAACATCTCTTGGTAAAAATTTCAATGAATCCTTAATTAAATATCTCCCCACATAATGTCTATCGGGCCTGACATCCAGGCCACCTTTATAGCGTATTCTCACTGCGTTCCGACGAGGTGCAGCTTCCCTTCTAGATTTTGAAAATAGTTCAGATAAGAGAGGTTTAGTTATAGGCTCCGAAGCCCCCACACTCTCTTTTTGCACTGAAGCCTGTGATCCTGAAACCAAGTCCACCTTTGAAAAAGGTTGCAGATTAGGTACAGATGTTTGTACCGGCATAGCTGTAGCAGGAACAGTAGAAGGGATACTCCGTAAATTAGTCTTTGGCCACCACTCAGGAGTCTGAAGATTAAGTGAAGGATCCCAGGCTGAATCTGGGGTCCAAATCCCTGATGGGCCCCTTCTCCCATCCAGCTCCCTGTAATGCTTTCTGAGGAGACCAGGAAGCATCATGTATACTAGAAACCCCATTTCCTTGATGTATTTGGACAGATTCTGAATTATTCACACATTTTTTAGACTGGGAAAACTCTTGTGCAACAGCTGTAGACCCTTGTAGTAAAGGTGCATTGTGTTTAGGGGTAACCAGCAGAGAAAAACTAAATTCAGTCACTCCTTGTTGATCATTAACCTTTGTTTGATATGATATAAGATGGGCCTCAGTCTGTGCAGTGCCAGAAGGCGACTGCGGATGGAACACAAAACCCAATTCCTTTGACAAAGTTATAGCAGTTTGAAACTTTGAATCCACCTGTTGCAGCACTGAAGCCACAGTAGGCCGTTTGAAAAGTTCAGAAAGAGCCGAAACCGGCTCTCCCACAATGGCAGTCTCAAGAGATGTGCCCGGCTTTCAGCACTCGCTATTCTCAGTGATTAACCTGCCAGCCGGCACGCTCATTTCAGTTTTCCAAGCCTTGGAAGAAACAGTAATGCACTCACCCATCTTCTTTAAAGGGAGCTGACCGACGACTTCCTCATTCCTGCTGTCAATATTCGCTGGCAGGTTGTCAGACTGCTCAGCTGAGATAGCGTGTGACATAGAGCTTTGCAAAACAAGTGGCACAATATATGAAATTTCCACCATGGTTTCTTTGCCTTCACTCCGTAAATTAGAATTTTTTGCAGTTCTTAATAACTCTGTTGTAGACCTCTCTGGTACCAACAGCTCCGGTACCAATAGATCTTCATGAAAAATCTCGTCTCCTTCACCAACCGGCATTTTCAACACAGCATCAGAAAAAACATCCTCTGCTAGTAGTGAGGCCTTCCCCACTACTAGACATGCATCCACCTCCTCAGACAACTCTCCCAGAGTGGGCAACTCACACAGAGACGGCTGTCCACCCACACGCGAAACAGACAAATCCATAGCAGAAGAAGTAAGCTGAAAAGCAGGAGCTGGAACCTGGGGACAGAGAGCAGCATTTCCACCACCACCACCAGGATCTGGAACAGCAGCCATCTTGGAGTCACCAGCAAATGGGTCCCCCCTGCTTACAGGAAGCAAGAGTAGGGGAATTTCCCAGATGCTCTGGCCAAATTTCCCTCATTCACTAAAAATACCACCAGCAGCATAATCTGTTTCTAGGTCAGTTGGCATTCATCTGTATCCCCCTTCCCCGGGTCGTGCCTGAAAATAGGCAGGATTTGTCTAGTGCACTTACCCGGTCAACAAAAACTAAATAAATAAAATAAAAAAAATCTCCGACACCTCCACTACCACCTCCAATGCCAACACTAAAAACCTATTACTTGCTACACCCACAGTGGTGCCCATCTCTTCCTTCCCCCTGCCCTGAGCCTTCCCTCCACATATTGCCCCTTTGCTTTCCTTATCCCATCCCCCCTCCCTACATCCTCATGGGATTTAGATCTGCTGTTTCTCCCAGCTACTCCTCTCCAGGGTCCCTCCTGCCCCTCTCTCCCTCACCATCTCCAGTTCCCTCCTGACCCCTGCACCTCCTCTTCCAGTCTGCTCAGTCTGTAACAAATTGCACAATCCTCCAGTTGCCACAGCACATTCATCCAAACAGCCACCCCACAACCACTGAGCCCAACTATCCTCTCTGTGCCTACCACCCTCACTTCATGGTGTCCTCCATTCCACCCATTGTTACAATGTCTCCAGCCACCTTTATTCAAGCCCCTGCACCCCCCAGTGTGATCCCTCCATAATGCCCCATTTTTCTTCCCTTCATTATCCACACTTAACTTAACTGTAATCTCAGTTTCTTTTCACACACTATGTACAGCAATAACTGGATACCATGGGCCCAATTCCAAGACAGCTACACCAGATGTAAACTCAGTAAGCCAGTCCCGATTGCTGCCAATTGCAAGTTACGACCATGACTTACAACAAGTGCAATTCCAAAAGAACACTTGCACTTCAACCTGCAACCACTACGCCTAACGCAAGTTATCACACAGTTACACCAAAGAAAGCTTGTGTCAATGCGTAATGAGGCTTGCAACATGTGTAATGCACCAGTATGACTGAAATGCTATTCCAGAACAGGAGTCATAAGTAAATATGCCAGAAGAGGCAGATGTAAGTTAGACCAAGGAATAGCTGGACTAACCAGAGCATAGCCATATATAAACCCCCCCAACATAGGCAGACAACAGACAGCAGTGTAGTGAGGCACACAGCAATGGAAGCAATAGGAGCCCTACTGGAGATTATTTTAACGGAGCACTGGGAGTGCAGGCACACCAGGTGCAGAGGCAGGACCCAGGGGACCAAGTCACAGCAGCCAATGATGGTACCAAGGCCACCAGTGCAGAGAGTGAGATGCCCTTGCAAAACCTTTGAGGACCAGACTGAGCAGCAGTGCCAGGCATGCTTCAGGCTCTGCAAGAGCTGCATCAGGGAGCTATGCAGGACCTGAGTGGGGACCTACACAGCACCAGCAACAGAGGTCACCCACTGCCACTGGAGGTGCATGTGAGTGCAGCGCTATGCTTCTTCACTACCAGCACATTTCAAATGCCCACAGGGGACACCGTGGGTATTTTCCAGCCAGCGGGGTCCAAACACCTAAGGAGCTTCCTTGCGGCCCTCATACAGTGCACCATGCAACACATCAGCTTCCCACGGGATGCCCAACAGCAGCACCAGGTGAAGGAGGCATTCTATAATGTGGTGCAGTGCTCCCGTGTGCTAGGTGCCATCAACTGCACACACGTGGCCATCAGGGTACCAGTTGAGGATGGAGACGCGTACATAAATAGGAAGGGGTACCACTCAATGAAACATAGAAACATAGAATTTGACAGCAGATAAGGACCGCTTGGCCCACCCAGTCTGCCCATTTCCCTACCTACTGGATAAGCTGCAGATCCTAGTTAACCAGCAGCCTACTTCTTCCTACCCCCACCCCCCAGAATTGCCTTATGACTATCCCATGCATGCTTGAATTCCCCACTGATTCTGGACTCCACAACTTCCTCCGAAGGCCATTCCATGCATCCACAACCCTCTCTGTGAAGAAATACTTCCTCTAAATTACTTCTGAGCCGCTCCCTCTATCTTCAAATTGTGCCCTCTTGTTCTTGCACACTTTTTTTGAAAGATGCTACCCTCTTGGACTTTGTTGATTCCCTTGAGGTACTTGAAAGTTTCTATCATGTCCCCTCTCCTCCTTTCCTCGAGGCTATACATATTAAGCTCCTTAAGTCTCTTCATATGACTTCCTGCAGACCCTGCACCATTTAGTTGCCCTCCTCTGGACAGCTTCCATCCTGTCTATGTCTTTGCGGAGATTGGGTCTCCAGAACTGCACGCAGTACTCCAGATGGGGTCTCAGCAGCTGTCTGTACAGAGGGATAATAACTTCCTGTTTTCTACTGGTGATGCCTCTCCCTATGCATCCCAGTATCCCCCAGCCCTCCTTGCTGCCCTCTCACATTGCTTGCCCATCTTTAGGTCATCTGATATGACTACCCCAGGTCCCTTTCCATTCTTGTTGTTGTTAGTATCTCACCCCACATTGTGTACTCTTCCCCTGGGTTTTTGTTTCCCAGGTGCATTACCTTGCACTTCTTAGCATTGAATCTAAGCTGCTATACATTTGACCATTCCTCTAACCTTGCCAAGTCCCTTCTCATCCTTTCCACCCCACCCTGTGCATCAACTCTGTTGCAGATCTTAGTGTCAACTGCAAAGAGACATACTTTTCCTTCCAGTCCTTCTGCAATGTCGCTTATAAAGACTTTGCAGAGGACCAGACCTAATACTGAACCCTCAATGTGCCCACTAGTAACCTCCTTTCTTCTGGTGGACTCCATTTACTATAACTCTCTGTGTCCTATTCTCCAGACAATTCTTTACCCAGGCTGTCATCTTGGGACCCCTCCCAGGCTGGCTAACTTGTATATTAATCTTTGTGTGGGACTGTGTCAAATGCCTTGCTAAAGTCTAGGTAGGCCATGTCCACAGCCCCTCCCTGATCTACTACTTTGGTCACCCAGTCAAAGAAATCTATCAGATTCATCTGGCATGACCTTCCTGCTGTGAATCCATGCTGCCTAGGGTCCTGTGCCCCTCTGGCCTCTAGATACTTGACAATTCTTTCCTTTAGAAGTGATTCCATCATTTTCCCTATCACTGAGGTTAAACTAACAGGTCTATCCAGGTGGTCTGTGACAGTGGATGTTGCATCCTAGATGTGGTGTCCAAATACCCCAGATCCTGCCATGACTCCCACATCTACAGGAACTGTGGGCTACAGGAGGCCTTTGAGAGAGGGGACATCACTGGAGAACGGCTTGTAGGTATGTACTAGGGGGAATGACAACTGCAAATGTGTGCAAGTGGCAGTGTGTGTAAGTGGCAGACAGTGCATGCATGTGTCAGTGAATGCAGTGGCACAACAGGGGCACAGGACAGACAGGCACTGCAGAGGTTAGATGTGATGGCCATGCAGACATGTGGCATGCCACACACATGATGCAGGCAGGCCCAGGAACCACACACTGTGCAACACACAGGGTTCTGGGATGGCCATACAGTGCCAAGGGAAGCCCATGCAGTGCATGGAAACAGTCAAGGATCTGTTGTGATCGAGACTGCACGCCTGCATGTGTGTGCATGTGCATGCAGCAGTGCATGCCATGCAGAGGATACTAAGATGCTGATGAAATGTCTGCACCCAGCAACAGCATCTTACCTCTCCCCTACAACAGGTGACAGTGGATACCCCCAGATGCCATGGCTGATGACTCCTGTGAGGATGTCCCAGACAGCAGCCGAGGTGAGTTACAATGAGGCCCACACCAGCACAAGAGGGGTCATTGAGTGCACCTTCAGCCTACGGAAGTCCCGCTTCCAATGCCTCGACACCTCAGGGGGTGAGCTCCAGTACAGCCCTGTGATGGCCTGCAGGACAGTGCTCACCTGCTGCATTGTCCACAGCATTGCCCTGCACACTGTGTATCAATGCCCGACAGCAACCAGGAGGACGGAGCACTACAGGAGGGTGATGGAGAGCCAGATGGCATGGCAGGACACGTCACAAGGTGGTGCAATGGTGGGTCACCATGCACAACAGGAGCTGATCCAGCAGTGCTTCTGAGGCGGCATATGGGCACCACCACCCCACACCACTACGACCACCATGGTGGCACCTGCAGTAGTACGGGGGACACAGTGTAGTGCAATGCATCCCCAACAACATCAAGGCTCCCATGACACCCTCACTGAGCTACAGGGGCATGGGATACTGTCTGCCAAGTGCCATGTGACACACGCGGCTGCACTGAAGCTGTAACAGTGTCCTTGTGTGTTGTACAGCATCTGGTAGGCATGACGGCAAATGAGTGAAGGCACCCCAGGCAACACACAGAGGACCACAGCACATTTGAACCATGGACATGCAGATACAGGTGGGTGATGGACACACACACACAGGGCTGAGGAACAATGCCATGATGATGGCGCTACCAGGCACAATGCACCTGCCATGGCCACTGATGCATGTAAACAGTGCAACCACAACAGGGACACAGCACTGAGTGGCACAGACCTGCAGACGTATGGCGGTAGGAAGCACCATCATGATGTGCCACTGATGCCACACACAGGGACCACCATGCCCCTTGGTGGAAGGGTGCTGTATTGGCCCATGGCTGCCACACAGCTATGACATACATGGTGTAGCAGCATGTGAACTGGACCCGGGATGGTGCACTGATGCACACACAGAGCACCATGTGGCTATGCTCACTGGTGTGCGCCTAAGGCTGTGAGTTGGATAGCTGGCACACAGACACCATGTGCAGGTTGGGGACACACATGTGATGGCGCAGCTTCACCACATGCATGCTCACATGTGCACAGTGACACACACACACATGCACACAGGCACACGCTGATGCAGACCAGAGACAGATGCACAGAGCCAGAAGTGCAAAGATATTATTTAATGCAACAGTATACAAACACAACAGAATTAAGGGTTCAAGCAAGTAGTAACAACAATGGCAAACAGTACACCCCCAGTACATAAAGCAGACCCTGCTATGTACACAACCCCCTCAGACCCAGCGATAAGTACAACCACCCCACAGGAACCCCCACCCAGGCACGTCTCCAACCACAGCTCCACTTCAAACATGATATGCAACCTCCCTCTGAAAAGTAACTACAGCCTAGCAAACCCCCCGCCCCATATGCACACATCAGGAGGCCCCCCTGCCACCCTGACATACACCTGGAATGGCAAACACCCCCATGGCACATCACAGTGCCAGTGTCCATGGCCCCAGTCCATGCACTTGCTGCGCTTGCACCCCTGGAGCGCTGAGAGGAGAGCCCTAAGGGAGCCATGCAGGTGCACAATGCTGTCCATTATTGTGGACACCAACTGTATCAGCTGCTGGTTGCCTGCCACCTGCTGCCCCAGGTACAACACCACCTGTGATACAGGCTGTCTCCCAGGTGACTTAGCTCCAGCACCATGTCCACCCAGTTGCTGTGGGTCCATGTCCATCAGTTCAGACTGGCAGTCAGCACTGTCATCTGGTAGCATGCCCTCTGCATCCTGCTCCCTTGCAGGATGCTCCTCCTCCTCCTGCTCCTCCGCTGGCTGCACCCCTGCCTCCAGCTCCACTGCAGACAGCTCCTCCTGTCCCTCTGCTTCCTGCTCGGCCACTGCCATCTTGACTGCTGGCTGGTCCCCATCCGTCGGCACCTCATCAGGCTGTTGGTCTGCTCCTGGCACCTCTTCTGGCTGGTAGTCCACCACCATCACCTCCACTTGTCACTCCACCAACCCCTGTGACCCACTGGCATCAGTATCCTTGTCAGGCTTCACCTCCCCCTCTGGCGATGGTGGGATGGGTCGGACTCTGTGTCAGTAGCGCTGGGTGTGGCACCGGTAGACTGCTGCATCCTGTGACTTCTGCTCGCCCATTGCCCACAGCAATGCCTGGTGCCATGGTGTTAGTCTGTTCTGCACACCTGCAAGGAAGCAATGGTGGATGTCAGTGCCATGCCGGGACACTGCACACACATGCAACACAAAGCCCCCTCCCCCAACCCGTGGACCACCACGGCATGGACACAACACATGGTTGACAGTGCATGCACCTACCTGACCTCCGGTAGCCCAGCACCTGCTGCTGGCTCCCTGCGCACTGCTGCACCATGTCCAGCTGCCCCTGCTAACCTGTTGCACTGCATCCTGCACCTGTGGGGAAGGGGAATACAGTTACATGAGTGCATCAGTGCTGGCCATGGCCTGTGTGTCAGCATTGTAACACTGTCTGGCTGGATGATGGCATGCCCACTTGCACCTGAGGCCTGGCCCGTCCGTTTTTCCACATCCCTCCACTGCACCATGGCCATCATCCACTGCAGGATCTCTGGGTCCCGCTGTGCCAAGTCCTGCCACTGGTGCTGCAGCTGATGCATGGTGCAGGACACACCGCTCATGGTAATTAGGCATGCCCTGATCACCCTCCATGATCTTGCCTGCTCCACCGTGGTGTGTGACCTGCACCCGGGTGGGAGAAGAGTTGTCCCCCACTGCTGCATGAGGTTGATGAGTTGGGCTGTCTCTGCAGTGGTGAAGTTAGGGGCCCTGTCACTAAGGCTGATGCTGCTGTGGTGCAGCATGGTCCTGACACCGCCTTGTGTGCTTCCGCTGCTCCTGGCATGGGGTAGTCCTGCTGCAGGTGGCAATGACTTGCAAGGCAACATATCACATTGGTCATGGCACAGTGGTGGGGTCACCATAGTGTCTCACTCACCTACATGCTACATAGCATGGCCGCCCATAGCCTGCATACTGTACAGAGCTGTGGTACAGTGGCAATGGGTACAGCACTGCATCATACGTGCCATCCCTTGGGTATAGCCCAACAGTGCTGTGCTGTACACACATGTTGGTGCAGTCCCCGCCCACTTCCAACAGTGTACACACCACCCCCACATACTCCCCCCTGCATGACAGAGCATAGTGGTGCCATGCGCATACATATTGCAGTGGGTAGCCCCCCAATAGCTGCCTACACCACTATCCCCCACACTGCCACCCGCCATGCCCAGCTGGGTAGTGTTGGGGTGCCACCTCTATTCGCCAGATGGGCTAGGCATATGGCCATCCCCTACACAACCGTAGCCTGCACAGGGTCCCTACACAGTGGCCTAGACCAGTTTCAGGATGCCAGGCTGTTATGTTGCAATACCCAGCATGGCACATGTTGTGAGTAAGCCACACATCACACCACTGTACATATGTGTACAGTGTGTATGCTTGCATACACCCTTGTACATTCCTCTGGACCTGTTGTGTGCTCTGATCTGGTGCACCTCATAGGAATGTGTGCTGTCCTGCACAGTGGTCAGGTACAGCTGTGGTGTCCCACCTTATGCCTCCTCTCAGTGCACTGGGGATAAGAAACACTGTGCGACCTGTTCGTGATCGCACCCAGCACATGGCAGGCCTCAGATGCACACAGGCTACAGTTCAGGGCCTATGTGCTGCCTTCCTACATAAAGCAGAAGTGAATGTGTGTTACATTGGTGGGAGTATTGCACTGTCCCACTACTTACCAATCTGTAGCAGCTGTCCAACATGGTGGTATCCCTGCCCTGAGCCCTGTGCCACAGCTGCTAGATCTTCTCCTGTCTCTGCAGTGTGTGCACTGTGTGGCCTGTGTCTCACCTTCATGGCTATGCCTTACACATGGCACATGTGCAGGCCACATGTACGGACAACTTTGGTGCCACACACATGCGACATGCGTATACGCAAACTGCATGTGTGCACTATGCCGCTGCAGGCTGCAGTTGCGGCCTGCATGAATGCACCTGTGTCAGTGGCATCACAGTGTTGCGGTCATGCCTTCGGTTCTGCAGTTGCATATCTAGATGGACATCGCTACTGCGGCCTACATTTCGGATGTGTATGTGCGACATGGGCCATGCATCCAACCCAGGCACCAGCTCTATGCTACATGTGTCATGTCCTATCACAGCTGTGTACACTCAAAATGTCCAGGCCTGCTCGAGCATAAATGCTTCTACACACAAAAGATATTTTATAAGGATTCTTCTTTATTTTGATTTAGTTCCAGTGTTTCACCTGTTAATTAGGCTTCTTCTGGGGAACTGTAAGTAAGTGTTCAAAAGAAATATAGTTTACATTTTAGTACATATTTTTCTTTCTATCACAGCAGTGGGAATGAGTGAGGCCAAACAGATGTGTAGTGCACAGTGTTTTACTTTGGAATGATGTGATATGGTGCAGTGCTGCTGTAGCATAGTGCAAGAACCCAAACACACATACCCACACTAAGTGGCTGATCACAGCAGACACAACCAATTCGTGCTGTACAACATCTTGCACACACCTTCACACAGTGCTCACACACACACACACACACACACAGACCATACACACACCACATGTCCACACAGTGCCCTCCCCATGTGCCACGCTGCATAATGTCCACCACCCCTTGCAGTGGGGCACCATAGTGGCACAGTTACATGTCCACCTGCTGCTGCAGCTATGTTCTCTTGTGCCTCATGGCTGTACTGCCTTGTACAGCCCACTGTGTCACCGGCATTGCAGCCACTGTGCCCACCCTGCCCAAGTTGCATGGCAGCAAGTTCCCCACTGTCCATTTGTCCCTGAGGCACTGCTCCCTTCTCACGCCTTCCATGCCTCCCTGTGATGGCAGGGGCTGGTCTTGGAACAGTACCCTGTCCCTATGTCAGTGGTCTGCCTTCCTCCGCAGCCTGCACTTGCATTGCCACCTGTGCTGTGCCCTGACCTGCTGAGTAAGCAGGTGCTACCACACCCCCCATTTTGCGCTTATCCTGTGACTGGCAGCCACTGCAACATGCACCATGGTGGTGGGTGGCATTGTTGTTGGCAGAGGAGGTGTTGCTGCTAGTAGGGCCACTGGTGGTATTGGTGGTGGTGGTGGTGGGAGCTGTGGTGCTGTTGGTGTTGGTGGTGGCAATGGTAGGAGCTGTGGTACTGGTGGTGCTGCAGGTGGTGTTGGTGGTGGTGGTGATGGGAGCTGTGGTGCTGGTGGTGCTGCAGGTGGTGGTGGTGGTGGCGATGATGGGAGTTGTGGTGCTGGCGGTGCTGTGGGTGGTGTTGGTGGCAGTGGAGGGGGTGGTGGAGCAGGTGGTGTCATTAGACCTGCTGCCCCTGGCAGTAGTGAGGGTATTGCTGGTGTTGGTGGCAGCTGCACTCTTCTGCCCCTGTGGCTGTCGGTGGCATGGGCTGCTCTTTGGGTGGTGGCAGCGTGCCCCCTGCCATCATAGTGGTGTGTGTCTCAGCTCCCTACTGGTGCTGTTACACCACCTGTGCCACCTGTGTGGTGGTGTTCCTCCTTGGTGTGTCTTGCAGAGGCTGGCTTGTAAGTGCACTTTGTAACGCTGTGGCCAGAATGTCTGACTGCCTGGTTTGCTGGGCCACCAACCCCTCCATGGCCATGATCAGTCAGGTGAGTACCTGTGTCTGCACCTGGACACAGGCCTGGGAGGAAACAATGGTGTCCACCAGCCTCCTTATGGCTGCCTCTGTGGTGTTTGTCCCTGTCATGATCACAGCTATGGGGGTGCCCATGTGCTCCTCCAGCGCTGAGTGGTTGGTGTCAATACTGAGGTAGATACAGCTGAGCATCTCAGATTGCTAGTCATGAGTGGTCATGAGGGTCCTGTAGAACCCGACATAGTCTGTGGATGTTGCTGTGTGGTTGTCCTGCGGGCATTGTGATGCCTCATCCAGGGTTGCCTGCAGCCTGTCGTATAAGGCAGGGCTGAGGTCCTGCACTATGTTGTCCGCTTTGCTGCCGACACTAAACAGATCACACAGGTCCTGTCCCTCTTCCTCCTGCTGTTGTTCCTCCACTGTCTGCTGCTCCCCTATGACTGGTATCAAGGCTGGGTCCGGCTGCACCATGTCAGCACCACTAGGGGTGTCTGTCACAGTGTCCCGTTGGGTGGTTGGATGCGTGCTGACCTGCTCCGGCTCACTGCCTGTGTCACCACTGTCCTCTGCCCCAGTGTCCCCTGCTGCTGTGCCTGTGGGGGGACAACAGTGCATCAGTGGTACCCCACCATGTCAAGCCCTCCGCATATGCCTCCATTCCCACCCCTGCATTGCTGTCCCATGCAGATGGGGCACAGCTGGTCATCCACTTACCTCTCCCTGCAGCCATTCATGTTGTGTCCAGGTCCATGTCCCCATGGATGCTGTGATGGCTCAGGAATACCAGTATCCTCTCCTTATGAGCACTAAGGGGGTATCTCCTCCTGTGGCCCACAACCTGTGGCCAACATCTGCCACCTATTAAAGACCTCCTTTGTCTTTGCATGGTGCTTGTGGTGGTTCACCCACTTCTGTAGGTCCTGCACTGTCCACTTGGTGTTGGCCACTGTGTTGATCTTTCTGGCCACATTTTCCCACGCCTTCTTGCATGTCCTGCGCAGGTCATGCTCCCCACCCTTGCCCATTAGTAGGGCTGCCTGTGACTCTAGTTCCATGAGGAGGACATCTTTCTCTTCATTTATAAAGTTTCTCTTGCGCCTTTTAGCCACACTTGCCACCTCTGCATTGCTACCAGCCATCGTTATCACATGTGTAGCTAGCTATGCCATCTTTGAGACTTGCTCATATGTATATGGTCGTTGGGTTGCGACATGCATAAATGCCACACCCACTATTGACGGTTACGTCTTGTGTTGTGGACATAACTTGCGACATACGTACTTCGGCTGTGCTAAGTCATAACTGACTTTTGCCTTGGAATAGAGCACAGCTCACATGTCACAGGGGTTTGGGTGTACCTTTTTGCAGTGGTGCAGCTGGTGCCATTCTCTACTCACTCTCTTGGAATAGGTCTCTTTGGGTGACCCTACTAGTTTGCTTCCAAGTCCTTCTTTACCCCATTGTTGCCTAGCTTGCTTGTTCAGTAACTCTAGTTAACATATTTACACAAAACCTTGTCAGTTTGAACTTTAAACTTTCAACTTTAAATATGCAGTTACCCCACCTTAACCCAAATCTGTCAGTATAACTTTCAGACTTGAAACTTTAAAACATTTAAACCTTAAAATCTAACTAGTAAAAGCCTGAGTGTCTGAACTTTTCACCACCTATTAGCTTTAAGAGTTAGCTCATATGGGCAGCTTGCAGCTCCCCAAGCTCCTCCCTCCAGCCTTCAAATCCAACCCCCAGTGGTATTTCAGCATTTAAGAAAGGAGGGGAAGGGGTTCAATACCTCCAACCACAGAAAGATTTAAGAAAAATTCAAAAACCGCCAGCAAAAGTTACAAAAAATCTCAGTGATAAATAAACTCTCAGAGACAAACTCACCATATATTCAAACTCCATTTCTACCTATCTCCACAGCAAGTAGAATTAACAGACAAAATGTCTTCATCCAAAGAAAGATTTAAGCTAAATTCAAAAACCATCAGCAAAACTTACAAAAAATATCAGCAATAAATAAACTGTCAGAGGCAAACTCACCACATATTCAGACTCCAATATTACTTCTCTCCACAGCAAGTAGAATTAACAGACAAACTGCCTCCAGACACAGAAAGATTTAAGCTAAATTCAAAAACTGCCAGCAAAACTTACAAATAATCTCAGCAAAAAATAAACTCTCAGGGACAAACTCACCACATATTCAAACTCCACTATTACCTCTACCCACAGTATGTAGAATTAACAGGCAAAATGCCTCAGTGAGCATTTAAAGAGAGATTAAACTAAAATGCAAACAAACTTGATTGGCTGCTCTGTTACTAGACAAAGAACCCCTCCCCAGCAACAGTCCCCAGACAATCCAGCCACAGAAAGATTTAAGATAAATTCAAAAACCTCCAGAAAGCCACAAAAAGATATAAGCTAAATTCAAAAGCCACCAGCAAAACGTACAAAAAAAATCTCAGAGATAAACTCTTAGAGCCAAACTCAACACCTACAAACATAGAAACATAGAAGTTGATGGGAGATAACGACCGCTTGGCCCTCCTAGTCTGCCCATTTTCCTACCTAATGGATAAGCTGCAGATCCTAATTAATCAACAGCCTACTTCCTCCTACCCCCCCACTAGAATTGCCTTATGTCTGTCCCATGCATTCTTGAATTCCCACACTGTTTTTGACTCCACAACCTCCTCTGGAAGGCTGTTCCATGCATCCACAACACTCTTGTGAAAAATTACTTCCTCACATTACCTCTGAGCCGTCCTCCCACTATCTTCAAATTGTACCCCCTTGTTCTTGCACATTTCTTTTTCTGAAAGATGCTACCCTCTTGGACTTTGTTGATTCCCTTGAGGTACTTGAAAGTTTCTATCATGTCCCACTCTCCCTCCTTTCCTCTAGGATATACATATTAAGCTCCTTTAGTCTCTCTTCTGGTGCAGACCCTGCACCATTTTGGTTGCTCTCATCTGGACAGCCTTCACCCTGTGTATGTCCTTGCAGAGATGGGGTGTCCAGAACTGCATGCAGTACTCCAGATGGGGTCTCACCAACTGTGCAGAGGGACAACAACTCCCTGTTTTCTACAGGTCATGCCTCTCCCTGTGCATCCCAGTATCCCCCCAGCCCTCCTTACTGCCTTCTCACATTGCTTGCCCACCTTTAGGTTATCTGATATAACTATTCCCAGGTCTCTTTCCATTTTTGTTGTCAGTATCTCACCCCCCATTGCATACTCTTCCCCTTGGTTTTTGTTTCCCAGGTGCTTTGCTTTGCACTTCTTTGCATTGAATCTAAGCTGCCATACTTTTGACCATTCCTCCAACCTTGCCAAGTCCCTTCTCATCCTTTCCATCCCCACCTTGTGTATCAACCTTGTTGCAGATCTTGGTGTTATGCGAAAATAAACATACTTTTCCTTCCAGTCCCTCTGCAATGTCACTTATAAAGACATTAAAAAGGACTGGATCCAATACTGAACCCTGCTGAACCCCATTAGTAACCCCCTTTCTTCACTGTGGACTCCATTTATTATTACCCTCTGTGTCCTGTTGTCCAGCCAATGTTTTATCCAGGCTACCTCTCTGGGACCCACTCCAGGCTGGCTAATTTGTTTATTAATCTTTTGTGTGGGACTGTGTCAAATCCCTTGCTAAAGTCTAGGTAGGCCATGTCCACAGCTCCTCCCTGGTCTACTACTTTGGTCACCCAGTCAAAGAAATTGATTAGATTCATCTGACATGACCTTCCCACTGTGAATTCATGCTGCCTTGGGTCCTGTGCCCCATTGACCTCTAGGTACTCAGCAGTTCTTTCTTTCAGAAGTGATTCCATCATTTTCCCTACCACTGAGGTCAAACTGGCAAGTCTATAGTTTCCCGCCTCTGTCTTGCTCCCATTTTTGTGAAGGAGAATCACATCCACCCTCCTCCAGTCCTCAGGTACCACACCATCCTCCCATGATTTGTCAGTAAGAGTAGTCAATGGTGTTACTAGTTCTCCCCTTAGTTCTTTAAGAATTCTGGGGTGAATCCCATCAAGCCCTATTGCTTTGTCCACCTAGAGTTTTAGGAATTCTTTCAGAACCCCTTCTTCTGTGAAAGAACTGTTATCTACCCCCCTATCCAGAGTGCTTCTATTGACTGGATTAGGTACCTCCCCCTCCTCTTCATTTGTGAAGACTGAGCAGAAGTATTCTTTTAGTAACCCTGCTTTTTCACTGTCCCTCTCTGCCCACTCACCGTCTTATTTATTCAGCCTCAGTATCCCTTCCTTTGTCTTTCTTCGCTCCCTAATGTAAATATAAAAGTTTTTATCCCCTTTCTTAACCGAGTTGGCTATCTTTTCCTTGGTTTGGGCCTTTGCTATTCTGATTGCCTTCCCCGCTTCCTTCTGCTTTAACTGATACAGTTCTCTGTCCTGCTCCTTCTGTGTTTTCTTATACTTCCTGAATGCTATCTTTTTCTCCCTAACCTTCCCCATCACCTCTTTTGAGAGCCATAGTGTTTTTTTCTTTCATTTTGATTTGTTTATTTGCTTCACACAAAGACTTGTTGCTTCTGTGATGGCAGTTTTGATGTTTCCCCATTCTTGCTCCACCCCTCCTTCTTGGCTGTTTGCTAGTGATTTTCTGAGGCACTCTCCCATTTTGACAAAATCAGCCCTTCTGAAGTCCAGTACTGTCACTTTTTTATGGCTTGACTCTACAGCTGAGTTTATCATGAACCACACTGTTTGATGGTCAGTTGTTCCCAGATGGCTACCCACTTCTAGATCTGAGATTCCCTCTCTGTCCCCATTTGAAAGTACCAGGTCTCAGATTACTCCCTCCCGAGTGGGTTCCAACCCTAGCTGTTGAGGCATACCCCTGTAGGACATCAAGAATGGTGCTGCTTTTGGATGTGGCTGCAGAAAAGGTACTGCAGTTAATTAATTTATTTATTTAACAAGTCTAGGATTACAAATACCTTTGAGCATTGGCTCTTTTACAAAGGTTCCTCATCAGAGAAATACAAATTATGGGGAACATCAAGACAGACATTACAACAATGCGGACATTGCAAACAGAGTACAGAGTAATACAGTTCAAGAGTAGCATTGTAACAAGGCAGCCAGTGGCATCTATCAGAGTAATAGTTAATGTGGACATTGCAAACAGAGTAAAGAGTAATACAATTCAAGGATAGCATTGTAACAAGGCAGCCAGTGGCATTTGTCAGAGTAAGAGTTAATATCTGGCATATTTGGGTCCCCCATCAACAATATCTCCCCTTCCTCTGCCATCCTAAGGATGCCTTCTATCATCTCCTTGTCTATTTCCTCCCCTTGAGATGGGGGTCTGCTTATAACCCCTGCATGGATTGTGGTGCCATTTCCAGCCTCCAGGGTGACCGCAGTGCCTCCTCTCCTCTCTGTTTACCCTGTAGTTCCATTGCTTTGATCCCTTCCCTTACATAGAGAGTTACTCCTAGTCAAGTCAAGTCAAGTCAAATTTATTTATAAAGCGCCTTTCAAAACCAAGGCACTGTACAAAAATAGATCAAATAATAAAATCCAAACATTTAAACAACCATAACTAAGAAGAATAAGCCAAAGTAAAAAGATATGTCTTTAAGGCAGTTTTAAAATTATCAACGGTTGGGCATTCTCTCAACCAGCGAGGTAGAGAATTCCACAGGGTTGGTGCCGAAAAGACAAAGGCACGAGATTCCGATGACTTCAATCGAACCCTGGGAATCTCTAGCAATCCCTCGCTGGTGGAACAGAGAGGACAGAGGGGGTGATAGGGAATCAGAAGATCTTTCAGGTAACTGGGTCCCTGGACGTGTAGGACTTTGAAGGTTAGTAAACCAACCTTAAAGGTGATCTGCCACCGAACAGGCAGCCAGTGCAGTTCACAAAGCACAGGCTTAATATGACTGGTTCTAAGAGTCCCAGTCAAAAGCCTGGCTGCAACGTTCTGCACCAGCTGAAGGCGGCAGATATCAACCCATGGTAGCCCTAGGTAAAGGGAATTGCAGTAGTCCAGATGGGTAGTGACAAAGGCGTGGACCAAAGTTGGAAGGTCCCCCTGGGGAATCAGATGTTTCACCCGGGCGATATTCCTCAGATGGTAAAAAGAGGATTTGACAACAGCTGACACCTGAGATTTCAGGGTCAGGCCATCATCAAAAATAACGCCCAGATTTCGCACCTGTTCAGAGGTAGAGAGCGGTACACCACCAAGTGATAAACCTGATGGCTGTCCAGCTCCCACACCCATCCCAGGATGACCTAGATCCACAACCAGTACCTCAGTCTTATCCAGATTGAGTCTCAACCAGCTCAAACTCATCCAAAGTCTGATCTCATCGAGGCAGTTATTAAGTACATAGAGTGCATCACCCTGGTCGGGGAGAAAGGACAAATACAGCTGAGTATCATCTGCATAGCAGTGAAAACTCAGACTGTATCACCTGATGATTTCTCCCAATGGCAGCATATACACTGCAAACAACATGGGAGCTAAAATGGAGCCCTGTGGTACCCCACAAGGCAGGGAGTAAGCGTCAGAGGAATAAATTCCGGTGACAACTCTCTGAAACCTGCCAGTGAGGTAAGAACAAAACCAATTGAGGACTGTACCAGACAGCCCACAAAAGACCCACAGTCGCTCCAGTAGCACTCCATGGTCTACAGCATCAAATGCAGCAGATAGATCAAGAAGGACCAGAATGGTACAAGCCTTTCGATCTCTGGCCATTAGGAGATTGCTCAATACCCGAACAAGGGCAGTCTCAGTACTATGCCTTTTCCTGAAACCAGACTGGAGAGTATCATAGAAATTATGAGATGTAAGATGATAATCCAATTGCAACGCAACTGCCTTTTCAATAACCTTACCAACAAATGGCAGGTTAGAGATAGGCCGGTAGTTAGCTAGACAGTCTGGGTCCAAGGAGGATTTTTTTAAGAGTGGTCTAACTACTGCCTCCTTAAGGGGGTCAGGAAAAAAAACCCTCTCCAAGGCTTTCCAGATAATGTCAGCAAGGATTGGGTAGATAGCTTCTACACAGCCTACTAACAGTGGTGTAGGACCCGGATCCAAACTACAACTAGTTGGTCGCATTGTTTGGATGATCTTCACAGTCCACAAATTCTGGGCGGTGAAAATCTAACCAGACAGACCAAGGACAAGACACCACCAGTCGTCCATCACAATCCCCCATAGGAGAGGTCGGACCGATGCCTGACCTGATGCTGGCAATCTTATCTTCTACCCTCCCTGTCCCTCCCTGTCCCTCCTGTAGATTGTGTACCCTGGTATGTTGACAACCCAGTCATGGTTCTCTGTGTACCATGTTTCTGTGACTGCCATGATATCCAGGCATCCCTCTTCCATCAAGGCCACTGGTTCAGGGAGCTTGTTACCTAGACTATGGGCATTGGTACTTATTGCCCTTCATTGTTTGATGGCCTTATCCCTTTTTGTCCCATCCCTTTTTTAATTAAACATACTTTATTGAAGTTTTGTCTTCTCACCATGAGCCAGACAGCCAGATACAGGTACACAAATGAAGTAGTACAATCAATCAGCAAGGTTACAGGCTGAAGCCCATGGGAGCTTATAAGAGAAAGAAAGAAAGAAAGAAACCCTTATATACAGACAGAAATGAAAAAAACAAACAAAAGTAGTGACATCACATACAGTCAGACAAATATTACCCACACGAGACCCCTTCCCCCCACCAAACACTGCTTGAAGGCCAGTTGTAAGGTTGAAGCATTGAACTATAAATGAGAGCTTCTTCTGGGTAGGCACTGGAAGCCACTGGCCTAGATCAAATTAAATCAGTGGGTAACTACTTCAGTGTGGCAAGTAATGCTTCCAAAGGGCCCCAAAGATTAAAGTAAATCTGACTTCTATCTCCCAGATATGCAATGTGCTTTTCCAGTTGTAGAGCAAGAAAGATTTCCCTATAGCACTCTGTGCTGGAGGGCAAGGTTTCTTCTTTCCAGTGTTTCATTATTAGTAATTTAGCAGTGGCAGCTATTAAGGCAAGATGGGCTGTCCTAATTCTAGGTGTACCAGGGGGAAACAAATACAGTAAGCAAGCCTCCGGGGTAAACAGGTTATCCAGGCCCAGTAATGGGTCAATGACCCTCTGAAGGGTTTGCCAGTAGGTTTGCACTTTGGGACAGGCCCACAACATGTAGTATAGAGTACCATCTCTAAGCTTGCACCGTGCACATGTCAGAGATGGGCGTATCCCCATTCTGTTTCATTTAACTGGGATGTGATATGTATTATGCATGACATTAAAATTTACCTGTCAAAGCCTGTCCTGCTTAACCAAGTTATAGGTATTTTTCCAAATCACATCCCATATCACAGGGTCAGGGAAGATAGCTAGTACTTGTGACCAGTAGTAACAGACCCCGACTGGTAAAACTGGGTCAATTTCCTGAAGTTTCTTGTAAACTGAGGAAACTGCATGACGTTGTTTTGCCACTTGGAGAAGATCAGTCAGCTCCACGGCAGGTGTAGCTAAGGTTGGGGTTGTGGATCTTACCAAAGATTGAATGGCTTTCTTGGTCTGTAAAAACTTGAATCCCAAGTTGTTAGGGACCTTGTGCCGTAGTTGGAATTCTGGGAAAGGAATAACCTTTCCATCTTTGATGAGGTCCGTAAGCTTAAGGTGGTAAAGAACTGGCCAATATGTGGGGGGAATTGGTTTATCTGCAATTTTAATGTGGGGATTACCAATTAGGGGTTGGCCCAGTGAGTGATGCCAGTTTACAGAGAGGTGACTTTGTGGTTTCTGCAATGCTCTGATGGACCATCTTATAGGGTTGGATTTGAGTGACTTCGGTAATTTGGAAGGAGTCACATATAGGAGAGCAGACAGTGTACAGGAATGTTGCGAAGCTAGGTATTGCTCCACATCTAGCCATAACGGAGATAGCTCCTGGATATGGGAGGATCCCTAGGATGTCCGATACACTGGTCCCAGTAGGTTATCTGACTGACGTGAAATGCACTATAGTAACCAAACAAAAAGGGAGCCACTAGGCCACCCCGAGTTTTAGGTGTGGTTAGCTTATAATAGGCCCTACGAACTCCCTTTCCTTTCCATAAAAAGCCATTAAACCTCTTCTGAAGGTTGGAAAACCATCATTTGGGCAGGAAACAACCCAGCATTCCTAATGGGTAAAGGACTCGTGGAAGTATGTTCATCTTAATGGTGCTTAACCTACCCCAGAAAGAGAGTGGGAGAGATCCCCACCTATCCATGTCCACATTGATAACCTAATTTAGTAAGGTTCTCCCTGATCATTGTGGGCATATCCCGTGCCAACACTATACCAAAATAGGTAAGTTGCTAAGGTTCCCAAGAGAGATGGTGGGTTGCCAGCTTGGCTTGGGTCACCTTACTGTTAAGTGGGAACATTTTTGTCTTTGATCTGTTTAAATTGTAATAGAACACTTTGGAGAAGTCTTCAATTTCTGCCAGCAGAGCTGCTATGGATAACTGGGGATTTTCTACATGGAGGAGCAAGTCATCTGCATAAGCAGAGAGTGCATATTGGGTAAACCCCACCTTGATACCCATGATTCCATGGGAGGATAACAACCTTCTAATAAAAGGCTCTAAATGAAAGTTAAGAAGGAGAGGGGATAGTGGGCATCCTTGCCTGGTGCCACGGAACAACCTTATTGGTTCGGAGAGTCTACCATTGCACCAAACCCATGCAGTTGGGGAGGCATATAGGAGTCTTACCCATTGGAGAAACCTTTCTGGCAGTCCAAAGTGGATTAGGGTGGCAAAAAGAAAATCCCACAAAACTGATCAAATGCCTTCTTGGCATCCAGGGACATCAGAACCACTGGAATGTCTGAGTCCCTGGATGCCGAGAGAAGGTGCAATAACTTCCTTAAATTGTCTCCTGAGGATCTACCGGCCATAAAGCCCACTTACTCCTTGCCTATCAGCTCACACATGATGGGAGAAATCCTATTAGCAAGTATCTTTGCAAGGATTTTAAGATCTGAGTTTATTAAAGAAATAAGGTGGTAGTTTTCTAACATAATGGGGTCTTTCCCTGCTTTCGGGATCGGGGTTATGAGTGCCTCTTGATAACCCGGATCAGAGAATCTGTTCTGATACCAGAAATTGAAGACCCCCTTCAACAGCGCTGCTAAGGTCGACAAACATTTCTTATAAAGATTATTTGAGAGGCCATCAGGGCCTGGTGATTTGCTGACAGGCAGCTGTGTGATGGAATGTTGGATCTCCTCTACAGTGATACGAGCACCCAGGGAGGTGGTATGAGCAGATGAAATCCTAGGAAGGGTGACCACATCAAGGTAGTGGGAAATATCCTCTGGTTTAGGGTGGGAGAAGGGTTCAATGTCATATAGCTTTTGATAGTATTCTTGAAAAGCTTCGGCTGTTTCTGTGGGGTTGTTTTGGACAGAACCTGTCGTTGAGCTGTGTATGCTTGGAATATATTTTGAGGTTTCAGCTTGTTTGAGTCTGAGCGCAATCAGCTTTCTGGCCCTTTCACCAGCCTCAAGGTATCTGAGTTTAGTGCGGTGGAGGGACAGCTGCACTTTTTGGGCAAGCAAGTCAGCATACTGTGCCTGCAGGTGGTGCAGCTTGACCCATTCCGAGTCCACGGAACGTTTAGTAAGGCGCTGTTCAAGGGAGTGTATCGAGCTGAGCAGTGTGACCAGTTGCACCCTGGCCTGGCGAGCTTTAGTCATTGCCAATCAGATGTACTCACCCCTAAGAGCACACTTCAGGGCTGCCCATACTAAGTCAATTTTACCCGCTGATCCCATATTGGTAGTTAAGAAGGAGGATATAAAGTCCCTAATGTGTTTCAGCATATCAGGATTTTGAAGCAACTGGTTATTGAAAAGCCAGAGTGAGTAATTTCTAATCCCTGGGCCTGGTAAATAGTTAAAGCTGACAGGTGAGTGGTCAGATAGTACTCTAGCATGTATCGTGGAGTCCAAGACTCCAGCAAGAGCAAAAGTACACACTAAGAAGTAATCAATTCAGGAGTAAGATCGGTGCGGGTGGGAATAAAAGGTGTACTGCTTTTCTGTGGGATGCAGGATTCTCCATATGTCTAGCAGACCAATGCCACTAATAAGATCTTTCAACGCCCTCTGAGCCAGGGATAGACCACACCTTCTTCAATCTGACCTGTCTAGTGCCAATTGAGGGGTGATGTTCCAATCTCCACCCAAAATAGTTAATTTAAGAGGGTTGGTAATAAGGGAATTGAGTAACTGCATGAAAAACTGAGGGGAGTCTATGTTGGGGCCATATATGGCTCCAAGAAGTACTGGATAGGACTCTAACATCCCATGTAAAAGAATATATCGCCCATTGGGATCCCAGATATCTTAGGTCAGTTGGAATGGAACCATTTTGGCCAGAAGGATTGCAACCCCTCAAGGCTTGTGGAGGTGCCAGCACCAAAGTTCTGCCCCACCCACATTCTCCGGAATAGAGAAATATCACTTCTCAGAAGGTGTGTTTCTTGTATACATGCTATCCCAGCACCAAGGTGTGAAAGGTGCCTTAATATAATTTGCCTTTTGCATCTATCCTGTGCGCCCTTAACATTCCAGCTCACAAAGATGTATGGTGTACCCATTTGAGCAATAGACTGGATCATTTTGTCCCATCCCTGTCCTTACTGCCTTTGTCTTTTTCTCCATTTATCCCTGTCCTTCTCCCTATCAACTTCTCTATCTTGGTGTTTACCTCACTAACTACCCTGATTTTTTTTGGGGGGGGGGCTAGGATTTCCCTTCTCCTTTTCAGTGCTTCCCCCCATGGCTAGTTTAAATGCTTGCCAATGAAGCATTTAAACCTGTCACCTAGGATCTTGGTTCCTCTTCTGGACAGATGCAGACCATCACACCAGTATAAGCTTGCATCCCTCCAGGTGGATCTCCAGTCCCCAATGAAGCCAAAAACCTGAGCTCTGCACCAGTTTTTCAACTACTGATTGAATCACATGGTGCAGGGCACCTTAGCCTCACTCATACCGTAGACAGGCAGCACCTCTGAGAAGGTTACCGTGCATGCTACTTGTCTTAGGCCCCTCCCCAACACCACAAACTCCTTCTGCACTGGTCCAATCCCTTTCCCAACCAGGTCATTTGTCTATAGGTGGACAATGACATCCAGCTCCCTCCACATGCAGCTGCTCCTGTGATCCTGAGGATTCGCTCCCTGTTCCTCCTAGCCATGGCACCACGCAGGCACCTTACTTCCCACTCCCCTCCTTCCCCCAGTTCTACCCTCCTAACAATGGAGTCCCCTACCAGGAGTTGTTTCCTTCCCCTGTGGGGTCCCATGCCACCCTCCTGTGGGTCTCCTTTTTGGAGGTTCCCAGCATCCTCCTTGGTCTCCACTGCAGGTGCTACCATAGAGGAACCACACTGCCAGAATGGCATATGAACTGTCAAGAGGTACAACTGGAGGGATGTGCCTGTGTTCCACCACCCTCACCCTCCCTGAGCCCACTGTGGTCCAACCACTCCTCGTTCTTGGCAACCTCTGAGGCAGCGGCAGTGGTCCTGGTGGTCCCTGGGTGGGAAAGGAGGTCCCCCAAACCCTGGACAACTCAGCCTGGAGATGAGCAACCTCCTCCTTCAGCCCAGAGCGATGTCTGCAGATGGAACAACACCACATCCTCCAGAATGTCTCCCGGAAGACTGCTGCTCCACAGCCACTGCACTGCACCACTCCCATCAGATCTTATTTATGGCCCCTTAACTGTTGTTTTGTATACTTACTCTTTCCTCTCTCTCTTTATTTATTTTTTATATATGTAATTTTTTGTTCTCCTTACTTTCATGCTGCCACCATGTCCTTAAAGTTCCTGATCTTCCTGTTCTGGGACAGTAAGTTCTTATATTCATTAATAGCCTCCTTCTTACTTGTCCAGAGTCAGACCTTCAACAGCTGGGGGTAGAGAGCTACTCTTTTCCATCTAGGATGGTGAGTCTTTTCTGCCTCTATGATCACTCTCTTCCTGCTCCCAAACAGGAAGTTTCTGTTGTCAGTCAAATCCTGTGCCTATAAAAGTAGAACTGGCTAAGGGTGGAGTACCAGTAAAGTTTTAACAGCAGCTCCTTCCTCTTCGTGTTCTTTGTCACAAGTTATCTAGGTCACTTTTTAAATGCAAACACCTGGCTTCCTTCCCTCTAAGCCACTCTCCCTAATTCACAGTTTCTTTTTCACCTAGCTAACTGCATAGATAACAATTCATTCACCCAACTCAGACACACTCTTTTTTGTTTGTTTTTACCCTAAATTGAAGTTCCCAGTAGTAGAGTTCTAGTTCTTTAGTCCAGTAGAGTAGTAAAGTTCTAACAGCAGTTCCTTCCTCTTGCTATTGAAACTCCACTGTTGCCTCTCCCCACAGCAAGTAGAATATTTGAAGAGCATTCATCGTTTTGAAGCTCACATAAAAAGTGGCTTCACCAGACATGAATCATAGCATATATTTCATTAGCAAAATATTTAATGGAATCCTTTAATAAAGCTCTAGTCACAACCACTTGGTCCGTTGTTATATCCATGCTGCCTATGTAATGTAAATGCACCCCATTATGGTGTTTAGCAGGGTAAACTGGACTATGAAAAAAGGAGGCACATGGTCTAGGGTTTGTTTCATTAAATGTTGATAGTGGAGCTTCAGGAGGAATGCATGGTGCAGTGCTGGCTGATGAAGTGGGTTCATCACGTCTAGTTGAACTCTGTTCCAAGACCATAGATTCTACCCTGAGGTCCTCATCAGCCTCAATGGGATTTACAGAATGCAGGGGGCATACAATTTCAATAATGCCAATGCAGAAAACCTGGTTTTGTGTACGCTGAAACTCAGCTGGCAATTCCAAAAGTTATTCAACTTTAAACTCAGTATTTCCTTCAGTATTCAGCTC
This sequence comes from Neoceratodus forsteri, assembly GCA_016271365.2. NCBI lineage: Eukaryota > Metazoa > Chordata > Ceratodontiformes > Ceratodontidae > Neoceratodus > Neoceratodus forsteri. The sequence goes on from CM057451.1 coordinate 756,182,638, forward strand.
TGTGTCATTATCATTTTTAATCCTATACCTGCTTTTTCCACGCTACAATTAAAATCTCTTCCCCAAATTACAAGCTGAGATGTATGTAGGTATGGATGTAGGGTTTGGAGTAAGTCAACCCTAGCTGCTTTTGTCTGGGGAGCATATACAGTCAAAAGTCTAAATCTTGTAGTTGCCAGACTAAAATCTAAAATTAAAGCCCTACCAGGTATTACATCTATAAGTCTAGTTACCTGAAATCCAGTTTCTGCAAACAAAATTTTACCCCATCACAGCAATCTGTGTCTATTGACCAGAATGCTTGCTCTTTTGCCCATAACTTGTTAACGTGTTGTATTTAAAATTGTGTTTTCAGCCTAGTGTCTTGAAATAAAAATATATGTGTTGCACTGTCCAAAAGTGCAGAAAAAGTACTTATCCTTTTTTCTGTAGTTTTTAATACTGTTAACATTTTGGATGAATAAAGTGAGAGTGCCCATTGGTTAACTGAATTAAGGAAGGATTTATTCTGATCTTTTCTGTTGTCTCATTGTTTCTTATCCCCCTTTGTCACTTTTGACCTAGTGTAAACGCACCACATTATGGTGTTTAGCAGGGTAATTTGGTCCTTTTCTCATTATCCATGTATTTGACTTCCAATGATTGGTCTAGTAGTGATGAAGAAATTGAAGAAGCCATTCTCATTCTCCTCTGACTCCCCCCAGTCCTTAACTTTTTGTAACACTTGATATCTATTTTGTAACAAAAGGTCCCTTTTCCCCCTTGAAGCAGGAGTGTTACCAGTCCTCATTCTCTTTTCTGTCGCTTAGTTGGCACTGTAGTAAAATCTGTCAGGGGGGGAGGGGAATTATTTTGACATACCCAAATAATCCTAAGAGGCTTCTAACTGCACTACTTCAGGTTCACTGTTTACCTGTTGTACTGTCGGGCATTCTACTCTGCTGGTACCCTGTCGTTCCTCTCCCTCAACTATTCCATCAGAGGTAACCATAGGCTCATCATTTGTTTGTTCTTCCATACCCATATGTGTTACTCATGTATATTATTACCATGATGCTGTACCCGAACTGTTTGAATATTATTTCATGCCTGTTTTTTAAATGTTGCATGCTTTGTTTAACATGTTTGTACTCTCCTGATGTGAAACCTTTGTAAAAGAGCCATGGCTCAAAGGCGTTGTAATTCCTAGATTTTAATAAAACAAATAGAAACAAATACCTTGCGTTTCTGATTGAGCCTGCGTTTGTGCTCTGATATCAACCAAGACATCTGACATGCCTCTCTGATGCCCTAGTGGAATCTTGCTGCTGTATTCTGGTTACTAAATCCTCCTGTGGCATCTGTGTGCCTCTTGTGTGTGAAGCCCATGGACATTTCAAAAATGAATGTCCCTGCCCATCACACAGATTTTATCTGAAGACATTCATGCAGTCTTTGGTTGCATGACTAAATTCCATACAGTGAGCAAATCTGATGTTGTCACAAGCATTACTAAAATGTGTGAGGGACACATACATTTAAAACAGGATTTGGGCTGTCCTGCATAAAATAACATACTTTTATCCCTCCCTATCATCAAACACTTTGGCAAGTGAGCTACACTGTAGTCTGTTTACAACAGCATTACTTTCATCCTCCAACCCCCTGTTCAAATTTGCTCTGATCTATCACAGGATCAGGTTTATCCAGTACTTCACATCTCTGACATAGCCAATATAAAATACCATACGTATTCACACATTCAGTATGAAAACTGATATTTACTGTTCTTACTTCAGGTTTTGTCAAGGGTCTTGCTAAAAATGGAAGCCAAAGTGTGTTTTTTAATCGATCATATTGTTTCCAAAATCTGTCCAGGTTCTGAATGTGCTGAAAACTGAGGTCATAAGTATAATCACCTGCGTAGATCTCTGATGCATAAAACTTCATTGAGTCTTTAATTAATGTTCTGGCCACATAAATCTTATCTGGTGGTCTGTCTAATCCTCCTTTGTACACTAATCATACTGTGTTGCGGGGTGGGGGGACAGTTCTCCTGTAGGCCTGAAAAAAATCAGAATACTGTCTGTGGGGACCAGCCCCTGAGTTACCCTGTCCCTGTTATGATGGGTCTTATCCAGCATTATTCCCTGCAGTCGTGGCAGGGCATTCAGGAGATTGCGCCCCAGTTTCATTCTCTGCAGTACTGGCAGGGCATTCAGTAGAATATACCCATATTTCATTCCCTGCAACAGTGGCAGGGCATTCAGTAGAATGTGGCCCAGTCTCATTTCCTGCAGTAGTGGCAGGGCATTCAGTAGAATGTGCCCTAGTCTCATTCCATTCAGTAGTGGCAGGGCGTTCAGTAGAATGTGCCCCAGTCTCATGCCCTGCAACAGCTGCAGGGCATTCAGAAGAATGTGCCTCAGTCTCATTCCCTGCAGTAGTGGCAGGGCATTCAGTAGAATGTACCCCTGTCTCATTCCCTGCAGTTGTGGCAGGGCATTCAGTAGAATGTGCCCCAGTCTCATTCCCTGTAACAGTGGCAGGGCGGTGAGTAGAATGTGCCTCAAACTCATTCCCTGCAACAGTGGCAGGGCATTCAGTAGAATGTTCCTCAGCCTCATTCCCTGCAGTAGTGGCAGGGCATTCAATAGAATGTGCTCCAGTGTCAATCCTTGCAACAGTGGCAGGGCATTCAATAGAATGTGCCTCAGTCTCATTCTCTGCAGTAGTGGCAGGGCATTCTGTAAAATGTGCTTTAGCCCCACTTGTATGTGAGATGCCAGCCGATTGTCCCCTGGCAGTGGAATAGTGGAATCTGCCATTCTATCAGGCCTGATGTTAGTCCTGTTTCCTTCACCTTGTATCCTGCCCAGTCCCTCATTACTTCTTTCCCCAGTGTTAGTCTTACCCATTAATTTGGGACTTTGATGTTCCTGGGATTCCATTTCTTTTTCCCTTTCTCCGTTTTTCTCATCTAACAAAGGTTTCTGCAAATCCATCATCTTGTGATGAGTGATATTGCTATACTGCTGAATCCAAAGCATTCAGAATCCAGCCTTCCTCTGCTGTCTGCATCCATCCTGCTTCCTGTAATGTTCATTCTGGGGACCAGGCAATGGCACTCATTCCTGCCCATTGAGGTGTCCGTGGTGGTGTTCTCAAAACTCTTGTGCTCCCATCTCTGAAGATCCAATATTCCCTGAAGGTCTAATCAAGTCCTCCTTCCCTGACAAGTCTTGTGGCCGTTAAGTGGTAAATGCTGTTTTTCCTGTTAACATTGCAGTTTTTACTACTGCTATCTGCTTCTCTTCCTCCTTTAGCTACACCAGGAGTTTTGCTCTTCTTCTTTCATGTGCCTCCATTGTTTGGGAGACTGTCGGTGATACAGCTCCTTGTTGAAGCTGTAAAGTCCAGTTCCTTAGGTTACTCAGCTCTGTCACAGTGACTAGTGCTGAAATATCTGTGCCAATTTCCATGCTTGTTCCAGAATGTAGGATGCTTTGCGGGCCAACTTCGTTAAGATGTATTCCAGCCATCCCTGCTGACATTCGAAATGCTTCGGGGGCTCCATGCATTGAACCCACACTCCCCCTACTGTTGAGTAGGGGAATTTTTATTATAATGAGAGCTTCAATAACAAATATATATATATATATATATATATAGATATAATGATAGTTTCACAATCGATAATAATGTACAGTATCTATATGTGACAGGGTTTAAACAGTGTGATAACACTAACATTCAAAGAAAGGAAGATCTGCCTTGATACTTATACAACATTTGAACTATTAATATCTCTTTACCTAGCTATCCAATTTTCACATTGCACCCATAGCTGATTACATTTCTCACTTGAGAATCATTTTAAGTCTGTCTGGATAATGTTTTGGATTGCTAGCCTTATATTTCTGTATAATTCAAGACAAGAGATTACTCTCTGCTGGGTTATCCAGAAGGATCTGGATAGGCAAATATAGTACCTAATCACAGCTAGTCTGGTTATATTTCCCCCCAGCCTCAGGATAAATCCCCTAAAAATAAACTAGAATATGTCAAAGAATGGAATAGGGGTTCTTCCCATTCTTCAGCCAGGAAATTCCAAAATAATTTAGCAAATGCGCATTCTAAAAATAGACGTTCTTGAGTTTCTGTCTCCTGACTGCATGTCTCCCTAGGCGGCCAGTAGCTCTCATCTAGCTGTTTATGCTTGTTATTGCTTTTAACCCCTATCTTACCATAATTACCTAACCGCACTGGATCCCAGGTAAAGGCTGGTAGACAGGGGTTCATAAGCTGCTTTAATATCAAAGGCTGTCTATCTGCAAGGCAGATTGGAAAGACAATGTCCTTTTGCCTTTCTGCCAAAATTATTTTATTATATACTGCTTTCCTATCTAATGTTTGTATCCAGGATATGGAAAAAACCCACCAGAGAATATTCTTCAAGTGTTCCAGCCCATATTTGGGGAGTAGGGGAACTCTGCATAGTAATCTAGGTTTTTTTAGTGGTCCAATATTCTAAACATGGGGTTACCCATATCCCTAAAAAGGGTTTCCATAACTTGTTGCCTGGTTTTAATGCCTTTCCAAAATCGTATAACACCTCCCCCGTATAATTTTGTATGTGATACCTTACAATGTTTGGCCTTGTCATGTTTCTTTGCACTTACCAGATAACTTATGTCTCTGTTAATAACGTTTCACCCTTGTAATTTGCTTACACTGGGGCTCCACCCTCCTTTGTTTTCGTGTTTTCAGTTGTTCACACTTTGTTGTACATGACATGGAATCTTGGTAAAAGAGTTTTTGTGCCCAAAGGTAAAGTCCGAATCTTGAAATACATATTTAAATACCTCGCTTAATGCCTTTATTCAGCTTTTAGGCCATTCTGATTCAGCTTTTAGAAGCATCAGCTAGTAGCTGAAAGGGAGCTAGTCTTTACTTTTGCTTTAGCTTTTAGAAGCAGCAGCTAGCAGCTGAAAGGGAGCTAGCATTTACTTTTTTTTTTATTTAAAGGCTTTATTAGTATATCAGTACCAAGTAAACAACATCAATCAATCCCATACAGTTGCGAACATCAGGTACATATTTTTAAAGCTAAAGAAAAGAAAAAGAAAATAAAATAAAAACCCATCTTCCACTACCCCTTCCCCCAGACTACACTCCATTATTACCAACTGAGCTATAGATATACTGATGTCCAGTGCTTAATTTGTAAAGAAAGAGTTGCCAGGGCTCTGAGTCCAAACACTAAAAGCCGGGGGTCTGGAGGCCGCCAGGCCCCCAGAAGCTATGGGTTTTTAGATGCTCTGTGGTGAGTTTTGGGGGTTATATTGCAGATAAAACACATTTCTATATCAGGCTCCCTGCCCCTGAATCCAGGGAAGAATTTTTTTGGGTGGAGTCAGGTTGGAGAGCCTGGCTGACCGGGCACTGATAAAAGATCATGGCTGGGCATGTAGTATAATGCAATGGCAAGATGCTGTGAATTGGCTCCAATGCTAGGGTCTGGGGCTGGTAAGCCCCCAGAAGCTCTTTGGTTTTAGATGCTCTGTAATGAATTTGGGGGTTATATTTATATTCCAGATAAAACACATTTCTGTGTCTGGTTCCCTACCCCTGAATCTGGGTAAGAATTGTTTTGGGGGTAGAGTCAATTATTGTAGAGTCTGGCTGACCACTGGTAAAGGACTGTGGGCTTGTATAAAGGGCAAGATGCTGTGAATTGAACCAAAGGCCAGGAATCTGGGGGCCGGTAGGCCCCCAGAAGCTCTTTGGTTTTAGATGCTCTGTGGTGAGTTTTGGATGGGTTATATTGCAGATAAAACACATTTCTATTCTGTGCCAGGTTCCCTATCCCTGAATCCAAGGGAAGAATTTTTTTGGGGACAAAGAATAGAAATGTGTTTTATGTGCAATATATAACCCTGCAACACTCACCACAGAGCATCTGAAACCCAAGAGCTTCTCGTGCCTACTGGTCTCCAGACCCTGGCCTTTGGCTTTAACAATTCACAGCATCTTGCCCTTTATACTGGAGTTATGGTATTGGAGACTGTGGCTGACCTTACTAAGCAACAAAATGTACCACATAACATCTAGCATGGTACAAGTAATAGAAGAACCAATTAAAACTGAAGCATGAAAAGGTTTTTATAGCTAAAGGATCATGGGCATGTAGAAGCTATGGCAAGGTACTGTGATCCAAAGGCCAGGGGTGTGGGGTACGGAAGGCCCCAGAAGCTCTTGGGTTTTAGAAGTGCTGTGGTGAGCTTTGGGGCTTTAATTGAAGATAAAACACACTTCTGTTACATGTTCCCTGATTGAAGATAAAGCACATTTCTGTTACAGGTTCCCTATTAGGGAACCTGTAACAGAAGTATGCTTTATCTTCAATAAAAGCCCCCAAACTCACCACAGAGCATCCAAAACCCAAGGGCTTCTGGCCTACCTATAACATTAATTATGCTCCTGCAATTAATTTGTTAGAATGGGAGGTTAGCTGCTGAAGTAAGAACATTTTATAATATGACATTGACATGGTCTAATACTTATCGAACCCCAGGCCACCGTGCACACCATACAATACCAGGCATTGGGCAAAGTTGTACCCTGCTAGATGCCATAGTAGTATGTTGTTGCTTAATAAGGAGTAGTAGTTTCAATATCCTGACTCCGTCCAGATGAAAAAAAATGTTCCCCTATAAGTCAAGGGGATGCTCCCTTGACTCCTAGGGGAACATTTTTATCATCTGGATGGAGTCAGGATATTGGAGACTCGCCACCTTAGATACAACTAACATGGAGGTACTAGGGAACCTGTAAATAGAAGTGTGTTCATCTTCAATAAAAGCCACAACACTAAAACAGACCATCTAAAACCCAGGAGTTTCTGGGGCCTCATCAGAACAGGATATTAAAATGTCTAGCATTGCACCATCTGTCTTTCTTTAAAAAAATATTTTTCTAGAAGATTTTATTTAGTTACTTCTCTTTATTTTACAGGGTCTTGACATGTCTTAATTGCCTTATCAGATAAGTATAAAACTTTTTAATTTGATGATTTACAAGGGTTTAAATCAAACCCTTGTTTCTTTGTGTCCTGTTTAAATTTCTTGTTTTCCTTTGCAGGAATTCCTCAGAACAGACTCAGTTTTGATGAATAGCTAATCCCCAGCTTAGATTGACCAGGTAAGAGACACTAATGTTCCTTAACAAAAGTTACTATAATATTTTGCAAGTATCCATCATGATGTAATGGATGGTGGTGGTAGCTAGCTACCATTACTTTATGATGGATGCTTGCACAAAATACTACAGTAATTTGATGTGTGTGTGGTAATGCATGGTGGAAGTGTAGCACAAAGAAAAGAGTATATAACGCACTGTTTCAGCTGCTGCCTGCTAGCCAAAAACAGTTTCTGTATTAGCTACAAATACCATTAAGTAAGCATCCATGTTGCTACACAGTTTTGTAGGTTGCAGAAAGAAATTCTGAGTTTGGTTTGGTTTGTTCTTCATATATCGAGAAAAGACCATAGAATTTCAATATTTCTCTGGCTATCCTCATGTTTTCTTTCCTTACTTTGTGTATCATTGGCTGATCTGTGCCTCTGGCAAGCCATGCGAACATAAGGGATGGGATTGAATTTCTTCAATGGTGGGCGACTAGATCGAGGAATAGTAATGATGAAATAGTTTCAATAAGGATTGATGCTCGTGTTGATGTGCATATGAGGTTCATTTAGAAAAGCCCCGCCACACTGCACTGGAGATAGCAATAGTGCTCATGGCTGTCAAGAGGTACTTATACTGCTCCTGAATTTCTTTACCACCTGATTCCTTGTACACCCTGTATGCTCGAATGGTTTCACGAGTAGTACCAATAGCAAATATTCTGCAAAGAGATTCAATCTCACTTTCTCCATACAGTGTAGGTAGCTCATCGGGCCAGTACTGCTTATATAGCACTTTCATTTCGGTGATCAGATTCTCATATCCAGTCTTGTCACCAGTTGTGCCTCCTGTAGACAGCATACATTTTCGTAAGTTGTCGCTAAGCTGCTGAAAAATTGTCCTGGTGAATCTTCTTGTCACAAACATTTTCTTCATGCAATAGGACACCTGAAACATCCTTTCTTCTGGCTTTCTCACACTGTGACAAAATTTGCCTTTGTTTTTCTACCATTGCGCCGAATACCACTATTTGGCAGCAGATAGCTCTGTGCATCAACAATTGTACAATCGTGATGTTGCAATTCAAGAGATAACTCTGACAACTCCTGTAGGGCATCATACATAATTCCAAGGTTGCTGACAAACTGAATAGATGACAACCGCTTGCTTAGACCAGAGTAGGTTTTATGGTTGTGCTGTCACGAAATGTCATTAGCCGAGATGTGAAGTGCTTATAGAGAGCAGGATAAGCATTCCTAACAACCTCTACTGTTCTAAAGCTTGACGCAACTCACCGGTGTCTAACACTCTACCTATCTTGCAAAGCTGAATGTCAGTGCTTCAGCGCATTCCTTCAGCTCTAACCTATTTTTCCCAGATGTGCTATAAAGAGAATATAGCTTGTCTAACAAACTTTTAAAGTGATTAGTAGCTCCAACATCTTTCATGACATCATTGACTGCAAGCTCTAGGCGATGAGCAGAGCAGTGCCATGCTATGATATTTGAAACATGTCTTGCAACCGCTTCACGACACCTGTATTGCATCCAAACATCACTGAAGCTCCATTGCAAGCAACTGCTACCAGGCACTTGGCAAGAAAGTTTTCATTTATGTTAATTTTTTTCAGCGCAGACAATAAACTGTTCACTATTCCCTCGGCAGTCAGATCCTGCAGCTCCACAAGGTCCACAAATAAATTAGCAGGAGACTCCATGCCAGGTAACATCAGTCACATGTACACAATTACAGCGCTCTTCTTGTTTAAAGCAGTAGCTTCATCAAGTAAAAGACTCACTTTAGGAGCAATCGCTGTGATTTGGGCAAACAACTTTTTCTTAATCTCAGACGAAATGTGATGTTGATTGTTAGAACATGCAACATTGGAATGCAAAATCCTCCCATGTCTAGTCCATTCAAATGCTGACAGTCTATTTCTACTTCAAAACCATATGACGGGCATGGTTACGCTTTGCCTTTTATAAGCAGTTCTGAAGATTCTGGCTGTAGTTGCAATTTGGGCAGACTGTGCATTTGCAGCTAATGCAATAATGTGTCTTTTTGACTGCTCAAGAATGCGAGAAGCATGATATGTGACTTAGTTTGTGCATGTTCTCCTATCTTTTTCCGTGAGTGATTTCTGTTGCTTTGCTTTATTGGTACCGTATGAAGTAACACAGGTTTTGATCCATTCTTTAGCCAGCTTCATTCCAGCAGATTTTTCAGGACCCAAGTTACTGACTTGCTGACACACTGCAACCGAGATTTGATCCGTTGATGACTAACCACGGTATTTGCTCTGAAAAAATGTTTTGTTCACACGTCCATCCGGCAGGGAAGTAAATGTTTGCTGTGAGCCACAACTTGTTCAGGTAATTCATCTTCACTACCAGAGCTCTGTGATTCAGAGTCACTATTGGCACAACTGTTTTACAACACTATTCCCTTCAAAATCATGAACTTGGTTTTCTTTGTAGCACTGCTGACACATGTAACAGTGGCACCTGATACATCTTCAGATTCATTTCTGTAGTTTTTATCACTCTCTTTTTCTTCCTCTCAGCTCACTGGCTCACCCTCATTCATACTACCTCCTGGCTTAAAAAATACAACCATATTTTCTTTTAACCATGAGACATTTTTGGGATTTATGTTCAGCTGTCTGCCTGTCTCCAAAATGAATAGAGATCTAACCTGCTCCTCTGCCTATTTCACTTAGCTTTTTATTCAAGCCCCAGCCCCTTGAAAGAGACAAAGACAGTTACTGTCACGCACAGTAATGTGCTATATGTAAGTGGAACTTGTGAGAATTAAACCAAGCTCGCAGTCCGCACACGTGCTCCTCTGCCTGTATTAGCTTTTTTTTTATTCAAGCCCCAGCCCCTTGAAAGAGACAAAGACAGTTACTGTCACCGTGTCACTCACAGTAATGTGCTACATGTAAGTGGAACTTGTGAGAATTAAACCCAGCTCGCAGTCTGCACAAGTGCTCCTCTGCCTGTATTAGCCTTTTTTATTCAAGCCCCAGCCCCTTGAAAGAGAACAAAGACAGTTACTGTCATCGTGTCACCTATTGTAATGTGCTATGTAAGTGGAACTTGTGAGAATCTAAACCAAGCTCGCAGTCCGCACATGTGCTCCTCTGCCTGTATTAGCCTTTTTTTTATTCAAGCCCCAGCCCCTTGAAAGAGACAAAGACAGTTACTGTCACCGTGTCACGCACAGTAATGTGCTATATGTAAGTGGAACTTGTGAGAATTAAACCCAGCTCGCAGTCCGCACAAGTGCTCCTCTGCCTTAAATTTTGCTCTGCCTCTAGTCTCTGGCTTGCTTGAAATTGTTGCTTAATAAGGTGAGTGAGAGTCTCTAATATCCTGACTCCATCCAGGTGACAAAAAAATGTTTTTCCCAAGAAGTCAGGAAGGCCGGAAGGGAGTTATTTTTACTTCAGCTTGTGGAGAACTAGGAAAACCTTTAAATAAAAATAATAGTCAAATCCAGACAGACAGACTGCTGGCTGAATTTACCAAGTTCAATAAATACACACAACTAACTAAGATGATTAGCGCCTCTCAGCTTGTCTTGAGCCAGCTCAGGCTCCAAAACCTATCAGCTTTAATGCAGTCTGTCTGCTTCTTCACTTTACTGTTTTTTTTTTTGTTTTTTTGTGGTTTACTGCTTATTTATTTCTGTTTATTAGGTAGGTAGTAAGTGAAGTCTCAAGTCTTTTGCCTGAAGCAGAGGCTGCTTCTTCTGTTCTGCCCTGAAAATGCACTGTGTACTTCTCTTGAATCCTGTATGTTGCCTTAATGCTGCCTGCCTGGCCCTTCTGATTGTTCTTCCTAAATTGTCAGCTCTAAGCTGCCTTCTTCAGCACTCCATTTTGCACCCTGAATCAAATTTTGCTGCCTCAGTCAGCAGCCTGGCTTCCAAGTTCCTTGAACTCCTCCTCTCCTCCTCAGGCTCCAGCCAGAAGCCCAGCAGCTACTTTCCACCACCGCCATGCTGCTGTAGTTTCCCACCTCGGTGCTCGGTCGGCCCACTCGGTTTATTCCCAGCCTTGCCCACCACCCTACCCGTGATGCCCACCTCTGATCCTTTTAGCAGCCAGCAGCAACCAACCACTATTCCCTAACTTAGTTCACCCTGTCGCCCAAGAACATTTTTTTGTGTAGAGATGTGAGGACTGAGGAGCCGGAGCGATGTTAAACGAGCAGCTTGGCCCTGCTGCAACAAATACCAACGACCCGCAAGGCGCCAACTGTAGTCACTCTGACTCCTCCCATCCGTCCCCACTACATTTACGCTGCTGCTCAGGTATTGCAGCAGACAGATAGATGTACCACCTGACCACCAGAACAGTTGATCAGGTGATGCAGTGTCTGAATGAAGTGCATGTCGCCGCCAGCACCGGCATCTGAATCTCACCCCGCCCCGCAAGTAGCGAGGACGAGCACAAGTGAAGCACTGACGGAAGAGGATTCCACAACAGAAAGAATTGAGTTGTCATTTTTCATATACCTTTTATGTATAAACGTCCATCCATAAACATTCTCAGCTGATCTATTTGGGAATTCACCTGCCTATTTGGGAATTCACTCTGCCAATAAGGAGAGCTGTTGTCTGTTTCAGTGGGAATCGATCAGGAAAAAATAATTGAATACTCTTGAGAAATGGAGTGTTGTTGGGAGGCTGCTTGGGATAAAGACAGCATGAGGTTGCTATCCTGATAGTGCCATGAAGGGACCCATATGATTAGCCACTATTTGTAAGTCTGAAGATACTTTAATCATTTGCACAAGTTTGTACTCAAAGGCATTAAAGGGATTGGGTCTTACCTCTAAGGTTAAGTAAACTATATTACAAATTGTAACCCAGACCAAAAGCAAAGTTTAAGAAGCGGCCTCATCAATTTTAAAATTAGGATCTACAAAACAAAGGTTGGTTGGGGTCCCTAGTGAGAGATATTTAAGAATTTAAGGAGTTGTTGTTGCACACAGAGGGGATATGCATTCCTTTGTCTGGGGATGTGTTTAGGGACACATAAAGAACTGCACTAAAATCTACCCTACTGCTTTAGCCATGTTGTTCAGTTCTGAGCCATCTGGTTGGTAACCCTACTGTCATCCAGATTACTCATGATGATCGACATCAGTCTGAGAGAGCCAGCTAGTTCAGAGGAAGACAAGTGTATATTAATAAAAACTCAGTTATGCACAATAAGCACATTCAGGGTTAATAATTATATCTAGAAAATCACCCACACTCACAGAGCCATGTGAAAGCAGTCAGTCGCCTAGCCAGCGAATCGTCTATCTAATGACACAAATACACTGCCATGTGTCATAAATTTGAGATATTGAAAGAGTTTTTTTTTTTTTTTTTGCGAAAAGACATACTTTATTGTGTAATGTGCATAATGCTTTTTGGATAATCGCATCATGTGATTCACTAGCTGCTTCCTGACTTCAAGAGTTTCAGTTATTGATTCACGTTGTCACTCAGACCACAGTTACTATGTGTGATACGATGTGATTCCAAAATATTAATTTCTAGCATGTGTGTCACTTCGGACAAAAAAACAAGCAAAACAAATAAATCAAAACATTAAAGAAATAACTACATAAATAAAATATATGAATTAAAAAATTCACTAGTAGCAATCTGTTGCCTGTTGGTGATGGAGAGTTTCAGTGCCTATGCCTTCTATTAGTTTACATTGTACACCAGCTACTGTACTAGCGAAGTCTGGAGAGACATTGCAGCGATTACAGGTTCTTGGGGAGGATCATGACACAGACTACAGTGGGTCTTTTGTTGTTTTATTGATAGGCTATTATTTTTTTCAAGCACAGCAACGGAGGAATCTCAGTAGACGCTGACCTGAGTGCTGCTTAACTCGTTAGTAGTAGCTGTTTACTTGAGACTATTTGGGGCTATTGACAAAAGCGCATTCACCTTATTTTATATTCACTCGGCTCGATCACGTCCACTTAATGTCTGTGTGACGAGCAGCCTTCAGAGTGAGCACTCCTTTTTTGTGCTTGTGTCAAACTTATAAGAAGAACTTGTTTGTGTGCGCTTTTGTCAATAGCCCCAAATAGTCTCGAAAGTAAACCAGGCACCAGCTACTACTAACGAGTTCGCTTAGCACTCAGGTCAGCATCTACTAGATTCCTCCATTGCTGTGGCAAATAAAAAAATAATAGCCTATCCAATAAAACAACAAAAAAGACCCACTGCAGTCTGTGTCATGTTCCTCCCCAGAACCTGTAATCGCGGCAATGTCTCTGCAGACTCGCTGTGGCGGGGGGTCGTATTTTACCTTTTCAACTGGGCCAGGTTATAAAGCCTGAACTGGGTAGAGCGGTGGCAGCAAAGTACACTGTGAGTACTGTCTTTCTGCTACTAGACACATTTAAAGGGCAGCTGCGAGCTGCCAGTGTCACAGTGTGAGTCGGCTCAGTCTGAGAACTTAGAGGTGCCGGGGCTCAGCCCCGGAATGAAAAGAGGTGCCGGGGCTGAGCCCCGGCTAGCACCAGCACAAATTAAGCACTGCTGATGTCCCAGTTTCACTGGGATTTCCATGTTGTCAGGATGGCCTCTAAGTTTCCCCATAATGAAGTAAAGGTGTTGCCTCTGTTTCGAACAAGTGCAACATGTCTCTCCAGTTGTAATGCAAATATACACTCCCTAAACCACTCCAGGATTATAGGTGGCTTTTCATCCATCCAGTGCCTCATTATAGTTAACTTAGCAGTTGCTGCAACAAGAGTCATATGTGCTTTCCTACTTTTTGGAGTATCAACTGGGAAATGATTTACAAGACAAACTTCGGGCGTAAATAATTCCCAGCCAAGGATAGGGTCCAACGAATTATTAATGGATTGCCAGAATGTCTTTATATGTGGGCATAAACCATAACATGTGAAAGCGACCCAATATCCTCCTTACACCTGTTACATGTTGATGTATGCAGGGATCCATATCTAAAGAGTTTGGCTGGCATCAAATACATGTTATACATAATATTGTAATGAACTAATCTGAGTCTATCTTGCTTAATAAATTTATACATTGATATCCAAAGTTTCCTCCATACCTTAACATCTTCAGGAAGACCTAATTCCCTTACCCAATAAGAACAGACTCCCGAAGGTAGTCTATGGTCCCACTCCTGAAGAATTTTATATAAATTTGACACTTTGTGCAGCTGGGAGGCAACCTGCAGGAGTGTAATAAGATCTCTTTCCCCTATATCTATTAACGGAGAAAACCGGGAAAATGAGGATAGGGCCTTGCTGACTTGAAGGCATTTAAAGGATTCATTGCTTGCAACACCAGCAGAGTCACGTAATTGAGTCAGAGAAATCACTTTACCATCCCTCCACATCTCTGAGACTCTACGTTGACCCAACCAAGGCCAAAAGGCACGAGGTATGGGTACACCGCCAATTTTGAAATGAGGGTTATCAACAATTGGTTGGTCAGTAGATTGACTCCACTTAGTTGCAAGATATGTTTGAGCCCAATGAGAAGCTTTCATCGACCAGCCCATCAGATTATTTCTGAGAGACTTGGGAATGTGAGATGGAGAGACATACAATAGGGCCAGTAGGGAGCATTTCTCACGAGATGCCAAGTATTTTTCAATGGCTAACCACAAAGGTGAGTATACTGTGTGATCCTCCTCTTTCTGCCAATAGAACAGCTTACTCAGATGCTGTGCAATGTAGTATAAAAGGGAGATGTAAGGTCCCCCCCTCACTTTTGGTGCTGTCAATTTGAAATAAGACCTACGGACACTCTTTTTATTCCACAAAAAGGAGCTTAGCATACTTCACAGCCTAGTAAACCAGACTTTGGGAAGGTACATACCCAACATGCCTAAGGGATACAATATTCAAGGCAATAGGTTCATTTTAATTATACTTAGTCTACCCCATAACGATATGGGAAGCAACCGCCACCTCTCAAGGTCTTTGATCATTATTTTAATGAGATTATCTATATGGTTTTTCAAAATAGTGCCAGAATCCCTAAAGATCTTGATTCCCAAGTAGACTATGGACTTCATCTCCCAGGTAAGGCCTAGGGGGCTAATTCTGCTTTGTTGACTTTGTGATTTAGGGGAATCACCATCATTTTCTCCTGGTTGAGTTTATAATCGGATACTTTAGAGTACTCCTCAATTTCCTCTAGTACGGCCAGGATTGAGGCCCTTGGGTTCTCTAAATGTAATAATATATCATCCGCATAAACCGAGAATGTGTACCTAACTCCACCCACCTGAATTCCCATAATATTAGCATTGCCCGCCATCCTAAGAAGCAAGGGCTCTAGGTATATGTTGAATAGTAACGGGGATAGAGGACACCCCTGCCTAGTGCCCCGGGCTAATTTGAACAGGGAAGATAACAAACCATTATGTTTTACTCTGGCTGAGGGACAGGAATATAGTACTTTAATCCATTTGACAAAATCTCCCGGAAAACCAAAAGATGTTAACATGGCAAACAGAAAGTCCCAGGAGACTCTGTCAAATGCTTTTTCAGCATCACGTGAAATCAACACCATAGGCAGATTGGAATCTCTCGCCGCCACAATGAGATGCAACAACTTTCTCATATGGTCTTGAGATGACCTTCCAGCCATAAATCCAACCTGCTCATGTCTTATTAAATTATCTATAATTTCAGTAAGTCTATTAGCCAATACTTTGGCCAGAATTTTTATGTCGGTATTTAATAACGAAATAGGATGGTAACTGCTGAGATTTTGAGGATCCTTCCCAGGCTTTAAGATTAGGGATATCACGGCCTCTAAAAAAACTAGACTCTGATATCCCCTTATTAAACCAATAGCTAAAGAGCTCCTTTAACACAGGTGCTACAGCAGCTTGGCAGGTTTTGTAAAAGTTACTGGACAGCCCATCTGGTCCAGGGGACTTGTCTGAAGGTAATTGCTGGATAGCCTCCTGTATTTCCCCTAAAGTAATTGGGGCACTCAAAAGGGCAGCGTCAGCTGCTGAAACTTTCGGCAGGTTTACAGATTTAAGATACGAGCTCATATCTGACTCAGCGGGTGATGAGGATGGGGTCACTGAATATAAATCTTGATAAAAGGAACTAAACATTTCCACCACTTCCTGGGGGTCGGTACAAACCTTGCAATCTTTCCTAGAATAAATTCCCGTAATGAATTGCAAGGTATCTACTTGACGAATACGTATGGCAAGCAGCTTGCTTGTTTTCTCTCCCACATCCAGATATTGCAGCTTGGCTCTGTGTAGATATAACTCAGCCCTCTGTGATTGCAGACCTGCATATTGGGCCTGTAATTGATGTAACCTGGTCCATATCTCTGCTGGGGAGGTACGGGAGAGGTTACATTCTATATTTTTGATACTAGTTAATAGCCCTTCTAACTGAACCCTTTGGTGCTTGGCCCTATTAGAAGCCATTTTAATAAATTCACCTCTCAGGGAGCATTTTAGAGCAGCCCAGATTAAATCATACTTGCCAACTGTCCCCAGGTTACAGTCAAGGAAGAAGGCAATATGCTCCATGGTGTGTTCCAGAGAGGCTGGATCTTTTAATAATTGGTTATTCAAATGCCACTGCGGGGAGTGCTTGCCCCCTGTCCCTAGACAAAACTCCATGTCATCCAGAGCATGGTCAGATAGAACCCTGGCTGTGATTCCTGCATGTGTGACCCCTGAAATTGCATAGAAGCTTATGAGTAAATAATCAATTCGAGAGTGTGTTTTGTGTACTGCAGAGAAAAAGGTATATTGTCTTTCGGAGGGGTTAAGAACTCTCCATATGTCAGCTAATGCGGCACTGCATATAAGTTCTTTCAAAGCTCTCTGCGCTGGCGATAGACCTCGACGTACTCGATCAGACCTATCAATATCTGTCTGGAGAACTAAATTCCAATCCCCACCCAATATCGTAAGTTTAGGTGGACTCGTTATTATGGTGTTTAACAAGTTTATGAAAAATGGGGGAGAGTCGCTATTTGGGCCATATATAGATCCAAGGAGGACCGGACAGGATTCCAGGGATCCATGTACTATTATGTACCTACCCTCAGGGTCCCATATTTCCTGAGTCAGTTTGAATGGGACACTCCTGGCCAGTAGAATCGCTACCCCACCTTTGCTTGTAGACACTCCTGCCCCAAACACCTGACCGACCCATGATTTTTTGAAGAATGACACATCCTCCTTTTTAAGATGTGTTTCCTGCAGGAAAGTTATTTGTGCTCGCAGTAGCAAGTGCTTTAATATGACCTACCTTTTGACCCTGTCCTTGGCTCCTTTGACATTCCAGCTCACAAAACGATAGTTATTACTTATACCTTAAACCAACAATGAGAGGTAAACTCAGATAACAGGCAAATGTGCCCTTTTGAAAATGCCATCCAGCTTCTAAGCATCAGACCATTGAAAAGTATACAGAGTACAAGATGCCATCAGTTAAATCATCAGAGCTTAGGTACAAATCATGGTAGTCTTTCTCCTCCCCTCAAGCCCACCCAACCCCATACTCTACCTCTACTGTATTTATAAACTGTAATACCTTGCATAACATAACATCCCCAGTTCAAACACACTGCACTCCCAAACAACATATGCCACGTGATTTTAAATAAGCAGACCCAGATCAACAGTATTGTCCCCGGGACACCCCCCCACCCAAGAAATTTATGTTACAAACAGGTACTTAAAATCTTAGTATTTTTCCAGATATGGCTCGCACCTACAGCACACTTTAATCGCCAATATTTTCATACAAAGCAAAGACAACAATAATATCTGAGAGCGAAATACCATTCATATCCTCGCTATATATTTCGAGAACTTAGTACATATGTAACTAGCTTTAGGTGGCCAGTCTAATTATAGCTTGAAGATTTGAATAGTAACAAACATTTGCTACCCAGAGAGAATACATCTAATAACACTATTATATCTACTAAACTAGAGCATTGTGCCCTTTACGGCATGCTAACATAAACACCTTTTAAAAAGCTTGCAAAATACGAAGTTCAGGCTCAATGTAAGTTTCTTTAACAATGCAACCAAGCCGCAGCCTATTATTTGTCATATGCCTGGTGCGGGCTTAGCTACGAAAGATAGATGAACGCATCAGTCATCTAATTAATAGGAGCCAGAACAAAGTCAAGCCAAGCACTGCAACCAGGTTATTTATTTTCATGTTGGTAGCCGGATTGGGGACTAAGCCCATGCATCATGCGACATACCCGATTCATGCTGGCCTTTAGTAAAAAAAAACAAAAAAAAAAAAAAACCCTGGAAAGCTGCTTCAGCAAAACAAGGAGCAAGCAAGGCAGTCTCTATAGTAACGACTGCAATTTGGAGCGTGGTTCTCACAAGGCTCCTTTCTTATATGTTATGCATTCCGTATTTCTCTCTGCAAAATCTGGCTGATATAGCAGACAACATCTTTACAGCAGACAAGCCATGCAATAGACATGAATGGGCTTATGCTGAAACGGCGTTAGTCACATGCTTCCAAGCTCACCCGTGATAGCAACTCTGTTACAGTCTCATTAGGGCAGAGGTACAATTTCGGGAAGTTGCAGGGGTCTCATTCAAAACTCTCCATAAGTGATCATCGTTCAATTTGGACTGCCCCCATTCACTTAAATAAATCTGGGAAAAGTTCTTTCAAACCAAGTAGCGCTTGCGCTGGAGAATCATAGGAAACCCATTTGTCCTCGTTCTTCACCATTAGAATTGTGGGGTATTTAACTCTAAACTGCTTAGTTGCGGCAATTAATTTTGACACTAAGGGATGCAGCTCCTGCCTCCTCAACCTCACTGAGTGGGGGAGGTCTTGCACAATCTGTACTTTCTTGCCCTCCCATGTTACTTCCCGTGCTTCCTTTGCTTTGCTCAGTTTGTGTTGTCTATCTATATAGTTCAGCAATTTAATGATTAATGGTCTAGGAGACTGGCCCAGAGCTGGGGAAGGATGCAGGGCTCGGTGAGCCCTCTCAATCATATATTCTCCTCCATTTGGGGGAGGGCCTGCTACTTTGGCACAGAGCCTCTGCATGAACAAAACCGGTGCATTCCCTTCTTCTTTCTCGGGAACTCCAATAACCACCAGATTATTCCGTCTACTGCGTCCCTCTAGATCATCTATCTTTTCCTCCATTTTTTTCAGTCTGCTGACCCCAAGTCTATCTTGTCTTGCCTTTTTTCTAGCGACGTCAGTCTGGCCTCCGAATCCCCAGCTCTCCGTGTTAAAGATTCCACTGAGTTTTTAATTTCCTGCAGATCTTCTGTGATAGTAGAGATTGATACTTGAAGCGGTTGCATTATTTCAAGAAATTTTTCTTCCGATAGTGCAGTCGGTGCTGCTGTCATTTTCAGCGAGGTCGGAGCTTGCTGTCTGGGCCGTTTTGTGGCCTTCTCTTTCTCCGGAGTGCATGGCGGAGATCGTCTCGGTAGCGCCTTTTTCATAAATACCTCCATCCAAAACTTCGATCTACCGCTACCGACCACTGTTATTTTGATGCCTGACTTTCCAATAAGGTAAACTTTGCGTCTGAGTACAGTATTGAGCTTAAATCAGTGGGTGGTGAATGGAGCTCCCTTAGAACTGCTGCTTCGCACTAGGCTGCCATCACATGACCTCCTGCATTTACTTTTAAAAGCACCTCATTTTTGGAGAGGGAAGCTAGCAACTAAAAAGAAGTTAGCATTTGCTTTTAAGAGTACCTCATTTGGGAGAGGAAGAGGGGAATCAGCTAAATCTCCTCCTCCAAATCACCTAACTGCTAACAGCTACTTCTAAGGGGTGGTAATAGTATTACCCACCTTCCCACACCCCTGGTTCTTTCTAAATTTATAGAAGCCCAAGGGAACTTCCTGCAGGGCTCCCAAAGGAAGACACCAGTGAGAACAGGAAGAGAGAGTATAGAGAAGACACAGTGAAGGGAGAAAGAAACAGTGACACCTACAGGTCAGGAGGAAAACATACATGGACATCCAGATCTGCCAGAGCTGTGGAGGGCTGGTAGTGAGGTAGACACTCTGAAGATTGGGGTGCCCCTTCTGCAGGACAGTTGCAGAACTATGGAGGGAGCTATGGCAGGCAAGAGAAGAGATCATGAGGCTGCAGAGGAGACTGGATTGTGGTTGCTGACCACCATCCCTTACCCACCCACTGCCCCAAAGGCCCACGGATCTTGGGGGATGGAGGGTGGTGAAAGGGGGCATTGGGGCACCTAGAGCTAAGATGGGGTACTGCCAACCACATGCTATCCACATGCAGAATCATTTCACCTCCCTAGCCAGGGGACAGAAACCAGGTTAGGAAACAGGAAAAATTGACTAGGACAAATCTGATACAAGAAAGCAGGAAGGAGGTACAAGGAAGGAGAGGAAGGAGAGGAAGAATATACAAAGCAATAGGAGGATTCTGGTCACGGGAGACTCTAAGTTGCAAGAAGTGGATACACAGTCCATCAGTGCGAAGGAAGCTGAAACTACAGTGAAATGCATGCCAGGAGCATCTGCAAGGAGAGCTAAGGAAAGAATAGGATGGCTGGTGAGAAGAGATCAGGATTTCACGGAGATCATTGTCCACTTTGGGATAAATGACATAGCAAATAGGTTTGTGGAAGAAACCTAGGCAGACATGAGGACCCTAGGGTACAGCCTAAAGGAGTAAACAACACATTTGGCCTTCTTGGAGGTGTTGCTGGTTTGGAGGAAGGGCAGAAGTGAGGACAAGATCAGAAACTAAGAGATCAGGGAATTCAACTGGTGGCTTCAGGGTTGGTGTGCAGACAATGGGATGCACTACACTGGAGATGGGGGGACCTTCCTGAACAGGAAGCTCTTCAAGCATGATGGTCTGCATCTCACCAGAGAAGGAGCAAGAGCACTAAAGCAGATGTTGGAGGTTTTCTTGGAGGGTTTAAACTGGGAGGTCTTCAGAACAGAGAAGAAGACCTAAATGAGGATGCAGCAGAAAGATACGAAGGTAAGAGGATTGGCGAATCGAAGGGAAGCCCCCCAATATTGGACTAAAGGAAACAGGCATGGCCACAAGCAAGGAGTGGCCATAGGTAAAAAAGGAGGGACCTCATGTAAAGTACAGGGGGGCAGATGGAGACAAGTGGGGGATGATACTGAGCTTATAGCAGATGAGGGAGACCACGATTGGAAGGCTATGGTGACAGCTCACATCACTACTGTTGGTGGGCTTGTCACCACTCCCTGTAAATCCAAGGGAGCACATATACACCCGGAAAGAAAAATACAGAACCCAGGCATCTCAACCACAGAGATCTTGATTAGCATTCCGCAACAAGACAGCAACTTCAAAAATCACTCGGGTGCAAACAGCAAGTTGGCACTGTCCAAGAAGAGGGTGCAGCCCATACCAAAGGGAGTGTACATTCCAGGAAGGTGATGATTGCAAATGCTAGAAGCCTTGCAACCAAACTACCTGAACTTTCAGCCATCATGGTAGTAGAAAGTTTGGACTGGGTCACTGTGACAGAAACGTAGTTCACGGAAAACCATGAATTGGACATGGCTATACCCGGATATGATCTGTTCAGAATGGATAGGCAGGGACAAAGAGGGGGACGAGTAGCTATTTACATTCACAAAGACATAAAAGCCACAGAGGTGCAGAGTCACCCTGGTGACACCAAGTCACTGTGGCTTAGTATAGATACAGGAAATGGAAAAACATTCAGGATCAGCTTCATTTACAGATCACCAAATAAAGGACAGAAGGGGGACAAAGACCTGATAGAAGAAATACACAAAATGACTCAGAGGGGAGAGGTGATACTGGTGGAGGACTTCAACCTTCCAGATATAAACTGGAGTACACTAATGATGATAACAAGAAGAAGCAAATATTTTTTACTGGCACTACAGGGAGCAGGACTAAGCCAACTAATCAAAACACCAACAAGAAGAGATGCTGTAACTGAGGACACGTGCCACTCACAAATAAAAGTACTAGATTTTAAAAAAGCGAACTTCAACCAAATGAGGACTAACATAAGAAACTACTTAACTGATCTACAAGCTGACAAGGTCAGTGTCATGTGGGGGGAACTTAAGAAAGCAGTCCAGACAGTCACTGACCAGTGCATCAGAAGGGTTACCAAAGTGAAATGAAAATGAAATCCCTTATGGTTTTCAAAGGAAGTGGCTAAAATAGTGAAAGAAAAACAGAAGGCTTTCACACTATACCAGGGAACAAACAACAAAAGACGACTTGGTGTCATACAAGGAGAAAATGAAAGAATCCAGCAAAAAAATAAGGCAAGCAAAAGTGCAGACAGAAGTAAGTATAGCAGAGATGGCAAAGAGAGGAGGCAAATCATTTTTTAGATACATCCAGGAAAGAAGGAAGGCAAAAGGGGGTATAGTCAAGATTACAGCTCAGAAAGGGAAAACAATGGTAGATGACCCAGAAAAAGCAGAAATCCTGAACAAGTACTTCTGCTTGGTATATACAGAAGAGGACACAGGTGATGGCCCAGAAATGGCAAACACAACACCTAGGACAAGGGGTTGATACTAGCCCCTTCACAGAGACCGAAGTACTGGAGGCACTAAATAAACTGCAGGTTGACAAGGCCATGGGGCCAGATGAAATGCACCCCAGGATCTTAAAAGAACTGAGATTAGAGTTGGCTGCCCACTGGATAAACTAGTCGCCAAATTCCGAAAGCGTGGGATGTACCTAAATATTGAAAAAGGGCAATTGTGGTCCTGCTCCACAAATTGGGCAGCAGGGAGGACTGTGTGGGGAAGTTAATGGAGACACTTCTCAAACAGAGGATCATGGCATTTCTGGAGGCTAGCAGTCATCAAGACCCCAAGCAGCATGGTTTCACAGTTGGTAGGTCATGCCAGATAAACCTGATTGAGTTTCTTCACTGTGTTACAAAGGTTATAGATGACAGTGAGGTGGTAGATGTGGTCTACTTAGACTTTAGCAAGTCCTTCAACTTGATCTCACACAGAAGGCTAGTAAAGAAGCTAGACCACACAGGAGTTGGATCAGAAGTAGTTAGATGGGTTAAAAACTAGTTATATGGCAGAACCCAGAAAGTGTATTTAAATGGAACACTGTCATCAGAAGGTAGGGTAACCAGTGGTGTGCCCCAGGGTTCAGTACTGGGGCCCCTGCGCTTCAACATTTTCATATTGGACATAGCTAATGGACTACAGAGAAAGGTGTGTCTGTTCACAGATGGCACCAAAATATGCAACAGGATTGGCACCCAGCAGGGAGTGGACAAGATGGAAGCTGACCTCAAGAAACTGGAAGAATGGTCTGGAGCATGGCAGCTGAGATTCAATGCCAAAAAGTGCAAAGTCATACACATAGGAAAAAGAAATCGAAATAAGGCATAATACCTTGGAGGGGAAAGACTAGCTACCTCCACCCAAGTACGCGATTTGGGAATCATTGTCTCAGACAACTTGAAGGTCAGTAAACAGTGTGAGAAGGCAGCATTAAAGGCCAGTGGTATGCTGGGATGCATTGGGAGGGGAATCACAAGCAGGAAGAGGGAAGTGATCCTGCCACTGTACAGATCACTGGTTAGACCTCACCCGGAGTACAGTGTCCAGTTCTGGGGGCTCCACCTCAAAAAGGACATTGACCAAGTGGAGACGGTGCAGAGAAGGGCAACAAAAATGATTCAGGAACTGCACGAGATGTCCTACAGGGATAGACTGAAAAAAGTGAACATGTATTCCCTGAAACAGAGAAGAGAGAAGAGAGAGGGGTGACATGATAAAAGGCATAAACCAGGTGCAGATAGATGATCTCTTCCAATTTAAGAAGGGCAGTAGAACCAGGGACATGACCTAATACTGCAAGAAGGGCAGTTCTCCACCAACACCAGGAAGTTTTTCTTCACAGGAAGAGTGGTGGAAGCCTGGAACAGCCTGCTTCAGAGGTGGTGGGGGCAAGCACAGTGGTAGGTTTCAAGAATGCTTGGGACAGATACAAGGGAGCTCTCAAACCGAAGGGCAGTTAGAAGGCTATACTAAAAGACAATGGGCAGACTAGATGGACCTGGTGATCTCCTTCTGCCATCAACTTCTATGTTTCTATGTTTCCAATGGGATTTAATCTATTCCCCATACGGCCTGGAAAAACAGAGTATACAAAGCAGTAACAAGTGACTGGGGTGGAGGGAACACATAGCTAATATATAAAAATACAGGGATTAGCAGTGTTCTAATTAGTATTATACAGTGGCAAGAAAAATTCAAAGATGCTGATTGGCTATTGAGTCCTAGACACAGTGATGTTATTACATGATAACATCATTGTATCAAGTGCATGCAGCAAAACAACCACATAGCCAAACCAGAATCACTGCCTGCTTAATACCCACAGAGCCAAACATTACCTTTCACAGCCTTACCTCCCACACACACACCAATTCATCCTAATGTGTGCATCCCCTCCCCAAACACACACAGACACACCTACTCCATCCCTCTTCCGTTCCATTCCTCATCCTAATCCATCGCTCCACAAGTAAATAAAGAGACCACATTTATTTATTTTTTTTAAAAAAGATTTTCTCCCAAGTGCCGCAGTCTATGGCTCCCACTGCTGCTAAAGTCGTTCACTGTGTGTGCATGTGCCCACTTGTCCATAACCAGAAAAAACTGCCACCAAACTGCAAATGTGTTTCTCCCCTAGCTGTAACTTTTAAAACAATAAATTGTACCTCTAATGACTTTTATCTCCAGATCTGTGGTTCACATATTGCAGTAGAGGGACGCTCATGGTCAACTAGCTGCCCACTCACAAAGCACCATTTCCTACTTAAATAAAAAAACATACAAACTAAAAGAAAACCCAACAGTATTCAAAAAAATCAGCTTTTCATTCTGCCTTTCAGTGCCAAGACTGCGACAGGGGGCACAATAAAGATGTCGCACAAAGGCAGGGCAGCACATGGACAATGGGACAGTTAGATCACTCAGTCTGCAGTGCCACCTAGTGCTGGATAATATTCTGGACTTTTTTAAATGGTATACTTCTACTTACAAAAATCAAGTGTAAAATGCTTAAAAAATATATTTTTTTCTTTTTCTTTTTTTTATTAACAAATGTGCCATTGTGTAATATCAATAAGGCACTCCAGGGTGTGTGTTATTGTGTAATAATGTCACTCCTGGGGTGGTGGAAGCACTTGGCTTTGCCTTATGCTTCAACCAACCCCAGGAGTGATGTTATTACACAATAACACAAATCCTGTCATGCCTTATTGCTTAAATACTTTTCTTTTTGGACATTTGTCACCCTCTCCCTGTAGCAACTAATCTATTAGCTCTTTGTATTCCAGTTTCCAAGTTCATGGTTGCTATGTCCCCTGTGCCAAATTCAATACCCAAGATCATTATAGGCTCTCTTGAAACTGAGATGCCAACAAACTGCAGCCCTTCTGCTATATAGGGGTGCTCCCTACTGTCACACTTTTACTCCTATTATAACCGATCTGTGATTCTTACAATCTGGAGATCTCATTTAGAGTGTCTGTTAGGGCTTGCTTGCAGATTGAAGGATCTAGTGTTAATATTCCATCATCTGTGTATGCTAATATAACAACTAGCTGCTTTCCTGGAGATGGAGGGATGCCACGTATCCTCTCATTCTTTGCTACAATATATTCCATAACAAAATGTCTATACCAAAGGCATATAGCATCGGGCTGAGTGGACAGCCCTGTCTAACACCTTTTTGTACTGGGATCTGTTTTCCAATCTATCCATTCACAATCGGAAGTATAGTAGCACTGTCAAACATATTCTTTATCCAGCTCACAAACAGTGTTGGTAACCCATATGCTTGTAAAGTTGTAAATAGGTAGCCATGGGCTAGCCTATCAAACACTTGTTCCTGGTCTAGGCCCAGTACTAAGCCCTGTGCTGTATTACTATTGCTTTTATAAAACAATTCTCTTAACAAGATGAGGTTGTCGAGTAGGGGATTATTTTTTTATTAAATCAAAACAAACTCATAACAAAGTATTTACAGCTTAATAATACAATGCACAAGACCATAATAAAGAAAAAGTGCCAAACAGAAATAAGTATTAATTCATGCAATAGTTTCAAACATAAAACCCCTCCCCCCGCTCTAAGAGTAGGGAAAAATCAATACAAACTCATAACAAAATTATTTACGTATCAGTATTACATTTTACCTTACCCTAAGCAAGGAAAAAATTTGCAAAATTAAACCAAGCATTAATTCATACTAAAAAATCTCAAACATAAGAAAACAAATTCCTCACTAAACCTCCTCCTTCTTCTTCCCTCTTTTTTCCAATCGGGACCTAAAAATAGGAGAGAAGAAAAAATACAAAGGAAAGAATATGTCAGATCAAAAATTGTACTTAATGAAAATATTATAATAATAATACTCCTAACCCCTCCTCTCATAAGGATATCCCATCATCCTCCTCATAAAGATACATTAATCTAAAACTAATTTGGAATGTAAAACATTTCCAGGTTTGTTTTAAGCTAGTATTCCTAAAGTTATCTTAAACCAATCACCTACACTCCCAACCGTATCCCAAAAGTATGGGGTTCCTTAAATCCTATTTTTTTAACCTAAACTATATTAAAGATAATTTGTTAAAGCCAATCAAAATATTTCCAATGAGTCTCCCAGTTAGTCGGAGAAAGCTTTAAAGATTCCTTATGTTTAAATGCTTTTAATTCAGTGAGTATTATAAAATAAAGTTCCCCTCCTGAAATCTCCATTTGTTGAAGTGCCAACTTATACCGTCCTATCCTTATCCAATATATAAAGTGTACCATGATCATACGTAACGTACTTTGAGGAACAGATCTTTGTGAAACAGGGACTATACCGTAAAACAATAATCGTTCATTAGAAGGAAAATATAATTTCCAAGTACCATTATTCTTAATCATTTCCCAACATTTTTTAATATAAGGACATTCAAAGTACAAATGTGCCACAGTCTCAATGCACTGTACACAAGTGTCTCTTGGACAATAGCAGTCCTGAAGTTGTTCATGCTTTTGATTCCCTCGAACATTCACTTTCCCATGAATTGCTAACCAAACCGTGTCCCACATTTTCTCTGGGATCCTAATATCAGTGATTAAATTAGAGAGTGAGTTTTGATCCACCACTGAAAATTCTGCAAATGAGTATTCCATAAACCATTCCTGAATAATTTCCTCATACAGGATTTTCCTAGGAAATTTTAAAACTGAATCAAATTTCACCTTCCACTGTTTCAGTTTGTCAAAAACTCCTACCCACTGGCTGTCCAGTCAGGGATGACGTTTATTTTTATGTAAAAAGGTATTTGTGCTCCATTCTATCATTATGCCCTGTAATTTCGGTATACCCCAGCTTACCCATAATTTTGACGAATGTTTCATTAAAGGAAGCAAATTATTATATATAAAAATCGAAAAATAAATACCAGTGGATTGAGCATATGAATTCCTCCTTCCTTAATAGATTCATAAAGCACATTTTGCTTGACAGAGTTCAAATGACTACCCCAAACACAAGAAAAAAAACATGCCAATAATTTTGTTTCCAACGAACGAGGAAGAGAAAAAACTGTACCTATAAACACAAATAACAGAACTAAAAATGAATTGATCAAATAAAGTCTCTTTTTTTTTGACATTTTCCACATGTTCCACATGTTTTTTCAATACTCTGTTCCAATTATCATCAACCAAATTCTCATGACCAAAGTAAATACCCAGAATTTTACTAGGTTTTTTAGTAATGGGGATACCTCTTACCTCTAGGATCAGAGTATCAAAACCCTGAATTGCCAAACAACTAGATTTTTGGGGATTCAATCAGGCCCCAATAACTAACCCTATTTTCCAAATGAAACCAGGCAAATGCATTTAATAATGTTTCACATTATTTTTATGGCAGTGTCTACATTCATATGGAATTCCCGAGATATTTATTCAGTGGATTCAACTATGCTATGCTTTGGCCTTTGTGAGACCATATGAGAATGGGAATATTGGAAGCCCTTGTTAAATTTTGAAAGGGGTATGACAAGGGTGTCCATTAAGCCCTTTGTTGTATGTCTTTTATATAGATCCAATACTCAGAATTTTACAAAGGTCACCTTTGATTAAGGGTTTGAGTTCTGAAATGGCACAGAATGTTAAAGTTGTTGCCTATGTGGATGATATCTGTCTGTTAGCACAAGATGTTATGTCTCTTATGCCCTCAGAAGAGACATAACATCTAGTCTAACAGACTAGATAATATCCACACAAAACTTTAACATTCTATGCCATGTCTAAAGAATCCAAACCTAATCAAAGTGACTAACTATGAAATCTAATTGGACTATGTAAAGACATACAACAAAGGGCTTAATCGGTCACCCTCTTGCTCTACCCTTTCAAAATTTAACAAGGCTTCCACATATGCCCATTCTCACATGGTCTCACAAAGGCCAAAGCACAGCACAGTTGAATCCATTGAATAAATATCTCCGGAAATCCATAAGAATGTGGATACTGCCATAAAAATAATGTGAAACATGTCATTAAACGCATTTGCCTGAAATCTAAACAAACACAAACCCCCATCTGATTCAGATTTACCAGTATTACTCCCACCATCCTTTATTTCTCTCAATAAACATAAGCATCTGTAATACTTCTTCCAGGTATCCCACGAAACTATACCAAATGTGTCAAAGAATCCATTACTGCAGTTAGTCTATTCCCCAATAATTTTGCAATATTTTAAAATCAACATTTAATAAAGTGATCGGACAACAGTTAGCAAGATCTGAAACCTGTCTGGATTTAAATAAAAATCAAAATCCTTCATACATTTGTATTGGTAAACAAAAGATCCATCAACATAAAATTATTAATAGCAAGATTCAACAGCCATATATTCCCATAGCATTTTATATAATTCTCCTGGCAGACCATCAGAGCCGGAGAGATGTTTTATTTAGAGTCTTAATACTATAACGTTCTGTAATTCAACAGCAGAAAATGGAGCTAATAATTATTTGATTGTTCTTTTGTCGATCTCGAGGAGGTCTGCCACCTGGAGCACCATGGAAATACTAGGAGAATTTATGGGTAACTCCCCATGTGTTTTAGTAATAAAAGTTTCTAAATATGTCATAACAGCCTTATTATCAGTAACACCCCCTGTTCATTTGTCAAATTAACAAAACCTTTCCTCTCCCTCCTTTGTTGACAATCTGTAAATGGATTTGTTTGATCCACTCTTCCCTGTGTCCCTAAGGATTGTTCCTTCTGTAAAGATACCAGCCTATTATATTGACATAAGGACATTTCTGTACAAAATTAAATTAATTTTGTGACTTAAATTCTAACCCTTAGCAAGCTTGATTGGACAATAACTTATATAATATTCTCCTAAGCACTAAATATTTAGCATTTACCGATGCAGCTAGGTCTTGGCCCTGAACTGAAAATACTATGAAAGATACCTTTTTAAATTTTACAAATTGACTAAGCTCTCCCTCATATAAAAATATAGTGGAGCATTTATCAAAATAATCATCATTAGTCTTCTTTTATAACCTGTCTTAACAACAAAAGTATATTCAATCTCCAAAAGCCCAGCCCAGATGTTTATAGGGGGGTTGCAATGTAATTCCATTTCAACATATGGTTGGATGTTTCAATAGGTAAATGTACATATAAAACAAATTCCTGCCTTTCTTTTTACAAAATACAATCTATTCTAGATGATAAAGTTCCTCTAAAATAGGTGGGTTAGCCTTATTGCATCCCTGAGTATGTGCATCTTGCATGCCTGCTTGAGGAAACGATTTTAATTAAAACATTTTTGTCCAATACTGTTTGCTACCTGGAAGTTTCTCTGAAATTAACATTGAAATCTCCCCAAAAATGTTTAACTTCTTGCATGTGCAAAATGGCTGGATCTTCACCATCAATTCTATATGCTGGGTCTTTATTTGAGGAGCATAAATATTAATCAAAGCGGCAATAGAAAAGAACCCACTTCCACATCCAACAATAATGCTCTACCAGGCTCTATATCTACTGGCCTGTATACTCAAACATCACAAGTCATAAAAACCATTCCACTCCACAGCATAAATCAGGACCAATGGACCAATAGGAGGTCCTCATATCCATTCTTTCCTAGCTATATTTAATATCTGACATCTGTGAAATCTAATCCTGTAAAAAACAATCTCATACTGTAAATGTTGCAAAAAGTGAAAAATGGTAGCTAAGCCCAACAGGTGATTTCAGACTATTGGCATTTAAAACTTGCCAGTTTAATATTCTAACAGGCTCAGGGCTGGATTTTTAAATTTAACACTAGACCATGATTCGTCTAGTGGATAATTCAGTTAGGTCAGATGGTTTACCACCAACTTGGCTAACATCCTTCTCTCCTTGTGAGGGAAGAAGAATTCTGAACCTAGTCCATAGATTGCTCTTCTTCCAGTTCTATCACCCCAGGAAGAGAACACTGAAAACAATTTGTCAGAAGGCAACGAGGACAATGGCATTCTAGTTTAGAAAATGTCCCAGGGTCACCTTCTGTAGTTAGGTCAGGGATCAGAGGGACTTCCATTCCTTGAGGTTGACATAGATCAGTTTCTGTATCACTACCATTACTGGGAAGCATAACTGTTACTGAATTTTGTACTCGAATTTCTCCACGGGTCTTCTGCTGCTTTTAATAACCATCATATCACAGCTTTGGGAGGCAAAATCTTTGGTTTCCTTCATGGTTTAGGAACCTCAGAAACCTGCAACTCCCACTGTTCTAAGTGGGAAAAGTGTTAGCACCTGTAGGTCTAGACAACAAGGGAGCAGACCTCAGTTGTCCCCCAAAACCTCCACCCCTTCCTCTACCTCTTCTCCTGGTAGGCATTGGAAAACTCTATATCAGCTACTCATTTCCGAGAAAAAGAATACCTAGCCCGTGAGCAAAACCTCATGATCAGAGGATTCCTCTGAATTTCAGACAACCAAGGGCAGTCCTGAAAAGTATTTTCTTCATCCCCACAAAGATTGCGCACATGGGGAAGCTGAACACTGCATCGCTTGTGGCCCAACAAGCCACAAAGGAAAGTTTATCAGTGTCACAATTAGTGTTTAAATGTGAAAAGATCCACATCATAACAACGCTGGCTGCCGCTAACAGACAGATATTGTCCACATAGGCAACAACTTTAACATTCTGTGCCATTCAGAACCCAAACCCTTAATCAAAGGTGACCTTTGTAAAATTCTGAGTATTGGATCTATATGAAAGACATACAACAAAGGGCTTAATGGACACCCTTGTCATACCCCTTTCAAAATTTAACAAGGGCTTCCAATATGCCCATTCTCATATGGTCTCACAAAGGCCAAAGCATAGCATAGTTGAATCCATTGAATAAATATCTCGGGAAATCCATAAGAATGTGGACACTGCCATAAAAATAATGTGAAACATTATTAAACGCATTTGCCTGGTCTAAACTAAACACAAACCCCCATCTGATTCAGATTTACCAGTATTACTCCCACCATCCTTTATTTCTCTCAATAAACATAAAGCATCTGTAATACTTCTTCCAGGTATCCCACAAAACTATACCAAATGTGTCAAAGAATCCATTACTGCAGTTAGTCTATTCCCCAATAATTTTGCCAATATTTTAAAATCAACATTTAATAAAGTGATCGGACAACAGTTAGCAAGATCTGAAACCTGTCTGGATTTAAATAAAAAATCAAAATCCCTTCATACATTTGTATTGGTAAACAAAGATCGCTCAACATAAAATTATTAATAGCCAGAAGTTCAACAGCCATATATTCCCATAGCATTTTATATAATTCTCCTGGCAGACCATCAGAGCCCGGAGAGATGTTTTTATTTAGAGTCTTAATACTATAACGTTCTGTAATTCAACAGCAGAAAATGGAGCTATTAAATTATTTGATTGTTCTTTTGTCGATCTCGAGGAGGTCTGCCACCTGGAGCACCATGGAAATACTAGGAGAATTTATGGGTAACTCCCCATGTGTTTTAGTAATAAAAGTTTCTAAATATGTCATAACAGCCTTATTATCAGTAACACCCCCTGTTCATTTGTCAAATTAACAAAACCTTTCCTCTCCCTCCTTTGTTGACAATCTGTAAATGGATTTGTTTGATCCACTCTTCCCTGTGTCCCTAAGGATTGTTCCTTCTGTAAAGATACCAGCCTATTATATTGACATAAGGACATTTCTGTACAAATTAAATTAATTTTGTGACTTAAATTCTAACCCTTAGCAGCTTGATTGGACAATAACTTATATAATATTCTCCTAAGCACTAAATATTTAGCATTGCTCGGTGCAGCCTGAGTCTTGGCCCTGAACTGAAAATACTGTGAAAGATACCTTTTTAAATTTTCCCACCATTGACTAAGCTCTCCCTCATATAAAAATATAGTGGAGCATTTATCAGAAATAATCATCCTTAAGTCTTCTTTTATAACCTGTCTTAACAACAAAGGTATATTCAATCTCCAAAAGCCCAGCCCAGATGTTTATGGGGGGGGGGTTGCAATGTGAATTCCTTTCAACATATGGTTGGATGTTTCAATAGGTAATGTACATGTAAAACAAATTCCTGCCTTTCTTTTTTTACAAAAATACAATCTATTCTAGATGATAAAGTTCCTCTAAAATAGGTGGGGTTAGCCTTATTGCATCCCTGAGTATGTGCATCTTGCATGCCTGCTTGAGAAACGATTTTAATTAAAACATTTTTGTCACAATACTGTTTGCTACCTGGAAGTTTCTGCTGGAAATTAACATTGAAATCTCCCCCCAAAAATGTTTGTCTTCTTGTATGCAAAAATGGCTGGATCTTCACCATCAATTCTATATGCTGGGTCTTTGTTTGAGGAGCATAAATATTAATCAAACGGCAATGAAAAGAACCCACTTCCACATCCAACAATAATGCTCTACCAGGCTCTATATCTACTGGCCTGTATACTCAAACATCACACGTCATAAAAACCATTCCCACTCCACAGCATAAATCAGGACCAATGGACCAATAGGAGGGTCCCTATATCCATTCTTTCCTAGCTATATTTATATCTGACATTGTGTGAAATCTAGTATCCTGTAAAAAAACAATCTCATACTGTAAATGTTGCAAAATTGAAAACGTGGTAGCTCGCCTAACAGGTGATTTCAGACTATTGGCATTTAAACTTGCCAGTTTAATATTAACAGGCTCAGGGCTGGATTTTTTTAAATTTAACACTAGACCATGTTCGTCTAGTGGATAATTCAGTTGGGTCAGATGGTTTACCACCAACTTGGCTAACATCCTTCTCTCCTTGTGAGGGAAGAAGAAGTTCTGAAACCTGGTCCATAGATTGCTCTTCTTCAATTCTATCACCCCAGGAAGAGAACACTGAAAAACAATTTGTCAGAGGCAACGAGGACAATGGCATTTGGTTTGTAAATGTCCCAGGGTCACCTTCTGTAGTTAGGTCAGGGATCAGAGGGGAACCTTCCATTCCTTGAGGTTGACATGAATCAGTTTCTGTATCACTACCATTACTGGGAAGCATAACTGTTACTGAATTTTGTACTGAAATTTCTCCACGGGTCTTCTGCTGCTTTTTAATAACCATCATATCACAGCTTTGGGGAGGCAAAGAATCTTTGGTTTCCTTCATAGGTTTAGGAACCTCAGAAACCTGCAGCTCTCCCACTGTTCTAGAAGTGGGAAAAGTGTTAACACCTGTGGGTCTAGACAACAAGGGAGCAGACCTCAGTTGTCCCCCAAAACCTCCACCCCTTCCTCTACCTCTTCTCCTGGTAGGCATTGGAAAACTCTATATCAGCTTACTCATTCCGAGAAAAGGAATACCTAGCCCGTGAGAGCAAAACCTCATGATCAGAGGCTTCCTCTGAATTTCAGACAACCCAAGGGCAGTCCTGAAAAGTATTTTCTTCATCCCCACAAAGATTGCACATGGGGGAAGCTGAACACTGCATCGCTGTGTGGCCCAACAAGCCACAATGAAAGCATTTATCAGTGTCACAATTAGTGTTTAAATGTGAAAAAGATCCACATCAATAACAGCTCTTTGGCTGCCCAGCGTAGAAAAGAATTCCTCTATCTTGGCCCAAGAAGAAGGAACTCGGAAGATGTTGAATACCTTGATCTGTTTGGTTCAGTTGAATTCTAAAAGTCCAACCCCCTGTCCAAAAACTATTGTCATCCATTATGGGGCAAGGATGATCAAATATGGTACATTGCTTCTCCAGCCAAAATATTATATCCTTGATATCCACACCCTCATTTCTAAATAACAATGTAATCGTCTTAATAGTTGGTTTAGTAATGGGTATTACTAAAAAATATTTCCATTCCTCAGCATCTTTTACCCCATAATATAAACTCCAAAATTTGTCATGGAAAGCCATGGTACAAAAACTAACATCATACATGTAATCTCCCAGTGCATGAATGAACGCATACACCTCAGCAGGTGTAAATCCCATAGAATCCATTAATAGCATTTTGTCTACCAACAGTCTATCAGGTGTAATCAGTGCTAAGCCTTTATACCTAAGGCATACCAAAAATTGCCTTTTTGCAGCAGTGACTGGTGTCTGAAATAATCCTGCATAGGTCGTAGGGCGATTACTACCTGGAGCTACCTCAGGCTCTTTCCTTTTTTCCTTGATATTACCTACAGACCCCTGCCCTATTCCCAAAGTTTCTTGTTCATTTTGTTCTATACATTCCCTGCTCGTAATGACGGCAAAGTGGGATCCATGTTTAGAGACTTTTCAAGCACTACGCTGTCTCCCTGGATCACTTGAGGTTCGGCATCTGATGCAGCTACGGTTTTATGTTCCTTGGTCACACCCAAAGCCTTTTCTAGCAGATTTCTCAAAAGTTCACCTGCTATATTAGGATCACCATCAGCAGGTACAGTTACAGGTACCAAATCAATATTGTGTAGTCCTTTAGGGGAACCAGGGATAGGAATAGCAGGATCTGGCAGCCACTGCCCAGCGATAAAAATCCAGCCCGCTCCATGGAGCACCCTACCTGGAATCCAATCCGATGGAGTACCGTCAAAACTACTGTCCTGAGACATGCTCTCCTCACTCATTTGTTCTGGAATGATTTTAGACTCTGGGTGAGGTAAAGGTTCTGAGCCCCCCCAGGCAAACGCTTACTTACTTCTTGTTGAGGGCTAGCCATAGACCATTTTTTTCTTTTCTTCCTCTAGCTGAAATTTTTCCTTTTAAAAACTCCTGTTCTGCCGCTGACAATGTCAACATAAGCTGTTGTTTTTTCTTGTTTAGTTCTTCCTGTAGTAGTACCTCATCGTCAGTAATATCCTCATCTACAATTTGATCCGAAGCCTGCATAACAATCTGGGGATCCATAGTAGCCATATGTTCCACATTCTGTTCAGGTAATTCCACGGTCCCCACCAGTCCAGACTCCATAATTCCAGCAGCATGTCCTTCTCCCTCCATGACCAGGACCAAAATGAGGTCCTCCAGCCCCTTGCAGAGAGTAGGGGAATTTCCCTGGTGTCCTGGCCAAATTTCCCACATTTACAAAAAACACCACCAACAGCTTAATCTGGTTCAGTGTGAGCTGGTTTCCATCGGTATCCCCCAGCCTGGGGATGAGACTGAAAATAGATGGAATGCCTAGCCCTCTTTCCCAGCCAACAAAAACTACATAAATAAATACATACATAAATAAATAAATCTGTCTAGTACCTTGGCTGCACATATTAATTTTTGTCAATGAAGTTTGACTTAAGAAATTCACCTACTGTAGCACGGGACAGACATGACCAATTTGTGGATTTGGGGGATATAACAATAAGTTGGTATGTTTTTGGATGTTGTTTAGTGTTAAGCCAGCCTTTTGCCACACTAAAATAGCTGCATATATTGACTTTTATTTCTTCTAGCAGATGCTCTTTCAAAATGTAAAGGTTCATAAAGCTCCATGAAAGTTTATGAAACCTCTGCAATGAACTTTTCATGGATTTTCATATATGCAGTCCAGCACTTCATTTTGGCGACCAGAAATAATCTGCTTTTATCTTAATGGATAATTTATAAGACAACACTGTTTCAACATGAAGGATATTATTCTTGAAAGATTTTAATCAGAGGCAGACACATTAAAGGTCAACACTCAGTTACCATATTGTTTTGCAACACAGCCTAAGCAAGTAACCATGGCAACTGAATTCTTTAAAAAACCCAGCATTCTCTCCTGAATATCTTTTAGTACCATATATTTTAAAATTGGTAACGCAATCTTTTCTGTTGATGTTCATTCAGATTTAATTACTGCTCAGTGCACCATTGTTTTATAAAAACGGAATGTCCCAATTACATATATCTTTGCAAAAAAACTGGGTTAATGCAACACTTAGGGTTCAGCTTAAAGTGATAAAAGTAGGGAAATGTGGTTTTAGGGTTTTGAAGCCTAAAACTCCACCCCACCCCTGAAGCAAATCGGGGTGCTGTCTTCCTTGGGGTCGCCAACCCTAAAGCTCACCCCATTCCGTACACTTGTGAAACATATATACCTGTATCCATCACATATGAATTTTCTTGCTATTGCAATGGGGTGAGCTTTAGGATTGACAACCCCAAGGTAGACCACTCCTGATTTGTTTCAGGACTGGGTTGGGGTTTTAGAGTTGGAAATCCTAAAATCACATTTCCCTACTTTTGTCACTTTAGGCTGAACTCTAAATGTTGCAATAATGCAGTTTTTGCAAATAATTTTCTTACTTTTTGAGATAGTATAATCATACCCTCATTTGCCTGTGGGAGCTCAGGGCCCTCAGGGCCTTGTATTTCCATCCTTCCATAGATGTGTACATTCAATACATGACACAATGTCCATCAAAAGATGAAACCAACCCCTTCCTGCACTCACACTAGCCTACACACATCCACAAACAGCATACTCACTTAAAATTATCAACATAAAACCTAATCACACACACATCCCAAAACCCCCACTCCCAGACCACCCACCCCATAAAACAATAAAAGTTAAAAACAAAACAAAAGTGGAGAACCTAAACTACGGAGTCCCACAAATCCATTAGAAGTTCAAAAAACACATGTCCAAGTTAGAGGAAAGGGTGTTTCCATGTGCAACCTGGGACCACAAGAAAGTTACGTGACTTGCTCAGGGTCACACAATATGCAAGTGGGAACTGATGTGATTCAAACCCCTGTCTCCAGGTTTGCAGCTCAGTGCTCTTAACCACTACACTATACTGTCTTTTTAGGTGCACTGGTAGCCATGTACTAAAATAAATTAATAGAAACTGAGTTATATGGCTGTCCTTGATCTCACCAAGGGGCCACAAAACAGAATCACACAATGCTGGTAGGGGCTCTGCTGTCTTACCACATAGCCTGTCCAGAACCAGATTACACAAACTGCATGACACAGCAAATAAGCATTTGTGAATGCCAAACATTTGCTTGCAGGTATGTGCTGTGCAGGGGTTTGGTACTGATAGGCAAAGCACACAAAGGTTATTAAACAATTTTTTTTTTTATTTTGACCACAACTTTTGAAGATACTTGTTTTAGGATTTGCCTTATAGACATGACATGTACCATTTATAGGATATTGGTTAAAATGTCATTTTGTACCAGAGGTGCAAAAATGTATCTTGTCTAGAATTTAAAAAATGACACACAACGCGTTCATGAGGTAAACATAGAAACATAGAATTTGACAGCAGATAAGGACCGCTTGGCCCACCCAGTCTGCCCATTTCCCTACCTACTGGATAAGCTGCAGATCCTAGTTAACCAGCAGCCTACTTCTTCCTACCCCAACCCCCCAGAACTGCCTTACGACTATCCCATGCATGCTTGAATTCCACCACTGATTTTGACTCCACAACCTCCTCCGGAAGGCCGTTCCATGCATCCACAACCCTCTCTGTGAAAAAATACTTCCTTAAATTACCTCTGAGCTGCCCCCCCTCTATCTTCAAATTGTGCCCTCTTGTTCTTGCACACCTCTTTTTTGAAAGATGCTACCCTCTTGGACTTTGTTGATTCCCTTGAGGTACTTGAAAGTTTCTATCATGTCCCCCCTCTCCCTCCTTTCCTCGAGGCTATACATATTAAGCTCCTTAAGTCTCTCTTCATATGTCTTCCGGTGCAGACCCTGCACCATTTTAGTTGCCCTCCTCTGGACAGCTTCCATCCTGTCTATGTCTTTGCGGAGATTGGGTCTCCAGAACTGCACACAGTACTCCAGATGGGGTCTCACCAGCTGTCTGTACAGAGGGATAATAACTTCCTGTTTTCTACTGGTGATGCCTCTCCCTATGCATCCCAGTATCCCCCAGCCCTCCTTGCTGCCCTCTCACATTGCTTGCCCACCTTTAGGTCATCTGATATGACTACCCCAAGTCCCTCTCCATTTTGTTGTTGCTAGTATCTCACCTCCCATTGTGTACTCTTCCCCTGGGTTTTTGTTTCCCAGGTGCATTACCTTGCACTTCTTAGCATTGAATCTAAGCTGCCATACATTTGACCATTCCTCTAACCTTGCCAAGTCCCTTCTCATCCTTTCCACCCCACCCTGTGCATCAACTCTGTTGCAGATCTTAGTGTCATCTAACAGGTGGTGTGGAATAATGGATATGTGGATGTTGAAAGTTTGGAGTAAATATACAGTATTAAAAATTAGTGACGTTCTGAGTGAACGCTGAAACAATGTAACATTCAGTCAAAACAGAGGCATTTTTTTTTACTCTATTTGTACACTACATTTTGAGTATAGCCTTCTTATTAACCCACCTAATGAAACCAGTGGTGAACATTTTCAAATCCTTGCCAAAATGTCATTCTGTGCCATTGAAATGTTGCTCCATGCCACAGGTACAAAAACACATTTTGGACAGGATTTGAAAAATGATAGCTGTCATGTTCATAAGGTGGTATGAAAAAATGTCTATGTTGAAAATTTGGGTTCAAAATATTTAAAATGACCAGTTACAAGTGACTGTAGAAAAACTTCAAGGTATGCCCATAACTGCCATTTTTACATATTTTGACCCCAAATTTTCAACATAGCCTTCACATAACCCCACCTCATGAACAATGGTGGTGCCACATTTCAAATCCTGCTCAAAAGGTGATTCCATAACGTGACCACAAAATCACCTTTCAGCCTTGATTTGCATAATTCCATCACCACTGATCCTGACGTGGGGTCCAAAAAGGCCATGTTGAACATTCGGGGCTGAAATTTGCAGAAATTACAAAGTTGTGCATCAAAGTTCAAAACCCCATTGAAATACATTGAACCACACTTACTAGTACCTTAGTTTCTCATATTGCAGTTGGCAGTTCCAGCAGCAAGATGTGTCTTCGATCAGAGAGTGGATCTTCGCCCTGGGACACGGATGTAGAAAGTAAGGCATGGGACTACATTCCATGTTGTACTACAGTACTTACATCTCTGTGTGAATTTTTAGTCCTCATGAATGGTGTTGGATGTTTATTGCACTGGAATCCACAGTTCTCTATTTATTCATATCTTGGCAGGTACAGCATGGGTGATCACAGTGTAAGTTTCCCCACACTGCCCCGCCAATGTGCCTCAACCCAGTCATGGAGGAACCACCACATAGATACGAGGCTAGTTCAGACTTCATGCCCATTCAGTCCTTGGTCTCTCATGTGAGCCTGCCAACAAGGGTATCAGTTTGTGCCAGTTGTGTTGGTGGTTTTGTGATGTGGATGCTTGCTCACTGAGAACAGGAGTGAGATCACCACAACTCATTTCTCTTAGGCCACTGAACAACTCTCAGGTGATAATGGCTTTTGACTACTACCAATCTGTGCTGGATTTAAACCCGTGGCCTGGAGGTGAAAAACTCCTTAACCCACTACCAATCCACTGAGCCAACCACTTTCCTAGATCTTCAAGTTCCGAAAAGGAATAAACACAGTGAACCGTGAGGAACTGCTCAGCATGAGTAACAGTTCAAGGACACAGGTGAGGGCCAGTGGAGACTGACATGATGGAGGTTGAAGTGGGATGTGAGAAAGTTTCATTTTACAGAACAGTTGGAGAAACCACAGAACAGTCTGTCAACTGATATGGTGGGTGCCAAAATCATAAATGGTTTCAAGCACATCTAGGACAGAGTGTAGGGTATGAAACTGGCCCACAACATCATGGACACAATACCACAGACACATCATTGTGGACAAAACAACATTGGAAACAAAGCCGCATGGTAAACAACAAAGCCTGCTGAAAACACAGTCTGTGGAGAATGATGTGTGCTGCAACATTGCAATGTGTGAGTCTGCTGTGAGAAGAACAAGAACAGAGCAGTGGAGCCAGAGCAGCCAGGGTGGTGATACGAGAACGGACAACAGTGGAGACCTGCAGGAGGAAGTCAAAGGGCAAAGAACATGAAGGGAAAATGGAAAGACTGGACTGGGAGGGACACCAGGACTGCCAGCAAGCAACAAGGACCCACAATGGGGGAGTTGGGAAGGCAAAGGGCAAAACAACATGCAGGGGGAACACAACTGTGGTGAGGGAGCAAAGCATCACAAGTTAGCGGTCCTTTGCATGTCCAACATGACAGTACCACCCTGCCAATGACCCATATGCTGGCAAACTGCCATGGGAAAGACCCCCCCAGATGAATGACACACACACCTGGACAGCAGGTGGGGGAGTGGCCACATGGCACTTATATAGTGCAAACAGGCAATGCACCTGATGTCAATGCGGGGGCTGGCCTGGGCAGGTGTGGCATATCCTGCAATCACTGGTGGGCCTATAAAACACATCTACCCACAGGGTGCAGGCATTCCTGTGAGGGCCATGTTGCTGAATGCTTTGCAACCCCTGTGGGTGTTACGGTGTGTGTCAGGGTGCAACAGTGATGTCATTACAGTACCTGACCGGCCAGATGGGGAAGACCCTCCTGCGGCATGAGGGATTCCTCTATTACAAGGAGCAGGTTGCAGGGGAGAAGGTGTACCGGAAGTGTTCCGAGTACCACAAGGGGCAGTGTCCAGGACTGGTGCACATCACCAGGAAGGAGGTGGTGAAGGTCGTCAATGACCACAATCACATCTCTGATTGTGGGGCCACTGGCATCTGTGAGGCCATCACAGACATGAAGGAGAGGGCAGCACAGTCCAGTGAGTCATCACTCCAGGTGGTAGCATCCAGCAGCAGTATAATGTCAACAGCTTTGGGTGGTAGACTGCCCAGCATGGACCTCCTGAAGAGGAGGGTACACTATGCATGGATGGCCACCTGCTGACCACCCCCCTGCTGACATCCCTGCAGGACCTGTCCATACCAGTGGACTACACATGGACACATAGTGGCACATCCCTCCTGCTCCATGACAGTGATGAAGCTGACAGGATCCTGATATTCACTACTGACAGGAATCTGCAATATATGTCATAGTTCGCTACCTGGTATGCAGATAGCACATTTAAGATGGCGCCCCAACACTTCCTGCAGCTGTACACATACACGGGGTCCAGTACTGTTCAGTGATCCTCACCGTCTATATTCTCCTGCCCAATAAGATGGGTGCAACTTACACCCATGTGTTCACCACACTGAAGGGGCTTCATGTGACCCTGAAACCAACCACCATTGTGACGCACTTCAAACAGGCAGCCATGAAGTTGTTTTCCACTGTGTTTCCATATGCAGGCCAGCATGGCTGCTGCTTTCACCTGTGCCAGGTCCTGTGGTGGAAAATTCAGGAGATGCCTGACATGATGAGGCATTACTGTATGTTGCTGAGGAGGACTTTGCTCTCCTTGTCCACCTGCTGCTTGCCCTGGTGTTCATGCCCCCTGGTGAAGTGTTCACTGTTTTTGAGGTCATGTGGTCTTGGGAGTTTTACATCCACCATGATGAGCTGCTGGCTCTAGTGTTGGACTACTTTGAGGACACCTGGGTTGGACGGCCCATCTGCAGCAGTGTCCACTGCTGTCCACTGTTCCCAGTTTATCTGTGGAGCTGCTATGAAGCCAGTAGGATGCGCACGGCATGGACTAACAATTCTGTGGAGGGCTGGCATCGGGCATTCAGCACCCTCATTGGCACATGTCATCCCAGCCTGTGGCACTTCATAGACGCCCTGAAAGTGGAACAGCATCTGAACAAACTGAAGATAGAGCAGTGTGACTTGTGATGGTATGTGCCACCCAGAAGGAAGCAGTACAAGGATGCAGCCAGCCACATCCAGCAGATCGTGATGGACTATGGTGAAAGGAGCACATATGACTATCACTGCACATAACTTTCAACTGCAGGTGTGAGTGGACACACGTCTGTCCACATGCCCACCTTACTGGAACTGTCACCCTGCCACATTTCTGGGAGAGGGATAAGGGTTGTCTCCCTGGCACAGTGAAGGAGTGGATACTGGGGTTTGCCTGACATTGTTGAGGGTTACTGGGTTCTGCCTGACATTGCTGGGGGGGGGTTCCGGTGTATGTCACCCGATGGGGGGTACTGGGGTCTGCCTGACATTGTTGAGGGGGTCTAGGGTATGTGACACAATGGGGGGGTACCGGTTCACTGTGTTGCACCTGGTTGGGTGTGCTGTGTGTGTGCTCATGTACTTATACCACAGTGGGCTGCCAGCCCATGGAGGTGAGTGGTGGGCTGTGATGGTGGCCTGCCCATGATCTGGAGTTGGGGGCCGGGGTGGGACCCTGACCTCTGGGATGACATTGGGCCCCCAGGGTTACAGCAGTTAGCATGGTCTGGCAGTCCGGGGGGGATGGCTATGCTGGGCATGGGGTCTTGGGTGGGGGTGGGGCTACTGGCCTGGGCGTGGGGGTGCATTGTGCTGATGTGGGAGGATCAGGGAAAATTTCACCATGTGTGGTATTGGCTACTTGCACAGTACACACCTAGCGATGTTCTGTCCCTTGGCGGTGTTGTCTGCTGACATTGCAGGTGGCAGTGTTTTGCCTGCCTAGCAATGTTTGGTGATGTTTTCGTCTGCGATGTTCCTCGCCGGATCTGAAGAGTATAGTGTCTTCATTCAGGGCGGTAGCAGTACGGAAGAGAACAGAGGGTGGAGAGTGAGGGCTAGTATTCTGTATGGACAATAGGTCCTGGGGTTTACTAGGGAATTACAGGCAAACTGGATGGACTATTGGTCTTTTTTGACTGTCATTATCTGTGTTTCTGCACAACCACCCACCCACCCAAAATCACGGCATTTGAAGGGCTGACATGTACATCCTGTTTTGATATACTGTACTGGCATGGCCTATGTTTTTTGCTACCTGATTTAAGGGGCAGATAGTGGCCCGCCATGGAGGTGAGCCTTGGGGTGTGCTAGCTGTCATATGGTGGGGCTGGGTGTATGGGCATGAGCATACCTCTCAACCTCTCAGCACTAAAATGCATAGCACTGGCCTTCAAAATTCAGAGTAAATGGCCAGAATGTATAGTACTTTCTTATTATAAAGAATGCCTAAGAACAGAGGGCCCCATATGCTTATTGTTGTTTTTATCAAGTTAGTTCAATGCAATAATAGCTTGTGTCCAGAAAAAGCTATAAACTTATGAGTAACAACAGTAAACATTTGCAGAACAAGGGAAAATTTGAATGCAAAACTCATAGTGAGATGAGAAATGTCATAGCACTTGAGAAGTATAGGCATTGAGGTTGCCTTTGGACTCCAAGAAATGATTTAATGGGAGAGTGGGGTGGTTGGAAGGGGGCCACTATAGTGAGATAAC
This sequence comes from Neoceratodus forsteri, assembly GCA_016271365.2. NCBI lineage: Eukaryota > Metazoa > Chordata > Ceratodontiformes > Ceratodontidae > Neoceratodus > Neoceratodus forsteri. Next base: position 756,226,707 of record CM057451.1, read on the forward strand.
TGTTGAATTTTACAGTGCGAAAGGGATGAAGTGGAAATGGGGGTTCACTATGCTACCAGGGGTTGACTATTTTATTTATATGCCTGGCACAGGTATCTGGGTGGGGGGGGGACCAAGCATGGGGTTACTGTTTTTTAACCAAACAGCACTAGAGATGCCAAAAAACAGTTTAAGACTGCACACTTTATGCATGTGGCACACTCATTTGCATGTATGCTTGGTACTCATTAGTACACATCCATGAACAGTTTAGCACTACACTAGCTAACAGCTTGCCTAGCAAGCAAGGCACAGTTAGTGCAGTACTAATATTGTTTAATGCACTTTTGGTCACTATGAAGTCTGTCAGCAGCCAGCTGTAGTGAGAATGGTGTTCAATGAAACCACGCAACGAACCTATGAAAATGAGCTTGATGCAGCACGTTGCTACCGAAGGTCTACTTTGAAATGAAGAAACTGATCTCATTTTCACAAGTTGCATTTCAGTAATGTTCTAAATTGCCACTCTCACTCGTGTTATTGCTGGTACAGGTTCTGCATCCATTACACTGGTGCAAGTTCCGATTTTTGTGTTCTTCCAATTATATCAATGTCACCACAATCATTTTTTGTTAACTTCAAATGAAATTCAACTAAAACTACTAATACAGTAGCAAAGATAAAAAATATGTAATACTTTTAATCCAGCTAAGGAGACAGTTTGGGGCTAGGGATCGCAGCACTGATTTTGGCGTACCTCTGATATGTATTTCTAATCCTTTCTATTATTAGAACATCTTATTTTTTGCTCCATCTAAAACTGACCTCAGAACTGTGGGCTGTAAATTACATTCCTAGAGCTGGGGATGGGTGAGGTGTGTGGAGGTGGGTCTAGTCTTCTTGTGGCACTGAAACTCATTTCCAGCTGAGCTCCAGGAGTACCTGGTCACCCAGTATGTAGGTTGAGGTCGTGGGAATACAAACCAGGCAGAGGCTTGCATGGTGGCAGTGGTGGTGGTGGTGGTGGTGTTGGAGGGTTCAATTGCTGTATAGCTGCTTTTTAATACTCACAGTCAGCTGTCTGTCCCTGCTGGAATTGTACTGTGGATGGTGTAGAGCCTGGTGTATTTGTGTGTACCCACTTCTAGCTCCTGAGTCCCAACCCAAGCTGAAGCTGTAGTTCATTCCTTCTTTTGGCCATCAGTGTAGTGCTAGGAGGTGACCAAGAGAAGCACCGGAGGTTTAAGCAGCCTGCATCAAAATTCTGTAGATTATTCTTAGAAATGCTTCCTGCACTGAGTGTCAGGATGGCTGAAAAAGTATGATACAGGAAACTGGGAGTATGGGATGGGAGACTGGGGGTACGAGATGGGGGTCGGGACAGACTGGCAATCGATGGCAGGAATCCAATGGTGGGTCAGGCGATAGCTGACTAAGCTGGGTAAGACAGCACTAAACTGTACAGATGAGGGTCAGGGTGACAATGGTACGGGACAGAGTCGGGATGGGGTTATGGCCAGCAGTGGCAGGGTAGGAACAATCTCACGGCAGATCAGCTCAGCTGCTGCTAGGCTAGCTCGTGGGTGGTTGGCTGAGTGAGGCTGTGGTCTGCCAGCTGGCAACAAGGGGAAACAAATAGACTGAATGCAAAACTAATCAGTGAGTTTACTGAGGGACTCAAAATGAATATTTAAAAGTTTGACATACATTCATTTTGTGCAAGGAATTTGATTTGTCATATCTGACCCACGCTTCAAAAAAATTCTTAAATCTAGGCAAATCAATGTCCATAAAAGTCTTCTCCACCTGTCTGTCTGTTCCAGTCTCTGGTGCTAAATCCCAATTCTTACTGTCACTGTGTTTGTCTGCCTGCACGTCCACTGGTGCCGATTCCGTGTTGCTGGTTGCTGCACTTGGGCTTAGTAATTCTCCCATCCCCTTCCACTTCAGGTTTCATTTAATAACAATCCCATTCTGTGTCTCAAAATAGCTCCTGCCTAACCCTCCTCAGGTTACAGACACTTTACACCCCCTCCCCTGCTGAAAGAGGAGCAGTGTGTTCTCGCCAGAACCTGTGATAATGTGTGTTGGGGAGGGGGTCTCCAATGCCTGATGGACAGTAAGAAGTATCACCCCTCATCAGCAGTCCATAGAGCTCAGTGTGTGATCCTGAGAATAACATCCTAGCTCAGAGAATGAGTAGCAGCAGAACAACATCAAGAATGAGATGTTGTACTTCAACTTTAATGCTGTTGTCAAGTCAACACATTTAGAGGTCATTTTAACAATAGTAAAGTGCAGAATCCATCTAACGGGATCCCGATGAGCATGATACATATATTGGTCTCTCGGCACCATGTCATTTTTGTGGGTTTTAGAGATTAAAAAAAAGAAAAAAACAGAAAACAAGATGGCAGCAAATGAAAAAGAATTTTCACATAAAAGAGGATTCGTCAATACAAAAAAAAAAGATTATTTTTTGTATGACCCAATTCTTGTTTTGTTCCCTGCAACTAACCTGAAAGTGCCTACTGAGCATGCTCAGAACCAGAATTTTAAACGTCAATAACTTTGGAATGGATTATTATTGTTTCACCAAACCAGCAAAAGGCACATCTGCAGGCCAACCCCTTTCTACCCCTGAACATTTTGGACCAAATTTCCGAACCATTTGGGCGCTAGAGGTGGTCAAATAAAATAGCAAAAAAAAAAAACACTGAAAAAACACTTTTTTTCACTATCTGGATCTCAGAATCTGCACATCTGATCAGAACTAAAATTGGCATGTCATGAGATATGTCCCATAAGACTATGTATGCAACATTTCATGCAAATCTGTTGAAGGGTTATGAAGTTATTAAAATGCAAACTATGGGGTTTAACAATGAAGGACAACTAAACTGGGTAAAATGGGAAACCACCACTCGAGAAATCCAAAATGACAGAATTGCAGGTTATAGTTTACTTACAGTAACATGTGGTCCCTTTTGTTGAAAATAGGGATTTAATAGTGTTTCATCATGTCTGAAGTACATACAGAAGCCACACTATGTATTCAAAAGTCCCGCTGCAGTAGATGCCTAAAATGGCTGAGATGTCATTACGCAATTACGTCATCCAAGTGACAGTGTTCTGAAGTGATCATTCAGTGTGAATAGTGACCGTATAAATATACTTATGCTGTTACCTTTACATTGCGTTTCTCGACAAAATCCTTTAATGTACATGTGAAAAGCTTATCATACATGTACATTAAAGGATTTTGTTGAGAAACGCAATGTAAAGGTGACAGCATAAGTATGTTTATGAGGTCTCTATTCATACTGAATGATCACTTCAGAGCACTGTCACTCCAATGACATAATTGCACAGTGATGTCCTGGCCATTTTAAGCAGCTACTGAAGCGGGACTTTTGAGTACATAGCGCAGCTTCTGTATGTACTTCAAACATGACGAAATGATATCAGATCCCTGTTTTCAACAAAATAGACCACATGCTACTATAGGTAAGGCTACAACCTACAGTTCTTTCATTTTGGATTTCTCGAGTGTTACTTTCCCATTTTACCCTGTTTAGTTGTCCTTTAAACACCCTACTCAACCCTAAATATAGTGCCACTATTGTGCCACTATAATTTATAACTATATAGATATATAATATTTTTTAACAATTTGTTTACCCTGGATAGCTCAGCTGAGATGCAGCATCTCATTTTCAGTGGGGTCCTGCTTTACTGATTTCTACAGCTGGTTGGACTGAAGCACTGGGATGTTAAGTGACTTATCAAAGGTCACACAGTGAGTGTTTCTCTCTGCTGAGATTTAAACCTGTCTCCAAGTTTGCTAAAGTTTGCTCCTAAGGTTTACTAAGTTTTTACAGGCTGGAGTAGCCCTTGAGGCCCATCAAGGTTGCCTACCCACTCCTCAGTGGTGGAAAAATAAAGAATGACCTGATAGACTTAATTGATCCAACCTATTTTTAAAGATAGTCTTGTTTGGTGAGTCTACCACATATTATTGTGTCAAAGCATTCCAGTAGCCTAAAACCCTCTGTATAAAAAGAAACTTCATTTTTTTATGTTTCCCCTTGAGCTTGCACAAAGGGTGAAGAAATTGATATAATAGAGGATTTTAAGAGGTGTGTGACTGCCGGTGCAATGCAGAGCAGTCTGCAAATGTCAGACCAATCATCAGTCAAGCTGATCACGACACACTTCTGGCCTTGCTGGGTGAAAACTTCATGTAGTTCAAAGAAAAGAATTGGCTGAATCATAGGGCGGCTCTTTTCTTTGATCTGTACAACACTGTCCAGCAAGCAGAGCTGATCAGCATCATGATCAGCCTGCTGTGGTCCCCCCAAAGTAAAAACAATCCCTCCCACCCTATGCCAAGTATCCCTCCCACATCCCATTGCTTCCCCCTAATTAATTGCCTGACAATGGGGTACCCAATCCCCATCTTGTAACACTCATCTCACCCATTTTCATTGTGCAACACTGGGGATTCCACTCCCAATGCCACTAAACATAACACAGACACGGGTGCCCAATTCTCAACATCAATACCTGAAATCAAGAGAAACATGCCTCATAGGCTGTATTAAATCTTTATACGCACTGTAAAAAAGAAAACCATCCATTGATGTCTGTTGTCACCACCGACACACTGCCACCATTACCTTCCCCTAACCCTCCCACTCAGCACCCACCACTCCACCCTTACTTTTAATTTTATGATACCAGGGTGCCGAATTCCCAGTACCAGCTAATACCCCACACTACACTCATCTTCACAGTGTGACACCAGGGAGCCAACCCCCAGTGCAGCCACACATAACACCAACCCTGGGATACCAATCCCCGGTGTCAGTACTTGAAATAAAGAAAACCATCTCTTTTTTTATTTTTATACACCCTGTGAAAAAAGAAACACATCTATCAATGTCTGTTGCACTGTCAGCACACTGTAGCAGTTACCTTCCCCCCACCCAATCCTCACACTCAGCACCCTCCTCCCCACACCTCATCATTGCTTACTTACCTACCAGGGGTCCAATGCCGTAGTCCTCTGTGGACCAGAGACATATCTTCACTCTTCAGTGCTGGACTGGGAACTGAGGAAATCAGGTATGCAGTTCAAAGTATTTCAATGTGTTTTGAACGTCCTCATAACTTAGTGATTTTTGAATATTTTTTCCCTAAACTTTCAACATAACCCTTTTGGGACTCCACCTCATGAACAAGGGTGGTAAAATTACAGTATGCAATTCCATCTCAAAAAGTGATTTTGAGGTCACTGCACAAAATTACCTTTCAGACAGGAAAGTTTGAAAACTTTCTCCACCCTTGTTCATGTGTTGGGGTCATAAGAAGCCTATTTTAAAAATTTGGGATAAAAATATTGAGCAACGACAAAGTTATGAGTGTACATTGAAATGTTTCAATGCATGCTCATAACTTTGGTAATTTTGAATATTTTTACCCAAACTTTTTGACAGTCATTTTTTCACACCACCTCATGAACCTGACAGCTGTCATTTTTCAAATCCTGGCCAAAATGTGTTTTTGTACTTGTGGAGCAAAATCACTTTTCTGGTGGTGTCCGTGGATGCTAATGTGACAAACAGAAGTGTGAGATCCATAAATGGAATGGGGTAGCACTGAATTATAGAAATCTAGGAAATTATATATACTGTATATATATATGTATGTGTATATATATATAATTATTTTTTTATACAATGGGTGAGACTATTCCAGTGAAATAAACCATGTTATTTTCACTGCAGTGAAATAAATCCTGATGATGTCAGCAGAGTTAAAATAAATACTGTTTATTACACCCTGAAACCTGTGCTAAACCCACATAAAGCCGCGCAATCGTGCAAAGCTGCGCTAAACCCGTGCTAACCCCTTGCAAGTTGTGCAAATTGTACATTTTGCAACAGTGAGGCCCCATTGTATAAATAGGACACATGATGTGCACATCATGGAATATGAAAAATATGCTCAGTCCTGCCTCATGAGCACTGTATATTCCACTCGTGCCTTTGGCACTCGTGAAATATCCAGGCTCACTCTGCAGGAGTGAAAATATTTTCCATATGCCACTCATGCCCATCATGTATTACATATATATATTTATTGAGGTGAGTTTTCCCTCTTTATTTGTTTTTTGCAAGTTTTAAAGATTTTCTATTTATTTATTTAGCTTTTGTTGACCGGGTAAGTGCACTAGACAAATCCTGCCTATTTTCAGGCACGACCGGGGGTCCACTAATGTTGTTGATCATTTTCTAACCATTAAGCTGCACACTTTGCCATTCCAATTTATAAATTTGTTTATTCTCTTTGTACACCACTGAGTTTTTTCCCCTTGTTATATGGTCACATTTTTGGGACGTAGTCATCTAATAAGCTGATAAATTTATTAGCAAATGCCATCCATGCTTCACTTAGAAACAACTCAGTAGCTACTAGTGCACTTACCATTCAATAACACTCAACATGATTTGTAAGGTTTTCTGCCTGCCATACTTAGGTAGGACCTTTTTATTTCATACTTCAGTGTCTTTCTTCTGGCAGCAAGCTGTACCTGTTCATAAGCTACACAAAACACATGAACTTGACGGTTGTTTCAAACAGCAGGTGCAAACTGCAACCTTGTCCAGTGGGAGAGGCGTTGTGGGTGTGTTGACATCATGCACAGGTGATCAGCTGATGTTTCAGCCATGCATTCATCAGTTTCAGAAGGAAATCATTGACATGCTGTATGACAAAAAAGTCCTATTGGAGTGCAGTATGCAGAAAAGCTGACAATTCATGCTGACTGTTACTGTTCTAAGTGAACTCTGTTTAACCAGAAGCACTGCATCTGGCCATCCCTGTGAGACGAGAGCACTGGTTAAGTGTGTTGGTGACCATCCAGACTTCATTTGCACCTTTGTGGCTAATGTTCATTTCCACTCTGAATTTTTACGGGATCTTTTTATCTTTACGTTGTCTGCCTTAGAAAAGTTATAGAAACTAGATACACCATTATTCTCATATTAGTAATGTTTATAGTAAACATTACCTTATTATTTATCTTATTATCAGAGGTCCATGTTTTTCTTAAATAAGAAATAACAAGAAATTCAAGGTATAAAAAGAAATAAAATGAAAACAAGCATGTGAAAAAAGTTTAAAACAAGCATTTGTCAGTGCTGAATGTTGTCTCGCTGGCATTGGCTTTGGTAGTGTCAGAGGTAGGGATGCATAATAGGAATGGCAGTGAAGTATTGAAGTGATACCAACCCCACCCTCACCCTGTAGAGAGCAACAGGCATTGGGGTGTGCCTTTGGGTCATCAGTGATAACGCTCATGCCATTGTATGTCACCCTACCCTGTAGATGCTGACAAGTGCCGTGGTGTGCCTTGGAGTCTTTGGGCATTATACTTACCCCATTCCATAAGGAAATACACTGACATGAGTGCAGTATAGGACAATGGGGTGAATTTTGTGGCCGAACAGTGCAAGGCACACCACCACCATGTCTGTCAGTGGCTGCAGGGTGGGGTTGGGGGTGCAATGCAACGAGCATTACATCTGGTGATCCCAAGTCACAGCCCTGGTGCCTGTCAGTCTGTACTGGGTGGGGTGCTACAGTTGAAAACCCTAACACCGTAGGGGTGCAGTGGTATTTTCACTCCAGATTTTCAACATGGGCTGTTTGAGAGGCCACCTCAAGAAAAGCAGCACAATCAGTTTGTGAGTTGAAAGGTGGTTTTGCACAGCGGCTATGCCATTTGGCGACACAGGGACAAAAACACATTTTGGGCAGGATGTGGAGAATGGCAACTGTATTGTTCATGAGGAAGCATAAAAACTGGCAACGTTGAAAATCTGGAGTGAAAATATGAGAAATTGGTGAAGTCATTAGCATGCATAGAAACTGCGCAACACATAGCCGTAACCCATTTATTTATGGGAGCTTGTTAGCCACATTTTTAACATAGGCATTTTGGGACCTCTCCTCATGAACAGTGACGCTGTTATTTATTTATTTATTTATTAGAATTTCAGATAAATATATTTGAACCAATGGTTCTTTTACAAAGGTTACACGTTGGTATACAAAGAATAGAAGTACAGTTTGTACAGTTTGAATACAAAATTCAGTACAGGGTATACGAGGTCTAAAGCTACAGGTGATATAAATAACAGTTACAACAACATAATCAAGCATACATTTAATAATGATGAGTCACAACAAATAATATTTACATGAATTGAAGCCACCAGAAGGGCATTGTCAAAGGGAAAGGTAGAGTGGAAAAACTGAGTTGCTGTCAATTGTGCCATGTAGCATAGGAAAGTGGAAGAGAGAGTGGGTGTAGAGGGGTAACTAGGAGGGAGGTAGAAGGAAAGGTGGGTGGGAGGCAAGAATCGGGGAACAAGTGCAACATTGGGTGGAGTGAGCAGATTAGAAAAGGGAGAGAGGAAGGGAGTTGAAGGAGGGTAAGAGAGGAAGGTGGTGGACCTAGGCTAGGCAGAGAGGCAGGGTTAGATATGGGAAGGGTGGTGGGAGTCTGAGATGGTGATAGTAGAGAGGTGCAAAGAACAGAAGTGACTACCTGGGAGGTTAGGAGAAACAGTCACAGGTGGTTCTGGACACAAGCATTTGACGTAGCTTGTGTTTAAATGAGCAGAGTGTGCCTGAGTTGGTGAGTTCACTGCCCAGGGAGTTAAACATCTTAGGTGCTCTACCTACAAAAGTCTGCTGGCCTTGGGCGGTGCAACAGCGGAGAACAGCTAGAGAATAGTTGTCAGAGCTTCGTGTATAACGGGGGTGGTTAGCTGGGCTTAAGAGAGACTGAACCCCAGGGGGCATGAGTCCCATCAATGACTTTTTTGCTAGTAGGCAGGTTTGGAAAGTAATCCTTCCCTGAAGTTGTAGCCAGTTTGATTGTTCATAGAGGTCACAGGTATGCATGTGGTGGGCAGCACCAGTAAGCAGTCTACAGGCCCTATTCAGCGCTGTAAGAATTCACTGTAGTGCTGTAGCTGTGGCTGCTCCATAGATAACAAGCCCATAATCAATGATGGAGACAATAGAGCTGTGTATTGCTAGCTTAAGGGCATCCAATGTCAGGCAGTGTCTATGTTTGTAGAGAAGGCCCATATGGATATTTACAGATGTTTCTACTGAATCGATATGGCTGAAGAAGGACAGAGTAGGGTCTAGGGTTATACTAAGGCATTTGAAAGTCTGCGTTTGGTCCAGGGTTGCACCAGAGCTGTTTTTGATTGCCAACTGTTGGTGTTTATGTTTGTTATGTGTGCCATGGAACAGCATAGTCTCTGTTTTCTTGTAATTTAGCACCAGTTTCTGTGAGACGAACCATGCCTCAACTTGCTTGAAACTTTCCTGCAGTTGTTTCTCCAAGAGGGAGGGGTCAGAATTCTTAGAGAAAATCACTGCATCATCGGCATACAGAATAATTTTTTCATCACAGGCAGAAGGGAGATTGTTCAGGAAGATGCTGAAAAGAAGGGGTCCCAATATTGACCCTTGGGGAACACCAGCCTGGACAGGTAGTTTGAAGGGGAGGGAGTCACCAGTCTTAACTTGTTGTGACCGGTTGGAGAGATAACTGTTGAACCAGTGTAAAGTGTCATGAGAAGGCTCTAAGTTGCCAAGTTGTTCCAGTAGTAATGGATGGTTGACTATATCAAAGGCCTTTGAGAGGTCTATAAAGGTGGCATGAGCAAGTTGTCCTTGGTCTAGTGCTAGATGAATGTGGCCTGTAAATTCAAGGAGGGAAGAGGTGGTGCTATATCCTTTGTGCAAGCCATGTTGCTGCGGGCATTGCAAGTTGTATTTCTCTAAGTACTCCACCAATTGGTCTGCAACGATTCTTTCAAGAGCTTTGGATAAAGGGTGTAGGATGGAGATAGGCCTGTAGTTACAGTGTAATGTCCTATCCCCAGACCTGTGTATTGGGGACACCAGGGTGGACTTCCACTTGAGCGGGAACTGGGAGAGCATAAGGGACCAGTTAATAATCTTGGTAAGAGGGTGCAGGACATCGTCAAGGGTGAGGGCGATGAGCTTCAAGTCAAGTGTCCCCACTTGATCTGGATTTTACGAGCTCCTTGAGAAGGTATTTTTTGGCATCCCTTTTGGTAACTGCCTTGAAATAGAAATGTGGATGACCTGTATCCTGAGTCTGTTGATATTGGGAGGCCGTGGTTTGGTTGGTATCAAAGAAGTTAGAGGGAAGCACATGGCTGAGGTCAGTGAATGCCAGATTGAAAGTATTGGCAATTGTGAAGGGGTCCAGGGTGTTGCTGTCATCAACCTTTTAGCATATTAGGAGTTGCTTTGGACTTTTTCCCTATCACTTCAGAGAGACTTTGCCAGAATTTCCTTCCATCCGACCATGAGTTTGATAGGATGCTCCTGTAGTTGCTGTCTTTTTCAGTGAGGATAGCTCTGATACAGGCATTCCAGGCAGCTCTGTATTCCTGAAAGTCTGCTTGGTTGCCAGAGGCTGTAGCACAAGCCAATAGCAGGTCCTGAGCTTTTAGTTGGTCTAGGAGTTTGCCTGTGATCCAAGGGTCGTCAAGGGCTTTAATTTTGTGTTTCTTAAAGGGGGCATGGATATCACATGCTGCACTGAACTTTGAGATGAAGTTTTGATGTGCAGCATCAACATCCAGAGCGGTGTCAGTCGGGGTCTAGTCTTGTTGTCAAAAGAGTGCCTTAAATGATGCAAGGTGTCCCTTGATTAGCATTCTACTGTTGATAGTTTTTGCGGGGGGTTTATTGAATTTATTTGACCATATGCACTGGACTGGGGAATGGTCACTAATGGCATCAGGGAGAACTGTAGTGTGGCTAATATGGTCAGGGCGATTTGGGAGAACCCAGTCCAGTAAGGTACTGGTCCCTGTTCTATAGTTGATCCTATTGGGTGAGGTAACTAGCTGTGTAAAATGTGCAGCTGCCAAGGCATCCTTGTAGTTGCTTGCACTGAGGGCAAGCCAGTTAACATTAAAATCCCCTAGCAATATAACTTCTGAGTTAAGCTTTAGACTACTGATACAGGTAAGGAATGGGTTCAGGCTTGTTGTAAGTTTGGGTGGAATATATACAGAGGCTATTGTCAGAGCTTTGTTATGGGCCCCAAGAATGACTTTAATAGCAAGGACCTGAAGCTCATCTCCATTAATGGGTAGGGTCAGGGCATGCCCTGTCATAGAATCTTTATGATAAAGGGCACAGCTGCACCCTTTTTTGGATAGTCGATCCTGCCGAAAGATGGTATACCCAGGTATTGCCCCAGCAGTGTCAGGGATAATTGGAGACAACCAAGTTTCAACTACAGATAGTACATCTGGGCTATGTTGTACTGTCCAGGCAGTGAGATCATCTAATTTTTTGGTAAGGCTGCAGGTGTTGATGATAGCTAGTGAGAGAGTTTCCTGTTCTAAGTTGCTCCCTGGGGGTAGCTAGGGGTGGTCCAGGGTTGGGGTGAACATTGCTTGATATTAGCAGGAGTAGCAGTATTAGTCTTTTTAGGAGTTCCTTAAGATATCGGCAGTGACCGCTATGTGCACTTTTTCCCTTACACTTATTCTTAGTTGTTGTCCGTAGTGACCTGACTCCCAGTAGTATGAACAGGGAGAAATAGTTTGATGGTAGAGTCGACCGTGGGCACAGTTGCATGTTCGTGTATCCTAGTATTTGGGAGAAGAGATGAGTGTTGTTGCAGCTGAGACTACCGGCAACCATTCTACTTCTGTGCAAGGAGCTATCAACCAGGCAATCAGAGGTTGGTTGCAGTGGGCATTTAAACATATTAGTAGTGTGGGATGCTAGTAGGGTCAGAAGGAGCAGGTGCAGCAGGAACAGGTTAGGTTGCATTCTTGATGTAGTAATATGAAACCATGCAGATAGTTATGTTCAGGGATATGTAGTATAGTAAACTTGTCCAAGGTACCAGGAGTCAGATGATAAAAAGTAATCAGATCCACAGGAAATGGTGAACTAATGGAGACCAGAAAACTGTTGTTACTGTAGATCAAAGACCCAGAATGTGTTAAATTCCTGAAGGTGATGAATATTGACCTGGTGCATATGCAGGATGTAAAAATCATTTGTTAGTATCGTCCCTTTGTTCTCCAAAATGGTTGTGAATAGACCTCAAAGACAAGCAAACATCCTTTAAGAACAAGTCTGATGGAAATGTGGATTCAATGCAGCACTTCACAACTCAAGAGCTTGTATAACAGATTCACTGACCTTAGTTTTGCTTTTGATGGCTTCCAAAAAAGTTGATTTATAATGAGAATGCCAATACCGGGCAGTGATGTTTTGCAGTTTCCAAGTCCAGGAAATGTTCATAGATGTTATGCCCAAGAATGGCCCAGTTCCTCCAAGCCGAAACACATGAAAATCCACAAAAACTAAACTACTGACGGAGGCAAACACAAACAGCCAGCCACACAACAGGCATGAACAGATTTTGTTAATCAGTCCCAAAAGTTGATTTCCCACAGCGAGCACGCCATTGTGGGTCACAGGTGCAGAAACACATTTTGGGCAGGATGTGAAAAATGACAGCTGTACTGTTGATAAAGAGGTGTGAAAAAATGCCAGTGTTGAAAATCTGGCAAATTTGCGAAGTTACAAGGGTGCATGGAAACTGCATAACGCATGCTTGCAACACAGTCATTTTATGGACTTTCGGCAGCAAATTTTCAGCATAGGCATTTTAGGACCTCTGCTCATGAACAGTGTCACCATCATTTCCTCACACTGTCCCGAAAACTGATTTCACACAGCAATCATGCACTTCTGCACTGGATATGTGAAAATACATTTTGGCCAGGATCTGTAAAATGACAGCTGTACTGTTCATAAGGCAGTGTGGAAAAATGCCAATTGTCAAAATCTGGAGTGAACATATTACGAATTCATGAAGTTACGAGGGTGCATGCAGACTGTGCAACGCACACTCGGAAAACACTCATTTTATGGACTTTCATCACCAAATTTTCAACATAGGCATTTTAGGACCTCTGCTAATGAACAGTGTCACTGTCATTTTCATAATGTGTCTTGAAGACGGATTTCCCACAGCGACCGCACTATTCTGTACCGGTAGTGCGAAAACAAATTTCATCCAGGAGGTGCAAAATGACAGCTATACTGTTCATAAGGAGGTACAGAACAATGGCAATGTTGGAAATATGGAGTGAAAATATTATAAATTCATGAACTTATGAGTGTGCGTGCAAACTGCGTAATGCATGCTCATTACACAGTCATTTTATGGAGTATCATCACCAAATTTTCAACACAGGCATTTTAGGACCTCTGCTCATGAACAGTGCCACTGTCATTTTCGTAATCTGTCCTGAACATTGAATTTCCACAGTGACCATGCTATTCTGCACCAGGAATGCAAAAACACATTTTGGCCAGGATGTGAAAAATGACAGCTGTACTGTTCACAAGGAGGTATAGAAAAATGCCAGTGGTGAAAATCTGGCATTAAAATATTGCAAATTCGCGAATTTACGAGTGTGCATGGAAACTGCACAATGCACGCTCATAAAACAGTAATTTTTTGGATTTTCCCCACCAGATTTGCAACATAGGCTTTTTGAGAGCCCACCTCATGAATTCTGGCACTGTCATGGTGTTAATGGGTCCTGAAAGATGATTCCATGCAGTGACTGTGAAATCACATTTCGGGACAGATTAATGCCATGACAGTGAAAGAATTCATGAGGAGTGGGTCCCAAAAACCCCATGTTGAAAATTTGGTGCCAAAATTCCAAAAAATGCCTGGGATATGCATCAAATTTGAAAAAACTCTATTTATTCCATTATACAGCTTACTGGTGGTTGTCTTTGAAGAGTGCAGACATGTTACCGGTCCACTGAAGATCATTGCACTGGACTCCAGAGGTAAGTATGGGGTGGGATGTGGGTGTGGGGAGGCAGGGTGTGCAGTGGGTGGGTGCGGGTTGTGGAAGGGGACAGAGAAATGGTGAAGGACCATTTTTGTTTTACAGGGTTTAAAAAAAAAGACGTTGTGGGACAGTCTCCATTTTTCAGCTGGGATTTCCCCAGCGTGCCACCTCAGTGTTTGTGGGTGGGGGGTGCTTAAGCTAATGGGGGATTGGGAACCCCTATCAGCACATAAAAAATGGGGGGGGAGGGAGCATGATGCCGACGGGGAGTGGGCACCCCCCTCAGCAATGAACAAAAGGAGGGGAGACACATTATGCCGAAGGGGAGTGGGCTCCCCTGTCAGCATTGTGACAGGCAGCAGCATCAGCAGTCATTGCCGCCATGTTGCCTGTGCCACAGGAGGCCTGTAATGGTCACGCTGCATGAGAGCTACGCTGTCATTGCAGCGGATCTTTTCTTTGTTGTGATGGCCACATTAGGCATGCATGAGGTCAGTGCTTCCTGCTGCCTGATTGGGGAATGAGGGATGCACCTTCTGATGCATGCCCTGCATTCGCCCAACAGTGACCGTGCCTCCAAATCTGCTACTATCACAATATGTTGGCTGTGTAAGTGCGAGCCAACATAAAAATTGCTTGTTTTTTTGGCAAAAATTAAATAAGTACATGCAGCAGTTGTTGTTTAGTCTCTGTTGTTACCACAGAGATGGTCCACAAAGAAGTGGCAGTGGAATTGTCTGATTCATAAAACCTTTCAAGAACATAACATAATGCTGCTTAATACGGTGTAGTATAGTAGGAATGTGATTTCTAGTGTGTATAAGGATATTTTGAGGTAGTTTATGAATGTAAATGTGATAACAAGAAATAAAATTACATTTTCAATGAATAAAAAAAGAACAGGAAATTCCAGAAAAAAAAAAGAAAAATTATAAAAATTAAAAAGAATTTCACGGGGCTCTACTCATTATGGTCACCATTCAAAAAAGGGGCCCCCACATTACAGCTGCTTATTAGTCCTAAATTACAGAGGAGCCAGTCAAAATGCAATACAGTACCATGTGATAAATGACATGCCATAAAATACTGCATGACAAAAGGGCTTAATTGCCTTTGAATTATACTGTTGTCTGCAGCATACTGCAGCATTTTGTCAAATTCTATGTTTATATGTACTGCATTTCATCCTGGCTGGCACCACTGTATTTGTTATTACCTAATCAAGGATACTATCATTTCTAGGGAGGACTGTTAAAAGTTGGGGGTTGTGTTTAATAATTATGTTTAGAAAACTCTGCTACGGCTTGTTCCTCATTTCATTTTCCCATAGGGTACCAAGGTATTAAAATCTACATTGACAATAATGTTGGTATTCTACGTTGCAGCATTGATCTCCCAGTTTATTTGTTGATCCTGTTTGGGTGTATTATTTGGAGGTCTGTAGTAAATATTTCACAATGGCCATAGATCCACAGGTACCGTGTATTTTGAACCAAATAGATTCAGTGTCATTGGAAGGAAATTGATCTGTGGTCTTATGGGGCCTTTATGTACACAGCAACTTCACACTCTCTATTTAAACACCTACAGTACCACCAGGTCTTTATGACAGATATAAGGTCAGGATTCATGTTATAAAGTAGTAGAGCGAACTCATCCCTTTACTCATTCAAGTACACACAACTCATTACTTCATTATAATGTATGGTAGAATGTTGTTATGGATAGAAATCCATACCTAGAATGGAGTTGTTATGCTGCAGTAGATATGTCATCACAGCTGTTATGCTGCACTAGCTATGTCACTACTGCAGCATAACAACTTGGAATGCTGCCACATAGTTGCTTTCCTCAATCCAGTTAAGCTGGAAGTTACTGGGTTTTTTTTAAACTTGAATTTACAGAAACATCTGTTGCACACTGTGTCAGTTAAAAAAGAAGATGTTAACATCTCTATTTTCTGTTGTCTTCTCCAGCTGGTTTTGTTTGATTTTCTATGCTGTGACTACCCATACACTATAAAAGATTATGTATGAGCAGTCATACACAAACAAAGAAATTCTTGTATCTTGAGGTTCCCTTGGTAACAGAGTACCTCTCGAGCTGTGCTCTTGAGGTCATCTGTTACCAAGGAAACCTCTCAATGCAAGAATATCCTTCTTATATATAACTGCTCATACATAATCCTCTATGTTATGATTAAAACTCTTACTTGCTTTAGGTCTCTTGTGTATCATATCTATTATACAGGCACAGGTAATCCCGTTTGACAAAACTGCATGAAATTTTGCATGTGCAGTCAGGGTGCCAAGCTTGTATGGTTTGACAAGTCATGTGATGGCCCCTTGTCAGGATTCTAAGATCCAGGGAGTGTCAAAATAAGAAAATCTGCACTTTTTTAGCTGATTTTGCTTGCTTGCATCTAGAGCACAAGCAGTTTGGAATAGTTTACAAAACTGTAAGGGTAGAAGCAGCTCAGCCCAAGGAAGTGTCTTTCAAAGATTTTGTAAAAAAATATTACTAGGATTTTGAGTTATAATGTTTGAAATATGTGGCTTTTAAGTATGCTCAGTAGGTTTTCAGTATAACTGTTTCTTGCCACCTAGGAAATTTTGGGTCAAGAGTCAGTTCTTAGGTCATGAGAAAAAAAAATTAGGTTGTGAGTGTAGCCATCTTGTTGTTGTTTGGGAAAAAAATGGAAAAGCATGAAAGCGCTGCTTTTTCAAAAACAAACTGTTGAACCTACCTAAACAGGACATGCATAGTTAAATTCTGGAGCTTGTTTTATGTGAAAATGACCCAGAAATATATTTTTTGGGGCACACTGAAATCTTATGTCATGAACTTAGTGAGAGTGGCCAATTCTTATGTTGTGAGCCAAAAATTCATATATTGAGAGAAAGTGTGACATATGAATACCAGCTCGTGACATAAAAATGTGGACTTAATAATAATATATAATAATGATACATTTTATTTTTACGGCTCTTTTCCAAAACCAACGAGCCTAACAAATTTAAAAACATATCAGATCTCACATCAGCTTAATTTAAATAAAACAATAAACATCTAAAACTGAGATAGAGACATCAGTCACCAAATGCTTGATGTCAAAGATGGGTTTTCAAAGCTCGTTTAAATCCCTCCACGGTCACGCACTCACATAACTGGAGGGGTAGAGAATTCCAAAGGGATGGGGCTGCATGCATAAATGCCCGGGACCCAGAAGATTTTAAACACACCCTTCGAATCTCTAGCAACCCCTCACCAGCTGAGCGAAACGATCGCCTGGGGTGGACTTGGTATCAAAAAAACAACTTTTACTCATAACTCAGTTTTTTTTTTTAAGATTTTTTTTTATACAGGTATTTATGTTCTCCTTTCAGTGGGCCACAGCTGCCTTGTCAGCCAACCCTACCCCCCTTTATCACTACAGGTCTAATGGAACAGTTCATGTTCATGTTTCATGTACTGTATGTACTACCTTGTTTGTTTTAGTTAGTTACTAAAGAGCTGCAGATCCTTTATGACCCCATCACTTTTCTTATTTTGCAGGTATGACTGAATGTTCCCATGAGACCACCTCATCCCAGGTAGAAGTGTTGTGAACTTAAACTTCATCAGATGCTATTATGGACACAAATTGGCTGACATTTGCCTTTGTAAAGCTTCACAGAGTTTTTGTAGACCTTAGGAAGTTTAACTTTGCCAAAACTGGGAAGTTTATACCGTGAAGTGCCTATTTTATTATTTTCAGCAAAGTGACCACTTTGAGAATTAATTTTGATCAATCTGCCAGAAAAAAAGGATAACTTTACCTGGTAAAACTGTGAATTTGGTGAACTCATATTTTTCAAATTCTGTGGAATTCATAAATTAATCTGCAAAGCAAATTTAGTTACTCCATCCACCCCTAGTCCCAGGATTCCAAGGACCCAGGTAAGAGATCTCTTACTTATTATCTATGCTAGGATGGTAAGGACTAATGGTACAACTCCAAGTATTATGACACTGTAGGATTTCACTTGCTAAGCTGTTGATGACTCAAGGCTAGAAATATCTCCACTATTTTATTTATTTTATGTTGGACCTGCACAAATGAGGATACAGTTCCACTATCACAAAAAGAAGGGTATCTATGTATCCAAAATGCATTGCAAAAAAACTACATTGATACAGACATTGGGGTTGAAGAATGCAAAGCCTAACTCTAAACCTAATGCCTTCCCCCTGCCCTGAGCAATGAAACATGATGTCTCTGCATGAAGAAAGCTATGACTGATTATGTTGACCAAATGTGGTGAACAATCTATAGATACATAGATGTTGTTGGCAGATAAGGGTTTTGTGGCCCATCCAGTCTTCCCTATCCCTCTTTCTAATGCTTAAGGTACCCTAGATGCTACACGTTCCCACCTTTACCCTAGCTTGATAATTCCCATGTACCTATCCCACACATTCTTGAATCCCTGAACTGTGGCCGCCCCCACCACTTCCTGAGGGAGACTGTACCATCTCTCCACCACCCTTTGAGTGAAGTAGAATTTCCTCAAGTTCTCGCTAAGTTTTCCCTCTTTTAGTCTCATGCTGTGTCCCCTTTGTTCAGCTATTTCCCTTCAAGATTAAGATGTTCCCATCTGGTACCCTGTTGATCCCCTTTAGATACTTGAAGATCTCTATCATGTCCCGGCCCCTTTCCTCCAGAGAGTACATATTGAGAGCTCTGAGTCTCTCCTCATATGACTTATGCTGCATCCTGGATGCCATTTTTGGCACCTTCTCTGTACCATCTCCATCCTGTCTATGTCTTCTTGGAGATGGGGTCTCCAGAACTGAACACAGTACTCCAGATGAGACTTTACTAGGGAGTTGTACAATGGTACCACCACTTCCCTCCTTCTATTTGTTATAACCCACCCTATGCACCCTAGTATTCTATTAGCCTTTCTGACTGCTTTGCCACAATATTTAGCCACTTTGAGGTTGTCTTCTATGGCTATCCCTAGATCCCTTTCCTCTGCAGTGGCCTCCAGTGTTCCCATATAACTCATACTCGACCATAGGATTCACACTCCCTAGGTGCATAATCTTGCACTTTTTTGCATTGAAACTCAACTACCATTCTTTGGACCAGTTTTCTAGCCTCTTTAGATCCTTCTTCATTTTTTCTATACCTTCCTGTGTATCTACCCTGTTACATACTGTAGCTTTGTATCATCTGCAAACAGGTTAACCCTCCCTTCTAGATCCTCTGCAATATTGCTTATGAAGACATTGAAGAGCACTGGTCCCAGTGCTGATCCCTGGGGTATGCCACTTGTTACCTATCCCTCCTGTGAGCTAACCCCATTTACCACCACTCTTTGTGTTCTGTTACTCAGCCAGTATTTAACCCATGTGACCACCTCTGTCCCCATTCCCAGATTTGCCAGCTTGTGGATTTGTTTCCTGTATGGGATTGTGTCAAAGGCCTTCCTGAAGTCCAGAGAGACCACATCTACTGCTCTGCCCTGGTCTATTTCCTTTGTCACCCACTCAAAGAAATCAATCAAGTTGGTCTAGCATGACCTCCCTGTCATGAATCCATGTTGCCTTTGGTCAATCAGCCCTCTTGTCTCTAGATAGTCCACCACCTAGAGATAAGGGGGCTCATCTGCCATCATAGTTTATGTTTCACCAGCCTTTCCTTTAGCAGAGTTTCCATCATTATACCTACCATCAAGGTCAAACTGACTGGGTGGTAGTTTTCTGCCTCCTCTTTGCTACCACTTTTGTGCAGGGGTACCACTTGTGCCCTCCTCCACTCCTATGAAACCACGCCTGTTTCCAGTGATCCAGTGAACAGCTTAACCAGGGGTTTAGCCAGTTCCTCTCAAAGCTCCTTTAGGATCCTTGGGTGTATCCCATCGGGCCCCATAACTTCCTCCACCCTAAGCCAGTCTAGTGCTCTTTTTACTCTGTCCTCTGAAAAAGGTCTAATGTCCACCCCTTCTCTCTGTTTGCCCTTCTCCATTAATGGGGGGACCGTCCCCATTGTCTTCTTCCCTGAATATGAAGCAGAAGTATTTGTTGAGGATAGTCACCTTGTCAATGTCTTTCTTCACTACCCAGCCTCCCTCTTCCCTAAGTCTCACAATCCCCCCTGTCTTCCTCCTCTCACTAATATAACTAAAGAATACCTTCCCCCTTCCTTCACTGATTTAGCTAGCTTTTCCTTGGTTTCGGCCTTTGCTGCCCTTACTGCCTTGTTTGCTTCCCTTCATTATTCCAAGTATTCTTGCCTGTCCTCCTTGCTTTGTGTTGCCTTGTACCTCAGAAATGCTATCTTTTTTCCCTCTTACTAGCTCTGCTACTCCTCTCAAGAACCACAGTGGTTTCCTCTTACTTTTGCTCTTGCTGCAGGGCCTGGTGCAATGGTTTGCTACTAGGTGCAGGGCTTCCCTTATCTTATCCCACTGTTCCACCACTCTCCTTATGTCATCATATCAATGCATAGCCTTCCTGAATTCATCCTTCATATTACCAAAGTCTGTCCTCCTGAAATCCAGGGTTCTAGTCCCTGTGTGGCTAGCCTCCTGCGACATCCTTATGGTGAACCCCACAGCTCGATGATCACTAGTCCCTAGGCTCTTTCCCACTGTGACTTCCTTTATCCTCATTGCTTATGACAAGATCCATAACTGCTTTTTCCCTTGTAGGCACCCTCACTAGCTGTGTGAGACCTGCCCCTTGCAGGGAATGCATTAATCCCTTACTCCTGCTGAGGCTACCGCCAGGATGCTCCAGTTCACATCTGGCAAGCTGAAGTCACCCATCAGCAGCAATTCACCCTTTGTTGCCATGTTCTCTATAGTCTCCAGCAGTTCTCTGTCTACATCCTTCGCCTGCCCTGGAGGCCTGTATATCACTCCCATTCTAAGTATTGTTCCCTTCTCCACCTCCAGGATTACCCACGGTACCTCTGCTTTTTCCCCTTGTCTTGTGTGACTGTTGTTTTTATCCCTTCCCTGACATACAATGCCACCCCTCCCCTTCTTGCCTTCCCTGTCCCACCTAAGCAGTGTATACTCTGGAATGGCTATCTCCCAGGCATGGTTGCTATTGCACCATGTCTCTGTGACTGCCATGATATCCAGGTCCTCGGAGGCCTTTAATGCCACAAACAATACATTCCTACCTCCAAAAGTATATGCCTATGAGGCATGGGCTTGGAGCTGTGCTTTGTGCTTTGGACAGGAGGATATGGGCTGGGGCTAGAGGGTGGGGATTATGGTTGACAACCCCAAGAAACACCCCAACACCAATTCACCAATTCGCCTAGTAAGGTCTCATGAGCCAAGACTCATGACACTCCAAACCATGATGGTTTTGTTTCCTTACTTCATGCACTTTGTGTTCTTCTGCCCTAATGTGTGCATTATTGTACTGTAGTTTCTCTTTGCAAGGAATATGTATACCTGTTAGAGACTGAATAGGAAGAGAACAAGTATAATCCCCAATCTGCACCTCTGAATCTAGATTAAAGCATTGTTTATTGCTGCACTATTTCTACCAGCAAGGATACTTAAATATTTTCTGTTCAGGTGAAGCTCAGCCCTTTGTCCCAGTGCCTGAGGAAAATAACATTTTCTCTAGCAGACAAATTTCTCAAGTAGCATCTAAGGATCTTATGTAATGTTCGTCTACAGGGTAGGGCATGAGTTACTGGTAATATTTCTGAGAAGGTCATTTTCTTACTAAATTGTTTTCTAGTCTCACAAAGTCTTGCCTTATATCATCATCAGGTCTTCTGTTCCAGAGTGAGATTAAAAGTCGGATACAGTTCCAAGAGAAAAATTAATTTGGAAGGATTGCTCCAGTGCAAAACGTAGCTCTTAAAAGCATAAACCTGACTAAAGGGTACACAAAGCAACATATAATGAGAAAAAGTGTTCCCATATCCCTGTCAGGTGTGTTCGGTCCTATATCAAGGATGGTGGGTTACCCCAGTAAATTGTTTACTTTTCCAGTACTGGATACAGTATTTAATTCATAGGGAAGGGGAGGATTATGGCGAGCATACCTCACAGCAGAATTAGTATGTTTGAGGAACAGATGGATCACTTGACTTCAGGTTCCTCTGCCATTGACAGTTTTCCTCTCCATAGTCCACATATTTTACTAGTAGTGCTGCAATAGCTACAGGTACAGACATTTCAAATAACATTGAATGCTGCAGCTACCTGAATAGCATGAGACAAATATGGGTGACCAATGTCTTTTTTATCTAGCCCAAATACTTGAAACGGGCCACAGCCTTTGTCGGTGCATGGTCCTAAGAGTACATAGTAAAACAAACAAAAAATAAATGGCACACACCACTCAAAGGAGAAAGGCACTCCAAACCTTGGAGCCTTATCACTAAACTGTGCAAAAGGGTTTACTACTGTTAAGAAGTGTAAAGTGCAGACCAAGTAACAGAGCTGGAAGGAACACATCCTCTAAACACTAAAGCCCCACCACTAAACTTTTTAAAAGTCTTAATCAAAGTGTTAAGAAGTACAGACCAGGTAACAGAGCTGAAGGGAAAAGGTGCTCTAAACACTGGAAACACGGAGCTAAATTATGCAAAAACAAAAGACTAAGATAACTAAGTACAAAATGCAGACCAGGTAATAAAGCTGGTCCAACCCAACACATTTCATATGTGAGTGCTTTGCCAAAGGTCACTAGGGCCAATCACAGTCCGACCCATCTCTTAAAGGTATATACATCTATTGTTCATAACTAAAACACAGCAAAGTGAATTGCACTTGTAAGACCATATCAACAAGGTTTAAAACGGGGAAAATGGCAGAACTGAAATTACCCCTTTGGAAATAAGATAAGGATGTGACTTCAAATGCACTACTTGGTATTTACCTTGTTTTATTGTATCCCTTTCTAGATGGTGGCATCCTGGACTGGTGTGCTACCAAGAGAAATTATTGAGCATCAAGACAGGATCCCCTAAAATTCATTAGATGGTATCTAACATGCAGTTTAGGAGGATGTAGAAATGAAGTGCCTCTTGTGAAACATTAAATGTACCTAGGATTAAAAGATAGCCCAGACTCTCAAGTTGGGTATTGAAAATCATTTACTGAAATTATAGCTCTTCTGTGAAGAATGTTTTCCTTTGTTTTAGTATGTGGACTCCAATAATGTTTTTATCTATGTTATTGTAGGGTCTTACATATGCACTTTACTTTGCACTATTTTGATTATGAACAAGTGGTGTACGTACCTTTACGGGATGTGTATATAATGTTGAACTGCTATTGGCCCTTGAATGCTTGACAAAGCACTCTCATATGAAACACATTTAGTTGAGCCAGAATTATTACCTGGTCTGCACTCTGCACTTATTGTATAGCACTTTAATAATGCCTTCTACACAGTTTAGTGGTGTGACTCCAATGTTTAAAGTGCATTTTCCCTCCATGTTTGTGTGTGTGGGTGTATTCTTTTTACTCTTTCTATGTTCCCATGATCTTATGAAGATGTACCCCAAGTCTCAGTCCTTGGACTACTGATTTCTGCATCTTTCTAAATGACATACTGTACTCCCTCAAATATGATCTATGCTAATGCTATAATAATACATAAATCAGCAACAAACCTATCTGTCATCATCAACAGTCTACAAATGTCATTTGAGTACTGTTCCCTTGGCACATTGATTGGTGGTGTATTACATGTGAAGCTGGTCTTATTTTTCTCCTTTATACTTTTAATAATTGCTGTACATTATTTGATGTATAGTTCTAGTCCTGTTTTCCTTGTATGCTTTATCTGCTCTATGCTTGGTGTAAATTGTAGATTCATAAATGCATAGATATGTGTCAACAGAAAAGCACCTTCTTGGCCCATTGAGTCTGCCCATTCTCCCCCTCCTTACTTGCCCCCTTCACCCACAGATTCCATATTTATTTTATTTTAGTCTTTGGTAACCGAGTAAGGCCTATTAGGCACAAGTGCCTGTTTTCAGGGGTGACCTGGGAGCACTTGGTGGTTAAGTGACTTGCTCAGAGTCACACAGTATGCAAGTGGAGGCTGTGAGAATCAAACCCAGGTCTGGTCTGCTGGATGTACCAACCTGGTTCACAGCTCGTTACTCTAGCCTCTAGGCTATACTGCCATATATTCCACCCTCCGCTCCCTAGTTAATCCCTTGTGTGTGTGTCACATGCCCTTTAGAATCCCTCCACAGTTCTGGCCTCTACCACTTCCTCTGGCAGACTGTTTCAGGGTGCCATGACCCTCTCAGTGAAGTGATGCCCCCTGACATTATCCTTAAACCTACCCCCCCTCCACCCTCAGTCCATACCCTCTAGTTTTAGTGCCTACCTTCCTTGTGAATAAGCTCCCCCCACTTTATTAATCCCCTTCACATACTTGAATGTCTCTATCATGTCCCCCTCCTCCCTCCTGGTTTCCAGCAGGTAGAGATCCAACACCTTCTACCTCTCTTTGTATGGCTTCCCACTTAGCCCATGCACCATCTTGGTGGCCCTTCTCTGTACTCTTTTCATGCTATCTATATCTTTGCATAGGTGAGGTCTCCAGAACTGAACCCCATACTCCAGGTGTGGCCTCACCATGGATTTGTAGAGTGGCATCAGTACCTCCCACCTTCTACTAGTTGTTCCCCCTTCCCTATGCACACCAGCATTCTGTTCATTTTGCCCATCACCTTGCTGCATTGGTCCACACCTTAAGATTGTTTGTGATTATGAATCCTAGATCCTTCTCCTGCTCAGTTGCTTTCATTTTGTCCTCCCCAAGTGTATAATTTGCATGCGGATTATTCCACACCAAGTGCATCACAGTGCACTTCTTGGCATTGAATCTTAGCTGCCATGTTTCCAACCATACCTCTAGCAATCTTACATCTTCCCTCATAGCCTCCACCCCCTCTAAGATGTCCACCCCATTGCAGGTCTTTGTATCATCTGCAAAAAGGCAGACCTTCCCCTGTAGCCCCTCTGCTATGTTGCTGATGTATTGTAGATGTTAAATAGGATGGGTTCTAGCACTGACCCCTGTGAGACCCCATTCATCACCCCTTCCTCCCCAGAATACACTCCATTTACCACTACCCTGTGGCTTCTACCCATCAGCCAGTTCTCCACCCACCTTGTTATTTTTTGACCCACCCCCAAACTCTCCAGTTTATTTACCAGTCTTCTCTGTCGAAGGCCTTTCCAAAGTCCAGAAAGGCCATGTCCACTACCCCCCTTGATCAACCACCCTCGTCACCCAATCGAAGAACTCTAACTAGTTCATCTGGTATGAGCTCCCCCATGTGAAGCCAAGTTGACAGACATCCTGCAGCCCACTATCCTCCAAGAAGCTAACCACCCTTTCTTTCAATATCACCTCCATCACCTTGCCACCACTGCTGTGAGGCTGACTGGGTGATAATTGCCTGCCTCCTCCCTGCTGCCACTTTTGTGAAGTAGCACCACATCTGCCTTCTTCCAATCCTTTTGCACCCACCCTGTATCTACGGACAGGTTAAATAACCTTGCTAGTGGGGCCACCAGCTCCTCCCTTAGCTCCCTTACTACCCTAGGATGTGGGGCATCTGGCCCCATAGCCTTTTCTACCTTCAATTTACCCAACTCCTCCCTCACCCTGTCCTCACTGATTGGATTAGGATCCACCCCTCCATTCACCCTTCCCTTCCCTTTGCCCCTAACACTGGTCCCCTTCCTTCTCCCTCTATCAAAAAGACCGAGCCGAAGTATCTATTCAGCACCTCTGCCTTCTCCAAGTGCCTTCCACCTGCACTCCCCCCCCTTTACCCTTACCATCCCCTGCCTTGCCTTCCTCTTCTCCTCTATGTGCCAGAAAAAAAGTTTAATCATTCCTTTTGGCCTTCCTAGCAATTTCCTCCACCGTTTCTGCTTTCGCCTTCCTAATCTTCCCCCCAGCCACCCTCAGCTTCTCCCTGTACAGTAAGTTTTCCTGGCCTCCTTTCCCAGCATCCTCTTATATTCTCTGAATGCCATTTTTCTCTCCCCTATTGTCTCCATCACTTCCCTATTGAACCAAAGCAGCCTCCTCCTTCTTCTGCTCTTCCTCACCTTTCTTATACAGTTCTCTGTGGATTTTAGTAGCCCCCAATCTCTTTCCATAGTTCCTCAACCCCCTCCTATCCTCCTTCCCCTCCATTTCATTTTGGAATATCTCCCTACTCCTGGGAAGATCTGCCAGCCTAAAGTCCAGGACCTTCATGATGTTCAAACCCGTTTCATACCCCACTCTAACCCTAAAGCCCACCATGCTCTGGTCGCTTGCTCCCAGGCTGGCCCCCATCCCCACTACCTACACACTATCACCATTTGTGAGGACCATACCAAGTATATTACCCCCCTCGGTGGGCTCCCTGACCAGCTGCTGAGGCAAGGCTCTTTGGAGGGACTCGAGGATCTCCCTGCTCCTGGACAACCTAGCTGCTGGGATAGCCTACTCTATATCTGGGAGGTTAAGGTCGCCCACCAGCAGAATTTCTCCCCTCAATACCATCTGTTGATCCACCCTCAGCATCTGCATGTCCACCTCTTTGCTCTGCACTGGAGGTCTGTACACTACTCCCAGTCTTATTGATGCCATACCCCTTTTCTCTATTGTGATTCATAATATTTCTGCTTCCCCTTGCTCCTCCTGCACTTCTGTCACCTTAATGCCCTCCCTGATGTACAGCACAACCCCCCCATTCCTGCCAGTCCTATCCTTCCTGGATAACCTATACCCTGGGAGTCCTCTTTCCCAGGCCTGGTGCTCTTACCACCAGGTCCTGTTTTGGTTATTGTAGTCCAGTACTCTCCCTAGTCACTTCTGAAAATATGCATTTATTTCTTGTACACTTACCAGAGAAATAAAAACTAACTCACTAACTCATTAATTCACTAATGAACCATGACCCAAACCCTTAAGATCATGTAAGCCCCCCATTACGGAGTAGGCTTACCACTCTGGCTTAGGGTTAGGTCATCCTCTTCTAGTAGAGTTCCTGTTCCTTAGTCAGCAAGGGGCAATACCTGCTTGCTGCCACCACGGGGCAGGGTTCACTAGTATTTAAGCCCTGGGTTTTCCTGGGCGGGAGAGCGATAGGGAGATGGTCGTATTGAGGAGGGCAAGGTGGCCTGGGGGCATAACCCCCTGGCCCAAAAGAAGTCAGCTGGCAGCATTAGTGCAGTGCTGGAGGTCTCTGAGGGAGGTTTGTTAGGAGCTTGATGGCTGTGGTGGCCGGGGAGTATTTCCATCAGCTGTTGCAGGAGGAAGGAGGAGGCAAAAAGGTTGGAATCTGTTTGGAGGCACAGTGGTCCCAGTAACCAGATTCATGGACGAGGTTTACTGACAGTGGGGCTGTTGCAGTGGTGGCAGTACTGCAGCAGGGTCTACCGGAGGTTGCAGGTCCAGTGGGCCTTTTCTGTGTGGCACACTGTCAGGAAGGTAAGGCAAAAAAGGGGAGTCACATATGGGGATTCACCTTGGAGCCTTCCTTGCCTGTGTCTGGGGCAGACCCATTAGACCTGTTAAGGGACATGGCTCTGGGAACTAGTATTTGATAAGGAGGGAGCCGTCGCTTCAGGCTCTGGTTCAGCACTGGGTAGGCTCAGAGGAAAAAAGAGGAATTGTGGCACAGTTTTGGCTCAGTGAATGAGTGGGTAACTGATTTGGGAGCAGCTGCAGAGGCTTTAGGCTGCAATGCCCAGTGTCCATTTTTGGCCCGGCTGGCAGGGAGGAGTAAGGCACTCTCCTGTAAGGAGGATCAAAGGTACATTCAAAGGAAAAGCAAGCTTGGAAGGTATTTAAAATCTCTGCCAAAATGAAGTATCAGTCTGGAGCAAAGGTGGTCTCTTTTGAAGGCCTGTGAAAATGATCTTAGTAGCTGTGGTCATTCCTTATGCTCTCTAAATGCTCTTGTGCTCATGCCACATCTATCGGCCCCTTGGAGCTGCTCCATTTAATCCAGAGTTTTGGCCGCACTCATTTCCTGTCCAAAATAAAGGTTTTTATGTTTTTTGTGATTCTGCTCATGTCGTGTGGTCAATGAACTAACCCTGTGCACAGTTTTATCCTTATTTTTGAGTGAAGTGCCAGGCCCTCCTCCCTATTTCAAGATCAGTGGGGTGCTGCCTGCTCAGAGATCCAGCCCAAGTGTAAGGAATGGCTTTACAGTTGAAAACATCTGCCAGTGCCAGCTAAGTCCTTATTACTTCCAATAATGTGGAAAATGCCAGGAAGGTTTCAGGTCTGTGCCCCCCCCCTCGCTGTAACAAACGGACACCTAGATGAAAGATGAGGACAAGGGGCGGGGTTACAATTACATTAGGGATAGTTTGTTTTCCCTTGGGGTGAGACACAGACAAGGTACACTGGTGAGTCCGGTGTAAGACAAAATATGAGTCTATCTCTTCTGTTTTCACCCTTTACAGATTGTGTGAGAGGCCCTTTGGCACCATGCATTTCTGCTTAAAGCAGAACCAGTCTAAATGCCCATTGTGATTTTCATTTATATCCCATGATGCTTTGCATTACGGATGTATATGTGATTTTGTATTTGTTTGAAATCTAGCTTTGTTGTCAGCGCCCTTTCTAGGTAACCCTTGCCTCAGTGCTTGTGTGCTGAGATCCTCTGTCTTGTTATCCTGCTAATCTTCAGGTACTCCCAGGTCTAACAATAACACTTTCAAATTCTCTACTTGAGAACGCTAGCCACATTCCTTCATGCAACCTGAGGACCAACAATGAAACTTTCAAATGCTGTAGAAACAGAGTGGAATCAGTGACTTCAAACATGGTTGGAACAGAGTTAAGGGCTTAAAACTGACACAGGGAGGTAGCAGTAAGACAGGAAAAATGGGGGTAGGAGTAGCATGACCAAATCCCCATATGGACACAAAGCCTTGAGGAAGGTTAGGATTTACAGGCAGACTAGATGGACATAGGTTTTTTTTTGCTTTAATTTTCTGTTTGTATAGAATTCTGTGGTTGAAAGGAGATGTAAACTACATTATATATAATAGTTGTAAAACAGTTCAAACCGCATCACTAATAGTGTGTGTGTCTACAAAAACCCATTGAGTAAACAAAGGGACAGTAATGATAGAACAATGACCGACTGGAAACCTGTATTTTAAGAAATAGCTTCTACAGAAGCAAATAACTAACAGGATGAACATGTTTCCCCATTAACTAATTGTCAGTTGGGCTTTAGAGCTTTATTTTCCACTACAGCATCTGTTTTGGGCACAGGTATTAGTACAATAATGTTGTTAAAGAGCTAGTGTAGTGCCTAAAACTAATATTAGTTTTTAAAAGCTGTTGACTATTACCTTTTATATCTGAGGTACTTTTTATTTTCCATCTGGTTACTTAGAAGATTTTTTATTTGATGTTAGTAGGTGTGATGAGTGGAAATGCACTTTGCCTGGCAGCTGACATATCTAGTTCTTTTCCATCCACTACATCACCAGCACTGTGACCGCACTGACTGTGACATCACAGCTGTTCAGAAAGAGCCATTCTGTAGCTGCCAGGCCAGTCACCTGTGATATCACAGTCAGTGAAGTCACAGTGTTGGTGATATAATGGAGGGAATAGAGCTCAATATGTCAGCTACCAGACAGAGTGCCATTCCACACATCCAGCACAATACTATCACATAGAAAAGTTTCTAATAGGCAAAAGAAGAAAGAATACTTCAGAAACAAAAACTTACAACTGACTACTTCTTAAAATGTTTAACATTTTTCTGTCTGCTATTTTTGGTTCTTTTAGCTCTTTAAGATTCTTGGCCATGTTTATAAAGCTCTTGCCAAATGAAACCAAATAGGCCCGGTACCCGTCACCTACAGTACCTGCACTAACACAAAGCTGAAGAGTTAGGGTTTATAGTACCTCAGTGTGCTGCTTTCTTAATTCATGTACAATACAGTACCAATTTCCATGGGCAATGCAAAGCAGGTGAACTCCCACTGGAGTTCTGATGCTTTTCGTACCCAAGTCATTGCTTTGTGAAAGGAGGTAATCTTTAACTCCACAGCTTTAGTTAGTTCAAATACAATAGATAATAGGTGACAGCCCTGTTTTGTTTCACTAGTCATTGCTGCTCTTAAATCTTGCTAAAACATATAATTTTGTTAATCATACAATTTTAATAAAGAAACTGAGAAGAATATTCCTCTCTTTATATGAGATTTTATGGCTTCAAAATTGCTGAAGTAATACTTATGACAACAATTACAGTATATTGGCTTAGATTTTCTATTCTAAAACCTACATTAGGAGCAGCTCATAATTTAGTCCTGGGATCTGTACTCTAATCTGTTGTTATAAATAATATTCCTCCAGGATATACTCATAGACATATTCAGCTGTAAACAGACAACAAAAGTACTGATAACTTTACAAAACATTACCACAATCACTATATTAACTGCAAGCTGATCTCCCCAGTGTTTAAACATAGTTTATTGATAATAAGCTGCTGTTGCATGCTCAAAAGATGAAAGCAGTGCTTCTTGGAACACATTACAAAATCAGTTAATTATCAAGGTTCATGATTAAAGGGCACTGCGTGGAAACCATAGAAAGATGCCACTCGGGTATTTGTAAAGATGCTCAATTCACATTTGTCTTTTTGTTTTTCACTTCTGTGAAATTGTTAGTAATCCTCATGAAGAATAGGAGTTAATTTTGGAAGAATGATTGTTTAAATAGTGCTGTAAAGCTATAAGTTATGAGGCAAGCTATCCTACCAGCAGTCGAGTATTCAGGGATGTAAACCATAATATTGAGTATATCAGTTCTGTGTATAAACATTTCTTTTAATGATCTATTCCTTTTTATTTGATGTTATTACAAACCCATTTATTATAATAATGCCATGGTACTGCCACTCTGGTTAGGGTTAACCAGAATGTTTTTGTTAAATCATGATTTCCAGCTGCATATCGTGTATAGCAGGTTGAATTAGCATCCATTATATTTAGCAGGAGTCAACCTTCTATACATATTCACGTCCAACATAATTAGCGTGGACAGCTTACTCTTCAATACAGTACCACTGACAATCAGCTGTCCGTTATTTTTTTTCATTATGTTTATTTTCACTGATTGTCAGCAATAGCAAAAATAAACAAATAGTAACTAGTAGCTTCATCACTGATTGATGGATTTTCATGATATTTTTAAGGCATGTATTTTGGCACAGGATCTTTTAATCTGCTAGTTTTGATGACATTTGGTTCAGTGTGTTTTTGTTTGGGCTAGAGTGTGGCAACAAATTTGAAAAAGACCAACTTTTGAAAAATAAGGCAACTCATGAGCTATGGCGTCTGACAGCCAGAGGTACATGATTTGCCTTTTTCAAAGCCCTGGAACTAATTCTGAAACCACTATTGCTTTACTCATACAGTCAACAGTAGGGAGCACATCCTTACCACTGATACTGATTCTCTCTCACTCCCACCTCCCCCAAATGTGTTTAAAGAATAAAAAAAAACATTGTGGCCACCTGAAGTCCAGCCACAGTGCTCCATATGCCCCCCCCCCTCAATTCAGACACCAGGTGCTCTACCCAGGTGTCAGAAAGATTGAATTACAAAAAGTTTTGCGGACCCTTGGAACCCAACCCTGGTGCCATTGAAGATTCTCACTCCAATTCTGACAACAGGTGCCCAGCTGTGGTGTGATCAGATTGAATTAAATAAAAAAAATGTTGAAGTTATGCAACCACAATGCTGTTGAATAGACTGTGCCCATCTGGACACCGATTGCCCATGCGCCATGGATCCTGCACCAGATTTCTATCAGGCAGGATCCCCGTGGCAAAGTCCTGTGGCTTGCGACAACCCCAGCAGTGCGCCAATCAGAGGGTGCACCTGGGCAGGTTGCTGCAAGCATGCGGCAGTATGTGTAAGCAGACCCTAGACCCCCCCCAAGCCTTGATCTCAGGTAGTATGAAGTAAAATGCCTCAGTAGTCACCCAATAATCCCTCATAATTATTAAACATGCCCTGGTAGTCTAGTGCCCCCCCAAAAAGCCCCAATCTCCTGTAATAATAAATATAGTAGAATAACACTGGTGGTCTAGTGGGCTGCCGGAGCCCCAATCCCCCATTATATCACTTAATACCCTTGGTGGTCTCGTGGACCCCTCACCCCACAGTGCCCTACCACCCCACTCTCCTAACCAGTAATGGAAATGGTGACTGACACAGCCCACTGCTCACCACCACAACCAGCCAATGACTGAGCTCTAAATAAGTGTGTACTGTATACACTCCTCTCTATTTATCCCTCAGGTTGTATCTTAATGACACAAAAGTAAAGAAATGCAATGTTAGGTTAAAAAACATTTAACCTGGGTCTTGGTGAATTTGTGGCATGGTATTTCTCAGGATTTGGATGAACATGTAATGCAGGTTTGGCACTGACCTACCTTCCACACCTTCTCTCCAGACATTGGTGTGAGTATTTTTCTGTGCTTGCAAAACAGTACTGAAGTTAGGGCAATGCCAGTGATGTATCACGCGATCATTAAAATTCCAAACACTGCACCACAGTTTCCTCAAGACCCAGGGGAATTTTTTTTACCAAATATCCAATTTCCTTACTTTTGTGGCACTGCAGTGAAGAAAAAACATGTCCTCTCTCAGTTCTCCTCATTCCTTGATGACTTCTCCTTCCTTCCTTTCATTTTTCTCATCTATTCTCTGCAAACATCGCTCCACTGTTTCTTCCCTCCTTTGGGTCACTTACTCCATTCTGAAAGGTATGGACCAGGACCAGATCACAGCTGCTATTTTCATTGATTTGACTGAAGACTTTAACACAGTGACCCATTTCCTCCTACTGAATCAGCTAAGGGGCTGGGACTGTCTGGCATGGCAATCAGGTGGTTCCAGTCCTACTTTTCTAACTGGTACCAATCAGTCCCTCTGTGATGCCTTGTCCACCCACTTGCCCATCAGGTTATCTATCCTCCAGGGCTCTATTCTTGGATCCATCATCTATTCCACTTTTTTAAATGACTTCCCTTCAGTCTGTGCCTCCTCACACATCAACATGTATATGGATGATGGCAAGGCAAGGCAATTTTATTTGTATAGCGCCAAATCCCAGAAGCTCTGGGCACTTCACATTAAAAACAGAAGATAAAAACAGGTACAGAAGTAGGCAAAAAGCCATATTACAGCAAATATATAAATAAATCCCATATGGAAAAGAAATATATTTTGAATATATGTTGCAAAATATATTTGAAATAGTTTCTGAATTTCATGCATAAATAGATTTTCATAGTAGTTTCCAAATATATGCAGTATATCTCATATTGGTTGGTTTTGTAATATCTGAGCTATAACTAATGCATACATTTCTGATATACCTTAGATACTATTTTTGTATATTTCATAGAAATATCTTGTTAATATTCTGTGAATTCTTATTCTCCCATATGGAAAAGAAACATATTTTAGATATATTTATAAAAGTGTATTTCAAATATGTGTTTGATCATACATCTGAAGTATATGTATATATCTCAAACTGGTTGTTTTTGAAATATCTGATTTATTTGTAGAATACATGTGACAGATATATTTACCATATATCATATCACAAATATATTTCCATGATATATTTATTATAGGTGCATGAAATATATTTTATATATCTGCTTATATATTTTAAATATAAAATAAATATACTTTTTATGTAGCTGACATAGATGTAAAATAGTTTTTTTAAATAAATGCATTGTAAATATATCTTAAAATACCCAAACAATAGACTAATCTTGATGTCACATATTCTGAACTGTATATTTGGAATTCCTCTTATTGGCAACCATTTAAATAACTATAGTACACTTATCATTTAATGATGCACCATTACAACATATTTACAGATTACACATTTATACTTACACATAGAACTTACCACTTGATCTCATTATTTTGTGAGACTCAAATTAGTATTTACCCACCCCGTTTGGTTCCTTTTTATGTCAGGGTGAGTTCCAACATGTACTTGTTTTTTACTCTTTACCTTTCCCTCTGGTCTGTAAACTAATACTGGCAATTCAAAACTATTTTTTTTCATATATACTTTGTGGTATTTTCTGGGTTTTCTCCCCCCCAAGGCCATGGCATACACATGCATGTGCATGCATGGAGATGCATGCACATGACAGGATCTGGTGGCCCCTTCCACTGCTCCCCAAACTTATGTCGCCACTCCTGGTCACCTGTGTATGCCACTGAACCTCCACTTGGTGGGTGCAGGACTATGGTGGAACAGGCATCCACCCCTTTGGAGGGGATATCCACAGGTTGTGGCTCAATCCTGCTCAAACCCTCCCCCCAAGCTGGCTCCCCAGTGACCTGAGGTCATTCCCAAACCCAGGTCACCGGAGTAGAGCGAGGTAAGGTGCCAGGACCTCAGTAATTCAGAACTATTTTAAAACTAGAAATTACCATGCTTTTGGTTAATAAACTGTACTTTCAAAATATGCAAATTAGTTATGCAATTCTGTACACAGTACCATAGCAAGCATTTGCAAAAATATATTTGACATATATACAAATATATATTCTACATATATTTTACACATACTGTATCCTGCAAGCAAACAAGAGTCATATTTTACTGACAGCAGAAGTTAGGCACACATGCACACTGGACCAGGAACTCCAGAAGGCACTTCTTGGATTTTCCATCACAAAATTTATTTGCACAGTAAAGGAAACATTGTGAAACCAAAGCCAAAAGTAGCAATAGTGAAAAACAGCCACTCCCACAGGACCAATAATTCACACTGTTCTTGAAAAAGCAGGAGAACAGCATGAAATGCCACTCCTGTGAGGAGGTCTGGCTTTTTACTATTGCTACTTTTTGGCATTGGTTTTACAACATTTTAAATATTTACAGAATGTTGTCTATTTATATTTTAAATGTATATGTAATATATATTCCAGTCATATTTATAAACTATAAAACATATTTATTTTCTATGTAAAATATATATTTAAAATGTAGATCAGTGTATATATATGATTAATAATACATATACTATAGATATTTTCCACATGTATATCAGGCCAAACCTATTTTCACATATATGAAATATATCTCAGAATATACATCTCTAATATATTGAAAATATGTTTGCTAACATACACTTAATGTAGAAATTACAAGGTACAATTATGCTTTCATAAAACTATAAATAGAGAGTCCATAAAAACATTAAAAAGTAAAACAAAATATTTTCTTTGATAGAATAGCAAAATGTATGCATTTAGTATATCAATGCCAAGTATAAGACATACCTAATTGAATTCTGCAAATATCTAAAGTATAATTGGAAAAATGGACAGATAACAGAAATGTGTGACATATTTAGGCATATTTAAATATAGTCAAGATATTAACAAAATACAATATAGTTCTTTTCCATATAGGTATAATTTAAAACTATTTATTAATATATATATATATATATATATATATATATTAGTTTCTTACAAGGGAAACCAAATATGAAAATGTGTAAGTAACTCAGAATATATATTTATTTATTTTATTTTAGCTTTTGTATGTTGGATATATTCAAAATATATGTTTATCTAAAATGCAAAATATGTAGAAACTGCAATAATGTGTATGCACAAGTAAGTATTTTTGATTTTATTCAAGGACATAACATTGAAAGAACAAAAACTTTAATTTTGAAATAGTACAGCAAAAATATATTTCAAATATATATACATATATACAGTACATATATATATATATATATATATATATCAAAGATGTATCCAAAATATGATACATCCTGGATCATTCTGTGAATATCTAGAATATATCTGAAAAGTGTAAATGTATCTGATGTATATTTGAAATGTATTTGGGGATACAAGGATATATTTCAGATATTAACAAAATATATGATAACAGAGGATACATTATCAGTAAACTTAAATAGCATTGGTTAGACTGCATCACTCGGGAAGGCCAGGATAAAAAGGTAAGTCTTGAGACCCATTTTGAAAGCCTCAGCTAAGGGGGCCTCCCTAATAGCTGGAGGTAGAGTGTTCCACAGGACCAGTCCAATTAAACTAAAGGCCCTGTCACCGGAGTTCCTCAGCCTGGTCCTGGGAACCTTGAGGAGGCCCCTGGTTGAAGAGCATAGGGAGTGGGCTGAGGTGCAGGGTGTCTGGAGCTCAGCCAGGTAGCCAGGGCCAAGTCCATGCAGGGCCTTGAAGGTGAGAAGATTTGTCTTGAAGATAACCCTCCATCTGACAGGCAACAAGTGTAAGGAACAGAGCACTGGGGTCACAGACTGGACCTCAAAAGATCAGTCAGCAGTGGGGCAGCAGTGTTCTGGACTAGTTGCAGTCTGCAGAGGGTACCTTCAGAGACCCCGAGGTAGAGTGTATTACAGTAGTCAAGGCTGGAGGTCATGAAGGCATGTGCCAGGGTGGGTAGGTCATCCAATGGAACCAGGGGTTTGATCTGGTGATATTCCTCAGGTGGCAAAAGCTACTTTGGATGACAGCCAACACCTGGTATTCAAGTGTCAGTCTGTTGTCAAGGATTATACCAAGATCTTGCACCCTGGGGGAGGCCAGCAACGGTACTGAACCCAGATGAAGACCCGGCATCCTGGCATCAGTGGCACTCCCATGACCTGATTCAATCGCTAGTACCTCTGTCTTATCCAGGTTTAGTCATGACCAACTGGAGGACATCCAGTCATTGATTTCAGCCAAGCAGTTGTTTAGTATTCCACAGCTTCTGATGTTATGGGGAAAAGGACAGATATAGTTGGGTATTATCTGCATAGCAGTGAAAACCCACCCTTTAATGCCTAATGAGCTTGCCCAGGGACAGCATGTACACTGCAAATAACATGGGTGATATGATCGATCCCTGAGGCACTCCACAGGTCAGGGGCTTTGAGGTGGAAGAGAGGTTTCCCATAACCATCCGTTGCCTCCTGTCTGAGAGAAAGGACTCAATCCAGCGGATAACGGTTGTGGTGAGTCTACAATACTTTCTGAGATGATCCAGTAACACCATGTGATCTACAGTGTTGAAGGCTGAGGAGAGATCAAGGAGGGCCAGAATTTACCATAGACCCCGTCTCTCACCCTGAGGAGACCATTATGCACCCTAACTAATGCCATTTCAGTACTATTCTTGACTCTGAAACCCAACTGGAGTGGCTCATAGATGTCAAAGGTCACGAGGTGCTCCTTGAGCTGCTGTGTCACAATTTTCTTGACAAACTTACCCAAAAACAGGAGGTTGGAGATAGGGTAGTAATTCACCAGAATGTCAGGGTCAAGAGATGGTTTCTTTAGGAGAGGTCTGACCAGAGCTTCTTTCAAGGCCTCTGAAAAAAAAACTCCATCAGCGAGCACCTGAGAATTCCAGCAAACACCGGGCCAATGGAGCCAACACATCTCATTAAGAAACGTGTTGGTGCCGTGTCCGGTTCACAGTATGTGTGCTTCTGCCAGATCACCCCAATGACCTTGGCCACCTCCACTGGTTTAAACTCCTCCCAGACAGATGGAACACATTGATTCCCCCCAAGGTTGACCACTGCAGACTACAGTAGGGTCTACTGATGGGATTCCCTGATGGATAGAAGACACCCTATCAGAGAAGAACTGAGCAAACTCCTCATACAATGTGACTAAAATAGCTTTCTCAGC
This sequence comes from Neoceratodus forsteri, assembly GCA_016271365.2. Classification (NCBI taxonomy): domain Eukaryota; kingdom Metazoa; phylum Chordata; order Ceratodontiformes; family Ceratodontidae; genus Neoceratodus; species Neoceratodus forsteri. Next base: position 756,264,421 of record CM057451.1, read on the forward strand.
TGTAGACAGACAGGTCATAAAAATCTGTCAGCAGTCTAAAAAAGCTGAGCAGGTCAGTTCTTCCATGCAGCAATCTCCCTGGACAAGAACTCTGCCTTCTTACAGGTGATTGCCCCCTGGTACTCAAGATAATGGGCACACAGAGCTAGCTTGTCCTCATCCAATCTGGTCCCCCACTAGCAATGCTCCAACCTCTGACTCTTGAGCTTCATTGCCCTGAGATCCCCGTCAAATCATGGAGACCTCAAGTGAGAGGGTCTGGATCATACATGGACTGGAGTGATGGCAACAAGCACCCTGGAAACCACCATATTTTAGGCAGCAACTGCCTCACCCATGCCAACCACACATGCAGAAACTACACTAGATAGATCAGCTGCCACCAATAGTCCCTCTGGGGACATGCCCTTTAAAGGGCAGTAGCTGACCATCTCAACAGGGGAAGGACTATTGGGGGGGCTCTGAATGCAAACTCCACCGCGTAGTGATCAAACCACATGACCTGATCAATCTTGAGGTTATTTACATCAAGCCCCAGAGAGAACACCAGGTCCAGTGTGTGGCCATGGTGATGGGTTGCAGCAGTAACAACTTGTGACAGACCCAGTGATGATATCAACTGAAGGAGGTCTGATCCAAATTGCAAGGATTCATCATCAACCCAGGCATTGAAATGCCCCAGAATTAAACATCTGGGAGGCTCCAACACCTCATTGATGACAAAGTCTGCTACCTCCTGCAGGAATTCTCCCCCTGCCCCAGGGGTTGGTAACTAATGAGAATCCTACAACCTGTACTTGGACCCCCATGCATGGCCACACATGCAAAAGACCTGGTAGTCCCCACTGGATCCATGGTGAAGTTCTTGCCGAATCTTAAACAGATGGCCATACCCCCACCCCTACATTCCCGCCTCAGACAGTGTACTACAGAGTACCCAACAGAGACAGCTGCCTCCAGGATGGGCCTGGCAGCTTCATCCAACCAGGTTTCTGTGATGCAGGAGAGATCGACTGTGAAAAGCAAATCCACCATTATTGCTGTCTTGTTCTGCATCAATCTGGCATTGCATAACACTGCCCGAAGGGGACTGGAAGTCGATGCATCCCCTCTGGCTACCTGCCCACTCTGTCCGGTGGAAGTCCAATGCAGTACTTCTCGCTTCTGGGGCCTTGGGCACTGAGCTGCAATCATCACTTCAGTGTGACTTTGACAATGTTCAATGCTGGTTCCACTCAAACTAACTCTCGCTTAATGCCAAAAAGATTGTCTCAACCATTGGCACAAAGCACAGGATAACTAAGCTCCAAAAATAAGCTGATGTACTGTGCTAGTCCAGCCACACACTGAGATACTTAAGGTGAGATAAAATAGGTGTGCAGTCTTCAGGCCTCTAAATGGCACCTCACTTGAAGCTGTATCTTATTTCAGTGTGTGGCTCAACCAGTACCTCAGCTTCTCCACCCATATTGACTCTATGTATAAAAAGCACAATACACCTAAAGCTAGGTGGCTGTGCCACTATCCCTGCCTGCCATTCCTGGCCCACCACAAGGTTATCCTCAAGATGATCTTGCTGGTACTTGACTATGTGGACATAGTTTACAGTGCTTCCCCCAAATCTACCGTAGCCAGACTGGATCCCCTTTTCCATTTCTCATGTCGTTGTGCCCGAAATGTTCTGAGCAGCTTTTTTCAAAGGCCAAAGAATGATGCAGGGTGCTTGCATCAAAAATAACTAACTCAAGGAGCAGGATGCATCAAAGCTTGCATCAATTCTGATTTTCAAATGGTACTTGCAAGAAAAACAGATCTGCATGTGCCAGACTGGGATGCACCACGCTTGCACCAAAAAAATGCCTGTGCCATGTCACAAGGGATGCCTGCATCACTGAAATAATGCACCATCTCCTTATATGTGATTTTCAAGGAATATTATTCCTGTCCTTGTGCCTAAGATACATGTCGCTGTTAGACCAGCCAGAGCTGGTCTAAGGGACATTAGAGTATATAAAGAGGCTCACATGATGCAGTCATACCTGACTATACTAATTTTAAGGGTCAATATTCCCCTGCAGGACTAGTTTAGAACATTTTGGGGGCTTAGTCTTGGCCATTTCATCAGCTGTATTTTCTGACTTAGCTTACGTCATTCGCATCATTTTTTGACTCAACCTGCACCATTTTTTTGACTCAACTTGCACCACTTTTTGACTCAACTTGCACCATTTTCTTTGACTCAAGTTGTGTCATTTTCGTTCCTTGAGTCATTTTTTTTTACTCAGCTTGCACCATTATTCCTTTTGGTGCAACTTGCATCATTCTCGTCCCTTGTATCATTCTGTTGATGCAGTGGACCTCTTGTGTCTGTCTGGGGGACTTTGCCACAGAGAATGCTTTCTTGCAAAATATGGTGCACAGTATTTGGAGCACCTAGATCTGATGCAAGGTGGTTGTGTAACACAGCTTGCATGGATCTAAAGGGCCTTTGAAAATGTGGCCCCTGCCTCATACCTGTCACTGCTCCCTTCATTTTTACCTCTCTCTTCCCTCCTTTCTCCCACTGCTCCTCTTTCCTGGCTAAATACTAGCTTGTTACCATTCTGTTCTTCCCTTCCCTTCCCTTCCCTTCCCTTCCCTTCCCTTCCTTCCTTCCCTTCTCTCCTCTCCTCTTCTATCTTCTCTTCTTAGCTCCTCCGTCACACCATCCTACTCCCTTAACTCTTCTAATGCTCTCATTTTCCATATCCCTCACCTCAAAATATCTGCTGGTCATTCCTTCTTTTCTGTCTACCTTCCTACTTTCTGAAATGATCTTCCTTTCATTTTCATATCTCTTGCTCTCACTTTCCTTTCTTAAGCCACTCCTACTGGTTCATCTCGCCCTACCCTACTCCTGCAGCTATCCATTCACACCAGTTATGACTGGTGCATTATCTTTCCCTGGCCACCACTGCACCACCCACAGATTTTTCCCCTATTAATTATTTATTGCCAGTCACACTGCAAATTGTTTCAAACTTGTACCAGTACTTTAATGCCACAGTACTTAAATCATTTAATGATTTTTTTACCATTGACTCGGTTAAATTTTGCACTTCTGCAAATGTTGGTACTCTGCACTGATAGTCTGTGTTATTACACTCTTGTTTCCAGTTTTTGCAATTGTAAATTCTTTAAATTCTGTACATGTTGTACCTTGCAAAATACAGTATGATGGAAACTCAATTGCAAAGAAGATTGGTTAAATGTTTATTAATTGTTTCACCTGGTGAATAGATAAATAAACATTTAACCATTCTTCTTTGGAGTGGAGTTTCCATCATACTATATTTTAAGTTGGTCATAAACTAGCTCCCTCAGTACAGAGACAGGCTGTGTGCAACAGCCAGGCCACCATCTGGAGTAGCTGAGCTGGTCTATTTCTTGCCTCAGCAATCTCCCATGACAGAAAATCCACCTTTTCCCAGGAGATTGCCCTCTGATATTCATCATAATGTGACTTCAGAGCCAATTTGTCCTCAGTCCTGGTCTTCTCCAGTGTTGCTCCAACTTCCTGCCATTTATTTTTAACTCCCTGCGCTCCCTATCATACCAGGAGATCTCAGATGTGCAGATTAGGGCCGGATATGGATGGGCATGATAGAATCAGAGGCTGCAGAGACAGCCCTATTACAGGTTGCCACTGCCTCCTCTGCACCCACCACGCAAGCAACTTCCACACCCAATAGATCCAGCACCACCTGGAGTCCTGTTGGGGACAATCCCTTAAAAGGGTGGTACTGGACCATCTCCACAGAGGACAGACCCTTATAGCTGGCCCCAAACATGAGCCTCATGGTGGTATGATCTGTACAAATGACCAGACCAATCTTGAGGTCATCGACACCAAGACCCAATGTGAACACCAGGTCCACTGTGTGTCCACACAAGTGGATTGCTGAGGTGGCAATCTGCAACATGCTTAGAGCCTCCATGCTTTGGAGGAGGTCACACCCAAATGGTGAGAGTCCATCATCAATGCAAGCATTGAAATCCCCCAGAATTAACCAACTGGGAGATTTTTTTATTGATTTATTGAAATGTTTTACCAGGAGGGCACATTGAACAACAAGTTGTTCATCTCACGGTGCAACCTGGGGGTGGGGTTACATAGGGTTGTGAAGGATGATCAATTACAATAGTATATGGGTATAACAAACAATATAACATTGTAAGACTGTGCAACAGTTGGAACACATGGTTTTGTATGATAAACAGTAGTGGAACATTGGGTAAATTACAATACATGTCCAAAATCATACAAAAGAACATATAAACGTACAAAACAGTAATAATGCAATAGAACCACTTATAGTGTATGACTGTACCAGGAGCAGGCTCAAGGTAGTACGCAAGTGCTGTTGGAGTAAAAAGGATGGGGTAGGTTGTGCACACTGGTGACCCAGAAGGGCAGGTGTAGAAGAAAGGGGGAAAGACAAGAACTGAATATGAGGAGAAGGGGTAGCCATTTCCTGATTTCCCTCTTCAGGATATTGAGAACCCTGCTAGGGGGGTCATGGTAGGAAGGCAGAAACTGGGGATAGGTATTAAGGAGGGTTAAAGCAGAAACAGCTGAGGGAGAGGTAATTGTATAGGGCAGAGGTAAAGGAGTAGTGGGAGGAGGAGGAGTGTCGTATTTCAGGGGGGAGGGAATTTGAGATTTTAGAGAAGCGATGGGCGAAACCAGTCTGACCGATGAGGGTGGAGCGGTGAGGGGCCATCAAGGTGCAGGAGTCATTTGATCTGACAGAGTGGGTGGGGGGAGGTAGAGTGGAGAGAGAGAGAGGATGAGAGATAGGAGGGGAGTCCCCCAAACTAGAATTTGGAGGTTAGTTTGGCACAGTGAGAGATGCATTTGTGAGATAGTGGAAGGAAGATTAGAGATCGATAGAGTTCACAGTGGTGGGAATGGGAAGGTGAGTCGAGAGCAAAGCAGCAGAAGGAGTTAAAGAGAGTGTCCAACTTGGACAGGGAAGATTTGGAAGCAGCACCATAGACTAAGTCACAGTAGTCAAAGATGGGGAGTATCATCTTCTGAACAATTTTGCACCTCGCAGTCAGCGGGATGCAGCTATGATTCCTGTACAGAGCACCAAGCTTGGGGCACAATTTCTTCAGGATAGCATTGATATGCACAGAGAAGTTGAGGTGCTGATCCAGCCAAACCCCCAGATATCTAAATGAGAAGATATGCTCCAGGATGGTCCCATCAAGGGTGTGGAAGGTGGGAAGGGCCGGCAGCCTAGAGAGTCTCTGCCGGCCCTTCCCACCTTCCACATTCATTCATTGAGACTGTCTTCTTGGCATTTAGAAAAAGCTGGTGAGAAGCAAACCAGAGCTGAACTTGGTTGAATTCATGCTGTAAGCTGGTTTCCACAGCAGCAGGGTTTTTGGCAGAACTATACAAAACAGTATCATCAGCGTACATGTGGATAGAAGAGGATGAGCAGGCTGTAGGAAGATCATTAAGGAAAATGGAGATGAGTAGGGGACCAAGCACTGATCCCCGAGGGACACCAGTGTTGATGGGGAGTGGAAGGGAGATGGAATTAAGGATTCTCACCAATTGGGTCCTGCCAATGAGGTAGGATTTAAACCAGTTAGTGGCTGATAGACAAGGCTAGCTGAGGAGAGGGACTCAAGAAACAGGGGATGGGAAACAGTGTCAAAAGCTTTGGCTGGGTCAACAAAGATGGCTGAGGTGATCAGGCCATCATCCATCCCTGAAAGGATGGAGTCAGTAAGCCCTGAGGATGGAGGTGGTTGTTGAGTGGTTCTTCTGAAAACCAGATCGGAAGCAGGTGAAAAGGAGGAATCAGAGAGGAAGGGTGATAGTTGAGAGAGAACTAAATGTTCTTGAAGTTTGGCAAGGGTAGGAAGGAGGGAAACAGGGTGATAGTTGCCAGGATATAGTTGGGGAGAGGAAGGACTACAGCATGTTTCCAGGCTGAGGCTACTTGGGTAGAAATAAAGGAAAGGTTAAGGATTAGGGAGATAGGATAAACAATTGCAGGAGAAGAAAGGCAGTCCAGCAATGAACTCCCTGACCTCCTGCAGAAACTCCCTCTCCCCACTAGGTGGCCGGTAAATAAAAAGGATTCTATAGCCTGTGCAAGGATCCCACACACAGCAACACTCTCAAAAGACCTGGTAGACCTACTGGTAGCACCGCGAGGCCCAGGCAGGCTTTAAAACAAATGGCCACTCCCCCACCTCTGTGATCCTTCCTCGGGATATGCACCACAAAGCACCCGGCCGGAACTGCTGTCTCCAAAATAGGTGCAGCATTATAATCCAAACAGGTCTCTGTAATGCAAGCCAGGTCTACTGAGGATATTACGTTTGTCATTATAGTAGAAGTAGTAATGGTAGTCATGGGTTTATTTATACTGTGCCCTTCCTCGAGGACTAAGGATGCCTTAAAAAGAGATAACAGCATTACAATAGAGAGCAAATATAAAATACAACTGTAATAAATATGAATAAATACAGCAGAAAATAATAAAATAAATAACTAATGGCTTCAAAACTTTACAAACAAGCATTTGTCAATACCGAATGTTGGCTTGATGGCATTGGCATTGGTAGTGCAGGAGTTAGAGAGGTTTATTTATTTAGTTTTTGTTGACCGGGTAAGTGCACTAGACAAATCCTGCCTATTTTCAGGCACGACCCGGGGGAGGGGGATACAGATGATTGCCAACTCACCTTGAACCAGATTAAACTGTTCTGGTGCAAGATGCATGATAGGAATGGCAGTAAAGTATTGTACTAACGCCAACCCCAACCCCCACCTCCCTGCAGAGACTGAAAGGTGCTGGGGGTGTGCATTTGGGTCATCGGTCATAACACTTAAGCCATTCCACCTCACCCCACCCTGCAGACAGCAACAGGTGTCATGGTATGCCTTGGGATCTTCGGCCCTTATGCTCACCCCATTCCATAAATAAATAAGCTGAGATGGGTGCAGTATAGGAGAATGGTGTGAACGTTAGGGCTGAAGACCCCAAGGCACACCTTGATGCCTGTCAGTGGCTGTAGGGTGGGGGTAGAATGCTGTGAGTATTACAGCCGACGAACCCAAGTCACACCCCTGATGCCTGTTAGTCTCTACAGGTTGGGCGTTACAGTTGGAAACCTTAATGCCACGGGTGTTTGTTGGTATTTTCTTTTTTTATTGTTTTTGTCGATTCTGTAATCATACAATACTTTACACATTATATTCCAAACAGGAAAACTAATGCTACATTAAGTCACTACAATACTATTCGCACATACTGGTATACTTCACAAAAGAAAAGATATCTTAGGTTCAGAACTATGCAATATGACTGGTACTTAACCATTTCCTAACTGTGTATCTGTCTAAAATGAACAACTCAACTTAATAGTTCACCTTATCTCACATATAGCTTATACTCACACATACATCATATAGACGCATTATCCTCAGTGACCAGTTTTACAGCTACACTTAAAGGCTGGTCACACAACTAAAGTCAGGAATAATGAAGGGAAGAAAGAGAAGATAGAATGATTCGAGCCTCAGCATAGCAGCAGCCAATAACTCATCTGAGTGTGTACAAAGAAGTCAGGTCTTAGTGCTTGTACTTCTGACAGTAGTCAGGATGGGTGAATTCCCGGGATGGGGGGGGACTCGGCACAATGCAGAGTTAAGATAGGCCTCCCATTTGGAAAAGTACATGGACAGCTTCCCTCTAGTGGCATAAGTGAGCCTTTCAAAAGTGGCCAGTCTGGCTATGGCTGAGTGCCATAGGGAAATAGGCGGGGCAGAAGTTGTAGCCAGTGCCTCAGGATAAGCCGCTTGGCCTCCAGCAAAACTACCAGGATCAAATTCTGATGCTGTGGTCTTAAGTGCTCTAGCGGCACCCAATCTCCCAGCAGCAGCATAGGATGCAAAAGGTCTATGGGCTGTCCCAGTACCCCAGAGCAGTCCATTGCTTCCGCAGCCCAGAAGGGAACTAAGACTTGGCATTGCCATAGAAGATACAGAGTGTCAGCAGAACTGTACTCACATCTCCTGCATCGTGCATGTGGAAGGGTCCCCCATTTGAATAAGACAGCCAGTGTTCTATACCATCTAAGGAGTATCTTGAGCTGAATCAACTGGCTCTTAATGTCTTTATAGGTAGAGTGCACCATGTAAAGACATCGGGACCAGACCTCTGGACCAATATTGACTCCCTATATCCGAGCTCCACGCCATTCTGCATGTCACCGTATGATCCGGTTGCGCCTCACGCCATGTGTTGTAGAAACTGCCCACTAAACCTCAAAAGGAATGCTTTTGATGTAGTGATGATAACCAGATCCATCTTGATTCCCCTTTAGTAGTCCAGTCAATAGCATGCACTGTGTTACGAAGTTGCAGAAACTTCCAGAAGTCCTGCAACTTTAACAAGTAACGTGCTTGGAGTTGTTCAAATGACATAAGAGTGTTGGCATTTGGTAGATAAAGATCTTGCACAGTGCGGATCCCCTTCTCTTCCCATGAAGACCAAGTCAGGGGGTTTATTATCCACCATAATAAGCCGGTTATGCCAGAGGTCTAGATACCTAAAGGGTATCATTGTTCCTTGATTCATTGTCTTGGCTGCCTTCATAAGGTGAAACCAGGCTCTCATAGTAGCGTCCATAACTGGGGTTAGCTTGTCTCGGGATATAACAATATTAGTTAAAAGTAGGCTGAGGGGAGTGGGTTGAAAAATTTGCCTTTCAAATTGTATCCATGGTGGTGGAGTAAGGGAGGTTGGAATAAACCATTTGACTGCTTGGGCAGCTAAAAAAGACCATGTAGTAGCCCCAAAGCCAGAGAAGCCCTAAGCCCCCTTGCGACCAGTGTGCTCGTAATTTATGTACACCCCATCTTGGCTTTCTCCCTTCCCACAGGAAGAATGAAATTAATTTATCTAATGTTCAAAATACTTTATACGACAAAATTATGGGAAGGTTATTCAGCAAGTACGTTACTCTGGGCAACAGGAACATGCGAAGTGCTGCAACTTTCCCTGGGAGGAAAGATTCAGTCGTCGCCAACGTGCTATTTCAATTGTCAGCTGTGTGAGTAACGGGGTAAAATTCCTAGATTCTATCTGCCCCCAGACAAAGGGAATGTGAATACCTAAGTATAATAAATTATTAGGAGCCCATGATAATCCTAGCCCCTGCAGACTGTCCTTAGCGCAGGCGGCGTTCAAAGGAGTAACACTGGTTTTCTTTTTGTTAACTTGTAATCCTGATATTCTGGTGAATGTTTGTAGAGTCTGTATCACCAGGCGTAGGGACTCCTGTGGGTGGGAAACAGTAAGAAGTAAGTCATCCGTGTACGCAATTGCGAGATAAGAACAGTGCCCCACCAAAACACCCTGAATCGCTTTGTTGACCTGGAGTACTCAGATAAGAGGATCCAGTGCCAACAGAAAAAGCAGTGGGGATAGCGGGCACCCCTGCAGAGTGCCTCACTGCAAGGGAAAGGGCATAGATGTGTCCTTGTTGGTAAGTATTTTGGCCAAATGATTTTTATACAAGACATGGATCCATTGTTTAAAGTAGATGCCAAAGCCATACAAATTAAGCACCTCATGCAAGTAGGGCCATTCAACCGAATCAAAAGCTTTCAAGAAGTCAACCATTATAGCTGCCATGGGGATGGAGAACCGAAGGGCTAGCCACTTGATGTTGAGCACAAGATGGATGTTGTCAGCCATTGCCCTACCTTTGGTGAATCTGGCTTGGGAAGGGTGTACTATGGAGGGTAAGATGCCCATCATATGATTGGCAAGTATTTTGGCTACTATCTTGGTGTCTATGGATATTAGTGAAATAAGACAATAGTTTGCGCAGTTTAGCGGGTCGTCTGACTTCTTCAGAATGAGAGTAATTAAAGCCTCTCGCATTATTGGTGGAAGGGTACCAGTCAAGTGCACTTCCTGAAGGGCAGCAAGTAGTGGGGCTCTAATTTTGGGGCTTAGTATCTGGTATAATTCGGTGGTCATGCCATCCAGTCCTGGAGATTTGCCTTTTGCTAACTGAAATAATGCCTCATTAATTTCTACCTCTGTAAGAGGGGCATCCAATGTGCTTTTCATAACTTCTGAAAGTTGGGGAATATGAGCTATTGAGCAAAAGTCCTTTAAAGGGGCTCTCATTTGATTCTTCTTTTGGGGCACTTGTGATTGATACAACTGCTGGTAATATTGTGTCATGCATTCATTAATTTGCTTAGGGTCTGTAACTATCTCCGCTTTGGCAGTCTTAAGAGCATGGATGCGGGAGGCAGTTTGCTGTTTTCTCAGTTGGTATGCCTGCAGTTTCCCACTCTTATCCTCTCCCTCCCAATACGTATGTTTAGTCCTAGTTATATACCGCTCAGCTTGTTGATGGAGTATTGTGTTTATACAATATTTTAACCCAACAATTTCCTGAAGTTTAGTTGTGTCAGACACTGGCAGTGGTTACCTTAAACTGTGATTCCAGGGCTGAGAGTTCTGCTTGAGCCCGATAAGCTCTGCTTTTCTCTCCCTGTTCCTTTGAGCCACAAAAGCTATGATGTGCCCCCTAAGCACAGCTTTAAAAGCCTCCCAAACCATGGCTGCAGACATATCCCCCGGCTTATTGTGTGAAAAATAGTCTTGAGAGGCATCCTGAACCATACTCCGAAAGGAGGGATCTTTGATCAATAAGGGGTTGCAAAGCCATCTGGTGCCAGTGCCCCATTGCCCTGCAGGTAGGAGAGTACAGGAAACAGGAGCGTGGTCCGATACCAGGATGTCGTTGATCTCAGATGTTACAATGTCCTGGGCTGCATACGAATATGCAAGCCAGAAGTCAATGCGGCTGTAAGTTGTGTGTGCTGTCAAGAAGAAAGAGTAGTCCCTCACTGTAGGGTGGTCTCTCCACCAGACATCAACCATACCCCATTCCCTCATCATTTCCCATAGTATGCCCACTGCCTTAGGGTGGGTTTGTGGGGTGGGCTTAGACTTATCTAGGAATATGTCAAGAGCTAGATTAAAATCCCCACCTATCATGATTGGGATATTATGGTAGCCCTCAGTGAGGGATTCCAAGGTGCGATTGAGATCTAGGAATAGCTCGGAAGAATCAGAGTTCGGCCCATAAATATTAGCTAACACCGCATGTCCCCCCCCGGGTAAGAGAACCTGGCCCCTATCCATCGGCCGTTAGTGTTCGTAACTGTTTTATCTACCATCCATGTACATGACTTTTTGACCAGAATGGCAACTCCCTTGGACTTGTTCTTAGCTGAGCTGGCGATTACTGCCCCTACCCATGAATTTTTGAGCCACCCAACAGTCTTTGCAGTGAGATGCATCTCTTGGATCAACGCAATGTCTGCCTGCAAAGAGTGGAGGTATTTAAGGACAACAGATCGTTTAGTTGGGTGATTCAGCCCTTCACATTCCAGGATATGAGCTTAAGCCCCATTCTGGAGTATGCCTCTGCTATGCTGATTTAAAGAGCAAAAATACTTCCCTCAGGGGTCCTGAGAGTGCAGAGTAAAATAAGTAGTCAGGATACCTGAGGTATGGTAATATGTTCAGCAGAAGAGAAACCAGGAACATTTGCTAGAGAAAATACTGCATGAATGACCTAGTGGTGAAGAAGGAGAAAAAAGAAACACAAATACAGGTAAATATAACACACTCTAAACCAACAAAAGTTATATAACTTTTAGAGGTACCCACTAAACTGTAGGTTAAACAGTGATATAATGATTTGCTATTAACTGCAAGTATCGGGTACAGTATATAGAGAGAGAACAAGCAATAAGCTAGTGAGATTTGGGGTATGCACTATGGTACTGTTCCCTTGCCAACCACAGGGGTAAGCACTCCGCCATGCTAGCCAAATACTCAAGTGAGGGGGAGAGGAGTCGAGCCGTTCAACTTCTTGTAGCTCGCACCCCAGCCTTACCTAGTCAGTACTGATATGTACATGCCACCCAAAAAGTAAGATTGGGTGGGGCATCCACGTCTAAAAGGGGGGGACAAAAGTTGTGGACATCCACCTTCAGCATCTAGTCTGTACAAGGCTTTAACATGCCTGCTACCCTGCAATCCCCTCTACTAACATACGTCTTGATAGGGATCCCTTAGATCAAGGCTGGTGGCAATTGGGGGGGGGGGATGACAACTGAACAGAGGGTATTTCCTAGCTTCACTGATGGTGGCGCTGGGAAATCCAGGCATAACTCAAGTACATCCATGTAGAGCTTCTCAAGTGAAGTGATTATACTTTAAGTTAGGCGATAAGTAAGATGGAAAAAGAAGGTAGCTCCCAAGACCCCCATGTCCTGTTTTCACTTCAACAGAAACAGAAACATTCCCACACCCCTCTTTATGAAACACCCAAAACACAAAGCTAGGGGGGAGGGGGAGAAGCTAACTCCCAGCAACATTGAAGGAAAATAGCAAAGAGGGTCACTTATGTTATTCAGTCCGGTGGGGAAGCTCTATCATTCAAGAAGGATTCTGTAGTTGTGTTCTGCAGCTCTTTTGTCAGAGCTTCCCAAAAGACATTGTCCCTGGTTTATTGGGAAGTGTAGCAGTTTTTATGTTTTTCTGTGTCTGGCAAACAGTCAGCCCAGGATCCCATTTCTACTGCTTCCATTACAATATCATTTGGTATATCTTCTGGGTCAGGTTGTGATCTATAAAGAGATTCATCTTTTGTTAGCTTGGCAGGAGGTGCCATTTCTTGCCCTCCAACAAAGGCTAAATCACTATTGGACTGTTGCCTTATCCTAGTTGCAGAACCAGTATCCCGTGGTGGCCTTATGGAGGAGGAAACACCAGGGCCTCTTGGATGATCATCTTCTTCTCTAAAGCTCTCCATTGCAGTTTGGAGAGGTCAAGAAGGACTGGGGAATCCATTTATTGAGGGAATTGTCTGATCTTTATTGTGATCCCTCCAAATGCTGCTGCTAGTAGATTAGTTCCTTCTATCCTTATCAGGGCACCAACATTTCCTGGGAGATGGAATTTTCAGGGACAAGTGTGGCCAGTACTTGGAGATCTAGATTTCCACCTCTCGGGGAGATTCTGCCACTGTTTCCTTCCCCTCCTTGGATACAGATAGGTAAACGAGCTGATGAAATCCATATTTGAAGCCGTGCTGGGCCAGTAACTTTTTGATGGGAGCAAAGGCTTTTCTCCGAGCTGCCACCTCAGCTGAGAAATCCCAGTAAAAAGAGACTTTTACACCCTGCCATATCACCTCTCCTGAATCCCTAGATGCTCTCAATACTCGCTCTTTTGTGGAGCATCTAAGAAGGTAGGCAACTATGGGTCGTGGCAGAGAGTTCATCGGTCGGGGGCCTCCAGGAACCTGATGCGCCCTTTCAACATCTAGTGGACCTTGCCACCTATCCCCCAGCATTTTAGGGATTTCATCATTTAGAAAGCGCTCCATATTCACCCCTTCTGATCCCTCAGGAATACCCAAAATTCTTTTATCGTGTATGGTAGAACTCGGTTGAGCATGGAAATCCATGCTCCCAACAGCATTGTTGTGCTTGCCTCAGTGCATCACTATCTTGTTGTGCTACACTGAGTACATCACCAGTGCAGCACAACATGATTGAATGCATTCGCGTGCACAATTGAGCGGCCCACAGCGATGCGGAATTCAGTACACTGCTACACATCCCGAAGTAAGCCTTATTTTAAGAGGTAGACTTGTTTGGGGGATCACAGAGTGCTGATTATGCTTGCTCATACACTATAAAATATTGTGTATGAGCAAGTATACAAAAACAAGGCAGTTGTTAGATCTCGGGGTTTCCATGGTAATGGACCTCTCGAGCTATGCTTTCGAGGTCTCTGGTTACCACGGAAACCTCTCAATCACAACTGCCTTGTTGTGTATGCTTGCTCATACACAATCCTCTATATTATTCTGCCTGCTGCCATTTCCTTGGTCCTCAGCCCTCTGCCATAAAGTAGCTAACTTGCTCTCATGATCCTGAAGACATTGCAGAATTTTGGCCTGACTTAATTCTAGACTTTGTCTTCTGCTCCACCACATTGACTTTGTCATTTAGGACATGCCCCTCAGCTACAGTACCAGTGAGGATAGTCGATAATGAATCGACCCTTGAGAGAAATGTTTCCAACAAGAACGTTATGTGTTGTAGGGAGGAGTGAACATCTGGCAGGTGCGCAGAGGGCTCAGAGGCCGTGGTGGACAAGCCTCGTTAGAGGTTTATGGTGGTGAAGTCATCAGGGACAGGTGTGCAGGTAAGACTCATCACAGCCTGCTTCTTATCCATGTCGAGAAACAGCGTCTGAGGATTTGTGAAGGGGGGAGATATCGAGCCAGCCACCGACCTGTATTGCAGCGTTAGCACTGGTTCCCCCGAATGTAGAAGGTGCACGGTCTACCTGAAGCCCGATCGAGTCATCTGTGGGACCGTCATTACTAGATCATGAGCCATATCCCGGACGCAGAAGATTACCTCGACTAGCTGACCCTTTTGGCTTCAAAAGTGTGATGGTGCTTCTTTGGGAAGAATTATCCCTGGATGCCGATTTTTTTCCCCACAAAATGGCTTAGCTGGGGTTTGAGCTGTGATATTAGGTGGCCATTTCTTTTGGCGTCCAAACCATGCCCCCTCTGTTTGTTAGCATTTTTCACTCCAAATGTTCAAAATGGGCTTTTTGGGACCCCACCTCATGAACAGTGGCACTATCATTTTGTTACTCAATCCTGAAACGTGATTTTTCACAGCAACTATGTCATTTGGCACCACAGGTGCAGAAACACATTTCAGGCAGGATGTAAAAAATGACAGCTGTACCGTTTATGGGGAGGTATGAAAAAATTGCAGTGTTCAAAATCTGGAGTGAAAATATAAAAAAATTTGTGAAGCTACAAGCATACGTAGAAACTGCGCAATGCATGCCCATAAAGTGGTAATTTTTTGGAATGTTTACACCAAATACTTAACATGGACTTTTTGGGATCTCCCCTCATGAAGAGTGGCACTGTGATTTTGTTAATCCATCCTGATTTTGATAATCGATCCTGAAAGTTGATATCGCACAGCAACTGCGCCATTCTGCGCCATAGGTGTGAAAACACATTTCAGGCAGGATGAGAAAAATGACAGTTGTACTGTTCATAAGGAGGTGTTAAAAAATGGCAATGTGGAAAATCTGAAGTGAAAATAATAAAAAAATGCCAAAGTTACGAGTGTGCATAGAAAATGTGCAACACACGCCTGCAATGCGGTCATTCTTTGGAATTGTTTCACCAAATTTTCAACATGGGCTTTTTGGGATCCCACCTCATGAACAGTGGTACTGTAGTTTTGTTAATCAGTCCCAAAAGGACATTCTGTGCAGTGACCACAAAATCACCTTTTGGGAATGAGAAATGAAACGATAGTGATATGTTCATGAGGTCTGATCCCAAGAACCCCATGTTGAAAATTTGGGGCCAAAATTCAAAAAAATGGCTGAGATATCAAGCTAAGTTGAAACTCTCATTAAGTCCCATTATACAGCACTTGCCCAATTCCTCAGTTCGTAGTTCAGCTTTGAAGAGTACAGATGCGTCCTGGTCCACAGAAGATCACTGCTCCGGACCTCCGGAGGGTAAGTATGGATGAGGGGCTGCAGGAGGTGGGTGTGCAGAGGGAAGGTTGGGGGTGGGGAGGGGGACTGGGGAGATGACACTGAACAGTTTTCTTTTTTACAATTTAATGAACAAAAAAATACCTTGGAGGACCTTTTTTTTATTTTAGGTTAAAAAAAACAAACAAAAAAAAACTTTGGGCACACTGGGGCGAGCTCCCAAGGATTTAAGCTTTGTCCTGGGAACTGTGAGGAGGCCCACTGTGAGGAGGCCACCCTGTTGCAGATCTTTATGTCATCTGCAAAGAGGCATACTTTTCCTTCCAGTCCCTCTGCAACATCACCTATAAAGACATTAAAGAGGATCGGTCCCTGTACTGAACCCTGCGGTACCCTGCTACTAATCCCCTTTCTTCAGAGTGGACTCCGTTTACTGTTATCCTCTGCTTCCTGTTGTATAGCCAATTTTTTACCCAGGCTACCACCCTGAGACCCACTCCCAGGCTGGCTAACTCTGTCAAATGTCTTGCTAAAGTCTAGAAAGGACATGTCCACAGCCCCTCCCTGGTCTACTACAGTACTTTGGTCACCCAGTCAAAGAAATCTAGTAGAATAGTCTGACATGACCTTCCCACTGTCAATCCATGTTGCCTTGGGTCCTGTGCACCTCTGGCTCTAGGTACTCAACAGTTCTTTCTTTCAGAAGTGATTCCATCATTTTCCCAACCACTGAGGTCAAACTAACAGGTATGTAGTTTCCTGCCTCTGCCTTGCTCCCACTTTTGTGAAGGGGAATCACATCCACCCTCCACCAGTCCTCAGGTACTACACCATCCTCCCATGATTTGTTAAAAAGGGTAGTCAGTAGTGTCACTAGTTCTACCCTTAGTTATTTTAGAATTCTGGGATGAATACAATCAGGTCCCATTGCTTTGTTCACCTTGAGTTTTAAGAGTTCTTCCAGGACCCTTTCTTCCGTGTATGGACTGGTATCGACCCCCCCATCCAGAGTGCTTTTATTGTTTGGTTTAGATACATCCCCCTCCTCTTCTTTTGTGAATACTGAGCAGAAATATTCTTTCAGTACCCCTTCTTTTTCACTGTCACCCTCTGCCCACCCCTCCCCTTTGTTAAGCCTCACTATCCCTCCCTTGGTCTTTCTTCACTTCCTAATGTACCTATAAAAGGTTTTATCCCCCTTCTTAACTGAGCTGGTTGTCTTTTCCTCAGTTTGGGCTTTTGCTCTTCTGACTGCCTTCCCCACTTCCTTCTACTTTAACTGATGCAGTTCTCCTTCCTGCTCCTTCTGTGTTTTCTCATACTTCCTGAATGCTGTCTTTTTCTCCCTAACGTTCCCTGCCAGCTCTTTTGAGAATCCTAGTGTTTTTTGCTTTTGTTTTGTTTATTTGCTTCACACAAAGGCTTGTTGCCTCTGTAATAGCAGTTTTGATTTTTGCCCATTGTTCCTCCATCCCTCCTTCTTGCCTGTTTGCTAGTGCTTTCCTGAGGCACACTCCCATTTTGCCAAAGTCAACCCTTCTGAAGTCCAGTACCCTTGCCTTTGTATGTCTTTACTCTATGGCTGTGTTTTTCGTGAACCACACTGTTTGGTGGTCCCTTGTTCCCAGATGGCTACCCACTTCTAAATCTGAGATCCTCTCTCAGCCATCTAGATGCCATCAGATAAACCTAATAGATTTCTTTGACTGGGTGACCAAAGTAGTAGACCAGGGAGGGGCTGTGGATATGGCCTACCTAGATTTTAGCAAGGCATTTGACATAGTCTCACACAAGAGATTAATATATAAGTTAGCCAGCCTTGGAGTGGGTCCCAAGGTGGTAGCCTGGATAAAAAAACTGGCCGGACAACAGGACACAAAGGGTAATAGTAAACGGAGTCCACAGTGAAGAAAGGAGGGTAACTAGCGGGGTACCGCAGGGTTCGGTACTTGGACTGTCCTCTTTAATGGCTTTATAAGTGACATTGGAGAGCACCTGGAAGGAAAGGTACATCTTTTTGCAGATGACACAAAGATCGGCAACAGGGCTGATACACAAGGTGGGGTGGAAGTAATGAAAAGGGACTTGGCAAGGTTGGAGGAATCGTCAAATATGTGGCAGCTTAGATTCAATGCAAAGAACTGCAAGGTAAGGCATCTGGGAAACAAAGACTCAGGGGAAGAGTACACAATGTGGGGGGAGGTACTAAGAACAACAGAAATGGAAAGGGACCTGGGGGTAGTCATATCAGATGACTTAAAGGTATGCAAGCAATGTAAGAAGGCAGTAGGGAGGGCTGGGGGGATACTGGGATGCATAGGGAGAGGCATCACCAGTAGAAAACAGGAAGTTGTTATCCCTCTGTACAGGCAGTTAGTGAGACCCCATCTGGAGTACTGCATGCAATTCTGGAGACCCCATCTCTGCAAAGACATAGAGTGGAGGCTGTTCAGAGGAGGGCAACCAAAATGGTGCAAGGTCTGCACTAGAAGACATATGAGGAGAGACTAAAGCAGCTTAATATGTATACCCTTGAGGAAAGAGGGGGGGTGGGGACATGATAGAAACTTTGAAGTATCTCAAGGGAATTAACAAAGTACAAGATGGTAGTATCTTTCAGAAGAAGAGATGTGCAAGAACAAGGGGGCACAATTTGAAGATAGAGGAGGGACGTCTCAGAGGTAATGTTGGAAAGTATTTTTTCACAGAGAGGGTTGTGGATGCATGGAATAGTCTTCCTGAGGAGGTTGTGGAGTCAGGAACAGTGGGAGAATTCAAGAATGCATGGGACAGGCATAAGGGAATTCTAGTCAGGGGTAGGAGGAAGTAAGCTGTTGATTAACTAGAATCTGCAGCTTATCCATCAGGTAGGGAAATGGGTAGGCTAGGTGGGCCAAGCGGTCCTTATCTGCCATCAAATTCTATGTTTCTATGTTTCTATCCAGCCTTGAATATCAGCCAGGCATAACTTCAAGACCTCAGCTGCATCAGGCATCCTGTGTACAAATGACAGACACAGCTGGGTATCATCGGCATAGCAGCTGAAACCCAGACTATTGTTTAAGAATCCTGCCCAGGGGTAGCAAATACACTGTGAACAGCATAGATGAAAGGACTGGCTCTTGGGGCAACCTGCAGAGCAGGGGCATCAAGAGCAAGGAGAAATTACCCATCACTACAGTCTGCATCTTGTCCCTGACGTAGGACTCAAACCAGCAGATGACAGTGCTAGTGTGTCCACCATACTCCCTTAGTCAGTCCCACAGCAGTCCATAGACCATAGTGCTGAGGAGAGATTGTGGAGGACAAGTATTGACCATTCTCCTTGGTCCTTCACCCTGAGGAGATCATTGTATACCTTGACCAGTATAGTCATGATGCTGGGCCTTGACCTAAACCTGGACTGGAGGGGCTCAAAGATGTTATAAGCTGTCAGGTGTGCCTCAAACTGCAATGTCACAGTCTTCTCAATAACCTTCCCCAAAAAAGGGAAGTTAGAGTTGGATCAATAATTTGCTAGGTAGTCTGGGTCCAAAGATGGTTTCTTCAGGAGGTGCCTAACAGAGCATCTTTGAATAGAACGGGAAGCAAAAAACTTCTAAAAGGGAACATCAAACAATCCAAACACTGGACCAAGGAATCCTACATAGCTCACTAGTAGACATGTTATGCCTGGATCTAGTTCACATATGGTGGGCCACTGCACCGAGATCAGCTCACAAACTGCTTCCACCAAGGCTAGCCTAAACTCATACCAGGACAGAGGTGTATGTCCGTGAAGTGCAGACTTGACCCTGCTGGGCTGCAACAGCCTGTTTGGTGAGATCCTAGCCAGAATAGAGGACACCCTGTCCTAGATGAATTTAGCAAACTCTTCACACTTTCCAGATGAGCCTGCTCTCCCTGGTTACATAGTAGGATGAAGTAACCTATCTACAACCAGAGGAGGTGACCTGGTTGATTCCTACCAGCAGTAATCCCCTGGACTGAAATGTCTTCTTAAGGGTAGTTGCCCTTTGGTATTCATTATATAAACACTCAAAGCCAGTTTGTTCTCCAGAGCCCTGGATCTCCTCCAACAGTGCTCTAACCTCTGTCCCCCAGTCTTCAACTGCCTGAGCTCTCTGTCAAATCACAGAGATCCCTGGCATGAGACCCTGTGCAATCTGAGCAACAAAATCGAAGGCAAAGGCAATAGCCCTATTGTAGGCCACCACCATCTCCTCTGATCCTGTCTCACATGCTGCCATCACACCTGAGACATCCAAAACTGCCTGAAGTCCCTCTGGCTGCAGCCCTCTTATTTTACTTATTTATTTAATTTTAGTTAACCAACTAAGTATGCTAGTGGCACAAGGACACCTTTTTCAGGAATGACCAGGGCAAAAGTAAGGTACAGAGCACCAGTGCAAATATAATAGTTCTCAACAGTATTGCATAAATTCAATGGTTCACAGTAAAATATGATACATACACAAGGGATAGCCATACAGCTGATTTGCATAGTTATTATACAAGTAAAAATAGATAGTCAGCATATAGCTGCATAAATTAGCTGAAGCAAGCACAAATGTGTTTGCACAACTTAAAGGTTAGTATTGGATGGTCTCCACAAGGGGTGGACTACAAGGGGGAGCACTGAAGGAGAACTTCATTGTGTACTGATCCAACCAACTGACTGGATCAATCTCAAGGTTATTTATCTCAAGCTCCAGTAAAAAAAACAAGTCCAAGGTGTGTCCATCTCGGTGGGTCACACCAAACTACACAGAGAATACATATTGCCAACAGCAATATCAGCGATGGACACCACAGTGCCCTACAATGTCAGTGATCAAAATATAATTTCAACAAAAACAATGATCAGAATATCATTCTATGTGTGGGGCTATGCCCCAACCCCCATTTCTAAAATAATAAATTCCTGGGGCGGGTGACAATAGGGGTCAGAGGAAATCATGGGAAAGGACTACACCATGAGGGGCTACCTGTCTACAAGGAGAGAATGTTGGGGAGGGGGGAACAAAGTCATGGGGAAATGGGACATCTGCAAAAAAAAAAAACAAATTTACCTATAACACCGAAAATCAAAAAATTAAAAAATATAACACCACTCCAAGAGCCGGCCCAGTGGCAATGAGGGTTGAGGTGCTGGGCGCCACACCTCGCACCACGCCGGCGACCTGGGTTTGGGAGGAGACTCAGGTCACCGGGGGTCAGCCAGGGGGAGAAAGGCTGAGCGTCCAACGACAGCTCGCCTTCTCCGGGGGGAGGTTGGGGATCCATCCCGGCGAGCGATGACCACTGGCAGAGGCTGGGGGCATGACAGCTCGTCAGCACATGGGGGTTTGATTGGTCACAGGTGGAGGCCTGTTGACCAATCACCTCTAGGGGTTGCATCATCAAGGGGGAGGACGTTGCGGATATCGGCGTTCGCGCCTTGACGACGAGAGCTAGCAATGTCTTCACAGAACAGGGAAAATCACCCTCCAGAGCCAGGTAGATGGAGCGCCGAACCCATCCTGATCTGCAACCAACTGCCACTGTCTCAGGGACCAGAGAAGACATTAAGGTACAGGGGTTCACCCCACCCCTGGTAATCTGGTAATCTGCAGCAGGATGAGGGACCATAAGCAGCAGGTAAGTTGTGGCAGGGATGGGTTTCATTGGCGACTCCTGAAGGGGCAGCTCTGGCAGGGTCATAGGAGGGGAGAAAAAGAAATTTCAAAAAAATAACACCACTCCAGTCCCAAACCTCGAATCACTGGCTTCACTGACCATAACCTAACCCACCACACCAGATGGCCAGCTGGAAGTTATCCTCCCAAACAAACCCTGTAAACTTCACACGCTGCTTCTACTTCACTATTCAGAATGTAGCCATCCTATATGTTAGCTCTAATTCCCCTCACTATTTATCCATAATTGTTGTCTCCACAATTGCTCAAACTGAGTCACTCATATTGAGTCGCTCAATTTGAGTAGCCCATATCACGGGCTATCGTTGTAGAGTAACCACTTGTGCTAGGCCCAGAGATTCCATCAACCAGAGGAAATCTTGTCCAAACTATAAGAATTCATAGCCAACCAAGTCACTGAAATCACCCAGAACCAACCATCCAGACAGCTCCAACACCCTGTGGGCAAGAAGTCCACAGTCTCCCTGCAGGAAACCCCCTCACATCCCAGAGGCCAGTACATATGATGGATCCTGCAACCTAAAGCTGGACTCCCACACATTCAGACAATGAGGTTTCTCTCACTGGGTGCACAGTGAAATCCAACTCAGATATAAAATTGTTGGCCCCCCCCGAGATCCCTCGGTGGGTAGTGTACCATGGAGAATCCAAATGGACCACTGCTTCCAAGACTGGACTGGTATCAACTCTCTTTTAGGTCTGCATGATGCAATCCAGATTGAACAAGGAACCAGAAATGAAATCTGCCATAACAGCAGGCTTGTTCCTCATCAATCTAGGATTACAAAACTTTGCTAGCAGGGGATGGACTGAGGCAGCTGGTCTAATAGCTACCACCCACTCAGTCCAATGGGAGCCCTATGTATGAAAACTGATCATGTCTGGCCTTGCTCTAGGTCTCCTTTTGCTCCATGGCACCTGCTGGTCCTCACCAGAATAATAGTGCCCTCCTCCATTTGCTCTCCCCAAATGAAGCTATCCACCACCATGCCTCCTAAAAATACCTAACTCCCTGTGTTGGTGATGTCTGGAAGATGGGATAGGGAGCACCTAAACCTGGGGATCTCATAACCTAAACACGGGATACCACTTTAACTAATCTCACAAAGTAACCCAAACCCACCCCTCCAGAAATCTGCCCTCACGACATATAATTTAATAAATAACCTAACCCCACCAACCCTACATCAGCCAATATCCCTACACTACCAAAGCACATAAATGCATCCTAAATCTAATATAAACACTCCTAACAATTGACAACTCCTAATAACTCTTACTGCACTTGGAGGCAGTATAGCGCAGTGGTTTAAGGTTCTGAGCTGCAAATCTAGAGAACTTTCCCTTTAACAATACACCAAACTATACAATTTAAATTACATGTAACATCTAATTCCTAACCACAAGCAAACACATTCATACACCTATCCTACCCTTCACTCATACCAACAATAAAATAAACAATAAAAGCACCCAGTAAAAAAGTGGACAAAAATATTAGTAGAATTGAAACACAATCCAGGGTGCAAATAGTCTAAAATGCTGCCTATGAAAGTTCAAATATTAGTCCAAGACTGTTTATCACCTCATAAATGAAGTTAATGAATGCATTTTCCTTTTGTCACCAGAAATGTTTGTCCAGAGAATAAACTGATGCAGTAACCGTAAACGCAGCTGTCCTCCCACTGTAGCCTTTAGGCTAAATATTACTGCGGAGCTAAAGGAATAAAGAGTTGCGCCTGCAGGCTCTCTTACCACTCATAGGCCCCTTCTGACAGCAAGTAAAAATGCTGATGAATTCCTCCTAGTCTTTCCTTCCATCCTGCCTTCCATCTCAATCTCCTGCTCCCTGACAAAGCCAACAACACAGTCCTGGCCAGCTCTGTTAATAATCCACAGATCCCTGATACCATTCAATGGTCTCTACAAGGCCTAGTAATCACGGTGTCCATGTTTAAACCTGGCTGAACTTAACATTACCTGTAGCCAGGTCCCCTCTCAGCAGCAGTCCTGTGAGCTGAAAATTCACTCACTGCTTCCAACAGGCCTAGGCATCTGACAGCACAATCAGCACACAGACCTGACTCCAGCCTTCCTGCCAGTCAATGTTCTTCTTCTGATTCTCTGCTCTTTAAACCGGGAGGCACACCAAGCTTGACCCACTCTCACTCAGAGAGTATAATTTGTTCACAGCAGTCACCACATCACAAACAGCAGTACTGCTGGTCATCCAATATTTTAAGAAAGGATTAATAAAATAATGTGCACCATGAACTGTGACTGAAAAACGATCTACAAATAAAATACTAAACTATCTACCCTGAACTCATTTAAGCACCTGACTCACATTAATGCCCTTCTACTAACCTGACTACCAAACAAAATAAAAAGATAAAAGCAGTCGTGATTGGGACCTGAATTTGCTGGGGTACATGGTGTTCAGGAAGGACAGAGCTGTGAGCATGAGAAGGGGGGGTGGCATCATTATTAAAACAGCATTGACATATGCAGGGTGGAAGGGGCCAAGGGAAATGTAATCATTATGGGTTACCTTGCAGGCTCCTGGGGGAAAGAGTGTCAACCCTGGGGTGGTTTACAGACTGCCGATGCTGGCTGAAGAACTCAAAGAGGGCCTGGTGGTGAATCTAAGAACCAACTGCAGTCAGGGTAGGGGTAGAACCATGGTTCTGTGTGACCTTAACATGTCGGGGGTGGATTGGGGCACCATGCCATCTTCTGCAACTATGGAGCTGCACTTGCTGGATGTTTTCCAAGATGAATTCCTATCTCAGCTGGTGGCTGACCCCACAAGGGATGGTCACATCCTGGATGTAGTCCTGTTTTATAGCAACTTGGTTAGGAACCTAGTTATAAGGGATCCACTGACGGGGATTGACCATGTCACGGTTTGGTCTTCCTTAGACCGAGAAGAGGTAGAAAATCGCACAAAAATGGTAGTGGTGGACTTCAGGGGAGTGTATTTTGAGTGTATGGTGGATGTTCTCAAGAGGCATTTGGAGGGGATCAGACAGGACATGGACATGGAGTGCAGGTGGGAGATTATTAAAAGAGGCTCCTTAAAGCCACTAAGGTCCTGCACAAGTTTGGTAGGGCCAGAAAGCTGAGCTGATGGACCGGGGAGGTTCTGGAGGTGGTGAGAGAGAAAAGAGCAGTTTATAGGAAATATAAGCAGTCACGAGGGGACACGGACAGAGAGGAGTACAATTGGATATCCAAAAAGGTAACCAGAGTGGTAAGATCGGACAAGGCGAAGATGGAGCAGAGGTTAGCACAGGGGATCAGGAATGGGGAAAAAGGGTCTTTAGGTATATCAGGGAATGGAGGAAAGTGAACGGGTAGATTAGCAGACTACGATCAGAGAGTGGGTGGTGGGCCGAGGAGGCCAGAGAGCGGGCCGAGGTACTTGTGATAGTTAAGGATTAAAACCCTTCTGGATCTGGACTCATCACTGGAGTAATCTCTATATCTCTTTTTCTGTAACACCCCCCCCCCCAAGTCTGTTGCACAACAGCATTTCTACCTATTTCTCTCCTGGTAATAACTGCAGTTGATTGGCCACCTGCTGCCATATTACCTTGCTTTTATTTCTATCTTATAAACTCCAAAAAAGGGCATTAATTCCAGTGGTGTGTTTAAAAATCTTCCCTTTGCCTCTCATGTATATTGCCAAATTTTCTGATTTGTCTGCTCACTTAAAAGGTAAAAAGACGTTTTTCTCCCGCTTTCCATGTACATTTATGTTTTCTGCTGCATATTGGTACATGAGTAAACAGGAGACAAAAATGTAGGAAAATGAAGAAAAGGGTCCCAAAAAGAATAACGTGTGCTATTAGAGCTATTCTTAGCCAAGTCCTACCTCTTGCATGTTCGTGAAGGGCTTGCTTAGTCCTGCTGAGAGAAAATGTTGTCTCGCCCTCTGTCTGCTTTTAGATGCTGTTCTTGTATTTTGCCCCTTTTCCTGTGCCTAAAAAGGGTTAGATACTGGAACCCTTCTTGTTTAAAGAATGTCAGACTAATTGGTGTGTAGCCTGCAAAATAGCCATCGGTCATTAAAAAAATCCCTTTTATTTTCTCCCCCTTATGTTGAAGACTCGCTGGGTTGAGGTTGCGAGTCTGTTTTTGTGTAGCTAGCGTTAGCCAGGAGATAGGCATGTTTTTAATGAGTAGCTGCAAATATAATGAAACACTTGCATTCTGGCTAAAATTAAAAAGCTAACAGTTGGTTAGCACAGTCAGTAGGTAGTGCATTAAGCTTTACAGTACATGTGTAAATATGCACAGAAAGAAAGTAAAGTTTGCGCTTTAGTGTTACCTGTAGTTTCTTAGTGAAGGTGGTTGCTATAGGAGTGTTCCCAATCAAAGGAGACCTTCCAGAAAGCTGCAGTCTCCTATAGGGAGTTGGTGACACCTTCTCTGTGCTATTTAGGAGATGCTAGATGTCAGCCACCCAAAAATGGGGCGGAGTCTAGACTTATTAACACCCTCTTTTGAATAAAAGCAGATTTTGTATGTGTTACAATGAATTTATTGTTGTTTTCAGTTATCCAGAATGGATTATTTTTGTATGCTTAAACTGAGTAGTCAGTAACTATAAGTCTAGCTAGACTGATACATGAAATATATGAAATAAAGATGATTAAAGGTGAACCTTGTTCTTTAGGGGAGGAGTCTGGGTGCTTTAAAAACCCAAGATCCAGCATCTTTAGATCAGATATAGCCTGGAGTTGGTGCTGCTAACATCGCCAGTTTAGGGTTCTCTGAAGGTCGACCCTACACAGACTTCATTAGGGTTCTAGCTACCTATAGACCCTGAGCTGTGTTTGTGCTTTGTTTATTTCTTTTGATTTGCTGATGGTATCAAGACATAGTCATTATTTTGCATCCTGGTGCATTTTCTATTTCTTATTTTCTTTATTTTTTACTAAAAACAACCACTTCTTTTTAGATGTGGTATACCTGATATGCTGTCTTGTTTGATCACTACTACCCTGTGACATTTGGTACCAGGAGTGGGGTACTGTGAAGGTCTGTGGCATATAGGGAGACTTCACATTGGATACTGTACCTAGTATCCTGATCAGCATTGGCACAGTGGTACATGGCCTAG
Organism: Neoceratodus forsteri; assembly: GCA_016271365.2. Lineage (NCBI taxonomy): Eukaryota > Metazoa > Chordata > Ceratodontiformes > Ceratodontidae > Neoceratodus > Neoceratodus forsteri. The sequence goes on from CM057451.1 coordinate 756,290,910, forward strand.
TTGGCAGACACCATATTAGCAGTACAAGGTGTCTCCACCAGATCGCAAGTGCTTCAGACTGGGGAACCTTTACTACCTGGTCTGGATCCAGTCACTAGACCCAAAGTTCCAAAAGGAACTCTGCCATTGGGTACAGCTATGGAGGACAACGCAGCTGCAAAACTAGAAGAGAACAGTCTGGAGGAGGATGAGGAACCAGAGGAATCGCTAAAGACAACACCAGAAGATATTGCTGGACTATTAAAATGGCTTGCTGTTAGACAACTGGAATTGGAATGACAACAGATGGAGGACCTACAAGAAAAGGAGAAAGAGAGGAAGGAACGAGATCAGGAGAGATGTCACCAAGACCAAAGATGGGCTGATACCATGAAAGTTTTTCAGATCATTGAGGCAGGTCAAGAAGCTGTCAAGGTCAGTCCTAAGGACATAAAATTGACTAAAATGTTGCCAAATGATATTGAATCATATCTCATGACTTTTGAATGGGTAGCTCAAGCTTGTAAGTGACCCCAACAACAGTGGGTAGTCTGGCTAGCTTCTCTTACTTGTCTGGTAACGCTCAATTAGCCTACACCAGTATGAGTGCCCATACATCAAAAGACTATGCAGCGGTGAAAAAAGAAATCTTGAAATGCTATGATATCAATACAGAAACATATCGGCAGCAATTCAGGACACTTAAGCATTTGCCTCATATAACACCAAGAGAGACATTTACCCAATTGCTTGATCTCTGTAATAAATGGTTGCAGCCCGAAGATAAGACTGTTAAGGACATTATTGAATTGTTGGTCCTAGAGCAATTTATATCCATCATGTCTCCTGAAGTACAATTATGGATCAGGGAGCATAATCTTGAAAACCCTGAAATTGCATTAACTTCAGCCCAAGATTTTTTTGTCAGCCAGACAACCGCTGCAGAAAGGATGTCAGAGAACAGATGGTACAGGCTTCAGCACTTCACCAGCTAGCACCATGACCAATACTGCAATGGTAAGAACCCCTTATCTTTCATCTACAGGGACAGGAACTGTTATGCCAAGGGGGAATAATATAACTTAAGTGACAAAAAGACCTGACTCAAACATAGAATGCCACTAATGTCATGGCTTAGGGCATATAGCCAGATATTGTCCTAACAAGAAAAAAGACCTTGCATATTTAGCATCTATGAATTTGGGTGCCTTTATCATTAAAGCACGAGTTGCAGAAAAAGACATTGAAGGGTTAATTGACTGAGGAAGTCATCAAAGTCTCATAAGATCTGATTTAGCAACAATGGTACCTCCAGAGACTCTGCCTACTGGGATCATTTGCATACATGATGATGTACACCAATATCCCACTACAAAACTTAACATCACAATAAATGGTATGCAGAGATTGTTAAGGGTGGGAGTGGTACCTACATTGCCTGTTCCCCTAATTATTGGCCAAGATCATCCTGACTTTAATTCTTTAGTCTTGGCCTGTGATTCTTCTTTAGTAGAAGTGACAACCAGAGCACAAGAAAAACAGAAGGGAGAAATGGAACTGTTTCGTTTTGCAAATGAGATATTTGAGACTGTAAACAAACCTAGAAAGACTAAAGTTGAAAAGAAAACTGTTCAGAGAGCTTGGAAGAAAGAACATCTGAATATGGACATTAAAAACTCTATGCTCAATGTATCTTTATCTGATATTGTTAAAGAACAACATGACGATATAACCTTAAAACGTTTTTTCTTACAACTAGGGAAAGAAAGTGATTCTGGGTGACCTATGGTCCAAGAACGAAATGGTCTCCTATATAGAGTGTGTACCAACCCTGTTACTAATGAAAAGATAGAACAATTGTTAGTCCCCATGAAGTATAGAAATGAGTTGATATTTCTAGGACATGATCTCCCTAGTGCAGGACATGCAGGCAGGGATAGGACCACTGCAAGGATATTGCAGTGATTTTACTGGTCTGGTGTACAAGAGGATGTAGCTTCCTTTTGTAAAACCTCTCCTGAATGTCAACAAATAGGACAGGTTAAGAACAAAGAAGGAAGTGCCTCTAATGCCCCTTCCATTGGTTACCCAAATTTTTGAGTGTATTGCCATGGATATTGTGGGCCCCTTGGAAAAGAGCAAAAAGGGCAACTGCTTCATCCTGGTAATATGTGACTACACCACCAAATATCCTGAGGCCTTCCCACTCAGGACCACCACTGCATCCAAAATTTTAGTAAAGCTAGTGGACTACTTTAGTCGCTTAGGTATTCCCAAGGAAATTCTGACAGATCAAGGGGGCTAGTTTCAGTGCTGAATTGTTGAAAGAACTATACAAGGTCCTATGTATTACAACTTTACCTACCACCCTCTACCATCCAAAAACAGATGGGTTAGTGGAACGTTTTAATCAGACTCTGAAACGTATGATAAGAAAGTTTGTGGATGATGAGGGGATGGACTGGGACCATTATTTTCCCTCTTCCTTTTTGCATATCGTGAGGTGCCACAGGCATGAACTGGGTTCTCCCCCCTTTTCCTTGTTATACGGGCAGAATCCATGAGGCCCTCTAGATGTGGTAAAGGAAGCTTGGGGAAAGAACACCATGGTAAAGCATGCAAACATATTGGAATATATGACTCAACTGCATAAGAGATTAGTGTCATATACAGCACAGGTACACCACAACTGTGTGGTAGCCCAACAAAAACAGGAGGTCCTGTACAATACTAAAACACAAGAAAAGTCTTTCCTAGCAAGTGAAAAGGTATTACTTCTACTCCCTTCATCTGAGAACAAACTAAGGATGAAGTGGCAAGGACCCTTTACTGTCAAAGAGCGTATGAGTCCAATAACCTATAAAATTGAAGCACCTGACAGTAAAGCAGGTCCTAAAATGCATCATGCGAACTTACTAAAAAATGGCATGATAGATCTACTGACCAGACTTGTTTATTTGTGATGCCAGGAACTACTTACTCTGACATGGATGTGGCTTATGGAAGGTTAGAAGAACCAGAAGGTATCAGTGCCCGGCAGATCAATACAGACCTGTCCAAAAGAAAGCAGAATGAATTACAAAGTTTATTACATCACTATGCTGCCACCTTTACCAGCATACCAAGTAAAGCTATTGGTGTACAACATGTAATGTGGACAGATTCTGCTCCCATTCACCAAAAGACCTACAAATTGGCAGAACGAGTGAGAGATGCTGTTGACTTGGAAATCAAAAAAATTGAAACAGCTGGGTATAATTGAGACCTCTGTCAGTCCTTGGTCTTCACCTCTAGTTGTAGTGCAAAAGAAGGAAGGTGGCATACACGTATGCCTCGATTTCAGATGGTTAAATCAAGTGTCCTAATTTGACAGTCATCCCATCCTGAGAATTGATGACATACTTGATCAGATTAGGCAGGATTAGTACATTTCAATGCTTGATTTAACTAAAGGCTACTGGCAGATTCCACTAGAAAAATCATAGAAAGAGAAAACAGCCTTCAATATGCCGCATGGTTTGTATCAATTTGCGTACATGCCTTTTGGGTTGCACGGTGCACCTGCAACCTTTCAAAGGTTTATGGACTGATTGTTACTACCCCATGGGGAATACTGCTCAGCCCACTTAGATGGCGTGGTGATATTTAGCCCTGATTGGACCACACATTTATGAAACCTTGTCAATGTCGTCAAGACAATACAGGATGCAGGATTAACTATTGATCCTTCTAAATGTATTCTAGCAGCTCAAGAAACCAGGTACTTAGGTTTTATTTTGGGACATGGAATGGTTAAACCTGAAATTGAGAAGGTGGAGACAGATGCCAACTGTCCCGTGCCAGAGACAAAAAATCATGCCCATTTTTTGGGGGGCCTAGCAGGATATTATAGGCGCTTTATTCCAAATTTCACCATTATAGCTGTCTCCCTGATCAATTTAACCCATAAGCAAGTCCCCAATGAAGTGCTTTGGTCTCCAACTTGTGAAGAGGCATTTTAAACTATCAAAGCCGCATTGTGTGCCTCTCCAGTTTTGAGATATTCTGATTTCACACAGCTATTCGAGGTTCACGCTGACGCCTCAGAAACAGGTTTGGGAGCTGTGCTATGCCAAACAACCAAAGGGGAAGAACATCCTATTATTTATATAAACTGGAAATTGTTTCCCCGAGCGATGAAATACGCTACTGACGAGAAGGAGTGTCTGGCCATCAAGTGGGCTATTGAAGCCTTAAATTTTATTTATGGGGTAGACACTTTACTTTAAACATGGATCATAACTCTCTTTGTTGGTTGCAACAGATGAAGGATAAAAATGCATGTGTCCTTCACTGGTACCTGGCATTGCAGCCATATAAATTTGAAATAAAACATAGACCTGGAAGCCAACACAAAAATGCTGACTATCTGTCGTGTTATGGTGCTAGGCAAATGTCTAAATCATGACTCATGTAGTTGTGATATCAAACCCAAGGCAAATTGTTGTATGTAAAGTATGAGGTAGTGTGCTGTTATACTACCAGTTTTTTTTTTTTAATGGTGCCCTGGGGTGGAGCTTCCGTGAGGGTGGGTGGAAGCTCATCGCCCCTCCATCCCATTTGGGATGTGCTTCACAAACCATAAGTAAACCTACTGATTTGTTCTTGAGTGGGTGTGTGTGTGATAGTTAAGGATAAAAAACCTTCTGGATCTGGACTCATCACTGGATTAATCTCTTTTTCTGTACCCCCAAGTCTGTTGCACAACAGCATTTCTACCTATTTCTCTCCTGGTAATAACTGCAGTGGATTGGCCACCTGCTGCCATATTACCTTGCTTTTATTTCTATCTTATAAACTCAAAAAAAAGAGCAATAATTCCAGCGGTGTGTTTAAAAAAACCTTCCCTTTGCTCTCATGTATATTGTCAAACATTCTGATTTGTCTGCTCACTTAAAAGGTAAAAAGCTGTTTTTCTCCCGCTTTCCATGTACATTTATTTTTACTGCTGCCTATTGGTACATGAGTAAACAGGAGAGAAAAATGTAGGAAAATGAAGAAAAGGGTCCCAAAAAGAATAGCGTGTGCTATTAGAGCTATTCTTAGCCAAGTCCTCCCTCTCGCATGTTCCTGAAGGCCTTGCTTTGTCCTACTGAGAGAAAATGTTGTCTCTACCTGCGTCTGCTTTTGGATGCTGTTCTTGTATTTTGCCCCTTTTCCTGTGTCTAAACAGGGTTAGATACTGGAACCCTTCCAGTTTAAAGAATGTCAGACTAATTGGTATGTAGCCTGCAAAATAGCCATCGGTATTAAAAAATTCCCTTTTATTTTCTCACCTTATGTTGAAGACCTGCTGGGTTGAGGTTACGAGTCTGTTTTTGTGTAGCTAGCGTTAGCCAGGAGATAGGCATGTTTTTAACGAGTAGCTGCAAATATAGTGAAACACTTGCATTCTGGCTAAAACTAAAAAGCTAACAGTTGGTTAGCACAGTCAGTAGGTAGTGCATTAAGCTTTACAGCACATGTGTAAATATGCACAGAAAGAAAGCAAAACTTGCACTTTAGTGTTACCTGTAGTTTCTTAGTGAAGGTGGTTGCTAGAGGAGTGTTCCCAATCAGAGGAGACCTTCCAGAAAGCTGCAGTCTCCTATAGGGAGTTGGTGACACCCTCTCTGTGCAATCCAGGTGATGCTAGATGTCAGTCATCCAAAAATGGGATGGAGTCTAGACTCATTAATGCCCTCTTTTGAATAAAAGCAGATTTGTGTATTACAATGAATTTGTTGTCATTTTGTGTTATCCAGAATGGATTATTTTGTATGCTTAAACTGGTTAGTTAGTAACTATATGTCTAGCTAGACTGATATATGAAATATATGAAATAAAGATGATTAAAGGTGAACCTTGTTCTTAAGGGGAGGAGTCTGGGTGCTTTAAAAACCCAAGATCCAGCACCTTTAGATCAGATATAGCCTGGAGCTGGTGCTGCTAACATCTCCAGTTTAGGGTTCTCTGAAGGGAGACCCTACACAGATTTTATTATGGTTCTAGCTACCTGTAGACCCTGAACTGTGTTTGTGCTTTATGTATTTCTTTTGATTTGCTGATGGTATCAAGACATAGTCATTATTTTGTATCTTGGTGCATTATTTATTTCTTCTTTTCTTTATTTTTTAATAAAAACAACAACTTCTTTTTAGATGTGGTGTACCTGATATGATGTGTCTTGTTTGATCATTACTACCCCGTAACAGTACTCAATGAATACTTTGCCTTGGTCTTCACAAGGGATAATGGAGGACCAACACCACATGGGGGGAGCAGGCGGTCTGGAACTGATCATAATAAAATCATATTTGACATAATCACCAAGTGGGAAAGAATAAATGGAACAACTGCTATTAGGTGTTATCATAAAGCAAATTATGAGGCCATGAGGAAATATTTAGCTGATTGGGACTGGGAGGAGGAACTTAAGAATGAAAGGATGCAGTATATTTGGGAAAAGTTACATGCTAAAAAAAATTACTGAATGCATAATTATGTACCAGAAAGAAATAAGTACCTATCAACTAAAAGAATGCCTACATGGTTTAATAATAACATCAGAAGAAATATAAGAAGGAAGAAGAAATTGTATAAGTGTAAGAAAAAAGATTCTAAAGAAAACTGGAATAAATATAAAGTACAAGTGAAAAGATGTAAAATAATTATTAATAAGGCAAGAAGGGATACAGAAATACAATGGCAAAAAATATTAACAAAAACAACAGTAAACAGTTTTACAATTATGTTGGATCATTGAAGGGTAATCAGCCTAAAATAGGACCACTCAGAACTGGGGAAGGAATTATTACAAATACTGGTGAGATGGCAACTGTGCTAAGTAAGTGTTTCTTAGGAAATTTCTTACCAAAGGAATATAAATTACATATACATCGGGGGTAGTTTCAGAAAAGATGGATATAATAATTGCAAAAAAGGCTGTTAAGGAAAGATTGCTGAAATCAAAACCTGGCAAATTACCTGGACACAATAATATACACCCAAGATTATTGGTTGATCTGGCTGAGGAACTAGCAGGACCAATAGCAACACTGTTTTCTGCATCAATAAATGAGGGGAGGGTGTTAGAGGAGTGGAGGGAGGCAATTGTGATGCCTTTGCATAAGGGGGAAGTAGGCAGGAGGTTAAAAACCATCACCCTATAAGCGTGACCTCAGTTCTGATTAAGATTTTGGAAGGAATGTTACGGGAATATTTACTCACTCTGATAAGCATACAAGGGCATCAGGACACTATGCAGCATGGTTTTGTGCCGGGTTGCTCATGTTTCACAAATCAATTACAGTTTTATGAATCAGTCAGTGTTGCATTGGATAAGGGGTTCTTGGTTGATGGCATTTACTCGGATTATGCTAAGGCATTTGACAAAACCCCCCATGATCTTTTGATTGATAAATTAGTGGAATTAGGAATACGCACAAATATGGTCCTATGGATAGAGTCATGGTTGGAAGGGAGAAAACAAAGAGTTGGAATAATTGGGCACTACTCAGAATGGGGAGAAGTGATGAGTTGAGTGCCGCAGGGTTCGGTGTTGGGACGGAGCCTGTTTGGTATATTTATTGCGTCTATGTAGACATTGAGTTATTCTTGGATTGCAAAGTACTCAGACGACAGTAAAATAGGTGCTATCATAAATAATGCTGAGTCTGCAAGAAACCTCCAGGAGGATTTATACAAAATACAGGAGTGGGTGGGAAACAGTAAGTTGAGTTTCAATGAGGAGAAGTGTAAGGTGATGCACTTGGGGAAGGAGAACCACCAACAAGAGTACATCTTAAATGGCAGAAGGATTGATGAAGCAGGGCAAGAGAGGGATTTGGGAGTAATTATTACAAATGATTTGAATTTTGAAACTCATGCTAGAATATGTTCACAAAAAAGCAATAAGATACTGGCTACTATACTGAAAAAATATTAGAAGTAGGTCAAAGAAGGTAATGGTTCTGTTGTTCACTTCCCTTGTAAGACCACACCTGGAATACAATTCTGCATTTTGTTCTCCTCAGAATATTAGAGAATGGAAACTAATGGAGGGTGTAGAATGTAGGGCAACAAAAAAATAAGTGCACTAAAGGATAGGCCATATGGGGATAGACTGAAGAGCTTAAATCTGCATTCATTGGACAACACAAATAAGGGGGGGGATCTTTGCCTAGTATGTAGGGCAATGAAAGATGACTTGTGCCAAAGCATTGGAACTGGTAGGAGAGTAATAAAAAAAGGAATTAGATCGCATAATTTGCAGATATGGGGGAGCTACCAATGACTGTCCAGAGATCAAAATGGTTTAACCAGAGAGTAATATCACATTGGAATAGTTTATCTTACTGGGTAGTGAATAGTGACTCCATGACTTCTTTTAAATGAACACTTGATAGATACATGGGAGAGGACAGATGGAGGTACTACCGCTAATAAGTGGTGAGTTGTTAATGGGTCTTGTGACCTTATGACTTGTAATTAACCTATGAACCTATGAACTGAGGAAGGGGGCGAGCTCTTTGATGTTTAAATTCCTGTAGGCAGGGTGACAGAGGCACTTAAGTCCCTGAGAATGGATAAGGTGCTGGGTCCGGATGGGATTCATTCCAGGGTGCTGATGGAGAAGATGGATGTCCTTGCTGCAGCATTGGTGGGCCTTTTTCACTCCTCCCTTCAGATGGGTTGGGTGCCTCAGGACTGGAGGATGGCTCATGTCATGCCTATCCATAAAAGTAGCTCACGGGAGAAGCCTGGTAACTACAGGCTTGTCAGCCTGACATTGGTGGTGGGCAAGGTGATGGAAGCCATCTTGAAAGAGAGACTGAAAGTGTTCCTGGGGACACAGGGCCATCTGGATGACCATCAACATGGCTTCATTCAGGGCAGATCATGTCAGATGAATCTTGTGGAATTCTACGATTGGGTGAAAAGGCACTGGACCAGGGAAGGCCAGTGAATGTCCTCTTTCTGGACTTCAGCAAGGCATTTGACTCAGTGCCACACACAGGGTTGTTGGACAAGCCGGGGGAATGGGGGTGGGGGAAGATGGGGTGGATAGGGAGCTAGCTAACTGGCAGTTTCAGAGGGTGGTGGTCGGGGTGAGGTATCATCACCTAGAAGGGTCATTTGTGGGGTCCCACAGGGGTCGGTATTGGGCCCACTCCTGTTCAATGCTTACATCTCAGACATCAGGGATGGTATCAGGAGTGAAATGAGCCTCTTCATGGATGACTTAAAGCTGGGGGTAGTGGTGGATGGGGAGGAGGGTAGAAGGGCCCTACAGGGGGACCTGGAGACTCTTGAGAGGTGGTCACGCACTTGGAAACTGAGATTTAATGCCAAAAAGTGCAGCATTCTACACTTGGGGCTTGGGAACCCTGAACATGAGAACCTCTTGGGTGGGGAGAAACTGCAAGTTTTGAAGGGGGCAGGATCTTGGGGTGTTCATGGATGCCAGAATGAATAACACTGAGCAGTGCAGGAGAGTTTTGGCTAAAGTGAATAGAATGGTCGGTGCATTGCCAGGGGGATAACCTCGAGGAGATGGGAGGTACTTCTTCCTATACTCTATACTCAGTGCAAAAGGCAGACAGAAGACTTATCAAGCCTATTATATCTGACTCCCCTAAACAAGGGGTATTATTATTTCCACTGCATAACTGCCTGGTCAGATCGCACCTGGAATACTGCGTGCAGTTTTGGCACCCGTACTTGAAAAGGACATTGCCCTCTTAGAAAGGGTCCAGAGAAGGGTGACCAGGATAATATAAAGTCTGGGGAAAGATCCTACAAGGAGAGACTTGAGGAGCTGAACATGTACTCCCTGGAGGAGAGGAGAGACAGGGTGGATATGATCGAGGTCTTTAAATATCTAAAGGGAGCGAACAGGGTTAACCTAAATGGGGTGTTCCAGCTAATGGAGGAAGGGACCAGCAGGGGACATTCAATGAAGTTGGTTGGTGGAAGGCTCAGGGGTGAGACTAGAAGACGTTAGTTCACCGAGAGGGTGGTGACCCCATGGAATTCACTACCTTTGCAACTGGTGGCTGTTGATATAGTGGGGGGGGGTTCAAGGGGGATTGGGACAGATATAGGAGAAAGGTAAAACTGAGGAAAGTCAGAAATGGAGGAGTAACTCTGGTGGGGGATAGGGTCGTGGGGGATTAAAGGGGAGGTGGGAGCAGCAACGGTGTCTTTTTATCGTGTGATACAAACATAAGAACATATGAAATTCCAACAGAAGTAGGCCTCACAGTCTACTGAGTCTGATTGCTTGTGCAGCTAGCCTCACAAACTGCAGCTGCCCCACCCTCCCTCCCTCCTCACAACAACCCCCCACTCTGTCCCACCCCTTCTTAAATCCACCCACCGTTATACAAGACACCACTTCCAAGGGCAGAGTATTCCACTTGTTTACCACCCTTTCCATGAAAAAGTATCTCCTGATTTCCCTTCTGAATCCCCCCCCCAATCTCAGCCGATGCCCCCTCTTGTCCCTCCCCCTTTTGATCTGGAAAATCTCTTCTGACTTAGTCTTGTTTATTCCTTTTAAGTATTTAGAGGTTTCTATCTTATCCCCCCCATCCCTCCTCTCCTCCAAGGAGTACGTGTTCAGTGCACCCATCCTCTCTTCATAGGATTTTCCTTTCAGGCCCTGGATCATCTTTGTTTCCCTTCGCTGCACCCCTACAACAATCTGATGTCCTTCTTCAGGAATGGATGCCAGTATTGTATGCAGTATTTCAGGTGCGGCCAAACCAGTGACCTGTTCAAGGGAAGGATAACCTCCCTGTTCCTGGAGGAGATTCCCTCCGCTATGCACCTCGGCATCTTGTTTGCCTTTGCAGCCGTCTTCCTGCACTGAGCTGAGTGGTTCATACTCCCCATAATAAGCACCCCTAGATCCTTTTCCTCCACTGTGCATTCCAACTCTACCCCTCCCTGCTGATATTTCCTCACCTGGTTCCTAGCTCTGAAGTGCAGGACCTTGCACTTCCAAGCGTTGAACCCCATCTGCCATGTTTCTGACCACTCCTGTAGTTTGGTCAGGTCCTCCTGTTGTCCCCTCCATATCATATACCACAGCTCCCATCTTGGTATCATCCACAAATAGACTGATCTTACTCCAGACCCCATGTGAGATATTGGCTATGAATATCCAAAACAGTACTGGTCCCAGTACCGAACCTTGTGGCACCCTGCTCGCAAATATCTCTCAGGGATGAGAGTTCCACCCCACCATTACCCTTTGCTGCCTGCCCATCTGCCAGTTGGTGATCCAATTGACCATTTTTGTCCCCACCCCTATGTATTACAGCTTCCCCCCAGCCTCCATGTGGCACAGAATTAAAGGCCTTGCTGAAGTCCAAATACAGGACATCCACTGCATGGCCCTTGTCCAGCTCCCTGGTCACCCAGTCATAGAACCCAATTAGGTTTGTCTGGCAGGATCTGCCCAGGGCAAACCCCTGTTGATGACTGTCTTGGAGACCACTGTCTTCCAAAAAGGTCACCAGCCTATCTTTTAGGATTGCCTCCATGAGCTTCCCCCACGACTGAGGTGAGGCTCACCAGTCTGTAGTTGCCTGGTTTATCTTTGGGGCCACTTTATAAATTGGCACCACATGGGTCACCCTCCAATCTTGTGGCACACATCCTATGTCCATTGATGTACAGAACAGGTCTGCCAGTGGTTCCGCCAGGATCTCTGCTAGCTTCCTAAGCACCCTAGAGTGAATGTGGTCGGGTCCTGGTGCCTTGTCCACCCTCAGTGCCCTTTGTGCTTCCAGAACCCTGTCCTCTGTAATCCTGATGTAAGTCATCCTCCCACCCACCCACCCACTCCACCTCTCCCATGTGGTATCTGCCCCCTTTACCTCCATGAACAGAGAGCAGAAGTAATCATTCAGTGCCTCTGCCTGACCCCCTTCTCTACCCAACCCTATCCTTCTTATCCTGGTCAACCTCCTCTGGACCCTTTCCAGGAGGGCAATGTCCTTTTCAAGTAAGGGTGCCAGTGTATCTGAAGAAGTCCTTTTCTACATCATTAATTTCTTGTGCCAGTCTCAGCTCCTTGGATGCCTTGGCTGCCCTGACTAGCCTGGTAGCCTCCCTGGACTTCTTTATGTATTCATCCTTGCCCCCTTGCCTTCCCGATTTCTTGAGTCTCTGGAATGTTTTTCTTTTGGCCTTCATCCCTTCCATGACCTCCCAAGTCAGCCATCTTGGCTTCTTTGCCCTACCTTTCTTGCTCTTTGTCCTGGTACAAGTCTCAGTAGCCTCAGCTAGTCCCTTTTTAATAATACCACATTTCTGGTTAGCATCCATGCCTACTTGAATTCCCTCCAGATGCCCAACCAAAATTTCCCCCATCCTTTTAAAGTCTTCCCCCTATAATCTATCACCCTAGTACCCATACTCCCTGTTTCTCTGCCCATACTGAATGTGAGCCATACCGAGTGATGGTCACGCCCCACCACGGGGGTTCTCTGCTCCCAGATCCCTTACAGCTTCCCCATTTGTTAGTACCAGGTACAGAGTCCTTCCCTCCCTTGTTGGCTCATGGACCACTTGCACCAGGGAGCTGTCCTGAAATGCCTCTAGTAATACCTGCTCCCTTGCACCTGTGGTGGTTGGGGTGTTCCAGTTCACCCCAGGGAGGTTGAAGTCCCCCACCACTGCCGTGTTCCTTTTCCTACAGACCCTTCTAATCTGCTCTGCCAACTCCCTATCCAGGTCATCCCCCTGAGCTGGTGGCCTGTACACCACCCCCACCTTCAGTGCCCTTCTTTTGGAGTCTTGAAACTGCATCCATAGAGCCTCTGTCCTGCCCTCCTCCACCTCCTCCTTCATACACCTTATCCCCTCCCTCACATAGATTGCCATGCCCCCCTTCCCCTTAGCACTATCCTTCCTGAATATCCTGTACCCTGGGATCATCATATCCCAGTCCTGGTTCTGGGTGCCCCATATTTCCATGATGGCTGCTATGTGCACCCTCCCTACTGCCAAGAGAGCCTGCAGCTCTGCTGATTTGTTACCTAAGCTTCTCGCATTCAGTGAGACCACCCTCCAACCTGTGCCCCCCCCACACCTGGTTTACCCCTCTCCTAACCTCTCCCTGTGCCCCACCCCAAATTCCTCTCCGATACCTTGGGGGGGTAACCATGCTTGGCTCCCCTTTCTGACATCCCCACCTACCATCTGTCCTCACGTCACCCCCGCACCTAGTTTAAATCTACCCTTGATGTTATGTACCCCTCAAACCTCTGCTTTAATACCCCGTTCCCTTCTCTACTGAAATGCAGCCTGTCCCCTGCATATAATATTGCCCCTGGTTCTGCCCCAGTTCCCCACTATCCCATACCCCTTGGACTGACACCATTCCCTCAACCAAATGTTGAGCTCCAAAATTCTGTTTTTCCTTCCTGTACTTGTGCAGCGTACTGGGAGCACATCAGAGAAGACCACTGATTCCCCCACTTCCTCACATATCCCTCCTAGTTCCTCAAACCTCCTTCTTGCTATCTCAACAGTCTCCCCCACTAGGTCATTAGTGCCCACATGCACCACTACATGCAGCTTCTTCCTGCCCTTCCTTGTGCATGTAGGAACTGCCTACCCCACCCTGTCCACTGTTAGCTCTGGTATGGCCTCCACCCTTATGCAGCTATGCCTTTCCCCCTTGCAGCCCTATATGATCCCTTTTAGTATGGATTCACCCAGCACTTGCACCCCCCCTCCTCTATCCCTAGCCCTATCCCCGCCCCTACCCTTTTCCCATGGTACCCATTATTAGAATCATAAAAAACAGGAATGCACTCAGGCTGGATAAAATTTACAAAATTACTTTACTTGTCATACAAAAACATCCCATGCCAAATAAAGTAATTTTGTAAATTTTCTCCAGCCTGAGAGCATCGCTGTTTTTTGTAAATGCATGACCGCATACTAGTGTTTATGGCTGATCCTTGGGATGTACATTCAGTAAGTGCCGGTGATATCTGTGTGTTTTTTGTACCCATTACTAGAGCCTGCCACATCACAAATTCTTCCCTTCCCCCTTCTGCACCTGTCCTGTCCCCCTCTTAACTGCTCCCTCCCCATCCCTCCCCTCCTCCTCCTTGGGCCCCCCCTTGCTCTTCCCCTGCCATCCTTCCCACCAACAGTGCTTCTCTCCCTCTCACCCCTGTCCCCTCCCTCAACTGTCCATTGAGGATTCCCTGCCTTCCCCCTTCTGTCCCTTTCTGGTGATCATGCACCCCGCTCCTCCTCCACCAGTGTTGCCAGCACAGCAAACCCATTTCCTGCTTGTTCTACTCCAGCACTCCTTCCCCCACCCTTCCCTAGAGCCTCTGAACTTCCCATCCGGGGACTCAATGTTATTCCCTGGGTGAGATCCTCCTGCCTCATGCCCCCCCTCTCCTCCCCTCAGCCTCTCCAACTCCCTACCAAGCCACAGCACAGCTATTCGAGCAGAGTCTTTAGACCTTTTAGCCTACTCTGCTGGCATCTTAGTATGTTAGTTGCTGACAGTACTAGTACAAGATATTATCAGCCATGTAAACTATAGCAGACAGTTCTACTGGAATCTCCCTAGAAGAGCTGAGAGCTAAAAATGTAGAACACTGAAAGGACAGCCTGCCCAGCCTCGGAGCCATCTTGCCTTATTACACATTACACTTGTCACTTTTTCGATAGTGTACTTTGCATTAGTTATTTTTTGTTTATTGTATTTCTGAACTCCATGCACCTTCCCCTTGTCACATCTGTGAATGAGCTCCAGCTCAGTCTGCCTCTCCTGGTCAGCAAATTTTAAATAAATACTGACAATAGATTAAATGCATAAGAGACAAGCCTAACTGATAAGAGATGGAACTGGCACCCACTACCATGAAAGCCAGACATTAAAAAGATGCTGGAAAAAGTGTCTTATTCATGCAATTTTTAGCAAATGGCACATTTGAAATGCAGGCACACTCCACTAATATATGCAATATTTGGCAGTAACTGATCTTGCTGTATTATCTTCTCAAGATCTCTTTGATTTTCATAGATTCTGACACTTAGAGCCATATATGATTTGCCAGCACAAATGCTTGCATGGAATTGCAGGTGTTGTGTAGCCTAGTTGATGATACTTGTTTTCTTGTTAATCAGTATTCATTTGATTTATTTATAATTGAGATAAATTCCCTTGAGGTTAAGTATTTCATTTACAATGGAGTCCTGGGAGATGGCTGTTGATTAAACTGACAAGGGGCATACTTAATGCCATCCTATTGTCAGTACAATCACAAATATATGGTGCTGTAGTACTGTAATGGAATAGCATTCTGATAATAAATGATGTGCATCATGCAGTTCATATCTGACGGCTATGAAGACTAACCACAAGCAATCACATTAGGCTGACGGCATATACTGAAGGCAGTTACATTTAGCAGATTTTATGTTTAGATGTTGTAAGGGGTTTGTTCCTGATAACTCAATTGACATTGGAGCCAATTCTCAAAAAGCTGGTGCAAGCCACACCAATGGTGGCTTGTGCCGATTGCCAGTGCACCAGGCACCCTGCACCTGATTCTCTATTGGGTAGGGTCCCACTGTCAAAGTCCTGCAGTTTGTGGCAAATTTGGATGTGCACCAACAAGATGGCACGTCAGGAAGGTTTGCCGCAAGTCATGAGTCAGCCAAGCGGCAATAGCACCATGGACAGGTGCCTGGTAGCTGGTCCCTGAACCCCATGAAAAATATTAAAATACTCCCTTAGTCTAGTAGCCCCCCCAGCCCTGATTGCACATCATTATGGTTAATAAATCTCTGGTTGTCTAGTGGTCCCCCAAGCCCCAATCGCCTGTCATTATGATTAGTAAATCCCTGGTAGTCTAGTGCCCCCCCCAGTCCTAATCACCCGTCATTATGGTTAGTAAATCCATGGTAGTCTAAAGAACCCCCCAGTCCTGATCTCCTGTTATAAAAATTAAACTATCCCTGGTAGTCTAGTGGACCATTCCAGTCCTGATCCCCCATTAAATGACATGCCAAAAGAACTGGTGATATAGTGGGTCTCCCACCCCACAGTGTCCTACCACTCCGCCCCCCATCCTGTAACTCAGCTGATGACTGGCACAGTCCACCTCTCATCACTATAGCCAGCTGCTGACTGAGCTGTAAATGAGCTCGTACTGTATATAATACGTGCTCAGTGATTGACAGCTGCTGTCAATCACTGAGCGTGTACTATATACAGGGCTCTACAATGCCGGGTCAACAACTATGATGTTGACTGACATCACAGCGATGGATTTATGTTGTCCACAAGTTGCAGTTGACATAAATCTGGCAGGAGACCACAGTTGTTTTTCCATGTGGGGGCTTTGCCCCCAAACCCCCCATGTGGGGTGGTCTGCACCCCCGCACCCCCGAACTTAACTCTGAGTTGGAGTTGATTCTGGGACGGGGTGAAGGACTGGGAGACAGAGTCCCATAGTCTTGAGTGGACCATTACAGTGAACTGTCAATGTTGTCAGCATCGACGTGTTCGCTGTAATGGTGTCGCCATACTGGGGGCATAACCTTTATACAGTACGCATTCAATCAGAGCTCAGTCAGTGGCTGGCCATGGTGGTGAGTGTTGGGCTATGCCAGTTGCTGGCTTGGTTGTGGGATGGGGGAGAGGGGTGGTAGGGCACTGTGGGGTGGGCTGTCCACTAGATCACCGGGTATTTAGGCATGTCACTTAATAGGGGATTGGGGCTTGAGTGGTCCACTAGACCACCAAGATAGTTTAATTTTTACAATGGGAGATTGGGGCTTGGGGGGACACTAGAATATCAAGGATTTACTAATCATAATGACAGGCAATTGTGGCTTGGGGGGCACTAAACTACCAGGGATTTACTTTTTTTTTGTTTGTTTAACCAGGAGTAGCACACTAAGCTGAAAGCTTGTTTACAGGTACATCCTGGGAGCACAGGGAAGTTAAGTGACTTGCTCAGGGTCACACAATATGTAAGTGGAAGCTGTGGGATTCAAACCCAGGTCTGGTCTGCTGGATGTCACCAAATTTGCAGCTCAGAGCCTTAAACCACTGCGCTATACTGCCTCTTTTACCATAATGTGCTATACTTACCATAATGATGGGTGATCAGGGCATGGGGGTGGCACATTGAGTGCCATTAGACCAGCCCTTGGCTGGCCTAATGGTACTTAGACTTTTGCCATCTGGGAGGGTTTTGGGAATAGCAACTTGGGGGATATGGCAGCCTACGTCTGCTGCAAGCCCCCTAGTGACATACCACAGTCTATTTTGTGGTACAGGGCTGATGCAGGCTCCCTTTAGTGCAAGCAGTCTGTGTTCAATGCAGGCTGCTTTTGAGAATAGCTCAGGCTGCATTTTTTGATGTACAGTGCCACCTGCGTCATTTATGTTTGATGCAGGTGTCACAAACACACTCCGCAGCTCAGGCCCACTGCTCCCACAGTGCCAATTTCAGAGCACAATACTGTGAACAGGTAACAGACAGGGTAACCCTCCTGTCCGCTTTGGGGTCCAAATCACTTTTAATCTCAAGTTCTGGGGGGATTCAAACTGTCAGGCTTATGCTAGCGTACCCAATTATACAGGCTCAGATAATATTCTCTTCGGGGGGATGCAATATATCTTTCGTCTAAGGGCACCTAACCAGGTATCCAAAATGAACCCTTGAAACTCTGTAAGAGACCTTAGGTATATTCTTACATTTTACCAAGCTTAGCAACAATATCAAGCCCTTGAACAGTTGTCAGACTTAATATCTACTCAGTAATGACATGCAAAAAATGACTGAGGAGACTCAGGCAGTATCTTAAAGAAAATGTTTACTAAAAATGGATAAAAACAGTAAGGTAAAATACAGAACAAATATCAAAGAGCATCACAATCACATAAAAGAAAAAAAAAGGAAAACTACAGAACAAAACTCCTACCACAATGCATTTAGATCTTTGCTATCTAATGCATTAAATCTGTAAGTTCCTTTAAATTAGAGAGATCTTTGTTTCTTAAGAGCCCCAAAAGATTTGTCCTACATTTCAGACACACGTATCAGTTTAAACTCTGTGTCTCCACACTCCTTCTGTGAGTCACCTAGATCCTCCTTTTAGAATATAAAATTACAAACATGATTTCCTACCAGAAGGTATTTTAAATAATGTGAACATCAATACAAACCCATTTCCCAAATTATGAGTCTTTGATCAACAAGTTCCTTTGAGGTTTACAACCCTGCAGTCTGTCACCCAGGTGAGAGATAGCCAACATGAATCGGCTAAATAACATTGTTTCCTGGTGTAATAAAATTCATATTTAAGTTCTAACTTCAAAAGCAGCAGCAGGTGATGAGGGCCATAAACTGTCTCTCTAGAAGGATGTTCCAATTAACTGTTTCCATGTGGGTCCGTTTAATTACATCCTGGTTTTCAGCTGCTGACACCTTGTAATTTAAAGGGCCAAATCTCAGAGACTGTCATTTCATACACTGACCATTTATTTATGATACCAATATCATACAATAATCATAACCAGCTGGCCAAGCATCACAATCCTCCCCACCTAGACTGAATTTGGGGGCGCTATCCCCTGCATGGGATGAGCTCCTTAAGTTAGTTCACTCCTCATGTAGACACGACAAGCCATCTACATTCTAATTGGTTGCTCCAGCCCCATGTAAGATCATCATGTCATACCCTTGCAAGCAAGACTCCATCTTAATAGTCTACCATTCATTTTTCCGATTTGTGTCAGCCAAACCAGGGGGTTGCAGTCAGTTTGTACCTCAAGATGTTGCTCATATAAGTATGGCTTTAACTTTTTTAGGACCCACACTATGGCAAGACAGTCTTTTTCCACAGTAGAGTAAGCCTGCTCCCTGGGAAGTAACTTTTTACTCAGGTACACTATGGGGTGATCTTTCCCTTGGTTGGATGTCTGACTCAGTACTGCCCCAATACCCACATCTGAGGCATCAGTCTGGACTATAAACGGTCTGCTATAGTCAGGACTTGCCAATACAGGAGCACTGCACAGTGCCTCCTTCAGTCTGGTAAAGGCTTTTTCACAGGCTGGTTCCCAGGTAATTTTCTTAGGCATCTTTTTCTTTACCAGGTCAGATAGGGGAGTAGCCAGGGCACTGTAGATGGGTACAAATTTCCTATAGTACCCTGCTGTCCCTAGAAAACTTCTGACCTGCTTCTGCATCTCTGGTCTGGGCCATGCCTTGATCACCTATATTTTTACTTTGATTGGGATGGAGCTGTCCCTAGCCTACAACATGCCCAAGGTATACCACTTCAGCCATGGCCACCTGGCACTTTCTCAGCTTTGACAGTGAGCCCAGCCTTCTATATCCTGCCCAGCACTTCCCTAAGGTGGGACAGGTGTTCCTCCCAGCTGACATTAAAGATGGCAATGTCATCCAGGTACATCATGGCGTACTCCTCAGCACAATTTAACACCTGATTCACCATCCTTTGGAAAGTGGCCAGGGCATTAATTCTGAAAGGCATAACTTTAAATTCGAATAAGCTTTTTGGAATGATGAAGGCTGACCTCTCCCTAGCTCTGTCAGTTAACTCTACCTGCCAGTACCCCCGTTTGTCAGGTCAATGGCTATAAGGTAGGTCACCCCTCCCAATTTGTCCAAGACTTTGTCCACCTGGGGCATCAGGTGGGCATCTGACTTTGTGACTGCATTCAGTCCATGACAGTCCACACAGAAATGAGTAGAGCCATCTGGCTTGGGCACAAGGACTATGGGTGAGGCCCAGGGGCTGTGGGATCTCTGGATTACCCCTAAATCCAGCATTTACTCCACCTCCTTCCTAATGTCCTTTTGGACAGCATCTGACACCCAATATACTGTCCACCGCATGGGTGTCTGTGTCCCTGTCTCAATATCATGCATCACTAAGGGGGCTAGTCTAGGCTTGGCACTAAACAGAACAGCAAAGTCTGCTAAAACCTCCCTTACTTCCTGGATCTTGTCTGGGGCCAGCTGGGGTGACAATTTAACTGCCTCCACAGAGGACTCCCGCTTGCCTTCTTCCAGCAAGTCTTGAAGGGGGTTTCCTTCATCTGTCCCTTCCCCAGGACTACACACAACAAACACCATGTCAGCCCTATTAGCATATGGCTTCATCATGTTGACATGGTACATACTTTCTGTATGTCTTCTGTTAAGTAATTCTATGGAATATTTCACATCATTTACCTTTCTGACTACTTTGTACAGGCCTGCTCACTCAGCCTGCAGCTTGTCTTTCTGGATCAGGTTAAGGACCATGACTTCCTGACACACCGTGTACGAGCGAGCTCTGGCTCTGCAGTCGTACCACACTTTTTGTTTCTGTTGGGCAACTACCAAGTTGCTCTGGGATGTCCCCCTAAGCTCCTTCTGCTGTTCCCTAAACCTAAGGATGTAATTCACTATGAGAGTTCCCTGGGTAGTGTGCTGCCTTCCCAGTCCTCGCGGATCAAGTCTAGTGGCCCACATACTCAGCATACATATAAGAGCTTGAAGAGGGAAAACCCTGTTGACTCTTGGGGCACCTCTCTGTATGAAAACAACAGGTGGGGAAGGTATTTCTTCCAGTCCCTCCCAGGCTGTTTAGCAAATGCATGGAGCATTGACTTCAGGGTACTGTTAAATTATTCCACAAGCCCATTGGCTTGCAAGTGATAAGGTACTGTGCACCTCTGCACCACCCCACACTTCTCCCACAAACATTTCATCAGATCTGACATGAAGCAACCCCCGGTGATAACCTCCTGTAGAAACCCAACACTGGAGAAAATCCCAAGTAAGGCATCTGCCACTTTGTCTGTCCTCAGTGAGGATAGGGCAACTGCCTCTGGATACCGGGTGGCATAATCCACCACAGTCAGGATGAATCTTTTCCTGGAGGAGCTGGGGTATTTAAAGGCCACACAATATCCATTTCCACCCTCTGGAATGCTCCTCCACTATGGGCAATGGAATTAGGGTGGCTTGGGTTTTCTTACCCACCTTCTCTATTTCTTGGCACCAGTGACAAGACCTGAAATACTTCTTCACCTGCTGGGTGAAGTTGGGCCAATAGAAATTCTGGGCCAACCGCTGTATAGTGTGTGTGATTCCCAGATGAGCAGACAAGGAAATATCATGTGCAATCTTGAGCAACTGTTCACGGTACCCCTAGGGAACAACAAGCTGCCTGCCTATCACCCCTCCCTCAGTCTTTGCATCCTGAGTATACATCAGTCCGTTTTCCCAATAAACTTTATGTTTTCCGTCACCTCCCTGTGCTCTGTCAAAGTCTGCTGAAGCCCTCAGCTGCTGTAGACTAGGGTCACTTTTCTCAGCAGCTGCAAATTCCTTATACATTCCCAAGGCATGGGACAGGTCCCCGTCAGTATCTAAACTAGGGTCCCTAACTCTAGCATCAGGGCACTCTGGATCACTGTCATCCCTAACCCTCTGACAATGGGGCACCCCTCCTTCTTTGGAATAACCCTCCATATCTGTTTGGTTAACTGCTATTGGGGAAATTTCTACCCCCTTTTCATTAGTCTCCATAGCAGGAGACACAAGCTGGGGAACCAGCCTCCTAGTGGTTTCCACAGTGACTTCTATGGGGTCCAAGGAACTACAATTTTCCCTTGCCACTTGGCTATGGGTAACTGCACACACCATCCCCTGTTTGAGATTATTGTGAAGGATGACATCAACTACTAAAGTTTTGGCTACAGCCACATGTTGCACAGCTTCCCCTGTTTCACCCCAGTCTAAAACACTAGCGAGTGGCAATGTTTTCTCCTCCCCAGTGAAGCCTTGTACAGTTACAAATTTATGGGTATAAGCTAACCAGGCTCTACCAGATCCCCTTTTACCAATATCAGGGATGCCCCTGTGTCTCTTAACCCTTGTGTCTGTACACCATTCACAGTGACTGGGTGCATGTGTTCCATCATGTTCACAGGCATGCTTCCAGGGACACACAAACAACCCACTTCTTTCCTAGCCCTATTTTGCATAGTGTTCATCCTTTTGGGACACTGTCTGGCAATATGCCCAGTTTCTTTGCAAACCCAACATTTGTTTCTTTTCTCATAAAAATATTTTCTTTGCAACCTGGGGCTAACTGGTTTTGATGGAGGCAGTGAGGGTTTTAGCTGCCCATAAAGCACACTTGTCCCTTTCTGCACTGCCATGCCCACCCCATTCACTCTCAGAGCAGGTCTGCTTTTGGTATAGTGGTCTGAGAGTTCAGTAGCCTCTTGCACTGTTTTGGGATCTCGGTCCTTCAGCCAAGTTTTCAGCTCTGCTGGGCATGCCCCCCAAAAATGTTCTAACAATATAGCATTTTCAATTGTATCAACACAGAGTTTGCTTCAATTCCTTCCCACCAATGTTTTAAATGCTGACATTGTTTCATGGCTAGCTCCTCTTAGCTCATGTCAGGGCTTCTCCTGAGCTTAGGGAATTTAGCTCTGTATGCTTCTGCAGTTAAATCAAACTTTTTTAAAAGTGCAGCTTTAAGTTTGCTGTAATCATTACTGCCCTCGTTGTCCATTTGACCCAATGCATCCTGAGCTTTCCCAGTAAGTAGCGGGTATAGCTGGAAGCTCCAGAACCCTCTAGGAATCTTTGCCTGAATACAAAGGAATTTAAAAAGGCATACATATCCTCACTTT
Organism: Neoceratodus forsteri; assembly: GCA_016271365.2. Taxonomy (NCBI): domain Eukaryota; kingdom Metazoa; phylum Chordata; order Ceratodontiformes; family Ceratodontidae; genus Neoceratodus; species Neoceratodus forsteri. Next base: position 756,313,633 of record CM057451.1, read on the forward strand.
CTTTAAATTCAGCTATCAATTTGGAATTAAATTTGTAACCCAATCTTGTAGTTCCAGTTAAACCCAAGCCACTTACCTGCTCTGGTGCTGGTGGTTGGAGTCATAGCTTCTCCAGTTCACGTCACCTCTGGTGCTCACGCTCTTCACGGTCAGCCTCTTGCTGTTCATGTTCAGCTTCTCACTGTTCTCACTCCCTGTTCTTCTCTGCAGCTCGTTGATCTCGCTTCTCTTCTCTCTGGAACTCCAACTGCATCCTCCACAACTCCATCTGCAGTCTCATGGCTTCTGGCTCCAGAATGCTGGTGACTTTCCCCTGCTGCTGTGGCTCTTGCCTTGCACTGGCCCTGCTGTCCTCCTCACTGGATCTGGGCACTGCACTGTCCGCTGGCCCCTCCACACCCAAGGTTTGGTCCTTTACAGTCACAGACTGTGACTTGACACTCTGGGCATCAGCAGCCATCACAGCATCCACAAGGTTCTGCATGGTGCCTCTCCCCTCGTGCAGGACTCCTCTCTCCTTGCACAACTGCTTCAGGTAGTCTGCAGTGTGCTCACTGTAGTTGGAAGCCATCTTCTTCCCTACCTATGGCTACACTAACTTGCACTTTGAAAAAAAAATAAAACAGGTAGTAACTTTGACTGTAATCAAAATTATATTTTAGTTTTCTATTCTAAAAATAAGTCACTGCCTTATTTTGTAAGTGAGCTATACAGTATTAACCTGACACACTGAAAATTAAAGCTTGTGTTACCACATTTATTACACCACTGCCAACCAAATCTGTCACAAATGCACTCCGCAGGTCAGGCCCTCTTCTCCCACAGTGCCAACTTCAGAGCACAATACTGTGAACATGTAACAGACAGGGTAACTCTCCTGTCTGCTTTTAGGTCCGAATCACCTTTAGTCTCAAGTTCTGGGGGGATTCAAATTGTGAACATTATGCTAGCGTAACCAATTGTACAGGTTCAGATAATATTCTCTTCAGGGGGATGCAATATATCTTTCGCCTAAGGGCACGTAACCAGGTATCCAAAATGAACCCTTGAAACTCTATAAGAGATCTTAGGTATATTCTTACCTATTATCAAGCTTAGTAACACCATCAAGCCCTTGAACAGTTGTCAGACTTAATATCAGCTCAGCAATAACATGCAAAAAATGACTGAGGAGACTTAGTCAGTATCTTAAAGAAAATGTTTACTAAAAATGGATAAAAACAGTAAGATAAAATACAGAACAAATATCAAAGAGCATCACAATCACATAAAAGAAAAAAATGGAAAACTACGGAACAAAACTCCTACCACAGTACATTTAGATCTTTTCTATCTAATGTATTACCTCTGTCAGTGCCTTTCAATTAGAGAGATCTTTGTTTCTTAAGAGCCCAAACATATATGTCCTACATTTCAGACACAAGTATCAGTTTAAACTCTGTGTCTTCACACCCCTTCTGTGAGTCATTTAGCTCCTCCTTTTAGAATATAAAATTGCAAACATGATTTCCTACCACGAGGTATTTTAATTAATGTGAACATCAGCAAAAAGACATTTCCAAAATTATGAGTCTTTGATCAACCAGTTCCTTTGAGGTTTACAACCCTGCAGTCCGTCACCCAGGTGTGAGATAGCTAACAGGAATCAGCCTAATGACATCCTTTCCTGATGTAATAAAATTCATATTTAAGTTCTAACTTCAAAAGCAGCAGCAGGTGATGAGGGCCATAAACTGTCTCTCTAGAAGGATGTTCCAATTCACTATTTCCTTCTGGTTTGTTTAACTACATCCTGGTTTTCAGCTGCTGACACTTTGTAATTTAAAGGGCCAAATCTCACAGACTGACATTTCATACACTGACCATTTATTTATAATACCAGTATCATACAATAATCATAATCAGCTGGCCAAGCATCACAGTTGAGGAGTACACTGTGGTATACCTGGATGACATTGCTATCTTTAGTGCCAGCTGGGAGGAACACCTGTCCCACCTTAGGGAAGTGCTGGGTAGGATACAGAGAGCCGGGCTCACTGTCAAAGCTGAGAAGTTCCAGGTGGCTGAAGTGGCATACCTCAGGCATGTTGTAGTCTGGGGATAGCTCTGTCCCAACCAAGTAAAAATTGAGGTGATCAAGGCATGGCTCAGACCAGCTTGGTCATTTATGTTTGATACAGGCACCTTGCATCATTCATTTTTTGTAACTCAGTGTTTTATACCTTCTTGGGGAAAAGAACAAGATGGGAGGACACACTTAGTTTTTCACCTGGGCACCAATGACTTGGAGTGGGAGAGGGCTAAAGGTAGTGCAAGCCTGGTTCAGGGAACTGGTTAGGTTCTGTGGTTGAACTAATTTCAGGTCCATTGCCTTCTCAGAGGTGCTGCCAGTGCCTAGGGCAAGCACACAGAAGAAACAAAGGATTGGGGAATTTAATAAATGGTTGGCAGACTGGTGTAAACAGATGGGAGTACTGGCTAGTGGGGGACTGGGGGCAATGTGGGAGGACAATAGCCTATATGCCCAGGATAAAGTACATCTGAGCTGGGCAGAATCAACAGTGCTAAAATGCAAGTTGGGGAATTTTATAGAGGGAACATAATTTATACTGACTGGGGGGGGATTTTAAGCAAAGGGTCAATTATGGGGCCAGGAGAGGAAGGGATATACAAGCCTCCCCCCAAGGAGGATGAGAAAACACTGGTATATGACACAAATGGGAGGGATTGCAGGGGGCAAGCAGGGAAGGGGAAGTGCATGGTGGAAGGTGCTGTCAGTGAATGCTAGGAGTCTGGGAAACAAAATGGTGGACTTGGAGGTCACCATAGAAGAAGGAGTGAACATTGTAGTGATTAACAAGATGTGTCAGACAGAGAAACATACCTGGGATACTTATTCCAGGCTACAGACTGATTCAGAGGGACAGGGTAGGATGGAAGGGTGGGGGTTGCTTTATACATAAGGTAGGACATAAGGGCAACAGAAGGGCAGGTAGAGGACAGGGAGGCAGAACTTCTGTGGGTCATGCTGGACAAAAGAACAGGGGAATCTCTAAGACTAGGGGTAGTGCACAGGCTTCTCACACAGGGGGAGGAAGGGGATAGGCAGCTGGTACAGGCAGTTACACAGCTGGCCTGTGGGGGGAGCTTCTGATAGTGGGGGACCTAAACCTCCCAGACGTAGACTGGGAGATCTCGGCTGCAGCCTCAGATAGAAGCAGAGGGATCCTTGAAGTACTGCAGAGTATATTCATGCAGTAGTTGATCAGAGAGCCCACAAGGGAGAACAACCTGCTGTACGTAGTCCTCACGAATGGGGAGAGCATGGAAGAGATGGTGGTGGGTGAAAGGTTTGGTTCTAGTGATCACAAGACCAGAAGGTTTAGGATAAGGACTGGGAGGGAGGCAAAATGGACCATCACATAGGTCTTGAACTTCTGAGGGACAGACTTCAACAAAATGAGAAAGCCAGCCCATGGGCACAGCAGTAGCACTATCACTTGTGGTGCCTGCAATCAGGGTTTGGGAGTGAGCCCAGGTTGTTGGAGGGTCAGCTGGGGGAGCAGAATCAAGCATCTGAGGGATGCTCTTCTCCTCTGGGGAGGGAGGGCTTCTGCTCCTGCCCCAATGCCGCCACCTGGTGCACATGGGCGGAGGTGCAGCTGGGAGCACCATGTGGGAGGAGTGGACATTGGCAGGGGTCTGGAGCATTGTCACATCTCTTTGTGCACTGTCTCCATGGTCCCCATTGCATGCTGATGTCCTTGTGGAGGGAAGTAACTAAAATAAAGAAAATGTCCCTGTTTCCTGTCCCGGCACTGGGGCTCAGACCCAGAGTGGCCCGACACTGGGGTTGATTGATGGGTGTATTGAGCCTCCCCTCTTCCCCACTTTGGGGGCCAAACCGCAGCAAGATGGGAGTAGCTCTGTCTGAGATGCCGGGATGCCTGGGCAAAGAATGGAGAGGAAGGGGCACCAAAAATTAAAGCATAAACAAACAAAATGAGGAAAATAGTAAGGAAGGAGCTGGCAGGATCTGAGGAGTTGGAGAATAGAAACATAGAATTTGACGGAAGATAAGGATAGCTTGGCCCACCCAGTCTACCCATTTCCCTACCTAATGGATAAGCTGCAGATCCTAGTTAACCAGCAGCCTACTTCTTCCTACCCCCACCCCCTAGAATTTCCTTATGACTGTCCCATGCATGCTTGAATTCCACCACTGTTTTTGACTCCACAACCTCCTCCAGAAGGCCATTCCATGCATCCACAACCTCTCTGTGAAAAATACTTCCATAAATTACCTCTGAGCCGCCCCATCTTCAAATTGTGCCCCTTGTTCTTGCACACCTCTTTTTGAAAGTTGCTACCCTTTGGACTTTGTTAATTCCCTTGAGGTACTTGAAAGTTTCTATCATGTCCCCCTCCTCCTTTCTCTCGAGGCTATACATATTAAGCTCCTTAAGTTTCTCTTTATATGTCTTCCGGTGCAGACTCTGCACCATTTTAGTTGCCCTCCTCTGGACAGCTTCCATCCTGTCTATGTCTTTATGGAGATTGGGTTTCCAGAACTGCACGCAGTACTCCAGATGGGTCTCACCAGCTGTCTGTACAGAGGATAATAACTTCCTGTTTTCTACTGGTGATGTCTCTCCTATGCATCCCAGTATCCCCCAGCCCTCCTTGCTGCCCTCTCACATTGCTTGCCCACCTTAGGTCATCTGATATGACTAACCCCAGGTCCCTTTCCATTTTTGTTGTTGTTAGTATCTCACCCCCCATTGTGTACTCTTCCCCTGGGTTTTTGTTTCCCAGGTGCATTACCTTGCACTTCCTAGCATTGAATCTAACCTGCCATACATTTGACCATTCCTCTAACCATGCCAAGTCCCTTCTCATCCTTTCCACCCCACCTTGTGCATCAACTCTGTTGCAGATCTTTGTGTCATCTGCAAAGAGACATACTTTTCCTTCCAGTCCCTCTGCAATGTGGAAGAGTTATTGGAGGCCATCAAATGCGGGTTACTAAATCCACTGAAATTTGCATAAGGAAGGTGGGTAAGAAGAAGAAACTGAGAAGGCCACTCTGGTTTACAAGAGAGGCAGCGGAAGCAGTCAGGGAAAGGAATCCGCCTTTTAGGAAATATAAAAAGACACAATGGGAGGAGGACAGGGAGTCTTACAGAGAAAAGAGAAAGTTAACAGGGCAGAAGATAAGGGATAAAGCTGTCATGGAAGAGAAGATAGCCAAGCAGTCAAAAAAGGGGGACAAAACTTTTTTTTCGATATGTGGGACAAAAAAGGAAGGTAAGGCTGGAGATAGTGAGACTGAGAGGGAAGGGAGGGGTGCAACTGGAGTGGGACCTTGAGAAGGCAGAACTATTGAATAAATATTTTTGCTCAGTCTTCACAAAGGAGAGGGCAGGGAAAGGGCCAAAGTTGAGGGACAGGGGAAGAGGGGACTGAACAGTAGAGTCTAGTGAATTCAGTGTTGTCAGGGTCAAGGAGGAGCTGGCTAGAATAAGAGTGCATAAGGCAATGTAGCTGGATGGCTTGCACCCAAGGGTACTTAGGGAACTGAGGAAAGAGCTGGCAGCCCCACTTACAAGGCTTTTTAACTTATCCCTGGACACTGGGGTGGTGCCTGGGGACTGGAGGAAGGCAAATCTGATACTGTTGCACAGGGGGTGGGCAGTAAGGAGGTTGCGGAAAATTACCACCCAGTCAACCTCACCTCAGTGGTGGGGAAGGTGATAGAGGCATTAATAAAGGAAAGGGTGAAGGAATACCTGGTGAGAAGTGATCTGCAAGATGAGCACCAACATAGATTCACAAATGGGAGGTCATGCCAGACCAACCTGGCTGAATTCTTTGATGGGGTGACACAAGAGATTGATCAGGGAGGGGTGGTGGACATAGCCTATCTGGATTTCAGTAAGGCCTTCAACACCATCCCTCACAGAGTCTAGTAAGTAAGCTGGACAGCTTAGATGTGGGTTGCAAAATAACTAGATGGATGGAGAGATGGCTGGAGGGCAGAAGTCTGAGAGTTGTAGTAAATGGGGTGTATGCCAGTGAGGGGGAGTGATGAGTGGAGTGCCACGGGGTAATTTCTCAGGCCCCTCCTTTTCAATATTTGCATCAGTGACTTTGCAGAGGATCTGGAGGGTAGGGTGTGCCTGTTTGTGGATGATATGAAAATCTGTAATAGGGTGGACACTCCAGCGGGGGTAGAGGCCATGAAGCATGACCTGAAGAGAGTGGAGGGACGGTCGGAGACTTGGCAGCTAAAGTTCAATACCAAAAAGTTTGCAGTAATGCATTTGGGATGTAACAATCCACAAGCAGTATACACTCTGGGGAGGGGGGGATCAAGAAAATGGAGCAGGAGAGGGATCTAGGGATCTTAATATCCAGCAGCCTCAAGGTAGGGAACCAATGCAGGAAAGCAGTGGGAAATGCAAATTAAATGTTTGTATGCATAGGAAGGGGCATCACCAGCAGAAGGGGGGAGGTACTGATGCCTCTCTACAAAGCCATGGTGACATCACACTTAGAGTATGGGGTTCAGTTCTGGAGACACACCTACAGAAGTATATACAGGGCTTAGAGATAGTTCAGAGAAGAGCAACCAAAATGGTGCAGGGGTGCAGGGGTTGCAGGAGAAACAGTATGAGCAGAGGTGTAAGGAGCTGGATCTGTATACACAGGAGACTGGTGGTGGGGGGACAGGCATGATTGAAACTTTTAAATATGTAAAAGGAATCAACAGGGTAAAGGAAGGGAGTCTACTTAAAGGGAAAGTGGGGACAGAAACAAGAGGACACAGTCTAAGGTTAGAGGGTAGAAGATACAAAGGGAATGTAAGGGGGACGTTCTTCACTGAGAGGGTGGTGGAGGTCTGGAACAAACTGCCAGAAGAGGGATTCAGGAGGGCATGGGATAGACATATGGGGTTGGGAAGGGAGGGTAAGTAGAGGGTCAGTGAAAGAGTATGAGTAGGGGAAGGGCAAGGGCAGACTAGATGGACCAGTAGGTCCTTTTCTGCAGATATGATTCTATGATTCTATTAATAATCAGGCACATTTAATACATAACTTTTGCACACATTGGTGTCTATGAATGCTTTGTGATACATCTTCAAGTCAATGTCTTAGCATTACTATTTACAATGTCTATCTTAGGCATCATTCAATTTTATACTCACAGCTTTAAGATTGCAGTTTATACTTTAGCATTCCAGCTTGCATTCTATATTGTTTACTTTTAGGCTTACCTGTTTGCTGCTGGTTCATTATGTTATTCCTCCCCTCCAGCCTGGGCTGCAGAAGAGAAACAGGAATGATCCTACCTGGAAGTCCCCAACAATTTCACTTCTGGGTGATGGATCTAACATGTGTGGCCCATCCTACCAGAATCCCACTGGTTTCCATTTTTCAATGGGTCAAATGGATTTCTCAACCTGGAAATATGGGCATGAGGAATAACATCATTCTGAGGCTTGAAGCAGCAACACTTTTACCTTCCTGTGCAACTAATACTTGTTGCAACAGTTCAGCCTATTTCTTAACTTAGCCTTAATTGCCTTTTTAACCATATCTTTGTAAAACTCAATAAAGTGAAAAGGAAAAATGAGAACTAAAACAACGAGAACATTTTCCCACACCTAGAACTCTTGTGCTTAACAATAAACATGTTATTGTACCAGCTTTGTGCTTGCATGTTTATGTGTGTCTGATTTGTGTACTGAGAACCTTGCACCTTACCGTGAGTATGTGGGATGAAGAAGAATCATGCCTGAGAAACCTATCCCCACTCTGTCACTTTGGTTTTCCTGGGGTGTGTGCTTCTGTGTCCCTACTTTCCCCTCTTTTACTATGTTGCTTGTCTTCACTCTTCCTCCCCTAAATGGGGCTCTGCCCTCCATCCATTTCTATATATATGGTCCAGTAGCACCAGTTCTTGGTGAACTTTTCCACTGTGAGCCTTAATTTCGCTGTAATCTCACCAGCGATCACCAAACTATTTACTGTGTTCTCAATTTTAAGAGACCTAAAGTCGCTTCTCAGTTTATTTATTTTCTGAACTTTAAGACTGTTGATACTTCAATATTACAATATCATTTGTCTCAAGTTGATAGGTCTAATTTAAATGCTATTTTGGATTCTGATAATGCACTTGATTATTTCTGTAAACAATTAATACCAATACAGAATCTGCTTTCCTCTCCATAAGTGAAGAGTCAGAGGGACCTACAATAGATAGTTCTCTTCTGATCTAAAGGAGTGGATCAAGGCAAGAGATCTGGCCTGGGTAAATTGCAATAAATTTCCAACTGCTTTTTGTCTAGATACAGTAGGTATAGATATCTGCATAAAAAGGTTAGTTTATTAGTTAAGGAAATTAAAAATGCATTTCATAAACAGCAATTTGATGATAATTTAGCCAACCCTAAACAATTTTGGAATTCAGTTAATCAACTTCTTTCTCCAAAGGAAAATCATATTATTAGGAAACTAGTTAATGCTCAAGGTGTGGTTACTGATACTAGTGAAATATCATACTTGTTTTGTTCTAAATTCTCTGACTTATCTAGCTATAATTCTAGTATTCCAAATCAAGTTACAGGTATTTCTAATTCTGAGTCAATGGATAATGGCAGACCGACTTTTTATTTTTGTCAAGTCAAAATTAATATTTATAATAGGTTCAGTGATTGTGGGGATGGACTGGACGGTAGGTTTTTAAGATTGATCGCTTCATCAATTGTGGATCCTCTTTGTATTTTTTTAATTTATCTTTTATCTCAGGTTCATTCCCATTATCCTGGAAGTGTACAAGGGTGGTCCCTGTACCAAAAGAAACCTAGAGCAGAATCAACTGATAATTTCAGGCCTATCTCAATTCTGAATCCTCTCAGTAAGCTTCTTAAACAAATCATGGCAAATCAGATTTCAGTTTATCTAGAATCATATGAAGTTTTTTGCCCTGAACAAAATGGGTTCCACAAAAATCACAGAACCAAGACGGCCTTGGTCAGGTTCATGAATGCCGCCCTTAGTGGCTTTGATGATGGTCTTATGTTAGGGGTGGTGTTCATGGACCTGACCAAGGCCTTTGACCTTATTAATCATTTTTTTGGTATACTCCAAACTGGGTGACCTTGGCTTTTCTAACACTGAAGTTCTCTGGTTCAATGATTATTTATCGAATAGATCTCAATTTGTTAAAGTTGGTGTCTCAGCCTCTACTATCCACACCATTGACACAGGGGTTCCCCCAGGGCTAACTTTTTGGCCAGATGCTGTTCTCACACTTCATCAATTCTTTACCATCTTTATTTAAATCATGTGAGCATCTGCTATATGCAGACAATTTTAATATTTTTTTCTAAGGCAAAAACAGCATCTCAAATATCTCTCACCATGAAAAAGGAGTGTATAGATGTCTGTAACTGGCCTGAATTAAATTCATTTAATTCTTAATATTAAAAAGACTGAAGTAGTGTTATTTGCCCCCTCCCTTGTTGAAAGATAATCCATCTTTAACAATTCATGATGCAAAAGGGAATATTACTAATCAAGTTCATTAATTTAAGTACCTGGGTGTACTATTAGATCCTAGTTTATCCGTCTCTTGTCAGGTAAGGGCTATTTGTAGACAAATCAATTGTAAACTAGGCACTTTATATAAGTTAAAAAGGTGCTTCTCTTTGGCTACAAGGAGGTCAGTTGCTGTATGTATTTTATTACCTCACTTTGATTATTGTGCTGGGTTGTATTTTAATCTAGCAGCAGAATAAATAAGCCCCTAACAATAGTTTATCATAATGTTTGTCAGTTCGTCTTAGGTATCTCCCCTCATAACCACCATTGTTTGTTATACTCCAAGTTGGGGTGGTTATCTCCATGTGCTAGAGTCAAATATTGTTTTGGTTGCCTGATCTACAAGTCCTTATTCTCTAAAAATCTTTTTCCCTTAAGTAAGTTATTGGCAATTAGAAACACCTCAAAAAGTGTGCATTCCTAAAAGGGTACTCTCTTACAATCTATTCCATGTAAGTTAAAATCAGGCTCTCATTCATCTTTTGTTTCAGCCACCTCATTGCTGGAATATATTTCCAGATTATATAAGATCAGCCCCCCCCCCCACACTGTTTTAAATCACAGTTGAAATGTTTTTTGTTGGAAACTGATGTATGTAAGTGCTTTGATAATGTTCAGTGCTTTTTGTTATTCATTTGTTCTTGTTTGTATATTATAATTTATTTCGGGTCTGATCTGAAGATGGACTAGTTCCAGTGTCATTACCGGGTAAACAAAACAAAACCAAAAATAAATAAATAATATGCTCCTTGTCATAGATCTGTGTTACTCTTCTCCTCCATTCTGCTATCCCCGTGGGTTGAGGGTCTAACCAGTGCACTGAAAAAGTTTTAAAGGCTGATAATATCATACATTGATAAATCTCTTTTTCCTTTCTACCTGTCAATCCTGGAATCTTTCCCCCACCAGCACATATTGGAGCCCCAAGTCTGGTGTGGTCACCCCTCAAATTTTCTCCAGTGCATTCCTGTCCTGTCTCCAAAAAGCTTGTATGTTTGGGCAGGACCACAGCATGCGCCAGTGTATTCCTTTGTCTCCATATTTCCTCCAGAATCTATCTGATACTGTTGTCACAAAATGCTGAGTGACCATAGGGGACATAGAAATATCTATTTGTGACCATCCACCTGTATTCCCTCCAGTTCTGGGATGCCGAAACCCTCCACTCATCCATACTCTTCTGCCATTGTGTGTGTCTGTTAATGATTTTCCTGCTTCTTCCACCCACTTGACCCTCACATTTGCCAGCATGATTCCTCTGGCTTTTAGCAGTAGCTTGTACGTTAGTGAAATGTATCTAATGTGGTCATTCAGCATAGTGGACCAGTGCAGGAATTATTCTCATGCTGTCTTGTCTCTGGCAATGCAGACTTGCCTATCATTCTCCTGAATATAGCTTCTCAGTTGTAGAAATCTGACAAAAGTCTGCCCTCCCCAACCTAAATCTCTCTTGTAACTGCTGATAGAACATTATGTGACCTTGTTCCATGAGCTGACCATATCTAGTCAGTGTCTTGGTGTTCCAATGTTTGAAACCCTTGTCTGCATACCCTGGTTGAAAATCCAAGTTCCCTATGATTAGGATTAGGGGTCCTATGTCATTTGAGATATTGGACACTTTTAGGATTTCCAGTAACCCAGGGGTTACTGATCATTTTGCACATGCCCTATGGTATCTCAGTTGTCAGTATGGCATGTAGTAGGATGGGCAGATCCTCTGCCTCCCCCTTTCCCGTACTGTCTAGATTCTTGTTTTTGCTTAGCCCATGTTATCAGGGAGGGGGTTTGTGCTGCCAGGTAATATGTTGGGAAATCTGGAAGCCTCATGCCCCTCTCTTCCCTAGGGTTTGTCATTTTACCCCTATCCACCTGTTGTTTGCTCCCTCCCCACACAAATGTCTGCATCATCTTGATTATTTGCTTCCAGAACTTAGGAGGGATGGCAATAGGTAGGGTTTAAAAGAGAAAGAGGTAAGATGTTCATCTTAATAATGTCTATTCTGCCAAGTAGGGTGAAGGACAACATGGACCATCATTTTAAATCTGTTGCATGTCCCATGGTCAGTTTTTCATAATTTAGTTTAAACAGCTCCTGACTATTTGGTGTGACCCTGATGCCCAAATATCTAATTACATTGTTTTTAGCCGACATATAGGGTACTGCAGCCCTACTTGTTTGTGTGAGATGACCACTGATATGGATTGCCTCTATTTTATCCACATTAATTTTATATCCAGACACCTCTCCACACTCTCCCAGAATTGTTTTGATCTCGTGGATTGAAGTCACAGGGTCGCTAATGAATAGGAGGGTGTCATCTGCATAGAGAGATATTCATTGTCGCTTTCCAGCAACCTCTTTACACTTTATGATTTGTTTTTCTCTTATTTTAACTGCCATAGGTTCAATGTATAGTGCAAAGAGGAGCAGTGATAGTGAACATCTCTACCTGGTTCCCCGTGCCAGTGGGAATCTTTGAGAATTCACCTCATTAACCTTCACCACTGCTTCTGGGCTGGTGTATAGCGCTTCCACACATGCTTGAAATTTAGGGCCAATATTCATAGCTGTAAGAACCCTCTTCAGGTACCCTCACTTGACCCTATTGAAGGCCTTCTCAGTATCTAATGATAGGGCCAACTGTACATGTGGAGAACCTTTTGGGGATGTGAAAACATTAAGCAGCCTCCTAATATTGTCCTGGAGTGTTCTCCTAATAAATCCCATTTGGTCTGGGTCTATTATCCCTTGTATCTGGTCTTGGACCCTGTTTACCAATATGAATATGAAAATCTTCATGCCCACCAGCAGCAGGGAAATAGGCTTCTAAGAGCCACACAGCTGTGGGTCCTTACCAGGTATTGGGATCACTGCAATTTGTGTATACCTCCAGGAATTTGGGGCTTGTTTCCCCTCTAGTGTTTTGTTAAAGGTGGCCCACAACAGTGGGGTCAGCTGTGCCTCAAACTTCTTGTAAAACTCTGTGGGCAGTCCATCCACTCCTGGAGCCTTGCTATTGTTCATTTTGTTAATGGTAGCCCGGATCTCCACTTTGGTGATGGAACAATCTACTAACTCTTTTGCCTCATCCTGCGGCCCTTTTAGTGTGACTGATGCCAGAAATTGTGTTAGTGTATGTTCATCTTTTTCTTCCCATGCATCAGAATATAAGGTCTTATAGTATGCTGCAAAGGAAGCTGATATGTCTGTAGAGTTAGTATGCATTGCCCCTTCCCCTTAATTATCCTTTTATCTTAACCACTGTCCTGTTCAGCTTTTGCTGCTTGAGTTGCCAGGCTAGCAGCTTCCCTGCCCTGTTTCCCTTTTCGTAGTATTTTTGCTGTGTATACCTTAGTCCTCCCTGAATTTTTTGCTCACATAGTCTTGTTAATTTATCACTGCATAGATCTAATTGCTTTTTTAATTCTGTGTTTAAAGTTATCTTGTGTTCCACTTCAATATCAAGAAAGCGTTCTTCTAACTCCAACCTATTTTTTCGATTTTCTTATTTCTGGAAGCATGTTGTATGAAAATTCCTTATAGGTTAGCCTTCAGTCCAACCCACCTGGAGGCCTCCAAAGTATCCCCTCCCTATTTGTTTGTATATAGTCTTTAGTTTCATCTATCAGTTTCTGACAAAACTGTTTATCATTGAGGTGGAAGACATTGAGTCTTCAGAAGGTATTCTTATGGACCAGTTCCCATATCATCTCCATCAATAGCAGGGCATGAACAGAGGCTGTTATTTGTTTTATCCTGATTGATTTTACCCCATGTAACCATTCAGTGGTCAGCAGGAAATAATCCAGCTCAGAATATTACCTGTGTGGGTGTGAATAGAATGTATAATCCCTCTCTTTCTCATGCTGCTGCCTCCATACGTTGAGTAAACCAGCCTCCCCTATTACCCAACTTAGTGTTTTGCTTTTCCCCATTATCTCTCTCTATTTCTCTCTCTCTCTGTCCACTTCTGTCCAGCCTCAGGCTTAAAACATAGTTGAGGTCTCCCCCACCAGGAACAAAGGCCCTTGTTAATCTACTGGTCTGAGAAGGTGGTGTTTTAAGAAAGCCATTCTTTTAGATATCTCAATTGGTGCATAAACATTCAGAAGCACACACAGTGTCCCTCTGTAAGTACTTCTAAGTTTCACAAAGCATCCCTCATCATCCTCCTGTATGGAGTCTATCTCTAGGAGTATATGTTTACATACTAAGATCACCCCCGCCTGTGTGGATGGGCAATGAATGTGGAGGAGTAAATTCACCCAACCCAGTCTCTCTTGAATTTCTGATGCATGGGCTGGGATAGGTTTGTCTCCTGCAAGAATGTAACAGATGCTTCCAAGCCTGTTTAATTCTTGCAAGACCCTTGCCCTTTTTATAGGTGAATTCAGCCTTTTCACATTGTAGGTTACTAATTTTAAATCAATAATTTCTTTGACTCTCCCCTCCTTTCCATTTCCTCATATTGTAAGGGTAGAGCTGTAGCCAAAACCCCACCATGCGATATTTGCGAGCAACATAACTGTACAACTTTAACCATAACATAACTGTTTACGAAGATGAACTTCTCTACTCACCTGTTTCTCCCCCTTTTCTCTCAAGACAGGGACTGCTTTTAGCCTTGCTTTACTCTACTGTAATGGCCTTGTCTCCATTATTGTTTTGTTGGACTTCATTTGGTGATACATCTGGCTACCCATAAGTTGTGTGCCCAGCCATTTCCCAGGGTGCCATGGCTTGTTCTTACTAGTCCTCACACTTGTGGGATATCTTTTGCTGTGATTATCACACTTCTTTCTCCCAGAGTATCTCACCTGCTGCAAATAAGTAATTATTATTATTCTAAACTTTATAAAGATCATCTGCTCCTTGATACCTTCATTGGAGCATTTCTTTGCCTAGGTTAAGCCCCCTGCCCCAATCTTCCCTTCAATGGTCTATACTCCCATCCCCTCAAATTACTTCCTTTTTGTTTACCCAGTCAGGGAGAATATAGCCTTTCTGTTGTTCTTCCTGCAAACCCCTCAACTCCCCCAAAGGATAAGTTCCCTTAATTTATACCTTAAGCTAGAAATAGAGATTGACCAAGATATGCCTGCAGTCACAATTTTCAGCAGATCAGGAAGTTCATTGTTGAAAAGGACTGTTTTTTCACCCCACTCTCGAAACATAAAGTACTTACAGGTAAGACTTTTTCAGCCTGCCTGTTTTGAGGTGGAGGGGTTGTCTCCTCTTCTGAAGGTACATTGCCTCTCAGAGATGGCCTCTCAGTGTCACACTGTCATTGGCAAAATACTTCATAGATCCCTCTCTGCTGTCCTTGCTTATTCCATTGGAAAGTTTGCAGCACCTCTCTCTCTCTCCAGTTCACCTCTGTCACCAATTGTCCCTTGGACTCCCAGCTGCTTCAGTATCACTGATGCTTCTCCCAGGCTTCTGAATAATTTCAGGCCACTGTCTAGGAATATTTTAATTTGGGCCAGTGCAAAAATTTGGGCTTGAACATTCTTTCCTTTCAACTCCTTGATGTTCCGGAGAATTTCATACCTCTAGTCCATCACCAATGGCCTAAAGTCAAGTTCAAAACAAAACTGAACATCTCCAAAGCAAACATCTCTCTTGACCCATGCCACCCATACAATTTTCATTTTGGTTGCATAGTTGACAAATCTGGCCACCACTGATCTCGGACATGCTTTAGGATCAGTTGGCTTAGTGGTTAAAGCTAGGTGGGCTGTCTCGATGTGCATCGGAATTGACTTGTCCCACCCCAAAAGTTCCTGAAGAAGCTGGTCCAGTGGCGCTGAAGGCAGAGGTGCTGGTTGCATCACCTCACACCATGCCAATGACCTGGGTTTGGGAGTGAGCATGAGTCGCCGGGGTCTGGCAGGGATGAGACGGACTGAGTGTCCGATGGACTGCTCTCCCTCTCTGGGGAGGGGGGTCCATGACGGTCGGTGCCTGACTGCCCCCTGGCGAAGGCTGGGGGGTGGAAATGCATGCTATACTCAGAGGAAAAGTCGACGGCAGACACCAGGATGGGGGTGCATGTAGCTGCATGTGCACTCATGGCCTCCAGCATCATTGCACACCCACTGACTCAGTGAAAAAAAGAGGAAAAAATGGTGAAAGATCATGGCGGCTTGATGGCCATCCACGGGACGCCCGACCTCGGGAGCACTGCCGCAGATGCTGAATCCAGTCTCAGTGGAGAGTGGGGGGGGCTCTCTGCCACCCCACCATGGTGGGAAAGCCACAGGAGTACTTGTCAGTGGGGGCTGTACATGGGGCTGATGTGAACCGGACGATGGCCAGATGAATGGGATGCCAAGATGGATAGGGCAGATTAGGAGCCAGGTACAAGGCACTAACTGAAAAAAAAAAGTTCCTGAAGAAACTCCTACAAAAATGTCTCAATCTCACCTGTTTTTGTGCCTTCCATCAATCCATGTATTCAGGAGTCATTTCTGCACAATCGTTCCATGTCATTTAGTTTTCTTTCAAATTCTTTCTCTCTTTTATACAGATGTAGCAGGGCAGCACTGTGGTGATCCCCCTGTTTGCTGAGCTGCAAAAGGCTGCCTTCCAGGTCTGTAGATCTTTGGGTCACCTCTCTTACTTCTTTCATTGTTTCTGCTATATCATTCTGCATTTGTTGTAGCGTGTTTCTGATTCTGTGGAGTTCTCCAATCAATTTCTTGGAGGTGATGTTGTAACACACCTCGTCATCATCTGTCTAATTTCCTGGCTCCAGAACTCCCACCTCGGGACTGAATGGGCCTACCATGCCATCTTTATTGTGCCAGAATGATCTATTCATGTCAATCATTTGTGAGCTATCCGCCCCAAATTCCTTATCTATTTTATTTATTTTGATTTTGGTGACCGGGTGAAGCCACTGAGACCAAAGGTCCCTTTTTCAGGGGCAACCCGGGGTTAGGTACATAACAGCACTTTTACTTACAGTAGACAGAAGTTACATACAGTAGGTGCAATACAGCAATTTTACATACAGTAAACAGAAGTACAAGGTTTGAGTATCGACTGGAGAGACAGTGATTACAGGTAGGGAATCCAGTGCATGCAGTTCTAACCTTACAGAGATTATAGGGGTCACAATTCTACATATTCATCAGCAGGGCTTGAGAGGTCACAATTTGTCTGGTAGGAAAAAAGGAGGGCTAGCTAGTACAGCCACACAGGCTAAGTTCCAGCACAGGTATGCTTTAAGGCCAGGCTTGAATCCTTGGAGAGAAGGCCTATCGACCAGAGTAACTGGGAGCGTATTGCACAAGTGCGGGGCACTGTATGAGAAGGAGCACTTACCCGGGTTGATACATACATGGGGGATGACTAGGGACTGGCTGGCTGAGGACCTCATACCTCTACATTGTACTCTGGGGTTAAGCAGTCCACGCAGGTGAGGAGGAGGGCTAATGGTGGTGAATTTATGAGTCAGGCAGAAGGTGGAGTAGGCCAATTTATGGCATATGGTGGGCCAGTGGAAGTCTGCAAGGACCTCACAGTGGTGCCTCCTGGGGGGGGGGGAGTTAGTGGCAAAGCGTGTCACTCTATGGTAGAGCACCGTGAATTTTCTGAGTTCCCCTTCTCGTAGGAACTGTAGCGGGGGGGGGCCCGTAAAGGAGGTGGGGGAGGAGGGTGCAGTTGGAGATAGCATGCCATGCCTTGTCAGTAAGGGAGTTAGCCATTTTTATTTGCTCAATTTTCCCCCTTCAGGTCAGGTTTTAATCTGTTTAAATTCTTTTATCAGTGTTGTCAAGGAGCAGAGCTTAAGGGCTCAATTCTGCATGACTGGATGATGTCACTGGAAGTCCCATCTTGTGTCATTCTAAGTCCTTTGAGAATCAGGCCCTGTATCTTTAAAAGCTACTAAACGTGGGCTAAGATCATCTAGTGCTATTGAATTTTTTGCTCCATTCATGAGAGGAAATATAGGAAGATCCTCTTTTTGCTGTTGCAGTCCCCAAATTTGGAATAATATACCTAGGAATTTAAGGTTATACAATTATCCATTGTCTTTGAAGAAAATCAAGGAATGGTTTGCTAGTCAAGCTGCTTTACTACAACCTTGTTGCCATAGTGTTGGAACTGGTTCAACTGCTAGTGTACTGACTGTGCAAACAGCCTTGGGGATTTGTTGAGAGCACGATTTTACTCTTTAAACACCACTCCATTCAGACGATGAGGGGTTGCTGGAGATTCCAGTGGTGTCTTTGAAGACTTCCGGGGCCCGCGCATTTATGTACGTGGCCCCTACCCTCTGGAATTCTCTACCCCATTGGCTGCAGGAGCGCTCGACTCTGGAAGGTTTTAAACAGGCGTTAAAGACTTTCTTATGGTGCCGGGCCTTTAATGGTATCGAATGAATGAACCTTGTCAGACTTTTGTTATTATCTTGTATTGTATTTACTGATTTTATTATTCTGGTTTTTATCTTTTGTAAAGCACCTTGATATTTGAAAGATGCTTATGTGAAATAAAGCTTACTATTATTATTATTTACACCTACATGTACATCTATTCTAATATTTGTACTCCTATATTGTAACTTAAGGATATTTTATGTTTATTTATTAAATATTGCTTAGTTATGTTTATAGCTTTTCTTGTCATGTTTTTTTCCTTGTAACCAGTATTAACCAAAGGTATCTTTTGTAAATGATCATAAGCTCAATGAGAATGGCCTTATTTAATTTGATGAATAAAAATGTTCCCTACTATTACTAATAATAATAACCCAGTGTTTCACATCTCTGCTCACATGCTTTCTCTGGTTTCTTCTGTTTGTATTTGTTGCTTTTAAGACAAGGCACCATGAATCCTTGGAAGTGGCACCTCCGTGACTGTATACAGCAACCTTAATTGATACCTAAATGTAGTTTCTTGCAGTCAGTTATCATTCATTTGATATCCAATGGACAATGCTCTCGCCTTAGCAAAGAAGTAACGGGTGCACCTTGCCATTTATGTTAATATTCCGAGCAATATGACTGAGGGATGTCTATTTATCTGACTGAATTCCTTGGGTGCTCACAATGTCATCATACCTTTAAATGAAATTGTATTAAAGATTCAGCAAGTAAATAAGAAATACTGAAAAGGTATTTGCATATTTTGTCCTAGTTATGGAAATCCATTTTTCCAGGTATTAGCAGGTTAAAAAACATGATTTTGTTGAAATCCAGAGCATTTATTTTCTGGACATTTGATGTGATTGTTTTGCTTAAGATCTATTAACCTGTCTGAGGGAATGCATGCAATTATTTAAACTTGTGTTGCTGTATCTCCCTTAAGATCCATGACAAGGAGAAATGTTATCTTATTCGAGTAATTCTTGTGTGTGAAGAGTTTGTAATAAATTAAGTAAACAGCACTGAGACAACTCCACTGCGGTTGCATGCAGTGTAGAGATCAGCTCCATTACACAACATCCTGTTTCATACCTATTCCAAAACCCATACAGTCTTAGGTCATCTGACCAGAGAGTTAAGCAGTCCCTCTGATGAGGTGTGTGTTTCCTATGTCCCTGCAAACATCACCTCCCCCATACAATAAAGGTGTTAGCAGTGGCCCGGGGAATATTCAAACCAAATCCTGCCTGTTTTTAGTTTGACCCTTTGAGACTTCCTGCAAAGGCTATTGGTTCTTTCTCAGGGGTAAGGGAAATGTTAACAAGGTACATATGCTCCCCCATAAAAAGGAGCCAGGAAAGAGAGTGGAAAAAACAGACAGCTGAATGCTAAATGATGTCTACAGCAGGAAGACTGACTTGAAAAAGACTACATCGGATTTAGAAGGCTTGTGTTCATTTGTTCATTTTTTTGGCTTATGCTGAAGTAAAGCTTATTCTCATTCATTTGAATTTGTGTCCATGTATTTCCATAATTGAGTGCTTCCCTAAGAATCTACCCCCATCTGTTGCCTTGTCACTGTCTCAGACATGAAAACAGAAAGGGACAAACAGGCCATTGCCTTTAGAGTACCCTGTGGTTAGAATTTACTTCCTGAAGCCAAGCAAATACCTCAGGCACTTTCAAAAGTAACATGAAGAAACCATTAGTTGTTGATCATGAATGCTCATGCAGCCTATCACACAACCCTTAGCCTCTTGCAAGCCATCTGTGGTATCAGGCATACTTGATTTGATGATATTTTATTGAATGTTATGAACCCGGTATTTATTTTATCTGTGTTTTGTATTGTTTTTATTTGAAGTTTGTTAAGGCCACTGGTTTTAGAAAGGCACAGTAAAAATAAAGATTATTATTATTATTACTTAAGCCAAAACCACTAAGCATGCTATCTGGTACCCTTACTACATCTCCTGTCAGCCCATGTACATTAATTTTACTTTTCTGCTTTCCCAATGCACTGTTCAGTTACTCACTAAACCGCATACATGTGCAATGCATTTCAAGTGTAAACAAAGACATTATGTTCTTTCTTTTTGTTTAGGTAAACTGTATGATGCACACCATTTATTATCAGAATGCTATTCCATTACAGTACTACAGCACCATATATTTGTGATTGTACTGACAATAGGATAGCATTATGTATGTCCCTGTCAGTTTAATCAACAGCCATCTCCCAGGACTCCATTTTAAATGAGATGTTTAACCTCAAGGGAATTTATCTCAATTATTAATAAATCAAATGAATACTAATCGACAAGAACGCAACTACCATCAACTAAGCAACACAACGTCCTACAATTCCATGCAAGCATTTGCGCTGGCAAATCATATATGGCTCTAAGTGTCAGAATCTATGAAAATCAAAGACACCTTGAGAAAGATAATACAGCAAGGCTAGTTACTGCCAAACATTGCATTTCCCCTGAGCACAACCCTTATGACAACCCACAGATGGCTGCCATAACTCACAGAAAGACCCAGGAACCAGTGACCTCTCTCTAAAGTTGTCCCTCTCCAGGCAGCTGTACATAACACTTTAAATGAGAATAATCAATGCTGGTTACATTGTTCCTGACCTCTGCCTTCCTGTTTTTACAACAAAAAGACATTCTGATTCCACTTCACTGACTGCAGAATCTAAACAACGATGGACTGTCAACCGTCGTGCTGTTTTGAATTGATCCAGGCAGCTTAGAGCTCAACAGGACGTCCAGGTCTGGTACTCATAAATGAGAAACCAAAATGCTAGTGGAATTGTATCAGGAGGAAAGTGCCCATCACACACCTCCTGATGGAGATTCAGCACCTTTGGTCATTGATCCACAACTAAACAAAAGGGCCAACTCATTTGAAGACTGACTGATTACCCAACCTGTTCCATGTGATTATGCTACTAGTGTGTACCAGTTCCTGCAGCATTCTGCAATGAAAGATTTTAGCTTCAGTGCTTTATATTTGTTAAAAACTAATATGCTTACTCAGGGCAGGACATTCTTCAGCTGGTATGCGGGCTGGTAGCCATATACTTCATCTGCTTTGACTACCAGCTTTGCTTCTCCAAATATTTGGAAATACTGTGTGAAAATCCTGCTCCAGCTGGCAAATTAGTTAGCTGCTGCATTCCAAAGGTTCTGGATGTATTTGCATTAAAGAGTAGCTGACACTTCTGCAAAACATTGACAGATGCAATATTTTGACATACTGTATGTCTGCCTGGATTTATCATCTTCTACTTGTTTTTTCCCCTTAATTGTTATTAATAAAGCAATTTTGCAAGAAACTAGAATTTTAATCACCCAGAGTGTGCCTACTCATGTTGTTG
Organism: Neoceratodus forsteri; assembly: GCA_016271365.2. Lineage (NCBI taxonomy): Eukaryota > Metazoa > Chordata > Ceratodontiformes > Ceratodontidae > Neoceratodus > Neoceratodus forsteri. Next base: position 756,335,002 of record CM057451.1, read on the forward strand.
TTTTCTTGCCTTAGGCAATAAACCCTGCTCCTGACATCACAGCCATTTCCATGGCAACAAACTGTGACATCACAAGCAAAGGATTATGATATATGGGGGATAAACAACAGGATCAGTTCAACTCTAAGGGTCAAAGATTTATTTCATTTTTATGCACATACGCTTAGAAAAAAATGAATAGTTGATGGACACTATAGAAATATATATGAAGTTCAATGTGAGTGTTGTTTAAATTTCATGCTTTTCAAGTTTTCTAAAGGAACTTTCCCAAAAGTTAGGGTAAACAATGAGCTGATCTCTTAGGACAACTCTGAGAAAGCATCTGTCTGATTCTCAGTTGTAGTTGGGGACAACACAAAAATGGTAGCTTTGTGTTCACCTTATTGTGTCACCACCCAAAACTGCTATGTACTGTAGAGGTGCAATGCAAATCGCCTTTCCAGATGTCAACAGCTGCAAACAGCATGGCACTGAGCTAGGTGAACTGAAAAATGTCATACTAAACCATGATTGTGGTATCAGAAATCTCACCTGGAAGTGGCTTCCTCCCTAGCTTACCTTGAATTAAATTGACCTGATGACCCAGTGATTCTCCCTTCCATGTCCCAGTAGCCAGTCTCTCTTCAGGTCCAGTGGACCCCCAACCTGTGAAAGTTAATAGTTCTGCTGGTCCGGTGGTTCCCCTTCCCAAACTCCCAATACATCAGAGTACACAATGAATGCAAAAATTAGGAATCAATACACTTGCATACTGACAATACAATACATCACTGTACATAGTAATTAGGTAGTGTTACACTTGCACATTCACAAATCCATACTGTATTTTTTAACATTATTTTAAATGCATTCTGCAAATTGATAGAGTTTAGTGATTCATGCAAAATATTCCAGCATGTAATGGATCTTTATATATGTAACAGTTGGCTATGTATATGTGTTACTGCATTTTTGTTTGTGGGGGGGGGGGGGAGATTTTATTCAATCCATTCTGGAGGGGTATCAGATAGAATGTAGTAGCTAAAGGGAAAATGTTAAGATTTATATCAGGGACAGACCACATGGCTCTGAAGTCAATTTACTGTATGTGCTGGCTTGTATCACCACAGGACCCCTGGATAATTCATTGTAAGGCTTAGATAGTGTACTGTGATGTCAGGAAGATGCTAGATAAACCAAACATTCCGGTTGGACTCAAGTCTTGGGACAGAAAAACAGATGTTTTTGTCCAAATGACCAGGTCAGATCAGCTTCCCAACCTGCCTCAAGACATAAAGAATGTTAAATCTATGATGTCAGAGTGACATACTGGATGACATGTCATTGGAAGACAGCTAGAAGGTCTTTAGGTCTGGTGGAACCGGAAAGAGACAGTCAGATTTGGGACAACAAATAAGCTACCATCTAAGGGTTCCAGTCAGCCCTGATTCACCAGAGTATTTAGTGGCAAGTCATTCTACCTTACTAGAAAGAGAATGGGAAAGATAAGTTTTTATGTGTGAAATCCACTGTTCAAAAATGTTCTTTTCCATTTCTGTAGAATTACTGTTTCATATATTCTGTGTATGTAGTATCCTGTATTATATGTGTAAATTCCTTGAAGTATTGTTATGTTATTATTGTCATAAACTTCATGCTTCTGTGACTAAGTACTCTAAGGTACAGATAACCAATTTTAACTGACAAACACTGTATGTCTGCCTCTAAAGAGAAGGCAACCATGATCATAATTTGTGTCTAAAGTAAGGAGTTCTCAGCTGTGACAGAGGGGTGGGTTGGTTGCCCTTGAACAAGAAACACTGCAGTGCGTGAACAGTTTCTCTGGACAGACTCAGGCCTACCGATACCCTGAGTGAGTGTCTAAGCTGAGTGGTGGCAGCTACTGATTATCCCTGCAGGTGTCTCAAGGGTTTGAGAAAGCTGGTAACAGTCACAGGGTTGTCTAGGAGAGACTAGTATGCCACAAACTGGTGGTAGCGGTAAGATCTAAAACAGTTTTCTCAGTATAAAAATTATCTGTCCAGTCACAGAACAGGATATCTAAAAGGGAACTATATATTCTACCAGTTTTTTTTTTGTTAAGCAAGAGTAGATAGAAGACATTATGCCTGGGCCATTAGAAAAGTGCTCACTGCTATAACTGCATTTGCTATGCCAATAGAAAGAACCTGCCTAAGAGCAGGGCAAAACATGGGCAGAAATGATAATTATACTCAAAAGAAGTGACCACAAAAGCTGAACAAAAGGGGTCACTGCTAGCCAAAGTTGTGGGATGGAGGCTAGGGAGAATGCAGAGGAGCCAGAGCCTGTGACTGGAGCAACTTTGCAAGCAGACTGGGTACAGATGTTGAAACTGAAGCTTGCCTGTTTAAGGAGAGGGCAGAAACTGAGAGGCAAAAGGCAGAGGTGGCTCTACAGAAGATGAGGCTGGAAGCAGAGGCGTGGAAGTGAAAGACTGGGGAGTGAAAGAGCGCCATGAGATCCAGTGAGACTGAGAAACATAGAAACATAGAATTTGATGGCAGATAAGGACCGTTTGTCCCACCTAGTCTGCCTGTTTATTCCTACCTACTGTATCACTGCAGACCCTACTTAATCTCTGGCTTATCCAACCCTTGTTTTATCACTGAGATTCCCTTATGCCTATCCCATGCTTTCTTGAACCCTGTCACAGTTCTTGCCCCTACCACCTTCACTGGGAAGCTGTTCCAGGCATCAACCACCCTCTTCATAAAGAAGAACTTCCTCACATCTGCCCCGAGTCTACACCCTCCATCTTCATAGCATAACCGCTTGTCCTTGAGCATCTTTTTTCCCTCTTGAACATTATTTATACTTGTGAAGCATTTGAAAGTTTCTATCGTTTCCCCACTCTCCCTCCATTCCTCCAGTGTATACATGTTAAGGTCCTTCAGTCTTTGCTCATAGAACTTTTGATGCAGACCCTGCATCATTTTTGTAGCGCTCCTCTGGACCACCTCCACTCTTTCTATGTCCTTCCATAGATGAGTTCTCCAGAACTAGACACGATACTCCAGGTGAAGTCTCACCAGTGATCTATTCTCATTTAAGTTCCCTAACATCTGGAATGCCCTTCCACTAGATGTTCGCTCTGCCAACTCTTGACACTCACTCTCACTTCTCCTTCAGAAGCACACAGTCCACTGTTGCAACTGCACCTAATCTCCTCTGCCTACCATTTACCCATTTTACTTTTCTCCCCTCATCTCTTCCCTACCCCCAAATAATCCCAAGTTACCCCACTCCCAGCTTCCCCCCAATTCCCCCACCCCCTCTCTCTCCTGTCTCTCCCCCATTATATTTATTTTTTGCTGGGACTTGTCCCCTTGCAGGGTTCTCAGCATCCTGAAAATGAGTTTGTCCCCAGTTTATTCTACCTTTCCACCCTCCACGCTTCACCTCCCCATTTCATCTTTACTGATCCCTTACCCCCTTGCAGGGTTCTCAACATCCTGAAGGGGTGTTGTTTTCAGTATGTCTCTCCCCTCCTTGCTGCATCCCCCCCCTTGCATGGTTCACAGCATCCTGAAGAGGTGTCATTCTCAGGATGTCTCTCTTCCCTCCTCCCCGGGCCCCCAGCATCCTGATGAGGTGCTGCCTTTGGCATTTCTCTTCCCCCTATCTGAGCCAGGTCCTATTCCCTTTGTAGGGCTTTACAGCATCTTAAAGGGGCATTGTTTCTCAGATGCCTCTCCTCCCTCCTTTCCTTCCCCCTTCCCCAGCCCTCCCCCTTTGCTTCCCTATTCTCGAATAGGCAACCTATGCACTTGACCAACCTTATATATAGTCCCCTCCTCCTAGCACTTTATAGTGTACCTCTGCTGATAGTCTACACCTTACCCTCCCCATTATTACTTCATGTTTTACTCAGGGTGTTGTTGTCCTGTATGGCATATCATTATGTGCTGTCTCACCTCCCTTCCCCTCCTGGATTATTTTACCTTGCACTGTGGGGTACACTTTATGCATATCTTCATGCTAATTTGTATGTTTGTATATACTTGCCTTTATTTTAGCCGGTAGCTTTGCCTCTGTATTAACCTTGTAGTTAGCCTGTATATTAGCCTGTTTGTATTTGGTCTGGATATGTTTGTTTTACTTACTCCTCCCCCTTATGTACCCCTCCCCCCAGGATGCTTCTGGAAATGAGCTGCTTACAGCTCATGTTGTCTTTCCTTATGAAACCTTTTCAAATAAATAAATCTTGGGGTAACACCACCTCCTTCTTTCTGCTGGTGATGCCCCTCCCTATGTACCCCAGCATCCTGCTTGCTCTCCCAACTGCCTTGTCACACAGCCTAGCCACCTTTAGGTTATCAGATATGATAACTCCCAGGTCTCCTTCCTGTTTGGTGGTTGTCAATACCTTTCCTAGCATTTTTGACTCCTCCCCTTCTTTTTTTTTGTATTGAAGCCCAGTTGCCATACCATTGACCACCCCTAACCTTTTCAGATCCCCTCTCATTTTTCCACCCTGCCCCCTGAGTGTGTAGCCTGTTGCAGATTTCAGTGTCATCCATGAGCCTTTCTGCAATGTTGCTAATAAAGACATTAAACATAGAAACATAGAATGTGATCTCAGATAAGGACCGCTTGGCCCACCTAGTCTGCCCATTTTCCAACCTAACAGATAAGCTGCAGATCCTAGTTAACCAACAGCTTACTTCTTATTAAAGAGGACTGGTCCCAGTACAGATCCCTAAGGTACCCCGCTCATTTTTTTCCACCCCATCCCCTGGGGGGTCTACCTTGTTGCATATTTCAGTGTCATCCAGGCCTCTTTAATGTCTTTATTAGTGACATTGCAGAGGGAATTCTGCAGTGTCACCAATAAAGACATTAAAGAGGACTGGTTCCAGTGCAGATCCCCGAGGTACCCCAATGGTCATCCACCCTTCCTCGGAGTGAATTCCATTTACCACCACCCTCTGTCTCCTATCCCCAGCAAATTTCTTACCCAGCTTATCACCTTTGATCCCACTCCTAGGCTACCTAGCTTACTTACTAATCTCCTGTGTGGGATGGTGTTGAAAGCCTTGTTGAAATCCAGGTAGGCCACATCCACCACTCCTCTCTGATCCAATTCCTTGGTCACCAAGTCAAAGAAATCTATTAAATTCATTTGACAACACCTCCCCCATGAATCCATGCTGTCTCATGCCCTGTAAGCCACTGGACTGAAGATATTCCATTATCCTTTCCATCAGTAATGATTCCAGTAATTCTCCCACCACTTAAGTCAGGCTGACTGGCCTGTTGTTGGCCTCCTCCCTACTGCCACTTTTGTGAAGTGGGACTGCATCTGCCCTCCTCCAGTCCCCCAGAACCTCTCCTCTCTCCAGTGACAGGTTGAACAGGATTGTCAGAGGTGCAGTCAGCACCTCCCTGAGTTCACACAGTATCCTTGGATGGCCCACATCTGGCCCCATTTCCTTATCCACTTTCAGATTTGTGAGTTCCTTCAGGAATCTCCTCTGTAAATGGATGCATGTCCACCTCCCTTCCTTCGATACTCCTGTTACTTTTCTTTGGCCCCTCTCCTTTGCTTTCTTTTGTGAACATTGAACAAAAGTATTTGCTCAAGATGTCTGCTTTTTCTTACACCCCTCCACACAATCCCCCGCTTCTTTTTTAGTCATACAATCCTTCCCCTTTCCTTTCTGTTTTCACTTACATACCTAAAAATTGCCTTGTCCCCTTTTTTACTTCCTGGGCTATTTTCTCCTCTTTCTGCACCTTCATGCTCCTAACTGATTTTCCTGCCTACCTCTGTTTCTCCAGATACAGCTCCATATCCTCCTCTATCTGTATCTTCTTATACCTCCTGAGGGCTAACTTTTTTCATTACCTTCATAGCCACCTCCTTAGAGAACCATAAGGGCATCTTTTACATCTTGACTTTGCTTACTGGCTCACAGAGGCTTGTTGCCTTCTCTACGCCCCCTTTTAATTTCACCCAAAGTTCCTTCACTCCACACAGCTCCTCCACCCCCACTTCCAGGGCATCCATGAGGCATTCCACCATCTTTTTAAAATTGGCTCTCCTGAAGTTCAGGACTGTCATCCTTCGGTGGCTCGATTCTGCCCCAGTCCTTATATTGAACCACAAAGTACGATGATCACTGGTGCCCAGGTGACCACCCACAGTGATGTCTGCAATACTGTCCCTGTTAGATTGTACAATGTCCAGTATTTCCCCCTCAAGTGTGGGCTTCCTAACTAGTTGCCTGAGGAACACCCCCTGCAGGGAGTCCAGGATATTCCTGCTCCTAACAGTAGCTGCAGTTGGGATGCTCCAGTCTACATCCAATAGATTAAAGTCTCCCATCAGCAGCATTCCACCCTTATTTGCCATCTTTTGGATGACTTCCCCCAGAATCATATCCAACCCCCCTCCCCCGCTGGAGGTCGGTAGATCATGCCAGTGTGAATAGTGGCTCCATTCCCTGTCTCTAGAGTGGACCACAGTACCTCCACTGCTCCCTGTATTTCCTGTACCTCTGTCACTTTTATGCTATCTCTCACATAAAGAACAACTCTTCCCTCTTTTCCCCACCCTGTCCTTCCTGAACAGAGTATAGCCTGGTATGGCTGTATACCAGTCATGGTCCTCAGTGAACCATGTTTCTGTAATGGCAACAATGTCTAGTTCATCCTCTGCCATAATGGCCTCTAAGTCCAGAATTTTATTTCCCAGACTTCGGACATTGGCACATCTGGCCTTCCAACTTCTAGTGCCACCCTGTTCGACAACCCCCCATTTTCCCTCTTGCCCTGTCTCTGTACTGCCTCTGTTCACATTCCCATCTCTCTTCATTAATACTAACTTATTTTTCTTTCTATTAGGTGCCCTTGGGGAGTTGTCTCCCATAGGGTTCTCCCTGCTGACTACGCCAGTATGTGGGGTGGGGGGGGCAGTCAATGTCTCCCTGCTTCCTTCTGCCTCCCTTCTTGGCTAGATGAAATGTTCACCAATGTAACATTTGAACCATTCACTGAGGACTGTGGTCCCCCTCCTGGATGGATGCAGGCCCTCTCCCCTGTACAGGCCTTTATCCCCCCCAGGTGTGACCCCAGTCCATGGTGTAGCCAAACCCCTCTTCTCTGCACCATTCCTTGAACCACTGGTTGAATCTCTTGGTATGGAGTACCCTATCATTCCCCCTGTGATAGGCAGGCAGCACCTCAGAAAAGATCACTTAGCTTGCTATCTGCCTAAGACCCCTCCCTTACTTCCTGAACTCCTCCTGCCTCAGGCAGCTAGTGCTAGAGCCCACCAGGGAGGGTGCAGTTTTGGACCTTGTACTCATCAATGGGGACAGAATTGAGGAAGTCAGGGTGGGAAAACACCTGGGATCCAGTGATCATCACACAGTGTGGATCAGCATGAGCACAGTGGCAGAGTCAAGCCACACAATGGTGAGAGTCCTGGATTGAAGGAAGGTGACTTTACTAAGATGGGGATTGTCTCAAGCATGCCCTGGCAGGGAGGGACAAAAGTGGGGAAGTGGAGGAGCAGTAGGCCCATCTGAAAGGAGCGATAATGGAGGTGACAAACCTTTGCATTAGGCACGTAAACAAGGGCAAAAGAAAGACAAAGCCACTATGATTCTCAAAGGTAGTGGCTGGGAAATTAAGGGCAAAAAAGATGGCTTTCAGGAAATACAAGGAATCACAGTGGGAGGAGGACTGGGTAGTGTATCTGGATAAACAGAGGGAGGCAGGGAAACCAGTCAGGAGTGCAAAGGCACACATGGAGTTTAAAATAGCACAGTAAGTAAAGAAATGAGACATTTTATAGGTACAGTACATTAGTGAAAGGGAAAAAAACTGGAGTGGGATAGTAAGGCTTAAAGTGGAAGGAGGAGAGTGTGTAGAAGGGGACCTGGAAAAATCATTAATACTGAACAAATATTTTTGTGCTGTATTCACAGAAGAAGAAGGTGAGGGACCTTAGTTAGGCAACATGAACAATATATGGGAGGGAGATTGACACCAGTTCATTTACAGAAGACAGAGTCCTAAGCTTTTAAACTAGTCAAGGGAGGAGGCACTGATAAACAGCAGGAAAATCCCAGCCTCCCCCTACAAAACAGGGTACTAAATGAGAAAAAGACCAAGGTAGAAAGGTCAGTGGGGGATGCTGCTACAGAAGGTAAAGCCATCAAAAAATGGAGAGCAATGAGTACCAATGCCCATAATCTGGGTAACATGCTTCCTGAATTAGTGGCCTTGATGAAGGAGGAACATCTGGATATTGTGGCAGTCACAGAAACATGGTACACACAGAACCATGACTGGGACATAAACATACCAGGATACACTATCTACAGGAGGGACAGGGAGGGTAAAAGAGGAGGAGAAGTAGCTCTCTACATAAGGGAAGGAATCAAAGCAACAAAACAAAAGGGTAAACAGGGAGGAGAAGAAGCACTGTGGGTCAATTTGGAGGCAGGTAATGGCACCACAATCCGTACAGGGTTGTATACAGATCTCCCTCTCAGGGGGAGGAAATGGACAAGGAAATGATAGAAGGTATACTTAGAATGGCAGATAAAGGGGAGATATTGCTGATGGGTGATCTGAATATGCCAGATGTTAAGTGGAGTGCAGTTGCAGCAGCCACTCCGAAGAGTGGGGTTATTCTAGATGCCCTACGGGGGCATGCCTTAGACAACTAGTATTGGAACCCACTCGAGAGGGAGCACTCTTAGACCTGGTTCTCTCAAATGGAGATGGAGAGAGGATCACAGATGTAGAAGTGGGTAGCCATCTGGGAACTAGTGACCATCGAACAGTATGGTTCACAATAAACACAGCAATAGAGTCAAGCCATACAAAGGCAAAAGTACTGGACTTTAGGAGGGCTGACTTTGCCAAAATGGGTGAGTGCCTAAGGAATGCACTAGCAAATGGGCAGGAAGGAGGGGTGGAAGAACAATGGGGAATAATAAAAACTGCCATCACAGAGGTAACAAGCCTTCGTGTGAAGCAAATAAACAAAAGAAAATGATATAAGAAACCACTATGGTTCTCAAAGGAGGTAGCAGTGAAGGTTCAAGAGAAAAAGAAAGCATTCAGAAAGTACAAGGAATCACAGAAAGAGCAAGACAGAGAATTGTATCAGTTAAAACAAAAGGAAGCTGGGAAGACAGTCAGAACAGCAAAGGCCCGAACCAAGGAAAAGATAGCCAACTCAGTTAAGAAGGGGGATAAAACCCTTTTTAGGTACATCGGGGAGTGAAGGAAGACTAAGGGAGGGATAGTGAGGCTTAATAAAGGGGGGGGTGGGCAGAGGGTGACAGTGAAAAGGCAGAGATACTAAACAAATATTTTTGCTCAGTATTTAAAAATGAAGAGGGGGAGGTGCCTAAAACAAACAATAGAAACACTCTGGATACAGAAGTTGATACCAGCCCATTTACAGAAGAAAGGGTTCTGAAAGAAATCTTAAAACTGAAGGTGGACAAAGCAATGGGGCCTGATGGGATTCATCCCAGAATTCTAAAAGAACTAAGGGTAGAACTAGTGACACCACTGACTACCCTCTTTAACAAATCATGGGAGGATGGGGTGGTACCTGAGGACTGGAGGAGGGAAGATGTGATTCCCCTTCACAAAAGTTGGAGCAGGGCAGAAGCAGGAAACTACAGACCTGTTAGTTTAACCTCAGTGATAGGGAAAATGATGGAATCACTTCTGAAGGAAAGAATTGTCGAGTACCTAGAGGCCAGAGGGGCACAGGACCCAATGCAGCATGGATTCACAGCAGGAAGGTCATGCCAGATGAATCTAATAGATTTCTTTGACTGGGTGACCAAAGTAGTAGATCAGGAGGGGCTGTGACATGGCCTACCTAGACTTTAGCAAGGCATTTGACTCAGTCCCACACAAAGATTAATATACAAGTTAGCCAGCCTGGAAGTGGGTCCCAAGATGATAGCCTGGGTAAAGAATTGGCTGGAGAATAGGACACAGAGGGTAATAGCAAATGGAGTCCACTTGAAGACAGGGGGGTTACTAGGGGTACAGCAGGGTTCAGTATTAGGACCAGTCCTCTTTCATGTCTTTATAATTGACATTGCAGAGGGACTGGAAGGAAAAGTATGTCTCTTTGCAGATGACACAAAGATATGCAACAGAGTTGATGCACAAAGTGGAGTGGAAAGGATGAGAAGGGACTTGGCAAGGTTAGAGGAATGGTCAAATGTATGACAGCTTAGATTCAATGCTAAGAAGTGCAAGATAATGCACCTGGGAAACAAAAACCCAGGGGAAGAGTACACAATGGGGGGTGAGATACTAACAACAACAAAAATGGAAAGAGACCTAGGGGTAGTCAGATCAGACGACTTAAAGGTGGGCAAGCAATGTGAGAGGGCAGTAAGGAGGGCTAGGGGGATACTGGGATGCATAGGGAGAGGAATCACCAGTAGAAAACAGGAAGTTGTTATCCCTCTGTACAGACAGCTGGTGAGACCCCATCTGGAGTACTGTGTGCAGTTCTGGAGACCCAATCTCCGCAAGGACATAGACAAGATGGAAGCTGTCCAGAGGAGGGCAACTAAAATGGTGCAGGGTCTGCACCAGAAGACATATGAAGAGAGACTAAAGGAGCTTAATATGTATATCCTTGAGGAAAGGAGGGAGAGGGGGACATGATAGAAGCTTTCAAGTACCTCAAGGGAATCAACAAAGTCCAAGAGGGTAGCATCTTTCAAAAAAAGAGGTGTGCAAGAACAAGCGGGCACAATTTGAAGATAGAGGGGGGCAGGTCAGAGGTAATGTAAGGAAGTATTTTTTCACAGAGAGGGTTGTGGATGCATGGAACAACCTTCCAGAGGTGGTTGTGGAGTCAAAAACAGCGGTTGAATTCAAGCATGCATGGGACAGTCATAAGGCAATTCTAGGGAGTGGAGGTAGAAAGAAGTAGGCTGCTGGTTACCTAGGATCTGCAGCTTATCCATTAGGTAGGGAAATGGGCAGACTGGGTGGGCCAAGTGGTCCTTATCTACCGTCAAATTCTATGTTTCTAAAAGAACTCACAAAACTGAAAGTGGACAAGGCAATGGGACCAGATGGGATACATCATAGAATATTAAGGGAACTATGGGAGGTGTTGGCACCACCACTGGCAGCACTGTTCAATGAGTCACTAGATATGGGAGTGATTTTGGAGGACTGGAGAAGGGCAGATGTAGTCCCTCTTCATAAAAGTGGGAGTAGGAAGGAGGCTGGAAACTATAGACCAGTCGGTCTCACCTCAAGAGTGGGGAAAATTATGGAATTACTACTTAAACAAAGGATTTTGGATCATCTTGAAGCCAGCTGAGCACATGATCTGAGACAGCATGGATTCACAGCAGGAAGGTCATTTCAAACAAATTTAATTGATTTCTTTGGCTGGGTGACTAAGGTCATAGATCGGGGGAGTGATGGATGTCGCCTACCAGGATTTCAGTAAAGCTTTCAATACCATTCCACATAGAAGACTTGTGAACAAGCAGGGTAGCCTGGGAATGGGTCACAAGGTGGTAAAATGGGTTAAGAACTGGTTGAGTGATAGAAGACAGAGGGTCATAGTAAATGGTGCACAATCTGAGGAAAGGAGGGTGACCAGCAGGGTGCCACAGGGATCAGTCCTGGGCCCAGTCCTGTTTAAAGTCTTCATAAGTGACATTGCAGAGGGGCTGAAGGGGAAGATGTACCTTTTTGCAGATGACAGTAAGATCTGCAACAAGGTAGACACTCCAGGAGGGGTGGAACAATTGAAGAGGGATCTAGATAAACTGAAGGAATGGTCCAGAGAGTGGCAGTTGAGATTTAATGTGAAAAAGTGCAAAATCATGTATTTGGGACATAAGAATCCAGGGGAGGATTATATGATGGAGGTGGGGGGAGACTGATGGTCATTAAACAGAAAAGGGCTTTGGGGGTAATCATATCTGATGACCTAAAGGTGGCCAAACAATGTTCCAAGGCTGTGGGGAGAGCCAGTGGGATGTTGGGGTGCATAGGGAGAGGTATCACCAGCAGAAGGAAGGAGGTGGTGATGCCCCTGTACAGATCATTGGTGAGGCCTCATTTGGAATACAGTGTCCAGTTCTGGAGTCCGCATCTCTGTAAGGATGCAGACAGGGTGGAGGCAGTTCAAAGAAGGGCAAAAAAAGATGGTGCAGGGCCTGCACTAAAAGTCATATAAGGAGAGACTGGGAGGCCTCAATATGTATACCCTTAAGGAGAGAAGAGACAGGGGAGGTATGATAGAAATCTACAAATATCTAAAAGACATAAATAGGGTACCAAAGGGTAGCATCTTTCAGAAAAAGAGATGTCCAGGAATGAGGGGACATGACATGAGGTTGGAAGAGGGTGGACTAAGGGGTAGCATGAGGAAGTATTCCTTCACAGAAAGGGTGGTGAATGCATGGAATAGATGATTAATGGATGTGGTGGGGGGAAACACAGTGGGGGGATTCAAGCATGCATGGTACAGGCATAGGGGAGCCCTAGCAATAGGAATGAGGAGGTAAAGCCAGAGATCAAATAGGGTCTGCAGCTTTTACAGTAAGCAAGGAAAATAGGTAGACTAGATGGGCTTAGCAGCCCTTATCTGCCATCAATTTCTATGTTTCTATGTTTCTATCCTCTCCCCATCCCTAGCCAGGCCATTTGTCCCCAGCTGGGCAATGACATCTAGCTCTCCCTCCCGTCCTGCTACTCTAGCGATCTCCAGGATCCACTTTACGTCCTTCTGAACTATGATGCAGGGTAGGTATCTAACCTACCTCTCTTTCTCCCTTCCTGTTCCTAAATCTATCTCTCTCATGATGTAGTCCCCCTCCAGGAGTTGCTTCCTTCTCCTCCAGGGTCCTCTACCACCCTCCTTGGGGTCACCTCTATGGAGGACCCCCACATTCTCCCTGGCCACTGCCTCAGGTGCCTCCATGGGACTGTCCCACCAGCCAGAAAAGTGTAGGAGTTGTGTAGTGTTACTGGATGGGGGTTGGACCTCTGTCTCACTGCCCTCACCCTCCCTGAGCCACCATAGTCCAGCCACCCCTCCTCCTGGGCATCCTTTTAGTTAGTGATGGCAGACATGGAGGTCTCTGGGTTAGGGATTTGGTTCCCCAAATCCTAGCCAACTCAGCTTGGTGACTAGCAACCTCCCTCTTCAGCCCAGAGAAGTGGATGGAAATGGGGCAGCTCACAGTCTCCAAAAAGGTCTCCCTGAAAACTGCCACTCCACAGCCACTGCACTGCATGACTTCCATCATACTTTCTTTTTGCTCTGCCTGTTTTTCTTTTAAACCCCTTTTAAATCCTTTCAATCTTTTAAATCTCTTTATACTCCTATCCTAGATATGGTGTTGCAACTATTCCCAGTTTTGCCTACCATTGATCTTTAACCCTTCCCAGCAGTGACTGTTACACAGTAATAAATAGGTTCCTTGCATTAGTCAGCTGGCAGAGCCCTCTGCTTCTTCACTTCCTTCTGCCAATGCCTACGATGCCAGTCACCTATTTCACTCCTTCGTTGTTCCACTCACTTGACACAAACGTGCTGGACACACTAGAGTGGAAATACATTTATAGTGATCTAGTAAGAAGGCACTAAGCCTCTGTCAGCTCCACACCCAGTTACACACCTGATTCACAGGGCTTCCTGAATCTACTCACCCCAAGATTAACCTCTTGAGCTAGTTCCCCCACACCACCTGTTACAATTTAAAACCCAAGCTTCAAGGTACCCCAAACACTGCCTACTTAGTTTCAAAGTGCCCCAAGCACTGCTTACAGATATCTTCTTTTCTCCCCACTTACCCTGCTACTTTCAAAAGGAGAAGTGTAAATATTTATATATCTTTAAGGTAAAGCTAGGTGCTTTCACTCCCCTCTGTCAGCAAACTCTGGTCTGAAGAGCAATATGAATAACAGAAGGAGTGCCAGCACAAGGTCCAGGTGAAAGAGCATGAGCAGGTGAGACAGATGGAGAAGCTGATCCAGAAGACATCACCACAAACTGTGATTAATACTATGAGGGGGTTGACCCAGGAAGCCAAAATTAAGTCCAAAATGTTTGCCAGCTATCAGGAGGGGATGACCTTGATTTGTCTTTAAGATATTTTGAGAGAATCTGCGGGCAAATAGAACTGGGCAAGGCTCCTTGGATGACTCACATATTGCCACTGTTTACAGGCAAGAAGGGGTGTGTGAATACCTTAATTTGAATGTTCAGACAAATATTTGTATTTAGGGTGCCAGATATTCATTATTCGACCCCTCCAGATAAGAGTTTTTTAAAGACATTGTAACACTGTTAAACTCTGCCACTTCGTTCCCTTTTGAAGTACACTAGACAATTCTGTCATGAACACTCCCCAACAACCTTTCAGGGACCCAAAAAGGCAACAAACTACTGCACTGGTCAGTGGTCAGGTGACAGATGGTCATCATAGATTGAACAAAGGCTACAGATGAGGTGACATCTTGTGTCTTGCCTAGGGCTACTAAAATGGCACAGGTATAGGTGCATTGTATGTCCACTCTGGAAGAGAGAAGAGCAAGATGTGCCATGATAGAGACCTATACAAGAGCCTCACGTGGTAAAGACAGGGCACAAAAGGGGAGTCTCTTTCATATGAGAAACAGCACAAGTTCCAGGGGCAATGGTTGCATTTGATGAAGCTGAAGGGGGAGTCCATTAAGACAGATGTGAAGAAATATTCACAGAAGGCATGGTAGATGACTGACAGGGATTGCAGGCACAAGTGATGGCACCGAAAACACGGTGGGGCTTCAAGCATGTGTGTGTGAGATAGGAATAGGGCTGGGGTGTATTTGAAAACAGGCAGGGAGACAGCAGGGTTGCTTTAGGGTCTGCAGATGAGACTGATAAGGCAGGGATGGACAATCTGGGCTGACTGTGTGGGCCAAGCGGTCCTTTTCCAACAGATAATTAGTAACCTAAAGTACACAATGTGACACTTGGAAAGCTGGTTCTGATCACTGTATCATTTTTTTGTAATATACAAATGTGTTATGGACAGTCTCTCATGAGAAATGCTGAAACAGCATGTGAGTATGACACACACACACACACACACACACACAC
Organism: Neoceratodus forsteri; assembly: GCA_016271365.2. Taxonomy (NCBI): domain Eukaryota; kingdom Metazoa; phylum Chordata; order Ceratodontiformes; family Ceratodontidae; genus Neoceratodus; species Neoceratodus forsteri. The sequence continues at coordinate 756,350,138 of CM057451.1, forward strand.
ACACACACACACACACACACAGGTTTTAGATACAAGGTGATACCTGGAAAGCCAGAACCTAACTACAGACTAGAACAGGCCTTAATCATGGATCCCCTGTTTAACTAAGTTAATTATAGCTTTAACTGCTAAGAGGGAAATCATAAACTTTTATGGCATTTAAGGGAAGAGTGCAGGATTATGTGACACTGGTGTGAAGTCATAAATGCTTTGATGTCTGTGTGAGAGAGGATACTGCTTATAGATGAAAGGAAATTTACAGACTTAATTGGGGAAGTCACATAGGGAAAGGAGTTTCTGCTGATGTAACCTTAATCATCTTACCTTCTAATATGATAAAATATCCTGGGTGTATGAATTTTCATAAACAGAAGAGGAGCTAGGTGATCTCATGCAAAGAAGTGGGCAAAGCCAGCTTTTAAACAGAATTCTGTCTTCCTTCAGAGACTTTCATCTACACTCTGACAAAGAAACATCTTTGAGCACTTTAAGCAAGTATACAGGTAGAGAGAGACAACATCTAAGTACTGTAGTAGGAATTGCACTGTTAAAACCGTGTTCTTTTAAAAAAATTGAATGTTTTGTGATATATGGTTCTGTATTTTATGTTTTTCATATTTTTGTACCTATTTTAGTAAAACTCTATATTTAGAGCCTACTTGGTCTGTCTTTGATTTTCATCCTTTAACAAGTGAAATATATATGGTTAAAGCAGACACTGTGCATAAGTTTGAATGGTGATACCAAACTGGAAAAAGGTAAGATTAATCTGAGGTCTTTATTAGAGTTTTTAAGGGTTCATTTCTGTACACCTGGTTAGGTGCCCATAAGCAAAGATATCTGGCCTCCCAAAGACAGAATTATCTCAGCCTGTGCATTGGGTATGTTAGCAAGAGGTTCACAGTTTGAATCCCTCCAGAACTGAGACCAAAGGTTGATTCTAACCCTCAAAACAGACAGGAGGGTTACCCTGTTTCTGTTAACTGTTCAAAAAACTATGCTCGGAGGGTGGCACTTTGGGAGTAGAGGACTGACCTGCTAAGTGGGTTTGTGACAGATTGGTTGTCAGCGGTGGCATAAAATTTTGGTATTACAAGCTTTTATTGTTCAGTGTGTCAGTTTGAGACCGTCAACTCACTTGCAAAGAAAGAAAGAAAAAGACAGAGTTCTTTTTTAAAAGGAGACATCACTTGGCGTACAGTCAAGTTCCTACCCGTTTTATTTTTTTTTTCCTAAAGTGCAAGTCAGAGTAGCAGTAGTTGGAGAATATGGCTTCCAACTACAGCAGACACACTGTAGACTACTTAAAGCAGTTGTGTGGGGACAGAGGAGTCCTTTTCGAGGTGAAAGCCAGCAAGCAGAACCTCATAGATGCCCTGATGGTTGCAGATACCCAGAGCAGCGAGTCACAGACCATGACTGAAAAGGACAAAACCTCGAGTGTGGCAGGGCTAGCGGCCAGTGCAGTATCCGGATCCAGTGAAGATGACAGCAGGGCCACTGTCAGTGAAGGGCCACATCAGCAGGGGAAGGTCACCAGTATCCTGGATCCAGAAGTATTCAGACTGCAAACTGAGTTGTGCAGGATGGAGCTGGAGTTCCAGAGAGAAGAGAAGAGAAGCGTGAACAGTGAGCTGCAGAGGAGAAGAGAGAGTGAGAACGCCGAGACGCAGACTGTGAGGAGTGTGAGTGCCAACGAGTTGCAGAGGAGAAAAGGGAGTGAGAATGCTGAGATGCAGACCATGAGGAGCAGGAGCACCAGAGGCAACATGAACTGGAGAAGCTACAACTCCAACCAGCAGCACCAGAGCAGGTAAGCGGCTTGGGTTTAACTGGGACTACAGGACTGGGTTACACATTGAATTCCAAATGAATATCTGAATTTAAAGAAGGGGAGGACATGGATGCCTTTTTAAATTCTTTTGAAAAAGTTTGTATTCAGGCTAAAATTCCTAGAGAGTCCTGGAGCTTCCAGCTATCCCTGCTACTTACTGGGAAAGCTCAGGTTGCATTGGGTCAACGGACAATGAGGACAGTGATGATTACAGCAAACTTAAAGCTGCACTGTTAAAGAATTTTGAATTAACTGCTGAATCATACAGAGCTAAATTCTGTAAGCTCAGGAGAAGCCCTGACATGATCTACGAGGAGCTAGCCATGAAACAACGTCAGTTTTTAAAACGTTGGTGGGAAGGAATTGAGGCGAACTCTGTTGATAAGATTGAAAATGTGATTCTGTTAGAACAGTTTTTCTGGGTGTGACCAGCAGAGCTGAAAACCTGGCTGAAGGACCGAGATCCCAAAACAGTGTAAGAGGCTGCTGAACTCTTGGACCGCTATGCCAAGAGCAGACCTGCTCTGAGAGCGAATGGGGTAGGCGTGGCAGCACAGAAAGGGAAAAGCGCACCTTCAGGGCAGCTAAAACCCTCACTGCCTCCACCGAAACCAGTTAGCCCTAGGTTTCAGAGAAAATATTTCTCTGAGAGAAGAAATGAATGTTGGTTGTGTAAAGAAAATGGGCATATTGCCAGACAGTGTCCTAAAAAGGCGAGCAATAATACACAACCGGTGCTAGAAAAGAAGCGGGTTGTTTGTGCGTCCCTGGAAGCATGCCAATGAACATGAGGGAACACATGCACCCAGTCATGGTGAATGATGTTCAGACGCAGGGGTTAAGGGACACAGGGGCATCCCTGACCTTGGTAAAGGGGGATCTGATACAGCCTGGTCAGCTTATACCCAATAAATACGTCACTGTACAGGACTTTGAGGGTGGGGAGAAAACATTGCCCCTCACTAGTGTTCTCTTAGACTGGGTGAAACAGGGAGAACTGTACAACAGGTGGCTGTAGCCAAAACCTTAGCAGTGGATGTGATCCTGGGCAACAATCTCTAACAGGGGATGGTATGTGCAGTGACCCATAGCCAAGCGGCAAGGGAAAATTGTAGTTCCCTGAACCCCACAGAAGCCATTGTGGAAACCACTGAGAGGCTGGTTCCCCAGCCTGTATCTCCAGAGGGGGAAACTAATGAAAAGGGGGTAGAAATTTCCCCAGTAGCAAGTAACCACACAGCTACAGACGGTTACTCTGAAGAGGGAGGGTTGACCCCTTGTCAGAGGGTTGGGATTGACAGTGATCCTGAGTGCCCCGATGCTAGTGATAGGGACCCTAGTTTAGTGACTGAAGGGGACCTGTCCCATGCCTTGGGAATGTGTGAGGGGTTTGCAGCTGCTCAGAGAAGTGATCCTATTTTAGAGAAGCTGAGGGTTTGGGCAGACTCTGACGAAGCACAGGGAGGTGATGGCAGACATAAGGTTTATTGGGAGAATGGATGTATGTATACTAAGGCTAGATAGATAGAAAAAGGGGTACTAGGCAAGCAGTTTGTCATTCCCCAGGAGTATTGTGAGCAGTTGCACAAGATTGCACATGATATTCCCTTGTCTGGTCATCTGGGAATCGTGCGCATGACACAGCAGTTGGTACAGAATTTCTACTGGCCTAACTTCACCCAGCAGGTGAAGGAGTATTGCAGGTCTTGTCACTGGTGCCAAGAAATAGGGAAGGTGGGCAAGAAAACACAAGCTGCCCTGATTCCATTGCCCATAGTGGAGGAGCCATTCCAGAGGGTGGGAATGGATATTGTGGGGCCTTTAAATACCCCCCAGCTCCACAGGGAAGAGATTCATCCTGACTGTGGTGGATTATGCCATCCGGTACCCAGAGGCAGTCGCTCTATCCTCACTGAGGACAGACAAAGTGGGCAATGCCTTACTTGGGATTTTCTCCCATGTTGGGTTTCTGCAGGAGGTTATCACCAATTGAGGGGGTTCCTTCATGTTGGACCTGATGAAATGTTTATAGGAGAAGTGTGGGGTGGTGCAGAGATGCACAACACCGTATCACCCACAAGCCAATGGGCTTGTGGAAAAATTCAATAGTACCCTGAAATCAATGCTCCGGGTGTTTGCTGAACAGCATGGGAGGGACTGGGAGAAATACTTTCCCCACCTGTTGTTTGCATACAGGGAGGTGCCCCAACAATCAACAGGATTTTCCCCCTTCGAACTCTTATATGGACATCGGGTACGTGGGCCCCTAGACTTGATCCAGGAGGACTGGGAAGGCAAGCACACCACCCAGGGAACTCCCATTGTGGATTACATCCTTAGGTATAGGGAAAGGCTAAAGGAGCTTATGGGGACAGCCCAGAGCAACCTGGCAGCTGCCCAACAGAAACAAAAAGTGTGGTACGACCGTAGAGTCAGAGCTCGCTCATACATGGTGGGTCAGAAACATAGAAGCATAGAAACATAGACTTTGACAGCAGATAAGGACCGCTAGGCCCATCTAGTCTGCCCATTTCCCTACCTACAGGATAGGCCGCAGATCCTAGTTAACCAACAGCCTATTTCTTCCTACCCCTCACAAGAATTGCCTTATGTCTGTCCCATGCATTCTTGAATTCTCCCACAGTTTTAGACCCCACAGCCTCCTCAGGAAGGCTGTTCCATGCATCCACTACCCTCTCTGTGAAATAATACTTCCTCACATTGCCCCTGAACCGCCCTCCTTCTATCTTTAAATTGTGTTCCCTTGTTCTTGCAAGTCTCTTTTTCTGAAAGATGCTACCCTCTTGGACTTTGTTGATTCCACTGAGGTACTTAAAAGTTTCTATCATGTCCCCCCTCTCCCTTCTTTCCTCAAGGGTATACATATTAAGCTCCTTTAGTCTCTCCTCATATGGCTTCTGTTGCAGACCCTGCACCATTTTAGTGCCCTCCTCTGACTGCCTCTATCCTGTCTATGTCCTTGTGAGATGTGGTCTCCAGAACTGGACACAGTACTCCAGATGGGGTCTCACCAACTGTCTGTACAGAGGGATAACAACTTCCTGTTTTCTGCTGATGATGCCTCCCTATACATCCCAGTATACCCCAGCCCTCCCTACTGCCTTCTCACATTGCTTGCTAACCTTAAGGTCATCTGATATGATTAACCCCAGGTCCCTTTCCTTTTTGTTCTTGTTACTACCTCCCACCCATTGTGTATTCTTCCCTGGGTTCTTGTTTCCCAGGTGCATTATTTTGCACTTCTTTCATTGAACCCTAGCTGCCATACTTCTGACCATTCCTCCAACCTTGTCAAGTCCCTTTTCATCCTTTCCACGCCTCCTGTGTATCAACCCTGTTGCAGATCTTTGTGTCATCTGCAAAAGGCATACTTTTCCTTCCAGTCCTCTGCAATGTCACTGATGAAGACATTAAAAAGGACTGGACCCAATACTGAACTCTCATGACCCCAGTAAAACCCCTTTCTTCAGAGTGGACTCCATTACAATTACCTTCTGTGTCCTCTTGTCCAGCCAATGTTTTACCCAGGCTACCACCCTGGGTCCCACTCCCAAGTTGTTTAATCTGATCTATTAATCTTTTGTGGGACTGTGTCAAATGCCTTGCTAAAGTCTAGGTAGGCCATGTCCATAACCCCTCCTGGTCTACTACTTTGGTCACCCAGTCAAAGAAATCTATTAGATCATCGTGACATGACCTTCCCGCTGAGAATCCATGCTGCCTTGGGTCCTGTGCCCCACTTGCCTCTAGGTACTCAACTATTCTTTCCTTCAGAGTGACTCCATCACTTTCCTACCACAGAGTTCAGACTGACAGGTCTGTAGTTTCCTGCCTCTGTCTTGGTCCCACTTTTGTGAAGGGGAATCACATCCGCCTTCCACCAGTCCTCGGTACCACACCATCCTCCCATGATTTATTAAAAGGTAGTCAGTGGTTTCACTAGTTCCTCCTTAATTCTTTTAGAATTTGGGTGAATTCCATCAGGACCCATTGTTTTGTCCACCTTCAGTTTTAGGAGTTCTTGCAGAACCCTTTCTTCTGTGAAAGGACTGGGATCGACCTCTATCAAGAGTGCTTCTGTTAATTGGATTAGGTACTTCCCTCCTCTTTGTGAATACTACAGAAGTATTTATTCAGTATCCCTTGCTTTTCACTGTCCCCATCTGCCCACCCACAGTTCATTCTATTCAGCCTCACTATCCCTCCCTTTGTCTTTCTCACGCTTGATGTACCTATAAAAGGTTTTATCCCCTTCTTAACTCAGTTGGCTATCTTTTCCTCAGTTTGGGCCTTTGTTATTCTGACTTCCTCCCTGCTTCCTTCTGCCTTAACTGGTACAGCTCTCTGTCCTGCTCCTTCTGTGTTTCCTTATATTTCCGAAATGCTGTCTTTTTTTTCCTGACTTTCACAGCCACCTCTTTTGAGAACCATAGTGGATTTTTCTTTCGTTTTGATTTGTTTATTTGCTTCACACAAAGGCTTGTTGCCTCTGTGATGGCAGTTTTGATAATTCCCTATTGTTGCTCCATACCTCTTTCTAGCCTGTTTGCTAGTGCTTTTCTGAGGCACTCTCCCATCTTGCCAAAGTCAGCCCTCCTAAAGTCCAGTACCCTCACTTTTGTATGGCTTGACTTCTGTAGCTGAGTTTAACATGAACCACACTGTTTGATGGTCACTTGTCCCCAGATGGCAACCCACTTCTAGATCTGAGATCCTCTCACTGCCCCATTTGAGAGTCACGAGGTCTAAGATTGCTCCCTCACGAGTGGGTTCCCAACTAGCTGTCTAATGCCTGCCACCTGTAGGGCATCAAGAATGGCCCTGCTCTGGATGTGGCTGCAGCAATGTGCTCCAGTTAACATCTGGCATATTCAGGTCTCCCATCAACAGTATCTCCCCTTTCTCTGCCATTATAAGAATGCCTTCTATCATATCCTTGTCCATTCCTTCCCCCTGACATAGGGGTCTGTACACAACTCCTGTGCAGATTGTGGTGCCCTTTCCAGTCTCCAAGGTGACCCACAGTGCCTCCTCTCCTCCCTGTTTACTCTTTTGTTCAGTTGCTTTTATCCCTTCCTTTACATAGAGAGCTACTCCTCCCCCTCTTCTCCCTGCCTGTCTCTCTCCTGTAGGTTATGTACCCTGGTATGTTAACATCCCAGTCATGGTTCTCTGTGTACCATGTTTCTGTGACTGCTACGATATCCAGGCATTCCTCTTCCATTAAGGCCTATCAGCTCAGGGAGCTTGTTGCCCAGACTACAGGCATTGGTACTCATTACCCTCCATTTCCTGATGGCCTTACTCCCTTTTGCCCCATCTCTGTCCTTCTTGCCTTTGTCACTTTGTCCATTTACCCCTGTCCTTCTCCCTATCGACACCTCTATGTTGGTGTTTGCCACACTTACTACGTGATTATTTGAGGGGGGCTAGGATTTTCCTGCTCCTTTCCAGTGCCTCCCCCCTTGGCTAGTTTAAAAGCTTGCCAATGAAGCATTTAAACCTATCACCTAGGATCCTGGTTCCCCTCCCGGACAGATGCAGCCCATCATGCCAGTATAGGCTTGCATCACTCCAGGTGGACCCCCAGTCCCCAATGAAGCCAAATCCCTGAGCTCCCCACCAGTTTTTCAACCACTGATTGAATCCCATGGTACAGAACACCCTAGCCTCCTATGCCATAGATGGTAGCACTCCGAGAAGGTTACCGTGGTGTGCTACTTGACTAAGGCCCTCCCCAATTCCACAAACTCTTCCTGCACTTTCTAATCTCTTTCTTAGCCAGGTAATTTGTCCCTTAGGTGGACAATGACATCCAGCTCCTCCCTGTGCAGCTGCTCCAGCAATCCTGAGGATTCGCCTCCTGTCCCTCCAAGCCATGGCACCAGGCAGGCACCTTACCTCCTCTCCCTTCCTCCCCAGTTCTACCTTCCTAACAATGGAGTCCCCACCAGGAGTTGTTTCTTTCCCTGCAGTGTCCCCTGTCACCCTCCTGTGGGTCTCCTTGTGGAGGTTCCCAGCATCCTCCTTGGTCTCCACTGTGGGTGCCCCATAGAGGAACCACACTTTGCCAGAATGGCATAGGAATTGTGGAGAGGTAGAACTGAGGATGCGCCTGTTCCACCACCCTCACCCTCCCTGAGCCCACTGTGGTCCAACTGCTCCTCTTCTTGGCAACCTCTGAGGCAACGGCAGTGGCACTGGTGGTCCCTGGATGGAAGAGGAGGTCCCACAAATCCTGGACAACTCAGCCTGGAGATGAGCAACCTCTTCCTCAGCCCAGAGAGGTGCCTGCAGATGGGACAACACCGCATCCTCCAGAACATCTCCCGAAGACTGCTGCTCCACAGCCACTGCACTGCACCACTCAATCATGTCTTATTTCTGGCCCTTAACTGTTTGCAATCCTTACTCTTTTCCTCTGTTTTTTTTTTCTCCCCTCCTTAGGAAGTCACGGTCCTTACTCCAGTCCGGAAAGACAAGCTGCAGGCTGAGTGGGCAGGACCGTATAAAGTGGTTAGGAAGGTAAATGATGTGAACTACATTATAGAGTTACCTGACAGAAGACAGACAGAAAGGATGTACCATGTCAAGAGGATGAAGTCATATGCAAATAGGGCTGACATAGTGTTTGCAGTGTGTAGTCCTGTGGAGGGGACGGACAAAGGAGACCCCCCTTCTGGATTTGCTGGAAGAAAGAAAGTGGGAGTCCACTGTGGAGGCAGTTAAATTGTATCCCCAGCTGACCCCAGACCAGATCCAGAAAGTAAGGGAGGTTTTAGCAGACTTTGCCCCTTTGTTTAATGCCATACCTGGACTAACCACCTTAGCTACTCATGATGTGGAGACAGGGACACCTTGGTGGACAGCATATCAGGTGTCAGAGGCTGTCCAAAAGGACATTAGGAGGGAAGTGGAGGAGATGCTGGATTTAGGGGTAATCCAGAGATCCCACAGCCCCTGGGCCTCACCCATAGTCCTTGTGCCTAAGCCAGATGACTCTACTTGTTTCTGTGTGGACTATCATGGACTGAATGCAGTCACAAATGCCCTGGGTGGATAAACTCCTGGACAAGTTGGGAGGGGCAACCTACCTTACAATGATTGACCTGACCAAGAGGTATTGGCAGGTAGAGTTGACAGACAGAGCTAGGGAAAGGTCGGTCTTCATCACTCTGATAGGCTTATTTGAATTTAAAGTAATGCCTTTCATAATGAAGAATGCCCTGGCCACTTTCCAAAGGTTGGTGAACCAGGTGTTAAATGGTGCTGAGGAGTACGCTGTGGCATACCTGGATGACATTGCCATCTTTAGTGCCAGCTGGGAAGAACACCTGTCCCACCTTAGGGAAGTTCTGGGCAGGATATAGAAGGTCGGGCTCACTGTCAAAGCCGGGAAGTGCCAGGTGGCCATGGGAGAAGTGGCATACCTTGGGCATGTGGTAGGCCGAGGACAGCTCTGTCCTAACCAAATAAAGATAGAGGTAATCCAGACGTGGCCCAGACCAGAAATGCAGAAGCAGGTCAGGAGTTTTCTAGGGACAACAGGGTACTACTGGAAATTTGTACCCAATTACAGTGCCCTGGCTGCTCCCCTATCTGACCTGACAAAGAAAAGGATGCCCAAGAAAATTACCTGGGGCCCAGCCTGTGAGGAAGCCTTTTCCAAACTAAAGGAGGCACTGTGCAGTGCTCCTGTTTTGACAAGTCCTGACTACAGCAGACCCTTTATAGTTCAGATTGACCCCTTCAGATATGGGTATTGGGGCAGTACTGAGCCAGACAACCAGCCAAGGGAGGGATCACCCAATAGCCTACTTGAGTAAAAAGTTACTTCCCAGGGAGCTGACATACTCCACGGTGGAAAAGGAGTGTCTTGCCATAGTGTGGACCCTAAAGAAACTACAGCCATATTTATATGGGCAGAATTTTGTGGTGCAGACTGACCACAACCCCTTGGTTTGGCTGATGCAGATGGGGAAAAACAATGGTAGATTGCAAAGATGGAGTCTTGTTTTGCAAGGGTATGATCTGACAATTGTTCATAGGGCTGGAGCAAAAAATCAGAACTCCAATGGGCTGTCTACGGTGTATGAGGAATGAACTGATTTGGGAAGCTCATCCCATGCAGGGGATAGAGCAACCAAATTCAGTCTAGGTGGGGAGGAATTGTGACACTTGGACTGCTGAATCTGATCACTGTATCATTTTTTTGTAATATAAAAATGTGTTATGGACTGTCTCTCATGAGAAATGCTGAAACAGCATGTGAGTATGACACACACACACACATGTTTTAGATACAAGGTGTTACCTTGAAGGCCAGAAGCTAATTACAGACTAGAACAGGCTGTAATCAAGGATCCCCTGTTTAACTAAGTTAATTATAGCTTTAACTGCTAAGATGGAAATCATAAACTTTTATGGCATTTAGGGGAAGAGTGCAGGATTATGTGACACTGGTGTGAAGTCATAAAAGCTTTGATGTCTGTGTGAGAGGGGATACTGCTTATAGATGAAAGGAAATTTACAGACTTGATTGAGGAAGTCACATAGGGAAAGGAGTTTCTGCTGATGTAACCTTAATTATCTTACCTTCTAATATGATAAAATATCCTGGGTGTATGATTTTTCATAAACAGAGGAGGAGCTAGATGACCTCATGCAAAGAGGTGGGCAAAGCCAGCTTTTAAACAGGATTCTGTTTTCCTTCAGAGACTTTGATCTACACTCTGACAAAGAAACATCTTCGAGCACTTTAAGCAAGTATACAGGTAGAGAGAGAGAGAGAAAATCTAAGTACTGTAGTAGGAATTGCACTGTTAAATCCTTGTTCTTTTAAAAGATTTGAATGTTTTGTGATATATGGTTCTGTATTTTATGTTTTACATATTTTTTTATCTATTTTAGTAAAACTCTATTTTTAGAGCCTACTTGGTCTGTCTTTGATTTTCTTCCTTTAACAAGTGAAATATATATGGTTAAAGCAGACACTGTGCATACGCTTGAATGGTGATACCAAACTGAAAGAAGGTACAATTAATCTGAGGTTGTTATTAGAGTTTTTAAGGGTTAATTTCTGTACACCTGGTTAGGTGCCCGTAGGCAAAGATATCTGGCCCCCCGAAGACAGAATTATCTGATCCTGTGCATTGGGTATGTTAGCAAGATGTTCACAGTTTGAATCTCTCCATAACTGAGACCAAAGGTTGATTTGAACCCACAAAACAGACAGGAGGGTTACCCGGTTTCTGTTAACTGTTCAAAAGACTACGCTCGGAGGTTGGCACTTTGGGAATAGAGGGCTGACCTGCTGAGTGGGTTTGTGACACACAATAGTAGGGTCAGTAAAACAAGATACATTTTTTAAATGTTTCTAGTTTAACAGGGGCCTCATGGTGGTCCTGCAGTTAATGCCAGGGAGTGGAGACTCAGTTATCCTTTTAATTAAATATTTGATGAGATAGAAAAACCTAAAGGGTGAGCCAAAGAGATGTAACATTACACTTTCATAACATTAGGCAGATTGAGAGCTGTACTGTAGCACTAGTTTTATTTGGGCAGATCATATTTGCAGCCAATTACTGATAAGTTTAGCTTAAGGAACACTAGTTGTTCAATGTGTTGAGGGTCCAGCTTGGAACAGTGTGGCTCAACAACGTCACCAGCAGTGCTAAACATCCTATTGGATGGCACACTTGTAGGAGGGCACCTTAGGTATTTTAAAGCAAGTTGTGCCAGGTGAGGAGAGGAGTTAATTTTTTGAACCCAGTAGCCCAGTGGATCAACATCAAATGACTCAATTGATTCTGCAAAGTAGCCATTAAATGTTTTGCAGAAAGAGGCTGAGAATGTGAGTGTTAGTGTTGCTGTTGACACAATGATGTGCTGTGTAATGCCCAGTCACTCTCCTCTGCACTGCCACTATGCCATCTTTCCCTATCTCTACCAGTATCATCTGATTCCAAACCACCACATACCTGTCTGTGTCCCTCAGGAACCTGAACTGGAGCATGTTCCTCCCCTTCTGAGTGTCTGACTGCCTACATGGCACTATTTCACTCTTCACTGAGCTGTTTTCTAAAATGAGTCACCCTGTGAGTGTCCATGACTATATGAGGGATCTCACATTTGAACATATTGATCAACATGGTAGCAAACATGTGATGGCAGGTATCCATGACTGTAGTGAACCTCACATCAAGTTCTGCATTGAGATGATTAACAAGGTCAGTGACCTTTTGTGTACTGAGTGTTTTGTCAGCCAAAAACCATTGTAATGATCTTTTGAGTATATGCACAGTTGGGATAACCTGACTAAGTAAGGCCATGGAAGCACTTAGATCACATGCATTCCTTTCAAATGGGGCAAGAACCTTTACCATGCCCTCAAGAACTAACCAATCATGATATCCTAGGACCTCTTTGATATCTGACATTGTGTGTAGTGCCCGCTTTTGCTCCAAGAGTCATGAAAGCATCAGGTATGAAGAATTCCACTGAGTGCTAACATTTTGTATTACACAATGTTGGGGCAGACCAAGGCATTCCTGAACTTCTTGTGATTTGTTAGTGGCTTTTACAGAGTGATGGAAATGGCTGCAGATGGAATGGGCTGTAGATAATATGTTTTTGGTCCTAGTACTGTTACGCAGTGCATGAATCACCACTAAATTTAATGTGTAAGCAAAGCAACAAATACTCACAAAATGGTTATCATTGATGGCTTTCACCATGTTTGTGCCATTGTCAGTAACAAAAAAGCCAACATTTAAATTGGTGCTAATACTAGTACAAGACCACAACATGTCTTGCAGGAACTTGAGAATATTATGTGCTCTGTAGTCTTCCTCCATGAGTCGACATTCAGCAAAGTTGGCCTAATGAGACTACCAGATTGTGTGTGTGGGGGGGAGGCAAAGGCAAACCACAAAGTGATGCATCAGAAACAGCGGCAGCAGGGTGTTGCACACACCAGTGTGCAGTTAGGGAGAGATAGGCATGCAGGCAGTTATTGCTAGTCCAGATATCTGATGTGCAGTGAAAAGCACCACCAACAGCCTCTGCAAGCAGAGCAAAAACAGCAGATTGAATGCCGTCATACAGTCATGGCAAGATAGTTTGAGAAAATGTAGTACAAGATGGAATCTGATAACGTGGGTGCAAATAGTTGAGAAATTGACAGGAGCCAGTATCTTCCACAATTGACATAGGCTAGAGATCCAATGCGTTCATCTCAGCAATCAGCTGTGTGATTTGCTGTGCTGCTGGATGTGAGGGATGATACTTTGTTCGTGCATGTAAAGCATCCATTGTTGGAAGTGCCATGGGAGACATCGATGTGGAATGCTTCAACAATGGTGGTGTGCAAAGTGCTGATGACTGTCTCTGCCTTGTAGTATTAGTGGAGACAGAAGTGACCACCAGAGTAGAGGCCAGACTCTGTGCTGGTGAGGGGGAAGGAGTCCCATGACCACTGGGTTGCTCTAAACCATATCTGTCATCAGTACCACCACCACTGCCAGCTGTGCATGCCTGTCCACTGGAGGAGTTTAGTCTTGGTGAACCCAAAGGTCCTGATCCAGACCCAGATGAGCTTTGATACACTTGAGGGTGCTTAAGCTTCAAGAGGTTCTGTAATGATGTTGTGGTTAAGTAAGAGAGTGACTTCCCTTGGCTTACAGTGGTGTTGCAAAAAGAATAGACTGCCTTCCTTGTGTCCTCCTTTAACACATTGAAAAGCAGCCACACAGCACTTTTAACACCATGGTTGCCAGTGACTCTGCTAGCACCACATCCCCTGGTTGTTTTTTCAACAGATGTGCCTGTCTTGTCCTGATGTTCTTGCCCGTGACCACTGCCCCTGATGGTGCCACACCAATGCTGCCATGACTTGGCTGTCTTTCAGGCTATGACAGAGCCTGCCAAAGAAACATTAGTGTTACTTGTTTGGTCTTCTTAGAGGGAGGGGAACCTTACCCTTACTGCTACTTCTACTACCCTTGCTAGTAGTGCTACACCTAGAGGCAGTTTTGCCAGCAACCTTTTTTTTCTGTCCCCAAGGTACATAGCGTGGTCTGCCTCATCTTCAAAGTCACTCACATGTGCCTCTGATGAAGAAGATGATGTGTCACTGGGCAATTCATCGTGTGGAGGAAAATACTCAGAACCAGATGACTGATCATCCTCTGCAACTTTTTCAGGAGTACTGAGAAGCTAAGAAGCAGGAGGCATAACTGTGTCAACTGTAGTAGTCATACTGGTAATATGCACCATACCAGGGATACCAGCCTGTGATGATAGTGTTACAGTAGTGGCAAGGGTCATAGTGTCAGTAGTGACTGGAGTGACAGTCACAGTTGCAGGACTGGCTGTAGTAGTCATGCTGCCCATTGTTGTTGAAGGGGAAGACAGGTTCTCTAAAGTGCTGGTGGTGGTGGTAGTGGTGGTGGTAACAGATGTGATGGTACTGGTGAGAGATGGGGACACATTGATGGTTGTGGTGGGAGTCATGAGGGTACTGGTGAGAGATGGGGACACATTAGTGCTTGTGGTGGGAGTTGAGAACACTGTCCTTTTGCTTGTGCTTCTTGTACACTTTATCCTGTGCCAGCCACGGTACTACTGTTGCTGGAAGACATAGGCTTGGAAGGGGTAAAGAATAATTTTGGGCATCGAAGACGTGCTGACCGTCACTTATGTTCAGGTTCAGTATCACCAACCTGTTCCTACATTGTAGATTTGCTTGGGCTGGACCAAGTACATTTTTTCACACCTCTACCTGTCATTGTCTTTGTCTATGCCAGCAAGGTCTAAACACTCTCAAGTACTTAATACTTCACAAACGTACAAAAGTTATGCTTTATTGTAGCACCAAAAAATTATTGCAAGCAGCACCTGCTGCAGTACTATATTTTAGCACCAAAAAAATTATTGCAAGCAGCACCTGCTGCAGTACTGCTTTATTTTTGCACAGAAAAATTATTGCAAGCAGCACCTGCTGCAGGACTGCTTTATTTTTGCACAGAAAAATTATTGCAAGCAGCACCTGCTGCAGTACTGCTTTACTTTAGCACAGGAAACATTACTGCAAGCAGCACACACGCAGGGCAGGCAAGGGTGTGCACATACTGCAAGTGTCGCTACCTAGCCTGAACCATGGGGGGGTGGGAGTGCTGTCAGCTGACTCCATCTGAGACTGCTGGCGGCTACTCACTTTCATGAAACCCCAGCCCAACCTCAGATTATACCACAAATATTTCTTACAGAGATTTCTATGGCAGAACTACTGCAATTCACTCTTTTTATTTGTAAATGTACATAAGTTCTGCTGTATTTCAGTACAAAAAAAATGGCTGCAAACAACAGTACTGCTTTATTTTCGCACAGGAAAATTTACTGCAAGCGTGTAGGCACACAGGGCAGACGAGAGTGTGTGTGCACACTGCAAGCATCGTTACCTAGCCGTAAACCATGGGGGGTGGGAGTACAGTCAGCCAACTGCCCTTCAAGATTTCTGGTTGGGCTACTACTGGGTTTTGTGAAACCTGAGCACTTCCGAAATACTTACTATTTACACCATCAAATTAAATACTTTTTTTTTTAAATCAGTGCAGTACAGCAGTCAAGGTAGAAGTTAGAATTACTATAATTAAGGAGGCAAACTGCAATTTAAGTCTCCCTGCAGCTCTTCCTGGCAAAATAAATCAAACCATTTCTCTGGGAAAAAATACAAAAAGCCTCACCCCACTATCAGCCCCTGAAATTAAGGTATGCTAGTTTCTCTTTGCAGCTCCTAGCAATAAAAATCACTACATCAGATGATTTATCCAGGAAAAAAACCTCCCAGTGCTCTCACTAATACTAGGCACTAAAGACATACGGTACAGAACAAAAAAATTAAGGTATTGTGATGAAAATCTTTGTTTTTTTGCAACTCCTAATCTCTGCTGACAGAGCTCTCTCCACTCTCCACTATGATCTCTCTACACTACGCAGCAATGTGAAACTGCCAACTCCGAATACCGAATATCGCCAAATAGCTGCAATATTCGGTATTCTGCTCCCGAATACCAAGTACCATATAATTTGTGATATCCGTAATTTAATATTCATTACTCACACACCCCTACAGGCAAGGCATTAGAAGCTTTGCCCAGATGGACAAATGATGGCTACATGTATGATAAAGTGAAAAATTCCTTGTTAAATGTTTTGAGTTAACCCTGAGAACTATAGGTAAAAATTTAGAGGTTTAAGAAAGGCACCGGAGGACAACTATGCTGAAACGTGTGTGCAGCTATGTAATTTGTTTGAATGCTGGGTAGAGTATGATAAAGTGAAATATGCTGTGGTAAGGTGTTTTGAGTTAACCTTGAGGACTGTAGGCAAACATTTAGAGGGTTAAGAAGTACACTGGGGTACAGCTATGCTGAAATGTGTGAGCAGTAGTCAGGAGGACATTCTGGGTACTGTGATGCTGCCCCATATGTAGGCACCTCTCTGAGTTGAGGGTGGAGGTGGTCAGTCTCTGGGCTGAGTTAGCGGTATTACTGGACACCTTCATGCCCACCCAGAGGCCACCAAGTCACGAGCCACTGCCACAACGGCTTGCTCAGGCAGATGGCGGGATGGACCATGGTCGGCTTGGGGGGGGGGTTCAGGGAGAGGGGGCACAGACACATCCCCCACCCAGTCAACTTTATGAACTCCTACCAAATCCTGGAGGAGTGGAACACTCCTGCAGAGGAACCTGTGGCTGTGAGTGAAGGTTCTCCAGAGGGGAGACCCAGTGGGTAGTAGGCCTCATAGTGATTTATCATAGCCTGCCTTGGATAGTTGTCAGGGCTACTGATGATGGCTGTGTAGTGTGCACTGGGGCTGTCGGGTCAGGATCTACTGCCACACCAATTGCACTGATTGCAAATAAAGTTTTGCTAAAGCCCTTTTTAAATTTGCCTCCCTGCTTTTGTTCTGTGCTGGCTGGGAATTAGCAGTAGAAAGAGGAGTTTGTTGTGTGGAGGAGGAGAGATCGAGCATTCAGAGAAGAAGGGGATTGTATCCATTAATGAGATCCTGGATGTGGCAAGAGGGCCAGTGAGTGGCTATAGCTCTTGAAATGAGCGTCAAGGCTAGACACTGTTTTTTTATTTGAAATAAGAGCCCAGCGACATGGAACTGAGTCCAAGAGGACCACATTGGAGATCTCAGCTTGGAAACTATCCTGTCGGTCTGCCTAAGTAATTTGGATCTCCTGTTCCAGAGGTGTTTTTACTTGGAGGGGATACAGTACTTGGTTGGAGTGAACTGGTTTATTTTCTGCCCGGATCATCGGGGCCCTGTATTTGTGGGTGGCCTGCTGGCCAGAATCTGCCCTGCTTGGGAGGACGAGGCCTGAATGAGTCAGGGAGCCGGCCGGTGGGTTCTCTGCTCTCCAAGGTCCCTCGCTGGGCCTGCCAATGGGTTGGCCTATGCGAGGTGCCGAGGCTGCAGGGTAGTTATTTCTGGTGGTGGCCCTAATGGGCAGGGCCCCCTGTTTTTACATCTACAAGCAAGACTTCTACCAGTTCTGGGAAACCCCTATTTCCGAAGGACCCTGCTTAGATAATAGCCTGTTGAGGCAATCATCTGTTGAGACTATCAGTCTTACAGTCAGACCTTTATTTTATGTGTTTTGTTTATTATTTGGGCAGTGAGAGTGCCATTTTTTTATTTGGGTGTCCCCAGGGGTATATGGTTAAAATCGCGCAACCGCAATAGCACGACTCATTATAGTGTGTACATAATAGCGCTTGTTCAAAAAGCGCTATCACATTAAGTCGCGGTAAATAATAGCGCAATGCTGCCATCTGATAAATGGTACTATACCATTAAACAAGATATAAGTCTTGCCTGCAGCAGAAAACATTTGCTGGCTACCTAAATTTCAATGCTGCCTTCCAGCCCCCAGTAAAATAATTAAAGTACGGGGAGTCTGCACTATACCATTAAATAAGATATAATGCAGCATTTAGTTTTCAAATAGTGAGTCATATCCTCATTGTTACTTCATCAGAATCAGAAGAGCCAGTAAACAATATATAAAATGTAATGTTATATATAGCACATTAAGTCGTGGTAAATAATAGTGCAATGCTGCCATCTAGCGTGCTAAGTTTGAAACTAATAAAGGTTCACAGCAAAAGTGCAATTCCAGATTCGACCATCAAAAGTGCTGAAAATGTCAGAGAATGCTCGCTTTGTCAGAAGTCAGAAGGGTGGCGAACTTGCTCTTCTAAATGGGTTTCTATACTGGCGAGAAAGATCAACACCTTCAAAGTCCTACTACAAGTGTCTGGAATATGATAAAGGCCATTGCATCGCAAGGCTTCACCTGAATGGTGATGTTGTTCTAAAGACAATAGGTAAACATAATCATGTCCCAGATCCTGCAGTGGTTGTGTCAAGGAAGCAATGGCAGGAATGAAAGAACGAGCTGCCACAAGCACTGAGACAACGCACCATATTGTTGCCAGTGCAGTTGCCGAAATGTCACCATCTGTAGCATCCCAGCTCCCAGCAATTTCCTTGATAAAATGCACAGTACGGAGAACTCGCAGGACTGCTGCATGCCCTCCTCCTGAGCCCTATGATGCAGCATCGCTTATCCTGATGCCTGAACTGTGTGTTACCCAGAAAAATGAAAAATTTCTTTTATTTGATTCTGGTCCAACCCAAGACAGAATCCTACTTTTTTCAACATCTCAGGACTTGCTGCATTTGAAAAACAGTGAGCACTGGTTTGCAGATGGCACATTCAAGTGCTATCCTCACATCTTTCAACAACTGTATAGCATTCGTGCCATACGAAATAACTCAGTAATACCCATGGTGTACATACTAATGGCAAACCGTACTGCGGTATCATATAACCGTGTCTTTACAGAGCCTATAATAAGGTGCTATCTGACGCCATCAACTCCCTCGCACCTATCTGTGGACAACCCACAGCTTCGTACCTGAGGTCTCCTTGGTATGATGGAGATCTCAGGGAAATGAAGAAGATGGGTCAGAGATTAGAGTGCTGCTGGAGGAAGTCCCGCCTGGAGACGGACAAACTGGTCTTGCGTGCGCATTATTGCGCATATCAGGAGGCAATCAACCAAAAGAAGACAGCATTTTTGTCTCGGAAGATTGCTGCTGGGAGAAACCAACCAGCCTCACTCTTCTGGACTGTTGATAGACTTCTTCATCCTGTCTGTCTTCAGCCTGGAAGAATTTCCTCAAATGAGGATTGTGAGGATTTTGCTAGTTTTTTCTCGGACAGGGTGTCTTTGATCCGACGGAAGGTTTCTTCAGCCAGCAATACCATTGCTGACAGTGGTCGCCAGTTGTATGCTAAGTGCACTCCGCCTAGTTGGGGAGAGTTTAGGCCAGTGGAGATCCGTGAGGTTATTGAGGTGGCAGTCAATCTGAAGCATACCTTTTGTGAACTGGACCCAGTGCCAACGTGTTTCTTAATGAGATGCATTGACTCTGTTGGCCCGGTGTTTGCCCTGATTGTCTGGTGCTCCTTAAGTCAGGGTGTCTTTCCAGATACCTTGAAGGAGGCCCTGGTGAGACCCATATTAAAGAAATCTTCTTTGGACCTGGAGGTCAGGGCAAATTACCGTCCCATCTCCAATCTCCCATTTCTGGGGAAGATTGTTGAGAAGGTGGTATTGCTTCAGTTGGAGGAACATCTCATGACTCATGAGTTATATGATCCTTTCCAGTCAGCTTTTCGGGCCAGACACAGCACTGAAACTGCACTAGTTCGGGTGCAGAATGACCTCCTCAGGGCTAGAGACCGAAGGGACAGGACAATTCTTGTCCTCCTCGATCTCTCTTCAGCATTCAATACTGTGGACCATTGTGTGTTGCTTCTCCGCCTGAGGGAGTTGTGTGGACTCACCGGCACTGTCATCAAATGGTTTGAGTCCTTTCTCACCAATAGGAGACAGCGGGTTGTGATGGGAAATTTCTCATCTACACCCTGCCTCCTTTTGTGTGGAGTCCCTCAGGGTTCGGTATTGGCCCCAATGTTATTCGCAGTATATATGCTGCCCCTGGGGGGGGTATCATTAGGAAGTATGGTCTGAGTTTTCATTGCTATGCTGATGATACTCAGCTATACTTATCCTTTGCCCCAGGAACACCAAACGCAGTGGATGTGTTAAATATCTGTTTGGCTGGGATTAGTGACTGGATGGCCTCCAGCTGGCTTAGACTGAACCCTGACAAGACTGAGATATTGGTGGTGGAGTCGAACAGAGTTCATGATGGATTGGCCTCTGACTCTGCAACTGGACTTGTGCTAGGAGCTGCATCATTGATGGCCTCCCCTTGGGTGTGAAATCTTGGCATGATGTTTGACAGGAATTTGTCCATGGAGGTTCAAATATCTTCCGTGTCTGTTCCTGTTTTTTCCATCTTCGTAACATTGCCAGGATTAAGCCCCTTGTTCCGTCTCTGGACCTCCCTACCTTGATACATGCCTTAGTCACTTCTAGGCTTGACTACTGTAATGCCCTCTACCTTGGGGTCTCTGGGGGCTCTCTTCGCAGACTGCAGCTAGTGCAAAACACTGCTGCCTGGCTTTTGACCAGGCAAAGTAAATTTTGCCATATTACACCTGTGTTGCGTGAATTGCACTGGCTGCCTGTCAGGTGGAGAGTGCTCTTCAAGGTGGGGCTTCTGACCAAAAAGGCCCTACATGGACAGGGCCCTGGTTATCTGTCAGTTCTCCTGGTACTGTCTTCCTCCTCCCGTAATCTCCGCTCTTCTAGTGGTGGCCTCCTAGCCATTCCAAGAGAGGGATTAAAATCTGCAGGCGACCGAGCCTTTAGTGTCACCGCTCCCGCTCTTTGGAACTCCTTACCAGCTATAGTTAAGGAGGCCCCCACTATAACTGCCTTTAAGGTTTGCCTGAAGACTTCCCTATTTTTGCAAGCTTTTGGGGTATAATTTTGACTATCTATTTTTATTATTACTATTTTATATATCCATGCGGTATGAAATGCTGTAAAATTTTTGTGCGGCACCCAGAGCCTTTGGGATTGGGCGTCTTTTTAAATAAACTTGTCTTTGCCTTCTTAATCTGTGCCCTGGCTTGCGTCCCAATACCATTCTGCTTGACTTTGAACTAGCTGCAATCAAAGCACTTAAAAATGCTTTTCCTACTGCCAAAATCAGGGGTTGCTTCTTTCACATGTGCCAGGCATACTGGCAAAAAGTGCAGGAGCATAGTGCTGTCTGTGCTCAGTATATTTCTGACCCAGGGTTTGCCTTACACATGCGTCTCCTTCCTGCTCTTGCATATGTCCTCCCACCTGATGTCATTTCATCATTTGAAGAGATACACAACATGGACTTTTTCCTAACTAATGGTGACTTACTCACACCTATCATGAACTATTTTGAAGACACATGGTTGGGGAGACCATTGGCAAGAGGGGGGCGCAGACGACCAATGTTCGACATAAAAATATGGAACTGTTTTGAAGCAGTCGAGAACGGCATACCTAGAACAACTAAATCAGTAGAAGCATGGCACCGCAAGTTTAATCATTTTGTTGGTGCAACGCATCCTTCAATTTGGAAGTTTCTGCAAAGCCTTAAGAAGGAGCAACATTTGAGCACAATGTTGATTGAGCAACTCATTGCAGGAACTGCTGTCACAGAAACCAAGAAAAAGTACAAAGATACTGCGAAGCATATTTCTGTGATTGTTTCTGAATATGAGTTGTGTCCCATGGTTGAATATCTACGTGGCATAGCCTACAACTTTCAGTTACAGGCATGAAGTGCAATAAAGTTGCTAAACCACTGTTGTCCCCCACTTGCTCACCAGTTGTGTGCTGACGAATTCAAAATTAGTTTGTCGGAATCCACTGTTGTCCCCCACTTGCCCACCAGTTGTGTGCTGATGAATTCAAAATTAGTTTGTCGGAATAAAGTTGCTAAACCACTGTTGTCCCCCACTTGCCCACTTACCCATCACTTGTGTGCTGATGAATTCAAAATTAGTTTGTCTAAATAAATAAAGATTACCTGCAAACAAGCAAACAAGCAACTGTGTGATCTTTCGAGCATGGGATAGCATGGGATAGTACAGTAGAGGACAGGAAGGAACTAATGAAATGGGAAGGGGGAAGAGTCTTGTTGTAGGACATGGATTGGTGTGCACTAGACATCATTCCCCATCATTCCCCATACATGGCTATTGCTGCTGCGTTCCCACATAATATTGATGTAAGTAAAATTGTATTTTATACCATCTGATATTATTTCATGAGCTTGGTACACCCAGTGAGAGGGGGTGTATCCAAGTATTTAAGTCCTTAATTTCATTTTCTACACTCAACGGTTTAAGTTTAGTTTATATTGTTTTTCTGATTTGTTGTGAATTGAAGTTTTAAATTTGGACCTTCAGTGACTGGTATACCATCTTCTCTTCAGACTTACAGGGACCACTCTGCTTAATTCTGGTTATCTGAGACTCTGCTTTTATTGTAATACCAGAGTGACTAGGAAGGGGTTTTTATAGTATTTAATTTTGTTGTTAGACTGTATTATAATTTAACAAATTTGTGGGGTGGGTATTTTAGTTTTATATTAGTTGAAACTCTTCCCTTTAGGAGAGAATGGTAGGGGAGTGGTAATTTAGGGCTTTTATTTGTTTAAGTCTTGGGTATTTGTTTTTTGTATTTTTTGTTTGCTGTCCCTGCAAGTGATAGCTACAGGACAGGGTTTTTTGTTAATTGTACTTTTAATTTTGTTTGAGGGGTGTTTTTCCTTTTATATTGGCTTGGTGTTCTTGATTATTTGGGAGCCTGTATTATGTGTCGTGGTCCTACTCCCAGGGTCATGCGCTATTCGTCTGCCCTTCGTGCTCTCTGCCCTTTCTCCCCCCTCCCTGGTGTTTGAAGAGCACTGGGTATTGCCCATAAGGGGGGGATTCAAACAGCAGAGGATGAATGAGTGGGGCCCTCACATCAGGGTAGTTAGGCCCAGAAGACTCCCTGGGGTGAAATGGAGCCTGGAACGTGGTCCTCCATGTCTGGCTACCATACCCAAGGGCACTGCCATCACTGATGGGCAGGTAGTTGGGGAGTTCCTGGAGACCAGTCCAACTCAAGTGGTGTTATGCAATGCCAGATCTGTCAAGAACAAGACTGCAATTATTGCAGATCTTGTTGGGACAGCAGATCTGGCTTGCATCACCGAGACCTAGCTGGATGAAAATGCTGGCCCCCCATTGGAGGCTGCTATTCCGTCCGAGTACTCAGTGATACGCCACTCGAGATTGGACCATGGGGGGGGGTTGAGGTCTGTTTCAAGACCAAATTGGGCCTTACGAGTGTACCGGTTGAGGAGGCTGGATCATTTGAGTGTACCGTAGTAGCAGCTGTAGGCTGTAGGATAGCCCTCATCTACCATCCACCCAGAGATGAGAAGCGATTCCTCCAGGAAGCAGCGGACTTCGTCATTGATATGGTGTTTGGGTCTCCCAGGCTGATAGTCCTGGATGACTTCAACGCCTGGGTCGATGACGAACTCTCACAATTTGGATAGCATTTCCTCCAGTTGATAACATCACTGGGCCTTACACAGATTGTTACCTCTGCTACTCACAGACATGGCCACTCCCTTGACCTAGTCTTTCTCCTGGGGGTCAAAGCCTCCGATTTGGTGGTGAAACCTGTGGGATGGTCCGACCATTACACCATGAGGTTCAATTTTTGCACCCATAGGCCCACCCTGTGGAGATGGTCAAATACCGCCTTATATGGGATGTGAGCCCTGAAGGCCTAGCAGCGGTATTTGACCTATCGGAGTTTCCTGTGGCAAGTGGGAATCCAGTGGCCTTGGCGCAGGCCTATAATACGGTCATGACCACAGCACTGGATTATATCGTTCCTGTCCATGTTCACCCTCTCTCTTCACCCTCGGTTCCCTTGGTTTGAAGGGATCTTGAAATTGAGGGAGCTGAGATGACAAGGATGAAGGTTAGAGCAGCGTTGGTGGAAATCCACCCTGATGGCAACCATCTTAGATTGTTAGAACATTATCAAGTCTACCATTCAACAATTGCCCATAAGAAGGCAGAGTTCCTGTCTGGGGAGATTGCTGCCACTCAGAACAGACTGGCTCAGCTCTTTTGAACAGTGGACAGGCTGTACAACCCAGCCTGTCTTCAGTCTTGAAGAGCCTTTTCACAGTTAGAGTGCAATGAACTCGCTCAGTTCTTTGCAGATAAGGGAGCCGATATCAGGGCAGAGATCTGGGCTTCACGATCTATGAGGGATGCTGTTGATCAGTGCTCGGTCTTTGTCCCTCACTTTTCCTGGAGTACCTTTGACTGGCCAGAGTTTGTGTATGTTATGTGGATTGTCCAGGGTATGCACCCTACATGTTGTAGTTTGGATTCGGGCCAACTTTCCTGATTATGGGTTGTTGTCATTGGCCCAATCCTGGCACAGATAGTCTGGTGCTTCCTTGACTTGAGTGAGTTTCCTAGCTTCCTGAAGGAGGCTGTGGTGACACCCCACCTGAAGAAAGCTTCACTGGACCCAGACTGTCTTGCTAACTACAGACCGATCTCGAACCTCCCCATTGTGGGGAAGGTTATTGAGAAAGTAGTGGCTGTACAACTGGAGAATCATTTGACCATCCATAACATCTATGAACCTCTCCAATCCAGTTTTTGAAAGAGGTGCACTGAGTCTGCTCTGGTTCGGGTGCGTAATGATCTCCTGATGGCGAGAGATCGGAAAAGCCGTTCCATTCTGATACTCCTTGATCTCTCCTCAGCATTTGACACCATGGACCATTGGGTGCTGTTTGAGTGCCTGAGGTTCATCTGTGGCCTGACTAGTACAGTCCTCAGGTGGTTTAAATCATTCCTCACTGACAGAATCCAGAGGGTGGTATCAGGGATTTTTCCTCCGACCCTCTCTCTCTCTTGTCATGTGGGTCCCTCACGGCTCAGTGCTGTCCCCCATGTTGTTCGCGGTGTACATGCTGCCCCTCAGAGACATTGTAAGATGGTATGGGCTGAGGTTCCACTACTATGCTGATGATACCCAGCTCTACCTGTCTTTCGCACCTGACCAGGATAGTGCATTCTCAGTGTTTAATAACTGCCTCACAGAAATCCAGGACTGGATGAATTCCAGCTTTCTAAAGTTGAACTCGGGAAAGACAGAGGTAATGGTCATGGATCCTGGTCACCGGATAGGGGGGTTGGGGGCTGGTCAGCCCATGGGACATTTTCTGGGGGGCTCCTTGACTCTGCAGTCTCAGTTGTCGGCAGTTGTCAAGTCATCCTTTTACCATCTGAGGAACATTGCTAGGATCAAGCACCTTGTTCCATCTGGTGATCTTCCCACACTGATCCATGCCTTTGTGACCGCGCACCTTGATTACTGCAACTCCCTTTACTTAGGGCTACTGGGGGATGATATCTGCCTCCTCCAGCTAGTGCAGAATGCTGCAGCCTGATTGCTGACGGGGACTCCCTAGTCATGTCACATCATGCCTGTGCTGTGCAGACTGCACTGGCTGTCAGTTCAGTGGCAGATCACCTTTAAAGTCGGATTACTGACATATAAAGCCCTACACAGACTTGGCCCTGACTACCTGAAAGAGCTTCTGATCCCCTACTGCCCCAAGCGATGGCTCCACTCAACTGATGTGGGGTTGCTAGAGATTCCAAGGGTATCATTAAAATCTTAAGGGGCCCGTGCATTTATGAACGTGGCCCCAGCCCTTTGGAATTCTTTACTCCATCAGCTGTGGGAGTGTGCGACCCTGGGGGGCATTAAACAGGCACTGAAAATATATCTATGGGGCCAAGCATTTGCTAATTACCTGTAAGTGTATTTAGCAACATATTTTACTGACTTTCTAGATTGTTGTTTTATGTTATTGCTTTTAGCCATTTCTGTAAAGTGCTTTAGCAATTTGAAATGCGCTAAATCAAATAAAGATTTATTATTATTATTATTATCATTATAGAAGAAGAACCCTGGGGAAGAAGAAAGTACTCCTCATGGGTGACTCAGTTATTTAAGGAATGGATCTGAACAAGGACAGCAGGGAGGAAAGGGAAGTTACTTGCCTCCAAGGAGGTACAGCTCATGGGGAAGGGGAGCAGATTCAGAGGATTGCAGCAGCGGTGGCAAAGAGAGGGGGTGGAGGTCATTGTCCACCTAGGTACAAATGACCTGTCTAAAAGTAGTTCTAGCATGGAACAGGTGCAAGAGGATTTCAGAAAGTTGGGAGGGCAGCTAGGGAAGGTGGCCAGCTCTGTGACATCCAGTCCACAGCAGGGGGGGAGGAGGAGAGGAATCTCTACATCAGTAGATTCAATAAATGGTTGAAGAGCAGGTGCAGTGAGAAAGGGTATGGCTACATTAGGGACTGGGGTCCTGTCTGGAATGATACAACCATGTACTCTGGCAATGGGCTGCATCTATCCAGAAAGGGGAAGGCAGTCCTGAATGAAAGATTTAAATGCTATGTGGCCGAGCATTTTTACTAGCCAAGTGGGGGGGTTGGAGCAGAAACAGGGTCCCTCAAGCAGCCCACCACCATAAGATTAAGAATGGGGGCAGAAGGACCAGAAAAGCAAGAAGACAACAGTAACACATACTTCAGTGAAGGAAGGAAGGACAGAGGGGGGTGGGAAACAAAAGAAGTGAAGGGAGGGAATGCAGCAGAGCAGCAAAGTAGCTGTCAGACAGCAAGCGGGCAATAAAACATGGAAAGCCCTGGTTACTAATGCTCTCAGCCTGGGGAATAAAATCTCAGACCTAGAAGCATTATTGGTAGAAGCAGATCTAGACATAGCATCAGTAACAGAGACCTGGTACACCACAAACCACAACTGGGGTGTGAGAGTAGCAGGGTATACTCTGTTCAGGTGGAATAGGGGAGGCAAAAAAGAAGGGGGTTGCCATTTATCTCAGGAAGGGCATTAAGGCAACAGAGATGCTAGAGAGACAGGAGGAGACAGAGGCATTGATGGGTCACACTTAAGCCAGCAAAGAGCACAACAATTCACACAGCGGTGATCTATAGGCCTCTAGCGCAGGGGGAAAAAGTGGACAGGGAACTAGGGGATCAAATTCACAAAATGTCAGCCAAGGGAGAGGTGCTGCAGCTGGGGGATTTCAATATCCCTGATGTGGATTGGACCATCCCAACAGTAGCTTTAGCCAGGAGCCGAGACATCCTGGGTGCCCTACAGGGGGCAGGCCTAAGACAACTAGTGACTGACACCTCCAGAGACAGGGTGATTCTGGACTTGATACTTACCAGTGGTGACAGAATCACAGATGTCTGGGTAGAAGGTCAGCTGGGTTCCAGTGACCATCAAATGGTTTGGTTTAGCATACAAACAGAGACTTGTTCTAGTCACACCAAGGCAAAGGTCCTGGATTTTAGGAGGACAGATTTTGCTGAAATGGGGAGCTATATCAAGGAGGTACTGGCAAGGAGGGAAATAGAAGGGGGGGGTGCAGGAGCAGTGGGAACACCTGATGCGAGCTATTGGGGAGGTGACAAGCTATTTGCACCAGGGTGGTTAACAAGGGCAAGAGACAAAAAGGCCACTTTGGTTCTCAAGAGAAGTGGCAGCCAAACTCAGGATCAAAAAGGAGGGGTTCAGGAAATATAAGGAGATTCAGCAGGAGGAAGACAGAGAGGTGTACCTAAGAAATTTAAAGGAGGCAGAAAAGGCTGTGAGGAGAGCGAAGGCATAGACTGAGGAAAGGTTAGTGCAGACTATGAAAAAAGGAGACAAGATATTCTATAGGTATATCAGTGACAGGAGAAAGGCCAGGGGAGGGATTATGAGGCTAAAAGGGGATACAGGAGAATGTGTGTAGGGAGACATGGAAAAGGCAGAACTACTGAACAAATACTTCTGTACAGTATTCATTGAAGAAGGGGAGGAACAGGGGCCATATATTGGTAACATACACAAGTGAGGGGGGTGGAGGCACACAAGTCCATTCCCAGTGGAGAGAGTCCTGGAGGAGCTTACAAAACTGAAGGTTGACAAAGCAATGGGACCTGATGGCATACACCCAAGGATATTGAGGGAGCTTGCAGCACCCCTGGCTACAATATTCACTGATTCACGCAATACAGAAGTAGTTCCAGAGGACTGGAAGAAGGCATATGTGGTGCCTCTGCACAAGAGTGCGAATAAGGAGGAGCTAGGGAATTATAGGCCAGTCAGCCTCACCTCAGTAGTGGGTAAGATCATGGAGGCACTTCTTAAAGAAAGAATAGCGGCACACTTGGAAGCCATTGGGGCTCAGGATCCGAGACAACATGGATTCACATCAGGAAGTCTCATGCCAGACAAATCTAATAGATTTCTTTGACTGGGTGGTGAGGAAAATTAATCAGGGGGCCGTAGACATCACCTACCTAGAGTTTAGCAAAGCATTCAACACTGTCCCACACAAAAGGCTGGTAAACAAGATGGGCAGTCTGGGAATGGGGCACAAGGTGATAAGCTGGGTTAGAAACTGGCTAACAGGAAGGACGCAGAGGGTGGTGGTAAATGTGATCCAGTATACTGAGAGGGGGTGACCAATTGGGTACCTCAGGGATCAGTCCTAGAGCCAGTTCTGTTTAATGTCTTCATTAGTGACATTGCAGGAGAGCTAGAGGGAAAGGTCTGCCTATTTGCAGATGACACCAAGACCTGCAACAGGGTGGATACTCCAGATGGTGTGGAGAGGATGAGGAGGGACCTGGAAAAGCTTGAAAGATGGTCTGAGGGTGTGGCAACTGAGATTCAGTTTCCAGAAGTGCAAAATAATGCACCTGGGAAGAGGAAACCCTGAGGTCAGATGCAAAATGGGGGGGTGCTGGCAATCACCAGGGAAGAAAGGGACCTGGGAGTCATCATTTTTGACAATCTAAAGATGTCAGAACAGAGTACAAGGGCTGCAGGAAGGGCCAGTGGCATACTGGGGTTTATAGGCAGACTTATCGCTAGCAGAAGGCAGGAGGTAGTGATACCTTTGTATAAAATGTTGGTGAGGCCTCACCTGAAGTACTGTGTGCAATTCTGGAGGTTGCATCTTTTGTAAGGACAGCAAGTTGGAGGCAGTTCAGAGGATGATGACTAAGATGGTGCAGGGACTGCAACATAAAACCTACGAGGAGAGACTCAAGGACCTCAATATGTACTTGCTGGAGGAGAGAAGGGATCGGGGGACATGATAGAAACATTCAAATACCTCAAGGGTATAAACAAGGTGCAGGGTAGGGATGTCTTCCTATATAGGAGTTGGACAAGGACAAGGGGGCATAGCATGAAACTGGCAGGAGGCAGGTTAAGGGGAGATGTGAGGAAGTTTTGCTTCACAGAGAGGGTGGTGGATCCATGGAACAGACTGCAACAGGAGATTGTGGGAGCGAGAACAGTAGAGGGTTTTAAGCATGCCTGGGGCAGGCGTAGGGGAACTTTACAGGTGGAAAAAAGGAGGGAGTAGCCATGGACCTGAGAGGGTCAAGGGCTACAAACTAGGGTAGGGTTAGGGCACACTGAATGGGCCTGGCCAGTCCTTGTCTGCTGACAGTTTCTATGTTTCTATGTTTCAGCTAAGTAACTTATTAGAGCACTGGGTAGAGAGTGCAAAACTCACTCTGTAGAAGAAATAAAAGATTTCTTTATTTCTTCTGGAACAGTTTCTAAAAACTGTACCTCAGGAACTGAGAATATGGTTGTTGGATAGAACTCCAGGCTCCACTACAGAGGCAGCTGAGAGGGCTGATCAGTTCATATCCAGCCAACCATCCTGTCACCACAAAGTTAATGGGGCTAGGCACCTCAGGTGGTTTTAGGGGAACCCTAGGGAGGGCAGCCTAAAGGAATTCAGCCTGTGCCTGAACAGAAAGGGAAGCCACCTGGTCTAAAAAGCATAGATAATGCAGGTGCTATATCTGACAGAAACTAGGGCATTTGTGTTACGATTGTCTGAAAAATGTAAAAAAAAAATGGTATGAGTGATGCTGGAGAGGGTAGCGTGGAAAGCTCCCCACAGTCAGTAGCCTGTACACAGAGTGCAGTGCCCTCTAACTGCACTGCACACGTGCATCCTCTGTGCACCCTCCACTTCCCTGGTCCCCTACCCCCTCTTAGCTCTAGTAAGGGGAATTATCTACCCTGAATTCCCTTCACTTCAGCACTTACCATCCTCAAAATGGGACAATTTACGCTTGTATTACTTCCACGAAATGTAACTATTGTTTACTTGTTCTTACTCTTGATATATATGCTTATCTGTTCATCCTGTACCTGTTTATTTGTATTACCCTGCTCACTGCTTGTAGTTCATTGCTGTAATTCCCTCGCACTGTTTTGTAAACCATGCTCTTGTAATCTCCCGGGTCATACCTGAAAATAGGCATTCCTTGTCTAGTGTGCTTACCCAGTAAAGAAAAGCTAATAAATAAATGGGACGGTGACCCAGGGATTGAGGACCGAGGGACACTGTGGCCTTTATTTCTTTGGTGAAGCAGGATTTGATTCAAGAGAAACAGATCTTGCTTGGCCAGTTTTCTTGGATTAGAGGACTGACAGGTCCTGCGGTCTCAGTGCCACTGGTCCAGAACTTTCTAATTGGGAAGGTGGCCAGGACATACAGGAGGTGGGTGTTGTACCAGACCTACTTGTGGATGTAATCATGAGAAGTGACTTTGATAGTAGGGCCAGTATTGTGTGTGTCACTACCTGTAGCAAGGTGAGGAAACCAGCTCCTGAGGAAACAGAGGGGGTAATGCACAAGGAAACAACCCCTGCCTCAGTAGCAGGAGAAGCTGTAGCTGAAGAACAAGCTGAAAGGAGCAATTCTGAGCTACAGCTACAGACTGAGCAGAGCATAGCAATGGGTAGCTCATCAACAGCAGAGTGTGTTTTGGGAAAGGCTGGGTTTACAGCGCTAGGGAGTGCTCAGTAAGTTAACCCATCCATGTAAAAGTTAAGGGAGTTAGCCACCAGTGGGGAAAGTGATTCTCTGAGTTCTGGGTACAGGGACATGTACTGGGAGAATGGGCTCCTGTACCATATGTGAGTTCCTAAGGGAGGACCGGATGAAGGGGTCCTCCAGCAGGTAACAATATATGAAGCAGCTTCTGTCCTTAGCTGACAACATGCCCTTTTCAGGACACTTAGGGGTCAGACAAACAAAAAGGTGTCTGACTAATAATTTTTACTTGCCCAGACAAACGTGTAAATGACAGCTGGACTTTTCCACAGTTCCAGAGGTTGGGAACGGTGGGGAGCAAGGCTAAGACAGCTTTGACTCCTCTATCTGTTGTCAAACAGCCATTTTGACAACTTGCCATGGACACTGTGGGGAAACTTAGTACCCCGAGTTGCATTGGCAAGTGGAACATTTTAGTGGTTGTAGATTATACCACAAGGTACCCAGAGGCAGTGCCCTTGTCCTCCATTGAGGCTGAAAAAGTGGCCAACAAACTGCTGGGGATATTTAGTCAGGTGGGTTCCCACAGGAGAATTTGTTGGATCAGGGCACCAGCTTATGGTTAGTCTGTGGAGGAAGTGTGGGGTAAGGCAGCTCAGGCCCTCACCATCAAGGGCATAACTACTGATACTCCAAGTAAGCCATGGCATACCAAGTTTAATACCAGGGGGGGTAACAAACAAGCTGGCCAGCATTGCTCTTCCCTCTCTAGTCCATCGCGTTTAAGTTCCTTTGTTTGGCTTCACTGGCTTTTTCTCTTCTCTTTCAGATTTGTTTTGGGTGGGAGGGCAGAGTGGATCATGGACTTTGAAACTGAAGGTCTCAATTAGGTCTGCATGATCTGCCTGCATAGTGATTGGCTGCGGCATCTGGTAAGGGTGTGGTAAGTCTTGGGTGGCAAATTTAAATGCCCCAGCAAAGTTAGAAGCCATAATATTAGTTCAGTTGTACTGGGAGCAAGAGAAGCAGTAGAAAACTGAGGAGCAGCAGACGGAAGAACAGACTCTGAGCCAGCTAATAGAATTAAGACTTCATGTGGAGTGACAAGTGAAGCAAATATGCCTACCTGCAGAGGAGATAAAAGATATTTCTGCCATGGTCTTGGACTCATGGTGCAGTCAGTGGTGTTTACCAGTGAGCAGTGAGCACTACACTAGCAGCTCAGAAAGACAGCAGGTCTAATGTAGGAATCATCTGAGTGGAGCCAGGAACCTTGGACTCAAGTCATGGGAGGGGGGCAGGCATGAACAACAGTGGGTGGGGGTAGGATTGTGGTAGGTTGGTGTACAAATCTGAAATGCCTGGCTACACCCCTGCTCACCATACTACATACCACTGCTAGACTAATGGTCTGGTCACATGATTCAGTGGATCACTTAAGACCATGTAAAGGCATTTGTTGACCAGCATGTGAGAGAGTGGGAAAAGAACCTACCCCATCTCCTATTCGCATGTAGGGAAGTCCCCCAGGAGTCCACAGGGTTTTCACCCTTTGAGCTCCTGTTTGGACATAGGGTAAGGGATCCCATTGATTTGGTAAGGGATGAATAGGAGGGTGAGCTTGCTGACCAAGGGGAATCTGTTGTGGTGTATGTCCTGAAATTCAGATCCCAGCTCAGGAAGGTCATGGGATTTACCTAGGAGCACCTAGCTGCTGCACAACAGAGGAGGCAGAAGACATGTCATGACTGTGAGGCCAGAGCTTAGGAGTTTGAAATCAGGCAAAGGGTGATGGTGCTTGTCTCCATTTGGCAGAACAAATTACAGGCAGCTTGGGAGGGGCCTTACTCAGTGCTCAGGAGGATGAATTAAGTTACAGTAATTACACGGTGAAGTTTCCAGGCATGAGGTGCAAACAGTGAGTTTACCACATAAACATGATGAAACTCTATCATGACAGGGATGAGATGGCCTTGGCCGTGTGCAGCCATACAGAGGAAGGAGCAGAAACAGACATGCTGGTGGATATCTTGGAAGAGGTTAAGGAAGACTCCTCAGTGGATGCTGTCACCCTTTCTAGAGCTTCTGCCACCAGCTGAAGCTACTGAAATAAGAGGGGTGTTGCATGCATTTGGTGACATATTCACAGGGAAGCCAGGATATACCATGCTGGCAGAGCACCATGTGAATACAGGGTCCCAAGCCCCACTGAGGCAGCCACCCTATAGGGTCCCAGAAGGTGTAAGACATGCCATAGAGAAAGACAGAGTGAAGAGATGTTGGCTCTCCAGATGATCCAGAAGTCTAGTAGTCCCTGTGCTTCCCCAGTGGTACTGATTCCTAAAAAAACATGGGACCACAAGGTTCTATGTCAACTACTCTACTGCAAACTCAACAGCTGCACAGAGTCAGATGAAAACCTAATGCCCAGGACATATGAGGTTCTATCACAGATCTGACAAAGGGCTACTGGCAGGTATCCCTAACCCCCGAAGCCAGAGATAGGATGGCCTTCATCACCATGTTTGGATTGTTCAAGTCTAAAGTAATGCCATTCAGGATGAAGAACACGCCAGCCACCTTTCTGTGGCTCATGTACCCCAATCTGAATGGGGCAGGAGACTTCGCTCTGGCTTACATGGATGACGTCACAATCTACAGCCAGACCAGGAAGGCTCATGTCAGGCATGTTACCAAGCTGTTCCACCAATTGCAGGCCACTGGGCTAACAGTCAAAGTGGAGAAGTTCCAGATAGGAATGGCAGAAGTGTCATACACTGGGCAGAGGGTGGGGAGTGGGTACATCTGACCTGAGCCAGTTAAAATTGAAGATATCCAGGGATTGACTCTGCCCTCAACCAAGGAAAGGGAGGGCCTTCCTGGGTATGGCAGAGTACTACTGTAAGTCTCTATTGAATTTCAACCACATGGCCAAATCCCTGTCTGATCTCACCAGAAACAAAATGCCAGAAGGGGTTCAGTGGACAGAGACATGTGATACTGCATTCCACCAGCTGATGACCACATTGTGTCAGACAACTGTACTCACCAGCCTGGACTATTTTCTTAGGTTTGCTGTGCATGCAGCTGCATCTGATCATGGGCTAAGTGCGGTTCTAAGTCAGGTTACAGACTTGGGCTGCCCTGGTCTTCCTGGATGCCGAGAAAGCTTTTGACTGAGTGCCTCACCATTTCTGTTTGAAGTTTTATGGGCTTATAATATTCCTTCTGATTTTATTCATTGGGTTCAAGTGTTATATACACATCCCACAGCTACATTATTATGTAATGGTGTTCCATCTAAACCATTTTGTATTACTTCTGGTATCAGACCAGGTTTCCCCTGGCCCCCCTTGCTTTTTAATTTATATTTAGAGCCTCTGCTGTTACAATCTGAAGGAAAACCCAAAGGTCCAGGGTATTTGAATTCATCAAGTGGAATATAAACTCTCAGCCTATGCAGATGACAGTTTGTCATATTTTTCCCACCTAGGAAGTTCTATTCCTGCTGCCTTGACTAAGATGACTTCTTTTTAGAAACTTTCGGCTTACAAATTAAATTTAGAAAAAACCTTTGTTTTGCCCTTAAATTCCTCTGTTTCTAAATTCAATATTGTTCACTTTGGGCTCCAATGGGAACCCAAAGCACATAAATACCTTGGTCTGAGTATTTCAAGGTACCTTTCTAAGCTCAAAAAAATAAATTTAAACCTGCTTTTAACATGTATTAAACCTGTTCTGCATAGATGATTGGCCCTTCCTTTGTCCATATGGGGCTGGATTAATGTGATTAAAATGAACATATTGGTGCATATTTTGTACCCATTATGTGTGCTGAATATTGTCTTACCACAAGACTGACTTTGCGAACTCCAGTCATACCTTACTTCATTTTTGTGGTGAGGTAAGGTAATACACAGATATCATGCAAAACTAACCAACCCGAAAAACTGGGGGACATATCTCCCAAACTTTTACTTTTACTACCTAGCCTCCCATGGAAGGAAATACTTCAAATAGGGCCATACTATTCCAGGGACTTTCCATGACCCTTACGAACCCCAATGTTTAAATGTTGAAAGAGCCTAATGCAAGGGCCATAATATTCAACTCCTTGCATTATTATTTCTTTCCCCCTCCACAGTTCCCTGTGCTTTAAAATGAACCCCTATATATTGGTCCTTAAGGGCGTATGCATAACTGACTAAATATTTTCATATTTTGGCTCACAACAATCATCAAGTCATTTTTCTGAATCCTAATTTTAACATTGCTCACTGACCTGTTCCGGGTAATCTCTTTCCTCTTGGAACTACTGCAGTGGCTATGATTTCTGCTTCAGATAGATTACTAGAGTTCCTCCACCTACAAATAAGGTATACTTTATCTCCCTCATACATGCTTAAATATTTACAATTCTGTCAGGCACTGGTATCCCAGTTAGCCTCTCCTCCATGAACCAATCAAGATTCCCCTGTTTTTGATGAAATGATTCAAGAAGCACATTCTCATCATGCACAATCTCAGTTATATACTATCCTTCAAACTAATGACTCTATGAAATGGTATACCATTAGGACAGTGAAACATTTACTGCAATGACCATTGCAGCAACAAATCCAACAGCACACTGTTGTTTTGCAGGACCCCGGCATGGTCTCTTCGGGTCTTGTGCCCCCTCCCCAAAACAACTCTGGCCCGAAGTTGATTATATCTAATTCCGGGGGGTGCAGGGGCCAAAACACTTTGTATGAATCTGCAATGCCGACCACGATTGTGGTCGACATAGTGCTGTCGCTGTAAAGGCTTTCAGCAGAATTTCTGTCGAAGCTGCTTGGTGAAACCTTCATGAAACTATCTGGTATTTTCCACTACTGGCAAAATATCCTTTACACAGATTGGGCCCCTTCTGATTGGCAAAAGGTTTAGCTCAACCTATATAAGCATATAAAACAAGATCATTATAGGTTGCAACCTAGGGTGGTTGATAAAGGCCACACTGTGGATGTCCTGTATCTGGATTTCAGCAAGGCTTTCAACTCTGTGCCACACAGAAGGTTAATGAGAAAGCTGATAGATATGGGAACGGGGGGAAAAATTGGTGGGGTGGGTTGAGAGCTGGCATCAGGGGAGGCAACAGAGGGTAGTTGTAAGGGGGGAGACATCCACGGCCAGTAACAAGTGGAGTACTGCAGGGTTCAGTGCTGGGCCCCATTTTGTTCAATGTCTTCAGTAGAGACATTGCAGAGGGGGTCAAGAGTAAGATCTGCCTGTTCGCAGATGACACTAAGATTTGTCCAAAAGTGGACAATAAGGAAGAGAGGCAAGCACTCAGAGAGGATCTAGCTAAGCTCAAACACTGGTCTAGGGAGTGGCAGTTGGGGTTTAACACTAAGAAGTGCAAGGTAATGCACTTTGGAGCCAGAAATCCCAAGAACAGTTACCGGCTGGGGGAGTGCCGGTAATGGCTTCAGTGGAGGAAAGGGACCTGGGGGTAATAGTCACAGGGGACATGAAGGTATCTGCACAGTGTAGGAGAGCTGCAGGGGGCACAGGCTAAGGATAGAGAGGGGAAGATTTAGGAAGGAAATGAGGATACACTATTTCACAGAGAGGGTGGTAGCAAAATGAAATGCCCTACCAGAATGGGTGGTATCATGTAAATCTGTGAACAGCTTCAAAAGGGCATGGGACAGGGAATGGGGAGAGTGTGAATGGGGAGGTGGGGAGTGGCAGTGGGATGACAAAGGGAAGGGGGATGAGGCAGCTGCAAACAAGGGGTGATAGCTGCACACTCGAGCAGACTTAGATAGACCAGGTGGTCTGTTTCTGCTGGCACATTCATATGTTCATATGCAGCAAGGGCAAATAGGATGCTGGGGTCATTGCCAGAGGGATCACCTCTCGAAAGGGGGAGGTCACCCTGCCACTGTATAGATCACTAGTGAGGCCACACTTGGAATACTCTGTGCAGTACTGGTGCCCATACCACAAAAAGGATGCGAGATTACTGGAGCGGGAGCAGCATAGGGCTACAAAAATGATCCTGGGACTAGGGGTGTTGCCATACAAGGAAAGGTTGAAAGAGCTCAACATGTGCTCGCTGGAAGACAGAAGGGTAAGAGGGGACATGGTAGAGACCTTTAAGTACTTGAAAGGCATAAACAAAGTCAGGGAAAGAGGATTGTTCCACTTAAAGGGGAGAAGGGTCACTAGGGGGCAGTCTGAAGCTGGAAGGGGGAAGGTTGAGGAGGGAGATGAGGAGGCACTACTTCACAGAGAGAGTGATGACAGGTTGGAATGCACTGCTGGAGGAGTTAATCACTCAAAGAACAGTGGATAGTTTTAAGCGGGGTTGGAATAGAGTCATGGGCAGGGTTAGTACAGACAAAAACACAAAGGAGGGAAGGACTAGAAAAGAGGAAGATGAGAGGGGTTTAGGTGGGGGTGGGGCAGCTGTAATGATATGAAACTAAGAGCTGCACAATCGGGCAGACTTGATAGACATATGGGCCTTTTTCTGCCGGCAATTTCATATGTTCATATGCAGCAGTTTAATATATTACATAATCTTTATTTTACACCACAGAAACTTTCTAAATCTGGTCGGTAGGAACATTCCATCTGCGTCAGGTGTAAACACATAAAAGGTACCTTACTTCACATGTTATGGGCATGTGAAAAGGTTACCCATTTTGGACATCTACCCAGCATCATTTAGATCTGTCCTTTGATTTGTGTTAATGTTTTACTCCAGAAGTTTGCCTGTTTGGAAATTATAAGTGGATACCCCTGGGATAGCGAAAGGGCTATATCGCCCTGATTTCCGCAGCAGCTAAGACAGTTCTTCTTCACCACTGGTTATCGGATATAACCCCATCTTGGTCAGAATGGCATGTAGAAATCCTTAGCCCATTAAATGCTGAATTGTACACTGCTAATGTGATGCATGGAGGCTTGTCAGCTCAGCATTGCTGAAGGGGATGAGAAAACACACTAGTTTGGAAGGACGCATAGACTACACGCTTCGGAGCCTGAGGAGGAGACTCCAAAAGCAGGATTACATAGCGTGTTTTATTTTACTACAGGTATATACTGTTGCCAGAACATGTAATCTTTCCAGTAAAGCTTACTGTTTATCCGTCCTGGTCAGTGGGCTGCCCTCTTTCTCTGTTTTCGCCCGCAGGTTATAACCTGAAGGGAAGTGGAGTGAAGGTGCCATGAACCGGTGGAGTTGTATCCTCGGTGTTTTCCTTTATGCCTATTTAACAGAGACATCAGTCAGAAGATGATCGAGGAGCAAGCCTTTTAAATTGGTCATTCGGCTTTGCCTACTGACTTATAAAGGAAAGTTTTCCAGTCTCAGAATTCTTATCTATTACCCCTACTACATTTTAAACGTAGTGATTATTTGTGTTTGTTCTTGAGCTTTTTATCTCTAATTTGAATATTATTTTTAGTACTGTCATTTTATGCACATTTTTTTCTTTTTTTACAAGTTTATATTTTTTCTTTTTAAAAAATTTTAGTTTCACGCACTTTAGTCATGTGACATGGTAATATAAAGATACACACGTTAGTCAGGTGAACAGATCGCTTTCTTCACTTATGAGATAGCAGCGTTCCTACTCACATGGCATGGCACTTTGGCTATATGCAGCATTTAGATTCATTAAAACAGTTCTTCTGGGCACTAATAAGTAAGTCAACAAACTTGTGAAAATTTATGACAAACTGGATCGGTTTTATAAATTAAAATTTAGGTAAACCCAGGTAGCACAATAGAATTTAAACTCAATTCAAGTAGACTGTAGTTTTCTGTAAGGCCTGCACTTTTTAAATGCTGCTGAAATAACAGTAGTTTTTGTTTTATCTAGTGTATCTCACTAAAAGAAGCCTGCAGTTGGTTACATCGAGGCTGAACCAGAGTGGGAATAATAGAAGCAAGCCTATCATCAGGTTGAATCAAGTTTGCTCCTTGTGCTTAAATTTTAATTTTGTGTTGGTGCTGGTGCTTTACCTCTTAATGCGAACAAGGGACAGTATGACAGAGCATCAGATTTTGTGTGTGATTCATAACAGCGTAAGTCCTGAGCTTTTGAAATATGCTAATTAGCAAACTTTCGTTTGGTATCCTGCTCCCTTGCTAGTTATTGCACAAACTTGTTCATGCAAAGCATTTCACATGGCTTTTTGGGGAAGTTTTCTCTGAAATTGAAACTTTGAAGATCTGGTACTGGACTGTTTTTATATTGTACTTTAAACAACTGTAGACACTTACCAGTTAGATGTGCTGAACTGCAGTTTGACGATTATTCTAGATTCTCATTTATCGTCTTTCATTGTACAAATGGATAACTGTGAAATACAGACTCTCTAGCCTTGTGTATGTAAGAACTTCAATTGCTGTATTTAATATAGTATTAGTATTAACATGGTTCATACTAGGAAACAAACTTTAATAATGGGGGGATTTAATGGCTATGGACCAGAGCGAAAGTGGTAATTTGGCTTTGAGTTCACAAAAGGGTAAATCAGAAATAGAGTTCAATCAAGACAGCTTTAGGATTGACTTAATGCAC
This sequence comes from Neoceratodus forsteri, assembly GCA_016271365.2. Taxonomy (NCBI): domain Eukaryota; kingdom Metazoa; phylum Chordata; order Ceratodontiformes; family Ceratodontidae; genus Neoceratodus; species Neoceratodus forsteri. The sequence continues at coordinate 756,389,548 of CM057451.1, forward strand.
ACATCATTTAACTTACATTCGACTCCGGTTATAATTTGTTCTAATTCTGAGCGTTCAGAGAAAGGAATTAAAAAAAGCAAAGGAAAAGCCAAAAGTGGAAGTACAAAGAAAAAAGCTAAAGATCTTAAAGGTAAAAGTCAAAAGGGAAGGGGAAAGGAAACTAAAAATAATTCCAGCAAAGATGATGAATCCTTTAAACCTTGCCTAAATAGTAATCCTCCTGAAATAAAAGGGAGAGGAAGGCAATTAAAGCAATCTAATATAAAAGATCACTATAGCCCCTTGACCTTAGTAGAAATTAAGTCATGCATTCCATGCAATGTACTTAAGGAATCATCATATTTAGGAAAAGATAGCTCAAATGATGACCATAATGAGCATATTGAAATGCAAGCTATGGAACCAATAGGGGTTGGGAATGATACTCAAATGTTTACAGATGATTTAAATTCAGGAGTTTATATTAATTTAGATGCTTCTAAAAGTATAAATGAGCTTTCTGCATATACTACTAAACACATGGAGGAGACCCTGGATTTTTCGCCAGATTACTTTAAGGAATCTAACTCAGAACCAGATTTTTATTGGCAGAATGATCTAAAACATATAGCTGGGGAACTACAGGAGACCATAAATGGATTAAAACAGTTTACCAGTTTGAACTCTTATAACCAATTTGATAATGGTATAACAGCAAATTTTGCTACTGCTATGAGTAAATAATATTGCACAGCTGCATCTAATACACATAATGCACATTTGATGATTTTGGATCATTTAGTTGACCTGAAACATGAAATAGATCTTTTAAAAGAAAATATAGTGATAAACGGCTCTAGACTAGATGATGTTTTACATAGACTTGATAAAATACCTCACTTTGAAAGTATATGTTCATTATCTGTTATTGAACTGGAATGTTCTCAAAATTTACCCTGCCCAGACTTCTCAGTGATGGATTCCTCTGATATGCCTTCCATAACAGCTGAATCTTTAGAGCTTCCATTAGTAATCAAGAATGTTCAAAGTAGTGAGGGTTTCAGTATAAGCAAAAGCAAAAGGAAATCTAACAAAAATAGGTTTAAAAATAAGAGATTGAGAAAGGAAAAGATAAGTTGTCAGCAAGAAGGAAAGAAGGTATTGGGAACAAAAGATATGTACAACATGAGCATGGAAGAGAATGTTACAGATATAGTAGGGTCACTGTAAATGAGGGGGGGAAGCTGGGAGGGAAGCCGGCCCTGGATAAGTTTACTTATATAGAAAAAACAAAGACAGATGTGCACAAAGATTTTGCCCCCAAGAATGATTATGATTTGGTGTCTGGGGAAAATACTGTCTTAGATTCAGTTTGGGTGGTCAAAACATAAGTAAAGTAATGAAACAAGGTATGAAGCTAGTTAAAGGGTTGGAGGAATCATATATGGAAAATGCCACAGATCTTTGTAGCTGTGCAATTTTGCCATTATATGGTTTTAAGATTCTACACAATTGGTCATATGAAGAGTCAAGGGATAAGATTGTGAACCTAATAAGGGCAGCGACTGGTGCTGATTTAACTGTATCCGACATTTTACAAATTTGAAATGATAAGGATGCTTTGGGTTTAGATTGCTTATTTATATTTTGCACAGCTCCTCGAATAGCAAATCAAATCTGGATTAATGAAGTGGGCTTGAGAAAATTTGGATGTAGACTAGAATATATTAACAGGGAACTTTTGAACAAGGAAATCCAAACATTAAACAATGAGTCTTGCCAATTAAGCATTTTTGGTGTAAAATCATCTTTTAGTAAAAATACAAGAAAACTCAAGAATACCCTGTTAAATATATTTGGTCATGTCCTAAAAATCCCAGATCCAGAATTTATAATAGAAAAAGTTTACAGTTGGAACAAAGGTACAAGTATGGGACAAGTGGACATTCTTGTTAAAAGTCCAGAGGTAGCAAGGAACATTTTAGGTAAAGCAACATTACTAGATGATGTAGGATTACATATAATGGAGAGGAAAATATTAAATGAGGGAAGTAAACAGAATAGACAGGAAGTAAGTGTTTCAAATCAGGAAAATGTGGCTGATAGAGTTCATAAGATATTGCATTTCTATGGTCTGGAAAGAATTAAAAATGAGAATAATAATAATTTAAAGGATCTAATAGTAGACATATTAGAACAACTTTTGAATGGTTCTATAGAAGACCCTAAAGCATTAATTAACAAGGCAGGGATTTGATCCAGATTGTGATTTAATCATCGTTAAAATAGGCTTTTTAAGCCTATACAATAAGATCATTGAGAACAGGAGCCTATTGGATGCCTTAGGCATACACATAGTTATCACAAATGATTTCTTTCACCTGACCATACCTATATCTAAATCACCAAAAAGGATAAATCAGGAGAAATTGTTATTTAATGTTACTACTTGTAATAGATTTGACTTGCTGGATACACAACCAAACTGACTGGTAGAAGAAAAAGAACAATATTTTGAAACAAAGTCTAATGGCCTCCTATTAATTTCCTGGAATATTGCGTTTTTTTTTCTAAATTAATGGATCAAGAATGGTTAGAATTTATACTTAAGTTTAATATTATTTGTCTACAGGAGACTTGGCACAATAAAGATCAATAAATTATATTGAATGGTTATCAAACTTTAAAAATCCCAGGAGAAAAAGTTGCTAAAATAGGAAGAACTGTAAGGGGTTTAATTACCTTAATTAAAATAAACTCTGACATTACTGCAGATATTTTATATACTAATAAAAACATAATGGTTATCTATATTAAGGTTAAAAAAGGTAAACATTTCTGTTTACTTAACCCATATATCCCTCCATTTAATTCAAATTCATATTATCCAGCACTTTGGGACCAATTGGAGGACTTTATTCATAAGAGTTGTGCAGTAACTTCATGTGATAACTTATTACTTTGTGGGGGCTTCAATGCAAGGATTAGACCTTATGATGGTTACTCTGCTAGTAACTTCCATAATTGGTGTCATATAGAAGCCTCTAACTGGCCCAGGTGTACAAAGGATAATAGACTAAACAAAATAGGTCAGAGACTAATAGAATTATTAGCCCTATATAATTTAGCACCAATTAATGGCAGGTTACATGGAGATAAAGAAAGAAACTTTACTCACTTTTCTGCTAAGGGACCCTCAATCATAGATTATGTGTTCTGGAATGGGAATATGACAGATTGGAAATTTATGGAAATTCCAACTAGGGGTGAAAGTGTTCATCTCCCTCTTGTCTTAAAAGCAAAAAAACATAAAATGTGTCATAGATGTTCCAAGTAAACCTACACAATTTGTAATCTGTCATAACAAAATTCAGTGGCAGGATAAGTTTTCTCCCCTTATTAAACATCTTTTGCAGGATTTATCTATTAAGTTAAATACTGAAACTATGGAGTATGGGCGCCTACATCATCTTTTATTTTCAAGTCTTGAGGATATAAATAAATTACCCTATTCCTCAAAGATTATTAAAAGTATTAAGAATAAAAATACATGGTTTGATGAGGAATGCTGTAAAGAAAAAAAAGGAAGGTAAGGCAAAATAAGAATTCTCAAAATATCATAGAACTAAATAGATGCCTAGAAAATTACAAGAAGTTTTTCTTATTAAAACAAGGACAATACCAACAAAGGAATTGGGACCGTATGCTTGAAGCCATTTATAATAAAGATTTTCAGACATACTGGTTATTAGTTGCTAAGGGAACAAATAATATTAAATACGAATTAGATACCTATATTACGCTGGAAACTTGGGTCTCTTTTTATTCTTCAAAATGTTTTTCCCCTAATGTTGAAAATGTAGGAATAGTCTTGGATATTAACATGCAGGTTTTTCGACCTTTTTTACCTGCAGAAATGTATTTTTTCATTACAACTTGAAAAAAAAGAAAGGAGCCAGGCCCTGACATGATTCCTTCCGAAATTTACTTGAGTGCCCCTGCTTTATGGTCTGTAATTCTGACTAAATATTTCAATTTCTGTGTCCAAAAACTAGTATTTCCAAGTTCCTGGAAGGGAGCAACAATATTTTCAATCTATAAAAAGGGTGATAAGACAGATCCTAAAATGTATAGGCCTATTTCATTATTAGATAATCTGGGGAAAATGTTTTTCAAGTAAATTTTAAATAGATTAAATGAAGAATTATTAAGATTGGGGGACTTTCTGAAGCACAAGCTGGATTTAGGGCTGGAAACAGCACAACTGACAATTGTTTCATTATTAGACATCTTTATGAAAAATATGTTGTAATTAGGAAACATCCTTATTTGCTGCCTTCATAGATTTTAGTACAGCATTCAACTCAGTTTTAAGGAATGTACTTTGGCTTATAATGAAGAAAAAAGGATTTATGGGGGAACTGATAGCAATCGTTAGGGAATTATACACTTTAACATGGGCCCAAGTGAAGTCAGGCACTAGGGGACAATTTTCCTCAACTTTCTCTACAAATATGGGAGTTAGACAAGGCTGTGTAATTGCACCCCTGCTTTTTTCCATTTATATTGACAAGTTATTATGTGGCTTAAATTCCAGTAATACGGATTCTCCTAAGATTAGGGATAAGAGCTGTGGCATATTGGCCTATGCAGATGACTTAGTCTTGTTCTCCCTTACTGAATCTGGACTGCAAGCTAAATTAAATATGCTTGCAATATCTGCAAATGAGCTTAACTTGTCGATAAATGTTCAAAAAAGTCAGATTCTTCCTTTTGGTTTGAAAGGAAAAAAAAGAAATTTGGAGTGTTAGGTTCTGACAAATTAGAGACTGTACATAGTTATACATACTTGGGCTTACACCTGACAAGGGACGGGAAATGGAATGAGCAGTTGGAAACAATTTTGGTAAAATTAAAGAGGACAGCAAATTCCTTGCTCATATTTAATAAAAAATATGGTGGAAACACGATTAGGCCTATTTAAATGGCAGTACAAGCCAAATATTATGCTCGAGCTTTATTCAATGTTGAAATTTGGCCTCATAATAAAATGAATATTTTAGATATTCCTGTTAATAAATTGCTGCGTGAATCCTTAGGTTTACCCAATTTTGTTCCTGCTGTGATACTGAGGGCTGAGACAGGTTACTATTCTTTGCAGGCAGCCGCTGATGCTAGAAAGGTTAACTTTGGGTTTAGAATTCTTCAACATGGACAAAATAGATTAACGGCCTCATGTTTACATGAAAAATATTTGTGGTCTTCTTTAGGCTATTTAAAATCAGAATGGTTATCCCTGATATTCAAATTATTGCAGAAAGTGGGGTTAACCTACTTATATCAGTATAGGGCCAGAGGAATTACTATTAGCCTAAAATATCAGTCCCTCATCACAAAGGCATTTAGAGAATATTATAAGATCTTAGACTTCAATACCATTAAAAAGTTTAAAATGTTTCCATTTTTTAGGATAAATGATCCCTGTCATTATTACAGATATTACCTAGACATTCTTACAGAAGTAGAAAACAGAAAACAGTATACTAGATACAGGTTAGAAGTATTTCCAATAACATCTTGGAAGTAGTTATGGGAAAATACTTCTCTTAGTTCTAGATTCTGTTCTTTACCTGTTCCCACTGGAAAACTTGGAACATGTTATGTTTGCATGCAAATGGTATACTGTACCAAGAGAAAAAATGGATTTGGCCTCTATGTCAATCTATTCAAACAATAGATCAGAGCATCTTACTATTATTTTTTTTTTTACCACTAATGATGATATTGTAATTAAGGCTGTGGCCAAATATTTGGTAAATATTTCTAGAATACACCTTGGTAAAAAATTAAAAAAAAGAGGAACTAACATCTATACTATGTATTGTCTAATTAGGATGGACTTTGCATACTCTGCAAGGATAAGCTTTATGCCTATGATTTATGCACTGGGCAAAGAAAGGGGGCATGTGCATGAATGCAGGTGCTAAGCTATATTCAGTGCATTACCGCTGTGCAAAGTGAGTTTGTGTGACACATAGCGCAGTGCAAGTTACCACCCAGAAAAAGGTAGTCTTAACTCTGGGAAAAACAAGGATGGGGGTGTGGACACTGCAGTAACAGGCACCAAGGCTGTATGCAACAACAGCACCATGGTGCACCTGATGACCGCAGTCATTGGTGAGGAAGAGAGAGCAGAAGCTTACACTGGGCCACTCCATATGCCAAAGAAGAGATATGCTGCAAACCGATGGTACTGAAGAGTCAATCTTAGGGGTGAGAGACCTAATGTGACTAGTGCTTTGACTGTGGGAGATTCTTAAGTCCTTTTCTGTGAACCCTTGTCTGAAACTCGTTTTCTTGGAAAGAACAGGTTATTAAGAGGCAGCCCTCTGACAGAGGAAAGTACCACTTGATATTAAAAGACAGTTTGGCTAAGAACTGACTGTGAGAACTTCTCCATAAGTTTATGGACTCTCTGTAAAAAGAAAAAATTGTTTTATTAGTAATCATTTTGGGAGGATTGGAGAAGTTTTGGTGTTGTTATGTGAGTGTGTGTGTGTGTGTGTGTGATTTATGAGTGGGAGTGAATGGTATATAACTAGTTATTGTTTTAATATTGATTTAGTGATTATATATTGGTTGATTTAGAGCTGTAATAGCAAAGTTAAGAGGTTGTTAAGATGTGTTGGCCAACAGCTCTCAGAGCAAGGTATTATTCACCCTCCAGGCTCCACGATCTCTGACCATTTGAGTGCCCCCATTAATAGCTGAGGTACATAACCACTATAGAGCACTGGGAATAGTGTATAGGGGGGAGGAAACTGAGATTTGTGGAGTCTGGTGTGGGGAATACAATGGAGTAGGGACGGATTGAGGTGGTGGGGACTAGAAGCTGCCCTGTGGTGAATTGGGCCCAGGAAAGGGGTTCTCAATGCATGCTGCCCATACCCAAGGGCTCCACAGTTAGTGGGCAAGCTGCTAGACCAGTTTTATCTACCTGTACTTCTTGAGCAGTGTTGTGAAATGCCAGATCTATCAAGAACAAGATGGCAATTATTGCTGATCTTGTTGCAACATCTGATCTGGCTTGTATCACCAAGATCTGGCAGGATGAAAGTTCTGACCTCATATTGGAATCAACTGTTCCAGCTAGGTACTCGGTGGTACACTGCCAGAGAAAGGATCATAGGGGTGGGGTGGGGGTGGAATTTGTTTCAAGTCAGACTTGAGCCTCACAGCTTTCCTGGTGGGAACAACCAGATCCTTCAAATGTGTGGCCATTTAAGGGTTTGTCGGTGTAGATAGCAGGATCCTTCTCATCTACCATCCTCCAGGGGATGGGAAGGAATTTCTGCAGGAAATCGTGGACTTCATCATTGAACTGGTATTGGAGTCTCCCAGATGGATTACTCTGGGGACTTCAATGCCTTGGTCACTGGCAAACTCTTGTAGTTTGGTCAAGACTTCCTCCAACTAATGTGTTTGTTGGGTCTGACACATGTTGTTACCTCTGCAACCCATATTCACGGCCATTCGTTGGACCTCATCTTCTTGCTGGGAATGAAGGTCTTTGACCTTATGATGGAGTCGACCATTTGGTTGGACCACCATGCTGTGAGATACTCATTCAAGGCCCTCTCAATAGACCATCCCCTATGGAGATGGTCTAGTATCACCCTTTAAGTGGTTTGGCCCTACAGGGTATGACGGCAGTGCTGGATCTAACCAGGTTTGATGAGTGTGTGCAAGTAGCCAGGGAAACTGGTTCTGACCTGTAATAGGATTATGGTATGCTGACTGCACATCAACACCGCCACCGTGAAGACCATCACAGCGACAGAATCTGATGAAAAACATTGAGTTACTGTGATGGTCCCCACAAACATCGGTGGTACATCTCCCAGTGTTTTGCCCCCTCTCCGAGACAACTCTGACTCGGAGTTGTATAAATAAAGACCAGGGGTGTGGGGGGCAGAGCACCCACATGGGGTATTTGGGTGGTGCAGCCCCCCAAAGAAAACACACTGGCATCCCTGACAGTACAATGTTGACACTCATAGAAACATAGAAGTTGATGGCAGATAAGGATCGCAAGGCCCATCCAGTTTGCCCGTTTCGTTTTCTACCTTATAAATGTGCCATCGGCATTTGCTCTGTCAATGGCCTATCTATTCATACTCATCTTTATTTCTCCTTTATGCCTATCCCATGCCTGTTTGAAGCCCTGCACTGTATTCATATCCACCACTTCCTGAGGTAGGCTGTTCCATGTATCCACCACCCTTTCTGTGAAAAAGAACTGCTTCACATTACCCCTTAATCGGCCTCCCTCTAATCTCATGCTGTGTCCTCTTGTCCTGCTATTTTTCTTATATTGAAACATGTTAGACTCTTTCACCTTGTTAATTCCCTTAAGGTGTTTGAATGTTTCGATCATATCACCTCTCTCCCTCCTTTGCTCTAGGGTATACATATTGAGCTCCATTAATCTGTCCTCATATGTTTTCTGCTGCTGTCCCTGCACCATTTTGGTTGCCCTTTTCTGAACTGCCTCAATTTGGTTAATGTCCTCGTGAAGGTGTGGCCTCCAGTACTGCATGCAGTACTCCAGATGGGGCCTAACCAGTGTCTTGTAAAGAGGGATTATTACCTCCCCTCTTCTGACTTGTGATACCCCTACTAATACACCCCAACATCCCCCTAGCCTTGCCTACTGCTTTAGTGGTCTGCTTGGATGATTTCAGGTCATCAGTGATGATGATGCCCAAGTCTCTTTCATCCCTTGTGTCTGCCAGCAACTACCCTCCCAGCCTATAGGTGGCTTCAGGGTTTCTCTTCCCTATGTGCATGATCTTACACTTCTTTGCATTAAACTTCAGTTGCCACTCTTCCGACCATTTTGCCAGTTTATCCAGATCTCTTCTCATTCTGCCCACTCCATCTGGATCATCTACTCTGTGGCACATCTTGGTGTCATCTGCAAACAGACAAACCCTTACCCTCCAGTCCATCTGCAATGTCACTGATGAATATATTGAAGAGGACTGGCCCCAGGACTGATCCCTGAGGTACCCCACTTATGACTTGCATCTCTACTGACTGTATACCATTTACCACCACTCTCTGTTTTCTATCCATCAACCAGTTTGCCACCTAGTTGACCAATTTCTGACCCATCCTGAGCCTAGCCAGCTTATTAATCAATCTTCTATGTGGAACCGTATCAAAATCTTTGCTGAAGTCAAGGTAGGTGACATCAGCTGCTCCCCTGTGGTCCACCACTCTGGTTGCCGAGTGAAAGAAATCTATGAGATTAGTTTGACAGGACCTTCCTTTTGTAAACCCATGCTGTCTTGGATCCTGTGCTCCTATGGATTCCAGGTGTTGCACTATCCTTTCCTTAAGGAGTGCCTCCATAATCTTGCCCACTACTGAGGTAAGACTGACTGGTCTGTAGTTCCCCGCCTCCTCCCTGCTACCACTCTTGTGGAGTGGGATCACATGAGTCCTTCTCCAGTATTCTGGGACCTCTCCTGTGCTCAGAGACTCACTAAAAAGTTCTGATGATGGCTCCGCTAGTTCCACCCTTCACTAATTTAGTACCCTGGGATGTGTGCCATCAGGTCCCATTGCCTTGTCCACCCTGAGCTTATAGAACTCTTGTTGGACCCTTTCTTTTGTGAAGGGACTAGTGCACACCCCCCTGTGTCCATGGTGCTGAGCTGTGGGCCCTGCCCTACCTTCTCTTCAGTAAATACTGAGCAGAAGTATCTATTTAGGATAGATGCCTTTATGTGGTCCTCCTCCCCACATGCCCCCTTAACTCCTTTGATCTTAGCTACACCCCCTCTGGACTTTCTCCTTTCACTAATGTATCTATAGACAGTCTTGTCACCTTCTTTTACTGTTTGTGCTAGTGTTTCTTCAGTTTGGGCCCTTGTCCGCTTTACTGCCTTCCCTGCTTCCCTTAGGGAAGTTTGGTATGCCTCCCTATCTTCATCCCGCTGCATTCCCTTATATTTCCTGAAGGCCAGCCTTTTGGCTCTGACCTTTTCTGCTACTGGTTTTGAGAACCAAAGTGGTTTCCTTCTTCTTTTGCACTTCCTTTTCTCTCTAACACAATGGGATGTTGCTTCAAGTACTGCATCTTTAATGCTTGCTCACTTTGCCTGTACCCCCCTCACCTGTATTTCTTTTTGCCAGGGCTAGCATATGTGCCTATCCACAAGGAGGGATGAAGGAGTGGCAGGGAACTACAGGCCTGTCAGCCTGACATCAGTGGTGGCAAGGTGATGGAGGGCATTGTCAAGGAGAGGCTAGGGGGGAACCTGGATAAGTCAGGGTGCCTGGATGATAGACTGCATGGATTCATCCCAGGGAAATCATGTCAGACAAATCTGGTGGAGTTCTATGACTGGGTGACAAGTGCCTTAGACCTGGGTAGACCAGTGGACGTCCTCTTTCTAGACTTCAGCAAGGCATTTGACTCTATTCCTCACATGGGCCTGTTGGATAAGCTAGGAGAAATGGGGGTGGGAAACCAGATGATCAGATGGATAGGCAATTGGCTCCAGGACCGGAACCAGAGGGTCGTAGTTGGTGGGATAGTCTCATCCCCAAGGAGGGTCATTGGTGGGGACCACAGGGATCAGTCCTTGGGCTCCTTCTGTTCAATGCCTAGTCTCTGACATAAGGACAGGAATCAGGAGTGAGATGAGTCTCTTTGGATAACTCAAAACTGGGGGCGGTGGTGGATGGGGAGGAGGGAGGGTGACCCTACAGGGGACCTGGAGGCTCTGGAAAGATGGTCTAGAAAGTGGAAGCTGAGGTTCAATGCAGAGAAATGCAAGGTACTCCACCTGGGGCCAGAAACCGGGCCAATGTACACCCTGGGGAACAAGCACCGATGGCTGAGAGGGACCTGGGGTGGTGGTGGATGTCAAGATGAACAACTCTGAGACTTGTAGGAGGGCAGCAGCCAAGGCCAACAGGATGCTGGGATGCATCGCTAGGGGGATCACCTCCAGAAGGAGGGAAGTGATACTCCCTCTGTATAACTGCTTGGTGAGGCCGCACCTTGATTACTGCATGCAGTTTTGGAGGCCACACTTAAAGAGGGACATTAACCTCCTGGAGAGGGTCCAGAGGAGGGCAACCAAAATGATTTGGGTCTTGGGGACAGGACCTATGAGGAGAGGCTTGAAGAGCTAAATATGTACACATTGGAAGAGAGAAATGACCGAGGGGACATGATAGAGGTCTTCAGGTACATGAAGAGGGTAAATAGGGGAGGAACAGTCAGGGTGCTTCGAAGGAAGGAGGAGGGGGCCACTAGATGGCATGGGTGGAAGCTGGAGAGGGGAAGATTCAGGGGAGAAAGGAGGAGGTGCTACTTCACTGAGAGGGTGGTGGAGCCATGGAATGCGCTGCCTAGGGGGCTGGTGGAGGCAGAGACAGTGGAGGGGTTCAAGAGGGGGTGGGACAGGTACAGGGGAAGGGTTCTGGAAGCAAAATCCAATGCAGCAAGAATATCCGGAACTGGGAAGGGAGAAGCCAGAGAAGGCGAGGGGGGCAGCAAGGTCAGCACCCAGGATGGGGGCTGACCAAATGAGCAGACACAAAAGACTGTTAGGCCTATTCTGCTGGCATTTTAGTATGTTAGTATATTAGCTTAACTCTGTTGGCAATCTTATCGAAGTCAGCTCCTCTGAAGTCCCATATTTTTGCCTTGGAATGGGATGATTTAGTTCTAGTGGCCAAATTGAACCATGCCATGTGATGGTCACTGGCCCCCCGGTGACCTTCTACCTGGAGATCTGTGATCATTTCCCTGGCATTGTGTCTGTCGGTGTTGGAGATGTCGCAGCGCTATAGGTAAACCTAGGGTTATTACCGAGGCCCTCGACTTTATCGTGCCTGTCCATGTTCGACCTCTCACCTCACATCAATGGTCACCCTGGTTTGATGGGACTATAAGTGAGATAAGGATGAGTGGTCAAAGGTTGGATCAGTGCTGGGGAGGACTGGTTTGGAGGAGGACAAGTTTATATTGATGGTCCATTATAGAGACTATCAATCAGCAATCTCCTTTAAGAAGGCAAAGTTCCTGTCCAAGGAGATTGCTGCTGCAACTAACAGACCAGCTCAGCTCTTCTGCACTGTTCATAGGTTGTGCAATCCAGCCTTTCTTCAGTCTGGGTGAGCTTTTTCACAATCAAGATATGACGAGTTCACACTGTTCTTTGCTGATAAAATTGCCTACATCAGAACAGAAATCCAGTCAGCGCCCTCTAATGGGCCTTGTTGTGGCAATGGACCTGAAATCACAGGCAGTCAGTCTGTCTGGTGACTTCACCCAGTCGGCTGTTGTGGATATTATGAAGGTCATCCAGGGGTTATGGTCAACCTACTGTAGTTTGGATCTGCGATCAATGTGCCTCCTAGTGGGGTTCATCGATGCCATCGGCCTGGTCCTAGCCAGGTTAGTCTGATGCTCTCTAGTGAGAGAGGTCTTTCCTGGGCCCCTGAAGGAGGCAGTTGCAAGGCCACTCCTGAAAAAAACTTTTCTGGACCCTGACTGCCTAGCAAACTACAGACCTGTCTCTAACCTTCCCTTTGTGGGTAAGGTTATTGAGAAGGTAGTGGCCATTCAATGAGATAAACTGGATTAACTTGCCAATAAAATTGCTTACATCAGATCAGAAATCCAGTCAGGGGCCTCTAATCAGCCTTGTTGTGGTAATGGGTCTGAAATCACAGACAGTCTATCTGTCTGGTGACATCAACCAGTCAGTATATATATACCCTAGAGCAAGGGAGAGTGAGAGGTGATATGATCGAAACATTCAAACATCTTAAGGGCACTAACAAGGTTAAAGAGTCTAACGTGTTTCAATATAAGAAAGTAGCAGGGCAAGAGGACACAGCATAAGATTAGAGGTAGGCTGATTAAGGGGTAATGTGAGGAAGTTGTTTTTCACAGAAAGGGTGGTGGATGTATGGAAAAGCCTACCTCAGGAAGTGGTGGATATGAATACAGTGCAGGGCTTCAAACAGGCTTAGGATAGGCATAAGTGAGCAATACAGATGACTATGAATAGATAGGCCATTGACAGAGTAAAGGTCTATGGCACATTTGTAAGGTAGCGGGGGGATATTTTATTTATTTATTTATTTAAAGTTTCAGAATTACAACCTTTGAGTCAGTTACTCCTTTGCAAAGGCTCCACGTCAGGCAAACAGACAATAACAACAATAATTAAATATTAATGTACAGAGGTGATTACAAGAAGACAGAAGACATAATTCCATGGATTGGGTAGTTACATTTTGGGATTGCTATTGCAGCCCAAGTCAGATAGACAGCGCACCTTTTAAGAACTTGAGTACTTTAACTTTTCAATGCTGGGCTAGGATTTTAAAAGTGGTGCCAGCAGATAAGAGGGAGCCCTGGACTGCAAACAACTCTGGCGTTTAAATTTAAAGCAATTACGGTGCCAGAAAAGGCGCGTACAAGCACAGGCACAGTTTACAATTGAGCAAGCAGTAGCAGTAGTAAAACTACAGTTTTAAACAATACTGTGGAAATTTAGCTGTTTTGACGTCAGAATCAGCGTGAGTCCTCTTTACAATTTAACAGTCTCTACGAGTGTAGGGACACAAATTCAGTTAGCAAGTTCCTGCAATGTTCTAAATCACGCTGGAAAGACGAGCTATCCCGAGGTGGTAAGCTGCCTGCCGTAGAGACTTACACTGCAATTCAGGGCTTGAGGGGAGATTCAAACTCGGTCCCTCGCAACCACCGCTCGCAACCTTGCAATCTGTTGATTAAATTAGCATATACACGGTATCAATCAAAATAGTTTATTGTTTAGCAATAAGCTATTACAATAGAGTACAATATAAATACTTTGAAATCACATTTGACAGTGTAGAGTCATAGCTATACATATATTTTTAATTCTATTGCACATTTTTAATTTTAAACATTTCTAATACCTCCTCCTTGATCCTAAATTACTTTAAGCATCGCTATCATGTTTATTACTTATCAGTAGTACTCAAATGATCAGTTTCCTAATATAGGTACATATTCTATAGCCAAATCATACAGTTATACGCATTCTCTTCTTTACTTTACTGATTACATTAAAATAACCTCCTAATTTCTGGATAGTATTCACAGCTGCAGTGTGAATAAGTATATCATAAGAGTCTCTTGTTCAATTTGATATACAGAGTTGATAAATGTATTAAGCCAGTGTAGTCTTTTCCTTCTATAGTATGTACATTTCCATAGGCCATAATTAAAATCTTCTCTACTATTGTACCTTCAGTACGGTCACAATTATCAGAAAGGTTGGTATACTTATTATACCTTCATATTAAGACACTACTTGCAAATTGTTCAAACTTATGTCTTAAAAAGATTGCTCTAAGGTTTTTGTCAGTTAGGATATCTAGATAAGGACTGAAGCCAAAATAGAAGTTATTTCTACTATACCATTGTGAGTAGCTTGACTCAGAAATATATGTTAGATCTTGACAATTCCAGTAATTAGTAACTTTTTTAGTGATGTATTTGTTATATTGAAGACTAAGTACTATTCCTTTGTCAACATAGTTTTTTTTAGACTCAGTAAGGAATGTTTTTAGTGGGTTCATTCTCACAGTAAACCAATAGTCACTTTTGTAACCAAGTTTAAACCAGGTTTCTTTTTCTGCAACACATTGTTTAATAATCATATGTTCTGCCAATCTAGTTATTTTTATCTATTAATTTAATTTCCTAATTTCAGTCTTTGCTCTTATATCTGTAATGCCTCATTCCGCATGTAAATAGGCTGCAGGGCATGAATGTCCCAGTCTTAGGGAAGATCTTAATTCCTTATTTATAGGTACTAGCAGTTTAGATATTTTGCTAGCTTTAAGTTCCCACACTTCAGCACAGTAAAGTATTTGTGCTTCAACTTTTGCTTGTATGACTTGAACTAGGGGCCTTATTGAACATCCACCATACTTGTAGTTGAATCTGGCAATTCTGCCAGTAGATTTTACTGTTTTATCACATAGTAATGCATGGTGGGAGTTCCATTTAGTTTGCATTAAAATCTATCCCCAGAGTGGTATAGTTCTGCACCAACTCCAGTTTTTGGTCCCCAATTGCCCAGTATCCGGACATGCTTTTATTGCCAAATATAATCACTTTTGTTTTTTTGAGGTTAATTTTCAGTTTTAGCTTTGTGGATTGAAGGAAGAGATAATTTAACTTAACCTGTAGGCCTTTTTCAGAAAGAGAAAATAACACAAGGTTGTCTGCATATGCTAGTAATGGGCAGGAGATCATTCTTATTTTAGGTGAGTCAGAGATAATGTCATCTGTTCCCCTTAACATTTTATCAATATATAGAGAAAATAGGAGAGGCACCAGAACACATCCTGATGGACTCCATTTTACAGGGTGCGGATAAATTCCCATTTGTTCCCAATCTTATGTTAGCCCAAGATTCATGCTACAGCGTTGTTACTAGGTGAACCAAGTTTGAGTCAATTCCTCTTTCTATCAAAGCTGACTATAATGTACATCGAGATATTGAATCAAAAACAGATGAATAATTTACGAACGCTGAGTATAATTTTTGTTTATGCAGTATTACAAATTTTGCAAAGAGGTGGCACAGAATAAATATGTTATCTGTTGTTGAATAGTTCTCTCTGAATCCTGCTTGGAATATTAAAATTCCACCAGTTTCTTCTACCTGTGCTTTTAGTTTATCCAGTACAATTTTAGAGAACATCTTTAAGCTAGTATCTAAGAGACTTATTGGATGATACATGGCAGGATCTGTCATACTGCCCTTTTTATGCACGGTTATTATATTTGCTCCTTTCCAGGTTAAGGGGAACTCATTATTTCTAATACAATTACTAAAGTAAACAGTCAGAATTTTACACCAAAAACATAGGATGGCTTAAGAATACTTCCACCAGAATACCATCAGGGCCTGCAGCTTTATTTTTTTTGAGTTAACCAATCGCTAGATAGATCGCCAAGGTTGTTATACATATTCCATTGTCATTTCTTTTCCAAGCCAAGGGGATCTCTAAATTTTCTGTAGGGTCAAAGAACATTTCTGCAAAATATTTGACCCATGTATCTTCTGGTATGTAAGTATCAATTGTATCTTTGTATGTATTTGTCCCTTTAGTGACTAGCATCCAAAAGTTTTTACATCATTTGATTTCACAGCATCCAACATCATTTTCCATTTTTTTCAAACTGTAACTTTTTCTTATTTTTTATGACCCATTTATAGTTTCTACATGTATCATTAAGTTTTCTAAGGTATCCTTACATGATTTCTACCTATATTTCTTATATAATTTCTTGATATCAGCTTTGATCTTTTGACTGTCTGCATCAAACCAGCCAATCAAGTTTGGGATTTTTACACGTTTTAATAGAGTATTTCAGCTTCTGTTTTATTGCCTCAAATAGGTTATTCACTACTTCAGTTAACTCTTGGGAAGACATTTTGTAAAAGTCAACCATATTAGTAGGCAGAGTGAAAGATTCTAATAGTGGAATGATTTGCACCGTTATACCATTTGATCTTTTTTGTAGACCTAATTTCTGAGAATTGTACAGTGTTGTCGATAGAAGCATTAATTTGTTTGTGACCTGAATATTCTATTATTAATGAAAAGTGGTTACTTTTGGGCCTAACATCCATATAAAGCCTACACCATGTTTCAATAGGCCCAGACCAAAGTGCCAAGTCCAGCACAGGCGAACCTCTGGTTGAGATATAGGTATATTCTCCTTTTTTATCCTCATTAATCCTGACAGTTACAGGATAAAGGTTAAAATTAGTCAGGATTTCTATTGTTTTCTTTCCCGAAGTATTGATTTTAGCATTCTTGGTACTTCTTGGCAACAAAAATTTAGGGTTTTGGGTACATAAAAAAATTGAGTTATCCAGCAATCCATCCCATGTGCCAATATGTGCACTGAAATCTCCAGTGAGTAAAATATCAGCACCTGGATACTTAAATAATGCTTCAGAAATAATGTCAGCCATTTCCTCCCACATAACAGTTTAATAAAAATTAGAATTTTCTGGTGGAACATATCCACATATACGGCAAAAAATCCTTTTATCAAGGCCTATTAAGAGAGAAATAATATTATTCTGCATTTTCCAGCAGTGGATTATTTTAAAGATTCCAATCTTAATAAAGACCAGCAGTCCGCCCAACTGTCTCCCAGAGTTATACTTCCTTTCCGCTGGTACTTGAAACCATTCATAGCCATTCGGAGTAACCAAATCTACCTCAGTATGTCATGTTTGTTGTAGGTTTATAATGTCAGGCCCTGTAATATACTTTTTCCATTCCCCATCTGCAATTTTAGTATTTCAGCAAGCAATATTCCATGATAACAGCAAAATATTAGTTGAATGACAGTCAAGAAATGTATCCTGTGATTCGTATCCTTGCAGTCAGTAATTCTCATATCCTGCAATTGTCAAAAATCTATTACTCGGGAAGATTTGTAACCTGCCCTCCAGTAGTCATAGTATCATTTGTTAGTACAGTATTTAGACTTTTACTGTCACAGATATTAATTCCTAGGCCGTCTAATATACTACTTCTCTGCAGAATATCATCTGCCAATTTCGTGGCTGTTATGTAGATATCTATTTGTGTAGTACCATCCTGCCTAAACACCATAATATCATCCTTATATTCAAAGAGTATCTTTAGAAAGTTTGTCAGTAGGTATTTAATGGAATTAGTTAATTTGGAGCATGTTTCTCTAGTCATGATCTCTAAGCCAAACATACATAAGCATTCTTGTGTTGGATCCTTTTCTTGTCCTACTTGGACATCATGTACAGTATTGAATTTTTGATTAAATTGATCCCTATTTGAAAAAGATACTATTATTTCTTTATTTACTAAACTTCTGCTGTTTACCCTAACGTAATTAGCCATTCATGAAGAATAAAATTCATTATCAAACAGATATGCTTCACGTAATGGAATACTATTTATATCACCCGCTTCGTCCAAATCAATAGCAGTCTCTAGTTCTGCCTTCAGAAAGTTACGTACATGTTCTCTGGAGTTGGAGATATCAAGATTACCCCTTCTAAGCAGGTCAGAAAACCTGAGAAACAGTTTACTATTAGGCATCTGATTCTGCTCCTGTAAAATTTTGCAGGTATGAGTTGGATTTTCATTATTTTTAGATATCATGCACGCAGATACTGTATATTCTAGGGGGATAAGTTATTATGTTCCCCTTTCTTTTTTGTAGTTAAGCAATTGTAAACCACCTCAATATTAATAGCAGGAGATCTTCCTAGCTCTTGGTTTTGGCACCAAACAACATTTAAAAAACAACACGGACTTTCCTCTTACTGTCAGCGTAGACTAACAGATAGTTTTTCACTGCTTTACTTTTATTAATCCATCAATGCCTACATTAGTTTACGTTTGTTATTTTAAGTGACTGCGAAGTGCATAATTACTTTGATTTGCTATCTTTTAGCCCCAGTGCCAACAGTAGAACATATTTGTTACTTTAAGAGTCTGCAGCAGGGCCTACAGTACATAATCAATGGTTAAGCTCTCTGTAACTACGTAGTGCCTTATTTAAGCTTAGCCTGGGGATTAGTAGCAGCTGCATGCCTGCGTGTTTCTCAGCAATCCAGTAATTTAGGTGCTAGTAACAGTGGGCTGTATTAATTTGTGGTGTACCTTAACCTTGCTCCTCCTTCTGCTCCAACTGCTGCTTAAATTCTCCCCTCTTTCTCTCCTTCTCACACAGCATCATGGGGTCGAGAGGGCCTCGGTGAAGCTGTCCTTCCCAGCCGGAGCAATGCCGCCACCCTCACCCAGAGAAACCAAGCAAGTTATGGTGAAACAGCACTCTCTGCACCAGCGCCAGCTACCCCACCACCCCACCACCACTCTTGGTCAGCATTGAGTTATATAGAGTGTTCCACGTGATTTGTCGAAGCCTATCAGCCCACGGTCCCACTAGCAGCTTATCAGTTGCAACCTCTAGCGGCCACTACACTCAGCTCCTGACTGCTTCAGTCAATAGGCACAATACGAACATATGAACATATGAAATTTGCCAGCAGATAAAGGCCTAGAGGTCTATCAAGTCTGCTCGAATGTGCAGCTAGCACCCCTTATTCTGCAGCTGCCCCTCCTTTCCACCCCTCCCCTTCATTGACCCTCCCCCTTGTCCTGTCCCATCCCCTTTTGAAGCAGTCCACTGTTCTACTAGATACCACTTCTGCAGGTAATGCATTCCATCCCAGCCACCACCCGCTCTGTAAAAAGTGTCTCCTCATCTCCTCCTGAACCTTCCTCCCTCCAGTCTCATATCATGGCCCCTGATGTCCCTCTTCTCCCTTACTTTGAACAGCACCTCTGTACCTGTCTTGTTTATTCCTTTCATGTACTTAAAGGTTTCAGTCATGTCCCCCTGTCCCTCCTCTCCTCTAGTGAGTACATGTTCAACTCCCTCAGCCTCCTCTTGTATGATAAGTCCCCCAGCCCCTTGATCATCTTTGCCACCCTGTGCTGCACCCTCAGTAACTTAATGTCCCTCTTCAGATATGGGGTGCCAGTACTGCATGTAGTATTCAGGTGCAGTCTAACTAATGACCTATACAGTGGCAGAATCACCTCCTCCCTCCTTGAGGATATACCCTTGCAATGCAACCCAGCATTTTGTTGGCCTTTGCAGCTGCCTTCCACATTGTGCTGAGTTGTTCATTGACCCTGTAATGAGCACCCCCAGATCCTTCTCCTCCTTGTCTGGGCTAGCTGCACTCCCCCAGCTGGTAACTCCTCCTTGGGTTCTTCATCCCAAATGCAGCACCTTGCACTTTTTGGCATTAAACCCCAGTTGCCAGGTGTCTGACCAGGTTTCAAGCTTTGCCAGATCATCCTGCAACCCCTGCCATCCCCCTAGGTCATCCACCACTGCTTCTACCTTGGTATCATCAGCAAACAGACTGATCTTGCTCTTGATGTCCCATGATATGTCTGCAATGAATATCCCAAACAACACTGGTCCCAACACCGAGCCCTGTGGAACACCGCTCATCACTACCCTTGGGTGTGAGAGCTCCCCACCCACCACCACCCTTCTGTTGCCTTCCCTGAAACCAGTTTCCTACCCATCTCACCAGCTTTGCACCTGCCCCTGTGCCTACTAACTTACTTCCCAGCCTTCCATGTGGCACTGAGTCGAATGCCCTACTGAAGTCCAGATACAGGACATCCACTGCATGGCCCCTGTCCAGTTGCCTAGTTACCCATTCATAGAACTCCACCAGTATGGTTTGGCAGGATCTGCCCCATATGAAGCCATGCTGTCTGCTGTCCTGTAGTCCTTTGGCCTCTAGGAGGGCTACCAGCCTTTCCTTCAGGATAGTCTCCAATAGCTTATCCACGATGGATGTGAGGCTCACTGGTCTGTAGTTTCCTGGTTCATCCTTGGGGCCACTCTTGTGGAGGGGCACCACATGAGCCATCCTCCAGTCCTGAGGTACACACCCTGAATGTAGTGAGGCATTAAATAGGTCTGCCAAAGGTCCTGCAAGGACCTCTGCCAGCTCCTTCAGTACCCTGGGGTGGATGCCATCTGGGCCTGGTGCCTTGTCCACCCTCAGTGCCTTCAAACCCTCCCGAACTCTGCCCTCCATGATTTCCCCATCTGTCACCCCCTCCCCCCATTTCTGCCATTTCCCCCACCTTGGGTGTCACTCCCTCTTCTCTTTAGTAAATACTGAGCAGAAGTACTCATTTAGTGCTTCTGCCTTATTGCACCCTGCTTCCACCCAACCCCCTCCTTACTAATCCTTACTATGTGTTCCTTACAGCTCCTTTTCTCCCTGATGTACCTAAAGACGTCCTTCTCCCCTTCTTAATGCATTGTGCCAGCCTGAGTTCCATAGATGCCTTGGCTCCCCTTACTGCCCTTGTCACCTCCTTCGATTCTGTTAAGTATTCCTCCCTGTCCTCCCCTCTCCCTTTTTTCTTGTACTTCCTAAATGCAGCTTTTTTTCCTCCTTACCTTTTCCATGATCTCCTTGCTCAACCAGCTTGGTTTCTTAGCCCTAGCCTTCTTGCTCTGGGCCTTGCAGCAGGTTTTGGTTGCCTCCACTATCCCCAGCTTTATGAGCTCCCACCTCTGGTTAGTGTCCATACTAGACTGAATTCTGGCCAGGTACCCTTTTACCACTTCCCCATAACCTCCCAAAGTCGTCCCTCCTGAAGTCCAGCACTCTTGTGCCAGATTCCACTCCTTCCATGCCCATATCCAATGTGAGCCATACTGAGTGGTTGTCACTCCCTGACAGCGGTTTCTCCAGTGCAAGTTCTCTCACAAAGTCTCCATTTGCCAGCACAAGGTCAAGGGTATTCTCTAACCTGGTTGATTCAGTGACCATTTGCAGCAGGAAGCTGTCCTGGAAGGCATCCAGCAGTACCTGCTCCCTTCTGTTCTTGGTTGTTTGGGTACTCCAGTCCACTTCTGGCATGTTGAAGTCCCCCACAATCACCACACTACCCTTCTCACAGGTCCTCCTGATCTGTCCCGCTAGTTCCCTGTCTAACTCCTCCGTCTGAGATGGCAGCCTGTACACAACTCCCATTCTAAGATTCCTATTCTTGGAATCCTGGATTTGCATCCAAATTGACTCAGTACTACTATCCTCCCCTTTCTCCCTTACACACTTCAGTCCTTCCTTCACATATAGTGCCACATCCCCTCCTTTCACAATCACCCTGTCCCTACAAAATAACCTGTGCCCTGGTACAGACGGGTCCCAGTCATTGTATTGGGTGGCCCATGTTTCTGTGATGGCTGCAATATCCACCTCTCCCTCTGCCATGAGCACCTGTAACTCTGCAGTTTTCCTCCCAAGGCTCCTAGCATTAAGGGTAACCATCTTCCACCATCCCCCCATCCTGCCCTCCTTTACTAGCATCAGCAATAGTACTTGCCATTTATCCTTTTTCACTGTTATGGGGAGTAAGCTCATATGGTTTCCCAACCTGTGGTCTCTGCATGTCTCTTGCCTTATTGCCACCCCAGCTCCTAGTTTAAATTCCCTACTTCCTCTATGTACTCCTCCATCCTCTGTTTCAACACTTTCTTTCCCTCCTCACTCAAGTGTAGTCTGTCCTTGGCATATAGACTACTGTCCTCACAGGTCCCTACCCACCCCCACCAACAGCCCATACCCTTTAGCACAACACCAGGTTCTTAGCCATCCATTAAATTCCTCTATTCTCAGCTTTCTAGTTGTGCTTGCCTTGGGCACTGGAAGTATCTCTGAAAAAGTTACTGATCTTCCTGCCCCCTCACATTATTATCCAGGTTCCTCAAACCTCCTCTGGACTATATCTACTGTCTTGTCAGCCAGGTCATTCATTCCAAGATGTGTAATTAAATGAGGCTTGTCCCTACCACTTCTAGCATACTTCAGAACAGATTGTCCCACCCTTTCCACTGTCATTCCTGGCATGGCCTCCACCCAAATGTGACTATAACTCTCCGCCTTGCTACCCCACCTTACTCCTCTTAGTATTGAGTTCCCCAGCACTAAGAGTCCACCACTGTTACTCCCTGCTTGCTTCCATTCATCTCCTTCTCTCATTTCTGACTCCTCTTCTTCCTCTTGTACATTATTTACCCCTTTTGCCCCTGTTGCAATTCTCCCAGCATAAATTCCCCCTGCTCCAGTTTGGTCCAGGCATTTATCAATTACTTCTCGAATTTCATCATTTCCCTCCTCCACCTTCTTCCTCTCTAGCAGTGCAAAACTATTTTCTGAAGACCTTTCACAAATGCCCGCTCCTTCTCTCTTCATAGTAACCTGTTCTCCCCTTTCCACTCCATGACTTTTGCCACTTCTTTGCCTCCCCTCACAAGTCCCTATCTGCTCCTTCCATTTGTCTTTTGTCTCCTGACCTGGTTTCCCTGTCAATCGTTCTTCCTGGCCTGGGCCCCCTTGTCCCTACTTCCCTTCTTCTGACCCTCTCCTCACCACTGTTGGCTTAAATCACCCTCCCTCATCTCCCATTCTTCCTCTCTACAGTATTGGGCTAAACCCACCCCCAGTCTGCCTTGCCTGTCTTAGTTCCTCCTGCAGACCCTCAGTCTCCTTTCTGAGTTTCTCTATGTGGCTACACACTAAACATCCTCCCACACTCTAGGTAATTTTTAGAAAGATTGGTGCACCGCAGTTGTTGCAGTCTACCACCCTACCCATTGTTGTTGTTGCCCACCAGTGATCCCCCACCCTTCCAGATGCAGTATACCAAACACTCCCCCAAGTCTCCCCTCTCCCCCTCTATCAGTACAAAACATTATTTTCTTAATTTCCCTTACCCCCTTTGCTGTACACGTTTAGATAGATTGAGCAACTGCTTTTTATATTCCTAACCTTCCTATCCAAACTCAAAAACAGTCTTTAAGTAGCTATTGCACAACCTTCTCCAAACTCCTACTCCTTCTTTCCACAATGCAATAGCAATACAAAGAAGTAACAATGAAAGCTCCTAGATTTGCAGTTACTTCCCTTCCACTGAGATAGCAGTCACCTTTTCACTCGCTGCTGTTCCTTTCCTGGATGTCTGCTTCTGCTATGACAGGTGCATATCCTTTGCCTGTTTGAGGAAGTGATGTCAGAACCCCTGGTATAAAGAAATCATGGACCAGGGGCGGTGGGTTGAGGGTTTGGGGGTGGGACCAACCCAAGTCTTCCAGAAACAATCAGGTAGCTGAGGCCCCAGATCAGACCATTAGTACCCTTCCCCCACTATGCACTAACCTTTGCAGCTAGTGAAGCCAACAAAAATGAATCACAGTTCTACCCAAAGCCTCCAAAATAGGTTTGCTACCAAAAGAAACAGGTCTCCAATTCAAACAGCTTCACCAACAACACATCAAAATAGGCTTGAAATTAGAAGATATAGGTCTCTGATTCAAAGAAACAGACCCAGTTAAATCACACCAAATAGATTTTAAATCAGAAGAAATAGGCCTCTACAAATGCAGCCTGCTACACAGTGAAACATCAAACAAATAAGCCCACTTATAGCCACCAAAACAGTTTTCAAAATTCCAACAGCCCCAAAAGAATACCCTACTAGCCCCTTAGAAGTAGTACGAAAGAAAAGAAAGAACCTTCTACCAGGTAAAATCCACAAGAAACAATGTAAAAACAACAAGAAGCTACTGTACTGTAACAAATCTGATCCTTTCCCTTCTAGTTCCTTCTGAGTAGACAAAGTAACTGACACCACACCTGATTCAGCTCCACTTCCCTAGCTGAGTGAGACCTGGCCAGACCATTAGCACCCTTCCCCATTATGCACTAACCTTTGCAGCTAGTGAAGCCAGCAAAAATGAATCACAATTCTACTCAAAGCCCCCAAAATAGGTATGCTACCAAAAGAAACAGGTCTCCAATTCAAACGGCTTCACCAACAACACATCAAAATAGGCTTGAAATTAGAAGATGTAGGTCTCTGATTCAAAGAAACAGCTCCAGTTAAATCTCACCAAACAGGTTTTAAATCAGAATAAATAGGCCTCTACAAATGCAACCTGCTACACAGTGAAACATCAAACAAATGAGCCCACTTATAGCCACCAAAACAGTTTTCAAAATTCCAACAGCCCCAAAACAATACCCTGCTAGCCCCTGAGAAGTAGTAACAAAGAAAAGATATAACCTTCTACCAAGTAAAATCCACAAGAAACAATGTCAAAACAACAAGAGGCTACTGTACTGTAACAAATCTGATCCTTTCCCTTCTAGTTCCTTCTTAGAAGCCAATGCTACCTTTATGTCTCTGGCTATTTTTCCTGTCGCTTCCACTAGTCTTCCTCCCCCCAGCTATCTACCCACAATGGCAACCAAACCCCCCATCTACTCCTACACAACTCCCCTGACCCTTTGTTCTACCACCACCCATCAACAGCTGTCCCATGGCCCCTTGCACAACTGGGTTCTTGGTGCAACCATTCTGCCTCCCTCCTTTCACTTGGGGCAAACTGTTCGGTGCATCACAGCCTCTTGTGGCACTCTGCCTACTCCTCACAAACCCTTCTCTTTCCTTAGACCCAAATCTTCCTGGCACAAAACTAAATAATTTATAGTGCTGCTACTCTCCTGGCAGGGGATATCAAAGCCAACCCTGGACCCACCCCTACCAACCCCTCCACTCCAATTACTCTCCCCAGAGGTCTCAGATTTTTGCACCTCAATATCTGCAGCATCCTAAACAAAATAACCGCGCTGCAACCCATTGTTCTATCATTATGTCCAGATGTCCTGATCATATCTGAGACCCGGCTAAAGCCCCATCACATGGATTCTGAGTTAACCATCCCTGGCTACTCGATTATTAGGCACGACTGCTAGGGCAAGAAAAGAGGCGGAGGCATCACCATGTTTATCTCCACCAGGCTACAGTTCACGTTGGTGCAAATTCCCTCACTTTCATCAGAAATAGACTCATTACTAATCAAACTATCACATCCACACTCCACCCCAGTGTATGTTGCTGGCTCCTATTGTGCACCTGTCACCCCCCTGCCCAACATCCTAGTACATCTGGACACACTAAAGTCCTCAGCATCAGCAGGTGAGCTCTACATCCTCGGTGACTTCAACTTCAATGGGCTGGCCAAAGACAGTGCCAAGCTGCACACCAAAATAAACGCTCTAAACCTCACCTAACTAATCATGCATCCCATCTGTCTAAACCATAAAACACAAAACCACTCAATCCTGGACTGGGCCCTCACCTCACACCCCCACAGGATTATAAATGCTGGTCTGCTCCCAGACTCCTTAAACGACCACCATATGACCTACATGGTCAGGAAAGTGCACAGGCCCACTGCACCCCCCAAAGACATTGCTCACAAGGTCCTACAAGTCTCTTGCTCTAGCATCTCTCCTGCATGATCTGGCACATGTAGATTGTCCTTCATACTGATGGCACCTTCTATTGACTATGCACTCGAAACCTTCAAGGCCAGATTCCTTGCAGTGTGGGACTCCCATGCTCCTCTGAGAAAAACAAGGGTCAGAGGCATCCACCTTCCCTGGGTCTCCACCACTATCATTAGCCAATGCCACACCAGGGACAGGCATGGAAAACACACAAGCTAATGGGCACCCAAACATCTCTCCAATGCTACCGTGCCCTCCGCAACTCCTGCACCAAACTTATACACCAGGCCAAAAAGAACTACTTCTTGATGGCTTTCATCTCAAACCTTAATCACCCAACAAATTTCTGGAAAATTATCAAATCCCTCTTCTCCCCCCTGCCCAGCCACCAACCCCAACCATAACTATCCTAGGTGCTACCGTCACTGATACTGGTGATGTGGCCTCTGCCTTCAATACCTTCTTTACCAGCAATGCAGACTTTCTCCTATCAGCTCTCCTGCACCCATCCACACCGAGTACCCCCCAAATTCGCTGCCCATCTCCCAGCCCTTCAGTTTCTCTTTTTGTCCGGTCACCCTGGCTGAAGTGCTAAAGTCTCTGCAGGCTCTCAATCCTAACAAAGGCAAATGCGCCATGGGCCTGGACACAAAAATGTTAAACTTGTCTGCCCCCGCTATAGCCGCACCACTGGCCAACCTTTTCAACTTCTCCTTCTCATTAGCCAAAATATCAGCCGACTGGAAGCAGGCAACTATCATCCCCCTCCCTGAAGGAAGTGACCCTTCCTCGCTGGGAAACTATCACCCTATCTCCCTCCTCCCAATTCTGGCCAAACTGTAGGAACAACTTGTTCTTGCCCAACTCTCCTCCTACCTAGATGCATCCTCCTTCTTCACCCCCTGCCAATCAGGCTTTCAAAAATTGCACTCAACCATCACCTTCCTACTAAGGATCACAGATGCCATCCTCACCGGCAGGGACAAAGGGCACATCACCTCAGCCATTTTTATTGACCTGACCAAAGCCTTCAATACTGTCTCCCACTCACTGCTACTAGCCAAGTTAAAAGACGCTGGTCTCTCTGGCCCTGCCATTAGTTGGTTTCATGCATACCTGGTAGGCAGACACCAATCTGTAAAAATCAGCCCCCACACCTCTAATCCCCTGCCAGTCACTGCTAGTGTCCCCCAAGGCTCAGTCCTGGGACCGTTACTTTTCTCCATTTTCTTAAATGATCTACCAATGGCCTGCCTGCACACATCCATCCACATTTACGTGGATGACACAGGTCTGTATGCCACAGGCCCCTCAACTGGGGAAGTGGCCAATGCTCTACACAGAACTTTAACGCAGTTCAGCACTGGTTCCACTCCAACCAACTGTTCCTAAACTCCAAGAAAACTGTCTCACTAGCCTTCAGCTCACAGGCAAGACTCTCCCACCTAACCACTCACCCCTCATTTCATACCTTGGACTGGACCCCCCAGAGGTATGCACCTCCTTCAGATACCTAGGGGTCTGGCTAGACCAGCACCTTGATTTCTCCACACACATTGAATCAATTCACAAAAAACTGCACCCTAAACTTGGCACTATATATCACAACAAGGATAGTATCCCCACACCGTCCCAGAAGGAAATTGTTCAAAAGATGATTCTCCCGTTACTTGACTATGGTGATGTAGTCTATGGCTCTGCTCCCCCCTTCTCCCTAGCCAGCCTAGACACACTCTTCCATTCCTTCTGTTGCTTCATCCTGGACTGCCCACAAATGACTCACCATTGTGACCTATACAGCTCCCTAGCCCTGCCCTCACTCCAGGCCCATAGACAGACTCACTGCGCTAGGACCATAGCCAAATATTGGACTCAGTCCCTTCCCCATACCTTGAATCCACCCTCTCAACTCAGCCTCCACCTGTCTACTCCCTCAGAAGAGTGGACTCAAGGCTTCTCCATGTCCCTTTCATGGGCACATCCAAAGGTCAAGCTGCTTTCAAATACCGCATGCCCAAACTCTGGAATTCTTTGCCAACTGACGTTAGACATACCACTAACTCTCAGCATCTCAACCTCCTCCTCAGTGCCCATTTCTCCATCAGCTGTACATGCTCCTAGCTCTGGAAAGCACTAGCATCTGTCTCTCACTAATGTGGCTTTTGTAAATATGCAATCTGTATGTAATTAATTGCTATAACCTTTAATGTCATTGTAAATATGTGTAAAAAGCTTGCACTGCTATGTCAATGTTTTATTGTGTACCCCATCCCCTCTCCCCAGGACTCATCTGGAATCGAGTGGCCCCCTGCTCAGCATGCCTTCCTGGTTAAACTCTTAAATAAATAAATAAAAATATTAAGTTCAGTTCCCAGGAGTCTTAGATGTAATTCCATGTCTTTGTGTGGTAGCCTAATAAATTCCAGGCATGGGGCTTCTTTAACTAACTTGTCACCAGTATCTTTGCTTGAGGTGTCCGATGATATTTGGCTTACCTCACGTTGAGGGGCTTTTTTAGTGGAAGGCCTATTGCTCTCATTTCCATTTTCCTTATTAATATCTAGGGAGCAGTGCTTTGTATTAATCTTTCTATGTTTTTTGTTATTTTTTTTTTCCTTTTGTTTCATTCAGATTTTTTTGTCTTTTTATTTCCAACTTCATATTTGTTCTCCACACTGTCTGATATGTATATGGTACTAAAATCTGGTCTAAGTGGAGTAGCCATACCTTGACCTAGATCTTGTGAGTTCTCAGTAAAATCATCACAGAGCTCTTGTTGAAGTAGTGACAGAATCTGTTCAACTTTGGCTCTATTGATGGCAACATCTGCTCTTAGATTTTTGATAATTTCCTTATTTATCAAAATTTGGTCCAATATTATAAGACTTGCTTGACATGGATCTTTTAGGAGTTCTATAGTTTCCTTACAAAGAGATGGGTTGGGGATTATGCCAGGTTTTGTGCACCTTCCATCGAGTCATCCCTCTGTGGATACCGCAGCTATCCTTCAGGGTATTTTTCATTCCTTTTTAACTCACAATACTGAAGGCTATTTATTGTGGCCAGTAAGTGCTCCATGATACCACCCACAGTATTAGCATTTGCATGAGAATCTGCTATTATATTGCTAGTGTCAGAGGACCAGGGATTGGGGTGGTGTCCAAGTTATCTAGCTCTTCCCTCTGAGCATCTGATATCACACTAGCTGTACTTGTTGTTTCTGTATTTTTGTAGCAGTTTCCATTGCTAATTACTTCTGTACTCATCTCATCCTTTTGTCTTATGATAGTCGGAGACTTGTCTAATTTAGGTGTAGAAGTCATACTTCTATTAGAGATAGTTAGTTTAGTCCTTTTTTATAGGGAGACACACATTCTTATCTGAAAGTTCTATAGTTAAAGGGGATAAATCAGGGATTTGCATCCTTTGTAATCTTGTATTGACCATTATGTGCAGTTGCCTCCTTTTTGAGGAGAGGCAATATAAAGAAATTATAATTATATACCTATTATGTACCTATTCCCCTATATTCTTTTTTAATTCAGTACCTGCAGGGCTAATTTCAGTTATGGTACCAAAGAGCTTACTAAGCAGCTTGCTGTCTTACTAGTAAGGAAATGTATGAAAAATCATAGAAAAATATATTAATACAACAATAATCCTAAGCTACCCCTCTGACAGACATTCTACATACAATAATTTATGTTAAAGCACTAAAAAATAAAGTGCTAAGTGTAGATATAAGTTACCAAGTGTAGAGGACGACAAAGTACAAAGTGCAAAATGCTAATTGCTAATTAGCTGCCAATTATACGTGGCCAGTCTAGGTAAGTAAGACTATTAGAAATAAAGTGCTCAAACCAGAGTTGTTTACTCAGACCTAGTTCTTGCCCCTAAATGATCCTGTCTGTTCTTGTACTAGTTAAACAGCTAGAAAAATAGGCAGAGTCAGGGTCACAGTAACTAGCAGCAATATCAGCAGTATTAGCAATATTAGTAGTAAAAAATCAAACACTTCAAGTCAAAATCACACAAAGCTAGCAGTAGGTTTATTAGAAACAATAAAAATCAAGTGCTTTTCAACTTCCAGCCTTCGGTAGCCAACTTAAATCATCAGACACAATCCCATTCCTACTTCATCAGTGCAATGTCAAGAAAGACAAAATGTTCCCTTCTTCTGGATTTTAGAGGTCTGGAGTGTCAGACAGTCTTATGCAATTAGTTCCAGTTTATTTAATAAAGTCTCCAGCTCGAGAAAGTCCAAAGCCCAAAGTTGCTCCAATGATGCTCCAAGTTGCTGGGCAAATTTTCTGAGCAAGTACAAAAAGTCACTTCAGAGTCATTCCAAAAGCCCAAACCAAGTCCCTCAGTTCTTATACTCTTTAAAATGGACAGATCCTGGGGAACATCAGGGTCAGAGTCAGGGCTAAAGGCTAGTGATAGTACTGTTGAGGCAATCGCTGATTGACAAAATAAGGGAAAAAAAGAGGTGGGGAAGAAAAAAAGAAACTCAGTATACCATGTATAAATCAACAATTGAGTCTTTAGAATCTCTAGCTTTGTAAATCCCTATCTTTTTGAAGTTCTACTAATGTAGTAGGACAGAAAATTATGCTCATTTTTAGCTTCTTTGTTAAAGTTTTAATAAAGCTTAGTTAGCCTTAGCCTTGGCAAATATGTTGTGTTACATTATAGTATGTTAAAAGTAACTAGCACACTCTATCCATTCTTTATAAAAAAGAACATTTTAGCAATTCTTACTTGCGTTCCTGTAGCATTGGGTCAGAGCCATCAGACTCCCCCCATCCGCAGTGTAGTGCAGCTCTGCAGAAAATCAGTAAGGAGTAAAGAAAACCTGACTGACCTACCAACAGCAAACCAATAGTAAACAATACTAAACAGCTGGTTCTACTGAAAAATTTTCTAGCGGTATCGACCTTCGGAGTAATTCAGTAAAATCTCCCATCTTGAGCTACACAGAACAAATATCTTTGAGCTCTTCCAAGTTTTTAGCAGGCAATAAAAAGATGAGGTCTAGAAAAAGATGCATGTGTGTCTGAAAAGATGGTGAGCTGTGTAACCAGGATGCCAAAGCTGAGTGTGCGCCCTTATGAGGAGGCACATCACATGACCAAGTATCTCCTCAAGGCATGAAAATTTAAAACAAAAAGTTTAAATCACTATTTGGGTCTATAATAAACTGAGATTACATAGAAACATAGAAACATAGAAGTTGATGGCAGATAAGGACCGCAAGGCCCATCCAGTCTGCCCATTTCTTTTTCTACCTTATAAATGTGCCATCGGCCTTTGCTATGTCAGTGACCTATCTATTCATAGTCATTTGTATTGCTCCCTTATGCCTATCCCATGCCTGTTTGAAGCCCTGCACTGTATTCATAGCCACCACTTCTTGTGGTAAGGCATTCCATGCATCTACCACCCTTTCTGTGAAAAAGAATTTCCACATTCCCCTTAATCGCCTCCTCTAATCTCATGCTGTGTCCTCTTGTCCTGCTATTTTTCATATATTTAAACATGTTAGACTCTTTCACCTTGTTTATGCCCTTAAGGTGTTTAAATGTCTCGATCATATCACCTCTCTCTCCTTTGCTCAAGGGTATACATATTGAGCTCTGCTAATCTGTCCTCATATGTCTTCTGATGCAGTCCCTGCACCATTTTGTTGCCCTTCTCTGGACTGCCTCAATTTGGTTAATGTCCTTGTGAAGGTGTGGCCTTCAATACTGCAGTACTCCAGATGGGGCCTAACCATATGTCTTGTACAGAGGGATACCTCCCTTCACGACTTTTGATACCCCTACTAATACACCCTAACACCCCTAGTCTTACCTACTGCTTTAGAGGTCTGCTTGGATGATTTCAGGTCATCAGTGATGATGATGCCCAAGTCTCTTTCTTCCTTTGTGACTGCTAGCAACTCCTCCCAGCCTATAAGTGGCTTCAGGTTTCTCTTCCCTATGTGCATGATTTTGCACTTCTTTGCATTAAATCCCAGTTGCCACTCTTCTGACCATTCTGCTAGTTTATCCAGATCTCTTCTCATTCTGCCCACCTCTGGATCATCTACTCTGTTGTCAGATCTTGGTGTCATCTGCAAACAGACAAGCCTTACCCTCTAGTCCATCTGCGAGGTCACTAATGAAGATGTTGAATAGGACTGGCCCCAGGACTGATCCCTGAGGTACCCCACTTGTGACTTGCATCTCTTCTGACTGTATACCATTTACCACCACTCTCTGTTTTCTGCCAGTCAACCAGTTTGCCACCCAGTTGACCAACTTCTGACCCACCAGATTACTAGGGTATTAATATTAAAATGATTTTAGAAGCTTCAATAAAGACTCCCCCAATGCAGGAAGACAAGATAAAACTAAATAAATAACGTAATAAAACAGATCACAAAAGCACATAAAAATGCAGAGCAGGATATTGTGTAAAACAAGTTAAAACAATAGTAAAAAGCATCAAATATCAGCATCTGGGTGAGATTTCATAATAAGGAAATTTGCATCTCTCCTCTCACTGAGACTTAAGAGGTTCTAGGGAATTTCTGGTGTAAGACACACTTTTTTCCAAGGGACAGCCAGTAAATCAGTCAATTGAAATCTTCTCCTGTCTTCTCCTGTCTTCTCTCCCATTGTAGCTACTCGACCGGCTCCCTCACTCACAAGACACAGCTCCAGCACTGCAAGTCCCTCCTCACAGCTCTCCTTCTGTGTGTGGCGAGAAAATAACAGGGAAAAAAACTGACCAGACCAGCCAGAGAAAGAAATAAGACTGTCTGAAAAGACTGCATACACTTAGGCAGTTGGTGTCATACCTGTTCAAAAAGTAAAACTAGCAATGCAGTCCTACTTCCAGCACCTCCTCCACAGATGCGGGAGTGAGTAGCAAAACTCTGACTTCATAGAAACACCAGCATCCAATGCAGGGTATCAAAGAAATAAAGTGATGGTAGTAAAATAGGGACAAACAAAGCACGTCCTGTACAGTGTATGTGGGTTAGCATTTCAGAGGCTGTGAAAGGAGGTAAAAGTCCAGCTGATCAGCCAGTATCCAATTATGCTCGGGTTCTCTTGTTCTGCTGTGGACTACAGGTGATCCAACAGTTCTTGTGCCAGAGATTCAGGCTAGGATTTCTATGGTCCAAGTAAGTAGAAACATTAATGCAGTTTTCTCCTGATTGTTACTTCCAGCACAGCATTGTATCATACAACATGTTTGATATCCTGTTTCTCAATCCAGCCATTATTTCTTCAAAGGCCTGGTGCTGTTTCACGTTGAGGCATGAGCAGTTGGGTAAAGATAGTTTATTGCCCTGTTCCTGCACAAGTTCAGTGTAATGTGAAATAAATGTTCCAAAACAAATGTCCTGAGCACTGACAGTGTCCCTTGTAACTTCCTCAATTTCTTGCTCCCCAGCTGTATTTTGTGTCTCACTCTCTACTTACT
Organism: Neoceratodus forsteri; assembly: GCA_016271365.2. Taxonomy (NCBI): domain Eukaryota; kingdom Metazoa; phylum Chordata; order Ceratodontiformes; family Ceratodontidae; genus Neoceratodus; species Neoceratodus forsteri. The sequence goes on from CM057451.1 coordinate 756,423,006, forward strand.
ACTGTAATTGGGGCAAGAAAATAGTGCAGTGGGGGAGAGGAAGGAAATGCACTGTAGTGAATGGAAAAGATGCAGAGAGATGTTCTTCAGCTCCACTCAGTGTAAGGATATAGCTGTGGTGCATTCAGTATCTGGTCACATGCTTCCCCTTCTCTATATAATAGCACTACAGCAGCATAGCTCTCACAGTGCAGTCCTAAGCTCTGAGAGTTTCTCACTCTCCAGCTATGTGTCATGCCTCTCTCATTACTTAATGCTGTAATTGGAGCACGGAAATAGTGTGGTGGGAAAGAAGAAGGAAGTGCACTGTAATGAATGGAGAGGATGTGGAGAGAAGTACTTCAACTCCAATCAGTGTAAGGAGAGAGCTGTGGTATGTTTGGTATTTGGTCAAGTGCTTCTACAGTCCCCTTCTCTATGTAATAGCACTATGTCAGCATAGCTATTGCTATGCAGCCATAAAAATGGCTCTACCATTGTTTTGTCACTCAGAGCTGTACAAATTAGTCTCACTGATGTGACAAGAGGATTCTAGAACTTGCCACTGATTTACAGTACTCATAGTTTTCTAATATGTATGATATTATATAGTATGCAGTCCCCAGAAGGGAAAAGGCCAGAAATGAAGTTTATAACTGAAGCAGTTGGAGGGCAGCATAATTAAAACAATGATTTAGTGGCTTCAATTAAAGCTGGCTGGATAGTGTTAATATTTAAAGAAATAGCATCTCAATTTAAAGAAAACACACTTGGGTTTGATAATGAGTACCCTCAATGCTGCATCATCATATTCAGCTGCCTCGTCTTGCTGTTCTGGCATCAAACATTTCACATCCCACCTTCTTCACTTTTATTCTACAACACACACTGATTGCAATGGCTAATTATTAACAGGGGGTTCAAAATGTCCACAGCTATTAAAGCCTGTGTGTAACCTAATTAAATTAATAAGCTTGCAGGGTGGAGGAGGAATCATTGTTTGTGGAAGCTGCAGATATGCTGCAAAGCTTCCTCAAATTAGCCTGTGAAGGAATTTTCACACAATGTTTTACCCACACTTACATTTCTCAAGATTCTCGGATACTGCTTGAATCAGTTGGTGATCTTAACAAGGTTAATACCAGGATGAGGGATCTTAGATCCTTGGCCCTTGTTTAGAGGTGTGACCATTGTACTATATGACTAATATGAATCAAGACCTGGAAACATGGAGAGTCTAGTCAGCCTTTTCAGAAAAGCATGAGTCTGGTGGTGGTGGGCTCTGAATAATACTAGTGGGTGGTAGCGCTCATCTGCTGCTAGATGTCTCTGGCTATTTAAATTGACTTGGAGAGATTCTCATACACTGTGTTCAAAACTAAACAGACTGGCACTGAGCATTCCATAATTAGCTTTTAAAGGTGCAGGAAAATAATTTGCATCTCCCCAACTGCAGGCAATCAAGGGAGGGCTGACTGAGTATGAAGCCAGTGACTGGGAATCTATTAATTTGATTACATGAATCAAAATGCATTACAGATCAATGACACACAGAGTGTATTGTGAGCAGCAACTACATGCTGTATATAAACGTACACTTTATCATCTTCAGGTAGTCTACATCCTTCAAATATAACTTCATGGATGGACTTACCCAGTCATGAGCATGCAGTATGTCTATGTGTGTATGACACACAGACCTGTGTAAATGTGTTTAAATAAATTCAAGTGTTAATAATAAAAAAAATGGTGTGCTGCAAAATTACCTCAAATTTCTACTCACTTTACACTCTGACACAATAATTCTATTCAAACATTTGGAAAAAATATCAGCACCTAAAGGCATAAAGGTGAGAAAAATAAAAAATCCTCTGGCCTAAAGTAATCTGTTTAGGCTAAGTCTCTAAACAGATTGACAGCTTTTAATGTTAGCATTTTTAATGCTTGCTCTTTTACATTGGTTGATTTTTTCAGCATTCCCTCAGCAAATAGATTTTTGCCACTGTAGTTCAGTAGAGGGTGTCAGATCTTCCAGACTGCACCAGGCTGGAGCAAGTAGAGTGCCTTAGTAACTCTTTGTAATACATAAACACAAAAAGGTCAGTAAGTAAAACAGGGAACCACAGGACCAAAAGATGCAGCAATTGTGGAAATCTTGCAGCACCGTTTGATCAGCAGCAAAGCTTTGTCTAGGGTGGAATTTCAACACTGAGGAGAACTGAACAGCAACCTAAAGAATCTAAACACTGGAAGAACCCTGATTTGTAAAAAATGTGCAAGGTCAGATATAATTCAAAGGAAAATTGATTGCTTCTACAAATGCAACAGTGCATGACTATAACTTTTAACACAGATGTTCAATATCACACACAGAGTAAGGGATCTAGTTAGTGGATCATCTTTTGGGGGAGAGTTCTGCCTGTTTTGCACTACATGCCTGCATAGTTTGAGATAATTATTGACCTGCTTATATGGACTGCTGAGCTAGAGGAAGAGTGCAAAAAATCACCAGTTGTATGCTTAATGTGTAAGTTAACTTTTTGTCATGAGCTCATGAATGAACTGTGGTGTTAGAAGATGCTGCTTTGGACTTTGTTTCTAAAGAAAATAGTGTGGCAGATGGGGGAAGAGGAAGGAAGCACACTGTAGTGAATGGAGAGGAGACAAAGAGATGTGTTTCAACTCCACTCGGTGTAAGGAGACAGCTGTGGTGCTTTCAGAATCCGTTCATGTGCTGTCTTCTCTATGTAAGAGTACTACATCAGCGTAGCTTTCGCTATGCAGCCATACAAATCAGTGCTGTGAAAAATATTTTTTCTTTATTTTCTTGGGGGGGGATGTAACAGTTTGCTATGTACACCTGTCACTGAATTTTTTTGTATTTTATTCAATTCTTCCTGTAGGGGTATTAGTTAGAGTCTAGCAGCTAAAAGGTAAAAGTCAAGATTTGTATCAGGGACAGCTCAGGTGGTTCTGAGGTCAGTTCACTAGCTGTCCTGTCTTGTGTCACAGCACAACCCTTGGACAATTGATGGTAGTGCTTAGACAGTGTCTTTTGATGACAGGAAGCTGCTAAATAAACCAAACATTCCTGTTATGCTCAGGTCATGGGACAGAAAAACAGATGAATTTCTCCGAAAAACCAGATCAAACCAGTTCCCCAACCTGACTCAAGATACATTTCCAGATGTATTTTTACAAAAGGTCAAATCATACCAGATTCCCAACTCGTCAAGACACAAAGAATGTTTACTGTATGATGTCAGAGTGACATACTGGATTAAGTGTCATGGGGGAGCAACTGGAGGGACTTTAGGTCTGGCAGTGCCTGAACAAGACAGTCAGGTTTGGGACCAGGAACAAGCTAACCTCTAAGGGTTCAAGCTGGCCTGATTCACTGAAGTGTCTTGTGGTAATTCATTCTACCTTGCTAGAGAGAGAGAGCTGGAGGGAGAGAGAGAGAGAGAGAGGGAGGGAGAGAGAGAGAGAGAGAGAGAGAGAGTTTTTTCTGTGTGCAAGCTACTGTTCAAGCAGTTTATTTGCCATGTCTGTAAAATTATCATTTCCTATAGTCTACGTGTGCAGTATCCTGTATTATATGCGTAAACACCTTGAAGTATTAAAAATTATTTTCATACGCTTCTGTGACAGAGTTCTTTGTGGTACACATAACTAATTTATAACTGAGAGAAACTGTATTTTTGCCTCTAAAGAGGAGGCTACCATCACAATAATTTGAGTCTGAAGTAAGGAATTCTCAGCTGTGACAGAAATGGGTGGGTCAATTGCCCTTGAGCAAGAACCACTGCACTGTGGAAGTTGTGTCTCTGGAGGGACTCAGACCTATATATACCTTGAGAGAGTGTTTAAGATGAGTGGTGGTAGCTACTGATTACCATTGCAGGTGTCTGAAGGGTTTGAGAAAGCTGGTAACAGTCACAGGCTAGTCTGGGAGAGACTAGTTTGCCACAATATAAAAGCGCATTGGCTCAGGGAGGAATGGAAGAGTGGGGATCTTATGAACTGAGTTTGAGCAGATCTAGTACATTGGGAACCAGTGTTGGGGCAAGCATCAGCCCAAAATAAGAATCTAATAGGATCTTTTAGGAAAAATCTAAACCTGTGGCAGTTGAAATATGTAATGTGTAAATCAAAAGAAGGCCAGCCAATGTGTTTGTAAAGAGAGCAGTGATGTGACACTCTGTGACTGGGGCAACAAATCTGCATGTAGAGTTGTATGGGATAATAACTATTTGCAAGTCTGTGACAGTGGTAGAAGCATAGCTGGAAGTTTATAGTCCACTAAGGACAGGAGAAGGGACTGAGCTAGGACTTTCCTAGAGTGAGTGGACACTTTTTTAGCCTTTAAAGCAGACCAAGGTGAGTGTGAACTGATTTAACCAGCATGGCGATAACTTCTTTAAAGATGGGAGTCTGATCTATAATAAAACCGAGGTACTTAAAATGTTCCACTCTCACCACATACATGCCACTTCAATCTGCAAGTTAGAGAGAGGTAAAGCCACTATGTTTTGTTTTCTTCCAAAATGAATGTACTTGGTTTTACCAACATTCAATAGAAGGCAATTTTTTAATGACCATTTTTTGTACCAGATCAAAGTCAGGCAGCAATTATCTGGTAATGTCATTGAATCAGATGCTGTTCTAAACAAAGCAATATCATCCGTGTACATGATCAGATGGATTGAAGTTCATATTCAAATGCTTATATTTGTTTGACTGTGCGATAGTTATTACAAACACAGACATACATAACCACTTTAAAATACAATACATACAGCACATTTCTAAAATTCAAAATATGCAGATATATACAGACTATAAATTTCACATAACATTTTTTTGAATGCCATTTCATTGCAATTTGAGCCATAAATTATACAAAATATTAGGAACATTTGTTGCCAGTAAATCCATATGCTTATACAGTTTTTTATCTAAAGTTGATTTAACTTATACACAAGGATAATATGTCATTTCAAGGGGATGCCAAATCTCTGATGAAAATCTGACCTTCCTAATACAATAAAAATGAATATAGAACCATTTCAATAAGTTTATATGTTCAATTGGGTGAGGCTTTAGAAGATGCTGTACCCTGGTTTAGGGTACTATAGCATGTAAACAAGATGTCTTCTACCCAGGAATAGCTGAGACATAATGTAGCTTGTAATCACTAAAGGTATCTAATAATACAGGATATCAAAGAGGGGTTCCAATAAGGAAAACCATAAAAAGCAGTTACTCCAGTGAAAGATATTAGACCAGATTTTAATTACTAGTATTTTGTAACTGGGCTTGTTGATTAGAATGTGACATTACTGAAAAGATCCATTTTAAGTATCTTGAAATATCCTTAGTTTCAAAATTTGTAGGTGGGTTCATAACAATCCTAAGAACCTCTTCTTTGGAAAATGCATTACACAAAAGATAGCAACCAATGGAAACATTTCATTTAATTTTTTCATTTTATTCTTTGTTAACCGGATAAGGACACTGGACCATCAGTACCTTTTCAGGCCCAACCCGGACTTACAACAAAACACAAACAATTATCAATACAAAACAATAACAATTACAACCAGACACGGACAATAAATATTGTTTTAGTTTCAGTTTAAAACTAGTTACAGAAGTTGCTAATCTAATGTCAAGAGGAAAAGTATTCCAAATCATTACGGCACCCACAGAAAAAGCTTGTATTCCACTCCTTAATCTATGGCCCGGGACATTGAATAAAGGGCCAGTTGCAGACCTCAAACTTGGCGACACATTCCTGAGAGAAATTAACTTAGACAAAGGAAAAGACTTTCCAAAATAAAAACACTTAAACATCGCACACCCCACAAAATAGTGAATCCTGTACTCTGGAACGAGCCAACCCAATTTAGCATATAAATAACAATGATAGGTGCGACTAGGAGCTGCTAATATAAACCTACATATATTGTTATAGGTAACAGTCAGAGCATGCATTTTCTTCTGTCCTATATTAAAATAGAGACTTGACACATAGTCAAAATGAGGTAAAAGGGACCCCAAAGCAATAGCTCTTCTAGTATCAGAGGTGAAATAAGAAATTAATTTGCATAATAAACCAATTTTCTTGTTTAATTGTTTTAACAACCAATTGTACTTGAAGGGAAAGGGATAAACATGAATTCAGAATCACACCCAAGTATTTGAACTGTGACATGTGTTCAATCAAAAGGCCATGGTGGCCCTGTATATCAAGCCTTGGATTATCCTGAAGCATTAATGGCATCCCAAACAACATAGCTTTGGTTTTGCTCAAGTTTAAAACCATGGCATTACTAGAGAACTAGGAGCAAACAACCACTAAATCCTCATTCAAAACAGATGACAGCTCATTCACAGTCCCCGCTTGAGTACAGATTATTAAGTCATCCGCATAAAGATATGTACTGCTATGTCTGCAAACCCGAGGCAAATAATTAACAAAAACAGAAAATAATAACAGGCTCAGGATGGACCCCCTATGGGATGCCACAGCGAATTCAGGATACATCCGAAGCAACAGATCTGACCTTGACATATTGACTTCTATCACACAAATAATTATGAACCCAAGAAGCAATGGTAACAGAGAAACCGATTTCCACTAATTTATAGCAAGCAAGGTCATGGTCAATCAAATCAAAAGCCTTGGTTAGGTCCACAAACACTGCCCCCATCAAACTACCTCTTTCAAAACCACAGAGGATGGTGTCTGTGAACCCACCCAAGGCAGTACCTGTCCCATGGTACTTCCAAAAGCCATGATGTTGTTGTGTAGCCAATAATTCCTGGGAATCAAGGTACTCATTGATTCGCATTGCCACTGATTTTTCAAGCATTTTACCAAGTGGGTTCAAAACTGATATGGGTCTATAATCATCTAAAGAAACAGCATTAACTTTCTTAGCAATGGGATCCAATCTAGCTTTTTCCATTCAGCAGGAAATTCACAGGTAACCAAAGATAAATTAAACAAATAGCAAAGGGGGTCTAAAATGAATGGGATGGACAATTTCAAAAATTGGCCATCCAATCCTCCTCCACAATCACTGCCCCGATCAGGAAGAGACTGCAATAACTTTAGAACCTCTGCCTGGGTTATATCACTAAAAACAAACCTGGGCTGATCTAAGGATACCTCAGATAATTCAAAATTTGGAACACTAACTTGAGAAGATACTTTTCTATACTTGGACAAATCAGAAAATGTGTCATTCAGTAATTTGACTATTTCAGACAAATCAACAACATCAACATTATCCACAGTTACCTTCTGAATATTTGCTTTGGGTTTTGGAGACAAAAGGGAGTTAACATTATTCCAGAATCATTTAGGATTAGCCCAAGTAGACTTGAATCGTTCCCTATAATAATGTGTTTTCACTTTCCTTACCTCCTCGGATACTAAACTCCTAAGCCTACGATACAAATTCAAAGCAGTTATACTTGAAAGCCTTTTCAATTCTGACCAGGCTGCATTTCAACCCTTTATCAGTTTTTTAATAGAAGGGGAAAACCATCCAGTGGGAGAACCACGACACTTAAATGAACGAACAGGGATCATACTATCCTGAATCGGTAACAACTGGTTGTAAAAATAATCCAAAGCCAAATCAATATCAGGAATACATTCAAGAAAAGACCAATCAACAGCTTTTAAGTGGGAATATAACAAGGGAATATTAGGCTTCTTAAAGGACCTAGCATGAACCAAACAGGAAGGGGGTTTATGATATCAAAAATCCATCACACAGTATATGGCCATGTGATTGCTAACTGAATCAGCCAGTACTCCCGAGTCAGCAATCCTATGTTCCCTGTTTGTAACAACCCAGTCAAGTACTGACTGGTTCAGTGTTAATGGATTTAGCCGAGTAGGCTCCCTAATACACTGAACTAACCCATAAGAATGCAATAAGGATTCTAACCCCATGACATCACATTTCAACCAATTCAAATTCATATCTCCCACTATAACAACATCCCCATATTAAAAATAAATAGAATAATTATCCAAATAATATTTCAGACCATCCTGACCACAGGAAGAAGGGTTATAGATATAACCCACAACAACATTCTTCTTACCGCTTTCACAAACTTCATCACCACCATTAGATTTCAATATTTGCATTTGCAAATGTTCTTTAAAATAAGTCAAAACTCCACCTCCATTTTTATTACCCATATGGTCTGCTCTCTTATGATTATACCCATTAATTCTACATACATCATTCGGAACCTCAGGTTTCAACCAGGTCTCTGAAAGAGCCACTATATCAGGTGAATAACAATCAATTAACTGTTCAATTTTGGCTAACTTAGGTACCAGACTACGAATATTTAAATGAATAATCTTGAAACCATGACAACAAGCAAGAGCAGGAGAAGAGTTAAGCCCAAAAGAAATAGAATCAGCATCAAAAGTGGTAGGCCCCGGGTTCAGCTCAATATCTCCAGCCATCAACAGAAAACAGGCCCCATTAACAATATACCCCAGTTTAAATATCAGAACTATCCCATAGAACAAAGAGCAGTGGTAACCCCGATACCCAATAATTCTTACCTCCAAATCTTGATCTAGCAACAGCTGTATAGATACAACCCGCAGCTGAACCACCACCAATAAATTTGAAAATACAAAATTCTCAGGACTAGCCTTAGCATCATTCTCCAACCCCACAGGTGTTACCCAACAACACATACTATTAAGACAAAACAAACTTCTCACCACAATTTAAACCCACAAACTCCGGACCTTCTGGTCACACATCCTGATCACTAACAAATCAATTAGAATCAATCTTCCACTCCCGCTCCCTAGTCTCCCCTAGACTCCCTCAGACTCCCACACTTGACCACACTTCACCACATGGCCACTGCTGTAAATGCTGCCGCGTTTAATGGTTTCAACTTTTAAATCCCTCAATCCCACAAAAAGGCTGTCACCACCAATCGGGGGGAGGGTGTGTGGCCAACAAGAGTAAAAGAGGTCACAGGTGTTGCGAGTACAAGAGTTATTAAACTGCAACACAGGCAGCACATCATGCAGTAGGATCCACAGAATAAAACTTAGCAGCAATAGCAACTGCAATTAAAAAAGAACTTCAGTCAAGCATCAGTTCCACAACAATATTTAGCAACACATTACAGTCACAAGCCCACTCCAGAGACCATTACAGCCATAGTTCAAATTGTACAGTAGGGCTTACAAATCTTGCAGCTTGCTTACTCTTGAATAGCTGGTACAGTTACAAAGTTCCACAACTTGGCAGGGTGCAGTGGGAGTTGAGAGAGCCTGCCACACTCCCTCAAACTCCGACACTTGACTGCACTTCCCCCCATGGCCGCCACGATAAACGCCATCACGTTTAGTGGTTTCAACTTTTAAATTCCTCAACCCCACCAAAAGGCTGCCACCACCAATCTGGGGAGGGGGTGCAGCCAGCAGGAGTAATAGAGGACACAGGTGTTGCGAGTACAAGAGTTATTAAACTGCAACACAGGCAGCCTGTCATGCAATAGGATCCACAGAATAAAACTTAGCAGCAATAGCAGCAGCAATTAAAAAGAACTTCAGTCAAGCATCAGTTCCACAGTGATATTTAGCAGCACATTATAGTCACAAGCTCACTCCAGAATGCATTGCAGCCATAGTTCAAATTGCACAGTAGGGCTTACAAATCTTGCAGCTTGCTTACTCTTGAGTAGCTGGTTCAGTTACAAAGTCCCACAACTCAGCAGGGTGCAGCGGGAGTCAAGAGAGCCTGCCACACTCTCTCAGACTCCCACACTGGACCGCACTTCACTGCACGGCTGCTGCTGGAAACATTTCATATATGCTCATATCTTGGGCAGTAAAGAAGGAGTTTGGGGGGGAGCTTCCAGCACATCCTGACCACAATCACAATGTAAATCTTGATCAATAACTCTTTTTAGAAAAAAAAATATACCAGAGAAATTTAGATGGGTATAATTCAAGTCACAATTTAATAAATATGGCCCTATCCTTTTTATCAGGATGGAAGAGTAAATAGGGCTCAAGAATGTGATTTTGAGTGTGCCATCCATGTCATTTCAATGTCCTAATTTTCTTCATATCAATGTAATATGATATTTTTTGAGTTTATTTCTTATTAACCTAGCACAATCATGCGAAAGAATTATGTTTTTGAGTGAATCTGTCCATAAGTGTTCCAACATCAACATTTTTAGCTTACCCAATATGTCTTTCAACCAAGGTGAGGAAGAATTTCTGGTTATCCAAATTACCTTTTCATCCATGCATTTTTTAATGAGTCTATTTGGTTTAGTACTTGCATATCTGAATCAATAGGCTATTTTCTGAAAAAGAGCTAAATATTTTAATTTTGCCACGCCTAACTCGGCTCTGACAATTTCTGAGGGTGTTGATCTAGGTATTTGTAAAACAGATCTGTATAACTGAGTAAAAGGTTTTTCTAATTGCTCAGTATTATCATACCATACCATATCTCAGCTGTGTATAACGTTATGTGGTTCATCTTCATTTCTGCTGCACGTAAGATGGACACTATCAAATGTCCCCCATACCTGGTGTTAACCATCAATAAAGCATTCTTTGTCTGAGACAGCTTATTTTAAGTATGTGTGGTATGTTTTGCTGTCTTATAATTATTAGAAAAATAGAAACCCAAATAGCAATAGCTGGAAACTACATCCAAGGGAGTGTTATTAAAGTGCCAAATTGATTTTGAGGTTCACTTCCCTACTGTCAAAATGTGTGTTTTCTTATGTTAAACAATTTATGTTGAATACAGTATTGTTGTAATGTGAGTTGTCTTTTCAGTCCCACTGGTGAAACAGAAATCAGAACTAAATCATCAGCAAACAGGAATGCTGGTACTGGAATACCCCTTACTGAGGGGGGAATGAGAAATTTCTGCTGAAAAAGAAGTTGGAAGATCACTAACAAATAAATTACAAAGTAGTGGAGCAAGAATATAGCCTTGCTTTCAACCTTGATTAGTTTCAAAGTAATGTGAAATATTAACTGCCAAATTATATCTTACTGCAGTCAAATTTTCAGAATAAAGACCAATATTGTATGGCTTATTTCTAAATTCTATAGTGTTATGCACCTTTAAAATGTAAACATGTTATTCCTTTCTTATGCTGCTGCTATACCCATCTACTCAGCATGCACTCATTCATTGAAAAAGGCTCACTCACATTTGGGCTAATTTGTAAAGAGCTCAGTCAGGCTGCTGGCCATGAAGGGATCGTGCCAGTGGCCCACAGGGGTACTGGCTGAGGTGGGGTTACTGTACTACTACCTACTCCCAGATGGGGGGGGGTCCACTAGACACCAGGGAAAGTTTTTTTTTTAATTTAATGAACTCATGTTGGCAGCATTTATGGGCAAAGAAGGAGGGGTGATGGTTGTGAATCTCTGGATTGGGAGGGTTCATTCTTCTTTTGGCCTGCAATTGGCTGGGGGGTTGAGGCCACTAGACACCAGGGAAATATATTTTTATTTTAAATTATGTTGACGGGATGGGGCTGAATCTTGCAGGGAGAATTCTGCCTATTGTGGGATGGAGGTGGTACCACTAGACACCAGGGATATGGGGTCTTCATGAGGCTGGAAAACACTTAAAACAAATTTTATTAAGCTGTTTCCCCATGGCTCTGTCTCAAATGTGGAATTTCATCCTCAGGTGGCAAAAGTAGCATATTGCAAGCAAAATTTTGCATTTTGCCGGGTGGGGGGGATTTTGCATTTCACACTTGTGAAATATTTTGTATAATGCAAAGAAAAGGCCGATGGCACATTTATAAGGTAGAAAAAGAAATGGGCAAACTGCATGGGCCTTGTGGTCCTTATCTGCCATCAACTTCTGTTTCTATATTTCTATGATTATGCAAAATATTTTGCTGGGCAAAATTTTTAAATTTCGTACAACACTATTCCTCACTGAGTTTGACTTTCTTTTTCCACTCCTTGTTTTCTGTCTCCATTTGTATCTTCCTGCTGTCTTTTCTCTAATAAAGGTTCCTTGTTTCTTGAAGATTGCCCCTGATTACATTGATCACTAGCAGGTGTCTGGAATCTAACTTTTGACCTGTTGTGTCCTCTGCTGTAGCTTCATTTTCTATTTCGTTTAATCACACAATCATTGTCATAATCTGTCTGATCTCTCATCAATTTCTTTTGCTTACGAGCTATATGTCTTTTTCTTTTGGTATGGAAGGATAGACTTTAAATAAAGCTACAAAAATAACGTTATTAATAATAATTTCTCTAGAGCTGGATAGTGATGATGTTTTGTTTCATTTGTTTTATTTTGATACAAATACATTTTTTTAGTTTTGAATAAACTTAAAATAATATGATAGAGGAAATTGGAAAGTTTCTTTAAAAAGAAATCTTTCCACTTTTTAATTGTGATTTGTAAGAGTTGTGTGATATTGATTTAGGGGTCTATTTCAGTGGAATGTGACTCTGTAGCCACACCACACAGAGGCAAATCTCTGACAAAGAAAGAAAGTACATTTGGGAAGACAACTTGGTGGTTCCGTGTTTATGCATTTTGCCAAAGATTTGTAAGACTAAAATGGCCCCACTGGATAGACCAATTGTTTCAGGGGTCAGTTCTCTCACCCATAGTTTGGGAAAATTTGTTGACTACTTTATTCAAAAAGTGTTGTTAAATTAGATACCTACATAAAAGACACACCTGACATTTTGATGAAATATAGTGATCTTGAATGTGATGAAAATTACACATGGGTCACTATTGAGTCGGAGTCCCTTTACACCTCAGTCAGGGATGATTGAGGTGTAGAGGTGTGTGGGTATTTTAAAACATCCAAATTATGGGGAAATGCCAGTTGAATTTATTTTGGAATCATTAAAGTTCATATGCACAATTTTTTGAATACAATTGGTCATACTATCTTCAAATGTGTGGGACCGCCATGGGGGCATCAATAGCTCCAGCCTATGTGAACCTTTTTCTTGACCTACGGGAGAAGGAAATAGTTCTGTCTGATGTAAATCTATACCGAGCACATATAGTCAGATGGCATTGATTTATTGATGATGTTATTTGTGTTTGGGTTGGGGACACTAGTGAGATTGAGCACTTCATTGGATGGCTTAACTGCAATGAATGGAATTTAAAATTTATATACACTGCTGATCCTATTGTGATAGATTTCTTGGACATTACTTTTATATGCCCCACCACTCAGAAAAAAGGAATACAATTGAGGTGTTACCAGAAAAAGACCTCAACCAATTTGGATTATTGGCAAGCAGTGCTGATCCCCATAAACATAAAACCTTTTTTAAGACTACAGAGAAACTGTTCAAATGTTGAGTTTTTTCAGGAACAGGCACAGTAACTAAAATTGAGGTTCCTGGTAAGGGGTTATGGCAAAGAGTTACTTAAGGATTCTTTACAGAGGGTGGCAGTGCAGGCCAGGTGTGGGCTTTCTTCAGGGAGGTGGGTTGGGGATGCAAATTCTGAAGGAGATACCAGAGGGCATAAGGAGCCAGTTAGCATCATTACTGAATTCAATAATTGGGCAGGAAAGGTGGGTAATGCCATTTTTAAAAATTGGCACATTTTAATGAGTGACCCACATCTAGCAAACATTTAGGGGACAAACCTAGGGTTAGCTTCAGCAGGGCAAGCAACTTACCTGACTGCCTGGTACACACTAGACTTGAAAGTCAGAAAACTGAAGAAACACGAAGGGGTTGGTTTGGTAAACGTCCACAGAGGAAGCATCGTTGCAAGAAATGCAACGTATGCACCCATTGTGTGACTGGGAAAGTGTTCACACACTCAAATGACCTAAAGCTCAAAATAGACATTAGGGATTTTATTATTTGTGATACACCCTTTGAAGTTTATGTATTATGGTGCTTGTGCAATGCTTTGTTTGTCAGAAGGACTGTAAGGAATCTTAAGGTCCGTATACAAGAGCACATAACATCTACGATAAACAAACACACTGATAAACCAGCGGGGTTACATTATCAACCATCATGAGTCAAATCCACAGTACTTAAAATTCATGGGTATCGATTGCATACCGCAACAAAAATATGGTGGTAATAGCACTGATTTTTTGCTACAAAAAGAAAGCATATGGATTTTTAAAATGAGCAGTATGAAACCAATTGGCTTAAATGATGAGTGGGATCTTAAGCCTTTTGTGAAAAAACATAAAAGAAAGCATTAAAGTACACTGTATGTGCAATTGTCTCTGTGGTTTGCTTTCTGTTTTACCCTTTGCCTCTCTTTCTCCCGTTCTAGGCTATGTTCTGCATCCTACATTTTTGAAGCATGGCTCCCCTAGTAAATAAGGTAAAGTTCCTATTTTGGGTGATCATGTCTGAAAATTGTTAATTTTTTAAATAAATGTTTAAACTCATAGACTTTGTTACTATAACTATATACACTGTTATACTTAAACTGTGTTGATTTTTTTTTTACTTTTTCAGGCTCAACTTATTTTCTCCTTGTTGATTTGCAGTGTGGATCCCCATGAAATCGAGATGGATATTGTATCAGCATTTGTTTTGCTTTTTATCCTACTTTATTTTGTCTTAGCTCTAATGTGTTGTTGACAGAAAGATCTAAAAGTGATATGGAAAGATAGACGTTAAATAAAGTTACAAAGTATCATTATTAATAATAATTTCTCTAGAGCTGGATAGTGATGATGTTTTTTTCACTTGTTTTATTTTGATACTAATAATAAAAATTTTAAGTGTTGAATGAACTTAAAATAATATGATATGAGAAATGTTGTAAAGTTGCTTTAAAAATAAATCTTTCCACTTGTTAACTGTGATTTGTAACAGCTGTGTGATATTGATTTAGGGTTCCATTTAAGTGGATTGTGACTGTCTGTAGCCACACCCCATGAGGAAGGTAGATGCCGAAGCACTAGGGTAGTGAACACTTGCGTTTCACCAAATAAATTGCATTTGAATTGGAATTTTCAAGCATTGTGCATGTGGTGCTTTACAAGCCATTAGAGTGCTGTGGTCTGGACATTTCACATTTCTAGGCTAGCCAACCTATGCAGCACCCCCCTCTTTGATGATTCAAGGTTTGTCTATTGAATTCATATAGTTAGATCCAGACTGCTCAAGGTTTGATAGATCAACTAATGGAGTGATTTTTCCAGCTCAACAAAAGGTGGTATTGAGCTCCATGGCAATTTCCATCAGATCTGTCACATTATTATGCTTAGTCAGAAGTGGTATTACTTTAGAGCCAGTCTTTCCCATAAGATTGTCAAGTATTTGCAATTTGCCGGATGACGTTTGAAAATTGAAATCGGAAGTTGAAGTAATATTCCATTTTTGTGTTTCTAACAAATTTTCTTACATTTATTCATTTGTTTTTTTTAATATTCAGACAAAGTAGAATTTGTACATTGCTTCCTAAAAGCTTTCCAAGCCCTGCCTGCCACCTAAAATGATTCCTCTTGATGCATTTTAAACAATAGCAATTCCCAGCATTATACTGATTAAGACTAGTCAAATCATGATATTAGTATTAGGATATCTTCTGCTGTAGGTATAGCAAAACCTAACAGCACCACTGTAGCCTAGCAGATGTGCAGATGTCTACATCTGAGCATGCAAGAGCCACCTGCTGTTGAGTATGGTCCTATGACTAAGTCATTTGCTTGGCATCCCTGCCCACTTCCCTAAAAATCCACAATTACTCTTGTGGTTGCCTAGAAAGGGGTCATGACCCTGCTCGATGGAGATGCAATGCACTGGAAAGTGCTACTGAGATTCTGGTTTGTTATTTTTCCTTGCAATTTAGCTTGTGTCTCACATAAGTGCTGTACTTGGCTTCCCCTTTCAACTGTAATTCTGTGCATTAACCTGGAAATAGGGGGATTGATTTTCAAAGCCCCAAGAATGCTACAAGCCCCTGGTGCACCACTCATTTGGCACACAGGGCTTGTAGCATTCTCCCAGTTGGTGACTGGGATTTTCAATCCTGAGTACCAAATGCTACAAGTTGGAATAGTTTTTACCTGGTCTAGCTTGCACCATTTTGGGGTTCCTTTTTACAGGGCTTGTGCCAAATCTTTGGCACAAGCTGCTGTAAACTGAGGAAACTGTCACAAATGCATCTGATATACTAAAATGGGGTGTAGTTGCATGAAAGGAGTTTGGTACAGCTGTGTAAAACAGCTGGTTTGATGCAGGGCTTGATGCAAGCCCTTCCTCACCCTTTAAAAATCGAGCCCAGGATCTCTGCCCATCAGACTTTATTTGCTCTCGCTGTTTGTCAGTACAGATCCTCTCAGTCCTCCACTTGTGACAGAACAATAACTTTCAGAGTAACAGTGTGATGTCACCAGCAGGGAATTGAGATGACAGGTGTACATAAGCAGCTGGAGCAGATGAAATAGGGAGCATTGATCCTTCCTGGGGGACCCTACACGACTGCAGAAAGTATGGTTTCTCTAATTGGGGGCAAATAGACACCCCACAATGTCCCCACACTTTTATGTCATACACTAAGCTGGCATGCTGTCACTAGGGGGTTGTTCCTGTAAATGGAGATTAATTTTCCAGGGAACATTACAAATAAAAATATAAAAGGGAACTGATCCCCCTTGCGCAAGAGTGTTCCTAAGCACTACATGCAAATAAGCTGAGCTAGCTGTTAGTGTGAGTACATGTCCGCTAACATGCTTGAATATAACCAGCACAGAAGCCTGTACATGACATAATGCCAGTCTCCTGGTGATATGTTAAGCACTGATTTCTGAGCCAGTAGTGCTACAACAAATTCCCCCACCCCCTTCATCCCTCACATTGTGCCCATTTTTGGGTTGGCACTATACACAACTGCTGACTCTTGCCTGGTCCTACCTGGGGGTCCAGTGGCCCCCGGAGCCCTCTGTCCCCGTTACATATCCTGGTGTCTAGTCCCTATTTTGATCAGACTGATCTGTGGACACTGGTGCAGAACTTTGTTGCTTCACCACACACATATTATAATGGGCTTTATAAGGGCTTACCTGGTTATCTGAATCTGATCAATTGCCTGTAGATCATTCAGAACACTGTAGCCAGGATTCTGACTCCCAGCTGGTTGTTAAAACATATTACTCCATTGCTGAAGGTTCTAGGCTGACTGCCAAAAAGGTGGTAGGTGGACTGTAAGGCTCTTTTTTCCTTACGCTCAAAGCCTGAATGAGTCCAGCCCCCAATATCTCTGTGAGCTTGATTCCAAGCTCTTTACACAGCACAGGGGTGATGAGCCCATGGGATAGAGGCCATTACTGGTGCCACTGCCACCATTGTAATTATAATTGGTAGGTAAGATAGGTTTTGTGACAGTGGCCCTGTCCTAGGCAGCCCATTGCCAGTGGATTTTTGACACTCTTCCTGTCTTTTTTTTTTTTTTAACATGTTGGCATGATGCTGGAATTTGGCAAGTTCTTCTGCTCCTCAGAGAGGAAGTGTGAGTCAACAAATCAAAGTATAACATGTTTTAAAAGATTTCATTGGCACAACCTGCCTTGTGATGTTTGGCTCAGTCACTTTTATTACCTTCTGAATGAGCAGGAGGCACATAGGCAGGATTCACTGGGTAATAGATTATGCCACTCCTTTAAACCCAGAAGAAAGGAAAACCATCCCACTCAGTAGAAATAGATTCCTGCTGGTAAGTGATGGCTCATCTTTAAATTTAACCTTAGTTACAGAGAACACTAAGCAATGAAAATGGTATGTTTCTGTTAAAGTTAACTCAGAAAGAATTCAGTGTGATGCAGCCTCTTTGCTGACAAGTCAGAAAAAACACTCTCTGGTGTGCTATTAACAGGAGTTTGTTTTCAGCGTGGTCTGCTTTATTTTAACCTGAAAAAAATTAAATTGATTGGATCAGACACTAAGATTAGGATTTTCATAGGTCCAGATTAGAGCCCACTAAATATTTGCTCCAGGAGCAAATTAGTACCTGGAGCAATCCAGTAGTATATTGGAACATGCTAGGGCATTTTTCAAGCATTAAAGGCATGTTTCAATATACCTCAAAGGCACTAACAAGACTGCAATTCACAAACCCTAGCTCCCTAGTTGCAGCAGGAGGTATCTGACCAATAGGGTGATATGGGGAATGTGATCACAAGTGGGCTGTCAGGGCCCATTAATGACAATTGCTCCTCTGGAGCAATCTGCCATGTTGGTAGTGTAAGATGCAAATCACCTCATAGCACTAGCAAGGTGCTATAAGTTCATTTGCATCTAATTAGGGCATCATTACAGGCCTGGAGCAAACAGAGTTTTGCAACCTCTCCCCACCTTGTGCTGGTCAAGGCAGTCAGTTCCTGAAGTCTGATGCCCACCACCTCGCACCCCAGAGACATACATTTCCCCGGCAACCACTGTCTCCCCCCACATAACCCCTGACATATATTTACAAATACCCTGGTGATTAGTTGTCCCCACACCTCAGAATGCCCCCCCAATATATATTTCAAAATAATCTGGTGGCCAGTGGTCATCTCTGCACCCCAACTCCCCCAGTATCTATTGCAAAACACCATGGTAGCTAGTGGTTCCCCCACCTAAAAACACCTCCAATATCTAGTGCAAAATACCCTGGTGACTAGTGGTCCCCTGCCTCCTGAACACCCCCGATAGCTAGTGCAAAATACCCTGGTGGCTAGTGGATCCTCTGCTCCCAGGGTTCAAATCACCCACCTGTCCTGTCATGATGGGCTCCCCAGGCCTGACTCCCTCCTGATCGGCCCATACTGCCCCTAGTGCCCCCTCTTGGTGACTGGCACAAACCCTCCACTCACCTCCACAGCCAACTGCTGAATTACATTTCTCAATCATGCACCAACTATAATCAGCTGAGGGAAGTAGGCATACAATCATGAAATGCCATTTGGCAGCAAGCAATGAAGGTGAGCAAAGGGTCTGCATTGGCATTGGGGGCAATGTGGGAGGGTTGTCGGGGAGTCAGACATGAAGGAATGAATCAGGACAGGGCAGTCTAAGGGGATTTGAACCTGTAGAGTGGGAAGGGCACTAGCCACTAGCCACCAGGGTATTTTTGCAATAGATATCAGGGAGTGTTCAGGGGCAGGGGGGACGACTAACCACCAGGGTATTTTGAAATATATATATATATATATATATATATATATATATATACACACACACATATATATATATATTGAGTGCTTGAGGGTGGGGGGACCACTAGCTACCACGGGATTTCTTCAAAAATACAAGCAGGATGGTTTGTTGTGGGAGGGAGGACACCACTGGACACCAAGGAAAATGCTTCCATTGATTGGTGGAGTGTTCAGGGGGCAGCAGTTTGGGGGCGCAGTTGTTAAGACTTGGGTTAGGGAGGCATAAGTTGTGCAGCAGTGATGGCTACTTACCGCCTCTCCAAATCTATAAATATGTGGTTGCACCTATATGCAAAGTACCATCAGCTGCTTTGCATGGGCACACAAACATATATTAGGGCCAGTCATAAATGGGTTAGCGACTCACTATCCATGCTATACAAAGTGGCATTTTGGGGTCCTCTCCTGCTTTGAGGTCACAAAATGGTGTTATCAATTTGTTGAGCTAAGGAAGGGCTGTGGAGAAATTGCGATCTGCAGGTGCAGTATAAGTGATGGTGTATGCAGTATGAGGACTTACTGTATATAAAAGGTAGGCTAAAAGAATGACGGTTTGAAAATATTTTTTGTCAGTAAGTGAGTGGCATTAAGGATGGGTGGTGGGGGAGGGTAATAATTTGGCAAAATGCTATTTTTAAGTAATGTTGACTAGCAGTGGGTAGTTTTTTTCTATACCAATATATGTGTCAAACATTTTTCAAATGTGTTTGGGAGGCGTGATATCTGACTGTGCTGCACCTTGCTTGCAGGAAGGAGAGTTAATCTTTTCAACCAATCATGATGCATGACGTTCCCTACCCATTTTATAATAAATAATAAGACACAACAGGGTGTGGGTTCCTTTTCATGAACCACAAACCCAGGTGCTTTGTGAGGTATGAGGTGCTTGTGCCAAATGCCTTCAATTACCTGGAAGTGCAGTTCAGGAAGAGTAACCCAAACACTGGAGTGTCTTATTGTGCTTATTAAATTGGTAAGTGGTAAGTAATACAAACTAAAAGTAAACATTATGGGCTATATATTCAAAAAATTGCCCCTTGGCCAAGGTAGCACTGCCTGGCATGCAAACATAGCCTGGAGCAAAATGCCAGCCATATTCAAAAGGTAAAGCGCAGTGCAAAACGAGGTAAATATAGAAACCAAAGGAAGCTGGGCAAACAGGGCCAGGAGTGCAGGGCAAAAACAGCCCGTGAATAAGACAGCACTGAATATAGCATGCACGACAGCACTGAATATAGCACCAGGCAGGCAGTGCAAACACACAATGGAACACAGTGTAAAGGTGAGACAGCCTGACCCTGGGATACATGCAATGAAACACAGGCTGGAATGAGGTATCAGGAGCACACCACAGTGCACATCCCGGAGGATGCAACACATGCACGGGAATGTCAAGCAACAACCCAGACCCATGTGGAGAACACAAGTAACAGTATAAACCATGTGTAACCCCAGCACCCAAGAATGACACAGGACACAGTAAAATGTAGTAAATGCACTGTAATGACAAAATGCAAAAGGAAAGATAACAGGAACATAGCAGTGAAGCAAACCCATACAAAACCAAAGAACACACCAAACAGAATTACCAATGCCCCAACCACCACTGGACGACCCACCCCATAACAAAGAAAGACAACAGGACCAATCCCACCAAGCAACATGCCAAGCCCCCCCAACACACAACCCATGCAACAAAAAGCCCACTACGGGAACAACAAAAGGAACGCACTATAGGCAAAGCAAGGATTCAAAAGGCAAACATATGTAAAAATAATAACAGGATGTACAAGAAGGCACAGGACAAGGGTGCAAAGGGGAGGAGGATGCACACGGGGACACAGGAATACAGTCCAGGAAAGGATAACATATCCAGTAAGAGGGTGTGTGAAGGCAACACAATATGGGACATAGGGCATGTCTAGCTGCCCACTGGATCTGGGAGCCAAGCCTCTAACATAGCTGCCACTCTTCTCGTCTCTGTTATCAGTATGGCCTGCTGCTCAATCAGAGTCCTTTGTTGTCGGACGATGTGGCGCAGCAGGTCCTCCGTCCCCTCCGACTCCTCTGGCCTGGTCACCCACAGTGATACCCGGAGTGGACCTACAAGAGGAAGGGTGAAACCATGAGGATGGTACACCAGACAGGAGGCAGACAGCAACCAAAGGTGGACATACAGGGATGGGCAGCATGTTCCAATGGGCAATCCCAGGTGGAGGTGCGTGCCGCACTGGTAGGCCAACATGGAGGGTGCCCACAAAGCAGCACAGAGTGACACAGGCACCAACACAAAACCCAACACACATGATGACAACGATCCTGACAGCACCAGGGTACATGTGACACCACACACCCCGACACAGCACACAGCAAGACATGGCAGACACACAGCCAGACCCCCGGAGAGTTGAGTGCAAGGGCCACGCCACAACATGCACAGGGCACTCACACATTGGAACATGCTGCCCACTGACAGATGGAAATGTACTATAACGCAGAGCACAGCACCAACAACAACTAAAGGCATGCAGGAGCAGCAATGAACCATGACAGTGGCCTGCCAATGACCGACCCAGGCCAGGGGATAACAGTCAGCCAGGGCACAGAGGCTGTCAGTGAAGGGCTGACACATGCCACCAGGCAAGGCCATTGAAAGCATACCACCCAACTGTGACACAGCACAAGGAAGGGTCCCCAACCCATGGGTCAAAAGTCCCCTTTCCCACCCTGTGAGGACAAGTTCCACAGCCAAAGTCAACAGTGTCAGGCAACACTCCATAGGAAACGATGCACGTAATGTAATAGCATAGTGATAACAGATCTTCGTAACAAAACTGCAACACAGTAACAGTGCCATGAGATACCCAGGTAAGGACTCTACAATGCGCACGACACATTGCCAGAATGTAGCACTGTTTTACAGGCAATGTTCCACAGCTGGTGGACAGAAGGATGAGAGGTATGCCTGGAAAGCATGGTGCGTGGTGTCCCGCATCCATAACAGGCCCGCAGGTTGTGCCATGCAAGCCTGTCCAGTGAATGCACAGGACAGCAAGGCACCACCATCAGTGCAAATGTGGATGCCCTGTGAGGGGGGTATGGAGGGACCCCAGAGGTGGGCATGGTAGCCAACAGCATGTGGTCCCCACTGAACACTCACCACCAGAGCACCCACCACCAGCAGACACCCACACAGCAATGCAAGCTGACAGTGCCCCACTCCCCCCCGGGCCAGACTGTCAGCACTCAACTGTGGTGTGCAACACAGGTGTGCTGCACAGCACAGTGCCACACTGCCACTGGCCCACTGCCCATCACAGACATGCCACCAGATCAGTCAGTGGCAGGACACCCAGATGTGACACACAGCCTAATGAAAGGGCACAGATCAAAGAGTAATGAGACAGGTACTCATGCACTACACCACCACTCTCGGGGCTGCTCTCCTGCACCCGCTGTGGCATGGACAGCACCCTCAGGCTGCCTCTCCTCTGCTCCTGGGTCATGTTCTGGCCCCCTCCTCTGGCAATGGTCTGCTCGATCCGCTCTACAGAGGACAGGTGAAAAATTGGTGTTAGAGCATGACACAGCATACACCACGTGCAGCACAGCAAGATGCACATGCAACCCTAACAACACTGCACACACAAGGAGTGAACATGAAGGACACCCACACAGAGGGTGGCAGGGCCAATGGAGCATTTGCCAGGCACACAGAGCAGGAATTCATGGCACAGCAGTTGTGCGATAGTGCCTGTTGCAGCTGTCCTGTGAACATCTGCATACCTGTGTGTGTATGTCAACAGTCCCCCAGGAGCAGGATCCCTGCACCATAGTGTTACCGACCGCAGGCTGGTACTGCACCAGGACATTCCAAACAGCATGACCCAACCTGCCTTCCATACCAATGGCCACAGCATGTACCAGTCCCCTAGGGGGCCAAACTGTGGCTCCCCACTGGTGCCACACGCGCCCCAGCACCATGCAGTGTGGCACACACATGCACACACACATGCACACACACACACACATATGCACACACGCGTGCACACACACACACACACACACTAAAGGTACCTGACTTTTTTCCATTCACCACAGTCTGCCTGCAACAAAGTTTTACTGTGTGTGTGAGAGAAGCTGTTTTTGCTGGACTTTACATCATTATGTGAGAAGTTGTTTTGTGCTGGACTTGAAACATCTTTGCGCCAAGGCTCCCCCTGCAATTAAGAACTTGAATCGGCTGTAGAAGCTAAACCGGCAGCCAGTGAGAGGGGTGTGGACCAGGAGCTTGTGCTCTTTGCAGCGGAGGAGGGGCAGTCAGCATAAAAGGGTGCTTGCAGCTACTATTTAAAAGGTACCTGACTTTTTTCCATTCACCACATTCTGTCTGCAACAAAGTTTTACTGTGTGTGTGAGAGAAGCTTCTTTTTGCTGGACTTTACATCGTTATGTGAGAAGCTGTTTTGTGCTGGACTTGAAACATCTTTGTGCCAAAGCTCCCTCTGCAATTAAGAACTTGAATCGGCTGCAGAAGCTAAACTGGCAGCCAGTGAGAGGGGTGTGGACCGAGAGTTTGTGCTCTTTGTAGCAGAGGAGGGGCAGTCAGCATAAAAGGGTGCTCGAGCTACCATGCAAGTGTGAGTGTCGCAAGCGCCACTCGGCATCAAAAAATGTGTTTGTAGGTTTAGTGAAGGGCTGAGTTCTTTAGCTTAAAGTTTGGATTTATAGATTGAGAACTATTTGTAGTAATTAAATATTAAAACTCTCACTCAAATTTAAAAGTCCAAGCTTGGTGGGTGTTATACTGAATTTCGATTGTTTTAATTATTAACCATGCAGAAATATGTAATGTACTGTGTCCTAATTGTGATACTTCTTAATCAATGGAAGAAGATTGACTGTTGGGATGGGGGTCACTCCATCACCTGCAAGGCAGCAAGAAAAAAATATGTTGTGGCATTTACTTATGTCGTCAGGTTCAGAACTTATTCATAGAACCAGAAGAAATGGATTCTCTAGGCAGTGGAGATTATTTAATCAGATTAGAATCCAGTGTTTTTTACCTAGAAAATCCCATTTAAAATTAACTGCACCATTTGTTTGTAGCACAGTAATACTGCTTGCAGGTGATGTGGAGATAAATCCCAGCCCCAAAGGAGTCAATAAATAAAATTAAAAAATGTCACTTGAAAACGCAAGAAGTGTTATTAACAAGATGCATGAATTTCAAATATGGACTAAAAGTTATGAACCAGATGTGATAGGATTAACTGAAACATGGTTATCTCAAAACATACATGATAAGGAAATATTAATGGATGGTTATAATCTTTCTAGATTAGATACGGGAAAGAGGGGTGGTGGGGTTCTTTTATATATCACAGAGAAACTGGGTTTGAGAGAAGTTGTTTTTCAGGGTAATTTAGAGGGACTTGAATGTCTTTGTGTTAAATTTGAAAGATTGCAGCTCTTAATTAGTATATTATATTCCCCTCCAAAAATAAATACTACCGAGTTTGAATTATTGGCATCTAAATTAGCATTAGTGTCAGATGGTAAAGATTTAATACTAATTGGTGATTTCAACGCTGCTTGGGGCAAGCCAAGGGGATTAAAACTGGAACAAAGTTTTGAGATACTAAATGTCAATCAAATAATAAATCAAAGTACTAGGAAAAGTGGGGTTAAAAGTCAGGGGAGTATTTTGGACTTGAATTTTCTCTCTAGGAGCTTTCATGTTGAAAAATGTTTGATTTTACCTCCAAATTTGGGGGATCATAATCCAGTATATTGTGCTGTAAAATATTTACATCAAATAATTGAGGAAGAAAAGATTACCCTAAAAAGAAACTTTAAGAACTATCACACAAATAATTTTGTTTATGATTTAAATTGTATAAAGTGGGGAAGATTAAATTTAATTCCAGACTTAAATTCGGCAGTTTAAGTTTCAAAAACTTATTTAGAGGCCTGTAATAGGCATGCACCATTTAAAAAAACTCAAACAAAGAAAAAGCATCTTTCATGGATAAACGAATATTTGAAAAATAAAATTTGTATCAGAGATAGAATCTGGAAAAGAGCAAACAAAACAAAAAGGGAGGAAGACTGGGTTAATTTCAAAATTAAGCGAAATGAATGCAAAAGGTTAATTAGATCTGCAAAAAAAAATTTATAACATTAACATTGAGACAACTCATGATCCTAAACAATACTGGAATATGATAAAAGAATTGTAAAACCCTTTGAGAGCTAAGCCTTGTATAAAAATGTCTAATAATAAGGGTGAGCTCCTTGACTCAAAGAAAACAGCCCAGTTGCTGAATAAATATTTCTTAACATTGCCTGATATTACCATCCCAGCTGGTTCACAAGTACAAACAGATTTAGTAAATAAAGAAACTAATACTCTTTTTGATTTAAAAAAATTAAAAATCTCGGAAGTTAGGTAGAAGATCTTAAAATTAAATAAAAATAAATCATATGGTATGGACAATATTGAAGGGAAATTTATTAAAGATGCAGTTGAAGTCTTATCACCAATACTGACTGATTTATTTAATCAAAGTTTGATGGAAAATGTTTTTCCCTGTATCTGGAAAATAGCCAAAATAGTACCTATATTTAAGGGGGATTCAAATGACCCCTCAAACTACAGACCAATAGCAATCCTCTCCATCCTCTCTAAGTTAATGGAACGAATGGTGTTTGGCCAGTTGTATAATTACTTAGAAAAATATTCAAAATTGACTAAATACCAACATGGCTTTAGGGCAGGTTATTCAACTTGCACTGCGCTCGTGGACTTTGTTGATAAAGTGGCAGTGGCCTTGAATAAGGGAGAGTTCACGGGTACAGTGTTTGTTGACCTATCCAAAGCCTTTGATTTGGTCGACCACCATTTATTGTATGAGAGGATGGAGAGGACTGGTATAGCCCCTAGGTCATTATTATAGTTTAAATCATATTTGAGTAAAAAAAAACAGCAAGTAGCAATACATGGTCAATTTTCTGAAGTAGGTAGTATACTAAGAGGTGTCCCTCAAGGTTCAATTTTGGGCAGATTATTGTTTTTGTTATATATTAATGAATTACCTACCAAAATAATAATACACAAATCAGGTTGTATGCAGATGATACAGTACTTTTAAGATCAGCCAAATCTCAAAATGAAATGAGGGTTAAATTACAGATGGATTTTGATGTTCTACAGGATTGGTTTTCCAGCCCTAAATTAGTGATAAGTGATAAAAAAAACTCAGGTTATGTTTTTCAATAAAAAAAACAAAACAAAGGTTAATAAAAAACAGGCCAGAGATAGGGAAATACTAATGAGGAATGGGAAACAATTGATAATCACAGATCAATATAAATATTTAGGTGTAGAGATTGATTATACTTTATCTTTTTCAGCTCATATTAATGATACAATAAAGAAAATTAATAATAAGATAGAGGCATTATGTAGGTCTTGAAGGATATTAAATCTACAAACCCGGAGGTTAATTGCAAATTAATTAATAATGCCTGTATTAGAATATGGAAATATGGTGTATAATTTTGCGGGTCAAACACATTTAAATAAATTAGTCATATCATATGATCGATTGGCAAGATTTGTCCTGAACTATAGCTATAATACTCATCATTGCATTTTGTATAAAGATCTAAACTGGGACAGTTTATCAGTACAATGTAAAAAACAATATTCAGTATTTATCTATAAAATAATAAGTGGGATGATTGATGGAAACATGGAATTGCCTTCTGTTAGTAAATATTATCCATATCTGTTAAGGGATGTAAAGCATAGAGGTTACACTTTTCCAAAAACTAATACAAGATATGGTACTAAGACACTTGAGGCTCAGACTGCAAATATTTGGAATAATATTCCCCCTGAATTAAGGAAAGCAACTAAACTATCCCAGTTTAAATTAGGATTGAGCACTGTATTTTATGATGAATGTACTTGTTTTTAAAATGTGGATAAATGTATTAGTTGTTGGTCTGATTGAAGATTTTTGTCTTGTATAATGTCAACAATTATTTATTAGTTGTTTTATGTAGTCTGAATTTTTGTATGTTATATTGAATGTAATTTGTTCTTGACACAGGACAACTTTGAAAATAGGTCTATGACCTAAAGTTTGCTATCCTGTATAAAAAGAAACATTTTTACTACTACTACTACTTCTACTACTACACACACACACTTGCAGCCTGACATGATGGTGCTATCAACATGCAATGCCACTTACCTGGCACAGGCACAGTGCCCTCACGCACCATGCACTTGTAGCACTCCAGCTGCTGATGCTGCCGCCATCGCAGGTCCGTATACCTGTGCCTGCAGCTCTCCACATTACGGAAGATACCAGTGCATGCACTGAGCTTACGTGTGACCATGGACCTCACCTGCATATGTGGTAGGTCCCCCTCCCTGACCTCCCCAAAGAGCCTCCGATGCATCTTCTGTACCAGCTCCACCAGCTTTGCTGTCTCAACCTCCCCCAGTGCCTGTTTCTGTGCACCACAGCATGCTGTCTTCCACATCCTGTCATTGCCCACACAGCACGTATTCCACTGCACCTCTCAAGATATCCAGCGGTTGGCACACCCAGGACCCTCCTGCAATGACCACTGTAGCACCACGCTATCACATGACATAGCACGCGCTGCCTGGAAGTGTTCACACTGCACATGCCTGACCCCTGGCCTGACCCTGAAGTGGAATACCAGGCATGCGCATAGCGCCACGCTGTGTTGGCTAGAGCGGCGCTAGAACGTGCTATGCCAGGGAGATAAAGCGGACATGGGGGCCTCACGAGCATGCATGGTGGTCGCGCTATAGCACAGAGCACCACGTTAATGGGATAGCGTGGTGCTGGCCCCCCAATAGCCCTGTGCTGACATTTGCACAGTGCTAAGGTGTTAGCCCGGTGCTAATCAGGGCTATATTCAACCGCAATATGCAAATAGGGGTACTTGTGTATGCATGGTGCAAACTGTGTGATTAGCATATCATTATGCACTGCTTTGCATGCATAACAGGCTTGATTGCCTGACTGGGCTATAAAAGGGCAAGCAGTGCACCACCAGTGTTGCGTTATGGGAATGCAGCATACTACGGATACTGCAGAACTACAAGGGACAGGTTGAGAGATGCAACAGGGGGATGAGCAGCGAGAGGCAGGTATGTACAACTGCTGTGGGACTCTCAGAATGGCAACAGCTCAGAACAGGGTCAGCCCAGACTGCAGCCCACAGACGTACCTGCTGGTGAACGGTCAGCCACACGTTGGACCACAGGCAAGCACTGTGCTGTGTGCTG
This sequence comes from Neoceratodus forsteri, assembly GCA_016271365.2. Classification (NCBI taxonomy): domain Eukaryota; kingdom Metazoa; phylum Chordata; order Ceratodontiformes; family Ceratodontidae; genus Neoceratodus; species Neoceratodus forsteri. The sequence goes on from CM057451.1 coordinate 756,451,546, forward strand.
GTGCACAGCTACATACGTCTGCCTGTGCAGCATACTGTCCAGTGCACTGTGCATGTGCCTCTGCATCGCACTGTGCTGTGTGGCACTGCCTGCACACTGTGGGCACCATACAGGGGCCATGGTGCACTGAGGTGTGTCCTGCAACACTGACTCACTGACATGACTCCCTGGATGTGGGTCGTGGTAGGCTGTGACTGCCCTGCTGGGAGAACACTGCCATCTCATGCACCGTGTGGCCTGTGCCTGGTATCCTGCCATTGTCTAAGTGCCAGTGCATGTGTCCACACACTCAGTGTCGTGATTACACAGAGCACAGTACAGTGCCAGGTGGTGGGTGTAGGGGTGGCCCCATTCATGGGTGCACATGCCAGCCACGGGCAACAGCAGTGCACATGTGGGTACAGGGCTTGCTGTCCAGAGACAGGGCAGCCAGTGACTATGTGGCTGTGTGCACTGTACATGCACTTGATGCACAGTGACATATCCATGTGGCCTGTGGCATTCTAGGGAGTGGCATGGTGATGTTTATGCATAATGCAACGCAGTCCTGCCACAGCTGCTGACACATGTCCCTTTTCAACAGTCCCATAGGTAGTGCAGCACGACAAGAGCGCATGGGTGCATGTAAGTTCTCACAGGATGAGCTGACAACACTGATGCATGCTGTGAAAGAGAGGGAGCAGGTGCTCTGCACACACAGGGTCACGGAAGCAGTGGTGCGCCAAGCCTGGGAGGAGGTGACAGCTGCAGTCAATGCTGTCGGCGGACATGGCAGGACAACCATGGCAGGATGACCGAGGCAGTGCGAAAGCACTGGAATGACCTGCTGTGCCATGCCGAGGAAGAGGAGGCACAAAGGCTTTGGGAATGGATGCGGACCAGTGGGGGACCACAAGACTAACAGCAGCGGGTGAAGGTGCCACTCATGTCCTTTGGTGGCATCCACACTGCAGACAGTGGCAGTCGCAGGTGTGCCAGGTGGTGGATGTGAGACGCCTCTCGCACTGCCCAGGGCAGGTCTGTATTCATATGTGTATACCCTGCATGGTGTGACAGCATAGGTGCAGAGTCCTGCTGTTGGTGCCTTGCACGGGGTGCACCATGGGCTGCTGAACAGCTGCATGACAACGGCATGCGCAGTGTGTGTTGGGTGGGTGCATGTGGTCATGGGCTGGTGTGTGGGGTGTGCATGGTCACGGCAGGAGGTACGTGTCCTGGGGTCTGCATGGTGTGGTGGTGGTGGTGTTAGGGCACAGTGTCCATGTACAGGTGACTGACCCTGTCCCATTTTTCTCCACAGCGGTGTCTGCAAGGCCTGCAGAACCACAGGAGCAGCACAGGATGTATGACCATGGTCCAGAGGTTGTGGAGGATGATGGTGAACGTCCATCCACATCCGGTCTGGGTGCCAGTCGTGGATGCACAGAGCCACTGCATGTGTGGCATTCCAATGGACAGGGGCTGCATCTGCCTGGGGAGGGAGGACACACTTCAGTCGGGGAAGTGGGATCCACTGAGTACCTGGAGGATGTACAAATGAAGGAAATGGGTGTAGGACAGGTACTCCTAGTGACTGAGACCAGTGGTGATGACACTGATGTGTCAGAGGGTACTCATCACCTGGATGTGCCTGTGGAGGGGGATGCAGGGGTGGGGCTGGTAGCAGGCCATGGAACAGGTGCCAGTGGTGTATTCAGCATTGCTGGTGTGGCCTTCCCTGTGCATCCAGTAGTGGGCAGTGTGAGGAACATTTCTGCACCGCTGGACATGCGGTGTCCCACACATATTGTGGTCCCAGGCTATCCAGTGCAACAGCGCACCACCAGCGGTCAGCAGCAGCAGGCCATGCCAGATGTGCAACAGTGTCCCATACCTCCTGTGCAGCAGGCACCTGTGCCAGCTGCAAATTAGGGGCTGCGTCCCTGGAGCAGGATGTCCATGGTACCCACCCACTCCTGTAGGCTGCTGTCATGTCCCAGCAGGAAGCTTGCATGGACCTGCAAGGCCTATGGAGGGAGCTGAGGCATGAGCTGGCACTGATGAGGGAGTCCATATCAGTGGGCTTTGCTCATACCGAACAGCGGGCGGAGGACAGGTTGGGCTGCATGGTGGGTGCAATCGACCGTGGCTTTGTTGGTCTGATGGCTGCAGTGGTCAACATTGCAAATGTACTTTGTGGGGTTCATGGGGGTCACCAGCATGAGCTGGTTGGTCAGGGTGCAGAAGGCATGGGGGCATACAGGCGGGCAACCCATGGCCACAGGGCTGGCACTGGGTCCAGCTCCACTGTGTCATACACCACGTCAGGCACCCACCCTGTCAGGCTCCGCCGTTCAACGGGAGTACAGGAGGTCTACCCTGCCTGCCTCACCATTTTCCTCTGCCTTGTCCTCAGCCCAGAGCACCCCAGGGTCTGTGACTCACTGTAGTGGTGCACATCTTGTGCGTGGTGGTAGTCGGTGGTGATGGTCATGGTCGTACTGCATCACTGCACAGTCATCACCCCCCGTGCTAACATTGGCACACCCACATGCGCGTGCACACATGCACACACACTCACTAGCAAACAGCCTCACACTCCATCCCATGCACACTCACACTTCCACTGCCATGGTTGCCCTCCTTACACTCACACCACACATCATGCTTCCCCAGTGACAGCACACCGTGGCTGTGTGTCCACTCCCCGTGTGTCCTGCACACCCCCAACATCACAGCACATGCACACATGTTTTCTGTTCCAGTTTGTTGTGTTCTTATTGTGATTGTTGGTGTCACTGTTCTGGTTCTTGGTGCACATTAAATAGATTCAGCATTGTACTGTTTCATGTTGTTGTGCAGTCTGTACTTACCCTCTGGTCTGTGACAGTGTCCTGATGATGTCACTGTGCTCTATGGCCCTGAGGGCCATGCAAGGTTCCCTCCTCTCAAGTTGCTCCACTATCCCCCTGACCGCTGGCTTTGGCTCACTGTCAGACTGTCCCTCAGGTTCAGGTGCCCATATCCCATGGTTCATTGCCATGTTGTGCAGCGTACAACAGGCTAGAAAGATACGGCATACCTTCTGAGGCGTATACTGTAGGGCACCACCTGATGTGTCTAAGCTTCTGAATCACATCTTCAGGATGCCAAACACCCTCTCTATGATGTTCCTTGTGCTGGCATGTGCCTCGTTGTACATCTCCTCAGCCACTGTGGCCAGTCAGAGTACCGGTGTCAGCAGCCAGAGTTGCAGGGGATAGGCACTGTCCCCTGTCAAGAGATGTGCACCTGTTAGTGCTGTACTGCATTCTGTCCATTGCTGTCCTGCACCTCTGTGTAGCCCTCCCACACCCCTTCTCTGGCCTTCACTGCCTGCCCTCATCCATGCTGTCATGTGTATGTCTTGTATGCTGCTACTCACCGACTAGTTGCCCACTAGGTATCCTGCCCTCCTTAAATGCCTGGCACAGCTGGGACTGGTGCCAGATAAAGGCATTGTGGGCACTGCCGTGGTACTGCGCATAGACATTGCTGATGCGCCCAGTCACATCGCACACCACCTGGCAGTTGATGAAGTGGTACCCCTTCCTGTTTACATACACATCACTGCCATCACCAGGTGGTGCATGGATGGGGACATGGGTGCCGTCAATGGCACCCAGTAAAGATGGTAGGTGTGCAACTCGATGGAACTGCTGCATTGTTTCTCTGCACTCTTCTGCCGTGCTGGGGAATACTATGAACTCCCCAGCATGTGGCAGGAAAGCATCTTGGAATTGGGTCAGGAGGCATGAGGTGGCAGACTGTGATACCCTGATGGTGTCCCCCGTTGGTCATTGGAACGTCCCTGTGACAAGGAAGCACATCACTGCTGTCACCTTCTCCTCTACTGTCATAGCATGGCTGCGTCTGGTGTTTGGGTGCAGCTGCTCATGCAAGAGTTCACATAGCTGCCTCAACATTCCCCTGTTCATCCTGTACCAGCCAGTGATGTGGTCATCAGGCAGGGTCTTGAAGGAGACCTTGGGCCGGTACCACCTGTTAGCAGCATACCATCTCCTTGGCTTACGTCGTGGCCCATGTTGTGCCTGCTCCCTCTCCTCCTCCTCCACTACAGCTGCCATCAATGGCAGCATCACTGATACTGGCACTGCACACATTCCCACTTCCTGTTGTGGTCCCTCCTCCTAGGTGTTTTGCCCTGGGTTAAGACCAGCCTTTTATAGGCGGTACTAGCGCCACGCTAGGTGTCATGCTATGTGTCCTAGCATGGTGCTGGGGCTTTGAATATCCTTTTGTGCATGTCTGCTGGCCACCCCCCCCGAATTTGCCCTTTGCATACATTATTGGTTTGCCCTGCGCTACTGCTGTTAGCACACGCTAAGTGGTCCTTTGAATATGGCTGCTCCGCACTATTCCTGCGCTATTGCCATGCTACTGGTTTGCGCGCTGCACTATGCTTTGAATATCTGGCCCTAAGTGCATACTTTATTAAAATTATACATTCATTTAAAGAAAAAGGCTTTAGGGAACAAAGGGACAATAATAAAAAGTAGTCCTCCAAGTTGTTAATCATTAAGCTCAAGAAGTAAATTTGAAGAGGTTTGACACCAGGGGCCAGATATTCAAAACTTTGCCCTGGGGCTAAATTAGCACTGCTCGGTGTGCTAAATTGGCCCAGAACCAATAGCCCACTATATTCAAAAGGGAAAGCCCCTGTGCTAAACCTGCTGAATATAGCATGCTAAGGAAGCCGGGCAAACTGGGCTGGGAGTGCAGTGCAAAAATAGACTGGGAAATAAGACAGCTCTGAATATAACAACCAGGATGTGCAAACCACAACAGCAGCGCAATGCACAGCGACTTGAAAGAAGGTAGAGGTGAACCATGTGGCCAATGGGTGTGCTAGCAAAGGATTGTATTCATTAAAGCTGCAAGCACCGGTGCATGTGAAAATTTGCAGATATGTACCATGATTCCAAAACATTTGCGCGGCGCAAATGTTTGCCCGGGCCAAAAATTTGCTATATTCAAAAGTGACATGCAAATGAGCCTACTTAGGCAGACTGTAAGCAAACATCCAGATTAGCATCTCATTATGTCCTGATTTGCATGCAGTTTGCACAGCATTATTGCAGGGTCCCACAGCTCCACCTCTAGGCTAGTCTGGAAGCACAAGTGCTGGCAGGGTCTGCCCACAGCTCCACCTGTAGGTCAATCTGGAGGTGCATGGTGGTAGCTGCAGGCAACATTTGTACAGAACCGCATAGAATATTGTGCCCCAGGGGACTACACAGCTCAGGCACAGGTGGTGGTGCTGCATGCAATTGTCAAATGTAGTTCCTGTTACAGTACACAGCAGACACTACAGTAACAAGGGGGCCAGTAGTATGAGGGACACAGCAATGCCTATGATGTGTAGGGCATCAATGACTGCTGCACTTTAAACAGTGAAAGGCCCATCTTGCAGCTGTGTACTGACAGTGGACATTACTGTTATGCTGTTGTATGACCCACAGACGCTGCACTACTGGCATGGGATACTCACAGTGACATATACATGGCTGGCTGAGTGTGCTGTGGCATCTGTACAGATGTGCGGTATGTGGCTGGGGGGGCACATACCAGCAGACAGGCACATGTTGAGGTATTCCCTACACTGAACCATTTGCACTGCATGGATTGTCCCAGCCTTGTGGTAGCACCCAGTATGTGGTGCAGACTGGCCACCTCTACACCCTTCCATCAACACCCTCCATGCCCCCAGTGCTACATGTGTGTGCTCGATTCTGTTGGTGTCCACCGAAGGGTGGTCTGCAGGTGTATGCTGTATGGACACACTGCCATGGTGTCCACTGGGTGCTGGATCACCACTTAATGTCTGGCATGGATGGGATCAGTGGCAGATGATAGGCAACATAGGAGGTGACATCCGTGTGCAGCATGTTTCTTCCATGTACGGTTTCTTTCTATGTTTAATATTTACCGGTTAGGGTCAATAAACCACCACTGGCAGACCCTAGCAAATTACATAATTCACACTTGTGAATTACAGAGTTCCAGAAACCATGGTTCTACATCATGCAAGGCTGTGCAAAGTCACAAAGTTGTGCAAAGCTGGTTTGCCCAGATTTAAGACTACCTTTTCCTGTGCTGTAATTTGCACTGCGCAAAGTGTCACACTAAGTCTCGCAAAAGCACTTTGAGCGGTACTAATGCACTGAATATAGCATTGTGCCTGTATTCATGTACACATACCTTCTTTTTGCTCCTTGCATACATTGTATGTTTGCCTGGCACTAATGAAGTTTGCCCACTCTATTTGGCCTTTTGAATATAGTGGACCTGCGCAAACACGGCGCAAACCATGCAGAAACGGTTTGTGCCCAGTGCAAAGTTTAAATATCTGGCTCCAGAAGGAGCTATTTCTGTGACTATTGTTTAGGCCCCCCCCACACACACACACACGCACACACTTGTGAGTATGTTGTGTGCTGGAAGCTGAGATTAAGAATAGCTTATTAAGAAGTTTGCTGTACTGATTAGATTTTCTAATGGTAGGGGAATGTTGTGTGCATGGTGACAGTGCCTTTTTTCTATGCAGTCAGACCTCCCACTTCTTGTTTATTATGTGATGGCAACTAGGTCCTGCTTCTATTCATTTCTCGGTAGCAGAGTGGCAAGATGGCCACAATGCTGCTCCGCTCCATGCAGTTCTGAATATGAAGTGGTGTCCACCGTTTTTTTCTCTGTGAAAACTTGTTCCATTTTTATTTTACTTTGAGTCGGTGAATGAAACCTGTGCTGAATTTAGCCCCTTGTGCCAATGAGGCTTTTATTTCTACTGCTTGGTGTTTTAATTCTGAATTTGTTACCAGTAACTGGCACTCTAATGGCATTTTGATGGTGTATCAGAAGCGTAAAAATGTTTTCATTTTCATTTCAGTTTCAAGTTTCATTGAATAAAACTGATGTTATTTCTGCTCTTTATTAGTAGAAATTAGCTATTTTTAAAAAAAAATAAAATGTTAAAAGAGTTGTGCTGAGTTCATTATCGAACCATTGTGCTGGCCGCCTGTTAAGTTTTTCTTGGTGTCCTTTGGTTTGGATGTTGGACTGGAATGAGAGAGATCAGATATATGGAGGATTAAGGAAGCTGAATGTATTTGGCAATCAAGTGCAACCAGCATCAGGAGATCACTACTGAACTTCAGCTTTTGTGTGGGGAACAATTTACCTGAACATGGAATTAGGCAAATTTTGAGTGGAAAAAAGAGCTATGTTGGCACTTCAGTGTTTACAGGCTTGTCTTGCCTTATTTAAGGTATGCTAATGTTGCCTTGGGGTGGGGTTGCCCATGTATGTTTCTGGTTTTAAATCCCTAAGTTACTGCACTCAGAGGAGTGTCTTCTTTCTGTTTAATTTAACAGGTGCATACATATGGATTGGAGAAAGATGTCTTTTGGGATACAAGAAGAGAGTTTGCCAAGCATAAATGAATTCAAGGTTTTTTTCTGAAAGTTAATAGACACCCTCAGGAGTATTATACAAGAAACACCTTTCCCAAAGCTTTCCTGATTACGGCCCCTGCCAAAGGAGCTACTCCCCGCCCACCCTCCACATAGCAAGGCTTCACCTTCCCCATGGCTTTCCTGATTTTGGCCACTGCCAAAGGAGATGCTCTCTGCCCGCCCTCCACACAGCAAAGTAACACACTCCAGCCAAAACAGACTCTGTGGCCTGTCACTTTTTAAAATGTGTAGTCTTTTCTTTGCACAAGTTTGAGCAGATACAAGTTTCTTTTGTAGTCTTAGTGCTCTGCCACTAGTTTATATTTTCTGATTCTTTCTTCTCCACCATTTTAATCAGCTGCTAATTAATTTCAGTCTGCTGTACGTTATTTACTAATACCGCTATTTTTGAGATGAACTGTATTTTTCTTTTTTGATGAACTGTACTGCTGTAGTGAGAGTGTCTAGGTAAAGCAACTTCTCTCCCTGCACTTTCTCTGTCCCTCCTTGCAGCCTGTAATTTGATTCATAGCCCTCCCTTTCACTGTTAGCCTTTCCCTCCTTGTAATTTTATTTAATTACCCTCCCTTTCCTCCACAGTCCTCACCTTCCCCATGGCTTTCCTGATTTCAGCAACTGCTGAAGGAGCTGCTCCCCACCTGCCCTACACACAACAAGGTAATGCGCTCCAACCAGAATGGACTCTGCACCCTGCCACTTTTTTGAACTTGGGGCCTTTTCTTCTTGCAAGTTTGAGCAGATACAAGTTTCTTTTTGTATTCTTAGTTCTCTGCCACTAGTTTATTTTTCTGATTCTTTCTTCTCCACCATTTTAGTCTGCTGCTAATTAATTTCAGTCTACTGTATGCTATTTGACTAATACTGCTCTTTCCAAACTCCCCACCCACCCCACTGCACCCACCATTTGCTGCTGTATTATACCCACCCCCACCATGCCCACTCTTTGCTGGTCTGTCTTATATAGTTTGATTTAGTCATGTGATTTTAGTCTGCTGCTAATTAATTTCAGTCTGCTGTATGCTATTTGACTAATACTGCTCTTCACAGGCTCCCCACCCCGTCCCCACTACACCCACCCTTTGCTGCTCTGTCTTATATAGTTGGTTTTAATCATGTGCCTAAGTCCCCACTTTCACATTAGCAGCCTATAAGGAATCCCCATAGAGGGGTGTCTGACTGCAAATGACTAAGTTTAGGATTTCAGTAATGTAAACTGAAAAATGTATCTAGAGATGCTCAATGCAGTGAACGTTCTGATAATCCCTGAAGGACTTTGGACAATTTGAGTTTTTCTCTGCATGAGTGAATTGACAGGGCTGATAAATCACTCTAGGCTTATTGGACCTACTGTCAAGCACTGCTGCACTTACCCTGACATTGACAGCTCTACTCCTGCAGTATACCTCTCTTGCTTTATTGATCCTGCAGCATACCTCTCTTGCTTTATAGATCCTGCAACATACCCCTCTTGCTTTATAGATCCTGCAGCATACCTCTCTTGCTTTATAGATCCTGCAACATACCTCTCTTGCTTTATAGATCCTGCAACATACCTCTCTTGCTTGACAGATCCACCAGTTTACATATACTGTACATGAGGACTCATCCGCTCTAGCATCAGGCCAGCTTTGTAATAATAACCTTTTTCTCAATCTGCATTACTTTCACATCTTGACTATTATTTTATTTTTTTGTTTTATTGTAATATTCAGAAAGACCTTTGAGTCAGAGACTCATTTACATAGGTTCCACGTCATACATAAAAGGTACAGGGACAGTACTTGATTACAGATTACAGCACATTACAAATAACAAGCACTGAAATTACATAATTGTTCGGTAGATGGCAAATGGAAGTTTCAATATTTTAGCACAGCCATATAGTTACAAAGGGTTCTATAGAAGGCTGATAGCCATATAGTATCATAGGCGCATTTAGGTACGGGGACCCGATAATAGTTAGTTTAAATGAGGCCTAAGTCAATCCTGGGGGGGTGTCAAGGGCAGTCACATAGGTTAGAGGCCTGAAGGTATTCCCTTAGCTTGAATTTATAAGGGCCAAGCCTTATTTTGTTAGTTATATGGCTTGGGAGTGAGTTAGTCCAGGAAGGGGCTCTGTAACTGAAAGTTCACTGGAATTGGTAAGTCCGGTCTTGGGGTACCCATAGCAGCCGCTTGTTTGAGCTACGGGTTGTTTTGCCTGGTGGTGTTGGGAGGATAATTTGGTTTAGGGTAGGTGGAGTGAGGCTTAGTAATATCTTTTTGGTCATAAGGCAGGTGTGATACCTGATTCTGCTATTTAAGTTTAGCCAGTTGATGTTACTGTAAAGGGAGCAGGAGTGTATGAAATGGTCACATCCAAGGATAAGACAGCAGGCTTTGTTAAGCATGAGCTAGAGTCTGTTAAGTGTTGTAGATGGCGTGGCACTGTAGACTAGGATGCGGTAGTCTAGCAGGGAGAGGATCGAGGAGTTTATGGTAAGTTGTAGCGCTTCAGGGGTGAGGCAGTGTTTGTACCAGTAGAGTACACCTAGTCTGGAGCTAAGGGCTTTTGATAGGTGTAAGATATGTTGATTAAAGCTAAGGGTGGGGTCTAGTGTGATCCCTAAATATTTAAAGCTGCTTACTTGTTCTAGGGGGGTCTGATTGGCAGTGAGAAATTGGGGGCAGAGGTTCTTGAGTGGGTTCTGAGGGTGGGAGAATATCATGACTTTTGTCTTATTGTAGTTGATTATAAGATACTGAGTGATGAGCCAGTCTTTGGCTTCACGGAAAGAGTGTTGGAGGGTTTGGTGGAGTTTGAGGGGTGTCGGGTCAGAGGCGAACAGGACCGTATCATCCATGTATAGGCATGATGATGGGAGGGAGCTGAAGTATAGGTTGAAAAGTAGGGTGCCAAATATGGAGCCTGTGGAACACTGGAGCGGATTGGGAGGCAGGGGGACAGGACAGAGCCTACCTTGACTATCTGTGTTCTATTGGAGAGATAGCTGGTGAACCAGTTTATGGCATCATTGGAGAAGCCCGTGTAAGCCAGGGTGTTCAGTAAGAGGGCATGGTTTATGGTATCGAATGCCTTAGATAGGTCCATGAAGATGGCGCATGTGAGGTGGCCATGGTCCAGGGCTGAGTGGACATGGGAGGTAAATTCAAGGAGGGCGGTGGTGGTACTATTACCCTTACAGAAACCATGCTGCTGTCTGGATAGAAGGTTATATTTATTTAGGTGGTCAGTAAGTTGGTTGGCGACTATGCATTCTAGTGCCTTAGAAATGGGAGGTAGGATAGAGATGGGGCCGTTGCTGTTTGTGGATGTGCTGTCACCACTTTTATGGATGGGTGTGATGTAGTCTGATTTCCAGTGGGTTGGGAATTTCCCTTGACAGAGGGAGCGGTTCAGAATGTGGATGAGTGGGGCCAGGACTTCCAGGAGGGTGAAGCGGAGAAGTCTGAGGTCCAGGGAGTCATGACTAATAGTGATTGTGGCTAATAGCTTTGGTTAGGTAGGGTTTGGAAGTCTCCAGGGTAAGGACTCATAGGTAGAAGGGTGGAGCAAGGGGAGGATGGGGGGTGATACGGGCTGGCGGGGGATTGAAGAAATTTGGGGGCAGCACATGGGAGAGATCAGTGAAAGCGGAGTTTAGGGCCGAGGCTATACTGGAGAGGTCGATGGAGAGGCTATCATCTATTAGCATTTGGTCAGGTGGCAGATTTGGGGCTTTGCCACAGTGTTCCTTAATGTTTTCCCAGAACTTGCGTCCAGTGCCCCAGGTGGAGGTTAAGGTGGCTTTGTAATAGTTTGCTTTGGCGGTGGGTATGGCCCAGGCACACTTGTTTCGGGCATGCCGATAACGTTGCCTGTCCAGAGGTCATTGAGTCTCATTGGTAAGGTGCCATAGTGCGTCACGCTGACGTAGTAGGCCTTGGAGGTGGTCCGAGAACCATGGGGCATGATTCCCTTTGGACATAGTTTTGGTGAGGGGGGCGAACTTGTCACAGGCTGCGTTAAAGGTTGTGATAAATAGTTCAAGGGCATGGTCAGGGTTGAGGGTGTTAGTAAGGGGGTGTCTAGTCCCATTCTCTGAGGTAGGCCTTGAGTTGGGCTAGTTTACCAGGCCCTAGTTTGTGTTGTGCAGTAATTTTAGGAGAGGTTTTAAGGGGGGAACCAGACCAGTTGCAGAGTACTGGCGAGTGGTCACTTAGGGTGTCATGGAGGACTAGGGTGCTGGTTATTTTGTGGACGCGGTTGGTGAAAACTAGGTCTAGCAGGGAGGATGACCCCGTGCAGGCATGTAGCCGGGTGGGGGTTTTGACGACCTGTGTGAAATCAAGGGCAGCAGCCTTGCTGATGTATGGGGTGGCTGTTTTGGCCAGCCAATTTATGTTGAAATCCCCCAGTAATATTTTTTCATGCTTTGGGGGTAGGGTGGCGAGGTAGGACATGATGGCTTGGAAGGCTAGCTTCTGGTCTCTGGGATTGACATAGGCAGTGGTGAGGAGGAGAGGAGATGTTGACTTACCTAGTGTTAATTTTAGGGTGAGGGCCTGAGCCCTGGAAGTTAGTAGGGGCAGAGGAAGTAGTTGGCCAGAGAGTGAGTCCTTGAGGTAGAGATCAGAGCCACCCTTCCCCCCGCTTACCCACTCTGTCAGAGCGATAGAGGAGGTACCCAGAGAGGTTAACTGCCAAGTCAGAGACAGAGGGGGAGAGCCAGGTTTCACTCAGAGCAATGATATTGGGGTGATTCTGGAGTACCCACCCCTGAAAGGAGTCCCATTTTTTTTGAAGGCTGCAAATGTTTAGTGAGGCAATTTGTAGGCCATTTCCTGGAGATGGGTGGGACGGTGGGGCATTTAGAGGGCCAGGGTTGGGGTGGACATTGCCTGTCAGAAGAAGAAGAATGAGTGACCTGAGGCGGTTGCTGCTTGCTCAAGTAGTAGGTGTTTGACATTTATGCTGTGTGTGGCTGATGGTGGGTATTGGTAGCTTCAGGGTAAGGGGGCAGATAGGAGGAGTAAGTGGGGAAAGCGGGGGATTTGCTGTGTTGAGGATGTGGAAGGAGGTTGGCAAGAGAAGGAGGGGCTCCAGTGGGTTACTTGCCAAGGGAGATGGTATCCAGGGGTGAGGGTGGAGGTATCTATGTATGTGTTATAGTGGGGGGGTGTTGTCGATAGTTTTTCCATCTGGGTTTGTAAAGGCTGGGAGTTCAAGTGCAGTGGGGGAGATAGGGTTGGGAGTGCCAGGCTGCATGATGACAGAGGGTTTCAGTTTTGCACCCCATTTTCACGTTATGAGTGGGAGGCAAAGGTGCCTGAGAGAATAGTAGGAAGAGAGTGATGAGGGTAAGTGGGAGCAGGGTAGGGTAGAGAGTTTCAAAGTAAGTGACAGGACTGGAGAAGAAAGTAAGGGGGCCTCTAGTGCTGAGAGAAGATATGCTGCAGGTGGGAAAGTGGACTGATAGGTTATTTCATGATCATGTGATCAGAAATCTACCTATATATGGGAATGCCAACCAAGGTTGGTGGTGGGGACGGTGGGGAACTGAACACATAGCGTTCGGTGGGGAAGAGCCAGCGGCTCCAGGAAATGGTCATGATCAAACGAGCTGCTCCTCCTGTGTAGCTAAGTACCTGAGGGTTTTCTCTGGGCTCCAGTTTCAGTGGTGTGGGGGAGAGCTAGCTATGTAGCCCTCTCGACCGCCTAGCTTGCTCCGGAGGGTCTGCTGTAGAGGATAGAGAAGAGAGAGGGAGTTAATATAGGTAGGAGGAGGGATTTTCTCTGTGGGGTTTTGGGGCACTGGGTTGTATCGGAATACCTTCACCTTGATTAAGCTTGCAATTAAATTATAAAGCCCACAAGACTGATTTCAGTGAAACAACAGAAAGAGTCTTACAGGGTAATTTTAAGTAATTTAAAGTGGCAGCTGATAAGCAGAGTCAATTACGGCAATGCTGAGGTTAAAATTGTTGAACAAATAAACTATCTCCATTCAGTACAAGCAACAGAAAATGTCTTAAAGGCAATTTAAAGTAATTTAAAGTAGCAGCCGGTATGTAGAGTCAATTACAGCAATACTGAAGTTACAATTGTTAAAAAAATAGATTATCTCCACTGCTGGGCCAATATATTTAGAGCTTCTTGAAAAAAGGCACCAAGAGTTTAGTTTGAAAAAGCCAGCGGCTCCAGGAAATGGTCGCGATCAGACAAGCTGCTTCTCCTGCATAGCTAAGTACCTGAGGCTTTTCTCTGGGTTCCGGTTTCGGTGGTGTGGGGGAGAGCTTGCTGTGTAGCTCTCTCGACCATCTAGTTTGCTTTGGAGGGTCCGCTGAGAGTTTTCTCTTGGCTCCCGTTTCGGTGGTGTGGGAGAGAGCTTGCTGTGTAACCCTCTCTACCGCCTAGCTTGTTCTGGAGGGTCTGCTGTGTTTCTTTTTTCCTCTCTCAATGTCACTTTCCTCACTCCCCTACCTCTCCCCACCATGCAGCACATGGGATATCTCACAGCCCTACTATATAGTATCTCATTTCTTCATTTGGATCATTTGGTAGAGCAAAGAACCATGGCTACTCCTACTTGTCCTGTATCTCTACCTCCAATAATGGACTACCCCAAACCTCTACTTTTCCTTCTACCTATTCCTTTTCTCTCAAAGAAAGAAACCATTTCCTTTGGATCATGGTATGCCCAAAATCTCTCTCAGCTTACTCCCAGCCACACACTTGCTAAGCTATTACCCTTATTCCTGCTGATTATTTTGTCCAGTGATGTTGACTTGAACCCGAGACCTACTGGACCACAATTTGCTCCCACCACCCCAATAGTCCACATTTGTCCATCCATCAAGGGCCTGAAGATAGCCCACATAAAGGCTGAGAGTCTGCACCCTAAAATAGCTGATGTTGAGGCCTGGGTTACACTTCATAACCCCTTTGTACTAGGTATTTCCAAAACCTTGGGTTAAACCTAGTATTCAACCACATGAGGTTACTCTGGATGGCTATTCTTGCTTTAGGCAAGACGGGTTGGAAAAAAAAAGGAGATGCCATTCTTGTTCATCCTAGATCCAGTATTGCTGCTTCTGAAGTTGCTTGCCCCCCCCTTCACTGTCCCTTCCCTCAATGAATGCATCTTCCTTACATTACCCCAGGAAATGTCAAAAGACTTATCTTAGGATGTGTCTACCTTTCCCCCTGAGGATGCTAATAATGCCTTCTCCTCTCTTATGTCTTCCATTTCTGACCACCACAGTCTCATATTCTGCAGAGATTTCAACATCGACTGGTTAAACCAAATTAAAAATAAAAATCATTCTACATTAACTGACCTTACACAACACATCTCAGAACCTACTAGACTGAATACAAAGTCAGGTAACCACTCTTTACTGGATTGGATAGTCTCCAGTTGCCCTCACAGGGTGCAGTCTGTTAATTTACTTTCTAACTGTATCAGCAACCACTCTCCAATTCTCTACTTATGGAGTAACAAATGCCCGAACCCTCCACCCAAAATTACAGAATCTAGAAATATGTCACTCTTATACCAATCAGTCTTCCTGTCATATCTCTCTCTCTCTCTACTACCAACTGAGGTCCTATTAAAGCTTTGCCAGACATGGACCAGGCCTTGGACTATTTTATTAACACATTACTTGATATAAATCAATATGCTCCTATCATAAAAAGGAGGTTCAAAGGTTTCAAAGCACCTTGGCTAAGCAATGATCTGAGGCATCACATGTTCCATCAAGACTCAGCCTGGAAAACCCATAAGAAAAGTGGCAACCCTTTCAATTGGCAGACTTTCAGACATCTTCATAACTCGTCTGTCACTCTAAGGCATTCTGGAAGCAAGTCAACACTTTAATTAAAGGTAATTCCCCAGTCTCCCCCAGTAGCTTACTTGCTGGTGGTACCACACTATCTGACCTCTGACCCCCTATCTATTGTGAATGGTTTAAACCAGTACCAAGAGAACAACTACTTCAGTATAAGGACAACTACCAACAGAATGCCCTTAGTAGTCACATATCATCCTGATCTTGAACTTCTACATAAGATTATTAAGGACCTTCACCCAATATTTAGTGAGGATGAGATCCTAAATTGTATTTTTCAAGAACTACCACTACTATCTTTTCAACAACCACCTAATTTAGCCAACCTGATTATTAGGAGTAAACCTGGACCAGAACAGAATACCATGACACTAAATGGTACACAATCCTGTAATCAACTCAGATGTAAGACTTGTGAGCTCATTTCCACTTTGGACTGTGTGGTTAGATTACAAAACAGACAAGTTAGGGTACAGGGGAATTATACATGTGCATTATGGAATGTTATTTATTTCATTCAATGCAAGAGATGTCCACAAACAGGGTATGTTGGCAAGACAAGACAACCTCTCTGCACTAGAATGAACTTGCACAGACTTACTATTAATATGAAGATAACTGAAAAAACAGTGGGGCAACACTTCTCTCAGCCTGACCACTCAATCTCAGATATGTCAGTAATGTTCTTAAAAGGAAATTTCAAAAGTGCACAACAGAGACAGGCTTCTACGATCAGGCTTATTTTACTTCTCAACATGGTAGAAGATGGCATGAACATTGATTTGGGGTTATGGCACATTGTAGGACTTAAACATCCATAGACCTTTACTTCAAAGGATGGACATATAATAGGACTTCAGCATGTCTTTGTTTTTGTTTTAATATTTATAGTGTCCCTTTTAACTGGTTATCAACATGGTGGTGCTGCACCAAAGAACTATGTGTGTGTGTGGGGGGGGGATGTGGGTGAGGGGTTGTTGTTACATTGATGTACGCTTATATTCAGATACACAACATAATGGTGTTACAGTGTGTTAGGACTCTTAGATCACATACACAATGAATATTAATTTCCTTCTAACTAGTTATCTTCCCCAGGGGTGGGGGTGGTGTTAATTTCATTGGGTTTTTATTCAGATTCCTTAGACTGTTACTATACATAGTAGTTTTATTATATACTGTCACATTTTTGAACTCTGAACATATTGGGGTGCATGATCTCATTTGTTTGGGGGTCATTGACAGATTAAATTATATTTTGCAAATATTGTAGTGATTGATGTAAATGATGGTATGTTAGGAATCTTGTCTCACATACATAGTGAATATGTATGTCCTTCTTACTAGTTATCTTCCTCTTGGGGGGGAGGTTTTATTCCATTGTGGTTATAGTCAGATTCCTTGGACTGTTACTGTACATGTAGTAGTTTGAGTGTATACTGTCACATTTTTGAACTCTGAACATATTAGGATGCATGATCTCATTTACTTGGTGGTCCTACTGGTTAAATTCCATTTTGTAAATATTCTAGTGATTGGTGTAAATGATGATGTGTTAGGAATCTTAGCTCACATACATAGTGAATATACACTTTTGTCTAACTAGTTATCTACCCATGGGGTGGTAGGATTTAATTCTATTGGGTTTGTATTCAGAGTCCTTAGACTGTATCTATACATGTAGTAGTTTGATTATATACTGACACATTATTGAACTCTGAACATACCAGGAAGCATGGTCTCATTTACTTGGGGGTCCTTGACAGCTTTTTTTTCAATTTGGCACTTATACTGACAAGTGATATTATGTTGTATAAAATCCTGTTACAACACTGAAGGTTTTAAGGTTTATGGAATATAGTAAGTGATTGAGTGTATACTTAGTTTGAAAAATGTCTCCAGATATGTTTTAAACTGTATAGCAGTGT
Organism: Neoceratodus forsteri; assembly: GCA_016271365.2. Taxonomy (NCBI): domain Eukaryota; kingdom Metazoa; phylum Chordata; order Ceratodontiformes; family Ceratodontidae; genus Neoceratodus; species Neoceratodus forsteri. The sequence continues at coordinate 756,468,821 of CM057451.1, forward strand.
GTAACAGTTGCTCACTCTAGGTTAACTTTATTTTAAACTCTCTTAATGCCATATATAGACAATTTCAGTTAGATAGTTTTGTTTTTTTATAACATACAATAATATCACGTTTTAACATGTACTTAAGTGCGAATTGAATCCAATGGTTCATTAAGACAGTATTCACTGCACATGCTGAGACATTTAGAATGTATGATAGTTGAATTTTCTGCTCGGAAGGTTGTTATCTTATTCAGATGACATTTGACCTTGAAGGCATCTCAGCTAATATCAAACTGGTGAGGCCTGGTTCATCTGTTTCTAACTTCAGTGATGGTTTAAATGACTATTTTAAACCAATGAGAAATATTTCTGTTTTTTTTATGTATCTTCTGGGTGTCAATAGTATGTGAGTTTCTGAATAACTGTCATAAGCCTCTGAGGAAGGACTTTGTTAGTCTGAAAGCTTAAGCACTTTGTTCTTTTTCTAACATCTATGTTGGTCCAATAAAAGGTATCAAACCATTTGCTTCTGGATCTGTTCTTACAAGGACCAATACAGCAAAAACTGAATTTTCAGATACATAAGTGAGAACAGGAAAGCAAAGGGAGGGATAATGAGGATTCAAAGGGTGGAAGGGGGAGACTGCGCAGAAGAGGACCATAAAAAAAAAGCTGCCATCCTGAAGAAGTACTTCAGCTCGGTCTTCATAGTGGAGGGATTATGGGGACAGTCCACCAGGGAGTAGAAGGAACACCGGGGGGGGGAGGGGATGTGGACACAAGTCCATTTTCAGAAGAAAGAATCCTGATGGGACTTGAAGCTCTGAAAGAGGGTAAGGCTATGAGACCAGGCAGGATACACCTAAGGTACTAAATGAACTTAGAGAGGTGCTAGCTGCCCCATTGACAGCCTTATTCAACAATTCACTTGAAATGAGCATGGTTCCAGAGGACTGGAAAAGAACTGACATGGTCCCTCTACATAAGAGTGGCAGCAGGAACAGGAAGCAGGCTAGCAATTATAGGCTGGTCAGTCTTATTTCAGTGGTCTGGAAATTAATGGAAACACTGCAAAATTAAGGATAGACTGGTAGAGTATCTTGAATCCAATGGGCTGCAAGATGCATACAGTAAGTTTATAGGTTCATAGGCAGAATATGAGCTAGGTAGACAAAGTTGTCCTTATATGCTTGATAACACTTAAAAAAACTAATTCTATTCTCTATACAATACAATGCTTCCGGGGCTTGTTGTTGCAGATAGTAGTACCAGTCCCTCTCTATCCATCTCCTAATGTGTGTGAGTATTGATACCCCGGCCCCCTCCCCCACCTGCCCCACATCATAACTGTCATAGCTGGCCTTAGCAGTGGGAAGAGTTTCCTCACTTGCCCTCCACACTAACTGCCCCTGCAATTAGATGGGCCTGGCTTGGAATTCTTCTCTACAGGCTTGCACTCTGCTCTTTTTTAACACTTGCTGCCCTACTGGAGGACATGTCTGGTACTAGCTGACTCCCTTCCCCATAGCCATCCCCTTCCCCCCAAGGGAGGCATTATAGCACAGTGGTTTAAGGCTCTGAGCTGCAAATCTGGAGACCTGGATTTGAATCCCACAGCCCCCACTTGCATACTGTGTGACCCTGAACAAGTCACTTAACTTCCCTGTGCTCCCAGGTCACACCTGTAAACAAGTTGTCAGCTGAGTGTGCTACTCCTGGTTAAACAATTGGAAAAAAAAAGTCAGCTATTTTCAGTCCCCATTCCTGTTACCAGGACAAAGCCTGTACTATGGGCTGTTGAGGTCCTTGTCCATGGAAACATGGTACACAGAGAACCATGACTGGGATGTCAACTTACCAGGGTACACAATCTACAGAAGGGACAGGGAGGGTAGAAGAAGAGGAAGAGTAGCTCTCTATGTAAGGGAAGAGATCAAAGCAATGGACCTAATGGGTAAATAAGGGAGGAAATGGACAAGGAAATGATAGAAGGCATCCTTAGAATGGTAGAAAAAAGGAAGATATTGTTGATGGGGGACCTGAATATGCCAGATGGTAGTTGGAGCACCTTTCCTGCAGCCACATCCAAGAGCAGGATCATTCTCAATGCCCTACAGGTGGCATGCCTCAGACAGCTATTGTTGGAACCCACTCAGGAGGGAGCAGTCTTAGACCTGGTACTCTCAAACAGGGATGGAGAAAGGATCTCAGATCTAGAAGTGGGTAGCCATCTGGGAACAAGTGACCACCAAACAGTGTGGTTCTCAATAAACACAGTTGCAGAGTCAAGCCATACAAAAGTGAGGGTACTGGACTTTAGGAGGGCTGACTTTGTCAAAATGGGAGATTGCCTCAGAAAAGCACTAGCAAACAGGTTAGAAGGAGGGGTGAAGTAACAATGGTTAAACATCAAAACTGCCATCACAGAGGCAACAAGCCTTTGTGTGAAGCAAATAAACAAATCAAAATGAAAGGAAAAAAACACTATGGTTCTCAAATGAGGTGGCAGGGAAGGTTATGGATAAACAAATAGCATTCAGGAAGTATAGGGAAACACAGAAGGAGCAGGACGGAGAATTGTATAAGTTAAAGCTGAAGGAAGCGGGGGAGGCAGTCAGGATAGCAAAGGCCCAAACCGAGAAAAAGATAGCCAACTCAGTTAAGAGTGGGGATAAAACCTTTTATAGGTACATTAGGGAGTGAAGGAAGACCAAGGGAGGGATAGTGAGGATTAATAAAGGGAGGGTGGGTGGGCAGAGAGGGACAGTAAAAAGCATGAATACTGAATGACTACTTCTGCTCAGTATACACAAAAGAAGAGGAGGGGAGGTACCTAATCTAATCAATAGAAGCACTCTGGATGGGGGGGGGGTTGATACCAGTCCTTTCAGAGGAAAAAGGGTTCTGAAAGAACTCCTAAAACTGAAGGTGGACAAAGCAATAGAGCCTGATGGGATTCACCCCAAAATTCTAAAAGAACTAAGGGGAGAACTAGTGACACCACTGACTACCCTTTTTAACAAATCATGGGAGGATGGAGTGGTACCCAAGGACTGGAGGAGGGCAGATGTGATTCTCTTTCACAAAAGTGGGAGCAAAGCAGAGTCAGGAAACTACAGACCTGTTAGCTTGACCACAGTGGTAGGGAAAATAATGGAATCACTTCTGAAAGAAAGAACTGTTGAGTACTAAGAGGCCAGTGGGGCACAGGATCCAAGGCAGCATGGATTCACAGTGGGAAGCTTATGTCAGACAAATCTAATAGATTTCTTTGACTGGGTGACCAAAGTAGTAGACCAGGGAGGGGCTGTGGACATGGCCTAGACTTTAGCAAGGCATTTGACACAGTTCCACACAAAAGATTAATAAACAAATTAGCCAGCCTAGGAGTGGGTCCCAGGGTGGTAGCCTGGGAAAAAAATTGGCTAGACAACAAGACACAGAGGGTAATAGTAAATGAAGTCCACTTGAAAGAAAGGGGGGTTACTAGCTGGGTACTGCAGGATTCAGTACTGGGTACGGTCCTTTTTAATGTCTTTATAAGTGACATTGCAGAGGGACTGGAAGGAAAAGTAGGCCTCTTTGCAGTTGACACAAAGCTCTACAACAGAGTTGATGCACAAAGGGGGTTGTAAAGGATGAGAAGGGACTTTGCAAGGTTGGAGGAATGGTCAAAAGTATGACAGCTTAGATTCAATGCAAAAAAGTGCAAAGTAATGCACCTGGGAAACAAAAACCCAGGGGAGGAGTAAACAATGGGAGGGAGGTATTAACAACAACAAAAATGGAAAGGGACCTGGGATAGTCATATCAGATGACCTTAAGGTAAGCAAGCAATCTTAAAAGGCAGTAAGGATGGCTGGGGAGATACTGGGCTATATAGGGAGAGGCATCACCAGTAGAAAAGAGGAAGTTGCTATCCCTCTGTAAAGACAGTTGATGAGACCCCATCTGGAGTACTGCATGCAGTTCTGGAGACCTCATCTCCACAAGGACATAGACAGGATGGAGGCAGTCCAGAGGAGGGCAACTAAAATGGTGCAGGGTCTGCAACAGTAGCCATATGAAGAGAGACTGAAGGAGCTTAAAATGTATACACTTGAGGAAAGGAGGGAGAAGGGGGGCATGATAGAAACTTTCAATTACCTCAAGAGAATCAACAAAGTCCAAGAGGGTAGCATCTTTCAGAAACAGTGATGTAAAAGAACAAGGGGACACAATTTGGAGATAGAGGTGGGACAGCTCAGGGACCATGTGAGGAAGTATTTTTTCACAGAAAGGGTGGTGGATGCATGGAATGGCCTTCCTGAGAAGGTCGTGGGGTCAAAAACAGTGGGGGAAATCAAGAATGCATGGGACAGACATAAGGCAATTCTGGTGGGGGGTAGGAAGAAGTAGGCTGTTGGTTAACTAGCAGTCTGCAGCTTAGCCAATAGGTAGGGAAATGGGCAGACTAGGTGGGCTAAGAGGTCCTTATCTGCCATCAAAGTGCATTTTTCTATGGTTCTATGTTGTCTCTGTGTTCCCCCGTAAGCTCATAGTCATACTCTGTTTAAGGTTTTTGGCAGTAACTTCAGTAGCTGGTTACTTGTTATTCTGTACTTATATTTTGCATTATGTCTCTCTGTTTGCATTACAATTGCACTGTTTGTTTAAATGTTCTCCCAGAGTTGTTCTTATCATGTACACTCCTTCCCATGAAGTACGAACCACAGAGGGGAAATTCCCCTTCTGTTGAACTGTATACGCCTATGTTGATTTGAACCTTGAAAAGAGCTTTTGGCGCAGTTGTTTTACGAATAATGAAATACGAACATACTTAACATACGTAAATTTGCCAGCAGATAAAGGCCTAGAGGTCTATCAAGTCTGCTCGAATGTGCAGCTAGCATCCCTTATTCTGCAGCTGCCCCTCCCTTCCACCCTTCCCCTTCATTAACCCTCCCCCTTGTCATTGCAAATAAATAAATAAATAAAATAAAATAAACAAATAAATATCTATTCAACTTTGTTTTGAACTTATTAGTTGTACTGCATCCAACAATCTCAGTTGGAAGTTTATTCCGTGGTGAGACCACCCTCTCTGAGAACCAGGTTGCCCTTTTATGGGTACGATTAACATTTCCTTTTAGTTGCAACACATGTGATCTGATTGCATATACAGTAGGCTGTTACTTAACTGGAGGCCTAAATTGTTCCATAAATCTCAGTTGCTGTATGCACAGGACACTAGGCAAAGGTTCCCTATCATCTGCCAGTACTCCAAAGAATGAAGATGAAGACTTTTTAAACCATCTTCATAACACATGGTTGTAAACCATTTATTATTTTTGTCATTCTGAGTTGAACCTGTTCTTACTTACTGTTATAGGTTTTGGATGTAGCAGCACAGAAACAAGCACAGTAGTCAAAGTGGGGCCAAATCAGTGAACTATAAAGTGGTAATATCACTTCCTTATCTCTACTAGAACTGTATCTATTTATGCAACCTAATTTACAAAAAGCTTTTCTTGGCACCTCATCACAATGTCTGTTAGGTTTAAGATCATTGATGACTTGGATTCCCAAATCAATCATTTCAGACCATTTCAGACACCGATTTTAAGACCTGCCCTCCAAATATATAAGTGGCTCTGCTATTTGAAGCACCAAAAATGCATTACTGTACATTTATCCAGGTTAAATCTAGTTTGTGTTTATGTTCCCATTGATCTATCATATTAAGTTCTTGTTGGAGGTTATCTATCCACTCTTTGCTTGTGACCGCAGAACCCAGTTTAGTGTCATCATCATATTTGGTCAACTAAACATCCTCAGTTCCCTAAAGAGGTGCAATGTAGACATTAAAGAGACAAGAACCCAGGACAGAACACTGTGGCATCCCACTAGTCACATCCGCCCACCTAGATGTGACCCCATGGAGGAGCACACGTTCAGGTCTGTCCCTTAGCCATGAGTTTGTCCATGACACTCCCTAAGATTCAAACCCATGTTATATAGGCTTGTAATCAGGTAATTATGGGGAACTTTATCGAAAGCCTTACTTAGATTGAGGTACACTACATCCACTGATTCACCCTGAGCCAAAGCCCTACTGACTTTATCATAAAAGGCTAAGAGGTTGGTCTGACAAGAACGCCTATGGACAAACCCCTGTTGACTAAAATCTGCCATATTACGGAAGTTAATAAATGTTTCTGTTTCCTCCTTAATATTTTCCAAAATCTTCCCCAAAGTATAGGTAAGATCAATTGGTCTGTTGTTCCTACATTCAGCCTTACTATCTTTTTAAAAAAAATTGGAGCTGCAGAAATCCGTCCTCTATCTTCAACTACAGTACCACTGTCCAGCGAGGCCTGGAATATCATGTTGATAGGTCCATTAAGAGCATCTGCCATGTCTTTTAGAAACCTGAGGCAAATGCCATTGGGCCCAGGTCCCTTATTGGGCTTTAATTGGCTTAGTCTGTTTTTTATATCTTCCCTGTTGATTATAATCCTAGGGGCCTCTGCAAGGTCATGATGTAATTGGGGAAGGGGGGTTGTCTTGCACTGAATACAGAGCTGAAATATGTGTTCAATAGCTCAATTATATTTTCCAGCTCAGTGTTCATATTACCTGATGGATCGAGGATTGGACCTACTCGGAGGGCTAGATCTTTTAGAGTTTACATAATTGTGGAATGCTTTGTAATTATGTTTCACTTTAGTAGCAAGATTCAGCTCATAGCTTCTCTTTGCCTTCTGTACTAGCTTTACACTCCCTGACTGATGTCTTGTAGGTTTCCCATGCATTCTGGCATTTGTGAATTCTAGCCCTTGTATATGCCTTATTCTTTTTTCTGATTTTACCTTTCATTTCTTTGGTAAACAAGATGGGAATTTTCCAATTTTTCTTAAATTTTTTTCTTAGCAAGCACAAAGACATCAATAAGGTCTGTCACCTTGAACTTAAGCATGTTCCACATTTCATGTAGATCTTTAGCTGAGATTTTTTTTTCCCAATCCCAATTTTCTAAAGCAGCCCTCAATCCATCAAGGTTAGCTTTATTAAAACACTTATCTGTTGTTGTTCCCGATACAGTATTATTTACATTAAATAATTTAGTAAATACAGTGTTATTATCACCCTCCCCAACAGGTGGACCTGTCCTACACTTTGTAATTTGTCCATCGATGTTGCTAGGCACCAGATTCAGAATGCGATCTTGCCTAGTTAGTGTTATCTCATATTGATCTAGATTTAACCTATCAATAACCTCTAGAAAACTTTTTTCCAAACTATGTTGAACCCTGTTTCTTGAACCAATTAATTCCAGGCATGTTGAAATCACCTAACAGTATGAGGGTATCCCCAGAATGCAGACAATACAGAAGCTCTAACATGAGAAGATCTTCCTGACTTTGTGTGTGTGTGTGTGGGTGTGTGTGTGTGTGTGTGTGTGGTGATATGTGTGTGTGTGTGTGTGTGGGGGGGGGTCTATATACTGCTCTAATTGTAACTTTTTTTTTATCTTTGATTGGAAATATATTTATCCAGATCTGTTCCAAACCATTATCCAGAATTTCAGTTTGACCTGCCCTGATGTTGTTGAGCCAAATATGGACACTCCCCGACCCACTCTATCTTTTCTGCCTCTTTACTGAATAGTCTGTATCCCTCTATATTCCTATTACATTGATCACTGTCTTGCCACCAGGTCTCAGTTAATGCACAGACATAAATCTGTTGATCATACAGTAAATGCTCTAGTTCAGCTTTTTTATTTCTTATGCTCCTTAAGTTACTAAAGCAATATACCCTGACAGGGTGTGGGTATATTGGAAGATTTACCACGGCTGGTGTGGTTCGGTCCCGAGGCGCAGTCGAGGGACTTAACCACACGAGTAGTGGTAAATCCACCGGTATACCACTCCCTGGAGGGGTATATTGCTATTATACAAAGGCCCTGCTTGTTTTTTTCACAAAAAAAAATATTTAAAACGTCCGTTTGTTTTAAAAGTTGCTGCTCGTTTGTTTTTCACTGCAGTGGTACTGTTCTGATTTTTTTGCGAGTTCTGCACATGTGCCGGAGGATCGCAGATTTCCACCGCCACTGTTCCAAATTTTTTCAGCTTCTTTGCTTTGGAGAGAATGAACTGCTTCTTTTTTTTCTTTCCGGTGCTTCAGTTTTTCCGGAACGGTGCAGCAGTTTTCCTGAACTTTTGAGGCTACTGACAGAGTTAATGTTGGATGTTGGATGTAATGTTGGATGTCAGGTTAAAGACAAGTTAATCTCGCTGTCATCTGTGTGTTTGGCAGTGGTGTGTTTGCGAGGAATGGAGGGATTTGCCAGGGAGTTCCTGATGCTGCTGAGTGGTGGCTGGCACCTTTTCCAGTGGGTACTCTGGAGGATTTACAATGCTTGAAAGGTGCCAGCCAGCCAATCAAAATGCAGGATTCTCTATATTTTTTCATGCCTGTTGTATAATGAGCATTAATCTCCAGCAGTTCTCTGCAGTATGAATGCTGTTCCCTACATTATCCTTATTAGTAGTAGAAAAGGTTGTCCCACCCCCATTCACCCTCGCCGTCAGTTTAAAGTATGCATGATGCAATTATTAATTCTATCCCCAAGGATCCGGGTTTCCCTTTTATTTAAATGTAGACCTTCCTATCCGAATAAATCTTGATCGTGCCAATAACGATTTCAGTTGGCTAAGAAAGTAAATTCTTCCCTTTGGCACCAGCGCTTAAAACACCCATTCAGGGTTTGAATCTCCTTATTTTTTGGGGTGAGGTTATGCCAGGTGAATCTGATTTATTTCCTTGACTGGGTGACCAGGGAAATAGATCAGGGGAGGTCAGTGGACATGGCCTGTCTGGACTTTAGCAGGGCCTTTGACATTGTGCTGCACAAGAGACTGATAAGGAAGTTGAACAGCCTAGAGGTGGGACCCAAAATAGTGAACTGGGTTAAAAACTGGTTAACAGATACTGTAGGTAACAGAGGGTGTTGGTTAATGGCACTCACTCTAATGAAGGGAGAGTGACCAGCAGGGTGCCACAGGCTCAGTACTGGGACTGGTCCTCTTCAAGTCTTTATAAGTAGTGTTGCAGAACTGGAGGGGAAGGTATGTCTTTTTGCAAATGTTACCAAAATCTGCAAAAGACTGGACACTCAGGAGTGGGTAGAGAGAATGTGTAGGGATCTTGGGAAACTCGAGGAGTTGTCAAGGGTATGGCAGTTTGGGTTCAGTGCCATAAAGTGCAAACTCATGCACCTAGGGCATAAAACCCAGGAGGAGAGTATAAGATGGGGAAGGTACTGAAAGTCAGTAAATAGGAAACGGACCTTGGGGGTTATCATAACTGATGACCTCAAAGTGGCAGGGCAGTTTGACAAGCAATGGGAAGGGCTAGTGCAATGCTGGGCAGAAGGAAAGAGATGGAATTGCCACTGTATCACTTGCTGGTGAGAACCTACCAGAAGTACTGTGCCCAGTTTTGGAGGTGGCACCTCAGAAAGGACATATACAGGGAGGAGGTGGTCTAGGGAAGGGCAACTAAAGTGATGCAGGGGTTGCATGAGAAGCCCATGAGGAGAAACTGAGGGATCTCAAAATGTACATGCTGGAGGAGAGGACAGAGAGAGATGACATGATACAGACCTACACATACCTCACAGGGGTAAACAGGATGTAGAAGGGGAGTCTCTTTCAAGTAAGAAAGAGCACCAGGACCAGAGGGCATGTGATAAAGCTGGGGATGGAGTTTAAGAGGGATGTGAGGAATATTTCACTTAAAAGGCAGTAGATGCCTGGAATAGACTGCCAGCAGAAGTGGAAGAAGGAAAAACAATTGGGGATTAAAGTATCTGTAGGATAGACATTGGAGTATTTTAGTAAATAGGCAGGGAGGAGGGCGAGTCATTGGAGACCAGTAAGGGTCTGCAGAGACAGATTTGGTAGGGAACATCTGGGCAGACAGGGTAGGTCAGGCAGTCTTTTTCTGCCCACAAAGTCTACATTTTTATTTTTCTATATGGCACACATCCTCAGCAGTAGTTAACTATCAATGAGACTGAAGTGAGGGACACTGAAGAAGAGTGTAAGACAACAGCAGCAGTGTAAGCCTGTATTAGCAGCAGAAACATAGAAATACAGAGTTGTCCACAGATAATGGCCTCCAGGTCCACTTATTCTGCCCTATTGTCCTACCTATAGTAACACTGCAGGCCCTAATCAACCTAAGATCTCCCTCGCCTTAACTCCCAACAAACGCTTGTGTCTATCCCATGTGTTCTTGAATCCTGTAACAGTTTCTGCACACACCACCTCTTCTAGTTAGCTGTTCACCTTGTGCATCACCCTCTCCATGAAGAAGTATTTCCTCACAACTCTTCTGAACTCCCCACAGTTTCATATTGTGCCTTCTTGTCCTTGAGAATCCTTTTCTTTTGAAAATGCTGTCTTCCTGTACCTTGTTCTTCCCTGTGAGGTATTTGAATGTTTCAGTCTTATCCTCCCTTTCCATCCTTTCATTCGGGGAGTATAGTGCAGTGGTTTAAGGCTCTGAGCTGCAAATCTGGTGACATCCAACAGGCCAGACCTGGGTTTGAATCCCACAGCTTCCACTTGCATACAGTTTGACCCTGAGCAAGTCACTTAACTTCTCTGTGCTCCCAAGTTGCACCTATAAAAAAGCTTTCAGCTTACTGTGTCTCACCTGGATAAATAAAAAAAAAAATGCCTTTCCTTATATGGTTTTTGATGCAGGCCCTGCACCACGTTGATTTCCCCTCCTGTCAGAACTGCCTCCACCCTGTTTATGTCCTTTCGAAGATGGGGTCTCCAAAACTGGACACGGTACTTGAGGTGTGGCCTCACTAATAATCTATATAACATGATTATTACTTCCTTCCTTCTGCTGGTGATTCCCTTGCCTATGCATTCCAGCATCCTGCTAGCCTCCCCAGATGCATTGTCACACTGCTTGGTTACCTACACGTCAACAGGGATGATTACCCCCAAGTCCCTTTCCTGTTTTAAGCCTGTTATTGCCTTCCCTCCCAGGTGGTATATTGCCCCCATGTTTCTTTGCCTGATGTGCATTATTTTGCACTTTTTAGCAGTGAACCCCAGCTGCCAAACCCTTGACCATTCCTCCAGCTTTTTTAGGTCTCTCCTTATTTTATCCCCCTCCCCGTGTGTCCACTCTGTTGAAGAGCTTTGTGTCATCAGCAAACATGCATACTTTCCTTTCTAGACCCTCTGCAATGCCACTGATAAAGATATTGAAGATGACTAGGCCCAACACTGATCCCTGTAGCACCCCACTGGTCACTCTGCCTTCCTGAGTGAGACTATCAATTCTCCCGCACCCCCCCCCACTGCGCTCAAACCACATAGATCCCATCTCATTATCTCACAATTTGGATTCGGAAATTATTTTGGAATTATTCATCGCTTTGCCGGGTCTGCTCTTCTGCTTGTCTGCAGTGCCATCACTTTTTACAACAGACACTCTCTCACTGACTAGTGACAACTACTAGTCTTGTCTACATAGATAACAAGCCAGTATAGCGCAGTGGTCTAAGGCTCTGAGCTGCAAATCTGGTGACATCCAACAGACCAGACGTGGGTTTGAATCCCACAGCTTCCACTTGCATACTGTGTGACCCTGAGCAAGTCACTTAACCTCCTTGTGCTCCCAGGTTGCTCCTGTAAAAAAGCTTTCAGCTTAGTGTACTATACCTAGTTAAATAAAAAAAAAAAAAAAAAAAAGTGACTGTATAGGTTGACAAAGTATCCAATTTATAACTGTGAGGATGTAGCTCAGTGGTAGAGCGCATGCTTTGCATGTGTGGGGTCCTGGGATCAATCTCTGGCATCTCCAAAAAAAAAAAAGGAACTTGTTTGATAAGCTTATTCATGAAAATAATTCAAAACCTGAATGAAAATAGTGCATGAGATAAACATAAAGGAATTCTGGAGGTCAGGGGTAAGGGGCAACAGACTTCTAGGAAAACAAACTGAACTTACAAGCTCAATGGGCAGACTGGGTGGGCCATAGGCCCTTATCTGCTGACACTATCTATGTAACAACAGACAGAGTACTTAGTGTGGTATGCATTCTGCTTATTACACAAGTGATGAAAATAAATATAAGACAAGGATCTTCTCTGTCTTTCGTGACTCCTCTCTGACTCTCACTTTTTTTAGTCTCTGTGACTGTCTACTACTCTACGCTAGTACACTCAACAACTTGGCTCCACACTCTCCCTGTCTCCAACACAAACCACCTCTCACTCAGTGCCAAATGCTCCACCTGTACCTTTTATACTAATGGGCAGCGCACTGGCCCACTCACAGTTCCTCTTTCTCAGCACCACCACCACACCACACAACATGATTATTATTTTATGCAGTAGACTGTTTAACCATGTGACCACCCAACTTGCTGGTCCTTGGTCTGCAGATGCACCCCTGCTGACAGTCATTTGTAATTACAGAACCAAAATAAAAAAAAGATTTAAAGCAGCAGCGCAAGTGAATAAGAACAATGAGCTTCAGTGGAAAAATGCGCCCCTTGGAGGCTTGCACCCGAGGTGGGAGCTCCACCCGCCCCCACCCTTCCTACGGTACTGGATTACAGTATTTCTTTTTCTGGATCTGTGGTCTTTTAGCTGCATTCTCTGTTATAGCCAATAACCTTTTACACAGGTAAACAACAATCATCATCAAAGGGCCATCTATTCACTACTTTCCATTAATATCCACTCACTTTCAGACTCTTGGGAGCATGTTTAAAACCATTAAATTTATCCTAACATTTATAACATCATATCAAGTTTCTGTTAGAGGAGCTCTGCAGCTACCCAGCAAGTCTATAGAATCAGTTTTTAGACACTAGAACTATTTCTGTTACTGTCCAGTCTTAACTGACCTTTAAATACATTAACTCATTAAGTAATATTCGTTTATGCACTACTGGCAAGGGCCACCCATTTTAGAGCTTCAGAAATGTAATTTATGTCAATGAAACACTTTTGCCCTGTGCATCTGTGTTTTGCTGGAGAACTCTGATGAGGGACATAAACCTCCTCCATATTGCATGGAGTTCTAAAATGGCCATTACCAACACTGTGTAAATCAAAGACCGCTGAATTTTCAAAAAGGTCAGTAACAGCCTAAAAGTAATATATACCCATTTACAAAAAACAGCTTCTATAAGTAAAACAACTTACAGGTTCAGTTCAGTTCTTTAATATATACATTTTTTTCATTCTCATGAATGTTTTTAGTTGAAAAATGTGTGCTTATATGAAGAGTATTCACTAGCTCAGTATCTGGGTTGCTAAGTTTTATGATACCGAAAATAATAAGAGTACTACAGTTCCCTCGCAGGAGGAGATACAGGGATGTAGTGTGAGACCTGAACAACTTAGGAGAGTGGGCACAGAGATGACAGAGGAAACTTCAGTTAAAAAAAATGCAGTCATGTACAGTACTTCGGCAAAATACTACACAAATAGTTCATAGATTACTAAAAGCCAACATGAAGAGGAGCTGTTTATAATTATTGGCAGCTCCTCTAAATAAGACCAATTATGTGGTAGCGAGCAAGACAAACAGAACATGACAAGCGTCAACAAATCTTCATAAATAAATCAAGGGACATTGTAATACATTTATGCAGCCAGGACATCATGACACCACCCTCCTACCACCACCACCTCCAGAACAATGTTTATTTAAAGCATGTCAAAAAATTTTTTTAAGTAATATTCTGCAGACTAGTTGATTGGGAGGGAGCAAAGGTATGGGAAGGGTCTGAAGGAGGGGTAACCAGGCCAGACCAGAGACCAGAGGTTGTTTGGAGTGGAACTTGCAGAAGGGTGGGGGCACACCAGCTGAGCCAAGTGTGTCAGTGTGATTGACTAACTAGTCCTCAGTGCCAGCCCAGTAGCTCTCACCCCAACCTCTGCTTCTCAGTTAGTGAGTAATGTCTTTGAAGTGAGGTAGAAGAGTAGGTTTGCTGGCCAAGACACCTAGCTTCACCTCAGCTCTTTTCTTCTAGGTTGCTTGAAAGGACAGAGCAAATAACCTTACCAGAGCAAGGTAAAGGATTAAGGCTTCTTTTTGGCTAGGCAGATTGACTGTGTGTTGTTATTTTTATTTTGTACTCACAGGGATTGTTACTGTTTGTTGTTAACATGTTATTGCTTTATTTTTCTCTGATTCAAATTGTTGTTGCTGGGCATACCTTCTGCTGCATTATTACAGGGTGTGCCTACAGGTGTGTGCTTACAGATTACTGCTGTAATCTTCTGATTAAAATTGTCTTTTGCAAGGCATATCTTCTGTTACTGCTTTATTTTTCTCTGTAGCAAAGTGTGTCTTACAGGGTATATCTTCTGTGAAATTATTACAGGTGGTGCTTTACAGGTTTTACAGTTTAATCTATCATTAGGATAAGCTTTCAGGGCTACTGCATTTGTTGCTGACTGACTGTTTCTGCTCTTACCTCCTTGTTTCTTTCGTCTGTGGTTCTTCTTTTTCGGCAGGGGAAGGGCCCAGCCACCCACCTCCATCCCCTACCACCACACTCTACAATCCTTTTATAGGGTAGCACAGTCATGACATTTTCTGTAGCAAAGCAGGAAGGGGTGGATCAGAGGGGTATGCACACAGTGACCTCATTTACTGGGGCACTAGTAATTTGACTTGTTAGAACAAGTTATACAAAAACAAACAAAACACAAAATTAAACTTTTGCTTTAATTTTCTTCCTTCTAATTACTTTGACCAGGTTATAAACACAGCAGCTAATCTGGAATGGATATCATTAACTGCAGGTACAGTGGAACACTTTTCAGAAGGGCAGTTTTACAGGATTTAGGACACTGTCCTACATGCTGGGCCATTGGATATCTAAGGGCTCAGCTCCAGGCAGCAAGGGCAGAGATTGCGCACCTCAAATTGCATATACAAGAGGAAATATATTATAAGAACCACTTGCCATTTCCCCAACATCCAACAGAAGCACCATGACTGCAGAGGGTAGTTGGTCCGGGAGGTTGGCAGGTGGTTAAGAGGTGCAAATCGGGTGCCCCATCACTCGGTGCTCTCCAACATATCACCTCCATAAACCATATAAAAACTACAAACAGGTATCTGCCTCTGTCTCCAAAATCAATCAAAGGGGCAGAGGACACTGCAGAGCAGGACACTGCAGCTCAGGAGCTAGCACAACAAAACTCGCCCAAAACAGGAACCAAAACAAAAAAAGCAAAAAGGAAATCCAAAAAACTTCAGATCATAGGAGACTCCATGATTCAGGGAGTTGATACGTATCTCCAGCCAGGTGTAATGGTCAGATGTCTCCCAGGTACATCAGCATGGAGAGACACTGACCGCATTGCTAAAATTGTTCAGGAAGAAGGAGAAAACATTGATGCTCTGGTACACATAGGGACTAACGATCTCACCAGCCAGTCAGTTGTGGAAACCAAGTAACACCTGACCAGGCTGGGTGACAAACTATCATCCATTTCATCTGGCATCTCCTTCTCTGAGATCCTGCCAGTCTGGGAGAGGGGGACAGGTGGACGGAAGGTCAAAGAAGGGGAGATAGGGGAGCTCAACATGTGGCTCAAGGGCTGGTGCCAGGAAAAAGGACACAAATTTGTAGGGAACTTGCAACAGTTTTGGGAGTGTAAGTTCTTTAAATTTGGTGGACTGCATCTGACTAAGGAGGGAGTCAGTGCATTGGGGCAGAAGTTTGGCGTCTTTGCAGAATATTTAAACTAGCAAATGGGGAGAGGGGTGCAGCACCCCATACATCTAGTGGGAAGAACACTTCTCCCCCCTCAGCTAGTGGTCAAATAGAAGTTCAGCATGTTTGCAGTTCATTTGCATCACCAGCTAAGGAAAAAGGTCCAGCTCCCCATACGACGCACTGGGGAAATGCCAGACCTCTCCCAACAACTAATGTACAGAAATCTGGCCAAAGGAAAATCATGTACACAAATGCTTGCAGTCTGGGAAACAAGATCCCAGACCTGCAGGCAATAATGACAGAGACTAAACTGGACATAGTAGCCATTAGCGAGACATGGTTTACCAGTAACCTTACTTGGGAGTCTTCAGTACCTGGTTATGTACTGTTCAGAAAAGACTGAGGTGCAAAAAGGGGGGAGGGTGGATTGGCTCTTTATGTCAATGAAAATCTCAAAGCTACAGAGATTCAGAATACACATATGGTGCCAGAAGAACTGTGGGTCACCCAGGAAACAGAAAATGGGACAGCCATATGAACTGGGGTTGTGTACAGGCCTCCAGACCAGGGGGAGGACATAGACACATTACTGTTAGAAGCTATACAAACTATGACAGCTAAAGGGGAGGTTCTGATAATGGGAGACTTCAACATGCCAGATACAGATTGGTCAATACCAGCAGGAACATCTGCCAGAACTAGACACATGGTGGATTCCCTGCAGGGGGAGGGACTCAAACGACTGGTACAACAACCCACAAGAGACAGGGCTATCCTAGATATAGTGCTGACTAACAGGGAAAGGATCACAGATCTCCAGGTAGAAGGTCACCTGGGGGCCAGTGACCATCACATGGTATGGTTCAATTTGGCCACTAGAACTAAATCATCCCATTCCAAGACAGAAGTATGGGACTTCAGAGGAGCTGACTTTGATAAGATGGCCAACAGAGTTAAGCTAGCCCTGGCAAAAAGAAATACAGGTGAGGGGGTACAGGCAAAGTGGGCAAGCATTAAAGATGCAATACTTGAAGCAACATCCCATTGTGTCAGAGAGAAAAGGAAGTGCAAAAGAAGAAGGAAAACACTTTGGTTCTCCAAAACAGTAGCAGAAAAGGTCAGAGCCAAAAGGCTGGCCTTCAGGAAATATAAGGGAATGCAGCAGGATGAAGATAGGAAGGCATACCAAACTTCCCTAAGGGAAGCAGGGAAGGCAGTAAGGCAGGCAAATGTCCAAACCGAGGAAATACTAGCACAAACAGTAAAAGAAGGTGACAAGACTTTATATAGATACGTTAGTGAATGAAGAAAGTCCAGAGGGGGTATTGCTAAGATCAAAGGGGATAAGGGGGGCATGTGAGGAGGAGGACCATGTAAAAGCATCTATTCTAAATAGATACTTCTGCTCAGTATTTACTGAAGAGAAGGTGGGGCAGGGCCCACAGCTCAGCACCATGGACACAGGGGGGAGGGAGGTATGCACTAGTTCCTTCACAAAAGAAAGGGTCCTACAAGAGCTTAATAAGCTCAGGGCAGACAAGGCAATGGGACCTGATGGCATACATCCCAGGGTACTAAAGGAGCTAAGGGTGGAACTAGCAGAGCCATTATCAGAACTGTTTAATGAGTCTCTGAGCACAGGAGAGGTCCCAGAAGACTGGAGAAGAGCTCATGTGATCCTGCTCCACAAGAGTGGTAACAGGGAGGAGGCAGGAAACTACAGACCAATCAGTCTTACCTGAGTAGTGGGCAAGATTATGGAGGCACTCCTTAAGGAATGGATAGTGCAACACCTGGAATCCATAGGAGTACAGGATCCAAGACAGCATGGGATTACAAAAGAAAGGTCCTGTCAAACTAACCTTATAGATTTCTTTGACTAGGTAACCAGAGTGGTGAACCAAGGGGGAGCAGCTGATGTCACCTACCTTGACTTTAGCAAAGCTTTCGATACTGTTTCACATAGAAGATTGATTAATAAGCTGGGTAGGCTCAGGGTGGGTCATAAGTTTGTCAGCTGGGTGATGGGCAGAAAACAGAGAGTGGTGATAAACAGTATACAGTCATAAGAGATGTAAGTCACAAGTGGGGTACCTCAGGTATCAGTTCTGGGGCCAGTCCTCTTCAATATCTTCATCAGTGACAGTGCAAAAGGACTGAAAGGTAAGGTTTGTCTGTTTGTGGATGACACCAAGATCTGCAACAGAGAAGATGATCCAGATGGGGTGGGCAGAATGAGAAGAAATCTGGATAAACTAGCAAAATGGTTGGAAGAGTGGCAACTGAGGTTTAATGCAAAGAAGTGCAAGATCATGCACATAGGGAAGAGAAACCCTGAAGCCACCTATAGGCTGGAAGGGGAGTTGCTGATGGTCACAAGGGAAGAAAGAGACTTGAGCGTCATCATCACAGATGACCTGAAATCATCCAAGCAGACCACTAAAGTGGTAGGTAAGGCTAGAGGGATGTTGAGGTGTATTAGTAGGGGTATCACAAGTCAGAATAGGGAGGTAATAATCCCTCTTTACAAGACACTGGTTAGGCCCCATCTGGAGTACTGCGTGCAGTACTGGAGGCCACACCTTCACAAGGACATTAACCAGATTGAGGCAGTCCAGAGAAGAGCAATCAAAATGATGCAGGGACTGCATCAGAAAACATATGAGGACAAATTAATGGAGCTCAATATGTAAACCCTAGAGCAAAGGAGGGAGAGAGAGGTGATATGATCGAAACATTCAAACTCCTTAAGGGCATTAACAAGGTGAAAGAGTCTAACATGTTTCAATATAAGAAAAATAGCAGGACAAGAAGATACAGCAAGAGATTAGAGGGAGGCCGATTAAGGGGTAATGTGAGGAAGTTTTTTTTCACAGAAAGGGTGGTGGATGCATGGAATGGCCTACCTAAGGAAGTGGTGGATATGAATACAGTGCAGGGCTTCAAACAGGCATGGGATAGGCATAAGGGAGCAATATAGATGAGTATGAATAGATAGGTCATTGACAGAGCAAAGGCTGATGGCACATTCATAAGACAGAAAAAGAAATGGGCAGACTGGATGGGCCTTGCGGTCCTTATCTACTGTCAACTTCTATGTTTCTATGTTACTTGGTCATCCATAATGTGCAGACACTAGGGATCAGATAAAGCTTGTGAGGAGGAGGAGGAGGAGGAAATGTGGACAGGCTGTCTGAGTCTCACAGAGCAGTCCAAAACATGACTCGTCAGAGGGAGGATCAGCAGGGCTGTTGAGTTTGGGACAGCTCCTTTACTTCACTTGATCTGGAACACCAGCAGCAGAGAGAGATGCAATCTCACGCCACAACACAATAGTTAACAAAAAAAAAAGAACTTAGTGCACAGACTGTTTGTCCCTTTGCCAACCAAAATCAGGACTTTTGGTGTCCCTGAATGTACACCTGCAGGTGTCATGATGGTGGGGGTGGGGGGGTGTCAAAGTGGGATTGTGCCACAGAAAACTGGACAGATGGAAACCTTATCAAGGGTGTCTGAGAGTGGGGTAAGCAGCAAGAAAATAGTGTGGGGGGGGGAGGAACCATGCTGTAGTGAATGGAGAGACGTGTCAGAGGAAATGGCAGTGCAGCATTTGAACTACGTTACAATGTTATAGATGGCTCAGTTGTCAAGAAAATACTGCATCAGAAGAGGGGCCGGGGAGAAGAAGGAAACACATTTTAATGAATGGGGAGCACGCAGACAAATTTGCAGGAAGTTGTGCTTCACTCTGCTGTAACAACGCTGCTGTGCTGCGTTAGGAGTTCTGGTCAGACCCCTACTTCTGAAAGCAACATTTCAGCATAGCTCTGATGGTATGGAACCATAAAAATTAGCCCCCTTGCACTGCAGCACAGGATGTGGCACTGGGAGGTAGCTGAGCACCCCTCAATGTAATGCACTGCACCTAGACTCTATCACTTAAAAAATAAAACATGGAAATTTGGGGATAGGATAAAGAAAGCAAAACCTGAACTTGAAATTGAAAACAAAAAAGTACCCTTGGGTCTACAGTGCAATACCTATGGTGGGTCATCAACTATTTTCCTGCTCCTCTCTCTCTGTCTTTCTCTATCTCTCTCTCTATCTCTTTCTCACTACCAGCTGTCCACTCTGTACAGGAGGGGGAGTCAGACAACTACCCTTCTCAGTCATACTTAGAACTGAGCCTGGAACCAGATGACCTACAACACACAACTGAGAATGTCAAGCCTGACCCACTGAAAACAGCAGCATTTTACCAAAAACAAATTGAGTGCACATGCAGGGAGCAGTTTCACAATCAAATTTACATGCATGCACAGCAAGTTATGCTTAGTAAACATTAGGAGGGGAAAGTCACATGACACCCCCTTAGTCAAACATGAAGTCAAGCCAAGAAATAGATAACCCATAACAGATAACACAGTAAGTCAAACCAGGCCCACTGCAGCACCTTACAATGTACACACAACCATGCACGTGCAGGGTGCAGCACTGCAAAAAAGCATGCATATACAGGCAATAAATGCATGCTGAGCTGCAGGAAGGGGACACAACTGACACCTTACTTCAGTGTACATGGACTCAAACCCAGAACTGGACAACAGGAAAGAAAACAGCAAAAAGTAAAAACTTCTCACAAAAGAAAACACAAACACACATACAAGGGAGCTGTGTGTGTGTAGTGACCAGAGGGGGGAAGGAAGTTAACAGACTACCCTCCTCGGCCACTACAATCAAATACCAGGAACAGCTGACCCCCCCCAAAAATACACTTATCTGTAAGACAAGCCTGCTAAAAATCTGACCAAAAAAGTCTGTGTAGCACACAAGGATTTCTTTTTAGATAAGCTTTGTTTCCCTTATTAATTTCACTGGATACGTACATGAGGCACTCGACCGGGGTCAGCTGGTTGGGGAAATCTTTATAGACCTAAAAAAAGCCTTTGACCTCGTGGACCACCAGCTGCTACTTCACAGGTTAAGAGGTATAGGGCTGTCCCCTGGCTCTGTCCAGTGGTTCTCCAGCTATTTATCTGGGCAATCTCAAAAAGTCTGAATTAACGGTGCTACTTCCAACACCAGTGAGGTGTCAGTAGGTGTACCCCAGGGGTCTATATTTGGCCCTCTCCTCTTCAGCATCTTTGTGAACCACCTCCCTGATGCCTGCCCCACATCTGAGATCCTGCTACTATATGCAGGCAATACAGTGCTATTCTCATGAAACTCCTTCCAGGAAGCACTGACTAAGGAGTTGCAGAACAACTTTAACCTACTACAGGAATGGTTCAAGGACAACATGCTGGTGCTCAATAGTAAAAAAAACCAAGGCAATGATCTTTGACAGATGACAAAAGAAGAGGTCCACCGCTCCTCTCTCAATTACCTGCAGCTCTTACACCACCCTGGAGCAGGTAACTTCCTTCTGGTATCTTGGTCTCACCATAGATGAGTCCCTATCGTTCAACAAACATATATGCAATATTACCACGGTGGTCAATAGGAAACTAGGGGCTCTGTACAGGCACCGGTTCTGTCTTACTCCCGAGGCCAGGACACAGGCAGTCAGAGGTACAATCCTTCCAATTCTGGACTATGGGAATGTAGTCTATGGGGCTGCCACTGAAACTAGCCTGCTCAAAGTGCACGCCTCCTTAAATAAAGCCTGTAGGTTTGCGTTAGGGGCAGATCACTTATTGCATACATGTCAACTGTACATGTAGACTGAATGGCTCCCACTTATGGACCGCATTAAGCTCCATGCCCGCATCTTGGGACAGAAGGCCCTACTCGGACTTGCACCTCCCTCTATACAAGCCTTATTCTGTCCTACTCCAGCTGAACATGCCACAAGAAGTGCTACCAAACATGCATTAGCTGTTCCATTCAGAAGGACTGCCTTGGGGAGATGAGCCTTTGCTGTCAGGGCCCATGCTTGGATAAATTAGCTACCAACCGCCACCACAAGCCTTACCCAACTTGAACCTTTCAAGTCAAAGCTAAGGAAGTCTATCCACCCTCCTGTACATTGTTATTGCCACTCTTAACCCACAGGCTAGCACACCTCTGTTCCCCAAAACCATGCTCCTAAAGACTATCTCCCCTCCTGTACGCTGCCATAGCCACTCTTAGCCTAGCAGGTACCAGAACCCTAGGCTTGCCAAGGTTCTTCTTTCACTCTACAATTTGACGCAACACTCCCTGCTCACCTCCTGCCCATGTCTGCCCACTTGCCTGCTCACCTTTCTCCTCTCACACTCTCCCTGACAAAGCTTCACCCGCTGACCTCCTTACACCACCCACCTTTGAGCCTACCGTCATCCCCCTCCTCTGATTCCTCTTCTCCTACCTAATCCTGATTGGTTCCCTCTACCCTTTCTGACTACTATGCCTAGACTGACTCCTCTGGATATAGCCTAGTATCCTTTAGGTATCAGTTTTGATGAACAGGTCCATCTCCTGTTTCCTCCCAATACAAGATCCTGCCTAGCTTCCGCCTCTGATTTGTTCTCAAACTAGCACCCAACTCTGACTTAAGCACTTAATTGTATGGCATGACGTTGAACCCAACCCCATTGACTATGTACCCTTGTTTTGGTTATGTGTTGTTATTTGCCTGTGTTATCCTACATTGTTATGCTATTGCCAATGTTTACCGATTTCTCCTGTTCACATTTTTCTTACTATTAGATGTTATTGATAATGCCTATTAAGCTGCTACTGACTCCAGACTTATGTACCCTCCCCTACCCTTGTAACGATGATCCTTTATAGATAAGCATTTAGCTCAAAGATTGTAATTCTGACTATTAAATAAATTAAAAAAAAAATGTTTCGGACTATACTGTATAGCTAGGTCGTCTGTTTCCTGTTCACTATTATGAGAGTAAGACAGTTACATGGTGGGACTTTTGTGAGCTCCAGAAATTGCCTCTGATTGGCCAAGGAAGCTTTGTGAGATTTTAAAATCTTACTGAATAGTTTCTTTCTGAATACTGCTGAATAGTCTGCTATTTGGGGAAAGGCTCCTGAAGTTACGAACATACAAAAACTTGCCAGCAGAAACAGGT
The DNA here is from genome assembly GCA_016271365.2 of Neoceratodus forsteri. Classification (NCBI taxonomy): domain Eukaryota; kingdom Metazoa; phylum Chordata; order Ceratodontiformes; family Ceratodontidae; genus Neoceratodus; species Neoceratodus forsteri. Next base: position 756,491,635 of record CM057451.1, read on the forward strand.
CTCACAGTCTATCAAGACTAGGGTTACCACCTTTTAGGAAGCCCAAAGTGGGACATTTCTTACTGAAACATGATTTTTCGCAGGACTATAGGTAACCTCGACCAATGCATCAGACTTGTTTTCTCTAAATAATCAGAATTAAGACTATACGTGATAGTTTTTAGTTGTTTCTAGTGTTTCTTATCATTTTAAGGTCTTTTAGGTAAGGTATTATTGTTTTTTGCAACATTTAGAAGAAAATCAGAAAATATTTTTTCTGCTATAATGTCAGGGCATTTAGTATTTTTCATATTTTTTTGCAAGACATAGTTGCTCAAATCAGGACAGTCCTGCGAAAATCAGGACATGTGGTAACCCTAATCAAGACTGCTCATCTCCTCCTGAAACTGTTCATTATTCAGAATTATCCTGGTAGACTTCAATTTCCCAGCGATTTACTGAGAATTGCTCTCAAGTATAAACAACACTGAACATGCATTTCTAGATGAAATATCCTCAGTAGGCATTGCCCAGCTGGTTACATCCCACACAACAGGAGAACACTTTCTAGATTTAATTTTGACCAACAATGACCACCTAGTACAAGAAATAAGTGCTAACTACCCATTGGGAGGGAGAGATCACACCACCATCTGCTGTAGTATTTATTGTCCCTCCAGGAAACCTCACAAACCACACACTATTAGGAATTATTTATATATTTATTTATTTATTTAGTTTTTTTGTTGACCGTGTAAGTGCACTAGACAAATTCTGCCTATTTTCAGGCACGACCTGGGGAAGGGGGATACAGATGAATGTCAACTGATTTTGAACCAGATTAAGCTGTTGGTGGTATTTTGGTGAATGGGGGGAAATTTGGCCAGGGCACTAGGGAAATTCCCCTACTCGCCTGTAGGGAGATCCTCTGCCCCACGTTTCTGGGATGGCCACTTTGAGCGAAATGGATGAGAGGATGGATGTCTTGGAGAAAGGGGAGCAGGCCTCCTCCCCTGTCTTGACTACCTTAGAGGCTGTTGAACAAGCGATGCTAGTGCAAGAAGTTGGAATCTGCTAGTCCAATAATATGAGTGTGGAGCTTTCTGGAGTTACGATTCCACAAGATGACCCTGCTACAGATCTTAGACACTCTGTCGGTAATATTGTACCCAGTTCTTTACCTGATGACAAGTTGTATTCTAGCCCTGGAAATGCCTTTTTCTGTTTCGTCTGAGCCCTGTGCTGCTCAGCGTAGTTCAGTGTGGCCCTTGACAACCACTCCTGTTGCACTGGACAGTCAGCTGCAAGACCGGCCTTGTTTCCCGGCTGACAAAATCATCATTCATGCTGAATCTGTGCAGGCTCCTTCCACTTCAGATGGGAGTGCGCTTCCACAGAACGCAGCTGGCAGTGAATCCAGAGCTTCCTCTGGGTGCCCAGAGTAGTGCGTACTCCCCCAGAATCAATGTCCCATTGCAGCTGCTCGGCGTCGCTTGGGCCCTGGCTTGCTACAGCACAAATCAGTAATAGAGCCCAAGGATTGTGTTGAAGTTGGCTCTGAGACTTGTCTGCCTTGTTCCACCTCTCCAGAGAAGGAGAAGGTCTTTTCTTATTTTGGATTGCTAATCTAAGAAGGCTGATTCTGTGTATCCTCAGCCCGACTGGTCTCCTGAGCGTGTGCTGGAAGGTGCAGGTTGGCTGCACACACCTGAAGGGGAAATAGGTCCCAGATTCTTCTGTGGACAACTGCAATTTCTCAAAGAATCACACTATGTTTATTCCCCCTTCTGCTAATGCACATCCCGGTCCTATGGATCTTCCTGCAGCGTCTGTTTTACATCCAGAGGGACATACCCCAACCCCCCAGAATGTCTCTCAACCTGTTTTACAGGGTGCACCCTCAACTACCACATCAATGTTTATGGGCCCCACTGAATCTCTCTCCTGAAAGACCCTGAACAGACTACCTGGCTAGTCCCTATGTTTAAACTTGCTGACTTATTCCACTCTACAGGGGAGCCAGCACCCAGAAAAAATGCAGTCAGGCTCCTCAATAAAGGAGGGTTAGAGAAGCCCCTGGACAGACTTTATATTGCGAAAACTTTACTAAAAGGCTGTCTATGATTTTTTTTCTTCTGAAATTTTTGCCTTAATTCATATTGGTAATGGGAATTTCGATGTCAATTTAAAAACTGTTTCTAACCTATACAGATTTTGGGCTCAGTTTCAGAAACTTAAACATACTCCACTGCAGTTGCCTTTTATGGCTATTCCACTGACAAAACCTGCTATTAAGATTGTAACTGTTATGTTCAAAAACGAGGATGTTAGTATTGAAGATATTTTATTTTGGCTTAGGCAGCAGTGTGAAGTCTTGGATAGACCCTCCCCCATTCCAGACAGCGAGCAGCTTTGGAATGGGGGATGGAAAACCAAGATTAAGTTGTTTACCTCTAATCCTGGACCTGTACATTTACCAAACTTTTTCTTTTTAGGTAAAGACAGGAGTTCACTGTTTTACAGTATATAGGCCAACCCAAGGCCTGTTTCAAATGTAGAGTATGTACCCACCTGAGTTCGGCCTGTGATTCTATTAGGTGTAGTCACTGTTTTGAGTATGGCCACATAGCTGCTAACTGTTTAAATCTGTTCCACTGTAATCTGTGAGAAAACTGGCCATGCCTATGAGAGACGTCTGTGGGCCTCCCACAATAGAGAGGACTGTCCCTCTCACGAAGGTCTCATTAATCAAGCTCAACAGGCCCAGGCAAAGAAAGTTGCTCAACAAGAAGAAAGTGGTGTTCCCTCCCCAATTGATTCCTTGCACCCCATCCTAGGACAAGGTCCAGTTACTGATATTTCTGGGCCCCTTCTGGCTGTCCTTCCTTCCCGAGTTAGTAATCCATATGTCCCCTGTCTCAGTTATACAGGAGGCAGTCCCTGAATAGGTCCCTGTCTTGGCTACCGTGATACAGGGAGCCATGCCTCCCCCCCCCTCCCAGTAGATGCCCCATTTACTATGGTCTCCACTAAAAAGAGATACAGGTCTCATGCAAGTCCTAACTTGGGTAACTCTGAGGGTACAGAAGGAATTAAGTATAAGGGGAAAGTTGTTCTTGCAAAATCAGCTGGGAATAGGTATGCCGCCTTGTCTGTGGATAAATCTTGGGGAGATTCAGAGGAGGACGACTCGGACACCCCCTCTGTTGCCTCTACCACAACTGATGACATGGGGGGGGGGGACTATTGCTAAGCAAACCAGGCGGAGAAGGAATTCAAAAGTTTCCTGAGTATGGTAGTTCAAGTTTCCCTTAGTTTTCCTGTTTATTCTACGGGCATACCTCTCCCCTTCTTTTTTTGTTGTTTTTTATGGCATCCTTAACTACATCTATTATTAACGTTAATAGTATTAAAAATAACAAGAAGAGAACTGGAGTATTTCTTTCTTTACATCTCCACCATGGTGATATTTGGTGCCTTCAGGACACTGGACTTAAATCTCACTATGAGTTAAGACAAGCCTCTAACGGTTGGCCTCTGGGTCCTGCTTTTTGGTCAGTAGGTGAGGACACTTGCGATGGGGTGGGTATTCTTTTTTCTACATCTGGGATTGTGGTTTCAAGATTACTTGATGTTTCTCCTGTTCGGGCCCTCATGCTTGACTTTAATTACAGTCAGGAATGATTTCATCTTATTACAATTTATGCATTCCAGACTAAGGCCCTGAGAGCTTCCCTATTTAAATCTGTACTGCCATATCTCTTTACTTCCAGAATTATCATTTTGGCAGGAGATTTTAACTGTGGGTTGGAACAGGCTGATAGAGGGCTTCGCACCATTAAGGTGCTCTGTGATTCAACTGCTTTGAGGAAAATCCTTTCAGATACAGGTCTTTCAGATGCCTATAGACTGTTTTATCCAACTGGGGGGCATACCTTTTTAAGGGTACTCTGTCTACATGTATCGACTTTTTATTTCTTTCACAAGTACTTTCTTTAGATAACCATGGCTTGAGAATTTTCAGATCCTAAATCTGTGTCTGTACAGTTTAACTGGGGTAACTCACTCAGATGTAAGAAGAATGTGTGGCGTCTTAATGAATCTCTCCTAGATGACCTCAATATCAAAAAAGCCTGGGTTAAGAGCTGGGGCATGCCTATATGTCTTAGCTTGTCATAATGATTTTGTTACATGGTGGGAGGACACACAACTTGCTTGGAAACATTTTTTTCAGGCTAGATCTTCTGCCATTTCTAATTCGGAATACATTACTTACTTACAGTTACAAGGACAGTTGCAGTCTCTCATTTCCTTTTATGAAACTCAGAAACAGGCTGCCAGCCCTCAAATGACTTATTAAAAATCAAATGAAGGAACATCAGTAAAACAGAGCTAAGTCCCTGGATCAATGAATTGCATTTCAGCACACGGTTAACAAAAGGTTTTCTTTACCCTTTTAAAGAACATAGTTCTAGGACTGAACATAGAATAATTTCTGGATTGACAGACCTTGCAGGTAATTTATATACTGCACCACTCAATATGTTGCATCCTTGGACAGCACTGATACTGCTTTCCTTTCCAGCCTGAATCTTACCCAGATACTTCAGGTCGATATACATTTACTGGAAGCTAATATTACATTGGATGAGGTTTGTCATGTTATTTCACTAATGAGGAAAGATGCGGCCCCAGGGTCGGATGGCTTTAGAGTGGGTATTTATAAAACCTGTTTGGACTTCTTGGCACCAGTATTAGTTATTTTATATAACTACATGTTATCCCACAACATTCTGGCCCCCTTTTTGAATGAAGTCATATTAATTTTAATTATTTAAGAAAGGAGACAAGACGTAATTAGGGAATTGGAGATATCTGAGCCTCCTGAACACTGACCTTAAGAGTTTAAGTAGAATACTTTTGAGTAGATTAAATTCGGTAGCTGAGAAGGTGATTCATCCTGCTCAAACCTGTGCTATTTCTGGAAGGCGCCAACATGATAATTTGATAATTTTAAGGGAACTCTTTAATAGGGGTATTGTGGCTAATATTCAGGGGTTTGTTCTTAGCCTTGACCAAGAAAAGGTTTTTGATAGACTTGCCCATGTATTTCTTTTTTCGATCCTTCGAGCTTATGGGATCCCAGAAAAGTTCATAGCCTGGGTCACTACTTTGTATGCTAATGCTACCTTGATCCCAAATGTAAATGGATGGAGGGGTAGAAGGATTAGGGTGAGGCAGGGTGTCAGGCAAGATTGTCCCCTGGGCCCCCTATTGTATGTCTTTGGCATAGATGTCCTGATACGGTATGTTTCTTCTCACTGTGACATTAAGGGCATTCAACCCACTCCTCATCATGAACCTGTAAAAATCTTGGCATATACTGATAATCTGATTTTACTTTTACACCCCAGTACTTCTGAAACTGCACTATCTTATGCACTAGATTTCTATGGCACATCAAGGGCACAAATTAATTATAGTAAAAGTATAGGTATCATTTTAGAGAATGTTGCAGTACCAGATGCAGGGTTGTTTGCTGGGTTCTCTATTTCTATATCCCCTGTGAAAATCTTAGTAGTTGAATTTGGGGTGAGAATGCTGCTAAACAAAACTGGGACATTTGCATGGGGAGAGCCAATCGGTTAGTCTTAGGATGGAGAGGTCCGCAAACCTCGAAAAAAAAGAGGGTTACTTTGATTCACTCACTTCTTATCCCAGTATTCTTATATGTTAGCTATGTGTTTCCCCCTCCCCAAGCAGTAGTGACTTCCCTTTTCAGTATTTTCTTCAGGCCTTCTGAGGGAGTAGATTGAACCCTATAAAATGGGAGTTCACCTATAGCCCAATTGCTGAAGGTGGGATTAATATGGTTCATCATGTTGCTTTCTTTTCTAGTATTTTTATTGAATACAATATTGGACAGGCCCTGAAACCAGGTAATAAGTCCTGGAAACCTTTGGTAGCTGAATGGTTGATCCCTAGCCTCCCATTCTGGTATCCTAATAAAACCAGATTTTTATGAAACATAGATTCGATGTCTGCTGGAAGAATAGATTTTATTAAACAGTTGTTTAGATGGAAATTCACCCCAGACCTATGATGGGGGGTGCTGGGTTGCTGGGGACCTCTGTGGGAGGGTAGGGGGGGGGTACCACTGGGCCACCAGGCATCATTCTGCCATTACAACAGCCCATGATCAGGCAGCGGAGGGACCGCTAGACCACCAGGCATTGTTTTATTAATGCAGATGCCCACGATCAGGCAGTGGATGGACTGCTAGACCACCAGGAAGTGTTTTATTAATACAGATGCCTGTGATTGGGCAGCAGAGGGACTGCTAGACCACCAAGAAGTGTTTTATTAATACAGATGCCCGCGATCAGGCAGCGGAGGGACCACTAGACCACCAGGAAGTATTTTATTAATACAGATGCCTGCGGTCGGGCAGCTGAGGGAACCGCTGGACCACCAGGTTTCTATATATATTTACTACCACACGCAATCAGGCATATGGGAGGGGGGAGCTACACTAGCGTACCAGGGAGTCATCCCCCAATGACAGCAGCCTTGCAGGGCACCAGGCACATTTCGCTGGGACACCCGGTGCAACACATACAATTGGGGCCATAATGACATACAAATGGTCCCATTTGCACCTTGCATTGATTATGGCCTCATCAGCATGCCCCGGCTGAATAGCGCAGGTGATGCACCTAGCACAACTGCACTTGCACTGGCTCATCCCCATGCTCCCTCTCTGTGGCTTGTGCTGGAGCAATGCCACTGCACCATGCACAGTATGTGCGCTGACCGTGAAATATTCAACGGTGATGAGCCATGGCGCTTCACCATTGAATATCGCCTGGTCCTGACCCCACGCAGCCCAGTTGTGCTGCACCAAGGCTTGCGCCACTGCCTGACATAGTCTGAATATCCAGCCTGAGGGGTACTTAGACTGTCAGTAACATGGATTCACAGGCGGACACTCCTGTATCACTAATCTGGTTACCTTCTGCAACAACATTGTGATAAGCCTTGATAGTACTAAGCCAGTTGACGTAATTCTTTTGGACTTTTGTAAAGCTTTTGACAAGGCACCCCATTAAGAGCTCACTAACAAATTAGAAAAAATAGGGTTGAGCAAACCCTAGGTTAGATGGATCAGTAATTTGTTAATATGCAGAAAACATCAGGTCAGAGTTGGTAGTTGTCTATCACATATCAAAGAAGTTAGCAGTGAGGTAGTACAGGGCTCGTTTCTCGAACCTACCCTATTTAACATGAACATCAGTGACATAAACAAAAACATCCAGAACTACATGGTAAAATTAGTTGATGACACAAAATTGGGTGGGGAGGTTGACAAGATTGCAAAACAGCTGTCACTGGCCAGAGATCTAAAAGAAATAAAGACCTGGGCAAAAATTAAAAAAATTGTCTTTAGATCTAGATAAATGTGTGGTCCTCCATATGGGTAATAACATCCCCCTTTGTGTCTACTCAATTAACAACAGAGCAAGGAAATCATGCTGGCTGAACAGCGAGGTAGCAGAGGTGGTGAGGGCAAAATGAGAGATGCACTAGAGGTATAGAAGAATCGGAAAAGAAGGGGACAGGGGAAGAGTATGCAAGATGGTCCAGGGAGGTGACCAGAAAAGTGAGAGAAGACAAGGCTCAGAGGGAGCTGAGATTAGTGCAGGGAATTAATGGGGGAGGGGAGAATGACTTTTTCAGATACATCAGGGAGAAAAGGAAGTGCAAGGAGACAATAGTGAGGATAAAAAAGGATTGGGAGTGTACAGAAAAGGGGGAGGAACAGGCAGAAGCACTGAATGAATACTTTTGCTCAGTGTTCATGGAAGAAAAGGGGGGACCACAACCACCATGGGCTGAGAGGGTGGAGATGGGGGGGGGGAGAAGAGACAACAGATGGAAGAATTGAGGGAGGTAGAGTTCTAGAGGGACTGAGGGCACTGAGGGTAGACAAAGCTCCAGGGCCAGATTGTATCCACCCCAGGGTGCTGAGAGAGAGAGAGAGAGAGATGGTGGAGGTGTTGGCGGAGCCATTGGCAGATCTGTAGAGCACCTCACTGGAGTCAGAATGTGTGCCACTGGACTGGAGGATGGCACATGTAGTGCCATTACACAAGAGCAGACCAAGGGATGAACTGAGTAATTATCGCCCAATAAGTGTTACCTCCATAGTATGCAAACTCATGGAAGCGATACTAAAGGAAAGACTGGTGTCATACATTGAAGACAATAGCCTCCAGGATGTGAGGCAGCATGGGTTCATTTCAGGAAGTCTTGTCAAACCAACCTGATACAATATTATGACTGGGTAACAGGTGAGCTGGATAAGGGTCATGTGGTGGATGTTTTTTACTTGGACTTCAGCAAGTCCTTTGATTCGGTGCCTCATGGGCGACTTGGTGGAAAGCTAACTGTTGTAGGGTTAGGGGCAAAAATGATGAACTGGATTACAAGCTAGCTGAGTGGGAGGTTACAGTGGGTGGTATTGGGAGGGGAGCTCTCAACTCCAAGGTTGGTGATGAGAGGGGTACCACAGGGATCTGTGCTAGGACCGGTAGTATTTGGCCTTTTCATTTTCATATCAGACATTAAGCACGGGGTGGCGAGCAAGTAAAGTCTGTTTGCAGACGACAACAAAATCGGAGCAGTGGTGGATGGAGTGGAGGGATTGAAGCAGCTGCAGGGGGACCTAAGCAAGTTAGAGAAGTGGTCAGAGAGGTGGTAGCTGGAGTTCAATGCAAAGAAGTGTAAGTTTATGCACCTCGAGGTGAAGAACTCAAGAATACTGGCTGGGAGGAATTAAGCTGGAGATCACTGAGGAGGAGAAGGACCTAGGGTGATGGTAACCGGGACCATGAATAACACTGCCCAGTGCAGGATAGTGGCTGCAAAAGTGAACAAAATGCTGGGGTGCATAACGAGGGTTTTTTTTATCCAGGCGAAGAGAAGTGATTTTTCCCCTCTACAGGTTGCTATTAAGGTCACACTTGGAGTATTGTGTGCAGTTTTGGAGGCCATACCTGGAGCGTGATATCAGGCTACTGGAGGGGGTGCAGAGGAGGGCAACGAAGATGATATGTGGAATGGAGGGGAGAGACTATAAGAGCAGGCTGGAAGACCTAAATATGTACACTCTGGAGGACAGAAGAGACGGGGGGACATGATAGAGACATTCAAGTATCTGAAGGGAATAAATAACGATGGGGCAAATGAGGTCTTTAAACTAAGGAGGGGGAAGGACACCAGGGGGCATAGGCTAAGAATAGAGGGGGGAAGATTTAGGAGGGAAATGAGGAGACACTATTTCACGGAGAGAATGGTAGCAAAATGGAATGCACTACCAGAATGGTGGTTTCATGTAGATCTGTGAACAGCTTCAAAGGGCAAGGGGCAGGGAACAGAGGAGAGCGAGGGTGGGGGAAGTGGGGGACGGCATTGGGATGACAAAGGGGAGGGGGGTGGGGCAGCTGTAAACTAGGGGTGCTAGCTGCAAGCTCGAGTAGACTTAGATAGACCAGGTGGTCTGTTTCTGCTGGCACATTCATGTGTTGGTATGTACGTATGTAACCAATCACTCAAAGAGGTTACAAAGGAAAGGGATTTGTGTATAATTATTAACAACTCTCTCCTCCAGTAGTCACAGCAAAAAAGTTGTACAAACTAGTAATATGATACTGAATTCCATCAAACATACATTTGTCAACAGAAGTATACAGTATATCATTCCGATGTACCGTACCTGTATTAGGCCCCACCTGGACTTTTGTTTGCCCTTTTGGAACCCATATCTAAAAAAAGACATTCATTTAATTGAACATATACAGCACAGAGTCACTAAACTTGTCCCCAATCTCAGGTCTCTATTGTACCATAACTGAGTTGTAAAAATGGGCCTAGTTACTCTGGAAGAAAGAAGGAACAGTGGATACCTTCTACAGCTATATAGAGTATTACAAAATCTAACTCTTGTACATCTGTGTGGATTTGAGTACTCCATGCATACTGCAAATCTTAGAAGTCATAACTTCCAACTTCTTATCCCCAGAATTACTACACACAAAAGGGATAGCTTTTTTACAATAAGAGTGGCAAAACTGTGGAACACACTCCCACAATATGTGGTAAAAGCTGAGAATTTCAACAACTTTAAAGATAGGCTAGATAAACATCTTAATTGGGGAACAGGACAAACTTTATATACTCACATGGCTGTCGGAGACATTCATGATGGGCTGCAGCCTACTCATGTCTTACCACCCTAGTAACCTAGTAATATTCAGGAGCCCTATCATTGGTGGTATTTGGGAAATAATATTTGTCCCTACACAACTTTTGTTATAGTTGCAGTACCCCAAAGTAGGGTCCCTACAGAAATAAAGTCAAGGATCCTCCCATGGTATGGATGGGAGCCCTGTAGAGGTTCAGAGACCCCTAGATCCAGTGAGACATGAGTTTGCATGTCTAAGGGGCCTCAGGGTACAGAAGGTGGGACACAGAAAAACAGACCTCAGCTACCCAGTGTTCCTTAGTAACCAGGTTCCTGGTGTACCCTCCTATGACCAGTCTGCAGCACCTTTGTATCCCTTCTCTGCCTGCCCAAAGCTAGAGCTTTACTTGGTTTACTTGGTAATGTAGGACAAAAGAAGGCAGAAGCCCATCAAGATTGTCCTCCACATCGTGTGCGCTATTAATCATAGGAATCATAGGAATTATTCTGAGCCTGAAGACTTACGTCCATTATGCTCACTATGGATATCAATTAAACATTTGTAAAATTTGTCCAGTTTGTGTTTAAAGGACTGTGTGGTGCTACTAGCCACCACCTCAGTGGGCAGTCTGTTCCAGTCATTTACCACCCTTTGACTAAACCAGTTTCTTGATCTCAAAAGCCTTGATTGTCTTACCTTTAACTGTAATGGGTGGGATCTAGTACTATACATATATATATATATATATATATATATATATTTTGTTGGTTGTTTCTAGGCCCAGGTTGTCCCATAGGTCATTATTTGTCCATGCCTTGTGCACTAGACACATGTTTCCCCTTTTTCTCCTGTACTCCAGGGAAAACAGATTTAATTTATTCAGCCTTTCTTGATATGATTTACCCTTCATGTTTGCTATTCCTCTTGTGGCCCTCTTTTGGATCCTTTCCAACATAGATACATCTCCCTTTTTATAGGGAGACCAACCCTGGGCTCTGTACTCCAATATAGGCCTCTCCAAATGTGTATAAATAGGCAAGATAAGCTCCCTGCTTCTTGCATTAATATGCCTAAAGATGCAGTTTAAGATGTTATTCCCCTTCTGTGATATCTGCCTACAATGTGATGTAAATTTCATGTCATTTGAAACCATAATCCCTAAATCTCTTTGCTCTAGTGTAGTTCTTAATAGTTTATTATCCAACACATATTCCTGCTCTGGGTTATTTCTCCCTAAATGTATAATGGTACATTTATCTGAGTTTAATGATACACCAGCATTATTTGTCCACCCTGAAATGTGATTTAGTGCTGCTTGTAGTGTAGAATTTGTGGTGCCGTGGTTAACTACTGTATAGCTCCATAGCCAAACAGCCACTGTATCATACTGTAATGTAGATATATATAAATTGTAAAGGCAAGGTCCCAATACTGAACCCTGGGGGACACCACTTGTTATTTTTGTCCATGCAGAATAAGATCCCTTTATACTAACTCTTTGATTTCTGTTAGTTAGTCAACCTTACACCCAGCATATTATAGTATGTGGGATACCTATATTGCACATGGCTAACAATAGAACTGCATGTGGTAGCTTGTCGAAAGCTTTTGAAAAATCCAAGAAGACCACATCCACTGCCCTGCCATTGTCAAACTCCCATACCACTTTGTCGTAAAATTTCAACATCTTGTGTTTGATTTGACGTTAACCAAATGTCAAGTCCCTTTTCAAATGAATTGAAATTATTACAGTCTACTAATTCCTGGGGAAGAAAGTTCCATAATCTAGGGGCTCGTAAAGAGGAAAACATGTTGCCTACTGTTGGTTTCTGCTCGCTTGACCTTGAGCTGTTTATTATGTAACCCGGGAACAATGCATTTTGTACTGTAAGTAAGACCACACTGCTGAATAAGTTCAGAGGATTGGAGCATTTTATAAGTGATGAGAATATCCCCTCTATGCCTTCTGTTAAGTAATGAGTGAAGGCCTGTTTCTTTTAATCTGTCTAGATAGTTTTAGAGGCTAGTCTTGGAACCATTTTCATGGTGCACCTCTGGATCTGTTCTAGGTGCGCTATATCTCCTTTGAGATATGGACTTCAGAAAGGCGGACCTGTAATCAACATATGGTCTAATATAGGCCCTGTATAATGGAATTAGACATAGTTCTGCTTTGGCACCAAAAGTTTGATGGATTTGTCTTAGTAACCCATTTGCTATATGAGCCACTTTAGTACAGTGATCAGTGGAAGAACGTTTGTTGTTAATTAGGTTACCTGAATCTTGCTCACTACAAGATGTTTTGAGAGGGGTATTGTTTAGATGGTAAAACATTTTTAGGGTTCTTTTTCCCAGAAGTGCAGGACTGTACATTTATTAGCATTAAACTCCATACCGTTATGATGAGCCCATTGTTCGGTGGAATTTAAGTCCTAGACAAGTGATGCCATACTGTAGGGGCTATCCACCCTCCCACCCTATTTTGAGTAATCAGCAAATTTAGAGAGCCAATTATGTGAACATATTTGCATATCACTGATAAAGATATTGAATAGTATTGGTCCCAGAACTGAATCCTGGGGCACCCCACTGGTGACCAAACCTGACTTAGACAGCGTATCATTAATACTGACTCTTTGTGACCTGTTTAAAAGCCATTCATTGATCCATTTAGTTAGACAGGGTCAAGAAGCCCAGTGTTTCCAGTTTGTTAATAAGTTTCCCGTGAGAGACTTTGTCGAATGCCTGGCTAAATCCAGAAAGATGACGTCCATGGGGGTGTTGTTGTCCAGGCTTTGGCTTACGTGGTTGTAAAATTATATTAGGTTAGTTGTACAGGAATAGCCTGGCCTAAATCCATGCAGGGAGTAATTGGAGATGTTAAGATCTACCATTTCTTTTTCTAGATAATATTTAATAATCCTTTCCATGAGTTTACAGACAATGGAAGTTAAGCTACTTGGGTGATCATTTTGAACATTTGGACCTATTGCCCTTTTTGAATATGGGAGTGACTGATGCTGTTAGCCAGTCAGATGGGATTTTATTTTCCTTTAAGGATTTGTTGAAAATCATTGATAGGGGAAGGGCTATTGATTCTGCCATTTCTATCAGAAACCTAGGGTTAATATCATCTGGACCTGGACCTGTTGACTTTTTTAGTGTTTTTAAAACTGAGAGTCTATCCAGGGTTGTAATAATGTATGTGGAGGTGGGATTATATCATAGGGGTTTGAAAAGCTATGGGCGTCATTTTTAGAAAAAACTGAGCAAAAGTAATTATTCAAGTGGTTGGCTGTGTCCATATCAGATTGTAGGCTAGTACCATTATGGATTAATGGACCTATTTTCCTAGTATTGCCCTTTTTACTGTTTAGGTAAGAAAATAAAGACTTGTGACAGTCCTTAGGATGTGCGAGCTTGAATTCAATTTTACCCTTTGAGTGCTTGATCATATGTTTCAAGGTTGTTAAAGTTGTTATGTATGTAGAGTAGATAGTGTTTCTAGCCTCCGTATCACAAGTTTTAACCTTTTTATGCAGTTTTTCCTTTAATTTGATTTGGGATCTAATTGGTTTATTTAACCGTATAGGAATCCTTCCTTTTTTGTTGTATTTATTTTTGGTTGGAACATAGGTTTCATCTAGATTATGGATGGCAGTTTTGAATTTCATCCAAGCATCATTCACAGAAAGATGGGACAAGGTTCTCTTCAAGGGAATCCTGGTCAGTGAGTTAATGATTTCTTTAACGTTTGCTTTCTTGTAGTTTTTATAAGTCAATTGCTTTTTTAGGCAGTGATGTTCACGTGCTGTGTCAAATAGGATGGGGGAGTAGTCACTGTTTCCTAAAGGGTCCAAGATTTGTAGGTTAAAAATGTTATCTTCAATGTTGGTAATAAGAAGTAAACTGTGAGGAGGGTGCATGAGGAAGGGCGCCGTCCGTAACGGTGACTCATTCCCCACTGAATCCCTCACAGCGATGGGAGGGTAGGGCGACCGGATGGGGGGGTGGGTGAAATGGGTGACAGGAAATCACTATATGTATGCACATGGGAGGGGAGTGAACATGGCAAGCGTGGGCTAGGAGGGGGCGGAAGAGCAGTAGGAGGTAGTGCTGTGGTGGGTTACCAAGCTGCATCATGGTGTTGGGGGTTGGTCTGTGGTTGGGGTGGGTGAGGTACCGGGTTCAGGTCCAGACATGGGTGCGATTTTATTGCGCCCGTCCCAAAACTTTTATTTTTACATGTTTTCACCCCCCAACATGCACACCCTGGAGCTGAGAATTCTTTAGTAGGGGGTGCAGGGGTGAAGCCCAGTGTGTGAGTGGGGGTGCAATCCCCCCCCCCACAGAAAAGCATTGAAATTATGTTCCTGGTGCTGTTTTCCTGTACACCGGGGTGTCTGAGTGCCAAAAATGTTTTCGGCACTCTGACTTCGCGATAATGGCGATCACCTTTAGGCTTTTGCCATTATCACATAGAACCATAATAAGAAGATCTAAAATATTATTACACCAAGTGGGCTGGGTGATAAGTTGAGTAAGACTGGCCTCAGTGATGGTTGATGCAATGCATTTTTCATGCTCGCTGCTGCTAGTAAAGGAATTCCACTTTATACTGGGCATATTAAAATCCCATAAAATTATAACTTATGCCTTATTGAACAGGTTGGAGATGTCAAATAGGAGATTGGTTGTATAGTATAAATCTGCTGAAGGAGGTCTAGAATAGTTTCCTATATTGAATTGTGGTTGGCCCTTAAACTGCACATTTACCCAAATACTTTCCATGGTGGATAACTGATGTAGCTCATAGGATGGTATATCCTGTCTTACATATATACAGACCCCACCTCCTTGTTTGTCAGATCCATCTTTGTGATAACGTTTGTAATCTGGGATCTCCTTGATCCAAGAGGAGGAGGAGTCCCACCAGGTTTCAGTGACCTCTATGATGACCTAGGTTTAATAGCTTGCATTTAGCCTCTAGTTCTGCTAATTTAATAAGGTTAAGTGATCACTGATCTTACATTTAGTGCAAGGATTTTACAAGTGTTAGAAGAGTTAAGAAGGGAACCAGTGTAAGAGACTTGTGTAAAATCCCATTCTCCCCCCTTTTTATTTAGTTTAAATGGTATTTTATAACTGCTTCAAAGGTTTTACCTGGTAAGGTACTGCCCCTCCTGTTAAGGTGCAGCCCGTCCCAGCTGAACAGGGGAATTTTATCAAGAAAATTCTCCCAGTGAGTAATGCATGATACACTCTGCTTTAGGCACCATTTTCTGAGCCATTCATTTATTGATTTAATACTGTGTGTGATTGAATCAGTGGCTCTGGGAACAGGCAGGACTTCTGAAAAACATACTATACAACCCCCTCTCTACTAGTAGATTATTTATTTATTGATTTATTTATTTATTGTTGACTGGGTAAGTGCGCTAGACAAATCCTGCCTATTTTCAGGCACGACCCAGGGAGGGGGATTACAGATGAATGTCAACTGACCTTGAACCGGATTTAGTGCCACATAATCTTGTTTAAGTTTGTCTTTCCTTTCTTCTGCTTTTCTGTCTGCCTTTACAGAATGCCCTCCTCCAAGCAGGCAGCATGAGGTAGAGCAGGCCACATGCATGGGCATTTTATAAATGTAAGAGCCATTGTGGCTTGAGCTCAGGGTTTGAGTGCTAGAACCCCACGCCTTCAAACTGGAGTGCCCAACTAGCCATTGAGGCAGAGAAAGTTTTTGCTGAGCTGTGGCAGGGGCAGGGCACAGAGAGTGACAGGAACCAGATATAGCCTTACCTTGAGGGTTGATGCCAGTTCAGTCTGCTTTGCTGGTGTGCATCTCTGCTGGTCAGCATCAAAATTTGGCACAGTCTGGGTCATAGCCATGAACATTCTGACCTCCACAGCAGCAGCAGTTTCCCTTCATGGACTCTCCTTCCTCAGTGCGGTCTCATGTCTCCCACCTTCAGTCTTCCTCCCTCAGCTTTTGTTGGCAGCAGCAGCACCATGGTGGAGGCTTCCTCCCTGAAAACCTCTCCAGCTCCAGTCTCGGGTGGTGATTAGTGTAGTGATGGCAAAAGCAGGCAGTGCTGACCGCCCAAGATGGAGCCTGTTTATTTTTTTTTTCATTTCAAATAAACAAGTACACCTGTAAAAGCAATCAAGGTTACATGGTATGACGGGTACCCCATTCCTGGACTGCCTATAGAGCTGATGTAGGGTAAGATCTGCAGGAGATGAATTGGGCCAGACTTGGCCACAGAGAAAACCTGCCCACAGGGCAGAAGTAGCATAAGAAGCTCCATAGGAGCTAGCACTGGGGTGGGACAACACAGGAGTCAAGCAGACTACTGTAATCCCTAGTACCCCATGGGGCACAGCTACTAAAACTTCATAGGAGTGAACCCCATGGGGTTGGAAGCAAAATAAGTTGCACTGGCACCATCAATCAGGGATAACCTATTGAAGGATTACTGAATGTGTGCAGCCTGTCTATTGAACTGCATTGACAGTGAAAGTGTGCCTTATGTGAATGTCTGCCATCTGAACTGCATTTAAAGTGACAGACTCCCAGCTTGACAGCTAAGTTTATGCTGCACAGCAGGCAGATGCCTGCGGTAATGACCTATGAGCTGCTCAAGTGTCACACCCAGTAGAGACTGCTGGTCTTCTTCAGCTGGTGAAATCCAGCACCTTTTGGACTACAATTTGTGGTGGTCGACCCAACTAGAGTTAGGGGTTATTCAGGTCATGCCTTTCCAGTGATTCAGTCAAATTACATCCTTATCCTGTTAAAAAAGTGAAGGAAGTATAGGAGCCACAACAGCTCAGTAGTTCAGGATGCCAACCCACAGTGGGGAGGGATTTGTCTTGCTCCAGGAGCTACAAAAGTGGCCAGACCCAGGAGCAACAAAAATGGCCAGACTCAGTAGCAAAAGAAAGCTCAAGATACCTAGATTACAAATCCTTGTGTGTTCATTGTGACCCTGTTTGGTGGTCTGTCATGACCTCTTAATTGGAGAGCAGCCTGACATGATCTAGCTACGGATACAACAGTCTTGAAGTGCCTTTGGCGGTTTGACATGACCTTTCCCACGCAGTTAAATTCTTTATTCTATGGGTCTAGGGGCATCCTCTGGTGTTCCCCACTTTCAAAAGTAAAGTTCTTTGTCCCTTCTGGAGACACCTTTCATCAATTTACTCTCATGCATTTGTCCCCTGGAAACTCCTTTCTTGTGTGCACCTCATTGTCTGTAATGTTCTTCTGCAAGTCACCATTCTGAGCTGCAACAAAGGTTAACCAGACTATTATTTTGGGTTACACCAGCCAGGGTGATAGTGCTACATATGTTGCAATTGTCATAGAGTTTTAAGCAGCAGTACTACAAAAAATGATTTTCCAAAGCATCTAGTTTCAGGTGCAATTAAGAATAATATTAGCATACCTGTCAAACATCCTTGTCTTGGTACCTTCTGTGTTGTACAGTATGAGTCTTTGTTATTTGTTTAATCCTAACCCTTTCCAGGTCTATTATGAGATTTCTATGCAAAATGTGGTTACCATCTTATTCTCTTGAGAAAAAATTAAATTAAAACATTAATAAAATACTCAAATTTTGGTTGAATTAGAAAATTGTACCACCAAATTAAACTAGAAAATGCCTGGAATCTTTTGTTGTGAAAAAAGGAAAATGCCTGCCATCTTTTGTTTTGAAAAAAAAAAAACTGTGGTCAAATTTTTTGCTCAGTTTCATCGCTCTGCTGCTTTTAGAACTGTTGCAGTTTTCATAGAGCTTTAGAATTTCACAAAGTCATAAAGTCTAAAATAGTCACAATCATTTAAAATATAGCAATTGTATAGAAGTCCCGAATCCTTTCAATTACCTTAGAGTGCTGTCTCTTATAATGACAGTCTCTCTAGTGGCATCCCAACTAAGACCAAAATCTTGGATTTCAGTAGAGAGGACTTCATGAAAATGAGTGAAGTACTAAGGAGCCATCTTGTGGGCATCAGAGCAGATATAGGGTGGACCAAAGGTGAGTCATCATTAAGGAAGGAATACTGGTTGCCACAGATGAGTGTGTTAGTCTCAAGGGTAAGAACACAATGGCCAAAGCGCCCAGCTGGTTCAGTTCAGAGGTTACCCAGGCAGTAAGGGATAACAGGTTGGCCTATAGAAAATTCAGGAAGACCAAGAGAGAGAGGTGGATAGGAAAAATTACCTAAGGTTAGCTAGTTAGGAAAGCAAGAAAATCAGGCGAGCAAAGGCAGAGAGGGAGCTGCAGATAGCTGAAGGAATTAACGGGGAGAAAGCTTTCTTTCACTATATAAGTGAGAAAAGGGACAAAAAGGAAGGGACTGTTAGGGTTAAGAAAGGGGCAGAGTGGGTGGAGGATAATGGGGGAAAAGCAGAGATACTAAATGAATACTTCTTTTCTGTCTTCACCAGGGAGAAGGACGGACCAGTGCCTTATGGAGGCATAAGAGGAGCAGGGGTTAGGGGAACACAGATGCAGTGATAGAGAAGGATGGAGTGAGGGAGGGGCTGCTGGCTTTGAAGGTGGACAAATCACCAGGCCCAGATGGAGTACCTCCAGGGGTACCAAAGAACTGGCTGAGGAGCTGGCAGGACCACTGGCAGACTGATTTAATAGTTCACTAGAGACAGGTGTAGTACTGCAGGACTGGAGAACAGCACACATAGTGCCGCTCCACAAAAGCGGTCCCAAGGATGATCCAGGGAATTACAGACCAGTCAGTCTGATCTTCATGGTGGGCAAGCTCATGGAGACCATACTAAAGAAAAGGTTGGTGGAATATCAGAGAAGCATGGTCTCCAGGATGCGAGGCAGCATATGTTCATGGGGGGGTGGGATTGCGTCAAGCAAACCTGACTGACTTCTTTGACTGTGTGATTAAGACAGTAGACAAGGACCAAGCTGTAGCTTGGCAGAAGACACCAGGAGAAAGGACTGCTGTGTGACTGAACTTCTCTACTGGGACTATATTGCCCTCCTTCCTTCCCCTCCACCCAAAGCTAGTTCTATTTTTATAGGCACAGGACTTGACTGACAACAGGAACTTCCTGTTTAGGGGCAGGAAGTGAGTGATCACAGAACCACCAAGGACCCACCATCCTAGAAGGGCAAGAGTAGCCTCCCGCCCCTCTAGCTGCTGGAGGTCTGCCTCTGAATAAGTAAGTGGTCTACTGAGAAATATAGGATATTCTTGTCTCAGAACAGGACAATCAGGAGCTTAAAGGGAACACAGGCAGAAAGTAAGGAGAGAGAAAAAAACAGAGGAAAGAGTAAGGATTGCCAACAGTTAAGGGGCAGAAATAAGACATGATTGGAGTGGTGCAGTGCAGTGGCTGTGGAGCAGCAGTCTTCCAGGAGATGTTCTGGAGGATGCGGTGTTGTCCCATCTGCAGGCACCTCTCTGGGCTGAGGGAGGAGGTTGCTCATCTCTAGGCTGAGTTGGCCAGGATTTGTGGGACCTCCTCTTCCATCCAGGGACCACCAGTGCCACTGCCATTGCCTCAGAGGTTGCCAAGAAAGAGGAGCGGTTGGACCACAGTGGGCTCAGGGAGGGTGAGGGTGGTGGAACAGAGGCACATCCCTCCAGTTGTACCCTCCACAATTCCTATGCCATTCTGGCAAAGTGTGGTTCCTCTATGGAGGCACCTACAGTGGAGACCAAGGAGGATGGTGGGAACCTCCACAAAGGAGACCCACAGGAGGGTGGCAGGGGACCCTGCAGTGAAAGGAAACAACTCCTGGTGGGGTACTCCATTGTTAGGAAGGTAGAACTGGGCAAGGAAGGGGAGAGGGAGGTAAGGTGCCTGCCTGGCACCATGGCTTGGAAGGACAGGGAGCGAATCCTCAGGATTGCCATAGCTGCACAAGGGAGGGAGCTGGATGTCATTGTCCACCTAGGGACAAATGACCTGGCTAAGAAAGGGATTAGAGAAGTGCAGGAAGAGTTTGTGGAATTGGGGAGGGGCCTTAGTCAAGTAGCACACACGGTAACCTTCTCGGAGGTGCTACCCATCTATGGCATAGGAGAGGCTAGGGGTGTCCGGTGACCATGGGATTCAATCAGTGGTTGAAAACTGTGTGGAGCTCAGGGATTTGGCTTCATTGGGGACTGGGGGTCCACCTGGAGTGATGCAAGCCTATACTGGCATGATGGGCTGCATCTGTCCGGGAGGGGAACCAGGATCCCAGGTGATAGGTTTAAATGCTTCATTGGCAAGCTTTTAAACTAGCCAAGGGGGGAGGCACTGGAAAGGAGCAGGAAAATCCTAGCCCCCCAAACAATCACGGTAGTAAGTGTGGCAAACACCAACATGGAGGTGTCGATAGGGAGAAGGGCAGGGGTAAATGGAGAAAGTGACAAAGGCAAGAAGGACAGGGATGGGGCAAAAGGGAGTAAGGCCATCAGGAAATGGAGGGTAATGAGTACCAATGTCTGAGTCTGGGCAACAAGCTCCCTGAGCTGGTGTCCTTAATGGAAGAGGATGCCTGGATATCGTAGCAGTCACAGAAACATGGTACACAGAGAACCATGTCTGGGATGTTAACATACCAGGGTACATAACTTACAGGAGAGACAGGCAGGGAGAAGAGGGGAGGGAGTCTCTGTAAAGGAAGGATAAAAGCAACTGAACAAAAGAGTAAACAGGGAGAAGAGGAGGCACTGTGGGTCACCTTGAGACTGGAAAGGGTACCACAATCCCACAGGGGTTAGGTACAGACCCCCATGTCAGGGGAAGGAATGGACAAGGATATGATGGAAGGCATTCTTAGAATGGCAGAGAAAGGAGATACTGTTGATGGGAGACCTGAATATGCCAGATGTAAACTGGAGCACATTTGCTGCAGCCACATCCAAGAGCAGGGCCATTCTGGCGCCCACAGGTGGCAGGCATTAGACAGCTAGTTTCGAACCCACTGTGAGGGGAGCAATCTTAGACCTCGTGATCTCAAATGGGGGCAGTGAGAGGATCTCAGGATCTAGAAGTGGGTTGCCATCTGGGGACAAGTGACCATCAAACAGTGTGGTTCATGTTAAACTCAGCTACAGAGTCAAGCCATACAAAAGTGAGGGTACTGGACTTTAGAAGGGCTGACTTTGGCAAGATGGGAGAGTGCCTCAGAAAAGCACTAGCAAACAAGCTAGAAGGAGGTGTGGAGGAGCAACAATGGGGAATTATCAAAACTGCCATCACAGAGGCAACAAGCCTTTGTGTGAAGCAAATAAACAAATCAAAATGAAAGAAAAAGCCACTATGGTTCTCAAGAGAGGTGGCTGTGAATGTCAGGAAGAAAAAGATAGCATTCCGGAAGTATAAGGAAACACAGAAGGAGCAGGACAGAGAGCTGTACCAGTTAAGACAGAAAGATGCAGGGAGGGAAGTCAGAATAGCAAAGGCCCAAACTGAGGAAAAGATAGCCAACTCAGTTAAGAAGGGGGATAAAACCTTTTATAGGTACATCAGCGAGTGTAGAAAGACAAAGGGAGGGATAGTGAGGCTGAATAGAATGAACGGTGGATGGGCAGAGGGGGACAGTGAAAAAGCAGGAATACTGAATGAATATTTCTGCTCAGTATTCACAAAAGAGGAGGGGGAAGTGCCTAATCCAATTAACAGAAGCACTCTTGATAGGGGATCGATCCAGTCCTTTCACAGAAGAAAGGGTTCTGCAAGAACTCCTAAAACGAAGGTGGACAAAGCAATGGGTCCTGATGGAATTCAACCCAGAATTCTAAAAGAATTAAGGAAGGAACTAGTGAAACTACTGGCTACTCTTTTTAATAAATCATGGGAGGATGGTGTGGTACCCGAGGACTGGAGGAAGGTGGATGTGATTCCCCTTCACAAAAGTGGGACCAAGACAGAGGCAGGAAACTACAGACCTGTCAGTCTGACCTCTGTGGTAGGGAAAGTGGTAGGGAAAGTCACTTCTGAAGGAAAGAATAGTTGAGTACCTAGAGGTCAGTGGATCACAGGATCCAAGGCAGCATGGGTTCACAGTGGGAAGGTCATGTCAGATGAATCTAATAGATTTCTTTGACTGGGTGGCCAAAGTAGTAGACCAGGGAGGGGCTGTGGACATAGCCTACCTAGACTTTAGCAAGGCATTTGACACAGTCCCACAAAAGATTATTAGTCAAATTAACCAGCCTGGGGAGGGTCCCAGGGTGGTAGCCTGGTAAAACATTGGCTGGACAACAGGACACAGAAGGTAATTGTAAATGGAGTCCACTCTGAAGAAAGGGCAGTTACCAGTGGAGTACCGCAGGGTTCAGTATTGGGTCCAGTCCTTTTTAATGTCTTCATCAGTGACATTGCAGAGGGACTGGAAGGAAAAGTATGCCTTTTTGCAGATGACACAAAGATCTGCAGCAGGGTTGATACACAAGGAGGCGTGGAAAGGACGAAAAGAGACTTGGCAAGGTTGGAGGAATGGTCAGACATATGGCAGCTAGGATTCAATGCAAAAAAGTGCAAAATAATGCACCTGGGAAACAAGAACCCAGGGGAAGAATACACAATGGGTGGGGAGGTAGTAACAACAACAAAACAGGAAAGGGACCTGGGGGTAATCATATCAGATGACCTTAAGGTTAGCAAGCAATGTGAGAAGGCAGTAGGGAGGGCCGGGGGTATACTGGGATGTATAGGGCGAGGCATCAGCAGCAGAAAACAGGAAGTTGTTATCCCTCTGTACAGACAGTTGGTGAGACCCCATCTGTAATACTGTGTCCAGTTCTGGAGACCCCATCTCCTGCGAAGAACATGGACAGGATAGAGGCAGTCCAGAGGAGGGCAACTAAAATGGTGCAGGGTCTGCAAGAGAAGCCATATGAGGAGAAACTAAAGGAGCTTAATATGCATACCCTTGAGGAAAGAAGGGAGAGGGGGGACATGATAGAAACTTTCAAGTACCTCAAGGAATCAACAAAGTCCAAGAGGGTAGCATCTTTCAGAAAAAGAGACTTGCAAGAACAAGGGGACACAATTTAAAGATAGAAGGAGGGCGGTTCAGGGGCAATGTGAGGAAGTATTATTTCACAGAGAGGGTAGTGGATGCATGGAACAGCCTTCCTGAGGAAGTTGTGGGTCTAAAACTGTGGGAGAATTCAAGAATGCATGGGACAGACATAAGGCAATTCTTTGGGGGGGCAGGAAGATATAGGCTGTTGGTTAACTAGGATCTGCGGCCTATCCTGTAGGTAGGGAAATGGGCAGACTAGATGGGCCTAGCAGTCCTTATCTGCCGTCAAAATCTATGTTTCTATGTTTCTAGACATCCTCTATTTTGATTTCAGCAAGGCCTTTGACTCTGTGCCCCACAAAAGGTTGATCAGGAAGTTGGTGGATCTTGGGATTGGGGAAAAGATGGCCAGATGTGTGGAAAACTGGCTGAAGGACAGAACCCTGAGGGTGGTTATGGGGGGAGAGTTCTCTGACACATGACAGATAACAAGTGCGGTCTCACAGGGCTCTCTGCTGGGGCCAGTGTTGTTCAATGTCTTCATCAATGACACTGGAGATGGCATGAAGGGCAACATGTGCCTATCTGCAGATGACACTAAGCTCTGTGGGAGAGTGGACACAGCAGAAGGGATACAGGACCTACAGGAAGATCTGGCAAAGCTAGAGAGGTGGTCCAGGATCTGGCACCTTGGTTTCAATGCCAAGAAATGCAAAGTTATGCATATTGGAGTCAAGAATCCTAGGACAGAGTACTACCTGGGTGGAGTCTGAGTAACTGCATCAGAGGAGAAGGACCTGGGATCGCTGATCACTAGAGACCTGAAGTACTCCATGCAGTGCAAGAAAGCAGCAGCAAATGCAAACAAGATGCTGGGCGGCATATCTAGGGGGATCAGTAGTAGGAGAGAGGAGGTTATACTGCCCTTGTACAGGTAAGGCCGCATCTAGAGAATGGAGTTCAGTACAGGTGCCCACACCTCAAAAAGGACATTAACCTGCTGGAGAAGGTCTGGAGAAGGGCTACAAAAATGATAGCTAGTCAGCAGGGTAAGGCATATGAGGAGAGGCTGAGGGCACTGAACATGTGCTCCCTGGAAGACAGGAGAGAGGGAGGGGACATGATTGGAACCTTCAAGTACTTGAAATGGATAACTAAGGTTACTAAGGAAAGCCTCTTTAAGCTGAGTAGCAACCATAACACGAGGGGGCACAGTCTTAAGCTGGATGGTGGGAAATTTAGGAGGGAGGTCATGAAGCACTTCTTCACAGAGAGGGTGTTGGATACTTGGAATGCGCTGCCAGAAGAGGTAATCTCATTGAAGACAGTGATCAGCTTTAAGAGAGGCTGGGACAGGTATAGGGGGAGGGGGAGGGTCATGGGTAGAGAGGATGGGATGGTAGGGAGGATGGGAAAAGTGGGGAGAGGGGGCAGGGACAGTAGCTCAAGTTATTAGCCCTGCAACGCGAGCAGACTTGATAGACCAAATGTCCTTCTTCTGCTGGCTTCTTCATATAGTTATATGTTCAATTCATTTGTGAGTCTTCTCTCCTTTAAGGCCCTATACGAACTGGGTCCTGGTTACCCGTCAGAGCTCCTGACGCCAGTGACCTCTGCTCACTCCTTCCGCCCCTCTTCGAGGGGCCTCCAGAACATTCCCAGGGTTGGTAATCTGTGACCATAGAGACTGATATTGAGAGCCTAGAGAAATGGCGACTCAATGTCGGTGACTGTTTTCACGGCTACCAAGGGAGGAGGGCGACCAGATACTGCGGTCAGTGAAAACCATGACAGGAACTTGCATGTATACACATGCGCATGCCCATGGGGGGGGGAGATGCGGGGGAGGGATGGCATGTGGGAGGGGTTGTAGCGAGCAGCTGCCGAGCTGGATCACTGATGTCGTGGGGAGGGTGGTCAGCTAGGAGGCATGGGGTAACAGGTTCTGGTCTGGTATTGTGCTTTTTTTTTTTTTGCTGCCTGGTGGCATGTATTGCCCCAAGTCCCCCGACATTCCACCTCCCGAGTTGAGAATCCATAAGTGGAAGGTGTAGCGGGTGAAGAAGCCTCCTGTAGGGGTGTGTGGGGAGCACAGCCCCTTGCATTAAAAATGAGACCTGTAGGTCTCGGGTGCTATTTTTCAGTGCACTGCCAGTGTGCATCACCAAAATAATTTTTCGACAATGTACACTGGCCATAATAGTGATCGCTGTTGCTTGATTGTAATTATGACATGGAACCTCCAGGGTTCATCTCAAGACCTCAGGAGACCATGCATTCAGTGTCTCTGGGCCAACCCTGTGGAATTTATTACCACCTTCTGTCTGGGAGGCTCCCTCAGTTGAGATGTTCAAGCGAGGCTGAAGGCCCACCTCTTTGTCCTGACTTTTCCAGATTTCTGAGTACACCTTGCTCTAGTCTCCTCTGTGACAGTCTAAAAGTCTTCTAATTTACTTTAAATTGCTATATTTTTATTTATGCATTGTTATTGTTTTACTTATTTATGCTGTTTCTTATTATGTTTTGTTATAATTCCTGTTAGGCAAGGCAAGGCAAATTTTATTTCTTAGGTGCCCAATCCCGGAGGCTTTGGGCACCGTACAAGTAAAAACTAAATAAAAAACAGTAACAACAATAAATACAACCAAAATAAAATCAGATAAATATAAAAACATCAGGTCAATAATGACAGTTGACATGCAGCAAAGCCTGAGCAGGTATTAAGCTAATAATAGTGCCTAAAAAGATAGATCTGGGAAGGTCTGACTGACAAGGTAGATCTTACGGCGGGCTTTGAAAGCCTCAACTGAAGGGGCCTCCCTAATAACTGGAGGAAGTGAGTTCCACAGGATGGGGCCAGTGACACTAAATGCTCTGTCACCGGCAGATTTTAATCTCATCCTCGGAACTGCTAGGAGGCCCCAGAGGAGGACGAAGGGAGTGGACCGAGGCGGCAGGAGTCAGAAGGTCCTTCAAATAGGCACCCAGAGCCTCCAGGATTGGATGCACTACAAATAAAATTGCCTTGCCTTGCCTTGTCATGATACTTACACTCCTCACAGATGCACAGATACATAGATACATAGATCCTGTCAACAGATAAGGGCCTATGGTCCACACAGTTTACCCATTTCAGTTTGTAAGTTCCCTTTACATTTTTCTAGAAGTCTGTTGCCCCTTACCCCTGACCGCCAGAATTCCCTTCTGTCTATCCCATGCATTCTTAAATCCCATGATTATTTCAGCCCCCACACTTCCTCTAGCAGGGTGATCCACTTGTCCACCACCCTTTCTGTGAATACATTTTTCCTCATGTTTCCTCTGAATCACCCTCCCTCCAACTTCATCCCATGCCCTCTAGTCCTTGAACATCTTTTTTGCTGGAAAATAGTGTATTCCTGCACCCTGTTACTCCCTGTAAGGTACTTGTAGTCTCTTTCCTATCCCCTCTCTCCCTCTTCTCCTCCAGGGAGTACGTATTCAAGTCCTTCAGCATTTCCTCTTAGGACTTGTGATGCAATCCCTGTACCATCTTTGTTGCCCTCCTCTGAACCTTCTCTACTCTGTCTGTGTCCTTACATAGGTAAGGTCTCCAGAACTGTACACTGTACTTCAAGTGGGGCCTCACTAGTGTCTTGTGTAGTGGAATTATGACCTCCCTTTTCCTGCTGGTGATGCCCCTGCCTATGCATCCCAGCATCCTATTTGCTTTACCTGCTGCCTTGTTGCACTGTTTCCCTACCTTGAAGTCATAAGAGGTGATAACCCCAAGGTCCCTTTCCTGCTTGGTGCATGCTATATCCTCACCCCCCAACTGATATGTTATTCCAGGGTTTTGTGCCCCATGTGCATTATCTTGCACTTCTTTGCATTGAATTTCAATTGCCAAACCCTTGACCATTCTTCAAGCTTCTGCAGGTCCCTCCTCATTCTGTCTACATCCTCTGGTGTGTTCACTCTGTTACAGAGCTTTGTGTCATCAGCAAACAAGGAAATTCTGCCTTCTAGGTCCTGCACAATGTCACTGATGAAGACATCGAATAGGACCATTCCCAGCACTGATCCCTGTGGTACCCCACTAGTCACTCTTCTCTCTGTGTAGTGACAGCCATTTACCACCACCCTCTGTGTCCTGCCACCCAGCCAATTACCCACCCATCACGCTACTGTCCTGCCCACCCCCATATTCCCCAGTTTGTTTAATAGCCTTCTGTGTGGCACAGTGTCAAAGGCCTTGCTGAAGTCCAGATAGGCCATTCTCCACTGCCTTCCCCTGATCCACCTCCCTTGTCACACAGTCGAAAAATTCAATGAGGTTGGTCTGGCATGACCTGCCCCCAGTGAAACCATGCTGCCTTGGGTCCTGTAGTCTGTTGGCAACTTCCTTACAATAAAATCCTTTAAACTGTATCTGAAGTTATGCCTGCCTCTCCTTGCAAGTCAGATGAATATCAGGTCTCAGTGAATGAGTATGCACCCATAGTCCCTTTGACGGTGGCATAAGGTGTGTGTCCACCACACAATGTTATTTTGTATTTCAGCACACTGAGCTCTGGAAGGGCACTATACTAAATTATTTTACTACTACACGTACTACATAGTAGTTCCCCCCAGTTTGTATTATCTCTACTCTCAGAATGTCATCAATGCTGTGCACTGTGTAACCTGCTCCCCCAATGGGACTTTAATTCTGATTCTCAAGCTTGCACCCCCTCCCTTTGAACTACTTCTAGGCACAGAGACTCATAAACATGCATTTTGATGGGTGGGTTGTCCCTGCCCCTTTCTCTGCATGTTCACAATCCACTTAACTATGCATGGAAAGCCTTGTGCCCCTGTTGTGTACAGCAAAATGGGACACATAAAATAACAATAGTGCAATGTGGGTAATCCAATCACTTTGTAGCACTAAATTGCAGTAAAGTGGAGGACTCCTGGTTCCAGATTAATGTAAATAGTTATCAATACAGTAAATTGGGAAACCTGATACAAAACATATATGAAATATGTCAATAAGTTACGTTTTTTCTCTAAGATATCATGGTCTCTAACATAACTTTGGGGGCATCCAAATCCCTTTAAATATGGTAAATAACTGCTGTCAGATCTCACCATGAACACGATCATGACAGCATACCACATTGCGGCTAGTGTAGATAGCAGGAATGTGTATGAGTGAGAAGTTAACAGGAGGTCCCCCGGAAAAGTGTTGAATCTCCTATCTGAAATGGGAAGAGGTGAATAAACTAGCTAAACATTTGTGTCCTGTCTCATGTTGAAGACCACTGTAGCTATGCATAGAGCAGCAATAGAACATGTAACTCTCTAATCTTGCATCTTGTGCTCCCTGGCCATTCTGGATAGTCTTTAAAATGGTGTTATAGTCCAATGAACTTTGTCTGTGAAAACATTTTTAAATAAATAATTAAATGTTCAGAGTAGTTACAAGTAAACAAAAGGCATACATTTATTATATAATATATGTTATAAGAAAGCAGTATAGCACTGTGGTTTAGGGCTCTAAGCTACAAACCTGGTTACCTGGGTTTGAATCCCACAGCCCCTGCTTGAATACTGTTAGACCCTGAGCAAGTCACTTAACTTCCCTATGCTCTAAGGTTGTACCTGGAAACAAGAAATCCAAGGTCGGAGTACAAAATGGGTGGAGTGGTATTGATGACCACCAAGCAGGAAAGAGATCTAGGGGTTATCATGTCAGATGACCTAAAGGTTGCCAGGCAGTGTGACAAGGCAGTAGGGAGGGCAAGTGGGATGCTGGGGTACATAGGGAGGGGTATTACCAGTAGAAAGAGAGAGGTGGTATTGACTCTATATAGATAACTGATAAGACCCCACCTAGAGTATTGTGTCAGGTTCTAGTCTCCAGAAGGACACAGACAGAGTGGAGGTGGTCCAGAATAGGGCAACTAAAATGGTGCAGGGTCTGCATTAAAAGGCCTATGAGTAGAGATTAAAGGACCTCAATATGCACACCCTGGAACAGAGGAGGGAGAGTGGAGATATGATAGAGACCAATAAATACCTCACAGAGTAAATAAGGTACAGGAGAGGAGTATTTTTCAGAAGAAAATGTGCTCAAGAACAAAGGGACATGCTATGAAGCTGGAGGGGGATAGATTCAAGAAAGATGTGAGGAAGTACTTCATCACAGAAAAAGTGGTGGATTCCTGGAAAAGCCTTCCAGCAGAGGTAGTGGGGGCAAAAACAGTGATAGGGTTCAAGAATGCATGGGATAAACACAAAGGAAGCATTTATATAGCACTTTTTATACACAGTGTATCCCAAAGTGCTTTACAAGCAATGCTAGACTGGTAGTGAAGTGACTGACTGTGTAATGACAGCCATATCGCTCATCAACACCCACACACATAGCCTGGACAGTTGCATGAACCAATTTAAGGGAAGGGGAATGTTGGCCAGGACACAGGGAATGTCCCCTACTCTTTGTGAAGAGTGCCCTGGGTTCTTTTACTTCCACCTGGACAACACCAGGATGGGTAGAAGGGACCTTGGTTTAACATCTCATCTGAAGGACGGCAAACTCCAACAGTACAGCACCCCCCCCAGTACTGCACTCAGATGCCAGTTTTTTTAGGTGTAAGTCCAATCCCATCGTGGGACGAGAACCCATGACCTTCTGGTCCCGAGGCAGATGTGCTACCAACTGAGCCATGCTGACACCACTGTAATACTGTAAGTTGAGAGAAATGGGCAGACTGGATGGGCCAAGCGGTCCTTATCTGCCATCAAAACTTTGGCTTAGTGTGCCTTTCCTGGTTAAACAATTTCCTCTCAATCCCTCCCATATCCAGTTGAATGGGAGAAGGTACAGTGGTGTCAGTCAATTTAGTTAGCTATCTCCTGAGTTTCTTTGGAGATACCAAGAGGGAAAATGTTTTTTGTTGTCTGTGCTGCAGGGAATCTTGTGAAAATCTCTTTAGAGATTTTGAGAAAGAGACTTGCTAAATCAGTTGCAACTGCTGTAGCAAGGATGGGAGATAGAGAAGTGTAGAGAGAGAGAGTGAAAGATTGAGAGACAGAGAGAAAGAGCACCAGAAACAGAGACAGAGGCAAAGACAGAGACTTCCACTGAAAGGGAAAGAGCGCATCTAGCCAGTGGTCTGAGCTACAAATCATAGTAAAATAGTAATTTGTGGTCAGAAGGGACTGTACTGTAGGTCTGTCATCTCCACCCCCTACTTTCTAAGCAGGTATGAATAAGTATGTTGCACTGACATATGCTAACTGAAAAGGGGTATCCTACCCACTCTAGTACCCTGGATGTCCTCTGATTCCCTTGGTAAGCAGACATTGGTCCAAGATTATCTTGAAGGCCTGTACTGTTTTCATGTCCACCGTCTATGCTGACATGCTGTTCCATATGTTCACCACATTCTTGGAGAAGAAGTGCTTCCTAACATTACTTCTAAACTTACAAGGTCTCAGCTTCAGGGGGTATCCCATGTCCAGGTGGAGGACACCAGCTCAAACATGTGTGTGTTCAGTTTTGTCATTGCTCTTGAATAATCATTCATTCATTCATTCATTCATTCATTCCATTTTGTTGTGCTAGAATCATAAAGCCATTGAGTCAGGCTCATTTTCATTTTTGTAATTAAGATTTTATTGATATTTTCCTTTAATTACATTTAGCTAAAAGGCTTACAGTTATTATGCTGGCTAGAATACATGGTTCTCATAGATTTCCTATAAAGAATAAAGCCTTCGCATTTTGATCACAAACTAGTCAGCTGAGTGCCTCCATTCGCTTCCTTATACCTTTTCTCTCACAACCAGGCTTTCCACCGCCCATGTGTTACTCTGATTCTGTTATCATAAGTAGCATATAACTTAAGTTTAACTTCAGTTATTGTTCACTTAGCATACATAAGTAACATTCACTTAATGTTTCTTCCTCCACTGCAGCAAGAGGAGTACCACACAGTGAGCAAAGTAATACCCAGCATCAGGTTCCCTCATGTTAATCAACATCTTGCATGAAGAACAGTCAAGAATATTCAATGCCATCATTTTGCACTTGCCTGTACCCTTGCCATTTGCCTGTTAACTATTACAACCAGCTGGCTAAAGGGCTTGGGGAGGCACTCACATGCACAGCACTGCTTCTGTAAAATTCTACTTGCCTGAAGACTTTAAAATCACTAGAAACAAATCCACCTGCTTGAGGAGTAAGGGATAGAGGTTGTTAGCATTCCTGCTGGAGGTCTCAGTTGGTAGAGGATAAGTTGCCACTGAGGATCCATTATAATAAGTATTAGCAGGAAATCACCCTAACAAAGACAGAGTTCCTGTCAAGGGTAATTGCTGCAGGGAAAAAGTATCAGGCTTAACTCTTACACACTGTGAAATAGCAGTTAAATCCACCCTGTATCCATTTTAGTATAGTTTTTTTGACAGAGAAATGCAAACAGTTTAATCAATTCTTCCTTAAAAAGATAGCTGCCATTATGGCTGGGATTTCCTCAAGTGGCTTTATAAGCTGGCAGTACCCAGCCAAGGATCAGTATAGCCAGTCTGCCACTTTGGGGGAAGTTTGAGTCAGTTTTGGTGGATAAGGTGCTCTGGGTGATCTCAAGGCTGTGCTCCACTTTTTGTATACTGAACCAGGGACTACTTGGCAGCTGGTGAGCTGATGGGGGACCCTGGGCTTGATTAGCATGTATATTGTCAAGTGTTCCCTTAGGAAGGGTTTCTTGCCCCAAGTGTCGCACCTTGCATTCAGCTAGATTGAATCAGAGACTCCAGTAGTCTGACCAATCACCCAAATTTTAGGGGTCTTCCTGAAGTGTGTCCTCAATCTCAAGGGAGTTAATGACTCTTGAAAGTTTAGTGTCATCAATGAACTTCAGCAGCCTGCTAGAGACCCCAGCTTCCAGATCATTGATGAAAATGTTTTCCTCAGCACAGATCCCTTAGGGATACAACTGAGTACCCTACTCCATTCAGAATAATGCCTGTCAAGCAAAACCCTCTTCTTCCAACCTTAGAAATCACTAACTAAATCTTTACACTTTATGCAGTTATCTTAGCTGAGAATGGTTCAATGGAGATATAATCTGTGCAAATGTTAGAATTCAGAATGTAGGTTCAGACTCTGTATCCTTGCACCACTCTGGCCATTGTTCAGATTTGAGTCACTGCCTGAAGCGAGCAGTCACCCCATAGTTAACTCTGGTAACAGCTGATTCTCTAGTTGGGTTTTTATTTTGTAGTTATATCAAAAGGTGTACTTTAGACAGTTTTATTGATTACCCAGGGTTAAGATAGGGTTTTCTGTGAATTTAGTCTTGTCCTGTTTCTGTTTGATTCCCAGGAACCAGAGAACATCCTACTTGGTTACTGTGGCTATTTTTTTGACAATCTTTATGCTAATAAACCACATTACTTTTTTACTAAGTTTAGTAATTTACTATTTTTAGCTATCCAATTTACAGAGAAAGGAACATTTTCACTTACCATTTCTATCTGTGCCCTTTCACTTCAAATAATCTATTCCTGTTATAGGAGCCATGCTTTGACCTTTGCCACAGTTTCTTCAGTACAAGAGCTTTTTTTTTTTGTTATTGGGTTCCTGCACCGCTTCAGTTTTTGGGAATCATTCTGATTATTTCAAGGCTCTCTCTAATTGATATGACAGAGAGACCTTGTGGACTATTAAAAAACTGTACAACTTTTTTTCAGCTCCTGGAAAGGTTAGACTGTCACAAGCTTTGCTTAAAGTGTTTAGGTCTACAACATGAACTTTATAAATTCTAAGTTCTGTCATATTGCTTTGCCCAAAACCTCATTTAAAGGGGTAAAAATCTGAAAAGAGGCATGCCTTCTCAGGCTGCCACTGTGTCACCTAAAAATAATAAGGCTCTGAAGGTGTTCCCAATGATGGTGGAAAGTGTGCATCTGAAGGTCCCATTTCCTCATGTACAGTAGCAAATAATGCAAAAGGTGACAAGAAAAAAGAAAAAGATAAAACTGCACAACCATCAGAAAAGTTGGGTAAAGATTGTTTGGATATCAGGATGTCCAAAAGGAGAACGCTGAATCCAGTGATGGCAAAAATAAAGACAGAAGAGCCTTAGAACAGGCATTGGAAATGGTGCCTGCCAAAAAGAAATTAAAACAAAATAATGTTACTGCCACTCATCCTGAATGGAAAAAGGAGCAGGGAGATGACACAGAAAAAAATTCCCTCATCAGATAACATGTGAAAAATGTGATAATGTTTCCAGGTGGTCCAAACGATAGGAAATTTCAATAAGATACCTGCCCCTTCCCCTACTCAGGCTCCCACCCATCTACCTGTGGATAAGGAGGAAGAAGAATAGTACACGCATGTGGAGGAAGGGAACCCCATTGAGTTAGAAGGTGCATCTGAGCAAAATTTTGAACCTCCTCCAAGGCACCTTTGGGCAGGACCACCTGGGGAACTGATCCCGTCCACCCTGCCGACCCTCACACAGTTCTACTTTCGGGCCAGACCACCCGTGGAGCTGCTCCCGTACACGCTGCCAACCCTCACACAGGTACGCTCTGAAGGTTGCACTTGAATATCCCTTTGTCTCGGGGAAATTCAAACTTGGTGCCTTTTTTTCTCAACCATCAACTTGCAGGCTTACAGGCATGGACTCCAATTCGGAGTGGGAACTGAATTAATATGTCTTTACCAGGGACACTTGCAACATTCCTGTACAGATGTTCAACAATTAGAGACATTTTCTGGCATCTGGTATTGATTTTAAACAATTAGGGACATTTTCTGTCTGCCGGCTTGGAGCTATTTCTGCCTCAGGGTAGTCACTGTAATTCTTGTAATCTATGATGCCATATGGTAGTCTAATTGTGCGCCTTCATTTTTACTAACTTTAAAATGGACCTTGCAAGTGTTACAACAGGACCAGCTTTCTGCTTGGTGGACACAAGAGTGCAGTTTCGAATGTCTGAGAACAAGTCAGGCTGAATCCCTCAGTCGCTTACCATCCCTCCCCACCCCAATACCCTCCCACCCTAGCTGGTGTTTAATATATAGCGTAGAGTCTTGCATAAGCACTATACTTTTTTTTTTAACAATCATCCTTTTTTTCCCATTTGCTCTTTATACTTGATCCCCACTAGAAGTCATCTTGACTCTAGTACATCTAATTTTCAGTCACTGCTTCTCTCTGCTATTCCTGGACTACTGCTCCAGCTGGGGAGATTTTGACTTCTCGTCTGTCTTTTCTCTCCTCCCTACCTAACACTGCCTTTATTACTTACTAACAATGTACCCTAGGACCATTTATCCCCTCCTGCTACTTTTAGGTGCTATGTTTTTCTACTTCTTTTAACAGGACCCACCGATCATCCCTCTTCTCGCCTTTTTTACTCCACTGATAACTTCTGCTACTCCAACTTACTTTCCAACACCACCCCTAAATCTACACCTATGCTGGGGCTCAGTAATAAACTCCTTGGGGTATTACTTAGGAACATCTTGCGGAGGAACACTACCTCCACAGTGTGTTTCTCTCATGCTGTCATTATTACCTCCTTCTGGATAATTAGTCTCTCCCTTACCCTTGCTGGGGATGTTGACACCAATCATGGACCTGCTATCGCTAATGCCACCTCCCAGTGCCCCTACAATTGTTGACCTCAATCACCCTAGTTCACCTTAACATTAGGAGCCTTTCTGCTAATCTCCCTGAGCTCGAGGCATGGGTTACTTCTTATAATCCAGACATTCTTGCCCTGTCCGAAACCTGGCTGAAACCGTCTATTGCTGACCCTCTCTGCTCATTACCAGGATATAATATGCTTCAGGTTGATCATCTAATGCCAAAAGAGGAGGCGGCCTGGCACTGTACTTTAAGTCTCAACTCAATGTGTGTCTCATACAAGGTCCCCCTCTGGCTAATTGTGAGGTGCTTCATGCTATCCTGTTACTTGGGGGAGTAAATAAATCCACATCTTCTGCGTTTACATCTCTCCTAGAAATGCTAGGTTGGGTCTGGAAGAATTTATTGAGTTTCTGTCTTCTGTGTCTGGGAAAAATGAAGTAATATGCCTGGGTGATTTTAATCAGGACTGGGCAGGACCCTGTTCCTATATCTTATCCACCCTTACCAGCAAGGCAAACCTCACTCAACTTATCATCAGGAACCCCACCAGAATCTCCCATCGTGGTTCCACTACCACCCTCATGGATTGGATCCTGACTAATAGGAAGGAGAACTTCCCCTCAGCGGGTGTTCTACCTGACTCAATAAGTGATTACTGCCCTGTCTACTGAACCTGGGACACCACCCCTCCCTCCTACCCATCTAAAGTCTTATTTCTGCATGATCTAAACATGATTGACTGGTCCTCCCTCTACACAACCAATGACATAAACATAGTGGCTGAATACTTCAACAATACCCTACTCTCACTCCAGAACCTTCATATTCCAGTCACCACACGTAGAGTAAAAGGTAAAGTTACCAAATGGCTTAAGCGCCCCCTTCTTCAGCTGCTAAAATGTAGGGATAAAACCTTCAACCTGACTTTGAGGCCTACAGGCCTTCAACCTGACTTTGAGGCCTTCAGATCCTTACACAACACCTGTAAAAGGGAGATTCGCTCAGCCAAGATCGTGTACTACCGGAACCTTCTCAGTTTTTCTGCCAATAACCCTAAAAGCTACTGGTCTCAAATTAAGGAAATCCTCGGAAGTAACAAGCCTATGACTCCAAATGACATCCACTGCAATAACCCTCTTACCATAGCAAATGCCTTTAACTCCCTGTTTTAAACACTCCCCATCCCCTCCCCTTCATCCACTGTTACCTCCCCGGTATCCACATCCCCATCGGCTAATGCTGCCCCAGCCCTTGAGCTGTCATCGGTCACTTGTACAGAAGTACTTCAGCTATTAAAGTCTATCCCTGCTTATGGCAGTGCTGGACCCAATGGTATCCATCCTAGCATTTTAAGACAGTTTGCCTCTTGTCTCACTGTACCTGTAACCAGACTTTTCAACCTCTCCATCAGCTCTGCCTCTGTGCCTCTGGCCTGGAAATTTGCCAGAACTATACCTATTTTTAAGAAAAGGGATTCCAGGATTATGTTAGATTACAGGCCCATTTCCCTCCTGCCCACACTCAGCAAGCTGCTTGAGAAACTTGTTCATCGGCAGGTCACTGCGTACCTTCTCAATTTCAACCTACAGTCCTCAGTACAACATGGCTTTAGGGCTAGACGTAGCATAACTACTGCTCTTACTCAGTTTACCAGTGATGTTAAAAATAACATGGACAAGGGATTACTTACTGGGGCAGTGTTCATTGATCTCTCTAAAGCGTTTGACATGGTTCATCACCCACTACTATTGGCCAAGCTACACTCTCTCTGTGCCTCTGATGCTACCCTTTCCTGGTTTGGTAGCTACCTAGAAAATCGGTCTCAGACTGTCTCCTTCTGCAAGTCTCTCTCCTCCCCCGTCTCAATCACCTGTGGCATTCTACAAGGATAGATCATTGGTCCCCTACTTTTTTCCCTCTTTATTGATGATATCCCTACTCCCTCTTCTCATTGCAATATTATCATGTAAGCTGATGACCTGGTGCTTTACTCAGCATCCAAGTCTATGGTCAACATCAACCAACATCTCACCCCCACTTTTCAGACCCTCCAATCCTGGTTCTCATCCAACTACTAAGTCTTAAACATATCTAAGACCCAGGCCATGCTCTTTGGGTCCACTAGAAAGGTATCCACTGAGTCTCTAAAGTTCCAGGGGCACTGCTGCAATGGGACTGCTGTCTCCAACACTTCATCCATCAAGTAGTCAGTGTCAGTGGCTCAGTAGGTAGCACACTCGCCTCTGAGGCCAGGAGATCAGAGGGCTGTGGGTTCAGTTCCCACATCTGGCACTTGGATTAATATCCCAGTACTGACACTGCAGTGCAGCATGAGAGGGGTGCTGCACTTCTGAGGTGCCGTCTTTCGGATGAGACGTTCAATCGAGGTCCCATCTGCCTGGATTGGTGGTAGTTCAGGTGGATGTTAAAGATCCCATGGCACTTGTCGAAAAGAGTAGGGGAATTTCCCCAGTGTCCTGGCCAAATTTCCCTCATTCACTAAAAAATACCACCAACAGCTTAACCTGGTTCAAGGTCAGTTGGCATTCATCTGTATCCCCTTCCCCCGGGTCGTGCCTGAAAATAGGCAGGATTTGTCTAGTGCACTTACCTGGTCAACAAAAAATAAATAAATAAATAAATAAGTATCTTGGGGTAACGCTGGACCCAGTACTTGATTACTCTACACATGTCAATGAGGTGTGTTGCTCGGTTAATGCCAAAATTGGTGCAGCATACATTGTGTGTCACTCACTCACTGCAGCTGCTAGGATTTCTGTTGTGAGAGGTGCTTTACTCCTGCAACTGCTATATGCCCTGTCAGTGATCGCTCATGCCAACACAGGTGTGCTTCACAAATGGGACACATCTTACAACAATATCTGTAGATTTGCACTATTGGATCCCTGCCTAACCCATCACTGTCTTCTCTATTCTGCTTTAAAATGGTTGTCTGCCATTCATTCTTTCACCCTAGGGTGTTTTGTTGACTCCTTAACCAGATCTCCTTGCCCCTCCTCTCTGGGCAACATGCTCACCCCCGTTTCTCACTTTCGCCCCCTTAGATACTCTACCTCTCCACTGCCATCCATTCAGACATGCTCCACTAGAATGGGAGAGCAAACCTTCTCCTACTTTGCACCTAGGTTTTGGAACTCACTCCCCATTCATGTCAGAAACTCCTCATCTCACCTTACATTTAAGCACTCTCTATTTTCCCACTTCTTTGCTCTTAATAATTGTGACAGCACTTAACTTCTGCAATGTCTCTTTACTTAGACTCTGTCTCTCTACTTTGACTACCAGCTTGTAAAGCTTCTCCCTTTCCTAGTCCTAAGGTATTGTCTACCTTCTTTCATGTATCTACTGTTGTGTACCCACCTGTCTGTTTCTTCCACAGCTAGGCCTGTCAGACTGGTCAATATTGCTTGTTTTTGTTAAAGTGTATGTAACAACAACCTCGCTACTGCTGGTGTTCTCCAGTTGGTGAATTATCTTCTGTGGCTGTCCTCTGTCATTGTATTTGTTGGACAGTATCTCCAGCATTATGTATATGACTGTTTATCACTGCTGTATTGTAATTATTGTATGCTTGTTGTATTGTTCTACTGTAATATTGTACTCTGCTATGTCATGCCTGAAAATAGGCAGGATTTGTTTGCCTAGTGCACTTACTCGGTTACCAAAAGCTAATAAAAAAATATAAATAAATAAATAAATTGTGGATTACTCATTTTTTCCTCATTTGTCAGACAAATGGTTGATACACTTAACATCCCCAAACTAGAAACAGAGGAGAGTAATGAGAATGCTGATTTTATGGACATGTTGGGAGTAGCTCCACCAAGAATGATGTTACTTCCCATCGATAAGCCACTTAAAAAGGCAATAGCAAAAATCATGGCTGCACCCACTTCAGCTGTAGCCACTGACAAAACAATTGAGAGAAAATATCAGGTGGGCAAGCAGGAAGTGAAAGATCGGTATGCCCATCCTATTCATTATGCAGCAATACAGGCTGCTGCTTGTAACAGAACAAAAATTACTCTGTCTGCACAGCCCCCTGAAAAAAGACTCTAAAAATTGGATATCATGGCAAAAAGGTTTATATAGCAGCTTCCCTGCTTATCAGAGCAGCAGCTTATTCAGCACATACAGTAAAACATAGTAGTGAAGAGCACTTTGGAACACAATGCTGACACTGGCAGAAAGAACAGATGATGGTTTGGCAAAGGACTTGATTGCTACAGTAAGATCAGCCCTGGATGCCATGAAATATCATTTCTGTACTGTGCTGGACACTAATGACACTGCTGCTCATGCAGTGTCCTTAAGAAGCTTTTCTTGACTGAGCACTACCATTCTTCCCTAGGATACTCCAAACAAGGCCATGGATTTCTCCTTTGAGGGAGATTCATTATTTGGTGACAAAACAGAAGCCAACATGAAAAAGTGGATGAATACAAAACCACTTTCAAAAGAAATAATGAAAAGGAAAAGGCCTGACTTTGTCTGACATAGATCTGGAAAACTGTTAATAACTAAAAACAAATATAACTCATTGAAATTAAATCTAGATAAGCTTTAACCAGATCTATGGCAAAATACTACTACCTAGGTGAGATTTCAGATAGATTGCTATCATGGCAACTAAAAGGTGAAGAAGTCAATAAGTCAATAAGTTAACAACACATATGCAGTAGAAGGAGGGGATGGCATTGCGTACACACATTAAAAAAATAGTAAAAGATTTAAAATAATGTTATCAATCTTTATATATGACTGAATTTAGATCTACAAAAGAACATATAAATCAATTTTTAGATAAGGTCAATCTCCCATCATTATTGGAACTCCAGAAACAAAACCTGGAGGAGGAAATTACTCAAGAAGAAATAATTATAAAAAGGGTCTGAGAAATAGAACTTTCTGATTGGTTGCAAACATTCTATTAGCCCTATGTTAATCTTTGATTAACATACATGTACAGTCTAATCATATGCTGAGCAAGGTTTAACACTATTTAAAAAAAACATTTTTATTATAATAGCAATAAGGCACTCCCAGGGGTTATGTTAATGGTCAGTTAATCATCCTCTAGGGGCATGTAGCACTCGGCTGCGCCTCATGCCACATTACACCCCTAGAAGGTGATTAACAGACCATTAACATAACTCCTGGTCATGCCTTATTGCTTAATTAATGCAATAGGAGATCTCCCAACAAACAATCTCCAGGCCAAGATGGCATAACTATAGAATTTTATAAAAAGTATTATGAAATATTACTACCCAGATTAGTAAAACTATACAATAGGATAACATATACACAGATATTGCCTCCTTCTTTTGATGTGGCACATGTAATATTGATTGTGAAGCCTACTAAACCAGCAGAAAGGTCTGCTTCATACTGGCCGATCTCCTTATTAAATGGATTGTATAACATTTTTTATTTTCATGACATAGTTAAACAAAATCGTCCCATTTTTAGTAAATAATGATGATAACATAGGTTTTGTAGAAGGCTAACATATGTGATCAGAAAAACTCTGAATATAATGGAACAGGCTAGGAATCCTGATGCTGCCCTGGTATATTTGGATGCAGACAATGCCTTCCACAGGGAGGATTGAACTTTTTTGGAATCCACCCTGTCACAGGCCAGAATAGGCCCCAACATGCTGGCACAGATAAAAATGATTTATAGATTACCAAGTATATACCAATTTCATGTTATTAGAATCTTTTAAATTAAATAAAGGAATGTGGCAGAACTGTCCACTATCACCAGCATTACTTGCCCTATATATGGAACCATTTGCACAATATATAAGAGAATGTTTGCAAGAAATTGAGATTGGACATAAAAATTACAAGATAACACTGTATAGAGATGATATACTAATATGTTTAGACAGCTTTGCCACGTCATGTCAAAACCTTTTAGAATTAATAGATGACTTTGTGAAAGTAGCTGGATACAAACCAAACTGGCACGAAAAAGAAGTAACGTCACTAAAAAGACATACAACAGATGACTATAACTTCATAGTGGAACCTCAGTAGTCTTTTTGATATTTAAGAAAAACAATTAATAAAATGTTCAAAGAAAATTATGGACCATTAATGAAAAACACTGTATCTGATTTGGATCGCTGGACTGATTTGCCATTGACACTGATGGGGAAAGGCAAACATAATAAAAATGAATGTCCTACCAAGGCTATTATTTTTTGTTTCAGGCTCTTTCCAAAGTGTTCAAACAAGTGAGTGTATCGGATCCCCCACAACGTCTTGAGACAGAAGAAAAGATGGAGTCTTTTTGTAAAAGGTTCCACAAAACTTGTTTATTCTTCTTTGTATTTCTTTTTATAGTGCCCTGACATTTTGATCATAAAGTGAATCTTTTTCAAAGGGCTTCTTACTTCTAGAACAATATACAATATACAAATATCAGTGTTATTACATATAGCCACAAATTTTCCATTTGTATCTATCCATTATTTATATAACAGGTATCTAGTTGTATCACTAAAACCTTCACTGTTAACATAGTCAAAAAACAAATGCTTCATCACATTTTCTGTGCTCTTATATCAGCTGTACTTTTATGACTCTTATGCTCTAAATATATTATCGATAATGCTAGCATTCTGTCCATAGCTTTGCATAGTATATACTGACCTAGGCCTGTGTCCTTTTAACTGAGAGGGGCCTCTCGATCTCATTTGCTGCTGTATGTACCTTTAAACTCTTAATGTATCACTTGTTAAGCCTGTATTATTTCATGTTAAAATAAAATATATTCATCTTATATGTCGCTATGTATTTTTAAAGCTTAATTTTTGCAGCAACCTCACTTTGTTGTAGCATGAATGTTATCTAAAATGAATGTATTATACTATTAAAGTGTTGAGTATGTTGTTTATTTCCTCACACTTTTTATCCAAGTTATCTTTTTTTACCTGGGCATTTAGTGTATGCTCCCTTCATTCAAAATGACTTGTTTTCTATAGTGGAATTCCCACATGTGTCTGAAAAGTAAAACAAGAATTTAGACATCTTTTTTTTTTATTTTTCTACTATACACTGCTATTGTTAACCTCATT
The DNA here is from genome assembly GCA_016271365.2 of Neoceratodus forsteri. Classification (NCBI taxonomy): domain Eukaryota; kingdom Metazoa; phylum Chordata; order Ceratodontiformes; family Ceratodontidae; genus Neoceratodus; species Neoceratodus forsteri. The sequence continues at coordinate 756,533,613 of CM057451.1, forward strand.
AGTACCTGAAATTGCTGTTTGTATGATTTCAGTTGTTCTACTTTTTATATGCTATAACTTGTTCATCAAATGCCTATTAAATACATGTTATACCATTAGTTTCTTATGTGCTTTCAAAATAGCACTTCAATTTTCATTTACTATGTGTTTACAATGCTATAAACATTGTTTTTACCTTAATTTTGAGGCACAGACTGTTACTGCATCTTAGTGGAATCTTCCATGTTTGAGAGAAGAGCAAGTGAAGCTCTGTGGCCACTCCCTTCCTCTTGAGCCTGCCCATGTGTCACCGTGACATCATCGGTGATGTGGTCACTGGTGTTCTCATGAGATGTTGTGCAAGATTTTAGTTGCATAAGCAACTACAGACAGCACTATTGTTGTCTATTTACATGAGCAGGCATGCACTATCTATTTGTATATTATGTTAAAATAATTTTTTGAGGTTTAAACACTAATTGTGTATCATTGGGTTTTATTGTTAAACATTTGTTTAAAGATTTTGAACTGTTTAGGTCATAGTCGATGAAGCAGTTTTTTGTCTTTTTTAACTATTTTTATTTATTCCTACGTTTCAGAATAAGCAGTATGGGGGGGGTGGAGATAAATGTGAGGGTTTCAGGATAAGGGTGCAGGGCGGGGGCTGGGGGGAAAAGGCTGATATGACATGGTGACTATTTATTTATATACAATATGTCTTGCACAGTGTAACCATACCTAGGTTCTATAATGTTATGGATTCTATGTTACTACCAGCATGCTTGCCAGTTCATATCAGAGTTCATACCAATGTTCTTATCCAAAGTGTTAAGCAAGCTCATCCATTTAATTTCTGCTCTATCAATTTTTTGTTGATAGTTGCCACCTCTTTCTGCTGGAACAACCAATTCCAATCCCCAGAACCAAACTGTCTTTTGGTCTGTCCAGTAGAAAAACAACTGTTACTGGGCCCCCTACAGCTGGGAATGGCATCGTGCACCCGATGCTCAGTATGTGGGTACACATAAAAAAAAAGTGAATTCCAAGATCCAAGCACAGGCAGGAGACACATAATAAAACAACATATTACATGCATGAATAAATAAAAATAGTTAAAAAAAGACAAAAACTGCTTTATCGACTATAACCTAAACAGTTTAAAATCTTTAAACACATGTTTAACAATAAGACCCAGTGGTACACAATCAGTGTTTAAACCTCAAAAAATTATTTTAACATAATATACAAATAGATAGTGCAGGCTCTATCCACAACAAGAGCCTGCTCATGTGAAAAAACAGCAATAGTGCTGTCTGTAGTTGTTTAGGCAACTGAAATCTTGTACAACATCTCATGAGAACACCAGTGACTACATCACTGATGATGTTACTGGTGATACATCAGCAGGCTCAAGAGGAAGGGACTGGCCACAGAGCTTCACTTACCAAGTCAGCTTCATCACCAAAGCCCCAGCTAAAACAAACTCCATGACAATTTTGCCCAGGTCTCCCAACCATTGCCAATGGGAGGAAGGCTGGCACACTACTTCCATGAATGGATAAATATTACCACAGACAAGTGGGTACTGGAAGTACTGGGCTGGGGGTTGTGTCTGCATTTCCAACATTTGGAAAAAAGTAAAATTCAAAATGGTCACACTAAGAACAGTGATACCATCTTTGTAGAAAGGTCATTGACTGGGATCCTCAGATCTGAAAGATGCCTATTTTCATATCCCAGTCTGACTGTCTCATAGAAAATACCTCAGATTCAAGTGTGGGACTTGCCAATACCAGTTTGCTGCTCTCTCATTAGGTTTCACTTCAGCTCCTAGGGTTTTCACAAAGTGCCTGACTGTAGTGGCAGCATATCTGAGAAAACAAGGTGTGGTATTCCCCTATCTGGATGACAGGATAGACCCAGGGAAAACAGACCAAGAGGCATAGTGCTCAGTTCAGTTGGTAGAAAGCACTTTAACCTGGAATTCTTGATAAACCAGTGAAAGGAGGCAGTATAGTGCAGTGGTCTAAGGCTCTGAGCTGCAAATCTGGTGACATCCAGCAGACCAGACCTGGGTTTGAATCCCACAGCTTCCACTTATACACTATGTGACCCTGAGCAAGTCACTTAACCTCCTTGTGCTCCCAGGTCGCTCCTGTAAAAAAGCTTTCAGCTTAGTGTGCTATACCTGGTTAAACAACTAAATAAAAATTAAAAAAAGTTCCAGCTAGAGCCTGTTCAAATACTGGACTTTATAGGAGCAGAGCTAAACACCCAGCAGGGGAAAGCTTGTCTCCAACCAGCCTGAGTTACAGTCTTAATAGCAGCAGCAAAGTCTTTCATAGAAGTTAAGGCACTTCCTACAGTTACTAGGTCACATGACTGCATCCACAGCTGTGGTTCCATGGGCCAGGTTCCAAACAAGAGATACCTAGTACAACTTAAGAGACAACTGATCCAGAAGATGGGATCCACTTTCAAGAAGTGCAAGGAAGAAAGCAACCTAAGAGAGGCCATTCTCTTCCTTCAGCAATCACCAGCATGTATCCTTACTACAGATGCTTCACTCCTAGGGTGGGGTGCCCACCTGCAGGACCTCACAGTGAGTGGCACACGGAGTGCACAGAAGTCACTAGAACACAAACCTCCTGGAGCTCAGACCAGTGCTGCTAGCAATGCAATTTTTCTCTTTCCAGCTACAGGGTCAGATTGTCCAAATCAGGACAGACAACACCACAGCGATGTACTAAATAAACAAGCAGGGAGGAACAAGATCCCCAAAACTGCATAGAGAGGCAAGGAAGGTCTGGGACCTGGCATATTCCTTAGAAACAAATATATTTGTAGTGCATCTGCCAGACAAGGACAAGGCTCTGGCAGATTTCTAAGTAGAATCAGCAGGGGAAATCATGAATGAGCCATGAACCAGCAGGTTGTGGCCACTGCTCAGAAGGTGGGGCACTCCGAACATAGACCTGTTTGCATTTTGAGAAAACTACGAGCTCCCACAGTTCTGTTTCTGACCACCAGCCAAATGAATAGTCCCAGAGGACACCCTCATACTTGACTGGACAGGAAAATTTCTGTATTCCTTCCCAGCATTTCGCTCATTCAGGAAGTGCCCTTCAAACTCAGGAGGGAATCTGCAACAGTGATCATGATAGCTCCAGACTGGGCCAGACAAGCCTCAGTGCTCCTGTTCATGACTAACAAGAATCCAATTAGTCTGCCATTCAGTCACAATCTATTGACTTTGTCCAGGTCAGAATAACATTCCTGAATTTCAGGGTCCTGTGCTTGAGGCAATGGTTCTTGAGAAGTCAGGATTTTCCAAACTGGACCCCTTAGAAGAAGCCCTGAAATTTCTTAAGGTTCAAGGAAACTGGCTACCAGAAACGCTTATTCCTCTAAATGGAAATGTTTTTCTTACTGGTGTGCCCCCAGAAAAAAAAATAGTAGAGGCAGGGTTGCCTATAATTCTGCAATATCTAGTACAACTACTGTCATTAGGGATACGGCCTTCAACTTTAAAGGTGCACTTAGTAGCAGTATCAGCATACATATCAGTTGGCAAGGAAAAGTCTTTGGCCTGGCAACCCATTTTCAAAAGGTTTTTTAAAGGCCTAAGCCACTTGTACCCACCAGTGAGGGACCCTGTCCCACCCAGGAACTGCAGCATTTGTCTTACCCAGCTTATGGATGCTTCCTTTGAGCCTGTGGAAACTGCTGACCTGAAATATGTCACATGGAAAACTATATTCCTGGTTGCAATTACTTCTTTTAGGAGGGTAAATGAACTGCAAGCCCTGTGCATAGAGCAAAATGACATAACCACTTTGCTCACATTTCCCCATAGCATGCTATCCTCGATTGCCTTCCTCCTCCCCCTACCCTTATCCCACCATCCTCTACCTCCTAATTTTATTTGTGCATCCTTCGCCCTTCCCACTCGCTGGCCCAGCAACCAATACTCTCCCCTGTGCCACACCTCTTATCCTGCTCCGCTCTTACCCTCAGATGTAGCCCTCTGGGCTACTCCTTTCATCTTCCTCCTCCTCTAGTTCCTGTCTGTCTTTTTTCCTGTCCCTCCTCCTTTGTAATAATGCCTAAGTTATCATAACTGACTTCAGCTATTTGTACATAGCCTATGACTGTGACTTTACTAGTTATAAACCGTTCCTCTACAATGATGTTGCAATTTGCCTCTCCCTAATCTGTACAATGTTCTTATTGTTGTTTTCTGTGATGTGAAACCTATGTAATGAGCTTGTCCTCAAAGATGTTATTCCAAGAGTTCAAATAAATAAATGAATAAATAAAATATAATCCCCCCAGACATAAAGTCGTTCTTAGATCAAACAGAATACTCTTTCCTAAGGTGGTATCTGAATTCCACCTGAATCAGTCAGTGATCATCCCTGTACTCTATACGCTTTCCAGAGCATCCTAGTCCAGGTGGAGGAAAAGTCACATAGCCTGGACCTAAAGGGAGCCCTTTCTGTCTATCTACATGGACTAGACAAAAGATGTTAGGTCCTAGAGTACCCAGTTCATTGTTGCCTAAAGTGAGGTTGAAAAAGGCAAACCAGCTCCAAAGAGATCTGTCTCTTGCTGGATAGTCTCTTGCATTCATTTCTGCTGTGAAAAAGCTAGAAAAATGCCACTAAGATGCTTAAGGCACACTTCACAAGGGGTGCCTCTGCCTCTGTGGCATCCTCATGGGCCAACCCATTTTTAGACATTTGCAAAGCAGCGTCCTCCCCCCAACACCCTTTATGTACCTACTGGGGATCCAATGCCATAATTTTCTCTGAACCAGAGGCATATCTTCACTCTTCAACACCGGACCAGGAACTTAGGTAATCAGGTAAGTGTAGTTAATGTATTTCAATGCATTTTGAAATTTTGCTCATATTTTAATATTTTTAGTCCACATTTTCAACATGGCCTTTTTGGGACCCTACCGCATGTACAGTATGTGATTTTTTTTTAAATCCAGCCCAAAAGGTGATTATGCAGTCACTCCACAAAATCATCTTTCAGGTGGGATTTGAAAATTCACACCTACCGGGTTCATGAGTTGAGGTCATAAGAAGACTATGTTGAAGATTTGGGGTCAAATTAAAGTTATGAAGGTACATTGAAATTTTTCAATGGATGCTCATAACTTTGGTCATTTTCAATATTCTGACACCAAATTTTCAACATAGCCATTTTTTCACTCCACCTCATGAAGGTGATAGGTGACATTTTTCAAATCCTAGCCAAAATGTGTTTTCACACCTGTGGTACAAAATGGCGTTTTGGCCAGGATAACACTTATCATGTTCAGAAGCGGTATGGGGGCATAAAAGACTGTGTTGAACATTTTTGGTAAAAATTTCACACACATTTTTTTATGAAATAACTTTGTTTGTGGGGATGACCATTAGTCATGTACTACCAGGGGCAGCAGGGTTTCGTTACACAGACTGTCTGACTCCAGGAAACAGAGGGGACCAGCAGTTGTTCCAAGCCAAGAATACCACATGCTGGTCTGGATAGACAAAGTTGGGATTCAAGGTGAAAGCTAGTGATTAAGCTGGTGCGCCACTAATGTGAGAATAACTGTAGCCTGTATTGTAACTAGTCTGCAGGAGGAATGTGTGCGAATCAGCAACAGGAGAGTAGAGGAGTGCCAGAGAGGACATGTAGATCTGCTGGGGAGGATGGGGGTAACACGGATTACACATTGTCGGGAACCAGTGAGCTACAGAAGGAGCATGAGGAGGAGATCTCACCTTGTGGAGGCAGGTGGTGGTGGTGTTTACACAGTACACACTAATCCCCAAACTCTTTAAAAATCACACATAGTGGCACTGGCAGCAGCTTAATCATTATTAGATGCATGCTGTGGGGGCATGGGGCAGAGAGCAGGGGGCAGAAAGGCACAGAATCTCTACCTTTGGGGGCATGGTGCAGGGACAGAAAGGCACAGCAACCCTGATTTTTCAGACAGGGGACAGGAGGAAGAAGGGTGAAGCTGCTCCAACCATGGAGCAGGGGACAGAGGGCTACAGCAGCCACAACTGTTGGGAAGAAGACAAGGGCCAGCAGGCTGCAGTATTCCTGACTGTGGGGCAGGGGACAGGGGACGGGGGCAGCAGTGTGTGCAGCTAGGTGCATCAAGGTTGAACAGCCTGTACTGTGTGAGTAGAGGACAGGAGGCAGCAGTGTACAGCAGCTCTGACTGTTCAGAGAGGAGATGGGGCAGCAGGGCACAGCAGCCTTGACTCTAGGGACAGGGGTCAAGGGACAGCATGGTGCAGCAACAGCCCAGACTGTACAGGTAAGGGACAGAGGACATCAGGGTGCAGTAGCCCTGACTGTGGAGCAGGGGGCCAGGGGTCAGCAGGATGCAGCAGCCCTGACTGTTGGGGAAGTGGACAAAGCAGCAGGGGGCGACAGGGCCAATAGACTTGACTGATGGGTAGGGGACAGGAGATAGCAGGGCCCAGAAGACCCAACTGATGGGGGAGGGGCAGCATAATGCAGCAGCCCAGACCGTGGGGGGAAGACAGGGGGCATCAGGGTACTATAGCCTTGATTGTGAAGCAGAGAAAAGGGGGGCAGCAGGGTGCAGCAGCCTTGACAACTGGGTCGGGGGATGTGGGCAGTAGGGTGCAGCAAAAGCCCCGACTCTGGGGCAGCAGGGTGCAGCAGCCTGAACTGTGAAAGCAGGGGACAGGTGGCTGTAGGTTGCACCAGAATACAGCAGCCCTGACTGCTGGGGCAGGAACAGGGGGAAGCAGGGTGCAGCAGCCCTGGCTGTGGGGGTGGGACTAGGGCAGCAGGTTGCAGGTTTAGTTAGTTATTTAATTATTCAAAACTTCTGAGATTACCTTTGAGCACTGGTGTTCATTTATAAAGGTTTCATGTCAAATACATAGTCATAACAGAAAAAAAAATGCAAGTACAATAAGCAGTTCCAGAGGAAATGAAGCAGAGTCATTCTCCAAGCACTCAAAGAAGAACAATTACATGCAGTTTATAAAAAATCAAAACAGATCATTCTATAAAAAGTCACAGGTTATGTACAGTGAGAAACCAAAACTGTTTAACAGTTGCTATTGCATTGGACTGCAAGGCAGATGGCAAAGATCTCTGAAACGGAGTAAACTTTGGGAGATTCAACAGTGTATCAGGCAATTTGTTTAACCAGGTTGTAGCAGCCTCATCTCTTCAGGCAGGGACAGGGGGCAGCAGGGTGCAGCAGACCTGATTGCTTAGGAAGGGGACGGGGCAGAGGGGATGCAACTCAACTGTGGAGGAGAAGAAAGTGGCCAATAGGGTGCAGAAGCCTTGACTATGGGGCAAGAGACAGGGGGCATCAATGTGCAGCAGCCCTGACTACTGGGGCAGGGGACAGGCAGCAGCAGTGTGCAGAAGCCCTGACTGTTGGGGCAGGGGATGTGGGTAACAGGGTGCAGCAAAAGACCCAACTCTGGGGGCAGGGGCAACAGGGTGCATCAGCGCCATCTGTGCAGGCAGGTGACGGGAAGCTCCAGGATGCAGCAGGGCACAGCAGCTCTGTGGGGGCAGGAATAAGGAGCAACAGGGGCACCTGTGTATAACATCCATAACTGATGTGGCAGGGGATAGTTTGCAGCAGGGTGAAGCATTCCAAGCATGGGGGAGCCCTGCCCACTAGCCAGAACCATGGAAGCAGAGAAGAGGCAGCCAGACAGTAAGAATCACATGAAATGCTGCCTACTCAGGGGCAGAAAAAGGAAGATGAGTCTAGGAGTCTTAGTCACTATTATTAAACCTTTAATTGACTACTTCAATTGACCTAAAAAGTTCAAGAGGGGAGGCACTAGCCATAACTCAGTTTAATGCATTGGATATGTCAACTGCCCCACCCATTACCATTAGTAGGGAATCAGGCAGGGATGAGTCTCAGTTTAGCACTTGATTCCTCCACTAGTATCTGACATTTCAGCTGCTCCCCCACTTCCTATTACTAGGGAATCAGACAGGGACGACTCTCAGTTTAACACTCAGATTCTCCATTAGTACCTGACATCTCAACTGCCCTGTTAACATTAGTAGAGAGTCAGGCAAGGAAGGCTCTCAGTTCAGCACTCAGATCCTGACTGTCTCCGAACTAGAGCCTTGCCCACTGGCCAGCACTGTGGATGTGGAGAAGAGGCACCCAGACAGTAAGAATCACATGGAACACCATCTACTGAAGTGACCAGAAAAAGGAGGTGAGTCTAGCAGCCTTAGTCACTTATTATCATATTAAACCTGTAATTAACTACTTCAATTGCCCTAAAAACTTCAGGAGGGGAGACATCAGGTGTACCTCAGCTTAATGCATCTGACATGCCAGCTGCCCCCCCACCCATTGCCATTAATAGGGAGGCAGGCAGGAGCGGATTTCAGTGTGGCACTCAGTTCCTCCACTTGTTTTTTTTTTTTTAAGTTTATTTTACATTTTTAAAAACACGCAAACTACAACGAACAATAAACACATATCAAAACAATTTCACCTCCCCCAGTACATACCCAGATTAAATGTACAAAGAGCGAGTGCAGATAGTGAAATTCAGCTATCCATCAACCAGCTGAAAACATTTATAATAAATAACAAATAAGAAAACAGGGCATAGCAGGGCATCCAAACAGAGTGATTCACATAAATAAAATATAATTACAAGATAACAATGAAGAAGGAAAAATAATAGAAAAGGGCAACAATAGAGCTATAATTAAGTTGCTAGGTTACAGAGAGCATGCAATTTGGACCATTTATGCTCATATGCTGACAGTCCATTGCAGGTTCTGGCAATAAGCCTCTCTGATCAGAGATTGTTCAATAACCCATTAAACCACTCCCCATAAGTAATATGACGTTGATCCCTCCAATGATTCAAAATTAATTTTTTTATCATCATAGAAATCATGGCAATATGGTACTTACACTCTTCCACGGGAACCAATTTTAAATATCTCACAATACAAATTTCTGGAATAAAGTAACCTTGAAGGCCCAAAAGTGGGTCCAACTTATTTCTAATTTCCATTCGTAAATTATTGATTGAGGCACATTCCCAAAATATGTAACGTTTAGAAATAAGGGAATGCAGCCTAGTAAACCATCATAGCAGAAGCTAAATATTTAGCATTTGTAGGGGATACAATATTCTAGGCAGAACATTAATTTTTATCATATTAATTCTTCCAAATATAGTAAGGGGTAAATGGCTCCAGTAACCAAGGTCTGCCCTTATTGTAGAAATTAAAATATCCAGATTGTGTTTTTCTTATGTTGGATTGGGCCTTAACGTAAGATCTATTCCCAAGTATCGCAAGGACTCTGAGGCCCAGAGAAGCCCAAAGGGAGCAATATCCCCCTTCACCAAATGTTTATTTAGGTGCGTAATAACCAATTTATCTATGTTTAATTCATAATTAGAAAGGGTGAAATTAGAAATGGGTTATTAAAGGCAGAAGCAGGAAACCACAGACCTGTTAGTTTAACCTCAGTGATAGGGAAAATGATGGAATCACTTCTGAAGGAAAGAATTGTCAAGTATCTAGAGGCCAGAGGGGCACAGGACCCTAGGCAGCATGGATTCACAGTAGGAAAGTCATGCCAGACAAATCTGATAGATTTCTTTGACTGGGTGACCAAAGTAGTAGATCAGGGAGGGGCTGTGGACATGGCCTACCTAGACTTTAGCAAGGCATTTGACACAGTCCCACACAAAAGATTAATATACAAGTTAGCCAGCCTGGGAGTGGGCCCCAAGATGACAGCCTGGGTTAAGAATTGGCTGGAGAATAGGACACAGAGAGTAATAGTAAATGGAGTCCACTCAGAAGAAAGGAGGGTTACTAGTGGGTACATGAGGGTTCAGTATTAGGACCGGTCCTCTTCAATGTCTTTATAAGTGACATTGCAGAGGGACTGGAAGAAAAATATGTCTCTTTGCAGATGACACAAAGATCTGCAACAGAGTTGATGCGAGGGTGGGGTGGAAAGGATGAGAAGGGACTTGCTGAGTTAGAGGAATGGTCAAATGTATGGCAGCTTAGGTTCAATGCTAAGAAGTGCAGGTAATGCACCTGGGAAACAAAACCCAGGGAAGAGTACACAATGGGGCTGAGATACTAACAACAACAAAAATGGAAAGGGACCTGGGGTAGTCATATCAGATGACCTAAAGGTGGGCAAGCAATGTGAAAGGGCAGCAAGGAGGCTGGGGGTTACTGGGATGCATAGGGAGAGGCATCACCAGTAGAAAACAGGAAGTTATTATCCCTCTGTACAGACAGCTGGTGAGACCCCATCTGGAGTACTGTGTGCAGTTCTGGAGACCCAGTCTCCGCAAAGACATAGACAGGGTGGAGGCTGTCCAGAGGAGGGCAACTAGAATGGTGCGGGGTCTGCACCGGAAGACATATGAAGAGAGACTTAAGGAGCTTAATGTGTATAGCCTCGAGAAAAGGAGGGAGAGGGGGGACATGATAGAAACTTTCAAGTACCTCAGGGAATCAACAAAGTCCAAGAGGTAGCATCTTTCAAAGAGGTGTGCAAGAACAAGAGGGCACAATTTGAAGATGGGGGGCGGCTCAGAGGTAATTTAGAAGTATTTTTCACAGAGAGGTTGTGGATGCATGGAATGGCCTTCCAGAGGAGGTTGTGGAGTCAAAATCAGTGGTGGAATTCAAGTATGCATGGGACAGTCATAAGGCAATTCTGGGGGGTGGGAGTAAGGAGAAGTAGGCTGCTGGTTAACTAGGATCTGCAGCTTATCCAGTAGGTAAGGAAATGGGCAGACTGGGTGGGCCAAGCGGTCCTTATCTGCCGTCAAATTCTATGTTTCTATGTTTATGTTTCTATGTGCCATACCTGGTGATTGTATTCAAGATGCCTGGGAGCGCAGCAGTCGGGTGGGTCACATGGAGCAGGATGTCATCCGCATACACTGAAAGTTGGTAAGAGGAAGACCCTATCGGAATCCCTGTGATGAGAGGGTGAAGCTTATGTTTTAGCAATAGGGGTTCTAAATAAAGGTTAAATAAAAGGGGTGAAGGGGACAATCCTGCCTGGTGCCACTATAGAACCTAAAAGATGGGACTAGTACTCCATTACAGTGTATTTTCACACTAGGCTGGCTATAAAGAATACAAAGCTATTTTACAAAGTTCTGAGGGAAGCCAAATCTGTCTAATATTGCAAATAAAAAAGGCTATGCAACCCTGTCGAAAGCTTTCTTGGCACTTAGGAGTATAAGAGCTGCAGGGCATTGCAAGTCCCTGGATGTCGAGAAAATGTGAGCAAGTTTGCGCAAATGATCAGATGCTGAGCAAGCCAGCATAAATCTGATTTGCTCTGGTTCGATAAGGTGATTCCATGCATTGTTAATGCATGCTGCAAGGATTTAACAAAGCAGTTTCAGATCCTGATTCGTCTGGGATATTGGACAGTAGTTGATTACTTGAGTTGGGTCTTTACCAGGCTTAAGTAACAAAATCATAAAGGCCTCCACTAGTGTGGGATCTGATATTCCTTTCTCTAATATGTCATTATAAACCTGCACAAGAAGGGAAGCCAATTCCTTAACGTAAGTCTTAAGAAAATTGGGGGTGAAACCATCCAGACCTGGAGCTTTCTCTAGGGTCAAAGAAGAAATGGCTGCAGAGGCTTCTGGTGAAATAGGCCTCATTAACAGTGTTTGTTGGTCTACCATTATTCTAGGGAGGGGGACTGAGGTCAAATAATCACTGCTGGCATCAGGGGATGGCTCGGAAGATAAAGGTCCATAGAGTTTCTTATAATACATATAGAACTCATTTGCTATAGCTCTAGGATGGGAATGAATAGATTGATACTCCTGGGAGTACACACATTGGATAATTCAAGAGCTTTTTCTTTATATAGCTGAAGTGCAATCAGTTTTCTAGCTTTTTCACCCAGGTCAATATATTGAGATTTTGTTTTATAAATTGCATGTTCTGCATGCTCTCACAGTAATTCTGCATACTGGTCTTTCAAAACTGCCAATTCAAGTCTCTGATCATCTGAAAGAGGGTTAATCCCTTCCACACTTTTAATCACTGCTAACAAAAAAGGCAGTTTTTCCTGACACTGTTTTTTACATTTGGTAGCAACCCGAATAAATTCTCCCCACAATGTGGCTTTGCAAGCCACCCATTCCATAAGTTCCTTCACTATTATCCGACAACTGAACTGCCCCCTGTTACCACTAGTAGTGAGTCAGCTAGGGATAGTTCTCAGTTTGTGACTCGGATCTTCCAGTAGTATCTAATATTTCAACTGTCCTCCCATTATCACTAGTTGGGAATCGGGAAGGTTTGGCTCTTAGTTTACCACTTGGACTCTCCACTACTGACATCCCAACTTACCCCATTACCATAAGTAAAGAGTCAGACAGAGACAGCTCTCAGTTTAGTACTTGGATACGACATTAGCATCCAACATCTCGACTGTCCCCTGTACCATTAATCCGGAGTCAGGCAGGGACGGCTCTCAGGTTAGCACTCAGATCGTCCACTAGTATATGACATCTCAACTGCCCAGTTTACCATTAGTAGATAACCAGGTGGGGATGGCTCTCAGTTTAGCACTTGGGTCCTCCAGTACTATCTGACATCTGAACTGCCACCTGTTACCATTAGTGGGGAGTCAGGCAGGGACAGCGCTCAGTTTAGCACTTGGATCTTCCACCATTCGTCATGCAGAAGATACTTGCTGCCCACAGGTGCTTTTCCACATACTAATCTGAATTTTTACACATGAACTTTATCTTATTCTTAATATAATGATAACCTCAGTTACGGAAAATGTAACAAGCAGAAAAGCACCATGGTTCTTCGCACTAGTGTTTTCAGAGCTGTTTCATTGCAGTGATGATGGGGCCCACGTTTCATCTGTCAAACATGCACGCAAACATAAGGCACTGACAAACGCTTGTTCTGTAGTGTAGTGGTGTTTTTAGGGCTGTCTTGTTTTAGCTGTTATAGGTTTCTGTAATGTAGTCACCTTTTATAAAAAGAGGAGTGGTTTTGGTGTGCTGCCCCTTAGCTTTATTCTGAATGATATGGGCAGCAATCTGGTGCGTGTACTGCAGTCAGGAATGGTGGTCCGGTGTGTGTATACTGTGATCAGGAGTGGCAGTTTGCAGCTCTGGTTGGGGGTGGCATGTAGGAGCTTCCTGTGTGGTTAGAAGTGGCTGTGAGGAATGGCAGGATTGGGAGAAGCAGCATGGACATGGGAACATCCTACAGGGTGAGTGTTGGGAGACAGCAGCAGCAAAAATGGCTTTGTGAGTGCTGGAGGGTTGAGGTGCATGACTAGTTGGTCAGTGATGCTGGAGGGGGGCTGATTTTGTACTCTTAGGTTAGGGACACTTATTTACAGGTCTGTGTTTTTGTTTGCAGTGGTTGTAGTTAGAGAGGCTGTTAGGGCTGTAAAGTGGGTATTCTCTGTGTTTTTAAGCTGTTGATATGTGTTACTAAGGTTGCTGTCACACAGAAACATAGAATCTGAGGGCAGAAGACAACTGTTGGCCCATCAAGTCTGCCCATAGTTGGTACTACATAACCCCCTGGCCTAGTGAGTTATTCCTGCCCTGCCTCCCTTCTGCTTCTTCCCCCTTCCTGCTTCTCCAAGTGGGACTGTGAGTACCCTGACCCTGTTCTACCCATGTTTGAATCCAGTAATAGTCCTTGTCTCCACAACTTCCATTAGTAATCACCACACTTTCTTGAATTTACCTCCCACTAATCTCAAATTATACCCTTTCATGGCTGCATCTGTATTTCTAACAAACAGGCCCTCACAATTTACCCTATGTTTACCCCTTAGAAACCTCTGTTATGTCCCCCTCCTCCCATCTGGCCTTCAGAGAGTACATATTCAGGGCCTTTAGATGTTCCTCATATGATCTGCCATGCTGTCCCAGAAGCATTTTTGTGACCCTTCACTACACTGACTGTAGCCTATCAATGTCCTTTATCAGTTGATGACTTCCAAGCTGGGCACATTACTCCATGGGAGGGCTCACCAGCGATATGTATAGGGGCAGTATCACCTCCTTTTCCTACTGTCAAAATCCCTGCATATAAATCCCAGCATCCTAGATTCTTTGCTATAAATCTTGCACTTGCAAGCTTGCCCCTCCCATCCAGTACTCTGTACATGGGTTCTTATTCCCGATTGCATTAACCTGCACCTCTTGGCACTGAATCTTAACTGCCAGACCTTCAATTGCCTCTCAAGCCTTTTAAGATGCCCCTAAAACTCCCTTACTCTTTCATCACTGTTCATACTACAGAGCTTTGTGTCAACAGCAAGAGACACATCTCACCCTGGACACTGTCTCCTACAGTATGTCACTAATGAACTTATTAAATAGGACAAGTCCCAAGTATTGATCCCTATAGCTCAGCATTTGTGACCACACTGGCCTCAGATTTATCCCAATTAACCACCACCCCCGTTGCCTTTCCAAATACCAGTTTCCTACCCACTTGACTAATCTCTTCTCTACTCTTAAGTCCTCCAGCTTTTTTGAGCAGCCTTTTGTATGGTACAGAGTCAAAAGCTTTAATTCATCAAAGTATAGCAAATCCACTGCTTGGCCTTTGTCCGCTGAACAAGTGACCCAGTCAAAAAACATGGTAAGGTAAGTCTGACAGTCTTCCTGACACAAACTTGTGCTGCCTGTTGTCCTGCAGCCTATACCTCTAAGTAGGTCACTAGTCTTTCCATCACAATGGTCTCTATCAGTGTTCCCACGATGGAGGTAAAGCTTATCAGTCTTTAGTTGCTTGGATTTCTTCTTCCCCCCCCCCCATGGAGTGGGACTAAGTCTGCAGTGCTCCAATCCCCTAGCACTATCCCTAACCCCAGTGAGTCATTAAATAGCTAAGCACCTTTGTGTGGTTGCCATCGGGGCCCAGGGCTTTGTTAACCCTAACCTACTCAACCTGTTGTGATCATCACCCTCCTTATTTCCTGTGCCCCCATGTGACTGCATTAATCTCACATTGTGGTAGTGGTACATCATCCTCTACCATGAACACTGAGCAGAAATAATTATTTAGGATATTGGCCTTCCAGTCATCATTTCCACCAGTCTCCCCCAGCTAGCCTGGCAATCCCCCCCCAGCCTTCCTTTTCTCTTGAATGAATCTAAAAATATATTTTCCCTTTCCTTCACACCCTCAGTGATATGCAGCTCTGTGTCTTCCTTCTCCTTTTTTACTGTAGCCTTTACCTCCTTTAACATTGCCTGATATTCTTCCCTTGCCCGCTCCCGTTTAGCTACCGTGTACCTTAAGAGAGCCTTTTTTGGTTTGTCCTCTTGACCTCCCCCACCTCATAAGAAAACCAGATTGGTTTCTTCTGTTTGGTTTTTGTAGTCCTCTTGGCATGAGAGTATATCATCTCCAGAATTGCCCCTTGATCATTCTCCACTTTTCCTCTACCCCCTTGATCTGGTCTACCCTCACCAAGTTTTCCCTGACTCTTTTACTTATCTGGGTAAAATCTGCCTGTTTTAGGTCCAGAACCACTGACTTTGTGGGAAAACCCAGAGTTCCCCACAGTCATCTCAAACCACAAGGCATTGTGATCGCCAAACCCCAGTGGTTCCCTGACTGCTACCCTGCCCAGCACCTCCACGTTGGTGATTACCAAGTTAAGGATGGCATCCTATCATGTGGGTTCCCTAACCAGCTACACCAGCAGACAGTCCTGCATCATGTTCGGCAGCACCTGACTCCTTCAGCTCCAGCCAGTGAGGTATCCTAGTCAATGTCCGGAAGATTCAGATCCCCTACCATCACTAGGTCCCCTTTGGGTAACCCCTTTTAATTTCTTCACAAAATTCCCTATATCCCTCCTCCTTTTCTCCCTGTGAACTATATACTACTCCGAACCTAACCTTTTTACCAGCAGCCATGGTTAGCAGTCCAAGTTGACTCAACTCACTCATCTTCTTTCTTGATGGTATGATCTTTCAGAGCATCAGCATCCTCCCTAATGTAGAGAGCTATTCAACCCTTTTACCCCTGCCCTGTCCCACCTGTAAGGGTATACCCTGAAACTTCCAAATTCCATACATTGTTGCCTGTGGCTGTGACAGGGAGCTCCTTCCACTCTTGAGGACTGACCTTTTCTTCAATCTGTTACAACAGTTCTTCTGTTTCTAAACCTAATCTATCCTTTACTATTTCTAGTCCATAAGGTTGGCCACTTATGGGCACCCCCTTCTCTCTCTCTTGACAATGCTATAGTGTCCTCTTTAATTTTCCTTTTCCCTCTCAAGTCCTCATACAGGGAGGTTATTGTGGTGACCTCCAAATGCATGTAAAACAGGTTGTGTTTATCATTGTTGGATTTAGTATGTAATAGCACTATGTCATAAAATACCTTGATGTATATACAGTACCTTATGCTTATGAAACCTGTAAATGTTGAAAATACCATGGTACTGGGTGTTTTTGATAAAGGCAAAAAGTACTAGGTGACTATTATAGAAATTAAATTAGTGGTGCTATTTAAAATGTATGCAAGTTGCTGTAAACTGAACAAGTCTGAAATTTCATAGTGATTTGCATATATCCCATGATGCTTTGCAATATGGAAGTATGCATGATGTTGTATTTCTTTGAAACTTTATGTGTTGCCAATGCCCTTTGGGTGACCCATGTTTCAGTGTTTCTGCACTGAGGTTCTTTGTTTTTAGCTTGTTTTGTTTTTTTTTCTTTTTGAGCCCACACTACCCAAGCAAATGGGGTCCACATAGAGATGAAGGGTTTTCACTGAAAAGTGGTTAGATCAGAGATCAGTGTCATTAGGTGCTGGCTAAGTGAAGAGAAAATACATTCATAGTCATTTGCTGCAAACTGATGTACTGAAGAAGGAATATGAAATTGCTGAAGCTTATTTCTTGTATTTTGAATAAACATCACACAGAGCTTGTGTGCTGAACCTGAAATGTGGTTTCTGGTCCATCTGTTATCTCACAACCCCACCACAAACTTGGTGTCACAAGTGGGATAACTTGTTGGAAGTGTCTGGACTGGACAAAGAGGGATGTTTTCTGGTGGATATCGCCCAGATATCCCATGTGCACTGATGCACCAGGACTTGCCAGAGAAGAATGTCCGTGGAGTTCTGGCCAGAACCATGGCTAACAGACAGAGAGAAGCTGCTGCCTGGACTGGACCTGGGAGCTTGGAGGAAGGTCAAGGCTGAAGATGATGAGATGCAAAGGGATGAGAAACTAATGTGGGGTCCATGCAGACCGACTACGCAGAGAGGCAGAACACCAGTGTCAGGTGCTTGAGAGGTCTCTGCCAGACAGTTTAGATAAAGAATCAGAGGAGGATTTTTCATGGGCTCAGTTTGAGGAGGACCCCTGGACTGAGCAGAATATTCCTTTGTTTCATGTGTTCCTAGGATGTTACCTGTTGGAGGTTGGAGATGCAAGTATGGAACTTGAATGTGAGACCCCAGGCAAGACTGTGCCTAGTGATATTGTGCTGGGGTTGAAGACTACAAGCAAGCAAGCAAGAAGAAGCCTATAAGGCTAAAGGGACTTTTTCTTGTATTGATGCAGCTAAATCTATTAATAGTATTGACTGGGGTATACTGCAGGCTAAAGATGTTAATATTGCCAGAATGTTACAATATGTTAAAATCAAGGAGGTGGTACATGTGTTTTAATTTTTTTTAATGAAAAACCTACAAATGAGGAGGAGGTGGGTGGAAACTGGGTAGGAACCTGTGTTGTGGTAACACCTAGAGTGTCTAGCCTCAGGTGTCTGCATCAGTAGCAAATGAAATTAATGAATTAAGAGACATAGTGGGTTTATGTAGAGGGATTGACCCTAGGACTGGGCACCTGCTTAAAACTGACATGTCTGGTGGGGTTGGAACAGGTAATTACTCACACCAGAGAAAGTCTTTCTGTGGTACTGGACTTCATAGCCATCCAGATTTTTGGTTAAGAAATATACCATACTTTCCCTAAAAGGAGATGGGAAGGTACTGTTAGTCTCTGTTGAGAAATGTGTTAATGCCTTAGGGTAAAGAATGATGATAGCCACTATATTTATGATAGAATATTTATCATTGATAGGGACCCCGAGACCGAGCTTCTAAAGATAGATGGGTGGAAGCTCCATCCCTTCCTGGGCCAGGAAGGTGGTAAGCATTCTGCAATAACTGCTTCCTTCTAAAGGCAGGGGATATGTGACAGAGAGCTCCTGCCACTCTTGAGGACCGACCCTTTCTTAAATCTGTTGTAACAGTTCTTCTATTTCTAAGCCTAATCTATCCTTTACTATTTCTAGTCCATAAGGTTGGCCACCTATGGGCACCCCCTTCTCCCTCTCTTGACTATGCTATAGTGTCCTCTTTAATTTTCCTTTTCCCTCTCAGGTCCTCATACAGGGAGGTTATTGTGGTGACCTCCAAATGCATGTAAAATAGGTTGTGTTTATTGTTGTTGGATTTAGTATGTAACAGCACTATGTCATAAAATACCTTGTTGTATATACCTTATCTTTATGAAACCTGTGAATGTTGAAAATACCATGGCACTAGGTGTTTTTGATAATGGTAAAAAGTATTAGGTGACTATTATAGAAATTAAGTTAGTTGTGCTATTTAAAATGCATGTAAATTGCCGTAAACTGAACAAGTCTGAAATGTCATGGTGATTTGCATATATCCCATGATGCGTTGCATTACAGAAGTATGTATGATGTATTTCTTTGAAACTTGATTTATTGCCAATGCCCTTTAGAGTAACCCTTCTTTGTTTTTAGCTTGTTTTTTTTTTCCTTTTTGAGCCCCCACTACCCAAGTAAATGGGGTCCACATAAGGATGAAGGATTTCCACTGAAAAGTGGTTAGATCAGAGATCAGTGTCAGTAGGTGCTGGCTAAGTGCAGAAAAAGGACATTCATAGTCTGTTGCTGCAAACTCATTTACTGAAGAAGGAATATGACATTGCTGAAGCTTATTTCCTGTATTTTGAATAAACATCACACAGAGATTGTGTGTTGAAGCTGAAGTTCCATGTCTGGTCCACCTATTATCCCACAACCCCTCCACAGTGACTCATGTCTTTGTTATGGCTACCAAATCTAACTTGGACTTAGACACCATTGCCTACAGATCCCTAATCTTATTCTTCAGTCTCCTGGCATTCATGCAGCTGTTATTAAGGTATAGAATGTGTTATTAAGGTACAACATGTGCTGCTAAGATTGTGTTAGGTGGTCAGTAGTGTGGTCATTAGGCACTAATGTGTTATTAATGTTTTAATAACACATTAATACAGTTGTCAAAGTATATCTACTGATTAGATAATGCCAAGTATGGTGAAATATATGATAGTGGATTCTATGGGGTAAAATCCTGACCCTTGTAATACATAAGCAATATCTCATGACAGAGCATGCAGTTCTAGAGAATTAATGCACACCCCAACTGAACTGAAAGGCACGTCCCTCATTTTCCTTTTTTTTAAACACCTGTTAAGAAGTAAACCACCCATTAATGTCTTCTAGCTCCCTTGCAACTCTATTCCCCACCACCCCACCACAGCACTCACCGCTTCAAGTCCATCCACACCCCCTCACTTACCTATCTAAAGTTCAATGAAGCACTCCTCTAATGACCAGTGAAGCTCATCTCTCTCTATGGCACCCAACTGTGAACTGCAGCATTATTTTTGTGTATTATGTTCTGGTTAACCATTTCATTCCTTTTGGTAATATTTGTTTTAATTTAATAGAGTTATTGTAGTGCAAATGGCATGTGTCACTGCAGACTATGATTAGTAGTACAGGGAAAGGCAAGAGTATGGTGCATTCAGGAAGGCCTAGGACCACCAGTGTGGGTGAACATGGGTGTGGTACCATGGCAGGAAGAAATGGAGCAGTACGTAGCAGTGGCTCTGGCAAACTCCTTCCAAAGGCTGATTTAGCTGCTCTTCTACTTCAGGGAGGCAGCAAGAGCTGACATCCTAGTAGATATGCTGTATCAGCAACACCAGTGAGTAAATAAGGTGCTCCAGAAAAATAAGAACAAGATCCCGCTATGGTGGTAGCCCCTGAACCTGAGTCTGAGGAGTATGAGGTGGAGGAGATGAGGGTGCAGTTTTGGGAACAAGATGAAGAGGAGGATGTTAGACAAGAGGAGAAGGAGGTGGTGGAGGATGAAGGTGAAGATGAAGATAGCACTGTCATCAATCCTTTCTGGGAACCTAAAAAGAAAAAGAAAATGAAAAGGCAGTGACAGAAAAGGAAAAGTCTTGTCCAAAGTGAAGGGAAGACAACCACAGACACAAAAGAAGCTGGCTGAGACCCATCATGGAACAAGTGCATCACAACCCCAGACTATAATGGCTATAACTGTCATGTTCTGTACAGTTATAAGGCCTTTAAAATCCCTTCTGTGGGACTTTTGTATCATTGAACCACAGTCTGAGACTGGGGCAATATGTCAACTTTGCCTTGCCCAAGTAGGCCATGGCAAAAGCATGATCTCATGTTGGAAAAGGTGTGCAGCACAAAAATATGAGCAGGTAGCAGACACATTAGCAACAAGTTCCAGCAGGTGGTGTGGGATTGGGAGCCAGATAAGTAGCAAATGAGGAGGGTGTTGTGCAAGAAGAACATGTGATTTAAGATGTACTGTCTAGTACCCCTGTAAATGGTAAATAAATGACCATCAGCAGCACACTGACAACCGCAAGAATAGTAGTTTTTGTTTTAACCCTGTCTATTCCTCCCTGGATGCTGCCCAGAAGAACAGAAGATGCAAATGCATCACTGCATTCAGATAGCTTATGGCCATCTTCCTTCTCCATTGCTGTTGCCACCTTCTCCTGCTCTGCCTTCTCCCTCGGTGCTTCCCAGAAGAACAAAGGATGACACTGTGCTACTGTAGTCACACAAATAACTATCCTCCACATGCTCCTCCACAGCTGTTATATAACCCATCTCATGCACCTCCTCTCTGCATGCTGCTGCCTGGAAGAACAAATGATAAAACTGTGCCACTACATTCAGACAGATTATGGTCCACCTCCTTCTTTTCCACTTCTGCTGCTGCATCCTAAATATTCTCCCTGGATGTTACACAGAATAACAAAATATACATCTGTTCTGCTGCATTGGGCACATGATTTGGCAGTGAGACTTTCAGTTTGCTATAAGGTGAATTATGAACTTCATTGGTGAATTCACTCTATAAATTTTTCACAAAGTTGGTCCATGACAGGGAAATGTCAAGAAGCTTTGTTAAGTAAGAAGTTTAGGTTAGCTGCATCCATACATTTGCTAAGAACACCAGGTGAAGATATAAAGTAGGCTAGGAGACCATGCTAGTGGTGGCATCAACAAACCTTGTACAGTAGAGAAGTGATATTTCTTAGGTTTAGTTGCACTCTGTATGACATTCCGAGTTCACTGTGTATAGGTTTCATAGAGCTTGAGATGTGAGCAGCAGTCAAAATTTTGGTCCAAAGGTATGACTAGGTATTAAAAGTTGTCCACTTCTTCTAACACATAGCCATTAATATACTGGATCATAACACTGTTGGCACTCCCTTAAATTTTATTTCCTGAGCCAAATATCTTTATTTATTTATTTATTCATTCATTCTCGGATTACAATACCTTTGAGCACATAACAGCTCTTTTACAAAGGTTCCACAACAGTGGGAAGGGTGACAGACATACAACAGATGGTATTACATAAAATGTTGACAAGAAAGTATTTAACAAGACATTAACCTTGCAACTAAAATTAAAACTATGATTCAGTAGGAAATAAAAAAAAAACTAATTAAAGGAGGCAGCCCAAGGTGCTTTGTCGATTAGGTATAGGTAGATTTGGGAGAACAGAAGTTCAGGTAAGTGAAGATAAACAGTGGAAAGAAGGTGGATGGTGAGAAGGGGTGAGGTGAAAGAAGGATCGGGAAAGGAGGCAGAAAACAAGGCAGAGTGGTTAGGGTGAAAGTGATAATTCACAGAAAAGGGGAAGAAGTAGGTACACAAGGATGTGTCAATACTAATGAGGTAGTGCCATGTCAGTTGAAATAGTCACAGGAACTGTTAGCTGTAAGATGCTGATGGAGAGTGCCTTTAAATTATCCCAATTTTGGTAAGGAAAAGATATCTCTGTGCAGCACATACAAATGTACATAAGTGATTGTTGTCAGGAGCTGGGTGGATATTTCTGAGGCAATCAACTTTAAAAAGATATCGTAGGTTCTACACTATTAGAACTAGAGTTGTTATCAGTTGACAGTCCCTTAAGCAATTGAAGTACCTGCTGTGTCCTAGCTTCCCTCATATTAAAATTGAAATTAGATGATTCAGGAGATAGGCAGTTAGCAAACAGTATGGCTGAATCATCACGAGAGTCAGGATTAACAACAAGTGTAGAGAATTGAAAATCTAGAAACTGGGAATTGAATGCATCAGTTGTTATGAAGGGATCACAATCTGAATAATTTAATAGAAAGTTAGTTGGTCGTGACCTTGTTTGCTTGTCCCATTATTTCTTTAAGCATGTCCCAGAACTTATTGGGGGCACTAAAATATTGTCTAGTTGCTAATTGCAGTATTTACTCTTTCTATTTCAATTCACTTTCTTACAATTCTTTCTTTCTTGCAATTCTATATTCCACCCAATTACTTTGTAAGTTAGACATTTGAACACATTCCAAAGATGATCCTTTTTTTTCCATTATTGCTAATAGATCACTATTTAGCCATTTCATTTTTGCTCTGTGTAAAAAACACAATGTAGTAAGAGGTACATATTTGTTCTGAATGTTATTTAGGACAGTGATTAAATAAAGTCATTTGCTACATCATTTATATCTAGTGGCTCCCTCAAATATTACCAGTCTACTGAACTGACTGGTAATGATCTTATAGTTTACTTGTGAAAAGTCTGTCAGCATCACAATTCTGGGGGCATACTTTGGGATACAGGCCTTCCATACACAGCGGACACCAGAGTGGTCTGGTGGAATGGTTCCACCTATGTAGAGTGCCGGTGGCAGAGAGCCCAGTCATTATGGCACCAAGCCTGAAAGTCACTGTCCTCCCTTTTTGCTGGGGGCTGTGCCCCCCTTACCCCCCATGTGGAGGGTGATGCCCTCCACCCCCCCCTTTCTAAATATTCTGCCTCCAGGGTGGTGGACCTTGGGGACGGGATGGTGAACTTCAGGATTTGGTGCCACCAGCGCTGTACAGGTGTGCAAGGTTGTGGCTTTGCTACTTATATTGTTTGCTGCTCAGTACCCAGTCAATCAAGGTGTGACAGCTACTTCTGTTACTTCTCTTAGTGGTTGTGACATATGTCCGGTCAGTTGTTCAGTGTCTATGGACTTGAACATGGTGCTTTGATTTCCAGAGCAGTCTATGTTTTAATCTTCCATAATCAATAACTCAAAACTGGAAGAGTGGTTCAGAAGTCTGGTAGGGATGATAAGCCTTTCTGTCCCATATTAGGAATGCTGTGTGTATATATATACTGTGTATATATATATATATATATATATATATATATATATATTATGCAATAGGGGTGGACATATATTCAGTGTGATAAATGCGTTTATCTGAGTCACTGTATGTATAAATAAATTTATACATACAGTGACCATTACACAGGCCCAGATATTCAAAGGGTTGCGCCATAACAGGATTCTTGTCACATAAGTCCTACATTACGCCATTCTGCGATATTCAGCAGGAGGCAGTTGCTCCACTGGCAACAGGTTGCGCAAAAGAGCAATGCAAATGAATGCATGCTCAACAGGAGGGAGGAACCATGCATAACCTGCGCAACCCGATATTCAGTCGGGTTGTGCAGAGTTGAGCTGCGCTAACCCCTACCTAGCGCCTGCACAACCTTGACCCAAAAAAGGATCAAGTTGAGGGTCACCCACAGGTGAGCTGCCTGTATTGCAGGCGAAACACAGCAGCTGCCACCCTGGCTGACCCCAACTCGGTCCCTATGCCCCCACCAGCCCGATCGCGGGCATAGAGTAACATGAACCCCCCACCTCCCACAGCCCGATCCGGGCATCACAGTTACATGAACCCCACATATCGAGCCCGATCGCGGGCAGTACAGGTACAGCAAACCTCCCCTCCTCCCACAACCCGATCGCCGGGGCAGTACAGGTACCTGAACCCCCACACATATCCCACAGCCCAATCGCGGGCAGTACAGGTACATGAACCCCCACACACATCTCCACAGCCCGATCGCGAGGCAGAACATGTATAAACCCCCAGTGCCCGATCGCGGGCAGAATGTAACCCTCCCCAACCAGAATATCTCCCTGGTGGTCAGTGGACCATAAAGCCCGATCGCGGGCAGAATGTCACATCACAACCCCCAAAACATCTCCTGGTGTCTAGTGTCCTCCCCCACCCACGAAGCCCCTCCACCCTGTTCTCCCCCGCGGCGGTGACAGTATCCACCGCCTGCTGCCCGCCGCCGCCCGACTGACTGTCGGTAGGGCTGCACACCAGTGGTGCAGAGCTACAGTCAATGGGCGTGCAGCCCATACCGTATAACAGTCAGATTTGTGAATAAGTCATTCACAAATCACAGACTATCATCTCTGTTATAAACTCTGCGCCATTAATATCTCCTGTCAAGCTGCTGATACGGACAGTCATTCGGCTGAAATGAGCAGGCTGGTGGGATGCTGTCGCCCGACCCGGCTGGCGGAGTCGGAGGAGGCTGTGGTGAATGAGTGAGACACTAACACCAGGAGATGTTTTGAGGGGGTTGAGATGTGACATTCTGCCCGCGATCGGGATTTACGGTCCACTGGACCACCAGGGAGATATTCAGGTTGGGGTTATATTCTGCCCGCGATCGGCACTGGGGTTCATACACGCTCTGCCCGCGATCGGGCTGTGGAGATGTGTGTGTGGGGGGTTTCATGTACCTGTACTGCCCCGATCGGGCTGTGGGATATGTGTGTGTGGGGGGGTTTCATGTAACTGTGATGCCCGCGATCGGGCTGCATTGTGCGTCGGTCCCCGACGGCTGCTGCCTGGCAGGGTGGCCCGGAGCAAGTCCTCGGGGATCGGCTCACCTACATGCAAATGGCATGCAAATGGGGCCATAAATAGATGCAAATGGCCCCCCCTGCGCCTTGCATAAATTATGGCCCCATTTGCATGTCACCTTTTGAATATCGGAAATTTGAGCATGGCGCAATGGTACTTGCGCCACCGCAAGTTTAATGCTCAGCTCTGGCAACTTGCGGTGGCGCAAGTTCCACTGCGCCATGTGTAAGTGCTGTGGCTGGGGGGGGTGATATTCAAAGGAGTTGCTCAACAGCGCAACTCCTTTGAATATCACCCCGGCCACACCCCTGCGCAACTATTTTGAGCAGTGCAGGGGCTTGCGCCTCAGAATGGTGCAGTTTGAAAATCTGGGCCACAGTTACTATGTCACAAATCTCTTTAGAATTCATTTAGAATATTCGGCCTCAGAAGCAGTACTAACCATATTCAAATGGAAATAACTTTAAAACAAAAAAAGATAGCATGGTACTGTGAGCACAAAAATTGTTCAGCACAAAATTGTCTGCAAATTGAGTGGTGTTTCATGTATAGATACTTTATAGATTTTTTACAATTAGCAAAAAAGCAGAAGAAAATGACATTTTTTGTTCACTTTTTTGACAAACAAATGTGAATAACTTTAAAACAAAAAATGATAGCATGGTACTGTGAGCACGAAAAATGTTCAGCACAAACATATCTACAAAATGAGTGGTGTTTCATTTATAGATACTTTTTTTTTTATAATTAGCAAAAAAACAGCATAAAATTCAATTTTCTTTTCCCTTTTTTGACAAACAAATGTGAATAATTTTAAAATGAAAAAGGTAGCATAGTACTGTGAGCATGACATTTGTTCAGCAAGAAGTATTCTACAAAATGAGTGGTGTTTCATTTAATAACAACCACTATGCTGGGCAGACATACTGTAGGAAAGTTAACCAAAACTCCCAGAAATTATCATTTAAAATAAAGATAAACAGTCAAAACCAAATGTTCCTGCACTGATAGAAAGCATCCCTATTGCATAAATGAAATATACAATGGTGAGCTGTCAGATAAATGATTTATCTACACTTGTGCTGTTTGACCTCGGACACCTCACTCGTGGCTTACACCACTCGTGAGGTTACAAGTCAAACAGCACTTGTGCAAAAAATCATTTATCTGACAACTCATCTATCCTGATATATATATATATATATATATATATATATATATACATATACATATATATATATAGCTGCACAGTAGTGCAGCTATAGTTAAGGTTGCCCAGCCACTTCTATGTTAAACCCAAATGTTTGCACTTTAATAACTTTGCCACCATACAACCAATTTGCCTGACATTTTGCGTGCACGGTGGGGCATCATAGATCTCTGGATCTAGCAAGTTGTGTTATGGTCTGATGAGCAATTGTGGAGCTGTAGAATGCCAAAAAACACACTAAAATGTTTTTTTGCACATTTCTTTGCTCGGGGCTGCAGTCCACACAATTTGTCTGTCTGGTCAGAAATCTTCAGGGAAGATGCGGTCTGGGTTGCTGATGTGCCTGTTGAAGATTTAGTAAAAAAATATTAAACAACCAATATTCAAAAGTTATTCAACTTTAAAGTTTTAACATTGAAGTTAATGGAGAAAAATATATGTGCCTCTTGAAACTGTTGCAAAACCACTTTTTACTGTCGCAAATTCACTTTTTGCTGTTGTGCTGCCACCATCTTGTTTCAGTTAGTGTTGAAGAAAAACACCTGTAGTTCAAATTCTAGTGCCCCCAGGTAAACACTGACAGTTGTATTTACCTAAACAGGGCCTGGGAAACACAGTGGTGCCATCAGTTTTTTTTCTAGGACCCCTAGAAATACCTTTTTTTAAATCAGATCCTCCATAGTGTCGTGGATCATGACAGTACATTTGCAACACTTTCACAAATCACAACACTATTGTATCTGTACTGTCACAATTTGCGACATTACTGCACCAGAAAATACAATTTCTTTGCCACACTACTGCACCTAAATGGTTGGGTTTTTTTGGCTGAAATTTGCAGGGTGGCAAGCCCTGGCCCCACAGATGTGCCTTTTGATGGTTTAGTAAAAAATATAAAAGGGTTACAAAGTTATAGCGCTCCAAAGTTAAAACATTTCACATAGAATAACATTGCCGTATCCAAGGCCTATATCTCAAAAATGGTGCGAGACATAGATTTTTTGTTCTTCATAGCTTAGTCCACCTTTAGGTGGTCTAAGCTTAAGTGGAGGTTTTGAAGTCATGGTTACCACTGCAGTGGAATTTTTTTTCATAGTTGCTACGATTACTGAGATATTGCCAAATTAGCATTACAAGGGTTCCTTTCCAGTACTATACAGCTGCTGTCTGGCTGCGCAATTATGTGTAAGTGGGAGCACAGGCCCAGAGGGCCCACACTCCCACATATGCATACCATTACACAAAAATGGGCCATGTGAGGGGAGTGCAGGGCCAGAAGGGCCTGCACTCCCACAACCACATATCAGTTGCTAGTTAAATTATACTTTCTCAAAAAGAAGGGGAAATTCTTTGCAATAAACATCATTAATGCATCAGTTAGGGTTGATAGCACAGCAACAAAAGTATGGTAATGTGATGTTAGGGTTACCCCCTACCATCTTACCCATACCCCCCACCCTCCACTTTCCAACAAACGTCAGGGTGTGCCATGGGTTTATCAGGCCTAACTCACACCCCATTCTCCTATGCTGTAGCATGTCAGCTTTTTTACACATGGAATGGTGTGAGAGCTGGGCCTGATGAC
This sequence comes from Neoceratodus forsteri, assembly GCA_016271365.2. NCBI lineage: Eukaryota > Metazoa > Chordata > Ceratodontiformes > Ceratodontidae > Neoceratodus > Neoceratodus forsteri. The sequence continues at coordinate 756,561,533 of CM057451.1, forward strand.
CCCATGGCATGCCACAATGTCCGTTGATGATTAGAGGGTGAGGGGTGGGGTGGTAAGTGGGTAACCCTAACATCACATTTCCATACTTTTGTCACTATGCTATCAATCCTAACTGATGCATTAATGAAGTGTTTTTGCAAAAAACAATATATATATATATATATATATATATATATATATATATACACACACACACACATATATATATATATATATATGTATACATACACATACACACAGTAAGCCATGATGGGGAAGTAGGGTGTTGTCTGATAAATTTATTTATTTATTGTATAATCGAATTTACAACCTTTGAGCCAGCAGCTTGTTTACAAAGGTACCTCATCACACGGAGGACACACATGGTTAACATAGATTACAAAGTACAGTCAAGACAGAGTAACAGCTTTTTACATGTTTACAGAAATCAGACATACAGAGTCAGCACAATATTACATAGGTTGCATGAACAGAGATACATAGTACTACATACAATTGCTTGAACACATGTGTAAATAAATAAACATTTCAAGTAGTACCAGCAGTTGCTGGCAGAGGGAAAGTGCCTGGGAGGATTTGGGGGTGGGGTGGGTGGGTGTTCAGCCCAGTGGGCCATGTCAATAGTGCCAGAAGAAACAGCAGAGTATCTTTTAATGACAGGTGCAGCAGTGGGTATTGAACAGCTGGTCTCGTAAGGCAGCTTTGAAGGGGACAATTTTGGCGGTGTTGGAAATGGCTGTGGGAGTGAGTGGAACCAGGTAGGGGATCTGTAGCTGAATGACCTCTGAGCCTGGGAGGACCTAGTTCTGGGCACTAGTAGAGTGGCCTTGTCCAAAGTTCAGGTGGTGGCTCTGGGGTGTGTAAATTGGATGGAGGCAGACACCCCAGGGGTGGGGGGAGAGCCCAAATAGGATTTTCTTGGTTAGCAGGCTGGTTTGGTAGCAGATGCATTTGTCAAGGTTTAGGAGTTTGGCTATGTCATACAGTTGACAGGTGTGGGTGAGTCTGGGGGCACTGGTCAGTAGCCTGCAAGCTTTATTTAGCGTGAGTTTAATCTTGCTGAGGGCAGTGGAGTCAGCAGCACCATATACTGGGAGGCTGTCATCAACAAATGCACGACCCAAGGTGAGAAGTGAGGTAAGAGGCACTTGAGCCAAGTTCCTTCAGCACTTGGGCAGTGCATTTATCAGATACACAACCCACACTCTGAAGTGGCTTACTGCACTTGCAAAATGGGTTTACTTTCAATAAATAAATAAATAAAGATGTTTAAAGTACCTTTGTATGTTGTTTTTGCATTTACTGTATTTGGTAAAGTAGTCCCCTGTGGAATATATACCACAAGAGGGTGCTGTAGCTGTAGTTGTGTCAGTTACTGTTTGTTCTCATTCTTTCTCCCCACAGATCATCTTTTATTTTTTCCCCCCAAGTCTGCTGTATTTTTTAAAAGAAAAATGATCAAGTACTGTAATCACCTCTGTGAATTCGGAGGTTTGGACCACTTTGTGCGAGTGACTTCCAGTTATGGCATCATGCCAAAGTAAGACACTGGGCACTCATGTAAGTGGTTTACTGTTGCTTGTTTAAAATACATTTTGATGACAGTGCTCCATGAACTAGGAGCATTTGGTGGTGACTTTGTAGGACTGACTTTCTGTTTCATCATTAGGCATGACAAATACATTGGGGGCTCTCACTCATGAGGCAGCTACCATAAGAAAGGATTTAAAAGGAATGGCAGGTTGCTGGGGACAGTTGGTGGAAGGGGTAACATCATTGCTCATATTGTAGACCACAATCATATAGTGACCAATGCTACAGTCCCTTATTGATTTAAATTCATTGGCAGCACAGTTACCCTTCATTTGTCTCCTGATTATTATAATGAACAGGAGCCATCCCTAGTGTTGAGAACAAGGTCAAGGGAGATGAGAAGCAGCTCTCCCCAACTTCTCTCCTCAGAATGAGCTAAACACCCAATGGCTCACCAGTCATCAGGAGTTGTTCACACCCCCTGAAAACTCCTGGCCAATCCAGTCCACAGGGAGTCTCCAGGTTGGCTAGAGTTAACCCTTAGAGGTCCATGAACCTATAGGGAGCCTTAGCTGCCAGGTGCTACATACTGATATGCAGTTGTAATCACTCCATCTGTAGAGCTTACCTCAACTGTCTCAACAGAGACCCAGCTTTGCTGTCTGTCACTTGTGCTCCCTTCAACCCCATGTGGACTGTGGATTGCTGTGGCAGAGGTTGGAGTGGGAGTGAAGAAGAGTGCCATTTCTTTGGCACCTCCTACACCATGAAGTGCCAACTCCATCACTGCATTGAACAACCTTGACAACCAAGCATTGAGGAGCACAGCTGGTGCTCATGAAAATGTGGATATCTGTTGACTCATCACTTGACTTGACTGGACACTTCTACACATCCACACTTGTCTTTCGCAGTAGGGCATAATGTATTTTGAGTGCAGAAGCTCTCTATAAAAAGGACTTTGGACTTTGTGGGCTGTAGAGCCCTAGGATTTATGGCTGTTACCATCTTTATGACCCTTTGACCCCTTTTTATCATGGCAATGGGGTCAGACATCAGCTATCAACCAATTAGAATACTGGAACCTACAACAGAGCCCGGACAGCTTATGGACCAAAGGAGGATTTTGATAAAGCTTCTATAGGAGGGGCACAATGGCATTGGGGAGTTCATTTATTTGTACCTATGCCAGAGGTGCACCATGTTTTAAATAGATATTGGATTTAAAAGCATGGAATAAACTTTTGCCTTTTTTACTTCCAAAATGGAGTAAAGTAGTTAGTGCTTGGGTAGTGTGAGCAAGTGCAGGGAATTTTTTTCATTTCTGTAAGGAGAGTCACCCTGTAGCTGAATTCCCAGTGTACTGGGAAAAAGACAGACTTTTCCCAGGACTAGCCTGAAGGGTTTGCAGCCATGCCAGAGACAAAGAGGCCCAGAAGCCATCAGCATACACCACCAGTACACAGCACCACTGCTAAGTGACTGCTGATCAGGTGGTGGAGTTGCCTTTTGGTTGCACTGACAGGAGGTGAGCTTGCAAGCCCAGAATCCACCTGACCATTCTGAGATCCCAATAAAGAGAGACCACCTGATTTGCATGAGGTGCCTGAGATTGACCAGCAGAGGAAAGCTCAGGAACTCTGAGGTGGGCCAGAGCTGCAGAACAGATCCAGTAAATTCAGCCAGGATGGTATCAGAGGATGAAAGCTGCTGAGCTGAGAATCATGAGTAACCCATCATGGCCTAAGGTCCTGCAGCACCAACTGGTGGTTAATTACTTAGATAGGGCCACCTTATGATTAGTTAGATAGGAACACAGTTGGGCTACTGATTTCATATATGAGGCTGTCCAGCCAGAATTACAAATATTGTAATTGGTGAGCTGGCCCGCTGGTGCAGTGATAGGGCTACTACTCAGATGCCGGTGTCTGGGGTTTGGTAATGAGCCTTCATCACTAGGAGCTAGGCAGTGGGAGAAGAACTGAGCATTCAATGCACTTCCCCTTTGGGGAGGGAAGCTGTGCATCGCTGCAGCTACAATGCCACCTGGGTCACCACAGTTGATGTTACAGGCAGGATTTGCCTTTGGGGTGGGGTACATTGACTGCTGCTGCACAACTACACACTCTGTACTTGTGCTTGGCATCAACAAGGTCAGTATCCCAGAAGAAGGAGATGAAAAAAAAAACATAAAATTGGCCCAGTGCATGTAGATGATAAACCTCTGTATATCTAGGTCCCCCCTTTACCATCTATGGCCTGGTAATATGGATGCTGTCCAAGATGCATCACCATACCTTGACCTCACCTGGAGTCTTTCCATTGCATGATGGAGGCAGGTGAGTACTTGGGAGATGTGGGGTCAAAGTCGAGTTGTGCCATGGGGCCCCTAAGGGAGACAAGTACCAGGAATGTGAGGAGAAGGTAAAAAATACAGAATAAAAATATTTATATAATTGTTATTACATCTCACCAATGATGGCTAAGCATGTGCAGTATGATTGATGGACACACAAAAAAAGTTAGTGTGTTTGTCTGAGTTAGCTGAAGTGAATGATTATCTGAGCAGTTATCTAGGTGTAAATCTGAGGTGGCTGAAGGGGATTGCTATCTGTGCAATTTAATTACATGTAGAAAGATCTATTAAGTAGGGGGAGTGTCTTAGCTAGAAGGAAGATAGATTTAAACACACTGCCCTAGATAGATTCTGCCAGATGCTTGGCAGAAAACACCAGGAGGAAGGAGTGCTGTGTGACTGGACTTCTCTACTGGGACTAAAGAAGTAGAACTCTTCTACTGGGATCTTCAATTTAGGGTAAAAAAACACACAAAAAGTTAGTGTGTTTGTCTGAGTTAGCTGAAGTGAATGGTTATCTTAGCAGTTATCTAGGTGCAAATCTCAGGTGGCTGAAGGGGATTGTTATCTGTGCAATTGAATTACATGTAGAAAGATCTATTAAGTAGGGAGAGTGGCTTAGCTAGAAGGAAGCTAGATTTAAACACTTCCCTAGATAGATTCTGCCAGAGGCTTGGCAGAAAACACCAAGAGGAAGGAATGCTGTGTGACTGGACTTCTCTACTGGGTCTATATTGCCCTCCTTCCCTCACATCCACCCTCCCACCTAAAACTAGTTCTACTTTTATAGGCACAGGATTTGACTGACAACAGGAACTTCCTGTTTGGAAGCAGAAAGTGAGTGATCACAGAGCTACCAAAGACTCACCATCCTAGAAGGATAAGAGTAACTGTCCACCACCCCAGCTGCTCAAGGTCTGCCTCTGAGCAAGTAAGGGGTCTACTGAGAAATATAGGATGTTCTTATCTCAGAACAGGATTATTAGGAGCTTAAAGGGCACAGAGGCAGTAAGTAACTAGAGAGAGAAAAAAAAGAAAAAACAAACAAACAGAGGAAAGAGTAAGGATTCCAATCAACAGTGAAGAGGCCAGAAATAAGACATGATGGGAGTGGTGCAGTGTTGTGGCTGTGGAGCAGCAGTCTTCCGGGAGACGTTCTGGAGGATGCGGTGTTATCCCATCTGCAGACACCTCTCTGGGCTGAGGGAGGAGGTTGCTCATCTCCAGGCTGAGTTGGCCAGGATTTGTGGGACCCCCTCTTCCATTCAGGGACCACCAGGGCCACTGCCACTGCCTCAGAGGTTGCCAAGAAAGAGGAGTGGTTGGACCACAGTGGGCTCAGAGAGGGTGAGCATGGTTGAACAGAGGCGCATCCCTCTAGTTGAACCTTTCCACAATTTCTATCCTGTTCTGTAAAAATGTGGTTCATCTATGGAGGCACCCACAGTATAGACCAAGGAGGATGCTGGGAACCTCCACAAGGGAGACCCACAGGAGGGTGGGATGGGACCACACAGGGAAAGGAAACAACTCCTGGTGGGGGACTCAATTGTTAGGAAGGTAGAACTGGGAGAGGAAGGGGAGAGGGAAGTAAGGTGCCTGCCTGGTACCATGGCTTCAAGGGACAGAGAGCGAATCCTCAGGATCGCTAGAGTAGCTGCACAGGGGAGGGAGTTGAATGTGATTGTCCACCTAGGGACAAATGACCTGGCTAAGAAAGAGATCCAAGTAGTGCTGGAAGAGTTTTTGGAGTTGGGGAGGGGGTCTTAGACAAGTAGCACACACAGTAACCTTCTCAGAGGTGCTGCCTGGCTATGGCATAGGTCAGGCTAGGGTGCTCCACACCATGGGATTCAATCAGTGGTTGAAAAACTGGTGCAGAACACAGGGATTTGGCTTCATTGGGGACTGGGGGTCCACCTGGAGTGATGCAGGCCTATACTGGCATGATGGGCTGCATCTGTCCAGGAGAGGAACCAGAATCCTAGGTGATAGGTTTAAATGCTTCATTGGCAAACATTTAAACTAGCCAAGGGGGGAGGCACTGGAAAGGAGCAGTGAAATCCTAGCTCCCCCAAAAAAGTTAGGGTAGAAAGCGAGGTAAACACCAAGATAGAGATGTTGATAGGGAGAAGGGCAGGGGTAAATGGAGAAAATAACAAAGGCAATAAGGACAGGGATGGGGCAAAAAGGAGTAAGGCAATCAGGAAATGGAGGGTAATGAGTACCAATGCCCGTAGTCTGGGCAAAAAGCTCCCTGAACTGGTAGCCTTGATGGAAGAGGGATGCCTGGCTATCATAGCAGTCACAGAAACATGGTACACAGAGAACCATGACTGAGATGTTAACATACCAGGGTACTTAACCTACTGGAGAGACAGGGAGGGTAGAAGAGGGGGAGGAGTAGCTCTCTATGTAAAGGAAGGGGATAAAAGCAACTAAACAAAAGAGTAAACAGGGAGGAGAGGAGGCACTGTGGGTCACCTTAGAGACTGGAAATGGCACCACAATCCGCACAGGGGTTTTATACAGACCCCCATGTCAGGGGGAGGGAATAGACAAGGATATGATAGAAGACATTCTTAGGATGGCAGAGAAAGGGAGATACTGTTGATGGAGACCTAAATATGCCAGATGTTAACTGAGCACATTTGCTGCAGCCACATCCAAGAGCAGGGCCATTCTCAATGCCCTACAGGTGGCATGCCTCAGACAGCTAGTTTGGAACCCACTTATTAGGGAGCAATCTTAGACCTCATACTCTCAAATGGGGACAGTGAGAGGATCTCAGATCTAGAAGTGGGTTGCCATCTGGGAACAAGTGACCATCAAACAGTGTGGTTCACAATAAACTCAGCTACCGAGTCAAGCCACACAAAAGTGAGGATACTGGACTTCAGGAAGGCTGACTTTGGCAGGATGGGAGACTGCCTTAGAAAAGCACTAGCAAACAGGCTAGAAGGAAGGGTGGAGCAAGCATGGGGAAACATCAAAACTGCCATCACAGAGGCAACAAGCCTTTGTGACAAGCAAATAAATAAATCAAAATGAAAGAAAAAGTCACTATGGTTCTTAAAAGAGGTGGCGGGGAATGTCAGGGAGAAAAAGATAGCATTCAGGAAGTATAAGGAAACACAGAAGGAGCAGGACAGAGAGCTGTACTAGTTAAGGCAGAAGGAAGCAGGGAGGGTAGTCAGAATACCAAAAGCCCAAACTGAGGAAAAGATAGCCAACTCAGTTAAGAAGGGGATAAAATATTTTATAGGTATATCAGGGAGCGTAGAAAGACAAAGACAGAGATAGTCAGTCTGAATAGAATGGACAGTGGATGGGCACAGAGGGACAGTGAAAAAGCAGGGCTGCTGAACGAACATTTCTGCTCAGTATTCACAAAAGAGGAGGCGAGGGTGGTGCCTAATCCAATTAACAGAAGCACTCTTGATGGGGGGTTGATCTCAGTCCATTCACAGAAGAAAGGGTTCTGAAAGAACTCCTAAAATTGAAGGTGGATAAAGCAATGGGGCCTGACAGAATTCACCCCAGAACTCTAAAAGAATTAAGGGGAGAACTAGTGAAACCACTGACTACCTTTCTTAACAAATCATGGGAGGATGGTGTGGTACCTGAGGACTGGAGGAAGGCAGATGTGATTCCCCTTCACAAAAGTGGGACCAAAACAGAGGCAGGGAAACTACAGACCTGTCAGTTTGACCACTGTGGTAGGAAAAGTGATGGAATCACTTCTGAAGGAAAGAATTGTTGAGTACCCAGAGGCCAGTGGGACACAGGACCCAAGGCAGCATGGGTTCACAGCGGGAAGGCCATGTCAGATTAATCTAATTGATTTCTTTGACTGGGTGACCAAAGTAGTAGACGAAGGAGGGGCTGTGGACATGGTCTACCTAGACTTCAGCAAGGCATTTGACAGCCACCCCCCAAATATTAACAGTCAAATTAACCAGCCTGGGAGTGGGTCCCAGGGTGGTAGCCTGGGGTAAAACATTGGCTGGACAACAGGACACAGAAGGTAATTGTAAATGGAGTCCACTCTGAAGAAAGAGGGGTTATGAGTGGGGTACCACAGAGTTCAGTACTGGTTCCAGTCCTTTTTAATGTCTTTATAAGTGACATTGCAGAGGGACTGGAAGGAAAAGTGTGCCTCTTTGCAGATGACACAAAGTTCTGCAACAGGATTGATACACAAGGAGGCATGGAAAGGATGAGAAGGGGCTTGGCAAGATTGGAGGAATGGTCAGAAGTATGGCAGCTTGGATTCAATGCAAAGAAGTACAAAATAATGCACCTGGGAAACAAAAACCCAGGGGAAGATTACACAATGGGGGGGAGGTAGTAACAACAACAAAAATGGAAAGGGACCTGGGGGTAATCATATCAGATGAACTTAAGGTTAGCAAGCAATGTGAGAAGGCAGTAGGAAGGGCTGGGGGTATACTAGGATGTATAGGGAGAGGCATCATCAGCAGAAAACAGGAAGTTGTTATCACTCTGTACAGACAGTTGGTGAGACGCATCTGGAGTACTGTGTCCAGTTCTGGAGACCCCATCTCTGCAAGGACATAGACAGGATAGAGGCAGTCCAGAGGAGGGCATCTAAAATGGTGCAGGGTCTGCAAGAGAATCCATATGAGGAGAAACTAAAGGAGCTTAATATGTATACCCTTGAGGAAAGGAGGGAGAGGGGGGACATGACAGAAACTTTTAAGTACCTCAGTGGAATCAATAAAGTCCAAGAGGGTAGCATCTTTCAGAAAAAGAGATGTGCAAGAACAAGGGGACACAATTTGAAGAGGAGGGGGTTCAGGGACAATGTGAGGAAGTATTTTTTCACAGAGAGGGTGGTGGAGGCATGGAACAGCCTTCCCGAGGAGGTTGTGTGGTCTAAAACTGTGGGAGAATTCAAGAATACATGGGACAGACATACGGCAATTCTTGTTGGGGGTAAGAAGAAATAGGATGTTGGTTAACTAGGAACTACAGCTTATCCTGTAGGTAGGGAAATGGGCAAACTAGGTGGGCCAAGCGGTTCTTATCTGCAGTCAAAGTCTATGTTTCTGTGTTTCTAAAGCTTCAACAACAAGATCACTGGAAAATCCCTAGAGGCAAAAGGGTTTAATTGGTACCAGTTGGGAAGTGGAATAGTGCCCCAACAGTATACCTGGATGAGTCCTTGTGCTGGGGGTGAGCAGATGCTAGTTAGCCAGTGGCACACTTAACTGTTGTTGCTTATGTTGTATTGCTTTAAACCATTCTTCACCAGAGTCTCATTCTTAATCCCTATTAAATCCCTTGTTATTTATTTTTTTCAATTCCTTGTGTGAGGATATAAATTTTACAGTAAAGTTTTTTTTTACATTTGAAGCCAACTGTTATTGCATTATGTGGGAAGCTGGAGGGTTTACTAGAGGAGTCCATAGTGGATTGGTATTACTTAGTACTAGCTTGTTACCTGGCCCACTTCATGTTTCCTAGGCTGAAGGCACTATGCAAATTATAACTTTGATTTATGAATAATGAATCCCTACAGGAGGTATTGATTCAGGGCCTTTACCTTTAATAAGGCAGGGGTATTGTACTGACTTTAACAGCAGCCCAGTCACACAGTCTACTGTAGGAACAGAGTAGCAGTCCCAACATCGGCACTAAGCTCCGAAGCTGGCTTTATAAACAGGCATAATGCTCATGAAGCTGCTGCAGACACATTGCAAATGCAGCCCTGCACTCAGTCCACTCCATCATGAGTAACAGCAGGTTTTGTTACAGATAACAGTTTTGCAGCAGTGGAAGATACATTTCCCTTTACCAGCTGTAAAAAGATAAAAATATCAGGCATACTTCAAAATCTGTGACATGTTATCATTTCCCATCAGATGGGGGTTATGAGAAGCAAACTAGCAGTGGCTGTAGTGTGGCCAGTTGTTCACCACGTGGAGTTAAACAAACTGCAAATTACCTTTCTAGTGAAACCCTGTGCAGTTCTCTGGCAGTTTCCTGCTGGTTATTATGAATCACCCCCTACAAACTTTGGGAGCTGGGCCCTCACCTAACCTTGAACAAAGGAGGAGATCCTAGAGTAATAGATTTAAGGGACTAGTACTGACCATGGGCTCTGTATAACAACATACACTGTGTAAGACATTGGTGAATGGTCATGAGCAACTGAGTGGAAGCTGGACTAAGTGAAAATGTGCCGGGGGGCTAGCAACTGTTTCTAACAGTATAAATTACCTGGGAGTAAGAAAGTGCACTTGGAGTGCTCCCAGGGCTAAGTGATGTATGCCATTCTGTCTGCAGAGACAATCTCTGCTGCTGTTGTGAGACAGTCACTGCTCTGGGGAGGAATAATGCCAGTCTGCAATGGCAACTGACTGCATCATGGTAGCACAGCTAGGAGGACTGCCTGCTGGGGGGAGACACTGAGGGGTAATGGGGTGGAGGAGGCTAGCAGCCTAGACATGAGGAGAGAAGCACACTTGGCGTGCTGAGAGGTCTGTGTGATGTAGACAATTCTGCCAGTGGAAGGTGGGGGAATGCATCTACAGCCACTGTGTTGTTAGCATTCACTTGTGATCTGCCAGATATACACATTGTCATACATGGATTACCTATATGTATATTATTAATGATAGAAATGTATTTTGCTGCTATAGGTCAGATTTTAGTGAAATCTATTGTTAGAGGTTTTGGTTTACCAGTGCTAAGTGCCTTTTAGAATTGCTGAGTGACTATTTATGTACATGCTGCCTAAAATTCATAAGCATCCAATGGTACCACCAGGTAGACCAATTTTTGGGGGGATAGGGTGAGTCATTGAACCCCTATCCAAATTTGAGGACAGTTTTTTGAGACCAATAGTCTATAAGCCCAGAAGCTACCTTAAGGATACTGACAATTTTGCAAGATGTACAATGTGAGGAAGATTGATTACTGGTAACAATGGACATTGACTCGCTCTTAACAAATATACATCATGAGGGAGGGATATAGTCCATTGAGTACCATTTAACCAAGTACACTGACTTGCCTCAAGAAAAAAAATATCTACGCTTTCTAATCTGATAGATTTAATACTTAAAAACAACATTTTTCTCTTCGAGGAAAAGTTGTTTAAACAGGTGAAAGGTATTGCAATGGGGGCTACACTTGCCCCAGTTTGGTAAATATGTACTTAAGTCAGTTGGAGGACGAATACATTTTCAGTGCACAAAACAATCTTTTTTATGATAAGATAGTTTTTATGATAAGATAAGATTTTATGATAAGCTTAATTTGGTTCAAAGTCAGTTGGCTTTCATCTGTATCCCCCTCCCCCGGGTCATGCCTGAAAATAGGCAGGATTTGTCTAGTGCACTTACCCGGTCAACAAAAACTAAATAAATAAATAAATAAATAAGATAGACCTGTACAAACATTTTATCGGTGACATTGTATTGATCTGGAAGGGCACCATGAGTGAACTGTTAGTTTTTGTACAGTTTCTAGAAACAACGAATAAGAATTTAAAATCTAAGGTCACAGCTGATAAAACTTCCATCCATTTCTTGGATTTAACTATAACAAAGAATGAAGATGGTTCCTTAAGCACTGACCTTTACAAGAAACCAACAGACAGAAACAGCATACTTCATGCTGCAAGCTGTCGCCCTACACATATTGTCACAAATTTACCAAAGGAGCAGTATTTACACATGAATAGAAACTGTGAGGACCAAGAACTGTACATAATTAGAGCAGGTGAACTTACTAACAACCTCTTGGAAAGAGGTTATGACATTACTTCACTAGAGAAGGCAGAACAGGAGGTGGTCTTGGATTTTTTGAACAAGGAGAGTTTGCTCTATCCAAAAAAACAAAAAGGAAAAAGTGCACCAGGACCTTTGTTTGCCAGAACTTTTGGGGGAGGTAGAAAGCAGGTTGTGGACATTGTAAAAGGAATCTAAGCATATTTAGAGGCACACCACAGCTTCATCCCTTACTTGCCAAACAATTAATGGTATCCTACAAAAAAGGTAGGAATATGAAAGACATTTTAGTGAATAGCTATCAGGCTAGAGTACAGCCAGCAACCAGGCTCAAGTTAGGGAACAGAAAGTGTGGGAAGTGCAAGATGTGCCCTTGCATGACATCATGCACAGAATCTAAGAACCCTAAGACAGGAACAATGGAAAAAATAAAATCAGCCATTGACTGCAATATAGAAGCCGTGGTGTATCTCTTAAATTGCCCATGTGGATGCTACTATGTGGGATGAGCCAAAAGGACATTGAGATAGAGATTAAATGAACATTTCCAAGCAATAAGAAATAAAAACATGGATTATGCTATGGTGTTCCTCATACACAGAGCACCCACTAATACTGTACACAAACTCACAGCCCAGGTATTGAATCCATCCCATCTAACATTAGGGGAAGGGACCTGGAGAACCTTCTAAATAAGAAAGAGCAGGAATGGATATTCCACCTTAAAGCTCTTAGAAGGCTAGGATTAAATGGCAGATTTGAGATAAAACCATTTTTGGGCAAGAAATAAAATTATACTCTTGCCCTTAAAACACATCTCACTGTAAAATTAAATAACCCCTGATAACAAAAGAACAATCCCCACCCCCACACTCTTTTCCTCAAATATGGGATTATTGCATGAAAATGGAGAGGCTCCTTAAATTTCTGTAAAACCAGTCACACCATTGCTATGTTAAGCATTTGTACTCTGCACATGCTGATATGTTTTGATGTTCTTTTCTAACAGGTCTGTAACTCTGGATTCTGGATGTTTTTTGGAACCATTTGAGTACTAAAAAGTGACATGGACAAAATTTAAAATGTGAAAAGTTGAACTTTTTTTGGATCACTTAAGGGTATTATGTTGATTAAGGTGCCACTGCTGGGTGTTTTTCATTGATAAAATTTTGAAGCCAGTGACATGCAACTTATAAGACATGCCATTGGCTGTAATTCAGTTTAAATATACTATCAATGACAGAAGTCCTTATCCTCTGATGAAGCCCCCTATTCGTGGAGGCAACACATAAGGTTGGTAGCGGTTTGCCATTACCACACTTCTTGTTACTGCCCATTGCTCTGAAGATGTGGCAGCTTGAATAAATCAAATAACCTAAGAGCAACAGCATTCTTGAGTCTCCTTTTGGTGGGGATGAGTGCAGCCATCCATTTGCTGTTGTAACTGTATTTCGGTGCTGCACCACCATCCTAGAGTGTTCCACTCTTGATATTTGCACTGTTAGGAGATGTGCACATGCAGGACACAAGGATGTATTCTCTAAAGTACTGTCAGGAGATGTGCATACACAGGAGACAAGAATGTATTGTTTTCTTAAGTACTGTCAGGAGATGTGCACATGCAGTAGACAAAACTGTATTGTTCTCTAAAGTACTGTCAGGAGATGTGTACACACAGGAGACAAGAATGTATTGTTTTCTAAAGTGCTGTCAGGAGATGTGCACACGCAGGAGACAATATAGTGTTTTCTAAAGTACTGTCAGGAGATGAGCACATGCAGGAGACAATGTATTGTTTTCTAAAGTACTGTCAGGAGATGTGCACATGCAGGAGACAATGTATTGTTTTCTAAAGTACTGTCAGGAGATGTGCACACGCAGGAGACAATATAGTGTTTTCTAAAGTACTGTCAGGAGATGAGCACATGCAGGAGACAAGAATGTATTGTTCTGTAAAGTACTGTCAGGAGATGTGCACACGCAGGAGACAAGAATATATTGTTTTCTAAAGTACTGTCAGGAGATGTGCACACGCAGGAGACAATATAGTGTTTTCTAAAGTACTGTCAGGAGATGTGCACATGCAGGAGACAATATGGAGTTTTCTAAAGTACTGTCAGGAGATGAGCACATGCAGGAGACAATGTATTGTTTTCTAAAGTACTGTCAGGAGAAGTGCACGTGCAGGAGGCAAGAATATATTGTTTTCTTAAGTACTGTCAGGAGATGTGCACATGCAGTAGACAAAACTGTATTGTTCTCTAAAGTACTGTCAGGAGATGTGTACACACAGGAGACAAGAATGTATTGTTTTCTAAAGTACTCTCCAGAGATGTGCACATGCAGAAGACAATAATGTATTGTTCTGTAAAGTACTGTCAGGAGATGTGCACACGCAGGAGACAAGAATATATTGTTTTCTAAAGTACTGTCAGGAGATGTGCACATGCAGTAGACAAAACTGTATTGTTCTCTAAAGTACTGTCAGGAGATGTGCACACACAGGAGACAAGAATATATTGTTTTCTAAAGTACTGTCAGGAGATGTGCACACGCAGGAGACAATGTAGTGTTTTCTAAAGTATTGTCAGGAGATGTGCACATGCAGGAGACAATGTATTTTTTTCTAAAGTACTGTAGGAGATGTGCACATGCAGGAGACAAGAATTTATTGTTCTCTAAAGTACTGGAAGGAGATGTCCACATGCAGTAGACAAGAATGTATCGTTCTCTAAAGTACTGTCAGGAGATGTGCACATGTAGGAGACAAGAATGTATTGTTCTCTAAAGTACTGTCAGGAGATGTGCACATGAAAGATGCAAGAATGTATCATTCTCTACTACCATAAGAAAGCCCAAGGTTAAATACAGTGATGTAGAGCCCAATACTGCAGATTGGAAGGGAGGGACTGCCCTCACTCCCAGGATGGTAGGTATACTTTTCCTGTAATCTGGCCTAGCTATTAATAAGTATGTTATATGTTGTAACTGGGTTTCTCTGAGACATCATTACCCACTAAGAACAGATCTGTGATAAGGGTCTGGTATAGAGATCACACAGATTTACAGTGTGATGGCCAATGCTCTCAAAATAGGCATTGCAAGGCTTGAGTGGCAGTTGTATGCGCCTCAGGGCATAGGCAGGTAAGTAGGCAGCTGAGAAGATCAGGAGTGGAGGCTAGGGATTTTGACAATAAGCATAGATGAGAGCAGTTGGAAGGGACTGATAGGGTAGGGTGGAGAGTGGCAGAGATGGGAATAGATCCAAGTGCAAAATGGAGGTAGCAGGCATGGTCATAAGAGAGCACTATCACCAGTGTACAACACAGTTAATCACATCTAGGTGGCCAAATTGAGGGGGTTAACAGATGACTGGGATGGTGGGGGCAGTCCTGGCACAATGACATCTGACAAGCCCAGTGGGAGAAATGAAAAGGCTGAGTGTAGGGTTGAAGAATGTATTTGTCACTGTAGAATTCATAATGTATGTAAGGCAGTGGGTACAGTGGAAGGGGAAATGCTGAACCAGGAAGAAAGCTTGGAAATGGTAGTGTATCCACCTGGAATATAGGTCAAACAAGGGCTATCAAGGTTCAAGCAACAGAGTCGGGGGGGTAATAGATCATCATCATCATCATCATCATCATCATCATCATCATCATCATTATCGTTGGCCAGAATGACTTGTGGAGCAGTATTCCAAAGGATATGAGGTTGTAATCTGCAGAACTAGGGATTTTCCTGATGGGAAGAGTATCCAGGGTGATCTTTTCTGAGATCCTCTGAGTCCTAGGGCTAGTGAGGAGTGGCAAAGGATCAGTAAGCAGACTAATGCTTGGCTAAGTGTCTGGTGCAAGAAGGAGAGTTTCCTTTTTTTAACAAACTGCAAGGTCTTAGGGGCAAGGAAAGCCTGTATACCCAGGGTAGGTTGCAAGTGTACCAGAAATGAGTTGGGTACTAGCCAGGAGAATGGACAGGGCAATCAGGAGGGATTTAAACCAGATGATTTGGGAGGGACTGGTGCAAAGGCTTACCAAGTACAGTAGGCAGATGCAGGAGGTTATCAAGAGAACAGATGAGCCAGAGTGTACCTGGAGAGGAAGCTTCTACAGTGGTCAAGAAAGCATAGGGAGATAACTATCCATACTTGCACACAAGCCACTACGGGGTGCACCTAACAAAATTGGTGAGTTTGAGGGGCTGATTCACACCAAAGACCAAGGCTTAGTAGGTCTCACAGAAACTGGTGTGGAGAGTACAATAACTGGGACACCAGAATAGAGGAATACAGACTGTTCCAAAGGGATGGGCCTGACAAGAAAAAGAGAAGGGTGGCTCTCTTCAAAAAGGGGGAATTCACTGTGGAAGACAAGGAGGACAAGGGGACACAAATTGTATCAGAGGTTCCATCTGGGTTGAGCTAGGAAAAATGGGGGCCAAAAAATTCACCCAAAGCATGTGCTATTGGCCCAAAACAGGTCAACAGAGCATGATGCCCAGTTGGTCAGGGATATTACAAGAGCAACCAAACTGGATGCAGTGTTGATCTTTGGGACTTTAATCTCCTAGGCACAGACTTGTATTGTGAGATAACAAATGAGTTCCTGTCCTCCCAAAGACAGCCTCTGAGATCATCACGCACAATAGGGGACTAGGTTTGAGGCCAGGCCACCCTTGACCTTGTTCTCAACACTAGGGATGGTATCATCACTACTGTGAATGCCAAGGAACCATGGGAGAGGCAGTGACCATGAAGACTAACTGTACCTCAGACAACAGTACCAGAAGCATCAGAAAGGTGGACTTTTCAAGATGTGGGACCTGATGGCCAAGGGTTTAGACTAGTGTTGCTCAGACACCACAAAATATCTGCTGTTTGACAGGATAATGGATCCTGTCAGATATCAGCGCTATCCAACCATAGGTCCGACCCCCCTCCCTGGATCTAGGTCAGATACTACGTTATCCAACATTGGATCCCTGGATCTGGTATCAGATCCCTGGATCCAACAATGGATAGCATGCGATCTGACCTGGGATCCAACCTCTGAATTCAGCTGGATCCCTGGTTGGATCCCACTCGAATAGTGCCATTATTAGACAGATCACAGTCAGATCCACAGAAGCACTATCTGAGCAACACTAGTTTAGACCTAGGCTTTGGAAAACCTGCATTTAATGCAGAGCATGTTAGAGTCATTGAAGAAGGTGTTCAAGGCAGCAACAGAGGCCTTATTCTCTGTAAGCAATAAGGGAAAAGAACCAAGAAGCATCCCCATGGCTCCTCAAGGACCTATGACAACTGATCCTGAACAAACAAGAAACTCTGTGACTGCTGGAAAGGGATGGGTTGCCTACGTGCTAGACAGGAATATAGAGCAGCACTGATGGACTAGAAGACTATAATTTAGAAACCAAGCTGGTGCTTGAAGCCAGTATAGCAGTAGAAGCAGTAAACAACACTAAAGTCCTCCTCCAGTACATATATTGAAGGAAGGAGGAAAAGGAGGAGACTGAACACCTGAAAACAGACAATAAGGAAGAGGAACCTGTTAGAGTGCCAGAGGCAGTGGCTAAGATGCTGAATGAATACTTCACTCTGGCACTCACCAAGGGGCTGCAGCGAGGACAGCATGCTCACTGGAGGGCAATCATGGCATTAGGAATAACTATAAAGCAGTCAATGAACATGGATCCCAGCCTAGTAGCTGACTACTTGAGCCTCTGTTCTTCAATGTACATAGCACACTATGCAGCATTTAAGTGGGCCACTGAGGGGCATATGTGTGAATCACATGCATGTGATGCCTAACCAGGATGCACTTCCAGGGCATGCAGTCTGTGTAAGCACAGTTTGCACACACCCCTGGAAGGATCCACATAGGGGGGTGTCAGAGGACTACACCCTTAAACAGGGCTGCTTCAGCTCCCCAACGGTCGGCTGGCACCCAGCCAGCCACCGACCGAGACCAGGACACTGGCCTGCAGCTCCTTGGAAGCTGCCTGCCCTTGGATGGGGCTGCTTCAGCTACCCCACAGTCGGCCAGCACCCAGCTAGCCACCGACCGAGACCAGGACACCCACCCGCCTGCAGCTCCTTGGAAGCTGCCTGCCCTTGAACATGGCTGCTTCAGCTCCCCCACGGTCGGCTGGCACCCAGCCAGCCGCTGACCAAGACCAGGACGCCCGCCTGCAGCTCCTTGGAAGGTACAGGAAAGCACAGCCAATCAGAACACAGGAACTTCCAGCAAACCCACTCTGATTGGCCAGGACATTTCCCCTGCTTCAGCCACCTGGCACTTTTTACAAATAGATTTTCAATAGAACTAAGCACATTTCAACTGTGTAATAGAAGGTTTTTCAACTGTATTAGCTGGATTTTAATTTCTACTAGTGTTTTAAAATGCTTACACCTCTTCTATCTCAGTGCTCCTCCTGCAGCCCCCCCATCCAAGCACTCTGCTTTGGCTCTGAAAAGTCTAACTACCTTTTGTCTTACTAAACTGCTCAAATCTAACCCATCCTAACCTATATGCTATTTAAGACCTGCTCTTTTTTCTTCTCTCTCCAGCTGCCTGCCCTTGAACGGGGCTGCTTCAGCTCCCCCACAGTCAGCCGGCACCCAGCCAGCCACCGACCAAGACCAGGATGCCCACCTGCAGCTCCTTGGAAGGTATGGGACAGCGCAGCCAATCGGAAAATGGGCACTTCCATCAAACCTGCTCTGATTGGCCAGGACTTTTCCCCGGCTTCAGCCACTTGGCACTTTTTACAAAATAGATTTTCGATAGAACTAAGCACATTTCAACTGTGTAATAGAAGTTTTCCATTAGCAGTTTATACAGACCTGCCACTAGAGGGATTCTTGGTCTTTCTACACAAATCACTGTACTCAATCATGGGAAATATGGCCTGCATTATCATTCTACTTCTAATCCTGGCAAAAATTATGACTCATAAAGCACTGATCCCTGCTAAGTCAGAAGTCATCCCAGCCTGGGAACCCACAGTCATAGTTCCTGCTGCATCTTCATATTGCTTCCCTATTCTTAATCTGTCAGATTTTCATTTTAATTATCATCCCTCTCCTCTGGCCCTCCACTCTTCACCAATGTCTTTCCGTGCACTTCTCCTGCTAGCCTTGAACGGCCATGTCAGCATGCCTATGCCCTGGCTAGATGTACTTCAATGACTGAACACCACACAAGAACCCATATGAAAAGAGCCCACTTCTACCTGATAAATGCCCTCAAGAAAATGTTTCTAATTCTCCTTTTCTGTTCAGGCAATGTCGAACTAAATCCAGGTCCCCCAACTCAAATCACTTCTCCGTCGGGGTTTGCAGCTGCTCCTGGGATGAAACTGATGATGGTCAATATTCTAAGTCTGCTCAAAAAACTTGATCATCTTCAAGTTTGGGCAGCACACACTGACCCAGATCAGATTATAATTACTGAGCTATGGCTAAAAAAGACCAACACTGATCCGCAAATTACTATACTGGGCTTCAAGCTCTTTAGGGCTGATAGGGATTTGGGGGGGGAGTGGTTGTATACACCAAATCAAAATTTGATGTTAGCAGCATTTCCTGTAAAACTAAGCCCAAGGAATATGAGACTGTCTCACTTAAACTTCACCTTCCATCCTCAGAGTGCATCACAATCATTGATGGCTGTAGACCCCCGTCAGGAGGCACAGAAATTCTTAACGTGTTGAAATCCATAACTTTGGCTGCTAACACGGAAACAATAATCTTAGGGGACTTCAATATGGATTGGCTCACTGCTAAATCCTACTCACTAAAAGCCATCTGTGATGAGCTGGGTCTTACACAGATAGTAACTGAACCCACAAGAATCAATGCTTCTAACTCTGCCAACAGCTCACTCTTAGATGTCATCTTAACTTCACATCCCCATAAAAATCTCACATTCTGAAGTTTTCCATAATGACATGAGCGACCACAGTATTGTTGTTTGTACAAGATTCCAATCTAAAACCTAGCAGCACCCTAAATTCAGAATCAAACACTCATTCCGTAAATTCAACTCAGTAAACTTCCTTACCGATCTAGCTACGATCAGGTGGCAAGACCTATATCTTTGCCAAATCTGCTGATGCCACCATCTCTGTCCTAAATGACAACCTCACCACCCTAATTAACAAGCATGCTCCTCTTATTAAAATGAGGTGTGGAAAATCTCGCATCCGTGGTTCACCCAAGAGCTCAAATCTGCACTTACCAATAGAGACAAGCTATGGGCTAGGGCCAGGCACACAAAGGACCCGGCAGACTGGCAGGCATTTAGAACTGCCAGAAATGCCTGTGTTAAAAGTGTACATGCTACTAAAGCAAACTTCTGCATCTCCACTCTGGAGCAGGCAAAAGGGAACTCCCAAAAAATCTGGAAGACATTGAGATCCATTGAAGGCCAACTAGTATTGGAACCCACTCGAGAGGGAGCAATCTTAGACCTGGTTCTCTCAAATGGAGATGAAGAGAGGATCACAGATGTAGAAGTGGGTAGCCATCTGGGAACTAGCGACCATCGAACAGTATGGTTCACAATTAACACAGCAATAGAGTCAAGCCATACAAAGGCAAAAGTACTGGACTTTAGAAGGACTGACTTTGCCAAAAAGGGTGAGTGCCTAAGGAATGCACTAGCAAATGGGCAGAAAAGAGGGGTGGAAGAACAATTGGAATAATGAAAACTGCCATCACAGAGGTAACAAGCCTTTGTGTGAAGCAAATAAACAAAACAAAATGATGTAAGAAACCACTATGGTTCTCAAAGGAAGTGGCAGTGTAAGTTCAAGAGAAAAAGAAAGCATTCAGGAAGTACAAGGAATCACAGAAAGAGCAGGACAGAGAACCGTATCAGTTAAAGCAAAAGGAAGCTGGGAAGGCAGTTAGAACAGCAAAGGCCCAAACCAAGGAAAAGATAGCCAACTCAGTTAAGAAGGGGGATAAAACCTTTTATAGGTACATCAGGGAGCGAAGGAAGACCAAGGGAGGGATAGTGAGGCTTAATAAAGGGGAGGAGGGTGGGTAGAGGGTGACTGTGAAAAGGCAGAGATACTAAACAAATATTTTTGCTCAGTATTTACAAATGAAGAGGAGAAGGTACCTAAAACAAACAGTAGAAACACTCTGGATACAGAAGTTGATACCAGCCCATTTACAGAAGAAAGGGTTCTGAAAGAACGCTTAAAACTGAAGGTGGACAAAGCAATGGGACCTGGTGGGATTCATCCCAGAATTCTAAAAGAACTAAGGGTAGAACTAGTGACACCACTGACTACCCTCTTTAACTAATCATGGGAGGATGGGGTGGTACCCGAGGACTGGAGGAGGGCAGAAGTGATTCCCCTTCACAAAAATGGGAGCAAGGCAGAAGCAGGAAACTATAGACCTGTTAGTTTAACCTCAGTGATAGGGAAAATGATGGAATCACTTCTGAAGGAAAGAATTGTCGAGTATCTAGAGGCCAGAGGGGCACAGGACCCAAGGCAGCATGGATTCACAGCAGGAAGGTCATGCCAGATGAATCTGATAGATTTCTTTGACTGGGTGACCAAAGTAGTAGATCAGGGAGTGGCTGTGGACATGGCCTACCTAGACTTTAGCAAGGCATTTGACACAGTCCCACACAAAAGATTAATATACAAGTTAGCCAGCCTGAGAGTGGGTCCCAAGATAACAACCTGGGTAAAGAATTGGCTGGAGAATAGGACACAGAGAGTAATAGTAAATGGAGTCCACTCTGAAGAAAGTAGAGGGTTACTAGTGGGGTACTACAGGGTTCAGTATTAGGACTTGTCCTCTTCAATGCCTTTATAAGCAACATTGCAGAGGGACTGGAAGGAAAAGTATGTCGCTTTACAGATGACACAAAGATCTGCAACAGCATTGATCTACAAGGTGGGGTGGAAAGGATGAAAAGGGACTTGGCAAGGTTAGAGGAATGGTCAAATGTATGGCAGCTTAGATTCAATGCTAAGAAGTGCAAGGAAATGCACTTGGGAAACAAAAACCCAGGGGAAGAGTACACAATGGGGGGTGAGATACTAACAACAACAAAAATGGAAAGGGACCTGGGGGTAGTCAGATCAGATGACCTAAAGGTGGGCAAGCAATGTGAGAGAGCAGCAAGGAGGGCTGGGGGGATACTGGGATGCATAAGGAGAGGCATCACCAGTAGAAAACAGGAAGTTATTATCCCTCTGTACAGACAGCTGGTGAGACCCCATCTGGTGTCTGAGTACAGTTCTGGAGACCCAATCTCTGCAAAGACATAGGCAGGATGGAAGCTGTCCAGGGGAGGGCAACTAAAATGGTGTGGGGTTTGCACCAGAAGACATATGAAGAGAGACTTAAGGAGCTTAATATGTATAGCCTAGAGGAAAGGAGGGAGATGGGGGACATGATAGAAACTTTCAAGTACCTCAAGGGAATCAACAAAGTCCAAGAGGGTAGCATTTTTCAAAAAAAGAGGTGCGCAAGAACAAGGGGGCACAATTTGAAGATAGAGGGGGGCAGCTCAGAGGTAATTTAAGGAAGTATTTTTTCACAGAGAAGGTTGTGGATGCATGGAACGGCCTTCTGGAGGAGGTTGTGGAGTCAAAAACAGTGGTGGAATTCAAGCATGCATGGGACAGTCATAAGGCAATTCTAGGGGTGGGGGTAGGAAGAAGTAGGCTGCTGGTTAACTAGGATCTGCAGCTTATCCATTAGTTAGGGAAATGGGCAGACTGGGTGGGCCACGCAGTCCTTATCTGCCATCAAATTCTATGTTTCTATGTTTCTATGTTCTCCCTTTCCTGAAGACTCTCAACTTGTCCTGCAGGCTTGGCAGTCCCAATAATTAAACATCCAGCATTTTAGCTGAGACCAGGCAAAACTGGCCTCTTCCCAAGTTTCCAGAGCTGCAGAGAGCATCCTCACCCTTCAGGAGCTCTGGCCAGACTAACTTGAGCTGCTCGGATTCAAACATTTCCTCTATAAAGGGCAAAGCTCCTGTAATCCGACTGGCTGTCCAGGCTGTCAGAAACAGTCCTAGTATTTTAACTGGACAGCATTTGGGCACCCAGAATTGTAACTCCTTTTTTCCTCCCAAATTCTTTGGCTCAGTACCAAGAGTCCCTTTGTTAAATGCTGGCTCCCAATTGGTTAATGGCTGCAAAAATGGTGACTGTAGTATACAGTTTCTATGGAAGTTCACACAGTCCCTACAAATAAAGGTTCTTGTGCAGCCAGAAATATTACTTTTATTAACTTATAACCCCACTGTCTTGTAGCCCCAACAGTGCTCTCCTGAACACATTCATTTATTTTATTTAACTCTCCTTAGTTTGGCTATCGCTGCCACTGCAATACTGTGCTCCTAGGTGGCAGGCAGTTCTTCATCCATATTCATGCAGGACTCATTAATATTCATGAGCCACACTTTATGCCCCATTTCATAACGTTTTATTCAATAACATTTGAGGCACTTTATGGACCCCTTGGAGGTCACCAATCCTCATTTAGCTAAACAGGAGAACTGGGACCAAGAGACACCCTATAGTTTGACCATAAAATGAGTGGTCAGTATTTCAAAATGCTCATGGGCATGTGTGCAGTCACTGGCTCTCAGCAAAACACCGATGACTCGTGATCATGTTTTAAGCCCAAACTGGGCTGAACTAAATTACTGGGGCTGTTCCAGAGGACCAGAGGTAAACTGTGGACTGGGCCAGGTGGCAGATGTGTTGAGGGAAAAATGGGACAACAAGAGGCAAAGGGAGCAAACTGGGAGGCATACAAAAAGTTAAGCTCCATGTGGGAGGGGGGGGTGTTACACTCTCCCCGGCCTAGGAAAGCTTGGCTTTCATGCCAAGTCTATAATAGACTGGCAACACTCAAACACATTATTATGTATAGTTTTACTAAATATAATAATTATACTTGTATACCTTTTGGCTAATACTCTATTATAAACATATATATCTGAATAGCAATTTTCTATTTATAACCTAGTTAGGTGCATAGTAATAATTTACAATATCGCATACTGCCATATTAATTCAGCTTAGATACTGAACACAGGGCCAGTTCCAGGATGTACTGGGCCCTGGTGTGAAATTTTGTTGTGGGCCCCCAATCCATGGCCCCCGCGAAGTGCCCCCTCACCCCGGCCTCCCACGCCACCACCACCAAAAAATATTACTGCTGTTATTCCATCTTGTGAACTTAAGGGTGTACATAGTGAGCTTTTGTTGCAGTAAATGTTTCAATCACATCAGAAAGTTTACTTGTCTTGCAAGTCTATTTTCTTTTTTTCCCATTAATCTATTTTCTTCTCCTTCATCCCCTATGGCACTCTCTCTTGCCTGGGTGCCCAGCTCCATCTCCCACTCACAACGGCACCATGCAAGTCTGCTTAAAGTTGAACCAGCATGGTTCTGTGGTGATTTGCATATGCAGCCCATGATGCTTTGCACTGTGTGGGCATGTGTGATTTTGTATTTCCTTGAAACTTGGCTTTCCAGCCAAATGCCCTTTGGGGTAACCATTGCCTCAGTGTTTGCGCACAGATGTTCTTTGTTTTTTGACTATATCAATGTTTTTTTTAACTTTCTTTTATTTAAATAACTTTTGTTGTAAAAAAAAAACAATACAGCACAGAAACACAATAACAGCAAGCATTACAGAGTAAAACTCATATGTCTAGTCATCAATATGTAAAATATATATATATATATATATATATATATACACCAATCCATTAATTATGGCCATATTTAAAAGTACCTAAGAAAACTTGGGCAGCATAACAATCCTAAACTTTCATTGGTTATGTGGCCCTAAGCACAGTGAATCATACAGTATTAATAAAATGACCAATTCAGATCCTATTACTCTAATTAACAATCCAGACTCAGCTATCTCATATAGCCAGCATAAGACAAATAGTCTATATAATGAGCACTTAAAAGCTATATAATATTAGCAGAATTACACCTTGTCCTGAAAATCTTTCTATTCCCATTCCAAGGCTAGCGAGCAACCCATTAAAACTGTAACAAAGCTGTCAGCTCGTAATTCCACTTATTATCAGCAATCTCAGTAATTAAATGATGATTACCATTGAGGCTGCACTCCTCAAGTAAGTAATAAGCCATGACAGGGTGTGCATTAAAGGATTATAATTAATGGGTTCCATTTTTTCCTATTGAAAAAAGCGTGTATTAAATACCATAACACCTGAGTAGGTGTTACGGCATTCACGCACCTTTTTCAATTGGAAAATGCTTGAGACGCAATGCAGCTCGAGACTGTCACAAACAGTGTCCCTCGTAAATTCAGTCAGCCAAACATTCACCTCCTGAGCCGCTGTGAAAGGACAAGATATTTTCTTTTCTACTACCTGAAAAAAATAAAACAAAGCTTTCTGCAACTTTTTATCACCGTTTTCCCTCCCTCTGCAGGTTACTAGACTCCACTGCTAAGCAACACCTAGCAACGCCCATAGCAACCTAAAAAAAAAGCAACCGGGAGATTGAATCGGACTTTTTTTTGTTTCTCCTTTTTGTTAAAGTTAGTTAAATTCCCGCTGTAACACTCTTACAAACTCCACATTTTACCAAATAAAGAAAATCCATGAGACAAGGCAAAACTTTGTGTTTCATTCATTTTCAAACCTTTCAATGGAAAACAATGGAACCCCTTCAATTATATAAAATAAAATATGGGATGCAGTGTGTTTTACTCGAATTTAACACACACCCGAGTTGTTGGATGGCTAGCATAAACCCCTCGGGCTTCACCCTCGGGGTTTATGTGCCATCCTACAACTCAGGTGTGTGTTAAATTCTCATAACACACTGCACCCCATACTTTATCCTATATTTAATGCATACCCCAGGGGTATGCTAAGACATGAGGCAAAGGCTGAATGTTCTTATGCCCATGGAAAGTGCATTAACAATAGAATAATAAATAGGTTAGGGTGCATTACCAGGGAGTAATACCATTAAGAGGTTCTGGACATGTAGGAACCTCGAGAGCAAAGCTTGAGAGGTTCCATTGTGTCCAGAACCTCTCGATGGTATGACTCCCTGGTATTGCACACTAACCTATCCATTATTTTTTTTAATATATGGATTCAATTTAAAAATTCTATTGGATCAAAATGGATGTCCAACTACTTCACTCTAACACTCAGTACAAGAGCTCAGCGTTTACTCTGCAGACTCCTTACTGGAGACAGCGAGCACTACACTGCCGAGTCGCTCACTCTGAGTCTTACCTTTACTGGTGAGATGACTTTAGTGGCCAGATTAGTGAAAGCAAGATCAACCAGATAGGTAACATTATTGCAAAATAAATAAATAAATAAATAAAAAAAATAAAAATTGCTGCTCCTAAAGCCAAGGCTATTTCAATAAGCGAGAGAGGGAGCTGCCATGTTTTCAAAGTTGTTCTGCCCACCCACACAGGAAAAGTAGTCAATCGGAAGGCATGTTTTGGAAGATGTTGGGAGGCAGACTAGCACTTGTGCTATTATATTTTGCTGATAATACTAACATTCAGGTCCTGAACGATAGTATTATGGCACTTGAACAATAGTATTATCACTTGTGAAGTTTGGCAATACGCCTTTGGGAATTATGGTATTACCAAAAACATTTTGTATGCTTTACAATACTGTTATTAGAGGTATCCCTATATTAAAATGTCTTTACTATTTTTAAAAGAGTGTACAGTACATTATCTCTAAATCTTCTAAAAACTGAAAAAGGTAATCCCTATTAATGCATAAAACAGCATATTTCAGCAATAGATTAACTAGTACTTTGCAGTAAAATAATTTATTAGTAATTGTCTTAGGGAGTGGGACAACAAATGGACAATCACAACGGAATTCAAGTTTAAAGCACTTTTTGTTAGGTGCGATGTTTATTACTTCATAAATAACTTGAAGTAAAAATAAAGAAAGACTTTCAGACAAGACAAATGATGAACAAAATAAATAATATAAGCTTTCAAAGCCATGGCAAACTTTGCATCAATTTCCACACTTTGTTATATCTGGGACTCCCCTCAATCCTTTGCCTACCATGGCCAGAAAATACAGACCCTATCTGAGCCTATGCAGTCAAAGCAGTGCTTTTATACCCGCCCATACAGGCCATGTGCTTATGGCATCATTGGTTTTACAAAATCATTTTATTTTGCCTCACTTTTTAATTTCTATAATGCTAGAGAGTTCCTAAAGCAAGGCTTCATCTAATATCATACAAGGTTTATTAAATTAGTTAGATTTAGGCTTTAATAATGCAAAACAATCCTGAACTGTCTTTATTGACAGCTGGGGCATTATAAAAATGGGCACTAGAGGCCGCTGCTGCCCTATAGAAAGCGGCATGAATCGCCTCTCATTGCCTTTTCCAACTTCATATAAGACACAATTGGAAGATGCCAGACTCCCTATGAATATAAGTAACACTCAATTTTCCCCTTTTTTATATACTTCTACTCTTTTAGTAACAGCATGGTGCCCTGCAGTATTTATACTACACAAAATACAGCTTAAAAGTAAACTCCAACAGCCGTAAAACAAGCCGACGGCAACAATTTTATTTTGACCCAGTTTTATAAATGGGCCATATTGGAGTAATTTAATTCATGTTCTCTTCACTGAAAGAACATGACTGAATCGCTTCTTGTAGCCTCACGTGGCTGTTTTCTGATTATTAGCAGAAGCTCGTCTTTTAGCTGATGGCTAAAAAGGTATTTTTAGGTGGGGAGGAGGATGTACAATATAGCCAGGTGCCTCACACATCACCAGGATGTTCGAGAGTGAAGAGGACGTACTTAGCATTCCAGGGATCTCCTCCTGTACAGAAACTCTTTCCCTTCTCTTAATTCTACAGGTAAAAACGGACTCTCTGTAATCATAAAGCTTAAGGCTATACTGAATCTTTTGTCTAGCTGGGTCACGAGGAGGCTGAAATTAAGATAAAGAACTATAGAGACACCGTAAGAATAAAATGAGCCTTTTCACATATGCACTACATTGGGGCACAAACAGAAGCTGCCTCTAAGTGCACCAGGCTCTGTTAAGGGTATTCTTATGTTAGTGAAGGGTGCAACAAAGTGCAGTACATAGAAACAAATGCAAGTTACGGAGTGGTGAAAAGGGGGAAAAGTTTACAAAACAAACAATGAGAACACTGCGCCGTTTTATTAATAAACTGCAGCATCTCAGAGCAACAATGCTTTTAATACTGTTTTTAGCCTTTTACATTTTAACACTTTGAATGCATATATAATTATACAACTGTGGTCTCAAACCAACTCAAGGTCACTGTCTTGACCTCCCTATATAGATCTGCTACCTTGCATTTGACCAGGAAATGAAAAAACATAGGAACAGATTTTGAAGAGGAGATGGGGAGGGGGTGACCAGAGGTGGCCAACCTGCTGGACTAGAAAAAATAATAGCATAGCTTTTAGATAAAGGAGAACTTTTGCAACAGTAGTTTTATAACTTTTAGAGAAGGTCCAATTCAAGGGACAGGGCTGTTCTCTGTCACACATTTCTCCCCTTAAGAGGGAAACAGTTTTTCCACCTTCCCTATCCCAGGAAGGGGATGGAGATTCCACCCACCCACTCCGGAAGCTCCATCTCAGGGTCCCTAATTCATTTTCTAACACCTTATTCACTGTTTAAGGTATTATTAACTCATACTGATGTCAATAATACACCCTGAGACATTTATGTACATTTATACATAATTATACTGTTCACAAGTTCTGTCAATATATAAAGTTCACAACAATTCAATCAATTCCTGTACCATAGCTTGACAAATTATCTGCATTAAGATGTGCGGTTCCTGCTCTGTGGCAGGCAGTAAAGTGGAACAGCTGTAGAGCTAAGTACCATCTCACTATCCAAGGGTTTTTCTCCATCATTTGCTGCAGCCAACACAGTGGATTATGATCTGTTATAATCTTAAATTCAGTACCACATAGGTAATATTTTAAGAACTCTGTAGCCCATTTAACATTCTTTTTCAATGGTTGCATATTTTCGTTCTCTCTCGTGCAGTTTCCTGCTGATATAGACTAAGGGTTATTCCTCTGTCTTGAGTTTTTGAGTCAGGACAGCCCCAAGACCAACCTTGGATGCATCTGTATGTACCTCAAATAGTTGTGCAAAGTCTGGACTTTGCAGAACTGGAGTAGTGCATAAGATAGCTTTTATTGTCCAAAATGTTTCATCACAAGAGGGAGACCATTGCACCTTGTTAGGGCCCCTTTTCTTGGTGAGGTCTCTAAGGGGACAAGCTATGGAGGAAAATTGAGGTATGAACCTCCGATAGTAGCCTGCTAGACCAAGAAGGATCTCACCTGCTTCTTTGTGGTCAGAATAGGGCTATTTGCCACTGCAGTTATTTTTTCAGTTTCTGGCTGGACTTTCCCACCTCCTATTATAAACCCTAAATACTAGGTTTCCACATTCTCCAGGGCACATTTGGCAGGGTTTACTGTGACTTTAGCCTCCTTAACAGACTACAACACATATTTCAAATGTATCATGTAAGATTCCCAATCTGGGCTGAAAATCACCACATTGTCTAGATATGCCTCACAATATGACTTATGTGGTCTAGGCATAATATCATCCATAAATCTTTGAAAAGTAGGGGGTACCCCAGGAAGTCCTAAGAGCATAGTGACAAAGTGATGTAAGCCTACTGGTGTACTAAAGGCTGTAACCTTTTGTGATTCAGGGGAAAATGGTATCTGGCAATACCTTTTGTTAAATCAAGAGTGGCGATGTATTGGGCATTTCCTAGATGATCAATGAAGTCGTCTAATCTTGGCGTGGGGTATTCATTGAATAGGGAGATGTTACTGATTTTTCTAAAATCCAAACACAGGCCACCTTCCTTTTTCCCCTACTACCACCATGGGAGAGGACCAGGGACTTTTAGACGGGACAATAATGCCCAATTTCTCCAATTTACTGATCTCCTGAATAACCTCCTCATGTACCCTCACAGGTAGTCTATATGGCTTTTGGTGAATGGAGTGTTCCTGGGGTCACATTTATCTCATGCATGATCCCCTTGGCTCTACCTGGGATGTTAGTGAAGGTGTTGTCAAACTCTTTTAGTATAGTGTGTAAGTCATTCTGTTGTTTTGGGGATATATATGGATTAATATGTGTATTGTCAATACTTCCTGGTGTTTCTAAGTGCTGATAGGCAATGTCCAATTCAGATTCCCTACTGTTAGGCTGTATATAGCAAACAGGGGTGCTAGGTTCATGCAATTTGTTTAGCAAATTTGTGTGGTAGATCCTTTTAGGGGGTCTCCTACCTGGCATCTGTATTTCATAGTTGACCACCCCTGTTTGTCTCAAAATGCTATAGGAGCCTTGCCAGTGCATCAATAACATGTTCTTGGTAGTGGGTAACAAGAGAAGGACTTTATCCCCATGTTGAAAAGTCTTATTACCAATACCTTTGTCATACTGTACTTTCTGGGTAGCCTGATTTCATTCCATGTTCCAATGGGCCATTTCCACATATCTGACCAGATGTTGTTTTAGGTCAGTCATGCAGTCCAATATGTTGCACTGTCTAACTGTCTTCCCTGCCTCCCAGTGTTCCTTGACCACATATAGGGGTCCCCTTGGGTTTCATCCATATAACAGGGAAAAGGAGAAAAAATAGTAGAGGCCTGCGGAATCTCCCTACATGCAAATAATAAATAGGGTACGTACCTATCCCAATCCCATCCTTCTTCACTGATGAATTTCATGAGCATCCTTTTTAGTGTTTTATTAAACCGCTCCACTAGTCCATCAGTTTGGGAATGGTAGGGAGAGGTACGCACTGCAGCTATGACTAACAATCTGTATAGTTCTTTCAACAGTAGCACAGTAAAATTAGTTCCCTGATCTGTTAATATGTCTTGGGGAATTCCCATTCTACTAAATACCTTTGCAAGTTCTTCTGCAAGTCAGGGTGTTGTAACAGATCTCATGGGTATTGCCTCAGGGTAGTGGGTTGCGTAGTCACAAAGGACAAGGATAAATCTATTGCCTTGGAACTCCTGTCTAAGGGTCCCACTATATCCATGGCAATACGTTCAAAAGTTTGGGTTACCAGGTGGATGAGTAGTAGTGGTACCCAATCCTTCCTCCCTATTTGGGCAACTGTTTGGCATTTGGGGCAACATTTTACATACTCAGCCACCTGGTCATGAATAGTCAGCCAGTAGACCATGGCAAGAATTCATTGCAATGTATTGTCTTTACCAGCATGTCCAGCTAAAGGCATATCATGAGCCAAATATATGATCTGGGTAATGTATTTCTCAGGCACCACTAGTTGGATCACCACTTCACCTGTTTTGGGTTTGGTACATTCTCTATACAGAATACCACAATTTAAGACATACTGGGGAGCCCCAATGCCTGTTTCATTCTCCACCTCTGAAAAACAAGATGTTAATGTAGGGTCTATGCTTTATTCCATTTTAATATCAACATCCTGCAAGGTCCCATCTCTGGCTGTTTTTCAGCATGCTTATCATGCCAGGCCTTTTTGTTGGTTCTTCTTTCCACCTTTGACTTCCGACCCTTCCCTGGGCTACTATACAGCTCATCCTCGAAAGAAAAAATGTCAGGTAAATGTCCCTGTTTTACTTGTGCCCTGGTTGTTACAGCTACCATTGGTGACTGTAAAGTCTGGCTTTGGACTAAGGAGGCAAAATCAAGGTAATCATATCCAATTATGATGGGCATTGGTAAGTGTGGAACTATCCCAACTTCAAGTTCATGAGTCTATCCTTGCAATGTCAATGCTACCAGAATGGTAGGGTAACAATTAGTGTCTCCATGAATACATGTCACAGCAGTTCCTTTACCTTTCACCTTGGGCATAGATACCAAATCAGCATGTACCAACATCTGGTGGCTGCCAGAGTCAGTAAGTCCCAACATCTGTTGAGTACCCACTTCAACTGTGGCTATAAATGATCCCCAATTGGCTAAAGTCAGGTTCCCAAATTCCTTTTTAATATTCGGGCAATTCCTAATCAAATGTCACTTCTTATAGCAGCTGTAACAAATGATTTTTGGCAAGGGGGGGGTCTTTCCTTTCTTTTCAGCCCTCCATTCATTTCACCCAGTTTGCAAGTTATTAGAAAAAGGAGGGTTTCTTATCACATGTGAAGTCATGGGGTTATTCCCTTGAGTATGCTGGTATCTGGAAGGTCTGGCCACTAAGAAGTCCTCAGCCAAGGCAGTGGTCTTCTCTGAACCTTTGGACTTATGTTCTTTCACCCATATTTGGACATCAGTAGGCAGACTGTTCGATGATAATTGCCTCTAACAACTGATATATCATTTTATTGTCCAGTTGCAGTACTTGTAACAAAGATCTTTCAGGTGGGCATAGATATCTCAAGGTGTATCAGCCATCTGCATTTTTAAATACCGGAATCTGTGGTGATGTGTCTCTGTATTTAAGTCATAACACTGCAGAATTTCCTTCTTAACTTTCTCATAATCCTCAGTGTCTCTGGTGTCCATATGACTGTACACTATCTGTGCACAACCAATCAATTGTGGGGCAAGGCACACCACCCACTGATCTCTAGGCCATCCACAGGTTCTGGCTACCCTCTCGCAGGTTGTGAGGTATGCCTCTATGTCATCAAAGTTAGTTAATTTTGACAATTTAATGTCTTTGGTACCATTCCTTCTATCAGTGGTCCCTGTCTGAATAGTTTGTAGCACCCGCATGGTTTCAGCCCATTTGGCATTTTGTCTGTGGCAGTCCATGTCCCTCTCCTTCTCCATTTGGACTTGTTTAAGACAGATCCATTTCAATAGATCTCCAATGTCCTCATGGCAGTCTCCTCAGCTCCCTCAACAGCTTCTTCTCTGGGCTGCTCATCACTATCCTCAGACTTCATTCGTATCTTTGGTCGAGTTGTCGGGCCCAATCCAGGGAGTAAAGGTACTCTCAATTGTTCTGTTATCATCCTTGTCTGGACACCCAATGGTGTCTCCACCACCACATCCAGGAGCATGTCCACCTGGGATAACAGTCGGTACCCACCAAAACAACATCTCCCTTTCCAGCAAGACGCAGTCAGCAGTTATCTCACCACTGCCATCCTATATCATAGGAAGTGGGATAACAGATGGAAAACCACAGCAGAATTCAAGTTAAACACACTTTTTGTTAGATGTAATGTTTATTACTTCATAAACAACTGGAAGTAAAAGAAAGACTTTCAGACAAAACAAATGATGAACAAAATGAACATTATAAGTTTTCAAAGCCGTGGCAAGCTTTACATCAGCTTCCACACTTCATTACAACTGGGACTGCCCTCAGTCCTTTGCCTACCATGACCAGAAAGTACTGACCCTATCTGAGTCTATAAAGTCAAAGCAGTGCTTTAATACCTGCCCATACAGGTCATGTGCTTATGGCATCATTGGTTTTACAAAATCATTTTATTTTGGCTCCCTTTTTAATTTATATAATGCTAGAGAGCTCCTAAAGCAAGACTTAATCTAATATCATACAACGTTTATTGAACTAGTTAGATTTAAGCTGTAATAATGCAAAACAATCCTGAACTGTCTTGATTGACAGATGAGGCATTACAAAAATGGGCACTAAAGGCCGCTGCTGCCCTACAGAGACTGGCATGAATCGTCTATCATTGCCTTTTGCAACTACATAAAAGACACACTTGAAATATACCAGACTATCTACGAATATAAGTAACAGTCATTTTTCCCTTTTTTTTATATACTTTTACTCTTTTAGTAACAGCATGGTAGCCTGCGATATTTACACTACAAAGTACAGCTTAAAAGTAAACTCAATGGCTATAAAACAAGTTTATCAAGCATAATTTCATTTTGACCAGTTTTCTAAAATGGGTCATATTGGAGTAGTTCAATTCATGTTCTCTTCACTGAAGGAATATGGCTGAAGGCTTCTTTTAGACTCACATGGCTGTTTCTGATTATTAGCAGAAGCTCATCTTTTAGCTGATGGCTAAAAAGGTGTTTTTAGGGAAGGAGGGTGTACAGTATAGCCGGGTGCCTTGCACAGCACCAAGATGCTCGAGAGGGAAGAAGACATACTTAGCATCCCAGGGATCTCCTGCTGTACAGAAACTCTTTCCCTTCCTTAATTCTACAGGTAACACCGAACCCTCTGTAATCGTAAAGCTTAAGGCTAGACTGAACCCTTTTCTAGCGGGGTCACAGGGAGGCTGAAATTAAGGACAAAGAACTATACAGACACCGTAAGAATAAAATTAGCCTTTTCACATATGCACTACATTGGGGTACAAACGGGAGCTGCCTCTAAGTGCACCAGGCTCTGTTAAGGGTATTCTTACGTTAGTGAAGGGTGCAATAAAGCGCAGTACATAGAAAACAATTGCAAGTTACGGATCAGTGAAAATGGGGAAAGTTTACAAAACAAACTACAAGAGCACCACTCTATTTTATAAATAAACTGCAATGTCTCATAGTAAAGATGCTTATAATACTGATTTTAGCCTTTTACATTTTAACACTTTGAATACATATATAGTTATAGAATTGTGGTCTCTAACCAACTCAAGGTCACTGTCTTGACCTCCCTATATATCTTAAAACACACTCAGCTAGCAGGGGGCACAGGAGAATTGGCTGCTGAGGTCATTGGAGGGGTGGAATTACTGCCTTTAAATACTCCGTGCCGCTTGTAAGCGTGAGTGTTTATTGAGTGGTGCTAGTGCCACTCCACTGCAGAAAATCGGATTGAACTATTTAGGAGGTATGCATTTATTTTAAAACAGGAGAGTGAATGTAGTCACAAGATTGTTTAGATATTTTAAACAAGAGGTTGGTCTCTGACATAATTGGGCTGGGATAAAATAAAAGGGGTCAAACTTTGTTATAGGCTTGTCTCCTTTTATTTTCAGGGACATTGAGTAAATATGTTTTGCTTAAATTCAGTCTCTGTTCCAATTTGAAGCTGTACTTTTTCTAAATCAGTATGGATTGCTTGAGAATTTTGATAAGTCTCATAGTGTGTGGGATAGGGAATATTAGTGTAACAAGGGGAGAACTTGTAGAGAGAAAAAAAAAACTTTGGTCCATCATTTAATCTATAGGAAATTGTAAAGTTTTGGAGTGAAAAAGACACCTTAGAAGAAATGGATTTTCTACTAATTGGAATACATTTTATAGGGCTGGACAATTTGTAAAGGCTGGTATAAAATGTTTCCCCAGAGGGTTACAAAAATCCTATGTGATATATGCATTACTTCTAATAGCACATGCTGCATGCTTACCTGGTGTGCAGCAACGAAGCTGGTGAAAATCTTATCTAAAAAACACATCTCTTTATATTTCTCATACTGCTGCTAGCAATTACAGCCATTAATATACATTTTTCTTTTTTCAGTTCAAACATTATTCACAAGATTTTTCACAATACAGGAGGCAGTAACGCAAACATGAACAACCAGTTTGTAATACCATCTGACACTGCCCCCCATCCCCCCTGCCCCCCCGGCACAGCAGTTCCTTTGTATGTTGTAGTAACAAACTCTACATAATAACCGAATACATGTTAAGATAACAGGTAGCCTACTGCACCTTAAACCCTAGCAGTGATGATTAAGGTGTGAAGGGGATCCCATATACGCTTATACCTTTGTAACCTGTTAAGGAGGCTCGCTATAGCCTTCTCTGTGCAAAGATTTGCAAGAATTTCATGTATCCATTCCTGGTATGTTGGGCAAATCCCATGTTTCCAATGCCTAAGAATTATTTTTTTAACCGAGAGTGCAATCATAAATATATGAAATCTCCGAGTTTTGACCTTAATGGAAGACAGATCTCCCAGGAGCCAAATATCCGGTGTGAAGGAATCCTGTAGTCCCAATAAGGGATCCTGATTGGTTTTAATTAAATCCCATAATAGAGCTATCCTGGGGCATGACCAGAATATGTGAAAAAGCGTCCCAGCTTCCTGGGAACACCTAGTGCACCTATCTGTTTCGAGAAGGCCCCATGTCACCAATTTGACTGGAGTATAGTACATATTGTGCAAAATGTGAAATTGCATAAGACATAATCTATCTTGGGACACATATTTATGACAAAACATCCAGAGAGCTGGCCAGCTGAAAGTAGATTGAGGAAAAAAATAAGTTCCAAAAGCTAGCAGGGCTGTTACCACTCCCAAACCGCCAATGGTATAGTACTTGATATATCTTAGAGATGACACCTGAGGATTTGAGGAGAGAGGAAAGTTCAGATACCAATGTAAAAGCCATTAGGCAGGGAGGGACGTTACCAAAAAACATAGTTAACATGTGTTTTAATTGAAAAACCCTAAATAACTGGGAATCTGGAATATCGAACTTTCGGATAATTTCGGTAACTGGGAGCCAAGCCCCGGCATCGTCCAGAAATGAGGTTGCTATCCCCTCTTCTAACTGGGGCAACCATGTATGAGAAACCTTCTGCTTATTTATGGTAAAGGCAGGAGAATTCCAGATAGACTTGGACAGGTCTATACTAGGGTTGTATCTCAAAAAAAAGAACACAGCTGCAAATGCACTTTTAATGAAGTCATGAGAGTGAGACATTTACTAGCATTCTGTAAAAGGGTCACTTTAACATAGAGCATGGTCAAGGGGTCCATGTTCATAGCTTGGATAAAGTCTACTTCAATGTTGAGCCAGACCGGTCTCAAATTTTACGGACCCGGTCTTACCCATTTCAAGAACTTAGCAAGATGGCTAGCCCAGTAATAAACTGCCAAATAAGGAATCCGCAGCCCACCCTGGTTTTTAGGGGTGGCTAACTTGTGGTACGCCAACCTGGAGTGTTTATTAGACCAAATAAAATTAGTGAAGATTTTATGCATTTTCTGAAACCAGGATAGAGGGACAAATGAGTTAAGATGTGACGGGATAAAAAAGGCACGGAAATACATTTATCTTAATTACGTTAATACAGCCCCATAATGAAATCGGAAGCTTATCCCATCTCTCTAGGTCCTGCACAATCAGCTGAGAAAGAGGCTCTAAATTTTCTTTAAACCATAGGGAAATATTGCGTGTTAACTTAATACCTAAGTATTTAAGGACACGGGGTGACCAACACAATCCCAAATGTCTGTCTTGAAAACCTTGTGATTAAGAGGAAAAAAGGTCATCTTGTTTGCATTCAGTTTATAATTCAAAAAAAGGCTATTATTTAGCAATCTCTCCCCTAACATAATTGGAATTGATGTTACCGGGTGGGCCAGATGGAGGAGGAGATCGTCGGCATATGCTGCTATCTTCACCACATTGTTCCTGATCAGAATACCTTGTATTCCCGTGTTGTTAAGAATATTTTGAATAAGGGGCTCCAAATAAAGATTAAATAATAAGGGGGAAGGGGACAGCCCTGTCTCGTACCTGAATGTAAAAGGAAAGGTTTGGAAAATGCCCCATTGCCTGAGATCCTCGCAGAGGGAGACCAATATAGTGCCCTGATCCAGTCTATGAACATGGAAGGAAACTCAAATGCTCTGAGGACTTGGAATAAAAAATTCCAGTTCACACGGTCAAATGCCTTCTCAGCATCCGGGGATACCAACCCCGTGGGAAAGGTGGCATTCCTGGACTCCGAGAAGACGCGCGAAAGGGTACGCAAATGATCTGAGGATGAGCATCCCCTCATAAACCCAACTTGAGACATGCCAATCAGATCCAGGAGGACCAGAGTTAGCCTATCAGCCAATATCTTCCAAAGAATTTTGACATCCTGTTTCAACAGGGATATTGGCCTGTAGCTCTGAACCGATTCAGGATTCTTATCCGGTTTAGGTAATAGGACTTCAAACAAATGTGCGTCTACTACTGCCCTGGAGAGAATGTGGAGGTAGAGCCGGTGAAGCACTGGCAATAGCTGTTCTCTAAAAAGAGAGGATAAGAAATTCTTTTGGGAATTTGACAAGGAAGGAAGGCAAGAATCCCTGAGGTACGCCTCCAACTCCTCTAAGGATGGAGGGCTATCCATGGCCCGATATAGCTGCTTGTAATATGTAGCAAATTCCTGTACTATCTCTGAGGGGGATATCTTCAGGGACCCATCTGCCTGTGCCCTAATTGGAGGTATAAATCTTGCAGACTCTTGCTGCTTTAAACGTAGAGCAAGCATGTGCCCTGCTTTTTCTCCTTGGTCCATGAAACTTGCTTTGGCACGGATAATGGCTAACTCTGCCTTTTCCCTTAACAGTTCTAAATATCTATCCTTAACTACTAAAAGTTTCTGCCGCTACTCCTTAGGAGTGTTATTTGATAGGTTAGATTCTAGTACCGGCATTTGGGACAGAAATGATAATAGCTCTGCCTCCTGAGCCCTCTTCCTCTTTGTAGCTAAACTAATGAGAATACCCCTCATGTAGGCCTTAAAAGCACCCCATAAAATATCCGATGTAGTGCTTTCTATTGGGTTAGTAGAAAAAAAGACATCAATCTGGTCCTTCACCAGGTTACGGTACCTCTCATCTTTTAATAACTGTTCATTTAGTTTCCGTCGGGTCTCTTTCTTGGGAATATTAAGGAAAGCCAGATTGCATAACACCAGAGAATGATCAGATACAGGACCAGACTGAATTGAGGTGGACAGCACACCCAGCAAGAGCACCTGAGAGATTAAGAAGTAGTCAACGCGAGACTGCGAGCCATGTACTGGCGAACTAAAAGTATATTCCCTGGAGTTGGGATGCAAGACTCGCCATACGTCACACAGTCTGCACTGATCCAGCAAATCCCTAAGGGCCCTTTGCCCAGGAGACAATCCTCTTGACCCATTGCTGGACCTGTCTATGTTAGGGTCCGAGACCAAATTAAAGTCTCCCCCCATAATAATGGGAATAGAGAGTATAGGAAGAATTCTGGTAATCAGCTTCATAAAAAAGGTGGGATCATCCATGTTGGGCCCGTAGATGCTACCAAGCAATAGTGGCATGGCCCAAAGAGTACCCTGAACCAGGACGTACCTGCCCTCTGGATCTTTGAAGACCTGAGTTGGGATAAATGGGACGTCCCTATTAACAAACAACATAACCCCACAACTGCTAGTAGATCCTAGTAGGATGTCAGTGTGGATCAGCTGGTAGCACATCCGCCTCTGGACCAGAAGGTCGTGGGTTCACCTCTGGACCAGAAGGTCATGGGTTCTCGTCCCACACCGGGATTGGACTTGCACCTAAAAATCGCTGGCATCCGAGTGCAGTATTGGGGGGTGCTGTACTGCTGGGATGTGCCGTCCTTTGGATGAGACATTAAACTGAGGTCCCTTCTGCCCATCCTGGAGTTGTCCCAGGGTGTCCAGGTGGAAGTAAAGAACTCAGGGCACTCTTCGCAAAGAGTAGGGAACATTCCCAGTGTCCTGGCCAACATTCCCCTTCCCATAAACCAGTTCATGCAATTATCCAGGCTGTGTGTGGGTGATGATGTGCGATATGGCCACCACCACACATTCAGTCACTTCACTACCAGTCTAGCATTGCTTGTAAAGCGCTTTGGATGTATGAAAAGTGCTATATAAATGCTGATTCTTCTTCTTCTTCTTCTTCTTCTTCTCCTGAGGCATTAAAGACCTGTCCCACCTGTTGTCTCCTGAGTTGCAATGCCTCAGTATCTAGCAGATGAGATTCTTGAGAAAACGTTGTTTGGGCACGCAGCAAACACAGGTGTTTAAGCACCTGATATTGCTTAGATTTTTTCCTTACCCCTTCACATTCCACGTAGCTAGGTTAATATTGCTGGCTATCTATATTGACAAAAGTAAGCCCAGAGTTGACCTTTGGCAATTACTACAACTGTGACCCAGATACCCCTGTACCACTAAAACTGCTGTACCATTCTCCCACCCCCAGACCCTCCCAATCCTACCCTAACTATCCCACTCCCCCATATAGCACCCAACCATAGCGTAACATTAATGAACCAAAAAATTTACCTTTAACTCCACCCTCTCTGTCCCCCCAACTGTCACTAATGATGTTCAACAAAATACTGTTTCCTATCTCCTCCCCCAGCCCCCCAACATTACACCCCTAAACCTGAAGAAAATCTATAAGCCCCCTGTATGGAAACTAGAAGATGGTAAATAACCTGAAATACATTGTTTTCAATATAAAGTCACCTGCTGATCAGCTCCTGATAACTAGTGGGAGTAACACAGTATTAATAAGGCATAGGCACTGGGAGTATCCAAATTAGCCAAACCAGCACGCCTTGCCTACTGAGGGGAACACAGCTCCATGGATGCAATTAGAGCCAGGCCAAAGGCGATGTATCCAGACCACCATGGGGGCCGCGCCCACAACAGAACTCACTTGCCCCAAGGATGTGGATCACGCCACTCCCCATCCAGCTATAAAACAATTGTGCCAAGAAAAACCCCATCCCGGGTCGTTAAGACCTCTGGTCCCTAATACTTAAGTCTCGAGCTCCCTCTGGTGATACAAGAGCGAAAGCGCATCACAGCGTGCTATTATGAAAAAACTTCAGCACATCCCCTAAACAACCGACCGCATGGTTGGTACTGAAACTCTGCAGGGTGCAGACCTTGAACCTTAATAAAACCATTCCCCCCTCACATACCTGCTGGGAGGTACTAAACAAAACCCTTACAAAAATTGTTCTCCCAAAACAGGTAAATATAGAAATTAAACAGTCTGTTTAAAAGAACCATCAGTCCCAGACAAATTCAGGGCATAGGCAACCATGCAGAGTCCGGTTAATTTTAAAGAATTGTGTCCCTTCAGCCCACTTATCAGGCTTACACAGGAATCCAATGATTATTTATGCTCATCCCTGAAGTATCCTTCAAATAACAGCCACCTCACTTCGAACCAGAACTCTCCCACAGCTTTAAGCCAGCAAGCGCAGCGTCAGGATCCTCATAAGAAACCCAGGTACCGGCCACTTGCACCTGTAACCTGGCCGGGTACCCCATTCGAAGCTTAAGCCCTGCAGCAATAATCTTGGAGACTACTGGGTGAAATGCTGTACATTTCAAGCAGACAGAGCCCGGTAAGTCTTGT
Organism: Neoceratodus forsteri; assembly: GCA_016271365.2. NCBI lineage: Eukaryota > Metazoa > Chordata > Ceratodontiformes > Ceratodontidae > Neoceratodus > Neoceratodus forsteri. The sequence goes on from CM057451.1 coordinate 756,602,330, forward strand.
GCTGTCCTGAGCTTGACTTGTTCCCATCTGACTTCCTGGATTTCTCTGACGTTATACAGAAAGTGCTACCGCTCCAGAAAATTTAAGAAGTGGCATATTATAGGGCGAGGTGTTGCTTCTGGGGGGGGCTTCGGCCTTAGGGATCTGTGGGCTCTCTCAATTATATATTTAGCCCCAAAGGGAGAGGGGCCAGCGATCTTCTACACCAACTTCTGGATGAATGATATGGCATTCTGGCCCTCTTCTCCCTCTGGCAGTCCAAGGATCACAATGTTATTCCTATGACTACGACCTTTGAGGTCCTCAAGTTTTGATTCAAAATGTACAAGCTTCTGCCGCATAGCCGCCAGCCTGGGATTTAACCTTTCTACTTGTTTTTCTAAGGAAGAAATATGGGCTGTGTTATCCATAGTCGAGACCGAAATCTCCTCAAACTTTCTGGTTAGAGATTTAATCTCCAATGCCATTTCTTTGATTTCTTTGTGAAAGGGCTTAAACTCCTCTAGGAATCTGCTCAGCGTAAGCGGTTCCTGATCTGTGCCCTGATTCTCAACCTCTGGCTTTTCAACTCTACTCAAGGCCTGTGATTTCTTCAGGGCCTTCTCAGGGATGACCGGTGGAGTGTGTTTTTGTGGCGCCTTCTTCATGTACATCTCCATTGTTTCTCTAATTCACCCAGCAAGAGCACCCAATGATAGGAAGGCAGTATACCATAAAATTGTAGGGTTTTAGGCAGGTTAAATGCTCCAAAAAACACTTTTAATGAGTCAGGAGGCTGGAGCTGCACAGAGGAGCTTCTACCCGGTACCTTGCATCACGTGGTCCCTAATATACATTTTCCATTGCTTTCCCATTTGAATTAAGTAAACTCATTAATTCTGATTCTTTTGCAAATTTTTTAATGGCTTTTGATTTTTGTCATTAAATTTCCATTAATTTGTAAAGTATTGTTTGCTTACTGCAGTAAATGACTAGGATTTACTCAGACAACACCCCCATTCCAGATGTACAAAGAGGGGCCTCTGTTTTGCGAAGCCTGACCTTTTTGTTTTGAGCCATGTAAATTCCCTTATGCATATTTAGTACTACAGATGTGTTTCTCCATGACTGATTTGGCTCACTTACTTTCCCTTTATCATTCTGTATGGTGCATGTACACTATGGCCAAGCTCAGCACTCATTGTGCTAAATAGGGTATTGGAAGCATGCACCATACCTCACAGTTTGTCACTGAAATGAGGGACATGGACACTCAAAATGAGGGACAATGAAGACACTAACCCTCATGGTGATCAGGGCACATCCTGAAACATGGAGATGTAGTACCTCAGAACACAATGGAAACCATTGTATTTACTTGTACTGATACTGGCACTTAGGAATTAATTTCTACCATAAAGCAGGGATGCCACCCCCCCCCCGCATTTGTGTCTAGGTTGCTCTTATGATGCGGCAAAAACAGCATTAAATTTGGATTTAATATTTTGCACAGTAAGTGCCCCCTGGCCTATTTGTGCTCATGCTGCAGGTGCACTCCTGACTCAACTGTGTCTGTATTGTGTTGTCCACTTTCTCCACCTATTAGTGGCAGTGCCATCACACATGCCATGAAGGCGCTCCAGCCAAGCAAGAGTACATAAGTCATGTGAGTGTGACACTGTCTTCCAGTCACAGAGTAGACAGGCTGCACTCTACAGCTTGGAGAGATTGGTGAGCACCAAACTCTAAATAGCAGTGTTGTGGTGGCCTATTTTTGTTGGTCTACTCTTAGTGAGTCTCTGTCTCCCCTGGTGGCTGATGTGGCAGAGGGTGAGCTAGAAGCTAACTCAAGACTAGGCTACCTACTTACTCAACTTGGCTCACCTCCACAAAAAAACAGCACAGGCCCCCCCATGGCAGAAAAAATAGGCTAGCAGCAGGTGTGGAAGTGTGAGCCTGGCCTTAATAGGCCTTGATTAGTGCAATGCAACAGCAGTCATGGCAGCAGCCAAGCAAGAAGCAAGTAACACAGGTTGGGTGGGTTCCTTTGGTGAGGTGACTTGGTCTCGGACCATGTTGGGGACCTGGGATGGTTGGGTCTAGCATCCAGCTTCTGACAGAAGGATGGAAGAGGAGCATATTGTAAAGTGGGTTGGTGGCATGCTGGGCCAGGCTTCAGGTTCTGGCTAGATGGCTGGGTAAGTAAAAGTTAATCATTTTTTAAAAGGGGGATTGGGGATAGGAGGAAGGACTGTAATATTAATGTGTCAGGGAGACAAATAAGGAAAATATTTGGTCTTTATTTGGGGGGGTCAGAACTTCAGCCAGGAAACAAATTGCTTAGTAACTGGTTGGGGTAAGCCCAAATCTGATGCACTGATCCGGGATATAAACAGATGAATCTTATACATTTGAATTTTTCCTGATTTGCATATCACGTTTCAGTTACAGCAAATACATTTTACCTTTTAGAGACATTCCATACATTCTAGAGCTTGCCACCAAGAGGTTAACTAGCACCTGGCCTCCACTGATTGTTGCCCCCCCTCCCTTGAAATGTGAAATTGTGCCCCTGCCATAAAGTTTAAATTTACAGGCCATCCTCAGTGTGAACAGCATGTTTTCCATGAGGGATGGATGAGGAGCAGAGCAGTTTTCAGGAGTAAAATGAGGGCTGTCCCTTGCATTCAGGGACAGTTGAGTGGTATGGTATGCAAAGACTATTGGAGCCCCACTAAAGTCAGGCTTATGCCCCCCATCAGTGAAACTGACCTCCACATCCTCACTCTTAAGCACATTATAAAATAGGGTGAAGGAGACTGCAGGGGCATGCATAAATGAATAGGGATATTTGTTTATTACTATTTTATACATTATTGATGGAAAGTTGGAGATTAATGAAAGCCACCACTCGACTAACAAGGGCCTTGTTAGTAGAACAGTGGCCTTCGTTATTCTCCAACTCACCATCATAATGTATAAAATAGGAATAAAAAAGAACTCCATTCATTTCAAGGGGATATGCCCCAGCACTCTGACCCATGGACATAATTTCTTCAAGACTCCTGCCTCTGGCTCCCTAGTAAACAGTTAAGAGACTCTTGACTTATATCTATACTTGGTCGGTTGTCTGTAGCAGCATGGCTGCACCTGTTGCAGTGTGTGTGCATGGGAGGGAAGAGAACTGGCCATGTGGGTGGGTATTGAGTTATTGCTACATTTGTGTTTGCCCCTTAAAGTCTGCTTGCATGGAAGCATTTAAAACTATGGAGAGAAAATTGTAGGCATACAGTCCAGATTTGTGGGTAACTGTGTGTATTGGGGGTGGAAAGAACCACATGTGTTTCCATTTGTGTGTGTGCGTCAGTTGAGCTGGGCAGCTGAGATGAGGGGACAAGAAAACTAAAAAGTATGACAGTGGCTACAAGCGTGCTGCATGCATGCAGAGGTATGCAGATTTGTATTGAAGTACAAATGAGCCATATATTTTCAGGCAGTATAACTTAGTAGTTAAAGGCACTGAACTGCAAATCAGGAGACTTGGAGTCCTGCAGACCTGAGTTTGAATCTCATCAATCCCCACTTGTATATGGTGTGATCCTGAGGAACTCATTTAACTTTTATGTGTGCAGTTATCAGTGACCAGCTGCATTTTGCACGTATGCCACATGCATGCAGTCTGTTCCAATTTAACATAAAAAGCATGCTTTCCACACTTGCTTGCTGCACGCATGCCACATGCTTGCAATTTGTTCCAATTTAACATCTAAATCATGTTTGCATCGTGAATATCACATTGGTAGTTTTATGTGTGCAGCATGAAAACATTTCATATAATTGTTTCTGTAAGGTTTAGAACCAGGATGACTGTGCATTTATAGAGATTTAATGTATGGTCAGCTAATGTTTCTTGGCCAATGAGATTTCCAGATTTTTTCTTGCCAATTTATAAACTGTTTTACACTGTCTCTGATAAAGGATTAATAGTCCAAATCCCTTTGTCCTGCAAATCATACTTGGCCAATATCACCAAGTCAGGCTCCTCTCTCTTGGTGCTCATGCCAGATGGACCCCCACTAGAAAATGTCCCACATTTCAAATACTTGGACATAACCCTTGACCCCTCTCTCTCTTTTACGGAGCATGTAAACTCCATTGTCTGACTGGTAAACCAAAAGCTTGGAGCCACCTATTGGCAAAAACAATTACTGACCAGAGAGGCCTGCCTAGCAATTGCCTAAGGCAACCTGCTCCCAATTCTCAATTACTGCTTCCCAATCTATTCCCAAATGTCCTCTGCCCTTTGCTTGCATCTAACCTCTGTCTAGAACAATGTCTGTCAATTTGCTCTTTTGGTACCCTACTCCACTCACCACTGTAACCTGTTCCAGTCTTCTGGCTGGCTTCCACTCTCTGGCCATCATGACTATGCACTAGACTGCATGGCTGATAACACCCTCAGAGTTGGCAACGTGTACCTGTATATATCCCTCCTAAAAACACGAGCAGCTCCCAGATGCCTATGTGTGTCCTCAGTCCCCCCTATGAAATGACTTATAATTTACACTGCCATGAGTGGCAGAGCCCTGTCAGTTACTGCTCCCTCCCTATGGAACAGCCTCCCTGCTTTGCTCCAATCTGCTGACACCCACTGCACTTTCAAACTCCAACTCAAAAACTGATTACTAAATGAGGCCAAATGCCAGTGCCACCCAGGGTAATCTATATCGACCTACTTTTCCTTCTTCCCTTTACCCCAACCATCTTCTATGCTCCTATATCAACCTACTTTTCCTTCTCCCCTTTACCCCAACCCTCTTCTATGCTCCTATATTGACTTACTTTTCCTTCTCCCCTTTACCCCAGCCCTCTCTCCTTCTATGATCCTATGCTGCTATACCACTGCAGCCCTCTATTCCTGCTCCCTAAATCATTTCAGTTTTCCTGTTGAGGGAATAAATATATGATGTACAGTACATTTGTATTTTACTATTTTGCACTGTTTTCCCACGCTTGTCTTGCATTCTCCTCAACCTGTTTACCCAGTCAAAATTGTAAAGGGTTCCTTGTTCTCACAATCACTGTTGTTATTTGTACTGCACCTGCTTCTTTCTTTCACATTTAAACTGTACTGCATCTATTTTTGTTTCTGCCCGTACATAGATTGCACCTTTATGTGATTTTTATTGTGCCACATTATTGGCTCTGGTCATGCCTGAAAATGGTCCCTTGGATCAGTGCACTTCACTGGTTACCAAAGACTTCAATAAATACAATAAATAAATATAAGTATGATAATAAGTAATAATTCAGAACGCTAAAAAGTAAACAAGATGCACAAATATTTGAAAACTGCTAAACAAACATGTAGGCATAAATGTTTTAAACCATTCATACAGTGTTTAACATCAAGTATAATTAAGTTTCTGCTGAGCAAAGTTGTGGCTCCATTGAACTCACAAGTCCATTCATTTTTAAATCTAGCGCTGAAGACTCCATTGGCTCAGGAATCCATAATTTAATACTTGGGGCTGGACAGCTCTGTTTATATTCAGGAGTCCATCAATTTATAAACAGAGGCAAACGAAAGCCAGAGAGCACCACTGAATGACCTTCCCTTATTGCTGAATCAATATCTTTGTATATATTAATAGTGGGAGAACACCATTCACAGATGGAAATTATAATATATTACGTTGTCCTCTCTTCCCACTGAAGTCTTAGTAGGGTCCTTTATGAGGATTCTGGAGTCATATTTTAATTTTTTTAAGAGTCTAGTAAATTAAGTGCATTTAAGCAGTTTTTAAGTGGAAATCGTTTTTTAAAATTAACTCAAGTCAACTGCCCTTAATGTTTGAAGTAGGGCTATCAATCCATTTAATCCTGGTACCATTGAGAGGATAATAGCGGCACAACAGAGCTTGGCTCAAATTTCTTGGATGCATTTACAAACATGAGAACCATAAAAACATTTAAAATGTTAATATATTTACACATGTTCCATACTAAGAGTGAAAGATGTACAGAAGGCTATAGCCCATATTAGTACATCTCCAGAATCTGGATTTATCTCTGCCTTGTTTAATAAAAATTTATCAAGATTAATTTTGAATGTTTCCAACTTTTCTGTATCCAACAGTGATTTAGGTAGGCCATTCCATATACGTATGATCCTCTGGGTATGAAAGAAACATCTGTTATCTAACTTTGGATATGCTAAAGATAATTGAAATGTGTGGCTTCTAAGATTGCACTCTCTTGTTAAAGGTAATTCCAAATTGTGTCATAAGTTCCATATCTTTGGATATATTGAACATCAGTAGCAAACCACCCCTTGTCCTTCTCAATTCCAATGAATAGAGATCTAGCTCTTTTAGTCGCTCATCATAGCTTCTGACTTGCAGGCCATCTATCATCTTGGTAACCCTTTGCTGCACTCTCTCCAAAGCATTGATGTCATGCCTAAGGTAGGGACTCCACAGTGGAGAGCAATAGTCCAAATGGGGACGTACATATGCTCTATATAATGTATGGTAAGTACCTATTAACCACCATAATCAGCAGTCACACAGTTTTGTTGTGCACTGTTTAGAATTTTAAAAGTTGTTAACCACACTTCGGAACTTCTAAACAGTAGCATAACAAAAAAGAATGCACCAGAGTTCCATAATTCTCATACATAGAATGCAAACAGTGTTTTTTTGACCATACACTATAAAAGATAATGGCTGGGGATCAGGTGACAACCACGCTGAAATTACCTCTCGTGGTTGCTAGGGCTACAGTAAACCTCTCGAGCTGCGCTCTCGAGGTTTACCATGTTGCCCTAGCAATACCCAAGGTGATTACAGTGTGATTATCACCCGATCCCCAGCCATTATCCTCTATATAGCGGAAGAATACATTCCCTGTTTCTAGAAGTGAAAGATCTTTTTATGCATCCTATTAATCTATTTGCCTGATTTCTAATATGATTACAATGCGTGCTAAATGAGAGGTCTGAATTAATAATTACACCCAGGTGTTTTTCCTCTCTTATAGGTGTCAGTGGGATACCATTCAGAATAAACTGTTTATTTGGATTTGTATCCCCCAAATGCATAATTACACATTTATTTATGTTATAATTCATATCATTTTGTTTAGCCCAGTTTTCTAGTTTTTTATGTGATCAGAAAAGTCTGCTATATCCTCTACTGTGTCCACCAAAATAAATCATTTTCAATAGCTCTGTAGCAGGCTGCTGCCTGAAATTCTTTTTCCTTTTAATGAATTAATTACAGGACTACACAAGAGGGCCATTCTCAGAGTCAATAGTAGGTCACATACCAAGGTTATTGGTTTTCTCAAAAGTTGAGTTATAAAATGAGCTCAGAAGAGTACCTCTAAGTATGGAGACTTCAAAATTAAGCATCTTCAGAGGAAACATGACTGCAGAATGCCGCATAATATCGCTGTCAACTCTATGGTCAAAAGACAAGTAATACTTGAGGACATATATTAATGTTCGCCCTAAAAGGTTTCTGCCCACTGTTTGTTAGATGTCTGGCCCCAAAACATTCCCCTTGGTAACATCTTTTATATGTTCTTGTCCCATTCTCTTTCCCGTCAAGGCTCCAATCCTACAGAAAGGGTCCCCCGTGAATAAAACAAAAATATCACTCTGCTGAGCTCAGTAACTCTAATAAAATCAGATTTGAGACCCCCATCCCAGGCAACAATAGCATACCTTAAGTAGGGGAAAATAAGGCCCCTCTACATGTTCAGTGCAATCATGTTTTCACCTTATTCATTTCAGAAATGTCTTAGGTACAGGCAAAAGGTGTTCACCCATGTAGTCTCTGCTCTTCTATGAGGTTCCAACTCCACTCCTCAAATCCCATAGTTTAGTTCTCTGTCATGCCATATTCTGATCCAGCACAACCCACTGTCATTAGTAATTCATCAAAATAACAGAGTGAGAAAAGGGTCCTTTAATCTACAGTCTGAAGATACATACTGTAGGCCACTTTAAGAGTACATTTCCAGAGTACCCATTTTATTTACCCTCCATTCTGTAGTACACCAACCACGCTTAGTTACACTTATTAAAGCACCAAAAAAAGTGTTGCAATCTTAGTGATTAAATCCCATAAAAACTTTAAGGGATAAAATTCAGAACATAGTTCCGAGCTGCCAAGGTTCGGAAGGGGAGGGGAAGGATTGAGTGTCCGAAGGACTGCTCTCCTTCTCTGAGGAGGGGGAAGCACAGCACCAGTGTCATGTTGCCCCTAGTGGAAGGGCTACTGGGTGTCTGGGCAGGCAAGGGGAGCCTAGTAGACGCTTTTGAGGGAAGCGTACACGGAAGCATGCAGGCTCCTCCTTGGCTTGCATCATTGCACACACCCAGTTCCATAGGGGAACCAACAAGAAAATCAGGTAGGGCCTCTGCCTCTATGAAGCCCTTCCCAAGCTTCAATTAGCCTCCATTGCCAGATCCCCCAACCAGTTACTGGTACCGTGGGCTGGATAAGGGGACCAATTCCATGGCCCCACCCTCTGGGGGGAATCTGGGGGTGACCGGGGGATCATGGCAGTGACAGAAGGTGGAAGTCTGGGGGCTGTGACCAGGGCAGAAACTTGGTGGAGGGTTCCTGCCACAGAAAAAAAAGAACAGTTCCAAGCCAACTGCTGATCATAACCCACATGCTACATCAGCAAATGAGGGATATTTCCAAAAAATGCTCAACAGGATAAAATAAGTTACAGCTTAACTGTGCAGGACTATTTAGTCATAAATAAAAAAAACAAAATTAAAGAAATATTGGACTTAGGAGTCTAAAAATATTCAAGTTCCAAACAGCATTTCAAACAGTGTGGTGAGGAACAGAGCAGCAGCATAGCCATCTTGTTGCTCCGCACCCCCCTGTCTTGGCTACAAAAGAACAAGCATTTGTCAATGCTGAATGTTTACTTGCATGCTCTTGTACTGGGTCCAGCTTGTGCACATTTTTACTACACATTTACCCAAGACAGACCAGAAAAGATGTAATATGTCATTTGAAGTGGAGTCCCGATTTTACACATTTTCATACTGCATCTACCCAGGATAGTAGAAGTGAGATGTGACATCTCATTTTTAGTGTGGTCCTGCTTTTATAATGTATTTTTCCAGACAGATCATCTTAGATGCAACATCTTTTCAGTGGGGTTCTGCTGCAGGGTCCTGTTTTTCTTCAGTTTTGCAATATATTTACTCAGGCTAACCCAACTGAGACACAATGGCCCAGATATTCAAACTGCACCCAAAAAGTGCGCAATAGCAGAAGCAAGCACACGTCCATTGCACCCATGTGCAAGAGGCACTATATTCAAAAACTGAGCTGGCCAACATGCGCCTACAGCCGATGACTGAATATCGCACCACCTGAGCCATAGCGCAACTAGGGAGGGGAAGCTGAGCAGATCTGATGCGCCATAGTGCAACAAGGGATGTTCAGCTGAGCAGTCCAGAGGCACCATAGCGCAACCAGGCATGCCCCCCAGCAGCAGTGCAGCAATGCAACTGCAGAACCAGGGATGTAGGGGCCCACCACCCATGCCACAGATGGGCAGAGGAACACACAGCAGAACAGACATTGTCCCCCTACACCCCATGCACTGCACAACTGGGGGAGGGCTGGAATAACCACTGGCCCATGGAGACAAGCAACCAACCCACAGCCGGGCCACGGTGCCCCATCACACCTACCGGCAAGCTATGACTGGCACACAAGGAGGGCTGACCACTCCATGCCACACCATCCCCCCAATGCAGAGCACACCCTGCACCATGACCCCCAGACACCCTGCCCAGGAGCAGCGTCCACCACTGCAGGAAACCCCATGCATGCCACCACCCCCACTGTGACATTGCAACCCTGTGCAGCACAGAACAATGCAAGGCAGCCCCACCACGAGCACCCATCAGTGGGTGGCAGCACACAGCGATGCAACAACAGCATACACAGTGCCACCACGCACAGCCCCCCAGTGGTACAGCTGAGAGACTGACCATGCGTCGGCACACGAGGTACCCCACACGGGACAGGGCATGCCCCGTACCCCACCACCAGTGGTACAGCACTTTGCACACCCTCCCAAGGACACACCCCAACCCAGCACTGGCCACAACAGCCAGCACAGACACCCACAGTGGTGCGTGGAAGCATGCATCACACTGGATGCCACACAGTGCATGGACAAACACCCACCCATAACCAAGGGCACAACAACATAGGGATGCAGTAGCGGGGCAACCAAGTCCCCAGCATGGGCCCATGGAAACCGTGTACACACAGCCTGCAGTCCTCCATGGCACAGGAGTGCCAGCCACCCTGTGCAGGCACTGAGGACCTGTGTGCCACCACCATTTGCCCAGAGCACAAGTCACAGACAGTGGTGCACATCCCCTACAACACACACAAGCCACAGCATGGAGGTGGGACAACTTCGGAGGCCACAGTGTCACCCAAGGCAGACATGCACCACACCAGTGACAGGAGGCAACCCAGCACTGTGACGGGTACAGTGGCTGCCCTGCATGGACAGCCACCACTGACATGCCAGCAGACCTTGCAGGTCACAGACATGCAAGGGTGTCAGCTGCACAGGCCATGGATGGGCTGACAGGGCATCATGGACACAGATCATGCACCATGGACCACTGCACACAGTCATCCAGTGCACAGGGCACAACACACACACCACAGACACTGACTGATAGCTACCCCCACACCATAGTCACCTCCCCATGGACACACACACATACCCATGACTGCACCACCCCTGACGCCATGCACACCACTGCAGCTGAACACCTATAGCCCACTGCAAATCAGAGACCACCACAGTACTCATATTAAAGATTTGTATTCAAAAAACATATCAAAAGGAACTATTTACAAAACTATGTACAAATGTGGGGGGGGCCACAAACAAGGTGGGGTGGGTAAGGCGAAGGGGTGAACAAATGGAACAGGAGAGGAGGGGTGTGAGGGTGTGTCAAGGGGGGTAGGGGATATCAGGGGCAGAGGGATGATCAATGGGAGCCCCGCTCCCCACTCCGGCTGCTCTGCCTCCAGTGTCTTCTCAAGACCCCAAGCTGGTCAATCCTTTGCAGGATCTCCACTGATGCCTGGCCCACATTGAGGATCTCCTGCAATGCCTCCCTTATCTCCTGCAGCTGGCAGACACCTAGGACAAGGGAGCACAGTCAATAGGTGTGAATGCACAGCCCCATACAGCCCACCCACTGTGCATGGAATACGGCCGTGGGACATGCCTCAGTGATGGTGTGTGACCACCCACAGTGATCACGTCCACAAGACCTGCCCACCCAGGTGCATACAGCCATGTGGACTGCTGCACACACCCACTGGACAAGTCCTGCACAGCACCACCGTGCGCTTAGTGACATGGCTATGTGGCGAAGGCAGTGGCACAGCCATGTACCGTGCATGCATGGACCACCATCGATGCACTCTCAGACATGCAGTGCCACTGGACAGTGCTGACTGTAACAAGTTGCGTGCATGGCAGTGGTGTCAATGGATGGTGGCCATGCCCAGCTGCCTACCCTGTTACACAGCATGCAATAGTAATTAGTAATCATGGAGGTATGGCACTCACCATCATCAGGCAAGTCCCTCGGGCGCTGTGGACCATCACCCCTCTTACTGGCCCTGTTGTCCTGCTGGCACCACATCTTCCTGGCCAGACACCTCTCCTCCAGCCCTGTGGTGCAAACATGGAGAGAGGAACATCAGTACAATCCTGTAGCAAAGTCCCCCTGCCCCCATGTGTGCGCACTCCCACCCAGCAAGACCCACCCACCCCATACCCCTGATAACACCACCACAGCCAACACTGGACGGTCCCTCCCCCATGTTCTGGACACATACAACCGTGATACCCATATGGAAGATAAAAGTGTGTGGAGGTAACACCTACCTGGCTGTGGCACCGTGCCCCTCCTGGCACATGCCTGCAGGTGGCAAGCAGGTCCAGTTCCCTCCTCCGCAGTTCGCCATACCTGTGGCTGCACTGCTCTGCCATCCGCCCCCTTTCTGTGGCCTCCTCCAGGGCATTGGCCACCTCCTCCCACACCTGGCTCCTGGACCTGTCCAGGGGTGCCTCCCCAAACAGTGGGCCATAAAGTGGCTCTACAATGGCCACCAGGTTGGCCAGTTCAACTTGGGTCCACTGTGCAGCCCTCCTCCGAGCCATCTCACTTGCTCAGTCGGCTCAAAATGGCACTCTGCAGTGTGGCTGCACCACCTGCAGATGCTGCACGGTACAGCACTGCCATTCCCTATCACACTGTCACTGAACAGGGCGATAGTGGTGCACCCATGCCTGACACATGGCACCTTGGGGCAAAGGTCGGGCACAGGGTCAAGGGTCTGTGGCACATGGACAGGCACAGTGCCATTGGAACCCAATGCATGTAGTGCGATTGGATGCTTGTGTGCTACCTCCAGTAGCGGCCTACCACGCTGTTGCCCCAGTGCGCCTATGATGGCCCAGTGTCACAGTGCCATATAGGTGAACATCGCTCTAGTGCCACTGGCACAATGGTGGGCGTGCCCTGCATTGCCTCCCATGCACAGCACATCAGCAGCATGGCAGATGCCTGCGTCAGCAACCCGGGCATGTGCAGTGAGGTGTGTACTGCGCATGTCACAGAACTGCGCCCTTGGCTCAGCATGTTCAACACAATTGCGCAAAGTGCAACAGCACAATATTCAGTCGTCATATGCAAATCAGCTAATCAGCCATTCAATGGTGCAGAACTGCAATTTGCATCCACTTAAAGTTGTGCCACGCCTCATTTGCATGGGTTGCTCTGGCCATAGTCAGTTACTGCAGTCTATTGGTGAGTTACATGCTGTTTGGGAGTGTGGACTGTGGATTCTGGGACATGCATGGGACTGCACAGTCACAGGTAACAACTTTCATTCTCACAGGCTAAATAATGACTGAGTAAGTTGTGGGAGAGGAGAAATAGAGTGGTGGGGGGAGGAAGAGGCCTAATTTCACCAAGTCTGAGACCAATGCCCTATTTGAGGCCTACATGGATCAGGAGCCGCTTCTCAGTGGACGGCAGGGAACACCACAGGCCCGTGCTGCTGCATGGGAGGAGGTGGCACATGCAGTGAACCTGCATGGCAGCCACCAGTGCTCCATGCAGGAGTGCAAGAAGAAGATGGGTACAGACAGGAGGAGGATAAAGGAGAAGGTGGCTGCCATCAGGACAGCACGAGCTGTGACAGGTGGGGGACAGTCAGAGGTGCTACACCTGACCCCACAGGAGGAGAGGGTTGCTGGAAGCATGCAGCATTGTGCCATTGAGGATGTTCTGGGTGGTGGCTTCCAGACAGGTGGTAGCCCGTCACTGCATGGTAGGTCATGGTCTGTCTAATGGGGGGCAGGGTAGGTCACATGCAGTAATGTGACTTTTTTTTCCCTTACAGATCCTGAGTGTCTGCATGGGTCAGTGGTGGTGGGCCTGTCCACTGAGGACAGTCAGATGGAGACGGAGGAGGGCCCATCCACCTCCACAGGTATGCATGGCTCAGTGTGACAGTGGGCCCGCCTGGCTGTCCAGACTGATGTTGTTTGAACAGGTGCGGAGGAGGCCCTGCCCATGTCCCAGCATGCCAGCGTCCATGGATGCCAGCATGCTGTGACTCAGGCTGGTGCCGGGTCCGTCACCAATGATGATGTCACTAACGGCATGGGCAGTGACACATGTGTGCCACGGGATGGCCACACAGCAGGTAACATCACGGCCATGGCTGTGGGTGGTGCCGCTGTGGAGACCTGCATGTCATCACAGTCCCAGCCTGTGCCTGGCAGCACTGGTGTGTGTACAGGACAGTGGGACTGTTGCAGCCACTGTGGTGGCACCAGTGAACCCTGGTGATTGGAAGCTGGAGGGGCAGCATCAGCAGTCGCCCAATGGGCTTGGGGGTACAGGGTCAGGGGCAGCATCAGTGCACTGCCTGTGGACATGCCCAGACCTGGTCCCGGTGTGCAGCACCCACCCTCAAGGGGTGCTGGGCATCAGGGCCATGCACACCCTGAGGGACAGGATGCTGAGGAGGCAGATGACCTCTTGGATGAGCACACCCGCATACTGCAAGCATCAGTCAACCAGCAGATGTGGCTTGCAATGTCAGTGGATGCACTGCGTGCGGCTCTGGAGCGGGCAGAGGAGCATCGCAGCAGAGACACAGCTCTTATCCTGGCAGGGATGGACCAGTTGCAGGAGGATGTGACCACTGCCATTGACAGGCAGACACAGGCATTCACCGCTGTCATGGCCACAATGGGCACACAGTCATGTGCCCATGCATCGCAGACACCACACAGTGCACTATCCACCTCCCATTCCCAGCGTCATGTGACACCCTCCTTGTCAACACCAGGTTCAGCTGTGGGCATCCCTAGCACACCTGGCGCAGGCATGTTCGGTGTGCTGCAGAACCCTGTGTGAGCACGGTCACGTTCAGGCAGTGGAACCCTTGGGGGACCATCAGTGCCACCCCATGAGGCCAGTGGTCAGCCTGTCAGTGCTGGCAGTTCTCGGCGGGGCCACCCACGCATCCGTGGCAGCCAGGGCACTGTGGCGTGTGACTGACCTGTCTCCCAATGTGGCTACTGTCTGGTGCTGCCCTGTGTGCATTGTGTCATTCAGTGGGCATTTCACGGGTGGGTACCCGGCCCTGCATGTGGACACACAGTCCATCCGCACACTCTCCTGGCTGCTGTCTGCAGTTGTATGTGCATGATGATGTCTGCATTGCACTGTACACCAATGTGCAATGGTGCTCAGCATCTGACACACGCACAAAGACAGGCAGTGGGCCTGGTGATCTGTGGACATGTGTGTGGCTAGGGGTGGCATTCTGGGTAGGTGTGCCTCCTACCCTTTGTGCATGTGTGGTGCATTGTGTGTGTGTGTGTCCATCTGAGTGGCATGTTACACCTCACCCATCCCTGGTTGTGTGTGTGGTTCCATGCCTGGCCACTTCCCTTGATGGAATGCACCCCTGGTGTGTGTCCATGCATGTCTGTGGGTTGTGCCATAGTCACTGTTGGTTGCACATGGTCCCATGACTTACCTGGGTTGGCTGAAGTGCTCCTCTGTGATAGTGTCCCAGTGCAGCTGTGCTAGCCGGAGCAGTCGGGGGTCCCATCAGCCAAGGGGGGCTGCCCATCACCATTGTCACCAGCATCCTCATTGTCCCCATCGCTGTCCCCCTCTTTGAACTGTACAGCTATCCCACATTCATTGGCCATGTTGTGTAGGATGCAACAGGCCAGGAATAGCCCACAGACCTTTGAGGGGCTGTACTGTAGGGCACCGCTGGAGGTGTCCAGGCAACGGAAACATGCCTTCTGCATCCTGAACACCCACTCGATGACATTACATGTGGTGGTGTGTGCCTCACTGTAGCATTGCTGTGATGGGGTCATGGGCTGCTGGTAGGATGTGAGCAGCCAGGGTTGGAGTGGGTATCCACTGTCATCAGTGTGTAAAGGGTGGAGGTTAGTTTGGTGATCAGCATTGCCCTGCCCCGGGCCATGTAGGCCACTATCCATGTCACCTCTGACCATGCCCCCCCAGGCCCTATGATTGTCCATGTGGTTTGCATACCACCCACTAGGTGGCCAGTGGGGATATCCCCACTCTTGAATCTGTGGCACAGTGCTGACTGATGCCAGATGAAGGCATCATGTGCTCCCCCAGGGTGCATGGCACAGACATTGATTATGCGCTCCCTGGCATCACACACCACCTTGCAGTTGATGCTGGCATAGCCCTTTTGATTTATATATGCAGCCCCCTCAGGGCCAGGTGGTGTGTGGATGGCCACATGGGTGCAGTCTATTGCCCCTAGCATGCCAGGCATACGTGCTACCCTGTGGAACTCCTGTATGTTTGCTGTGCACTCTGCCAGTGTGCTGGGGAAATGGATGTATTCTGAAGCATGTGGCAGCAGGGCATTAAGGAACTGTGTGAGGTGGCATGACGTGGCCGACTGGGTTTATGCCTGTGGAACCCCAGTTGGTCTCTGGAAGGTACCCATGGTGAGCAAGCACATGCAATCTGCCACTTTCGTCTCCACTGACAGGGCATGGCTCCGTCGTGTGGGTGCCTGCATCACATCACTGCACAGCTCACAGAGCTGCCTCAGAATTGTTCGATTCAGGCGGTACTGGCCCACAATCTCGGTATCACTGTACAGCTCGAAGCTGGTGCGGGCTCGGTACTGCCTGTTGGGGGCATACCATCGATGGGCCCTTCCACAGCCATGCCCCCCTGCTGCTGGCCTTCTACCCACCTCATTACAGCCTCCATCTGGATGGTGGCACTGGCCATGTCCCTGGCTTGTGTTCACCCCCCCCGGGAGCTGTTTCAGTATTACCCACAGTCCTGGCTGCTACTTCCCCTGCACCGGGAACACCTGCCTGTGCTGGCCTCACTGCTGTGTGGTGTACTTCCCCCTTCTGCACCGTGGCTCCCCACACCTTCCCCTGTGCCTATTGCTTCCAGGTGCCGTTTGCTGCCCTGCCCTGTGTGTCCCTGCTGCCCAGCGTTTTCTGCTGTATTTTGCTCTCATGTGGCTTCCCCGTAGCATTCTTGTGCCTCTCCCTTGCTCCCTTTTATTTTGGCTGATTTCCACTATGGTGCAACTTCTGCTGGCTCCCCTATTGCACATGGCACATGTTGTTGAATATTGCACTGCGCCATTTATGCATGGTTCCTCCCCCTTCAATTGCATATGCATTCATCATCATTGCGCTGTTGCTCAGCCTGATTTGGGGGGCGCAACTGCCTCCTACTGAATATCGCAGAATGGCACATTTTCGGACTTGCACAGGCACAACCCTATTGCGCATGGCTCAACTCTTTTGAATATCTGGGCCAATATCTCATTTTTAATGGGGTCTTGCTTTGGTACATTTTTGTGCTATATTTACCTAGAATAGCACAGCACATAAGATATCTTATTTTCAGGGGATCCTGCTTTTCCCAGTTTTTACACTGTATTGACCCATGATAGTACAGTTAAGATGCAAATAGCACAGTGGTTTAAGGCTCTGAGCTGCAAATCTGGAGACCTGGGTTTGAATCCCACAGCCCCCACTTGCATACCGTGTGACCCTGAGCAAGTCACTTAACTTCCCTGTGTTCCCATGTCACACCAGTAAACAAACTTTCAGCTTAGTGTGCTACTCCTGGTTAATCAATTAAAAAAAATTCTTGTTTTCGATAGGGCTCTTCTTTTATCCATTTTTGTAATGTATTTACCCTGGATAGCCCAGCTCAAATGCAAGTTACATTTTCAGTGTGGTTCAGCTTTTATACTGTATTTTTCCCAGGAGAGAGCAGCATAGATGCACAGTTCAGTTGGGGGATCTGCTGTACTGGGAGCCTGTTTTTACATATTTTTATGGCTGTGGGTGGAGCCTATAGCCATCTTGCTTTAGCTTTAAAAATGGGATACAGAAGCACAACTTTCTGGAGTTTTCAGTGTATCCTTCCATAACTACAAATCACTATGCCAGCTGAATGAAATACTGTCTTCTCTGTGTTGAGTAGACCAGTTGCAACACTATTTTTTCAACTTGTTTGACCCTCTCTTGTCTCTCTCTCTCTCCTCATGCCTGCTTTAAGTGACCTGACAGCTAGCACATTTCTGATTACAGTATATGGGATTGTTGTTGATTTGTACCTCCTTTTTATACAGATAATCCCTTCACAGCTTTTCTAGGCTGACGGCCTTATGTTTAAGAATCACATTACTGCTGTGCTATGCTATGCTATGCTATGCTATGCCATGTTACTAGTCAGTGCACCTTCCCCTCATTACTGACATTCTAAAGTTGAAGTCAATGAAGCATAAAGCAGAGAAGGGTCTATAATCAAAGACTTAATAAAACAATTGGTTCAGTGAGATTTATTTTTCAATTTCTCTACTTTGCCTTGTGATGTGAAGCTAAAAAGATTCTTGTGTGAATGGTCACTTCTGGTATGGATGGAAAAGGGCGATCCCTGTGTTATAAATGAGAGGAGAGAGAGAGAGAGAGAGAGAGACAGCTAGCATTTTACCGTAGAGATACAGTGAATTTAAATTCTGCCAGCCAAGTGAACATGAAGTGAGCACTTCGCATTGCCGCGGAGTGGGCAATGCAAAGTGCTCACTCCGCCTTGTCATTACTACTTCGCGTTAAGGCGGAATGGCAATGCGAAATAAGATGATATCATTGTTTTTGATGGACTTCATGTTCCTCATTATGATTCTAAGTGACCCACCTGGTGTTTCAGATTTGGCAGCCCCCACACATCACATGGCTTACAGTACTGTAAGTGACATGCTCTTTAGCTAGGCAGGAAGAAAGTGAGTCATATAAGCAGACACTTTTACTTTCTCCTGTGTAGACAGAGAGAGAGAGAGAGAGAGAGTAGTGTGTTTTGTGACTGCTTATACTTTGAGATCAGAGAGGAGGAGATTTAAACTTTGATTTAGATCCAACAGTTTTTTTAAAAGCTAATTTATTTTGTCTTTTCTGTACTCTTTTTTTACTTAATTTGTTCTTTCTGTAAATTTTATTTTTCTTACAGACTTAAAATACATCCAAGTAACTATTAAAAAAAATTAATGTTGGGATTTGTGACGTGATCATAAATTGTGATTTGTGACTGCATTTGTGACCATGATGATGACAAAATGTGAATGCCTACAGCTGTACTTCCCCGGTCCCTTCCCCCCGATGAGGTGTGACACAAAACTCCTAGACTTAAAAACACTCATTAATGAGTACAATGGTGGGGTGGTCAAGCATGGAGAAATACTACAAAATAGGCTTAAAATACATCCAAGTAACTACTAAAAAAAATTAATACTGTGATTCGTGATGTGATTGTAAATCATGATTTGTGACTGCATTTGTGACCGTGATGATGATGAAACACGAATGCTTATCGCTGTACTTCCCCAGGCCCCGATAAGGTGTGACACAAACTTCCCAACTTAAAAACACTCATTAATGAGTACAATGGTGGAGTGGTGAAGCATGGAGAGATACTACAAAACAGGCTTACAATACATCCAAGTAACTATTAAAAAAGATTAATGTTGTGATTCGTGACATGATCGAAAATCATGATTTGTGACTGCATTTGTGACCGTCCATGAAGATGAAGAACGTGATTTGTATCACGAATGACTCGTGATAATGGTCCTGACTTAAAAACTCATATTAATGAGTACAATATTCTTGCAGAATTGTACAATGGCAAGAAAGAATCTTGGACTGTGATTGGTCAGTCTTGGGCTAGACCCATGGTGTTATCCCAGCAGGACGCCACAGGTCTAGTCTCATCCTCACTGTGAACCTGGAGATGATCTTGAGCACATTGAGCATCTTGAGCTTGATTGTTTCATCTGCTCTTAAAAAACTAAAAATATTTTTCCACACAAAACATCTTTAAAATTAGTTTTTTTATTCTGTATAACAACTCCAGGGTGTGTGTGTCATTTCGGATAATGCCATGCCTGGAGCATTGGACGCACTCGGCCTGCTTCTTATGCCCAACCCCCCAGGCATGGCATTATCCCAGCATGACACACACCCTGTCATGCATTATTCCTATTATACAATGGCTCATTGTTATACCACACCTGTACAGTATTCTGAAGGGAAGCCAAAGAAACAACTGTGACTTACAGTAAGTTAGAGATAGAGATTGGGCCCTAAAGAGATGCAAATGCACAGACAGATTAAGATTGCGCTGCGCACTGAAGAGATGTAGATGCAAAGGCACAACACCTAACCAGTGCTCACCATCAGAAATTCAAAAATCTGGAAAATAATTCATTTTCCTGTTGGGGCAGGCCATGGGGGGGGCAGTGTACTGCACTGCTGCAGTAACAGTCACTAGTACTAGTCCTAGTAAAGATACCACAAAGAAGTACAAAAATTACACAGCTGCGGTGGATAGTTTAGCAAGTTCACATTGCTGAAATTATGTGGCACAATAAAAGGAGTCTGATTTGATGACACGCGTCACACGCATACTCACACAAACACTAAGTAATGCGTAGAAAATTGAAAACTTCAGTAATACAACCACATATTTTAAACAAACTAAAATTATGCACTGCTGCACCACAACATTCAGCAAAAAATGACAAGAATTATGAAAATATTACTGTGTGTACATTAACACAGTTATACAAGAAAGATATCACCAAAGCAGAAAGCACTGTCTTTTTCTCGAAGTTAATCTACCTACACCACAGATACGCCCCTCCCACAAAGAACACTTCCACTGTCTCTCAGTACACAGACTGGATATTGTACATTAACATTCAAAATCCACACACGAACAATACACGCTCGATGATATAAGCACAGGAGGGTTTCCTATAATCGATGAACTAAAGTTTCAGCAAAACAAATGACCCCAAAAGGCCTTTTTTTAACAGCTTTTAGAAGGTTTGACTCTCATAGCAGATTTTCTTCTACAGTTTCATACACACATTACCCCAAACTGAGGCTGTGCAGAATAGTCTAGAGCCCATGTGACCTGAAATCCCATGAATCACTGCAAAATTCACCTTTGGAGCTTAAAAACAAAGCGAAGTGAGGTGGAGTACATTGTTTTCAATGTACTTCACCTTAAGAATTAGTGGAGTAGTGGTTTGGGAAGGCGAAGTAACGCGAAGTCATTGTTTTCCATGGACTTCGCGTTACCCATTTTAACACGAAGTACTCCGCTTCGCGTTGCAGAGCACTCCACAAATCCGCCTTCACTCCGTGGATCTCTTTGCGGAGTGAATTGGGGCCACTTTGCCCATCACTATTTTGCAGTTGATAAGGTTATCTCATTGTTAACCTCACAAAATAGAGCACATGCCAGGTTGTAAATTATTTCACAAAAATGAAAACAGTGATATGAAAAAAAGGTTGCAGATTGTAAGAAGCATCCTTAGCGATGTCATTAGTATGTAAACAATGTATGGATTATTAAAAATAAATAAATGAATAAAATCAAATAATGTAGATAACTTAACATTGGTATACAGCTGCATGCCATCATAATGCAGTAACCTCATACAGTATGTACCTATCATAAATTACAGTGCACAGTTTTGGGGAGCTTTAAATATTACCACTACTAATAGGAAGACAATTGTATTTACTCAGAGGAAGGCAACAAGAAAGGGTTTGGAACATAAGACATACAAGGAATGTTTGAAACTCCTCAGACTACATTATTTATTTATTTTGAAAAGTTTCACCAGGAAAGGCATACTGAGCTACAACAGCTTGTTTCCAGATGCATCCTGGGGGAAAGGGGAAAAGGGACTACAATTCTGAATACAAGATCTAAATAAAAAATATACATAGATCTAAGTCCGTACATACTACCGAATACATTTTTTTAACTTATATTTTATTAGCATTTGTGTAACTGAGCATTACATATATTTCCACACTAGCAGGCTTCACAGAAATTGTACACTTGCACAACACAAGCACAGCATTGTAACAGTAACAAAAATATAACTTTACTCCTGTACTGTGTTATATCACTTGGGGCTACACTGATTTATCTACCATTTAATCTTCCTAAATCAAACTGGAGAATAAATCCAGATTAGCTTCAATATTTACTAGATAATTGTTTTTCTGTAATGACCATTGCAGCCATGAGTAGGGACTGTGTAAATGTGGTAACCATATCGTTCACCCTATCAAACAGGTTAAATGTCCCTATCCACCTGCACATTCTGTTATAAATTATAAAACTTAAGTATCTCCATGCAGCTCAAACATTATGGTAATTAACCATTTTTAGGAAATAAAAACCCCAACATATAGTTTCCTTTTTGTTGCCCCAAAAACCTATAATCTTTTAAGCAGTTTACTTTTCCACTGTAAACACAAAAAAAGGAGGTATTATAAATGTGCATGCAGCCAACCAAAAACAGAGGTGCAATACTGCTATCCATAAGGCACCATAAGATTTTATATATTTAACCACTGTTAAGGCACAAGTTAAAAGTCATGGTGAAGGAAGGGTGCACTTCAGAGACAGTTGTTCCAGGAGAGCAGATGAGTTTAAATTAACTAAAGTAGTACCATATAACAAATTTCCTACATTAACCCATAAAGTTCACTACTTAAATTAGTAGGTAGTGTCCAGGTAAACAGTCTCTAAGCTATTGATCTTCACCCACTCCCATAAAATGTATAGTCTCAGTTTATATGTTAATCATCCGCATCTTCCTCTGAATCTGATTTCTCACCTCTGATAGGAAACTGGCTTTCCAATTTTACCAACAGCTTAGCAGCATCAGTTAGGACTGAAAATAGATAAACCTTCTCTCCATAAACCATTCGGAGGCTTATTGGCATCAATAGAACATGGTGCACTCCCAAAGCACGAAGATGCAATCTGATGCCATCAAATCCTTTCCATCTCATTCTGGTCATGTAGCTTAAATCTGGGAAAATGTGCACTATTGCATCCTGCCAATGGAGTGGGCTGAATTCTTTTGCATTGTTTAGGATCAAGTCCCTCTCCTCTGATGATCTGAGCTCCATCAGGATAGTCTCCAAGGTATGGTTTCTCCCATGGCATTTCTAGGCCTCCCTCCACGTGGTGAGATACGATATATTTTTTTTATCTCAAAGTCTCCCTCAAGATTTAATATTTGAGTCAACATTTCTTTCAAAAAAAACCTTGGGATTTTCTCCTTCTGTGGTTTCTGGTAGACCTAAAAGTCTGATATTGGCAAATCAGGCAGCATTTTCTAAATTTTTGAACCGCCGTCAGAGTAAATTGTTTTCTTTTGTGAGACCTGTAGTTACAACCATGGCCTTCTCTGCTGTCTTTGTTGCCCCTTTAGTGTCCTCGGTTAAGTTGCCACTTTCGTATTGAGCAGTTTTAGCTCTGAGCTAAAGTCCTCCATTTTTTTGTCCAAGCCTTGAATCACCTGGAGCAGTGCAGCATTAGAGGGCTGAGCCTCACAGTGCTCCCCACCACCAGGATGCTGGTCTTTACTCCAGCCCACCATCAAGTCCTTACAGCGGGCTCCATCCTGGATTGCTGCCACTTTGTTGCCTTGCACCATATGTCCAGTTTTGAGTATTCCTTTGTAAATATTTTTATATCTGTATAATCTGGAGATGATGTCAATTTGGCTGACAGATAACTAAATGCAAAATAACTGCTTTGAAAGCTTTTTTCCCAAACTTAAGCATTACAAACTATGGAGCTGTACAGAGAGTTTGCTCTCAGCTTGGCTGCTGGCCACATCCCCATTACTGAATGAATTTAAAGCTATGCCAAACATTTGGGTTGGATAAGCAAGTATCATTTGCATCCAGAATATAGTCTATATACATATACACATTATACATAACACACATATATGTTTTTAAGCATATACACATATGCACTTACTTTTATACTCATATACATATCATATACATACTGTTATTCTTGGTCCCCACACCCTTATTGGATACCCACTGTGCACTGCTGACAATATATGTTATATGGTATACATTAGTATTACTAACATATAGGGCGTTGGTATTTACTGTACAAGAGTATATAACTAGGGACATGTCCATAATTATTGCCAATATTATCACTGCTAGTAATGCATACATAATAAGTATTGTACCGAGAATACCTTATTTACTCTTTATATAGTCTTCTGAGAAGTCATTGTATAGCCTACACTGCCGTCATGCAGATTTATTTAACACCACACTTATTTTCTGTTTTATGTGCAAGTCTTTGTCCCTATTTTAGCTGATTTTACAGATTTTGTATATCACTAGATAACACTGTGGAGCCACCTATCTTTTGGCCAATAGGGTTTGTTTTTGTATATCTAACATATTAAGAATGTAATAGGTACCACAGTTATTATCTAAGTACTGTATATAAGTCTATGCCCACCATTTTCCCACTGAGACCATCTTCATTCCCGGGAGTATTTGGAAACTCTAGCTCCCAGTGTCTATATCGGTAAGACCCTGATTAGGGCAAATGTCTGATTTTGCATAATAAACAAGTTTATTACTGCATATGCCACTTGTCCATTGCTTCTTTTGCTGATTTATTACCACAAAGAACCTGATCAGGGTTGCCACTCTGACATTACTGGTGACTGAATGTAGGTGGTCTAAATTAGCAAAGATTCACTGTTTGCTGGCTGTTTCCTTGTGGGTAGTAAGTAGGTGTACACACCCGTACCACCTCGCCTGTGTTTTTCACTCTGTAGCATCTTGTAAAATCTGGCTTCTTACTGGGCTAGGTTGATGCTGTCTCACCTTATTCAACAATGGTTTTGAGTTGCAGGACTGTGAGAGTGTAGACACCCGAACTTCTATTTGGTTCAGCCACTGTGGATCGATACACAGCTGGGTAACCACTGATGGGTTAATTTGGGGTTTCCCAACCTTTTCTTTCTGTTACTATCATGTCCAATATCAGTGCAGATCTGAGACTCAACATCTCCAACTTTCTCACCTCCCACTTCATGCTGGATGTGGAACACTCCGATTACCCCGTACTGGGGATCTCAACCCAGTAATCAGAGGTGAGACAAACAGGCAAAAAGCCTGATGCTAAAGGGCTGTTGGTCACGGCTCTTTATGCTGCTTTAGATGCCTCTGAATTGAGGTTTTGTTCCCACAAACTGCAACACTCAGCTCTTAAGAAAGAGATGGACTTGCAGGCATCTGAATGTTTAGGGAAAGAGCAGAGTCTGGAAGAAGAACTTCAGTTGCCGTGTAGTAAGAACAAGACTCTTTTACAGTATGCTGTACAGAATAATGTCTGAGAGTTATGCATGTTGAGAAAGGATTGTGATAGGTTGAAGCAGGATAAGAGACAGGTGTTTCGAATGAATGATTTGTTGTGTGATACGAATGAGACTTTGCATGAGGAGCTTGGCGAGATGAGAGATGACCTGAAATGGGTAAGTGACGAGTTGGATAGGGAACTTAGAGACAACTGCAAATTGAGCACCGCATGTAGAGTGTTACAGAAAGAGGTTGCAAAAGATGTTGAACAGAACATTGCAAAAGTTAGTCACAAACAGTGAGGAGCTAGGATGGCAAAACTGCGTCATCAGCGAGAGGTGTTAACTGGTCACATTAATGCAATGGGTGGGTTTAACTACACACCCATTCACCTTACGTTATCCAGAGATGACAATTCTGGTGACAACAAGAACAATCAAGATTGTGCCCAGTCACACCCTCAAAATGGCCCAGTAGCCAACCGCCACCCAAAAGATGGTGGATCCCTACACTGTTCCAGCACAACCCTACGTCATGAGAGATATGACAGTTATCATGTGTGATGCCAAGATGGCAACCCCCATAATGGGGGGGAGATCGAGGTCTAGCCCATCCGATTGCTGTCCTGAAAAAGGAGGCTAGAGTGGAGACTGATCAGTTGATTGAGGCCATCCTCACTAGGACCGAGATGTCTGAAGAGCAGAGACAGGTCTTCCAGAAGCACTTGGAAAACATGTTGAGGGAAGCTGCTGCTCTGCAGTCACTTGTCCACACTGTGGCTGACTCCGCAGCAGAGACCACCATTTGTGGAGCACACTCCCACAACCCTTTTCCTGATGTGCGTCCCATAATTCAGACTATTTCCTTTTAGCCACATCACTCTACAGCAGATTGCTAACAATATAGGCCACGAGACCCCCAATGATAATCTCAGCTGTCATTTAGAAAAAGTTTGTTCCAAATGTGAGATGCTCAGTCTACCGGCAGGCTATCAAGTACAAGTCCTCCGGCAGACCGTAGACCCCGGCCTCTGGGTAAAACCTTCAGAGGCAGTTTGCCAAGCCATGGATGCATCTTTCAATGGCATTGCTGTGGTATTTATTTCTGCACACTCCCCAGGCATGGTTGGCATTATATTGGCCCATCCTGTTAAACAGTATGCCAGGGAAAGCCCTGCATCATACCATCAGAGATGGTATACTTATGATTGCTGGAAACTGCAGATCCCAACACACAGTACCCCGGTCAGCTTATCCTGATACGGGATCTAACCCAATGCTACTACGCCTGATGCTATTGATCCCGACGGGGTAAGGTAGCGAATGTGATGGCATGCTACCTTAGCCTGTGTGAGCTAGACAGAAGGACCGCTGGATGGTGTTGCTGGCCAAGCTGTCCCAATGGTGTGGAGGGGAATACCACTGGTTGCTCAGCCAGCATACTGTGCATGACCCGGTTTTTGTACAGGACACGTCATTTTATACACTGCACCCCCATAACTGTTTATATTTTACTCCAGGGTCCGCTCCCCCTTGGAGTTGGATATTTAAGTTATGGGTGGTGTGGATGTGCAGGGGGAAAAGCCCCCTGCATTTTTCAGATATTTTGACTGAAATGTCTGTATTTCCTATATTGGGCATGTCAGTCATTTGGGACTGTTGATTTTGGGAGGGTTTACTCAGTATGCCAACGCTCAGCATACCGAGTGTCAGGATATCATAGTATATCCTCAGAGACTATGGTTAGCCTGCTGCACTGGCAAGGAACTGTCACAAGAGATGGCAGACAGAGATCAAATTGAATACAAGACTTTGTTCATTCAGAACATGATTCTGGCCATGCGTGGCATGGTCGAATCTGCAGTTTTCCCCAGAATTGATAAAGTTTCAGATATTCTCAAAAGGATGGAGTGTGTCTACCAACTCTACCTCCGAGATTTGAATTCTAGTTCAAAAGTCAAGGTGGCTGTGGTACAATCTACCAGTTAGCCCACAAACCACTATGCAGTGGAGGGCAAGGCCCAGGATGAAAAGGCCATGCCCTTGGATGAGAAAATGAACTACAAGATGGGGGGAAACTGCAAAAAAAACAAGAACAAGCAAAGAAATTGGAACAACCCCAATTCTGATCAGAATGAAAATCGGGGCACATGAAATTATCAACAAGGCCCTTCTTACCGCAATGTAGCAGCAGAGAAAAACAACCTCCATACACTCCTTGAGAAGGTCCAATCAGTGGCTGAGTCCATCCAAAGGCAGACCATTTATTTTATTGATTTATTTATGTCTTTGGTGACTGGGTAAGTGCACTGATCCAGACAACCATTTTCAGTCATGACCCAGGCCACAAGGTGGCAAAAAATAGGTTCAGGTACAAACAATCAATTACAAGATACAATACGTGCATGCCCAACAGCTGGTAGTGAGGGTGGAAAGAGAGAGAACAGTGACCATGTAATGACAATGTGCAGACAGGGTAGACAGGTAATGCTATATTAGTATGTGGTATTCTGTGATTAGGGCACTGGGGAAAGGGCATCGACAATAATGGTGACCCACTCCCCAGCGCATCCCTCAAGAGCCATAGTAGGGTAGGATGGCCGGATGGGGGGGTCGGCAAATATAAAGACAGGATGTCGCTATACATATGTACGTGGGGTGGAGTGATCATGCACAGTGAGGGGTGGAAGGGGATGTGAAGGGTTGTGCCTTGGTGGGTTGTCAAACTGACCCCGTGGCATGGTGGGTGGGTTGCTGGCGCTGATCGGCAGGGTACTTGGTTCGGGTCTGGGCGCTGGTGTGTTTTTATTTTGCCTGGCCCGAACCTTTTATTTTTCACTCTCCAACATGCACTCCTTGGAGTTGAGAATCCTTTAGTGGGGAGGGGCGGGGCACAGCCTCCCACATAAAACATTAAAAAAGTAAGTCCCCAGCACCATTTTGCTGTGTGCCGGAGTGTCAGAATGCCAAAAAAAATTTTCATCACTCTTGACTTTTTGATAACGGTGATCACCTTTAGGCTTTTGCAGTTATCACATAGACCCTTAGTATGCATATAAGCATAGCCAAAATACAGATGGTGCAAGCACAAGCAGTAATGGTATACAGGTACATGGTCCAATTCAAGTACAAGTGAAAAAAAAACAGTTGCTGTAATAAAAATTCAAGTAGGAAAACAATCACAGTTCATATCATCAAAGGGGCAATACAGGAGGAAAGGGGGGCAGGGGTAGACTTAAGGGTAGGGGCAGGAAAGAGAGAGGTGGGAAAAAGGGGCAGGCTAGTGAGGGCAGGAGGGGGTATACAGTAAGTGCTGTAGAGCATCAGGTGAAAGTCTGAGTGCTATTAGACCATAGTCGAGTCGTAGACCTTAGCGTTGCTGTACGAAATAGTGACATTTTGCAACAGTGAGGAGCCAGGTCTTCAGGTTGTTTAAAAGCTAGATGGGAGGGGAATGTGCAAACAGATTTGGGGCGCTTGTTCCATAGGAAGGATGCTGAGACTGAGAAAGCGCGGGATCCCATAGTGGTGGAGGCACGGGGTACTTCTAGTGAGGGGACTAAGGATGCCCTGAGATTCCTATGGACCACTCTACCTGTTAAGAGAGGTGAGTAAGGGGACATGTTGGTTCCTGAGGGAGTTGTCCACCAGACAGCCCATCGCATAGTCAGAGCGACCTTGTAGGGTAAGCCACCCAAGTGACTGGCAGAGTGAGCAGTGGTGGGAGTGGTAAGGGGCTTGAAGGACAAATTGACAGAGTTATATGTTGAGTTCAGCCACTTGTGCAGGGTGGTGGATAGGTGCGAGTAAACTGGGGAGCAGTAGTCAAGGAGGGGAAGTAGGTTGCCACGTGCAATGGTCAGGTGTGCTTCAGCGGATAGGTAATGTTTGTGGTGGTACATGGCACCACGCTTCTGGTGGATCTGGTGCACCATATGGTTCACATGTTCTGAGAAAGGGAGGGGTAAAGGGTAACACCTAGATATTTGAAGAATGTGACAATTTTAATGCGAGAACCAGCAGGGGTGAGAACTAGGAGGGAGAAGCTGGCTTTGGTGTCTTTGGCTAGGAAGGGTTTAGAACAGAATAGCATGGATTTAGTCTTTTTTTTCATTGACTAGGAGCTTGTTCAAAAGGAACCAGTGATGGGCGGATGTGTAGTTTTGTGTGAGGGTGGATGAGACTGAGTCAATAGATTTGTCGCTATGATAGATGACCAAATCATCAACATAGAGAAGAACTTTACAGTTGAGGCTGTCATTGGGGAACGTATTAATAAACATGGAAAAGAGCAGTGGTCCGAGAATGGAGCCCTGGGGAATGCCAGTGAGTACAGGAAGGGGAGCAGAGGAAGCCTTGCCAATGATAATGGACTGAGTCCTGTTTGATAGCTGCAGAACTAGGCAGTCGGTCTTGTGGAGAAGCCAAAGTGAAGCAGAGTTGAGTGAAGGAGGTGGTGGTCAACCAGGTCAAAAGCTTTTGACAGATCAATGAAGACTATGCCTGTAGGTTTGCTCTGGTCTGTACTTCTTAGTACATGATCAGACAAGAGGGCCAGGGTAGAGGAGGTACTATATTGCTTATGGAAGCCATGTTGGCTCTGGTAACTCAGCCTCTGCTAGGCCATGGAGATTCTGGAACTTCCTCAGACCAGGCCACACCAGGCCCGAATCTTGAGGCCTTGTCCACTGCAGCTACTACCAGTACCCAGACCTCCTTGTATCCCATGTAGGACCTGGAAGAGGCCAATTGAGCCAAGATCCTGCTGGCCAACATTTTCAGGAACCACCTGAAGATGACAGTACTAGTTTGGATTGAAAACTACAGGCCCCAGTCCGTAATGTGAACAATATCACCATTGACATAATCGGAAGGCCTTGTTCAAAGGCTACAGTCGGGGGCTGCCAAATGGTTGTACTGCTAGATACAGGTGTGGCTGTGTCTACATTACATGAGGAGGATCCAGCTAATTCCTCTTGGGCCACAGGATGGAGCACCAGTGCTCAAGGCGTAGATGGCGCTAGACTGTCTACCTACTGCTCCACTATACTTTCCGTGATGTTGGGTAGCTTCAACACAAATCACTTTTGACCTCATGGTATTGCATCATCACCCCCAGCATTTTGGGAACTGATTTCCTAGCACTACATGACTGTGTAGTAGTTTTGGCTAACATGCTCTTGATCCAAATCAAGCAAGCAATAATGCCCAACAGTGTGGGCAGTATTGGGCAATACCAGACTGCCCACAGGAGCATAATGAGGCCTGATGCTGCAGGCGGAGGGCCTTATAGCCCCTGGAAGGTCCGGTATTGCCCATACTACCCACCCTGGAGGGAATTATTGCACTTAGAAAATGGGCACTGTGTCAGTTTTATGAGGGATTACAAAAACGTATGCAAAAATAGTTAATAAATGTATTAATGATGATGTTTAAATGCTTGTGTGATAAAGTAGTCCCTGTCTCTGTGCTGTTGCATGTGTTCTTGGATTTATTGTCCTGTTCCCACCCCCCCAACAGGGATTCTCTTGTTCTTAACCCCCCACACCTACACCCACTCTCCAGATGGAAAAGCTGAGTTTTTTCCTGTAATATTGTGAAAAAAAACTGTTGGACTGTATCCGCACAGGGTTTTAGAGGTACAGCAGAAGTTTGTGGTCTGCACGTCATTTCTTGCTCGCTCTACTCCAAAATGCCTCTCACATTCAGGTGTCAGGAAGCATAAAATATACAGTAGATGAGGATCACAACTGCATGTAAAAAATTCAGAAACAAAATAAAGAAATAGATTTCTCAGTCGGTTACTTCGCTGGGTTCACGCATGCCAATGACATCACACCCAAAAGTATGGGGGAAACGGAAGAAGAGTGTCGGATTGAGAAATTTTTTCTTTCCTTTTTTCTTTTTTTTTGGAGGTATGGTGTTTCTTTTCTTTTGTATTGATGGGGTGAAAGATGTATTTGTCATGGTGAGAGAGAGTGGAGTGGAGTGGAGTGCGCATTACAGGTGGTGCTGCATGGTTTACCAATGCAGAGATTCCGAAGTATTTCTGGAGCTGTGCACTGCTGTGTAGGTATGGTGGAACATTTTTTTTATAATAGTGTTTAAGTTCAAGAGGGCATTTGGTTTTGGTATGATTTCTTTTCTGGGGCAGGCAGCTTAATTTCAGGAGTGAGCGTTGCATTTGGGGCTCGTATCTGTCGCTAAGCGAGATAATAAAATGGAGGGGATGTCAAATTAAATTTGGTTGTTTTGTCCACTAGGGAAGCAAGGTGATCACAAGGATAAGGTGTGTGGGTAAATGGGCACCATAGCTAGTGCTTTTTATTTCCTGGGCATCTATTGAAAGGTAATGTACCCCCCTGGCATGGGTACTAGCCAATCAGATGCCAGGAAATGAAATGCCTATTTTCTAAAGGACAATACTATATGGTCATGATTTCTGATTCCCATGTGATTGCCGCCATTGCGGTCAATGACAAGTAATATGATGCTATAGCTCTATTCCAGACACATGAGTTCTTCAAAGAACTGCTACCCATTCTGCAGAAGCACCTTGATGCCTTTGCAACACACAAACATGATTGTGGCACAATGCAAACCATTCTCGAAATTCTAGGCCCAGCACATGACAGGCAAAGGCAATATCCTTTTCCTGCAGAGGCCTTACCATCCCTCAGAGAAACCATTCAGTCACTCCTTAAACAAGGTGTAATTAGGCCTTGTGTCTCGAACATCAATTCGCCCATCTGGCCAGTGAAAAAGCCCAATGCATCTTGGAGACTCACTATCGACTACAGGAAACTTAACCAAGTCACTCCAAGCTGCTCCCCTACAGTAGCTTCAGCACCAGATGTGCTCAAACTGCTAACACCAGATTGTAGGTGGTTCAGTACCCTTGACATCTCCAATGGGTTTTGGTCACTGCCCCTTGCTAAGGAAAGCCAATACAAGTTTGCTTTCTCATTTCAGGGTCATCAGCACACTTGGACCTGCCTGCCCCAGGGCTTTCACAACAGCCATTCCCTTTCCATCTACATATGATGGTTGCCTTGCAGGGTTTCTCTGCCCAACAATGCCTTCTGAAGTATGTGGATGACTTACTGTTAGCAACTGCCACCAAGGAGCAACATCTTGATCTTCTTGATGAGTTTCTGACTCTCTTACACAGAGCAGGCCTCAAGTGCAATCTTGCAAAAGCACAACTTTGCCAGAAAGATGTTATCTTACTTGGCCTACATATTACAAAACAAGGCAGAAGCCTGGCCTGGAAGAAGATCCAAGGCCTACAAGAGTTGTCACTTCCTACCAGTGTGACAACACTCAGACGTTTCCTGGGAATGGTCAACTATTCCAGGGATTTCGTTTGTGAGTTTGCACAAAAGGCCACCCCTCTGTATGAGTTTCTGAAAAAGGATGTTTTCTGGACTTGGGATCACATTCACACTAATGTTGTGACCCTTCTGAAACAGGCCCTGACCTCTGCTCCAGCATTAGTTAACCCCAATCCAGCTTTACCCTTCTATTTGAAATCTGCTACTTCAGACATAGCAGTGTGTGCAGTACTTGTTCAAAAGGTTAACAGCACTTTGAGACCTATTGCCTAAAGTATGCTTCCCAGATGCTGTATAGTCTTTGTGAAAGAAACCTTCTGGCAACTTACTGGGCTATAAAGCACTTTCTGTACATCAGTGAGCACTCATCCATCATTTTATACACCAACCACTCTCCCACAAATGTTTTGCTGTCAGACAGAGTGAAGAATGGTTCAGGGTCTACTACCAGGCTGACTCACTGATCTCTTCTTCTCTAGGACTGTGACATGCAGGTCCACACTGCCAAAATGTCTTCAATTTTAGCACATGGACTTCTATACCAAGGAGACCCACATGATTGCTCACTCCATCTTCTTGATTTGTCTGATCTAGGACCATTTTATCCTGCTTCTCGAAAACTCCTTGCTGCCACTTTCCTGTGTCATGTTTTTACTGATGGCTCCACCTTGTACTACCAAGGAGAACAGATAGCTGGATTTGGAGGGCTCATCATGTACCCTAATGGTAACACTGTACAAGCATCCAAATGCTGCAGTCTTGCATCTTCTCAGTATCCAGAACTGGCAGCTGTGGCCTGTGCTCTTGAATTGATACACCAGGGTACCACAGATACCATCATCTTTGCAGACTCTAATTGGGTCTGCTGCTCTTTGACTTAATTTTTGCCATTCTGGGAGAAAAATTCCTTTGTGTCTTCTGATGGCAACCCTGTGAAATATAGCACACTCTTTGTATACATTCACAACTTGACTCAACAGTTTAAACACAAACTGTTCATCCACAAGGTGAAGGTCCATTCACAATCTGACCCTTACCATGTTTTCAATGATCAAGCAGACACTCTTGCAAAAGAGGGCATTTGGGGGGGTGGGGAACATGGGATATGGCTCATCCTATGGCTCGGGCAGCTGTACAAATAGCTGCCACAAAGAAGAAAACTGAATCTTTTGTGCCATTGGACTTGTCCACAGCACAAAAATCTGACCCTCAGCTAAAAGAAGTGTTCAGATTTCTAGACAAAGGAACTGAACAAGAACTGCTGACACACAACTCCTATAAAAGACATGCAAATAAATTTCATCTGTCACATGACAGCAAGTTGTTATGGTATCAACCAGACAACCTGAATTACATGTGGATAGTTCCCAAAGCATTGAGTAGGGGTGGGAGAGTGGGCTCAATCTGCACCGTGAAGCGATTTGTGGAGCAAAGGTGGATTCACGGAGTGATCCACAATGTGAAACGGAGTACTTCACGTTCTAATGGGTAATGCAAAGTCCATTGAAAACAATGTCTTCACGTAACTCCGCCTCCCCAGACCACTACTCCACCAAATTTACAGCAAAGTGCATTGAAAACAATGTCTTCACGTAACTCCGTCTCCCCAGACCACTACTCCACCAAATTTACAGCAAAGTGCATTGAGGACAATGCACTTCGCCTCACTTTGCCTCGTTTTTGAGCTCCGAAGGTGAATTTTGCAGTGATTCATGGGATTTCAGATCACATGGGCTCTATATTGATCTGCACAGCCTCAGCTTGGGGTAGTATGTGTAGGAAAGAGTAGGAGACAGTGTGCTCTGAGAACTGTCTGTGATTGAAACCTTCTAAAAGCTGTTAAAGCGTTGTTGCATTTTATGGGGGCTCCAACTTTAGTTCATCGATTTTAGGAAACCCTCCTGTGCTCAAATCATCGAGCATTTTTGTTTTTGTGTGGATTTTGAATGTTAATGTACAACATTGAGTGTGTGTAGTGAAAGACAGTGAAAGTGTGCTTTGGAGGAGGGGCGTATCTGTGGTGTAGGTAGATTTAAGTTGGAGAAATAGTGATTTCTTTGTGTTTTGGTTTTATTTTTGTTATATAACTGTGTTAATGTACACACAGTAATATTGTCAGTAATTGTTGAAATTGTTTTGCTGATTGTGTGTTGTGTGGATCTGGTGCAGCAGTTCATAATTTCAGGTTATTTACATAACAATATGTGGCATATTACTGAACTTTTCAATTTGCTATGCATTACTCATTCAGCATTGTAGACAAACTGTTCTGTGTGTGAGTGTGTGTATGGTGTTGTGTGACATCAAATAATACACCTTTATTTGTGCCACAGATTAGTGTAATTGTAGGTGCAGCATATGATGATGATGTAATTAACCCCAGTTGGGAACCGAAGAAAAAGAAATTCAAAGTGGTTGTGTCTAAGCCTGTTTGCAGGAATCCCCCCCGTAAAAACTTGTGATTTACCAGTTTTAGTTGATGATGATGACCCAGAAATAAATATGATAGGTAGTCGTGGTGGTCAGCTGCAGTCCAAGTGTGCAGTGCCCGAATCATCTCGTGCCCCCTGCCACTTCAATGCTTAAATTAACGGACTTAAATAAGCCACCTCATGGACATGTTAAAAGCAGAGCATCACAGTCCCTTGTTTGGGATTTTTTTGTTCAAGATGCAAATGATGAATCAGTTGCAATCTGCCAGGTTTGCCATGTGCTTGTGAGTCGAGGTAAAAAGGGGAGCCATCTGGGCACAGGAGAAAAGCATATGCATCTTAAGAATAGGCACTCGGCACTGTGGACCCAGCACAAGCTGGCAGCTAATACCACAGTGGGACGTTCACCCTCATCACCGGCAGCCATAACGAGCATGTTATCCCCTTCCATTACTGTTATGTCCAGTAGTAAATTAAACGTGTGCAGTACTGAGTTAATAACAGCAGAGGATTACTACAGGCATGATGAGGTGGAGGATCATAATAACTTTGAGATGTTGTCCAGTGCTGGTGAGAGTAGCAGTTTTTGTGGTGGTGGTGGTGAATGCAGTATGTCTAGTGCAAGTGGTACATCAACCCCAGTTGGCAAATCTGGCAAAATAATTGCATTTTTGGGTTTGCCATCATCACTTGTGTAACCATCTTCAACAAACATCCACACTCCCCCCTCCCAATTCCATTCATTACAGAGCACAACCATTTGTGATCACACCCTGTGTAAAATGTTTAAGTCAGCCCACGTTACAGAGTGCTTTTGCACATAAGCTGAAGTAGCCCCTGAATAATACAGTGTCACGTGAACTTAATGCTGCTGTAGCGGAAATGCTGGCAATTGATCTTTTGCCCTTCTCCTTTGCAGAGAATTCTGGGTTCTGGTGGTTTGCTGCATGTGCCTGTCCGAAGTGGAAAGTCCCATCCAGGACATACTTTTCTACCTGTGCTGTCCCGGAGTTGTTCCGCACTGTGTCCGACTCAGTAAGACATGCCCTTCAACATTCCTCCTCTCCATTCATCCATTTAAGTATGAATATGTGGACAAGTGGCAAAACAGTGGAGAGTTCATATTTGTGTATAACTGCACACTGGGAGCAGGTGCTGGGGGTTGTTTGTCTTGTCGGTAGTGTGAATAATCAGTGCAGTAAGGTTGGATTGTCAAGGTAGCAATCTTCCAGGAATTCGACAGCATGCAAAGATTGCTATTTGCAATGTGACCTGTTCACACACTTGTGAGAACATGTTGGACATGGTACTGACTGAAATTGACAAATGGCTAAACCCTCTGTCCCTGAGAGCTGGGTTCATAGCAAGTGACAATGGGTCAAATGTGGTGAAATGCATCACAAATGGTGTTTTTCTTTAGTGTTCCAAGCATGGCCCACTGTTTAAATCTCGTGGTGCAGGAGTTTCTGCAGCACCCTGATGTAAAGGAAATGCTGAGCATTACACAACGTATCTGCTCTCACTTTTCACAATCTGGAAAGGCCCGTGACCAGCTGTGGCAGTTGAAGATACAAAACAGCCTGCCTCAGCACTGCTTGAATCTGGAAGTTGTCACCTGATGGAACTCCACTTTATACATGGCAGAGAGGTTGTATGAACAATACAAAGCCATTTCAGAATATCTTGTGATGCACACTAGCCGTGACAGTTCCAGGGCCTCCATGTCTATGACGACTGAACAGTGACACCTCATGGACTCTGTAATAACAATTTTGTGGCCTTTTGAACATGCCACACAGGCAATGAGTGGTGAGTCTGCCTCCATTAGCCAAT
Source organism: Neoceratodus forsteri (assembly GCA_016271365.2). Taxonomy (NCBI): domain Eukaryota; kingdom Metazoa; phylum Chordata; order Ceratodontiformes; family Ceratodontidae; genus Neoceratodus; species Neoceratodus forsteri. The sequence goes on from CM057451.1 coordinate 756,638,771, forward strand.
CAATTCCACTACTGCGGGTGCTGAGGCAGACATTGGTGAATGTACTGCATGGCCTTGATGTTGCCGGAGATAGTGGTAGCAGTATGTTGCTGCAACACATGCTGAGAGTATTTGACCAGAATCGTCATGTTGTGAGCATTCAGCATAGTGACAACTTTGCCATTGCGACAATGCTGGACCCACGATAGAAATGTGGAATTGCTTCAGTACTGAAAGGAGGGCCTGAACAGGTAAAAGATATCAGTGGTCAACTGGTGCGCTTGGTTCATGGGGCACAGAAGTCAAGTACCAAGGTCAGCAAACCTCAGCAACATAATCTGGCTGAAGGTGTACCTGTAGGACTATGAAGCATGTCCTGCAAGGGGAAGGGGACAGCAGTTCCAGGTGGTCTGTCATCCAAAGTGGCTGGCATCAACCTGCTTTGGGAGGCTTTGTCCCAAGTGGGTATTTGTGAAATAAATGATTCGGAAGAACAGGATGATGCATCAGTAACTACATAGATACATAGACAGTGTCGGCAGATAAGGGCCTATGGCCCACACAGTCTGTCCATTTGAGCTTGTAAGTTCAGTTTGTTTTCCTAGAAGTCTGTTGCCCCTTACCCCTGACCTCTAGAATTCCTTTATGTCTATCCCATGCATTCTTAAATCCCGTGATTGTTTCAGCCCCCACCACTTCCTCTGGCAGGGTGTTCCACTTGTCCACCACCCGTTCTGTGAAGACATTCTTTCTCACGTTTCCTCTGAATCGTCCTCCCTCCAACTTCATCCCATGCCCTCTAGTCCTGGAACATCTTTTTCTCTTAAAAATAGTGTTTTCCTGCACCCTGTTCCTCCCTGTAAGATACTTGTATGTCTCTATCATATCCCCTCTCTCCCTACTCTCCTCCAGGGAGTACATGTTCAGTTCCTTCAACCTGTCTTCATAGGACTTGTGATGCAATCCATGCACCATCTTTGTTGCCCTCCTCTGAACCTTCTCTACCCTGTCTATGTCCTTACGTAGGTATGGTCTCCAGAACTGTACACTGTACTCCAGGTGGGGCCTCACTAGTGTCTTGTATAGCGGAATTATGACCTCCCTTTTCCTGCTGGTGATGCCCCTGCCTATACATCCCAGCATCCTATTTGCTTTACCTGCTGCCTTGTCACACTGTTTCCCTACTGGACTTAGTGTGGCTCAGAGAATGGTTGAGTCATATTTGTCCGAAAACAGGCATCTGACAATAACTGAAGATCTTTTTTTGTACTGGAGTGGACAGGTCAGTGAATGGCGAGAGCTGACTGCAGTGGCACTGAAGTACCTCACATGCCCACCCTCCTGTGTAAGTGTTGAGAGGGTATTCAGCTCAGCAGGTGCAATAGTCAGGGATCGTCGGACAAACCTGTCTTCTGCAAATGTTAGTTTGCTAACATTCATTAAAATGAATGAGAGGCACATAACAGCAAAGACTGCAACCTTGGTATTCATACCCCGGCCTAGTCATGGTGGTTTTGCTGATGTGGAAATGGACCATCCTGGTGGCACTGGCAGTTGCTGCCTGAAACGGCTCACCACTGACGTAGATGGCGACACAATGGAGAAAGAATTTTCCAGTGGTCAGACTTCAGACATAGATGACTGTGAGGGAAGCTTTCTTTATGAGTATGATGATGTGGTTAATGTTGGCAGGTTTTAACTGAAGTTGTTAAAAGGCGATGTGCCAGCCCGGACAACCAACACCACCACTGGGACTGATGTTAGCCACTGTCCCCACTGCCACCATGAGTCTGTCTGACCCCCGGACCACCACCACCAGGACTGATGTTAGCCACTACCACCATGAATCTATCTGACCCCCAGACCACCACCACCGGGACTGATGTTAGCCACTGCCACCACTGCCACCATGAGTTTGTCTGACCCCCGGATCACCACTACTGGGACTGATGTTAGCCACTGCCTCCATGAGTCTGTCTGGCCCCCGGACCACCACCACTGGGATTGATGTTAACCACTGCCACCATGAGTCTGTCTGACCCCTGGACCAACAATACCTGGACTGATGTTAGCTACTGCCACCATGAGTCGGCCTGACCTCCAGACCACCACCACCGTGACTGATGTTGGCCACTGCCACCATGAGTCTGTCTGTCCCCTGGACCAGCACCACCAGGACTGATGTTAGCCACTGCCACCATGAGTATGTCTGGCCCCCGGACCACCACCACCGGGACTGATGTTAGCCACTACCACCATGAGTCTGTCTGATCCCTGAACCACCACCACCAGGACTGATGTTAGCCACTGCCACCACTGCCACCATGAGTCTGCCTGACCCCCAGACCAGCACCACCAGGACTGATATTAGCCACTGCCACCATGAGTCTGTCTGTCTGACCCCCGGACCACCACCACTGGGACTGATGATAGGCACTGCCACCATGACTCTGTCTGACCCCTGGGCTACCACCACCGGGACTGATGTTAGCCACTGCTACCACTGAGCATGAGTCTGTCTGGACTACTACATCCATCAGCCACAGACACAAAGCTTCTTAATATTTAAACCATAAAGTGAGTAAGTGTACTCATGTTTGTTATGCTGTTTCACTTCCTTTAGTTGTATGTTTTGTTTTCTGTAGCTTTTCTACTTTTCTGTTGTGGGGATGATCATGTGATGCTGGACCGCTCCCGACTCCTGGGTGTTGCCCCCCCCAGTGGAAACAACAACAGAACATAACAACAACAGAAAAAGCAGAATTGATGCAAGAAACACTAAGACTTCTTGGTGTACACCAGAAGTTCCACATTCCATACCATCCTCAATCTTCAGGTCAGGTAGAAGGAGCCAACAGACAGATTAAGCAATGTTATACAAATTTATCGAGGACAATCCCAAGGATTGGGATTTCCTTTTGCCTTTGTTCATTATGGCAATTAGGGTACTCCTTCAGCTACCACCCAGTGTACACCCTTGGAGGTGATCATTGGTAGAACCAAGAGATTACCTGAGCACCTGTTGATTGATCTGAAAGCACCCACTGCAGACAGACTGTCTGTAGACACATAGTAGCAAAACTCAGAGATGATATAATCAAAACCCATTTGTACACTGCACACCATATGGGCAAAGCACTATGGCAATCCAAGATTCACTTTGACAAACAGACACAAGAGGTGGATTGGCAAGTTGTAGATCAGACAATGGCACTCATATTTGCACACCCTACTCATCCCTTCTCCAATAAATGGGAAGGACCCTACCCCATCATAAATAAACTCAGTCCCGCAGTCTACCAAGTTAGATTCATCAGTCAGAAGAAACCTACTGATAAATGGCTGAATGCTAATCAGCTAAAATTGTATAATGGAGAATAATTACTTTTCCTAACACCATTGGGTGGAATTGTACATATTGACATTTTTCTTTCCTCTTTACAGGTATACCAGAAAGATGGCTATCTTGCTATTGTTTCTCATTGCAGGAATCTTCCCAGTTGTCCATTCACAGTATGCAGCACACACCGCATGCATCAAGTAACTCTGTGAGCACCTTGACCCACCCACACGTCCCCTCCTTGACCTACATCCACCATCCCACAACCTTCGCCCACGTGATGTACCTTCTGACACCACCATCCCTGAAGGAGTCAGCACTGATGTTCCCAACAAATTGATCACTGTTCAGGAAGGCACGGATGCCTACCTGACTGCCATAGTTGTGGCACCTGACAAATCATCCCTCAAAATTGAATGGCAAACTGACACTAATGGACAGACACTTCCTGTTGCCCACCTTTACAAAGGTACTTTCCAAGGCTGGCCCAATACTAGAATTGCCCCCAAATGGTACCCTGTCCATTCACCAAGCTAATTACAGATGCTCTGGTTTATACAATCTTACTGCCTTGATTGATCTTACCTTCTGTGATAAATATCCAGAAGACTCTGCAAGAGACTTTTGTGTTCACAATTATATGGCTATAGCAGCTGTTTCTGTCTGTAGTACCCCCTACTGAAGTAGAACTTACTTATTGTCCTTCACAGGAACTTGGTCCACTTAGTGGACTTAGTGCCACCTCACTCCCAGGTACACTTGTGAACAATGTGCAATTTATGCACATTTCAGTTATTTTTAATCTCACCCATTGGAATATGGCCGAATTTGTATGTGTTCTACAACTAACAGTTCTTGATTTTTCAGTACTGTTATTAGATAGTCTTGCTGCATACCAGACACACACACAAGATCCTGTGACTGGTCCACACACCATTGAACACTTAGGTTTATTTAGGTTTAGACCTCATCCCCATAACAAAAAAGTGTCTGCTTCAAGCAGGAGGCGTGCCACTGCTGATGTCACTGGTGCAACTGGCACCATATTCTGACTCTTCAGATCTGGCATGCCCATCCAGAACAGGGCAGACATTGCTGCAATCAAAAGCCAAACAGTTAAATTCCAGACTGGCATGAAGAATGATGTTTTACCACCCTTATTGAATTATGTATATGGGCTTAGTCAGGAAGAGAGGTACACTGTTTACAATATGCATGACATTGTCAAGAGTTTTAATGAAACTAAGAATAAAATGAATGAACTTGTCTTACAGAATAACAAGGAGGCAGACAAGCAGTATATTGCCAGAGAACTTTTATGTTCTGTTTATGGCTCTTATGTCATAACCGCTGTCAGTAATCTCTCTAGGATTTGGAATCTGGACATATTCCAGATATTATCCATGATAGATGCATTGCTAAATGGTATTGTCCACATTGTAGGTCTATTGCTTGTATTACAATGTGTATGTCCAGATCTATTACTATACCAATGCCTACTGCTAGAAATCTAGGTTAAGTCACATACCATCCCAACAGGGGCCCATGTTACATTGCCAACTGCTTCACCATATAGACTACTATGTTCGTTACCTTTACTTTTTCCTTGCCATGCTTTGATCCAAAGACTTCTATTTTTGACAGACTGGCCTCCATTCATTCCATTGGGCATCTTGACAAGGACATCTACCAAGAGAGGATCAAACTTCCACCTCTTCTGGTCTTTTATCCCACCCTGGAAGCCTGGGTGGTACTTCATACTGACTGTTGTGACAAAAAGGGATACCACTACTTATGTCGCTGTGACGTATTCAATGTCATCAAGCCGGTTTGTGGATACTCACATGACAGCATTGATTGGTCTTTTACTTTGGACTTGGACATTAACTCAACTGAAACTGGTAATCCTAGGGAAACAGCATCTGCATCTTCAACTACATCATCACCAGTGAGCAACATTGGATGCCTTTATGAAAACTACGCTGAAGAGGTTCATAGCTTCACTACAAGATTCACGGATCAATCTTTCACCTGCCCAATTCGTCTACATAAATGAAGGGTTCCAACCATGAAAATGTAATATACTTCTGATGGGCAGTACTGTATGGTAACTAATCACAAATCTTTTTCTTATGAGTCTAAGTTTGGTGACATACAGTTTCCTAATTTCAGTTTTATTTCTCATCAAACTACAGTTATTGGTCACACTGTGATTACTCCTGTTCCCACCCCGGAACCAGACATTGTTGACACAGATCCTCAATATTTGCTTGCTCTATCTCAGTATTTACCTATTTATAATGTTCGCATTGATCCCTTGACTTTATCTCTGAAAACACTTTTAGGCAGACAGAATACCCATCTCATCTACATCAGCAATAACACCTCCAAAGCTGGAGAATCCCTTAACACCCTTATCCATGATGGTGATTTAAACACAGCACTTTCGAATACATGGTTGGAGTTAACCTTTAAAGGTTTTGTTATTATACAACTGTGTTTTATTATAATTTTGATATTAACACTTTGCTGTCTATGGCACACTCTAAAAAAACACTGTGGACAACTAAAATTCCTTTACAAGGCTTGTGTATTGGGTCTGTAAACGATGGATATTGTTCTCATTACTTTCCCATAGTGTTGTTGCCGCTTTAGTAAGGCAATGGGGGGGGTGTTACACTTGGTCCCCACACCCTTATTGGATACCCACTGTGTACTGCTGACAATATATGTTATATACAATGCATAGTTATTACTAACATATAGGGCATTGGTACTTACCATACAAGAATAAGTAACTAGGGACCTATCCCAAATTATTACCAATATTATCACTGCTAGTAATGCATACATAATAAGTATTGTACCAAGAATACCTTATGTGCTCTCTGTTTATTCTTCTGAGAAGTCATTGTATAGCCCATGCTGCCATCATGCAGATTTATGCAACGTCACACTTTTTTTCTGTTTTATGTGTAAGTCTTTATTATTTTAGCTGATTTTATACATTTTGTATACCGCTAGATAACTCTGTGAAGCTAACTAACTTTTGGCTAATAGGGTGTGTTATATCTAACATATTACAAATGTAATAGTTACTACCATGGTTATTATCTAAGTACTGTATATAAGACTATGCCCACCATTTTCCCACTGAGACCATCTTCATCCCCAGGGGGTATTGGGAAACTCTGGCTCCCAGTGTCTATATTGGTAAGACTCTGATTAGGGCAAATGTCTGATTTTGTGTAATAAACAAGTTTATTACTGCATATGCCACTTGTCTGTTGTTTCTTTTGCTGGTTTATTACCACCAAGAACCTGAGCAGGGCTTGCCACCCTGACGCATTCACACAAAGCATTTCAAAACAGATACATTTTGCTTTTTTAGCACTTGGGGTAGTAAGTAGCAGTGTCAGTGGTTCAGCAGGTTGCATACTCACCTCTGAGGCTGGAAAATCAGAAGGCTATGGGTTCTATCCCCACACCAGGCACTTAAGTTAAATCCCAACCCTGACACTGAGATCAGGGCTCCTAGATCTACAGGGATTTTTGTATTTTACAGGGATTTGGGGCCATCTACAGGGAAATTCTTCCTATAGACTTGCATTGGTTATACAGGAAGACAGAGCAATTCTGCTTCCATAGGAAATATTGTAGAATACAAGAAAACTCAGGCAAATCACTTTGGAGTTAAAAGAAAATGCCAAATCAATCTGGGAGTGCAACACTGTAGTGCAGCATTGGGGGGTGCTGCACTCCTGAAGTGCAGTCTTTTGGATGACATGTTAAACAGAGGTCCTGTCTGCCTGTTTTGGTGGTTGTTCAGGTGGACATTAAAGATCCCATGGCACTTCTCGAAAAGAATAGGGTTTTTTTATTGACAAAAATTCAATACAAGGTATACAGCAAAACAAATCACGTAGTTCTAAATAGAAAGCCATTTACAGCTAGTGTACTTGGTGCATAAAACAGTCCATTAACCTCCTTTAAATACACAGAAAGCACATACAGCATCAACAGTACAAACATTAAAACTTACAAACATCTTAAAAAATCATAAAAGAAAATATAACAAAATATTTTTGTCTTTAATATGCCCTGGAGACCTTTCCACATTCCCAGTACTTTACCCCAGTTATGGTAACATAAATCTTTTTGACAGACTTCCTGACAAGCTGCTTCATATAACCTCCCCACCGATAAGTAAGGCATCTGTAATTGTTGTAAAACATACTTACTTCTAACTTGTCATAAATAAAATTTTAATATAACAAAAAAAGACCTAGGGTGGGATATTCAGAAGGGTTGCACATGGCACAACACAGTTGCACTGGGGCGCATCAGTAATGTATGTGGCACAAGTGGGGGGGTGTGCCCATGCATACCCCCGCACATCCTGATACTCAGCCCAGGATGTGTGGAGCCCATACAGGCACAACCCCTACATGGGCCACATACAAGAGTAACAGCTGGCTACCCACAGGTGAGCTGCCGTATTGCAGGGTGTAACATGACAGCTGCCAGCTGTGGGTGGCCACCTGAGCTCCGGCAGCACCCTCCATCGGGTAGTGCCCCCCATGTCCAATCATGGGCAGAAGTAGGAAATTAAACAGTCCTATATCTCTGGTGGTCTAGTGGACCACTCGCAGCCCGATCACGGGCATAAGTAAAAAAATAATAAACTCCTATATCCCTGGTGGTCCAGTGTACTGCTTGCAGCCTGATCGCAGGCAGAAGTCTAAAAAAAGATTAGATTCCATCCCTGGTGGTCCAGTGGTACCCTCCTCCCCACCCTCCCACTGAGCCCTGCCACCCCGCTCCCCCCGGTCAGTGGCGGGTGGCAGCTCCCCACCCGCAAGCCACCCAGCCGCCCGCCGACTGACTGCATATAGTACAGCTGTTCACCCATTGGTCCACAACATGGGCCAATGGGCATGCAGACTGTACTGTACTACGCAGTCCAACCACATGGACATTAATGTACTGGGGCGGGCAGAGGTCATTTCGGCACTATGCGGCAGTCACTATGGCATGTTGTGCTGTCTGCAGGGGGATGGAGGAGAGAGCAGGTTATGGCAGGGGGAACCCTGCCATAAACCCAGTATGTGCCAGCATGCAAACAGTCCCCTGTCAGGCCAAGGTAGCCTATGGGAAACCAACTGGCACAACAGCAGCCCCATCCCTGTCCTGTACACCTGGCTTCCCCACCACGGGACAGACCCTTCTCCAGTGTTGCACAAGAACCCTCCACACACCCAAAGAGGAGCCCTGGCATAACTTTCCCCCAGCCCATGCCTGACACTCCACAAAACTCCGTGGTGACTGAACCATGGTCGCAGCCATCAGCCCCCCAGCACCATGTACCAGCCCCATCCCCATCCCCATTTGTGTGGCTGCAGTCCCCACCCCCAACACATGTCTACACTGTCCCCACCAGAGTCAATCATAACCACCCCCAACAATATGACAGCCCTGTCCCCGTGGCATAACAGACACACACACACACACACACACACACACACACAGTGTGGACTAAGACAATAGTACCCTGGACCTGTAACCCTCACTGGCACAGTGGTGGCCTGTGTGGTCCAGCCCTCCCCTGTCCTGTTCAGCACAACTAGTCCACACCCCTCCAATCCCCAATCTCGGCCCCTCCAGCCATCCATAGATGTTCTGTGGACCCCCCACCCCCACGGCACTGACAATCCCCCATCCTCGAATCTTGCCGTCGGTGCTGTGGTACAGAATGTCCAGTGGCATAGCCCTCCACACACCTCCATGTCCACTGGCCATCCAAGTGATCCTGGGAATGCAACAGCTATATATTGTGGGGCACTCCCAGCATCACTTGGATGGCCAGCAGCCAAGGAGGTGTGAGGAGGGCTGTACCACTGGCCATCCCGGGCCACAACACTGATGGCAAGGTATGGAGATGGGGTTTTATTGGTGCCTCAGGGTGTAGGTCCACAGAACATCTATGGACAGCCAAAGGGGCCAGGATCAGGGGGTCAGGAGGGGTGGACCAGTTGTGCTGAACAGGGCTGGGGGTGGCAGTGTGCCCAGATAGGGGCACAAGGCTCCAGTGTGTTGGGAAAAGCTTTGCCTTCATTGAGCCAGTGCTCCTATGTGTATGGGGGGTCTGTCTTCACAGGGCTGGTGTCCCTATGTGTATTGGGGGGTGGCATGGACATCACAGGGGACTGCTGGTCCCTGTGGTGGGGGAGTGCTGTTTCTGCACTGGAGCATGGTGCCCGGATGCCTGTGGTACCTGTTCATGCCATGCACCTGGACCATGCAGGTGCAAGTAATCCATTATTGGACCCAAGACGGGCATGCGATTGGATGCCAGCCTAGGTCTGCTACTCCACCCCTGGCTGCCCTGCTCATTTCTGCACACTGGGAAGGTGGGGCAGTGGACATGAGGCAGTTGTTTGTGAATAACAGCCTATGCACACCTGTCCACAGGTACAGAGCAACACAGGTGGGTACGTGCCTCTGGCATGCAATTCCAGCCCATTAGTGCATAGGCCCCATCATCCTTTATCACTCATGTTTATTACCTTTGCACAACCTAGAATCAAGCTTCTTTGTTCTCTCTCATCACTATGTTCTCATTCTCTCTGTTCTTGCTTCTTTCCATGTCACACCATTCCACACAACTCTTCATGTATGTGTTCTGGCACACTTATTACCTCAACCCCCTTACACTACAAACAAATCTTAGAGGCATCCTCCTATACAGTATTTGTTGTTTGCATTCTTGGTAAAATGTAAAATTAATTGACTCAATGTTCATGTGTACATTATATATATTGACTGGCCCTTTAAGTGGCAATGGATTAATACCTGGGTGTAGAAGGTTTGGACTCATCCCTGAAGAAGATCTGGACAGGTTGAAGGGTTGGGGCTAGGTAGCCCTCTGACAAATGTGAGAAAATAAGCTCCACTTTATTGCTTTAATTTGCTGTGATTCCAGTTTTATAATTCAGTAACCAGTGTGCAGATTCTTTGTTTTTCATGTTTGTTTGAGTTTGCCACCTGTATCTGCACCCCAATGACCTCCCTGAGATGGCCACTTTCCTCTCTGTGTTTAGCAATAATCTATGACAGGGTATGCATTAAGTAAGCAATAACCCACTACAGGGTGTGAAGTTACTGGGGATTAATCAACATCCTGGGTGCATTATGAGGCACAAGGCCATAGGCTGAGTGTCCTCACAGCACCCGGGCTGTTGATTAATCCCCAATAACCACACACCCTGGAGTGGGTTATTGCGCTAATAACATGGGCTATCCAACAAGAGGAATATAAATAACAAAAATCTTTTAATTACTGTTTAAAGTCATGAAATGGTACTGTATCCTGCTGCCTGAGAAGGTAGTCCGCCACAATTAATGCATACCACACTTATGTTATGAACACACAAATGCTAGCAATGTACTGTTACCGCATTTCTGGCATTTGTTATTCATGACGTAACTGTGCCTATGACTTTTCCTCTGTAGAACACTGTCCCAACATGCACAATGCAGCTGTTCCTGTCTCCTCTACCTCCACAGACGCTCGCTTTCTGTGTAGCTGTCTCTCTTTCTCTCTCTCTCTCTCTGTAGGACACTGATCATGAACTCCCATTCTCACCCCAGCAGTTATTGTTTGTCTCTGTCTTCCCATCCCACCCAGAGATGTCTAGTTGTTAACTTATAATAACTGCTTTCTGAAGTGCAACAGTAACTAGCCACTGAATCTCTGTTCTTTCAGAGTGTCGTTTCTTCTGCTTCTGCAAGTGGTTTCACAGGGCTGCCTGGCCATTCTCTGCTATCCCAGTATGTCCTGGAATGTGCTCTTTTTTTGCTGCCTTTACTACAATTTGCTGTTTATCAGCTGCTGCACCTACTCAGGTGGAATACATAAACAAATTGACTCACTCTGAAATAAGGACCAATGAAACTTCCACATCCAGACCCAGCTGTGACTGACTATAAAAGGAGGATTTTAAATGCCTACAGGATCAGACAGCAACAGTGACATGCTGTGAGTGGCTCACACAGGCACCACACAATGATGAGAAGTTTGCAATTTTTGGTGACCTACCTGAATTATTTCCCTATTTACAAAAAGCAAGACTGAAGGGGAGCAGCAGGTAATGACGGGGCATGTGGGGATGGCCGGAGCAATGGTTCCACTGCTTTCCCCGTGTATCTCCCATTCACCACCCTTGTCCATGGCTTGGCGGTCTCTGTTCTGTGGGGTGGGGTTGGGGGACACAGGAATTGAAGAACATCAGTGAAGGAACAAGGAAGAGAGAGGGGCAATGTAACACATGGTGCTGCTAAACAGAAGGTGCCTCTCTGTCACTGTCTCTCTCTCTCTCTCTCTCTCTCTCTAAGGTGGGATGGGGACTGGAGATCATTAGTTTGGGGGGGAACATCTCTCTGCCCTATCAGTCACACCGCCACCTGTCACCCATCACTCTCTTGTCAGTTCACAGGATCACCTTGCCATGTAATAAATTGCTGCTTATCCTGCTGAAAACATGTGCTGTTTGCTAACTTGCCCAATGAAGATCTGCTAATAGGCTGCTTACGGTACCTGGTGAGTCTGACCTCTCTTGCACTTGCAGTCCAACCCGCTGTGCTCTGACACTGCAAAGGATGACCAGCGGACATGGGGGGGTGCAGGCTGTCATTATCTGGGGCAGCTGAAATCAAAGCAGTCTTCACAGCACCGCCACTCCCAAGAATGGGAACCAGACATGGGGGTGAAGGGGAAGTAAGAATGAACACAATGTACAGGAGCAGCAATCAGCTGGGTGTTCGGGTGTACAGAGAGAGACTGGCACTACAGATTACCAAACGGCAAGAGGATGCTTGCCGCTCGGTCCTCAGAGGTCCACAGGGTGGGTGGGTGGAGAGACAGAGAGTGCCAAGGGATATTGTGTACTGATAACATGGACAGGGAGACATCTGTTACTTGCAGAGGGCATCCACCTCACCACTGATTAATCTCTGTAGAGAAATTCACCTGAGGATGTCTCTCTTGCTTAGTGGGGGGATTAATGGCTGCATTGAAAAGTGTGTGTCAGGCACAATAACAAGATTGGCCTGCTTCTTGATCACTGTCCTGGAGCTGTTTCACCACTTACTGTGTGGGTAACAGAGATTAATGAATGGTCTGGTGGTGGCTGTATGCCAATGAGCTCACAGATAGCTCCCTGCCCATATTATAAAGGATTTTAATGCTTGCCCCATGGCAGTGAGGCATGAGGCAGAAGGCTTATTGTGCTTATAAAATGGCTTGCTACTCTTTTGTGTAATAAAAATTTTGAATATGTAGAATAGTGGATAGGAAACCATGCACAACAAGGCTATGTTTCCATCGAAGGGGTTAATGACATCATATACCTCGAGAGCAAAGCTCAAGAGGTCCCTATGATGTCATCAACCCCCGAGATGGAAACAAGGCCTTGTTGGTGAACAGTTCCCTATCTGTTATTTTATATAGTATATGGTTCCCCCCAAACTGTGCCTGCTTAATTTCGCAAGGATTTGCCTGTTTCCATACCTTGTCTTGACATTGGCATTTCCTCCCGGTCCTCGCTGCAGTCCCACTCCTCTGCCAACCCTGAAGGTTCCAGTTTTCGCTGTCATCTAGCTTAACTTTGTTCCCAACCCTGAAGAGTAATAGGGTCACTGATTTAATAAAAAAAAAAAAAGAAAAATAAAGACTGTTGACAAATTGATAGTTTGGAAACACGGAGCCGACTATGGCAGTCCATGTCCAAACTATCTTGGAAGCTCGTGCTCAACTGCTTGCTTAGCAGCACTGCCATGTTTTTCCATATTTTTTATGATGCCCTGTGTTTAAATAAATTAGGAAACAGTTGAAGGCTAGGAAGTTGTTGTACTATCATTGTGATGTCAGAATGATAGTACAACAACTTTTATGCCCTTTGAACTGTCCTACAGCAAGATTTGGAAAACCAAAGCTGGCACGTCGGCACAGCAGTTGGATTTCTGCTTGCAGCGCCGGTGACCCAGGTTCGGGAACAGACCCAGGTCATCAGAGGCCCAGCTGGGGAGAGAAGGATTGAGCATCCCTAGGACTGCTTTCCTTCTCCGGGGGGAAGGGGAGGCCTGTGATCGCACAGGAGCGACACCTGGCAGAGGCTGGATTGCCGCCCTGTAGCGACACAAAATCGATGCTCTCTGGGGTGGAACAAACACTGGACGTCATTGCACATCTCCACCCTAGTCTACAGGGGAAAAAAATAAAACATGGAAGGACCTCTGTCTCCATGAAGCCCTCCCCGGGGCTTCAATTAGCCTCTGCTGCCAGAAGCTCTCCCAACCAGATATTAGATCTGTGGCACCGGAATACTGGAGGCTAGTGCCACGGCCCCACCCTCCGGGGGGCAAGACAGGGTTGACCGGGAGAAGCAATGGCAATTGGCAGTATGTGGGAGTCCCGGGGGCTGGGATCAGGGCTGAAATTCGACAGGAGGAACCTGCCAGAAAAAAGTACAATAAATGTAAAAAAAAAAAAAAAAGAAGAAAGATTTGGAAAATCATCATTTTCCATACACAATAAGCCCTAACCATATACTATAGTATTTTTCAACATACATAATTGTTTAAATTAGGGGTGGGCAAAAGTGTGGATTTCTGCCATAGCAGAAGTTCTGCGAAATTTTGAAAATTTCACAGAATTTTATGTTTTTCCATCTGTGGTGGAATTCCGAACTTTCACCTAAACACTGCAGATTTCCTCCTAGTTCTATGTAAAAGTCACTCATACATGTGGATTTTTTGTTCAAACTGCGGAAGTAATGTTTCTAGTTAATAATTTTGCCAAAGCATGTATTTTTTCGCTGTTTTAATGTAAAATGCAGTATTTTTTTTCTTGCCATCAATGTGTGTCTATATTTCATTTTCTGAAGGTGGTATCTTAATTGCAATGGTCACATACTGAATGCAATCTCCTTGTCTGTTGAACACCTTAACTGTGTTGTCCTAAAGTAATTGTTTTTGTGATTTTTTAATTTTTTTTGCTGATATGTTGTATATTGCGCTTCTTAGAATTCCACGATATTGAAAAAATCCGCAGTTAGCACCTAAATGTTACAGAAATGTCAATTTTTTAAACGTGTAGCTCTGATCACATGATTTTCAGTTCTGCAGTCACATGGTGTGCAGCCTAGAATTCCGCAATTATGTCAGAAATCTCACAAATATGGCCTTTGTTTTCCACAACTACCGTTAATCACATTGTTTTCAATTCTGAAGTCATATGGTGTGCAGCCTGGTTAGTTAAAAGTCTGCAGTTCATTGCAAATTCCATGGCTATGCACTGAAGTTCCACGAGAAGATCAAATTGCACCACAACAAACTCTGATCACATGTTTTTCAGCTCTGCAACCACATGAGGTTCGGGGGAGGGGTGAGGAGGCAGCACACATTTCTTACTGCATAGCTACTCACCGTGAAGTTGATTTATGAAGAGGAGAAAGCTGTGTTAGTTCTGCAGCACAGAACAGTCTTTTTGAGTGATTAAATTCACCAGTTTCTTCAGTATATAATTTGCTGTTATCTGTATCTGACTGCTGTGTCACAGTCTCACAGATAGTTCATAATTTTTTTGATAACACAGTATCTTGTGTTACTCTGTCTTCTGCAGTATGTCTGCTTGTTAGTGTCTCTTTCATTTCTGTAATACTTTCTGGTATTTTCGGGTCCAGCAAAGTACAGGCATTAACATGTCAGGCAAAGGCAGTGGTGAGCGTGGAGGATGTGGAAAAAGTAAGTGTCATAGGTACTGCATCAGTCAAAAGGGTGTCAAAAGGGCATGGAGAGGGTTCTTTGGAAGGTGCTACTGGTAGCTGCACTGCAAGTTCTACTGGTACTACAGTACTACAATGCCATCCAGATCACGTGTTGTGCCAGTGTTGGCTTTGCAATGAATCAAACCCTCAAGCTTCTTTGGCACTCAGCACAGTACTGCTACTCCCAGTGCTAGTGTAGTTCATCACGATAAACAGCAGCTTAAAAAGACTGCATTTGATGTTGCCACGCTATTGTGTGAATCCCCGGGGTCTCAGGATGATCCTGAAAACAGTCAACTGTCTCAGTCCCAGGAGACCCAAGATTTAACTCAGGAGCTGGCAGTGAGTAAGATCAAGGAGGATTTTGGTACAGTGGCAGGCAGTATGACAGATGATAATAATAAAATGTATTTGTTAAGCACAATATCAAATGATAATTAATGGGCTTCCCTTTTTCCCATAGGGAAACCGTGGTGTAATTTGCTGTAACTAAGGAGTGTTTATTTCGGCAAACAAGCACATGGTTTCCCTCATTCTGCGCATGTCCAGTCTGCAGTTCCTCGCTCTGTAACCGCTCGCCTCGGCTCACCCTCTCTTTCCAAGTGAAACCGCCAGACAAGCAGAGCTCGGTGGTATGTTTTTTTTTGTAATGTTAAAGTCAATGGGGGAAAAGAAAGCATTTCTTCAACTGAATTTTTTTTAAATTCAGATGGGACGGATGTGTACAGTGGCGGAAAACAGAACCGGAGTGCACGAGTGCACCGGAAGGGCTAGTATTTTATATAATTGCTGTGGCAAAAAAGGGAAACCCAGCAATTATATAAAATAAAAAATAAATTAGTGTGTGGAAACTCAAAGTTTACACACCCACGAAATGAATGTACCGTAAACCCCTTGAGCTTCTCGGCCTCGGGTTTATCTAGCATCTAACACCTTGTGGGTGTGTAAACTTCTCGTTACACACACCACCCCATACTTTATTCTATATTTAAAGCGCTGTACAATCCAAAAACTCTAGACTAGATAAACACAAGTAAATAAAACCATAACACTATTAAATATTAAATATCCAGTACTAAAAATACTAAAAGTCAGAGAATACTAAACATCAAGGAAAGCACATGCAAATAAATATGTTTTTAAAGCAATTTTAAAGCTCTCCACTGTCTGCCATTTTCTCACCCGACAAGGTAGAGAATTCCACAGGGTGGGAGCAGCAAATGCAAAAGCCCAAGCTCCAGAGGACTTTAAACTCACCCGGGGAATCTCCAGCAATCCCTCATCAGTTGAGCGGAGTGGTCTGAGGGGGCAGTAGGGACTCAGAAGTGCTTATAGGTAACTCAGACCCAAGCCAAGGAGGGCTCTAAAAGTTGTCAAGCCAACTTTAAGGGTGATCCGCCACTGAACAGGCAACCAGTGCAGAACGCGCAGCACAGGTGAAATATAACTGGATTGAGTAGACCCAGACAACAACCTAGCCGCAGCATTCTGCACTAGCTGCAGGCGGTGGATATCAACCCCAGGAAGCCCTAGGTATAGGGAGTTACAGTAGTCAAGACACAAGGTCGAGAATACGTGGACCAAAGTTGGAAGGCAGCCGAAATGAATGAGGTGCTTAATCTGGGCGACGTTCCTCAGATGGTAAAAAGAGGACTTGACCACAGCTGACACATGTGAATGCAGCATCAGCCCATCATCAAATATCACCCCCAGATTCTGCACTCATTCAGAGGTCAGAAGCTGAGAGCCCCCGAGCCAAAGCCGAGAGGGCTGCCCAGCAACCGACCCCTCAACCCAGCAGCCTGGTTCCACAACCAACACCTCCATTTTGTCAGGGTTTAATCTAAGCCAACTGGAATTCATCCAGTCTTGGATTTCGGTGAGACAGTTGGAGAAGGCTGAAAGCGCACTATCCTGGTTGGGCACAAAAGACAGGTACAGCTGAGTATTATCTACATAACAGTGAAAACTCAGCCTGTACCATCTTACAATGTCTCCTAATGGGAGCATATACACTGCAAACAACATGGGACACAGCACTGAGCCCTGCGGAACCCCACGTGGCAGGGAGTAGGAGTCAGAGGAAAAATTCCCTGATATTACTTTCTGCGACCTACCCATGAGGAAAGAGTGAAACCATCTGAAAACTGTGCCAGACAGACCACAGATGAACTGCAGGTGATCAAGAAGTACCCCATGGTACACAGTGTCAAAAGCTGAAGAGAGAGAGAGAGATCCAGAAATACCAAGATGGAATGGCACTTCTGGTCTCTAGCCATCTGGAGATCACTGAGTGCCCGAACCAGAGCAGTCTCACTACTATGTCTCTTACAGAAACCATACTGAAGAGGATCATAGATAGCATGGATGGTAAGATGGTTCTCCAACTGTTGTGTGACAACTTTCTCAATAACCTTCCCTATTAAGGGAAGGTTAGAGAACGGCCTGTAGTTTACAGTGGAGTCTGGATCAAGAGATGACTTCTTGAGAAGGAGGGTAACCACAGCCTCCTTCAGGGAGCTGGGGAACTCCCCCAACTCCAGTGAACACCAGATTAATTCTGCTAGAACCGGACCAATCATGTCTATACACCCCATTAAAAGGTGGGTAGGACCTGGGTCTAAACTACAATAAGTTGGACGCACACTCTGGAGAAGCCGCATGATATCATCAATCACCAGATGGTCAAAATCAGCCCAGCAAAATGAGGGTGTTATGACCTTGCTTCATCCACCAGTAACCCCTATAGAGGGTGATTGGTGAATCTCTGACCTGATGTCAGCAACCTTATCAGCAAAGAAGCGAGCAAACTCGCCACACTCTACTTGCGACAAGGCCTTCCAGACTCATAGAAAGGCTGGATTGCACAGTCTGTCCACCGTTCGGAACAGCTGAGCTGGTAGGTTCTGTGCAGCAGCAATTTCCCTGGACAGGAATCCTGCCTTCTTATGGGAGATTGCTGACTGGTAGAGCCTATAATGCTCCATCAGTCTAAGTCTGTCAGCATCTAAGCCAGTTCTACGCCAAGCACTCTCTAGCCTTTGCCCCTACCTGCTTCATCCCCCTCAAGGTCCCATCAAACCATGGGGACCAAGGGTGGAGAGTAAGTGGGCAAACACGGAAAGGAGCAAGGGTATCCAGAACTTCCTCCACTGCTTTCATTAAAAGCCTGGAGAGGATTCTCTGGACCCTCACTTGCCTCTGGAATTCTGGATAGGTCCAACACTGCCAAAGGGCAATCAGGGGTCAAACCCCATAATGAGCGGTATCGGACCATCTCCACAGGGGCAGGCCTACAAGGGGGAGCCAGGAAATTGAACCTTATGGTGTGGTGCTCGGACCATCCAACTGGTTCCAACACCAAGTCTGAGGCCTTCAACCCCAGGAGAAAGACCAGGTCCAATGAGTGACCGTAATTATGAGTCACAGAGAAAACTACCTGTGTGAAGTCCAAAGAACTCATAAGATGGAGGAAGTCTTGTCCAAACTGTGAGAGTTCATCATCGACCCAGGCACTGAAGTCCCCTAGTACCATCAGCCTGGGGGAGTCCAATAGCAGATCGACAACGAAGTCTGTTACCTCCTGCAAAAACGGACTCTCGCCACCTGGTGGACGATAGACAAGAGCAATTTTTTTTTTTTTCAGATTTAATAAGCTTTATTATTTTTACCATTTAACAAAATTATGCACAAAACACCATTACATAGAAGTGTTTAGAGACAATAATCCAGCAACTTAGATCCATTATACCATTATTACAAATAGGTGTCATGCATATGACATATTAAAAGGGAGTAAGTTGTATTGCTATTAGAATATTAATGGTGAGAGAGAAAAAACAAACAGATATAATCTTCCCTCCCAGTACCCCCCCCCCCCAATTTCATTCACCACTGGAGAAAAACAGGTAAGAGAGAGTAAGAGAAAAAGGGGAAACCTCAACATGATTCAAGTTATGTTACATGTATTTGGGGATAAGTTCAGTGAATCTACAATGTGGGTTATTGTTGTTGGGACAGTTAAGGTCCACTGAATTCAGCTTAGTGGAGCCAAGTCGACCCTATTATGGGTATGAGGAATGTTAAATGGATAGTACGGTGTGCAGAGGAGCCCAGATCTTCTGATATATCATACTGCTTTTAGAAATACTTGTTAGGAGGTGTTCTGCTTGTAAAGCAAAGAGGATTTCTTGGTTCCATTCTGTATACGTAGGGGTTTGTTGGTCCAACCAGTGACGTAATATCACTTTCTTAGCACATAGGGAAATTAAAGTCATATGTTTCCTTTGATTTCCAATAAGAGTGTCCCCTGAGTCCCCTAGGATGCAAATCTCTGGTTGAAAAGCATTTTGCAGTCCTAAAAAAGGGTCGAGTCTAGAGCGGATACTTTCCCGGGGGGGCACCTTATCACATTCCCACAGAATGTGAAACAGCGTGCCTCGCTGGATCCCACATCTGGTGTACAAATCTGACTGAAGCTTTCCCATCTTACAAAGTTTTACAGGAGAATAATATAGATCCTGTAGTATCTGAAATTGAAGCAGTCTGTAGCGGTCCCACCTGACATCTTTATATATCGTATTCCAGATTTGTGACCAATGTCGAAGGACCATGGGTGTTGGAGGGAGTATCCTATCCCATACGTAGTGAGGGGTACCATCTAGTTCCATGACTATTTTATGCAGCTCTTTATAATAAAAGGAAATTAGGTGAGAGGTAGGCCGCATAGTGTACTAGACAAGAACAGTTTTGCACCCCACACCTGCGACTACAGTACACTCTAAGGATCAGATGTCCTCAACTGGCACATCCACAAGGCCCAATTCTGATTTAAAACAGATTGCTACACCCCCACCCCCTAAGACCCAACCTCGCGCGGTGTATCACCAAGAAACTGGCTGGAATTGCTGACTCCAAAATGGGACCAGCATTTTCATCCAGCCAGGTCTCAGTGATGCAAGCCAGGTCAGATGACCCAACAAGATAAGCTATAATGGCTGACTTGTTTTTAATAGATCTGGCATTGCTCAACACCATGCAGGTTGGGTGGGAAACCGGAGCAGTTCAAGGTACCGACTCACTAAACGTGAAGCCCTTGGGTATGATGACAGTAAGCGTGTTGCAGGACCAGTTACTGTTGGGAGAGTAGATAATGAACAGCAACAGATACCATTTTCAAATGTGTCTGAGGAGCACAAAGATTCTCAGAGTGAACACACTGTTAGTGGCAGTGTTCATGTTGAAGAGAATGTCACTGAGGAAGCAGATCTTGTATATAGTAGGCCTTTACTTTCTCCAAAGGAAATTGCAGAAAGCATGGAGGGTAGTATTGATTGTGGTTGTGAGGGTGATGATCCAGTATTAGACCCTAGTTGGCAGCCACCATGTCCACGAGCAGCAGCCAAAACAGTTATTGGCAAAGTGAAATTAATCCCTCTTCCATCAGTCCCGAAGCAGCAGTCTGTCATGGTCAAGGGTCAGGAAATAGCAAAAATGAGATCGTGGGAAAGCAGCAGCATGCCAAGAAAACAAGTTTGCCCACTCCTGTGTCTGTGTTACCATCCCAATCTGCCCCACCACCCACAAAAATCCAGTGTGTGGGGGAACATTCATTGGTGTGGGATTTCTGTGTGATTGATGATTCTGATGACAGTGTTGTGGTGTGCAACATCTGTCATTCCAAAATTAGCCATGGCAAACCAGGTTCACATTGTGGCATGACTGGCATGCATAGTCACATGCAGAACAAGTACCCCATTAAGTGGACCCAACATAAGAGGTTGGCATCCAAGCCCACTTTGTCTACTTCTACTACTGAAAGTGAGGGTCCACAGGCAGTAGATGATATAACATTTGACCACTTATTGTGTTCTACCCCTACACGTGCAGATACAAGTGAAGGTATTAGTCAAGTTGATCCATCTGCACACATACGGCATGTCCCTGATACCGCCAAAGTCAGCCAAAGCCACACAACCATACTTGGCAAAGCCAAACCACAACCCAGTCCTTATACTCAGAGACTTAGGCAGCCAGATATAAAATCAGCATTAAGCAAGTACACAAAATATCATTGTAAACACCCAGTGACTAGAGATGCAGCGAATTTAAATTCTGCCGGCGAAGTAAACACGAAGTGGGCACTTCGTGTAGCCACTCCACTACATGGAATGGGCAACGAATCTGCTCATCTTTGTCATTACCACTTCACGTTAAGGTGGAATGGCAATGTGAAGTAAGGCGAAGTTATTGTTTTCAATGGACTTTGTGTTCCTCATTATGATTCTGAGTGATCCACTTGGTGTTTCAGATTTGGCAGCCCCCCACACACACACACATCACGTGGCTTACAGTACTGTAAGTCACAAGTTCTTTAGCTAGGCAGGAAGGAAGTGAGTATTACAAGCAGACACTTTTACTTTCTCCTGTGCAGACAGAGAGAGAGGAGTGTGTTTTGTGACTGCTGATACTTTGAGATCAGAGCAAGGAGAAGATTTAAACTTTGATTTTGACCCAACAGCTTTTTTAAAAGCTAAATTATTTTGTCTTTTCTGTACTCTTTTTTACTTAATTTGTTCTTTCTGTAAATTTTATTTTTCTTACCTTTATAAGTAGTTAGTTGTTTGTCCCCCCCCCCAGAAGCAGGACCAACACCGCCTCCTGTCCTGATTCTGAGGCAGTTGAACCACCACCATCACCAAGCCTAGCACCAGGTCCTCTGGAGCAGGATGTGCCTGTTCCCCTGGGCCCAGATGTGGATCCCATCCCTGTTCATCATGACCAGTTGGCTTCCAGTTCATCTGGCCCTCCCCTGCCTGTGCCTGGTCCTCCCTGCACCTCCATTGTTTGGAAGTTTTTTGACTGTGTTGGGGGGGAGAGCAGTGTGGTCAAGTGCCACCTATGTGAGGTGGAGGTGCACCATAGCCCCCGGGGGACTCATCTGGGGACTGGGGGTCAGCACACCCATATGCTCAATCACCACCAGTTGGAGTGGCAGGCTGCCACAGAACAGACCATGCCTGCACCTGCTGGCCGTTGTGTGGCAGAGGGTGCAGCTGTGCATGGCAGCATCCTTAAGAAGAGGAGGGCCACAGCAGCACCTGCTGCTCCACCAGCACCCCCACCCGCACCACCACCACCACCAGCAGGCCAGCCTGTAGAATGTGTGGACCCCAGAGAACTGCATGTAACACAGGCTGACTTGGCAGTTCTCTGGAGTGCTGTTGAGGAGAACAATGAGAGGGTGAGTGCTGTGGAGCAGCAGCTGGATCACATAGAGGGACATCAGTTGCAAATTATGTCCATGCTGGAACTGCTGCTGGATCACCATGGGATCCCACATTAGTTTTTTTTCCTCACACCATGTTCCCCCCTTACGTTCCTTGCTGTGTTATAAAATATATTCCTCCACCATCCCCGACCCTTGTATGTAATTATGCCCTTTTTTGTTGTCCTCCATATGCATGACACTTTGTATTATGAGCAGTGCAAGTATACTGTGCTAAACTGCATGTGTGCAGTCAGTCTTCTTTCCAGTCTGTGTATGTACTGCAGCCACTGTCCAAATCCCTGTGTTAAAAACACTCATTAATGAGTACAATGCTGGGAAGGTGAAGCCTGGAGAGATACTACAAAACAGGCTTATAATACATCCAAGTAACTAGTAAAAAAATTAATGTTGTGATTCGTGACATAATCATAAATCATGATTTGTGAATGCATTTGTGACCATGATGATGAAGAAATGCGAATGCCTACAGCTGTACCTCCCCAGGCCCCGATGAGGTGTGGCACAAAACTCCCCGACTTAAAAACACTCATTAATGAGTACAGTGCTGGGGGGGGGTGGTGAAGCATGCAGAGATACTACAAAACAGGCTTAAAATACATCCAAGTAACTATTAAAAAATATTAATGTTGTGATTCATGACATGATCATAAATTGTAATTTGTGACTGCATTTGTGACTGTGATGATGAAGAAACATGAATGCCTATGGCTATACTTCAACAGGCCCCAATGAGGTGTGGCACAAAACTCTCCGACTTAAAAACACTTATTAATGAGTACAATGGTGGGGTGTTGAAGCATGAAGAGATACTACAAAACAGGCTTAAAATACATCCAAGTAACTATTAAAAAAAATTAATGTGATTCGTGACGTGATCGTAAATCGTAATTTGTGACTGCATTTGTGACAATGATGATGAAGAACATGATTTGTATCATGAGTGACTCATCATGATGGTCCTGACTTAAAAACGCATATTAATGAGTACAATGTTCATGTGGAATTATGCACCACACCTGTCCAGTACTCTGAAGGGAAGCCAAAGAAACAACTGTGACTTAAGTTAGAGATGGAGATTGGATCCTAAAGAGAAGCAAATGCACAGACAGATTAAGATTGTGCTGCGCACTGAAGAAATGTAGATGGAAAGGCACAACACCTAACCAGTGCTCACCATCAGAAATTCAAATCTGGAAAAGAATTCCTTTGCCGGTTGGGGCGGGCAGCGGGGGGGGGGGAAGTGCACTGCTGCAGTAACAGTCACTAGTACTAGTACCAATAAAGATACCACAAAGAAGTACAAAAATTACACAGCTGCAGTGCATAGCAGGTTCACATTGCTGAAATTATGTGGCACAATAAAAGGTGTCTGATTTGATGACAAGCGTCACGCACATACTCACACACACACTAAGTATTGCATAACAAATAGAAAACTTCAGTAATATAACCACATATTTTAAACAAACTAAAATTATGCACTGCTGCACCACAACAATCAGAAAAAAAATGGCAAGAATTATTGAAAATATTACTGTGTGTACATTAACACAGTTATACAAGAAAAATATCACGAAAACAGAAAGCACTGTCTTTTTCTCGAAGTTATTCTACCTACACCACAGATATGCCCCTCTCCCAAAGCACACTTCCCCTGTCTCTCAGTACACAACTGAATATTGTACATCAACATTCAAAATCCACACACAAACAATAAACGCTTGATGATATGAGCACAGAAGGGTTTCCTATAATCGATGAACTAAAGTTTCAGCAAAACAAATGACCCAAAAAGGCTTTTTTAACAGCTTTTAGAAGGTTTGAATCGCAGAGAGCTCTCACAGCAGATTGTCTCCTACAGCTTCATACACTCACTATCCCAAACTGAGGCTGTGCAGAACAATCTAGAGCCCATGTGACCTGAAATCCCATGAATCACTGCAAAATTCACCTTTGGAGCTTAAAAACAAGGTGAAGTGAGGCAGAGTACATTATTTTCAATGTACTTCGCCTTAAGAATTAATCGAGTAGTGGTTTGGGAAGGCAGAGTAAAGCGAAGTCATTGATTGCAATGGACATCGTGTAACCCATTATAACGTGAAGTACTCCACTTTGCATTGTGGAGCACTCAGCGAATTCGCCTTCACTCTGCGAATCACTTCGCGGAGCGAATTGGGACCACTTCGCCCACCACTACCAGTGACAAAAGAGCTCAATACGGCTTTGGCCAAGATGCTTGCAAAATACCTTTTGCCGTTTTCATTTGTTGATAATGAGGGATTTAGAGAACTGTTGGAGAAGGCTGTGCCTAAATATAAAGTTTCTAGTCAAACATATTTTAGCACTAAGGCTATTCCAGCTATGTACAATGACCTTGCATGCATGGTGTCACATGCTCTTTCACTCTCAGCAGTAGCCAGCATTCATCTCACCATGGACATTTGGACCAGTGGCCCATCATTGGGTGTTAGTTATATGTTCATTACTGTACACTGAGCTTTCTTCCCTCATGTATATGCTCTGCACCCCTGTCCCTCATCTACTTGTCCCCTGAGTACTGGCATCAGTACTACTGGTTGTCGATAGCATGCCTCATTAAGCATGGAGAGTATGCATGGGTCCCATATGTCAGACAGAATTCTAACTCATATCAATGAGGCCATTACACACTGGCTAAAGCCTCATGGATTCAGTGCAGCATATATTGCCAGTGACAATGCCCGTAATGCCATCAAAGCCATCACTGATGGCTTCTTTTATCATGCGCCCTGTTTTGCGCATGTGCTGAATCTAATAGTGAGGTCCTTTCTGGAGCATGAAGCAGTTAGTGCCATGTTGGCTGTCAGCCATAAAATCTTCAGCCATTTTAGTCATTCAGCACTGACTAGAGCAGATCTTCGTGCTCTACAGAGGGCAAACAATGTACAACAGCACCGCTTGAAGCTTGATGTGCCAACTCGCTGGAATTCTACTCTCTATAACTTGAGCAGCTGTATGAACAATACAAGCCATTCCATGAGTTTATCATGCACATGCGGGATCAAGAAGCACAGTCAGCCATGTCGCTGACTCCATCCCAATGGTATTTGATGGATAGTGTTATCCAAGTACTATGACCACTGGAACAGGCAGCACAGGTGGTGAGCGCAGACAACGCATGCTTGAGCTAGGTGATACCATTGCTGCACATTGTACTCCATGCACTGTGCACTGTAAAGGGGCAATTTGAAGTGGCTGCAGACACAGCTGGAGTTCAGCTTGCTGATCTCATCATGGATCTTTGTGATAATGATCCCCGTGTCATTCATATTAACAACTCTGAGGCATACATCCTGGCAACCTTGCTGGATACCAGGTACAAACAGGGCATGACTGCACTTCTTCTTGAAGGGAAGGATGATCTGGATCATTATGTGGTCATCCTTCATGGCAAGGTTGAAAACTGGATGAGTAAGTCAGAGGTAAGGGTGGAAAAACAATAGCAGGAGACACACATCAAGCTTCAAGCATCTCTCACCCAGAATCCTTCTCCTCCACCAGTACAGTGTCTGCTCCTTCACTTTCATTATCCCAAGTTAGTAGTGGTGGCACAAACCCTCTCTGGTCCCTGCTGAAAGACACTGATGTCTCCATATGGCAGCCACCTGAGGGAAGCATAGAGCTTCAGTTGTCTGCATGCCATATGGTGCAGTCTTATCTTGATGACCCGCAGTTGCTAAGTATTGAGGCTGAACCCCTTGAGTATTGGCTCAGCAAGCTCAAAATGTGGCCGGCACTTGCTGCTATTGCCATTGAGTACCTCAGCTGCCTCTGTGCCAGCATAAGCTCAGAAAGAGTTTTTAGTGGTGCTGGCTCAATTGTCACTGACTGTCAAAGCCACCTACCTGTCAGAACATGATGTGGAGTACCCAACATTTGTTAAAATGAACTCCCATATCTTCCCAAAGCAGTACATGTTGTCAACAACCCCAAGATTCCATGATCCTGGTGAAGAAGGCATTGAGCAGCAGGAGTCATCAGAGGATGAAGATAGTTTTGCAGTGCCCTCTATGAAGACACAGCTGAGGGGTTTGAGTTTTCCTAAGTAGGAGATAGACATAGTTCATGTGTCTGCCACCTGCAGGGATGTGCTGACTGCAGCCGTATTATAAGTGAATCGGATGAATGCCTATGTCGTTGAAGTTTAGTTAGTCCAGTTTCTGCCTGTTGTGCCTGGTTAGTACTGTCCAAGTTGGCCAATGTTCCTGCCCCCCCCAAGAAAAAACATAAAAACCAAAAACATTTTGAGGACACATGTTTGCTTCTCCCTCCTGTTTAATAATGATTTCTGTGTTCTGTGGTGCACCATTTGCTGGGGTTAACACTCAGCATTCAGGTGGTTGCAGTTACTCTCCCAGTTGGCAGATGTTCCTGGCCACCCCCTCCACACCTAAAAAAACATAAATAAAAAAACAATTTGGAGGACACGTGTTTGCTTGGTCCTCCTGTTTAATAATGGGTGTTTACTCACCTGGTAAAGGTGATTGTGTTAGTTGTATCCGTGACACTCCAGACATTACCTCATGGGTTCCTAACCAACCTGATAGGCTAGCGATGTACATGTGACCCAGATCAAACTTCACAGCATACCTAGGTCCCAGGAGTCTCCATTCTCCAGTTTGATTCTTCAATAGCTGAAATGCCAATGCTTTAGGCCAACCCCCCCTTTCCGTGACTCCCACTTTTATTCCCATATATACAGTATATATATATATATACACACACACATATATATATATATATATATATATATATATATATATATATATTATATAAATATGTATAAACAAGATGACTGAGCAGGGTTTAACCACCACCTCTAGTTTATTTCCTATAGGTATAATTCTAAACTGAGTTACCTAGTGATACCAGCTGTAATTAATAGTGTAATCAGGAGATAACACTAAACAATTTTTATTTACTTAAAGCCTGTTTGACGTAATACATCCAGCGTGAAGATCTCTGCCGTGGTTGCCCTGAACGGTGGGTCGTGGAGTGTCATGGATACAACTAACAATCATCTTTACCAGGTGAGTAAACACCCATTGTGTTATGTTGTATCCATGACACTCCAGACATTACCTCATGGGTTACTATAATAAGCAGTTCAACATCCATCAGGGCAGGACAGGGCGAGCTGGCAGACATCTTGTGTGATGTGCTGAGGATAAAACTTTTTCAGTTCTTTGTCTGTATAAGGTCTCAAGTCTATAAGGTTGCCACTTTACATATGTCTTCCATAGACACGCTGGCTCCTTCCGCACAGGAGGTGGTCACTGCCCTTGTTGAAGTGTTCTTCTTTCTTCTTGAGGCAGCTATTCCTTGTTCATGACTTTGAGCTATTATAAAAAGTCTTCAGACCTGTGGATCATCTGTGTCCATGTAATGTAATGTGAAAACGATACTCCCTACGTCCAGGGGGTGGTGGGTTCCTGACTCCCCCTGTCGTGGCTGTCTGCGGGATGTCGGCAACTCTAGGGTTTGCTCCTTATGGAATGTGGACATGACTTTGGGCAGAAATGCAGATATCATTTTCATAAAGACACCTTGTGCAGTGAAAATGGTGTAGGGTTCTTTGTATGAGGTGGCTGATGCCCGTGCTTGGACGGGCTCCTCCCTAGGGAATCAAGCCCCATGTTCAGATCCCAGGTGGCCACTGGTGTCCGTATGGGAAGACAAATGTTCTGTGCCATTCTAAGGAAACTGACAGCATGTGGGTGAGCACCTTGCTGCAAAAAACTCTACTTTCTCCATGGCCACTCCTATGACTGACAACTTCCTCCATAGGGAAGAAGTGGATAGTCCTTGTTTAAGCCCTGCTGCATGTACAGTAGGATTACAGACATATCCACCTGCATTGGATCGAGCTGTGTGGACTTGCACCAATTGCTGAAGGAGTTCCACTGCCTGTGGTAAGTGGTCGATACATGACTCCATGCAGCCGAGGACTTGTGCCTCTTGGCCCATCGACGGCTCGGCTGTGGAGCATGTGTCTGATCTATTTTGATCACTGAGTTGATTTGTTTTTGAGAGGGTTTTTCCATCCCTTCGGGCTGTGTCTATTTCTGCCACGAGGTGTTCTATACACTGGGGTGGCCATAGAGAGCTCTTTTCCTGATTGACCACCCAACCATGGTGGCACAGAGATGTCAGAACCAAGTCTGTTTCCCTACATGACTGGACACTGCTGCATGCTCGTATCAGCCAGTCATCTAGGTATGGATGATATTCACCCCTTGCTCTCAGAGTCGGACTGCCAGGACAATGGACACTTTCGTAAACACCCTTGGAGCCAACATGAGGCCGAACACTGTTGGCCCAGTATGTGGAACTTGAAGAAATGGTGATGGCTGGGTCTGATTGGGATGTGGGTGTAGGCATCCTTTTTAGATCCACAGACATGAGGTAGTCCCCACCCGTATGTTCCTCAGGGTCGACCTGAGTGTTTCCATAATGATTTCCCCCCATTAATTTTAGGCCCAGAATTAGCCTGCGGTCTCCATTCTTCTTTGGTACCAGGAAGAAGATGGAGTAGACACCTGTGCTGGCCTCGGTGTCTGGTACTGTCCGAATTGTGTAGTTACATAACAGGTCTCATATAACCCCCTGTACCTGGTGTGCAATAGCCCCTCTCCTTGAGATGAGGGACAGTAGTACTCTGTCCCTGCAGAGTTTGTTTGAAAATTCTATAGCGTAACCTTGGAATATGATCTCCAGGACCCATTTGTCTGAGGTCTTTTGTTGCCATTACCGATGAAGTGACATCAGGCTTTTCCCCACAGGAGGGTAGCCCATGTGTGGACTTGATAGTAGGCAGTTGGGGTGAGGTAGTCAGTATTGCTTCTGCTTCTCACCCCTGCCTCTGAAGCATGTGTTTCTTCCTTGGGGGTTAAATATTTGATCCTCACGTAGGAGCCCAAAGTTGTTTTTAGAAGCCCTCGAAAGCAATTATTCGAGTAACTCTGCTTTCTGTTCTGTTGGAACCTGTTCCCCTGAAACCTGCGGTGAGCAAATGGCAAGTAGGTGATTCTTTGTTTGTCTTTGCTGAGATCCTTGCCCTCTTCCTTTTGCTTTAAGAACTCTTTCAGGTCTTCACCAAACACGTCCCCTTTCAGGGGCAGGTTCTGTAGGAGGGCTTTAGATTCATTGTCTGCTTCCCAAAATTTCAGCCATAAGGCTTGTCTGGTTCTGTTTGTCAAGGCAGAAAATCTGGCAACCAATTTTAGGGTATCCATTGCCATGTCCCCCAGATACTTAGCTGTATCAAGGGTACCTTCCAGTAGCTCCGCTTCCCTGGACTTGGGGTTGGCTTTTTTCAGTAGTTCGTCCAATCAGCGAATCTGTGCTCTGGCAGAGTAGACTGCTGTCACTGCAGCTCTAGCTGTCATGCCTGAGATTTTGCATAGCTTCCTTAGCATTTCTTCTACCTTTTTGTCAGTGGGGTCCTTCAGGGAGATGGTGCCACAAGGCAGCACTGTCTTTTTGCTTAGTGCTGTAATTTGAGGGTCTATGCTTGGTGCCGTGCACCACAACTTGACCTTGTCCTCCTGTACTGGGTACATCCTGTCCAGGTTTCTCTTCTATGACATGCAGCCAGGTTTAATGCCTCCCCCACTTTTGAGAAGATATTATCAATAGCAGGACAGCTAGGGAAGGTGTTCTTAGCATTCTGGAGCTGCTGGATCATGGGCTTGAGCTTGGGCTCTAGCTTGGGTGTTTCTATGTCAAACCTCATTATTGGTTTGATGGCCTGCGTCAGGCCTGCGACCAGATCGAAGGAACAAGGCTTTGACATCGAGGATGTCGACTCGGGTACGATGTCCATATCTTCGTTCCCTGATTTCCCATTCTCACCATCGTCTGGTACCTCACCAGTGTCCTCATTCCCTGGGAGTGGTGCAGATGATTCCTCATTAGCATCTGGCTGATGGAGAGTGCTTGTTCCTGGAACCAGTACCGGCATGGGTTTGGGTGGTGGCCTTGTGTTTGTCAGTGACTCCAGTTTTTCCATGACCATAAGCATGAAATTTTATTGGCTTTCCATTATGGCCATCATTGCCAGTTGGGTTTGAATAAGGAGACCCCATGGATTCATCCAGCCGGAAATTCCAGAGCCTTGATTGTCCAAATCTGTATTAGGTAGTAGGCCTCCCATGGACTGTTCATCCTCATGTAGACAAGCTGGGCATTGAGGGCATGAGTTGTGGGGCATCAAGATGGTACTGCAGGAGGTACACTTCTTGGCCTTCACCATCTAGCAGATGAGAGAAGGACAGGGTTAGATATATTACCCAGTGGGGTAAGGTACCTGTGAGCCAGGTAAAACTATGCCAAATAATACCGTTATCCTATCTATCTATCTATATATATATATATATATATATATATATATATATATATATATATATATATATCTATATGTATATATTATGGTTGCACGTAGTGCTACCATAGTTAGGGTTGAGGAGCCATTTACATGTTAAACCTAAAATTTTGCACCTTAATAACTTTGCAACTGTTCAACAGATTTGCCTGAAATTTGGAATACATGATTAAGACCCATACACCTTGGGATCTGCTAAGTTTCACACTGGTCGGATATATGGCTACGGAGTTATTAAGCGTGATCTGCGCACACGTTTATGCTTTTTTGGAATTCTACAGTCGCGCCATAGGTCGCACAGTTTGCACAACTGGTCCAAAATCTTCAGGGAACATGTGTGTGGGGTCCCCGATGTGCCTTTTGAAGATTTCATGAAAAAATATTAAATGGTTCAAAAATTATTCAAAAAACAAGTTCCCATTATAAGTCAATGGGAAAAGTTAACAAAAAGTTCGACAGTGTCGCAAATGCAATTTTTACTTTCGCAAATGGCCCTTTCACTGTCGCAAATACGCCATTTTGTTTTCAGTTCATGATCAAAAAAATGTTTAGCATTTAAATTTGGGACCCTCTAACAACCTAATTCTTTTTGTCTTTTTGTATTCACCTAGTCGGACTTTGAAGATGCTAGCCATGTCTTTATTTTGGGATAAAACAGCCCAGAAATATGTTTTTCATATTTCTGGGAAAAAGTACTTTCGCAAAGTACTTTTGCACTTGCGACACTGTCAAATGAATTTGTGAAAACTTTCGCAAATTGCAACAGTACTTTTCTAGGCTGTGGGAAAATGACAGCAATTCTCCGGCTGCAAAAGAACGGTTTGGTGTTTTGGGCTGAAATTTGGAGGGAAGGCAGCCAACAGCTCACAGATGTGTCTTTCAGTGTTTTGTTGAGAAAATATTACAGGGAGGCAAAGTTATAGCACTCCAAACTTCTCTTTTTTTTCCCATAGGATAACATTACGGCGTTCGCCGTGCCTTTCAGGGCCCGTATCTCGGAAACGGTGCGAGATACAGACTTTTCAAGTCCAAAACTAGCCAGGAAAGTGATAATTCGTATGACTTTTAATTTTTTTTTTTTGTTTCTGTTGTACGGTTCCTGAGATATAAGCAATTTACTATTTCAAGTCCTCATTTTCTGTTACGAGACTCATTATTTTGCATACATTCTTTGTACTCGCTGTCTTTCTAGATGCACCTTTTGGGGAAAACTATTGTGTGCATTTCCATAACTCTTACCCTTAATGCTTCTGCTTCTGGTACTGTACCTGATTTACTTACTTTTCCTGTCTATGCCACCTTCTGCGTTACCCTTTGCATTTTCATTTGCACTTCTGTTTCTGTAATTTTAACCATTTGTGTCTACAGTATTGTTTTTCTTTGTGTTTCGCTTTGTCACACTATGCACATTACCATTTCTGTTTGTGGGCACTGTGTTACTATGTGACAAGAACACAATATGCGGGGGGTCCACGCTCCCATCGCTGGTCCCGTCGCTGTATTACATTCACTATTTTTCAGTACTATTTATCTTTCTGTTTTGCTTTGTGTCACCATGCGCATTACCATTTGCGTTTGTGGGCACTGTGTTACTATGTGTGAAGACATCACATGGTGGGAGGGCCCCATGCTCCCGCCGCCGCATTACATTCACTATTTGTCATTATCATTCTCAAAAAGAAGAGAAATTAGAGGCAAAAAACTCTGTTTAATGCATCAGTTAGGGTTGTTCCACAGCAACAAAAGTGAGGACATTCGGTGTTAGGGATAAAAAAACCTTGGACCCCAGCCCACCCCCAACTGGCATTGGGGTGTGCATTGGGGTCTTAGTCCTATCTCTCACCCCATTCTCCTATACCTCTGCTTCTTTACACATGTGATGGGGTGACAGTTAGACGATGACCCTAATGTGCATCCCAATGCCATTTTGGGGGGTGGGCTGGGGTCCAAGGGGGTTTTTCAACCCTAACACCAAATTTCTTCACTTTTGTCACTGTGGAACAACCCTAACTAATGCATTAAACAGAGTTTTTTGCCTCTAATATATCTATATATGTATACATATACATACATACACACACACCCATATATATAGAATGTCCCTGCGTGATGTTTGAGATCACTGCCATAACATGGGGGTATCAGCTATAACCCCCGAGATGATTGTGGTTGTTGGACCAACAAAAGCAGGAGCAGGAAGGACCCATTCTTAGTAAGAATATTTATTTGTTTAATTATGAGTAACAAAATCTGAAACTCTAAGCATGCCACTGCAGGAATGCTGTGTTATAGGTGTCCAGCACATGTGTCTCATGAGTGCACTGTGAAGGGAGAACTCCCTATCTAAAATGATGGCTGAGCCATGGGAGTACAGGCCTCAGCCCAAAATGGCTGAACTCCCTACCTAAAATGGTGGCTGAGCCCAAGGGTGCAGGCCCCAGCCCAAAATGGCCTTAACTGGTGAACACACCACGAGAGGACTGGCCTCATCTAAAATGGGGCTGATGTTGTGTGGGGGCCAGCCCCATGCATGGTCCAGTGTCCTGTTGCACTGCCACATGGTGCCTGTTGATGATGGGCCCGAGAATTGGAATTAACCAAGTTAGTTGCAACCTCATTGCTCAGTGCAGTGGTCGTGGACCTAGGAACCGCATGCATGAGCTATACCCAAATTCTGTGCCCGATTGCAGCCTGAGAGCTCCGTGCAGCACTCGCTGACTGCAGGACCACTGCCCAAGCTGTTCCAAGCTTCTGCGCCCAAATAATGTAGCTTTACTATTCCTAGTCACAGTTGCTTGAATAGGAACCACAAGCACAAGCCAAATCCCAGCCCTGTGCTATCTGCCTAATAGGTGGCAGTGCAGGAAGGCATGCTAATGGACCATGTGGACTTCACTTGTTAGGGGAATGCCACGAGTCAATTGTCTGCCAATGACACTAGTAGCCACAAGAAAGCACCAGGAGGAATGCCATAGATGCACTGGTAGCACTGTGTAGAGGGCCCCACTTGGGAGAGGGGACCACTAGCAATTCAACGTGTGACAGAGCATGAAAGCCAAACTCTGAACCAGCATATACGTATTGCAATACTCGCAAGGATCCAACAACATATTCTTTCTTCATTTCTGCCACAATAGTTGTTAAACTATGTTTTGATGTTTTGCAATGATAACACAGAGTTAAAAGGCAGAGAGGGAGGACTAGCATTGCTAGGGGCTAACATGCCTAAAATGGTGGCTGATCCCGCAAGGTTAGGGGTCTCAGTTCAAAATGGTGGTCGAGTTGCCTTAAAATGGTAGCCGCACTGTTAGGGAACAGACCTCGCCTAAAATGATGACCAAATGGATTCTTTGGGAGTTGTCCCAATGAAATGGCATCCAAAACCACTCCGTGAGTCACCAAATCCATGGTCCCGGGCCCTGGTTATACTGGTTATACTGCCACTCGAATAATTTCTCTATTTTCGGAACTCAGCCGAGGACGGGGGAGCGAACAGTCTACTCTCCAGAAATGTATTAAGTGTGTCTGCTAGTTTTTTTACTATTTGGATACATGGGGACTTGGCTCAAAAGGAAGTCATAGATTCACAACAAACTGCCCCCTAAATGCTTCTTGTAGTGGTCGCTGGGCTAGGAACCACATGCACAAGCTTAATCGCAAAACTCAGTGCACCAAACCAGCATCCTGAATGTGCCATGCAAGTTGTAGAACTCCATGGCCCAACCTATTCAATTTGCACCCCTTGCAGCAGTCGCTTAACTAGGGACTGCAAGCAGGAGCCAACTCCACGTCCTGTGCTTCCTGCAGAATTGGTGGTAGCGCAGAATCACATGGGAATGACCGCGTGGGTTCTGCTTGGAAGGGGAATGCCATAGATCCAGCCTCGGACCATGCAGTGAGCAGCCACGATTAGGTACAGGAGAAATGTTGCCAAGCGCCAGTGGTGCTTGTTAGTGGAGGCCCGCTTGAGAGGATCACCAGCAGCTTAACGACCAGAGCGAGAGATTTAAACAGTATGCGAGAGAATGTGCTTGCAAACTGTTAGCGCTGAGGATCAACAAAACACTTTTCTTTCTTGACATTGTTCTTTTCTCAAATGTAACACAATTTCATTTCAAACTAAGCCAATTCTCTTGGCAATTTAGATAGAATTACACAGGATCGAGAGAGGATCACAGCATTGCTAGGGGCTAAAGCTTATAGGATATTTTTAGTGTACTACAAACTAAAATAGCTCAGATGCCAATAAAGTCAGCAAATCATCTGTCTTATTCATTCTCTCTCCCTATCAACCCCTAAGGCACATTTAAGCCAACAGCAACAGCTGAGGCGCATTCATTATTCCAGCCAGGAAAATCTAACAAATGTTAGCTCTTACTCTAATTAAAGCCACTTAATTCAACACCACTCTATTAGTGCTTCCAGTTAAAAAACACTAAATGACTAACTTAACTGCTGTGGGAGCCACACACTTACTGCGAAAGGCTTTATCCTACCTTTAGGCAATTGGTTACACAGGGACTCCTGGAGTGCTTGTAGCCTTTTCAGATGCAAAGGCTGAACTGGAGAATGGGGACTCCTGGGACCTAGGTATGCTGCGGAATTTTATCTGGGTCACATGTGCATCACTAGCCTATCAGATGGGTTGGGAACCCCTGAGATAATGTCTGGAGTGTCATGGATACAACATAACACAATGATTTCTGTGTTCTGTGGTGCACCACTTGCTGGGGTTAACACTCAGCAGTCAGATGGTTCTAGTTACTCTCATCCAAGATGGCAGATGTTCCTGGCCCTCCCTGAGTCCCTTCCTTAAAAAAGATAAATAGAAATGCCAAAAATATTTACCTAACCAGACACATCTTTCCTTGTCATCCCCTATTGGTTTTTTACAAATACTCATCATGTTTAGTAAAGTGTTGCACCTCAAGTGCTTTTCCAAGTTTTCCAACAATTGTCATGCTACTGCTCCCTCAAAAACCAAAATAAATATAATTTTCCCAAAATAATTTTTTAACCGTGTTTGAAGTGATTAGCTCCATATCATTATGTTATGGAACCGCAGATCTATTATTCATGTGTGTTGACAATAGTGTCAGACATATGTTGCAAGCTAATTACACTTTTCTGCCACTGGCTGCTCCCAGTACTACAACTGGAATAATAGAAAAATATGAATACTGCAAACTTTATGTGACTGGCAGCCAGGAGAAACTTAAATTGATTAGGTACTGGTCCTACACAATGAATGATACTGCAGGCTGTAGCCGATACTGATATATTAACCAAATCAGCAAACACTGAGATTCCTGCCAGGCCCATAACAAATACTGTATCTACATCCTCAGGAATTACTGTGCACTACCTAAATTGTGGTGATGACCCATTTCCTACCAACAACATACGCTTGGATCATGTTTCTTGTACCAAATAACAACATCCAAAGGAAGTAATGTGCCATGCCACGGCAAGCAGGCCGATGCTGATGAACAATTTCCAGAAGCCATCACCACCTCCACCATGATGTGTGGTATGACGCTTCTCACAGAACCACAGAAAGAGTAAACACTACGCATATGAGAACTAATTCATCTTACACCGTCACAGACCTTTATACTCATTAAATCTACCCACCAGTGCTGATCTTGTTATTCTGATAAAAAAGAAAAAGAGACGGAGGAACTGCCATTGCCCACTATTCCAGTAAAGCCACTGAATCCAGATGTACTGCTGACTGTGAATCCACAACAATACCACAGGCGTGTATTGTCACTCTGACAGTTCAGTCTTCTCATGTCATGATATGCATTACTTAAGTAATGTTAATAACTGTAAATACTGCATTGTTAGTGTTAGTCAAGTCATCTAAGAGGCTATCCTATAGAAAAATGCATTGTTGTTGTAGTGCGCTGTGGGTGTGCAGACACTTACATCAGGGCCAGGGAGGGGAGGACGTTAGTAAGTTTTTTCTGTATGCATACTGTGTCATTATAAAAGTGTCTTTACAGAGAGATGTACGCATGCGTAGCAGTTTGGTTACATACTGTTTAAACTGCTGTTAACAAGTGCTGTATTCAATAAAGTCACAGTTTCCATAAAGTTAGTTTTCCTAATTTATATCGTAGATCACGATATGATGATGACCGATGCTGCTTCTGCCACGTTGCTCCCATTTGATTTGACGACTAGACCAACATTCAGTTTCAGACTTTTTGCCAAAAATATTTGTCAATTTGACCTCAGTGGTAGGGAAAATGATGGAATTACTTCTGAAGGAAAGAATTGTTGAGTACCTAGAGGCCTGTGGGACACAGGACCCAAGGCAGCATGGATTCACAGCGGGAAGGTCATGTCAGACAAATCTAATTGATTTCTTTGACTGGGTGACCAAAGCAGTAGACCAGGGATAGGCTGTGAACATGGCCTACCTAGACTTTAGCAAGGCATTTGACACAGTCACACACAAAAGATTAATAAACAAATTAGCCAGCCTGGGAGTGGGTCCTAGGGTGGTTGTCTTGTTAAAACACTGGTTGGACAACAGAACACAGTGGGTAATAGTAAATGGAGTCCACAGTGAAGAAAGGAGGGTTACTAGTGGGGTACCACAGGGTTCAGTACTGGGGCTGGTCCTTTTTAATGTCTTTATAACTGACATTGCAGAGGGACTGGAAGGGAAAGTATGTCTCTTTGCAGATGACACAAAGTGGGGTGGACAGGATGAAATGGGACTTGGCAAGGTTGGAGGAATGGTCAAATGTATGGCAGCTTAGGTTAAAATGCAAAGAAGTGCAAAGTAATGCACCTGGGAAACAAAAAACGAGGAGAAGAGTACACAGTGGGGGGTGAGATACTGACAACAACAAAAATGGAAAGGGACCTGGGGATAGTCATATCAGATGACCTAAAGGTGGGCCAGCAATGTGAGAAGGCAGTAAGGAGGGCTGGGGGGATACTGAGATGCATAGAGAGGCATCACCAGTAGAAAATAGGAAGTTGTTGGCCCTCTGTACAGACAGTTGGTAAGACCACATCTGGAGTACTGTTTACAGTTCTGGAGACCCCATCTCCGCAAAGACATAGACAGGATGGAGGCAGTCCAGAGGAGGGCAACCAAAATGATGCAGGGTCTCCATCAGAAGACATATGAAGAAAGACTAAAGGAACTAAAGATGTGTAGCCTCGAGGAAAGGAGGGAGAGGGGGACATGATAGAAACTTTCAAATACCTCAAGGGAATCAACAAACTCCAAGAGGGAAGCACCTTTCAGAAAAAGAGATGTGCAAAAACAAGGGGGCACAATTTGAAGATAGAAGGGGGATGATTCAGAGGTAATGTGAGCAAGTATTTCTTCACAGAGAGGGTTGTGGATACATGGAACAACCTTCCTGAGGATGTTGTAGAGTCAAAAACAGTGGAGGAATTCAAGAATGCATGGGACAGACATAAGGCAATTCTAGTGGGGGGTAGCAGGAAGTAGGCTGTCGGTTAACTAGGATCTGCAGCTTATCCGTTAGGTAGTGAAATGGGCAGACTAGGTGGGCCAAGCGGTCCTTATCTGCTGTCAAATTCTATGTTTCTATGTTTGTTGCCATTGAATGTGTTCTGTGGAACTGTCCATTGACAGGTAAGTCTCTCATGGTGGTATTATGTTTTTTTTCAGTAATGAAAAACAGGAGTTAATCAGGTAGGTATTGCTTTGCATTATTATTATCCTAATTCTGCCATACTACAGGAATGTGTTATTATGGATAGCAAAGGATGGTGTGACTACACAAGGTTTAGGTCATTCCATGATATGTGGGCTAAAAGGTGTTGCAGGGTAGTGAATTAATATGATGTTCAGAATCTTTGATGTAGCCATACAGAAGTAATACGTAAGCAATAAGACACGACAGGGTGTGCATGGAACATATTTTACCACATAGCCAGGGGCATAATAAAGCACAAGGCCTTGGCTGAGTGCCTTTAGCCCTGGCCGTGCAGTAAAATATGTTCCATGCACACACCTGGAATGTCTTATTGTGCTTGTTAAATGGTCTACATTTTTGTGTGTGTTACAGTCAGAAAAAGTTACGCTTTTTGTACAAAAACATTATTTGAATATGGAAATTTGTGATAAAAAAT
This sequence comes from Neoceratodus forsteri, assembly GCA_016271365.2. Classification (NCBI taxonomy): domain Eukaryota; kingdom Metazoa; phylum Chordata; order Ceratodontiformes; family Ceratodontidae; genus Neoceratodus; species Neoceratodus forsteri. Next base: position 756,677,755 of record CM057451.1, read on the forward strand.
AGTCCTTCTGCCTACTTGATAATGACATCATGGACAAGACAGGAGACAGAGAGGGAATGCATAGCAAAGAACTGAAATCATCCAATACTGGCAGTGACTTTACAAGTTTTCAGTGATGACAGAGACTGCATACAGCAGGATGATGGCTGGTTAAAAGAATATGGATATCAATGACACTCTGAAACTCTGCAGTCAACCCCTCACGCCCATGTTACTTTCAATGTCCCATGTACTGCTCGAGTCTTCATTTACCTGATTGTGGTGAGGGAGAAACTGCACGCTTTGTCATCTTCACTCCATGACCAGCCTTGTTAGTTGACTGGTGCACATGTTTTGTTGTCAAGTGGCCATTATATTGTTTAAAAAACATGTAAAAGTTGCTGCCCATTCATTATAATGGAGCTTGCCCCCACGTTCTCACTGGCATCTCGTCATCACGCTAGTAACCTTGTAAAATTGTACTGTTCTTAGCTTTGGTGTCTCCATGTATCCATTCCTGTGCATATCTTAACTGTACTTACTGTCACCTGGTTATGTTCACATGGTTCTATTTTGACTCTGTATACTGCCTAACTTGTGTCATGTTGTGCTGTATATGAACCTGTGTCTCACTGTATCTGTATCTCATTGTACTCTCCCGGGTTGTACCTGAAATAGGCATATAACTTGTCTAGTGTACTTACCTGGTCAACAAAAGCTAAATACACAAATAGTGAGAGCGGGGGCAGAGTGTGTGTGCTTGCAAACAAGCAGGAAGTCATTGGGACTGGTAAATACAAATTTACAAGGGATGAAACTTTTTTATACTGTACATGCAAGATTAGTGGAAAGCCGAACATTATCGGGATCCTATGTAGGTAAGGCACCAATAGATAGGGTGCAGAACCTAATCTTCGTGAATCTCTTTAAGAAATTCAGCAACTTACATGACTGCTATTTACAGATGTGGAATTATTTTTCCATGGAACGCATAAAACAGAATATGTGACATGTGGAAGAAGTGCTCACAACTGTGGATTACTGGAGAAAAATTGTGCATAAACACTGGTTATTCCGCATCTAAAAAAATATCGAACGCACTGGGCTTAACAACTATTTTCCACAAGTAAATAAAAAAGCCGCATCATTAAAACAAACAAATCTGCATGTCTCGTGGAAATTCCACGGAAGTTGGGAAAATGTTTTCCAAACTTCCGTGGAAGTGAAAATCTGCATTCCGCAGAAATTCCACTGGCAAAATTTTATTTTTGCACACCTCTAGTTTAAATACATTTTAAATAACAAACTATATACATGAAATACTCCATGATTTTCTATGTAATGAGGCTTTTTTGTCTTAGTAATTAGATCGGGCACCTGACTATATTGTGCTAGGACATTAATGCACAGTCAGGTGCTGTCTCTCAGCTAGTGGAGGTTCTAGATTGTTTCTTGCCATTTTATTAATATTATGACCCTGCAATGAACTGCACCTGGAGAAGCCACTCCAAAAACAGAAAGCAAGTAGTTTCTGTTTGAAAAAAAACAAAACAAATATGAAAATGCATTTCCTACCTATAGTTTGGTACAATATAGATATAGCACAAAGTTAATGCTCTAAACAATATTTTAAAAGAATTTAGTGCAACGGTCTATTGTTAGTGTAAATCCTTAACAAGTTAGCAAAATTCACAAATAAATGAGAAAAAGTGGGAGAGCACCTAAATATGTACACCTCAGTGATTTGTTGGAAAATAAAAAAAGCTGTATACAGAAAAACAAAATATTTCATATATCCTCAAGAACAAAATAAATGGTTTTCCCCATAATCCATAATCCAATTATTGTGAGACCAGTACCAGAGGCTATCCCCATCAGTTACTTCATGGAAAACAACAATTGAAGTAATTATGAAATATAATTAAAAAAGTGTTTTTGTCTGATGTTCTTTTCATCCAGAACGTGATGCTATTTCAGTAGATGATCAGTCCATACCTTAGGGCAACAAAAATGAGCAGGAGCGTTGCAAAACCAATTTCTATTCGTTATAGTGCAGATGGTTAGGGCATATCAAGATAATGGTCCCAGAGACTACTCTAGTTTCCCAAGGTCTCATCTGGCAGCATCCCACCCGTCAAAGCTTTTGTCCATATTTAAGTAGGTTGTCTCTAAGGTCTGAGTTGCAGATGCTTATAAAAGAGCCAGGCAGTAAAGCACAGAGTTTTGAATCCAGCATATCTAAGAAGACCACTATTAAAAAATAAAAGCTCTGTTATACAGTAATAAGGATATGTGTGCACAGATCAGGTACTGCCAATGTTAACTAAACTTAAATAAGAAATTTATTCATCCTATGTAAATTAGAAAAAGGTTAATAGAAGAAGTGACTGTGCCACAGGGTTGACCAACCCATTTAATTAAACCAGCAAATTTCATTATTGAACTTGCAAAGTTTAAATATTGAATTACTAAAGCAAATTAGGAAAAACACCATAGAAAACCACACATAAATGTTATTTCACAGAGCTGATAGTTTCAAAACTGACAAAATTCAAGTTACAGTGCAAAACATGTATGTGAAAATAGGTTAGGCACCACAAAGCTTGTAAAATGCCATAAACTGTATAAAGGAAGCCCAGAGACCAGAATATTAGGGGCTGCAAGGGGTGGAAGTTGATTGTCTTGTTCCCCCTCTCTCCACCTTTGACCACTGCACCTGGACCCAATAAGACACAGACCGAGACAAGTAGGACTATTTAATGCTGGATAATGTAACACTTGCAATTGCCAATCAGGTAGCCAGTTAGATAAGGAGGTGGATCTGGTGATGTGTAGAGGAACATTTATTTCTTTACTGAAAACTGGTGACCGGGAAAGGTACACTGAGACAGTACTCATTTTCAGGTGCACCCCAGGGGGTCTGGTTCGGGGACTCAGGTGAAATGAAGTTCATCAGCACATGAACTCTGATAAACATTCATGGATGGTTCATGAATATCCACCAAAGTTTGCCAGCTGTATCAACTCAATGCATTAAACAAGTTCATAAACTGTTCAACACAAAGTCTATGAGGTTGATGAACCTTCAAAGGAGCATGGTGAACTGAGCCAAAATATGTTTGCAAGTGAGAATGCACTGTTTTCCACTGCAAGAGTTTTAAAACATGGAAAAATCAGAATTTTTTTCAGTTTAGGGATGGAAAACATGTGTTCTTTAAGGCAATTAATTATTTCAGCTCTCAAATGGATGCCAGCCATTCTTATCCGCCATCTTTAAGTGTTGCAGAATGCAGTGGTGCAGCTTCTTACTATAGTTGGGGAGAGAGCATATTATTCCAGCCTTGTGTGAGCTTTGTTTGATTGCCTGTGAGGGGGCAGATAGACTTTAAAGAGTTCCCTGATAAAAAAAAGTGGCTCCACGTGATAATCGACATGGAAAAATGGCACTAACAAAAGAGGGTGAAAGAAAAACAGTGAGAAATGAAACAGCAACCAGCACTATAGCGATCATCAAAACTGCAAAGAGCTATACTGACTTCACACTCCACACACCCTCTATCCATAATAGCCATCTCCAGGGGGACACAACTCGGTAGGGTTGCCACATTTGGATCAGGCAAAAACCGGATCCTAAGCTCTGCCCCATGCCTCACCCCTTTTCATGACTTATCAAGCATTGTTCCTCCTAGAAGGCCATTTGTTACTGTATATCAATAAAAGACAACACTTAAAACAGCAGTTCAATAACAATTTTAAGATACTGTACTGTGCCTTTTAAAGTTACTTTCCTAGGTTATTCCTAGTTATTTATTTACTTATGTATTTATTTATTTATTTGTTGACAATGATTAACCAGATAAACTTACAGAGATAAAAGAAATCTCATTTACAGGTATGATCTGGGGAGACAAGGGAAATCCTGTAAATAGCATACAACAGTACACATGGTTCTGGGAGATGGCCATACCTGGCAACAACATATTCAGAAGGGACAGGGCAGGCAGAAAGGGAGGAGGAGTGGCACTTTACGTGAAAGATGGCATAAAGGCCACAGAGATCCAGGAGGAACAATATAGGGAAGAGATACTGTGAGTTAAGCTGGAAAGGAAAATGGTGTCAGCTCTCTGCACATGGGTGGTCTAAAGATCACCAGCCCAGGAGGAAGAAACAGGGAGCTGATGCTAGCCAGCCAAAGGATGGCAGACAAGGGTGAGGTTGTGCTGGTTGGAGATGTCAGTATTCCAAACGTGGACTGGAGCCTCCCAGCAGCAGCATCAACCAGGAGCAGATTTATCCTGGACTCCCTTCAAGGTGCCTTCCTCAAGCAACTGGTCATGGAACCAACTTAGCAGAAGGCAATACTGGACCTCATGCTCACAAACAGGGATAGCATGATGGGGTAACAGTGGGGGAGCACCTGGGGAACAGCGGCCACCAGTCACTGTGGTTTGAAATCACAGAAGGAGCAGAACCAAACCTCACAAAAACACGTATCCTGGATTTTAGGGGGGCAGACTTTGGGAAAATGATGAGATGCTTGAAAGAGGCATTAATGGTAATGGGTGGGAATCAGGGGTTGAGGAACAATGGGCAATATTTAAAATGGGGATTACAAGAGCAACAGAATTATGCATTAAGCAGGTTAGCAAGGGGAAAAGGAAGAGGAGGCAATTATGGTTTTCCAAGGCTGTAGCGGAGAAAGTAAAAGCCAAAAAGATTGCATTCAGGCAATATAATAAGATGCAGGCAGAAGGAGATAGGGAGAAGTGCCAGGAGAAGCAAAGGGAAGCAGGGAGGTCAGTAAGGGAAGCCAAAGCGCATCACAAAATCAGTGGGTAGAGAGAATAAAACCTTTTACAGGTACATCAGTAAAAAAAAGAAAGGCACAGAACAGCAACTCCTCATGGTCTGACAGAACAAGAACCTTCATGGCATCACTTTTAACTTTGGCCAAAAAAGACAGACCAGTCTCCAAGCTATATCATGAAATTATTAGTCGTCCCTGGACTAACCTGTCTTTAGTGGTTTATTACTGGAAACATACTATTTCTAAAAGTTTTCCTGGTAGTGCTTGGAAAACAATTTGGTCAAGCATCTACACTTTTACAAAACAGGATCGACTCAGGAATGTTCAGTTTAACATACTTCACAACATTTATTACACTCCCAGCAAATTATATCGAATGGGCAGGGTGTCCTCTCCCATTTGCAGTGTAGTGGGGCTGATATCGCTACACTATATCATAAGTTATGGTCATGCCCCAAGATCTTTAAATTCTGGGATTTAGTGAAAAGTAACATTGCACTCTTTTTAAAACAAACTCCATATTTTTCGGAGGATACTTGTATCTTAGGTTTTTATGCCTCTGTCCCCATGTATACCCAAAAAGTTCAGTTAGCTACGGTTTCCCTGATCACTAATTTATTAATTCTTAGATACTGGAGGGGTGAATGGAAACTAACCTTTAGTGAATGGTGGTCAGAGTTTCTCACTGCTCTGAATGCAGAAAGGTGTGTAGCTAATGCCACCCACTCATGGAAAATATTTAAGTAGTGCTGGAGTCCTTTCTTCTTAATCCTTTGAGACAAATGTGGTTTCTGAAGTACCTCTCCCCTTCTCCACTATTTCCTCCCAGTCTTCCTACCTCCATCTGATAGCCTTTCTATTAATTTCAGTTTTGGCAACCACAACCCCAATTCATAGGAATTTTGGTTATCTCAGTCTTAGGCATTCCATGTAGTTGAGACTGTGCTTAGTATTGGGAAGGGGTGGGTGGGTGGGCTGAGGTTTGTTGTTGTTTTGTTTTTTTAGCATGTTTCTCTCTTACCCTTCCCTTTTCCTCTTATAGAATGTACTGATATTCTAAACTGAAAAAATAAACTTAATTGCAAAAAAAGAAAGGCAAAGGAAGGGATAGTGAGACTGAAGGGGGAGGATGAGAGCCACATGGAGGATGACAACAGTAAAGCTGACATACTGAACAGGAATGTCTGCTCAGTCTTTACTGAGGAAGAGAAGGGTAATGGACCTGAAGGAAGTACAAGGGATGGGAACGGCACAGACATGGACACAAGTCCCTTTACATGGGAAAGGGTCCTAAAGCAACTGGAAGGAATAAGAGTTGATAAAGCAATGGGGCCAGATGGGGTGCACCCCAGGGTCCTAAAGGAACTAAGAGAGGTGGTGACTGAACCTCTGCAATCATATTTAGCCAATCACTGGAAACAGGGGAGGTGCCCAAAGATTGGATGACAGTAGATGTTGTCCCCTTATACAAAAGTGGGAACAAAGAGGAAGCAGGGAACTACAGACCAGTCAGCCTGACCTCTGTAGTGGGGAAGATCATGGAAGCAATACTGAAGGAGAGATTGGTGGAACATCTGGTTGTCAACAGACTACAGGACCCAAGGCAGCATGGTTTCACTGTGGAGAGGTCATTTCAGACCAACCTCATTTAATTTTTTGACTGGGTGACAAGGGAAGTGGATCAGGGGAGGGCAGTGGACATGGCCTACCTGGACTTCAGCAATGCCTTTGACACTGTGCTACATAGAAGGCTATTAAACAAAGTGGGGAATATGGGAGTGAGCAGGACAGTAGTACGGTGGGTAGGTTATTGGCTGGGTGGCAGGACACAGAGGGTGGTGGAAAATGGTTACAATCCACAGAGGGAAGAGTGACCAGTGGGGTATCACAGGGTTCAGTGCTGTGAACAGTCTTATTCAATACCTTCATCAGTGACATTGTGCAGGACCTAGAAGGCAGAATTTCCCTGTTTGCTGATGACATGAAGCTGTGTAACAGAGTGGACATGCTGGGGGTGTAGACAGAATGAGGAGGGACCTGCAGAAGCTGGAAGAATGGTCAGGGGTTTGGCAGTTGAAATTCAACACAAAGAAGTGCAAGATAATGCATATTGGGCACAAAAACGCTGGAACAACATATCATTTTGGGGGTGAGGATATAGCATGCACCAAGCAGGAAAAGCTCCTTGGGGTTATCATCTCTGATGACCTCAAGGTAGGGAAACAGTGCAACAAGGCAGCAGGTAACGCAAATAGGATGCTGGGATGCATAGGCAAGGGCATCACCAGTAGGAAAAGGAAGGTCATAATTTCACTATACAAGACACTAGTGAGGCCCCACTTGGAGAACAGTGTACAGTTCTGGAGACCTTACCTACGTAAGGACATAGACAGGGTAGAGAAGGTTCAGAGGAGGGCAACAAAGACGGTACAGGGATTGCATTACAAGTCTTATGAGGACAGGTTGAAGGAACTGACTATGTACTCCCTGGAGGAGAGGAGGGAGAGAGGGGATATGATAGAGACATACAAGTACCTTACAGGGAGGAACAGGGTACAGGAATACACTATTTTTCAGTGAAAAAGATTTTCCAGGACTAGAGGGCATGTGATGAAGTTGTAGGGAGGGCGATTCAGAGAAAATGTGAGGAACAATTTCTTCACAGAATGGGTGGTGGAAAAGTGGGACACCCTGCCAGAGGAAGTGGTGGAGGGTGAAACAATCATGGGATTTAAGAATGCATGGGATAGACATAAAGGAATTCTGAAGTTCAGGGGTAAGAGGCAGCAGACTTCTAAGAAAACATAGTGAACTTACAATCTCAAATGGGCAGACTGGGTGGGTCATAGGCCCTTACGAGCCAACGGTGTCTATGTATGAATGTGTCTATATAATAATACATAATAAAGAAATTGTTTCCTGTAATGTGTACTTTGTATCTTTTTCTGGCTCCATTTCCTGTTTGTGTACACTGTACTATTTCAAAGTCAAAGAAGTGACCATACTTTTTTCTTGGGGAAAAAATAATTTAAAACATTTTAAAATGCCTAAATTCTGTTAGAGAGAGATGAAAATGTTTACCAGGAAATGAAAGTGGAAGACAACTGACTCTGTTACTGTTACAAAAGGTGGACGCAGCTTTGCTGCTATGCCAATTTAAGATGCAGTGGAAAAGATTTGGTTAAATAAGTGCTAATGGTGTTAATGGCTATACTTTACACCTCCCAAGCTGTCTGCTTTCACAAACAAAAGGCTATATTGACAACAGAACTTGTTTGTAACCTGGACATGTAGCTTAAACAATGTATGATATGACAACATTTGTTTCAAAAGTATGTGAGCACTCGAAATGGCTCAAAAACCTGACCAGCACTGAGCAAAACTGGATTACCTGATAGGCACCCTGAAAACCTGATCACCAGGTAAAAAACCTGACAGGTGGCAACCCTACAACTCAGGGAGTGGGAGAAACTCAGGAGGGGGCATAGTCTCTGGGGGAGGCAACATGGGGAGGGAGAAAAAGTCAGGTGGGGTGTGGAAATTCGATATTGCCACTCGGAAGGGGGGGGGGTGACAGAACTGGGGGAGCAGGGAAGACACAAAGCCTGGGACAGGGAGCTACTCAAGAGGTAAAAAAAAGAAGCACCCACCAGCATCAAACCCAGTTCTACTGCACATCCCAGTGACAGAGAGTTGGTGACTCTAACCAGCATGCAACGCGGGCAGTAGGCTTTTCATCCCTCAGCGACTGCGCTACATCCAGCATCTGCTTGTTATGTTCCTCTTTTCTCATTGTCACTCTTTTGCAACCTTCACTATTTAGAGACTCTCGTTATTTTGTAATACTCATTATTTCCACAGGCACTCAAATTGAGTCACTCAGTTTGACTTGCCCATATTATGGGATACCAACAAAGTTCATCAATTCATTTACTATGAACATTTATGATAGTTCATGACCATCAAAGTTCACTAAGTATTAATCAACTTAGTTAATGAACCACGTCCATTAATTTTATTTATTTATTTTTTAGTTTTTGATGACCGGGTAAGTGCACTAGACAAATCTTGCCTATTTTCAGGCACAACCAGGGGGAGGGGGATACAGATGAATACCTGACCTTGAACCAGATTAAATTGTTGGTGGTATTTTTAGTGAATGGGGGGAAATTTGGCCAGGGCACCTCTTCGAGAAGTGTCATGGGGTCTTTAACATCCACCTGAACTACCACCAGAACAGGCAGATAGGACCTCGATTTAATGTCTCATCCAAAAGATGGCACCTCAGGAGTGCAGCATTCCCCTCATGCTGTACTACAATGTCAGTATTGCAATTTAACCCAAGTGCCTGGTATGGGGATAGAACCCACAGCCTTCTGATCTTCCAGCCTCAGATGTGAGTGTGCTACCTGCTGAGCCACTGTTCATTAATTCCAACTTAAAGTTATAAAGCATCACAAAATCCTAACCTTTTTAGATTAGGAGTGGAAAATATATGTTCTTCAAGGCAATTAACTACTGTATTTGAGCTCTCAAAAGGATTCACATTTAAAAATCACCAAGAGTTTCAGATTCTGTTGATATAAATAGCAACTGGGCTTTTTTACTGATGAAAGAAAGGAGAGCAGTGATTCCATCTTAAAGAACACTGGAAAAAGTAAAAAATAAAGTATAGTGGACCAGCCACAATGCAATGCACCTAGCTGCAGTAAATGATATGTCACAAAATACTGCATGACAAAAGGGCTTAATTGCCATTGAATTACACTGCTCCTTGCAGCATTTTTTGATACTGCAGCATTACTGCATTGCATCCTTGCTGGCACTGCTGTAGGGCTTTATGCACTAATGTGTGGGTTGCCTATGTGTAGGTGCATGGCAACCTTAAGTCAGAGTGCTGGCAGTGGCGGGGTCCAGTGGACCTCTGGTGGCATTCATGACAGGTGGGTGAGCCCATTGCATGCTTGATCCCTGGCAGTCTTCACTGCAATGTGACATGAACAGTCTGGAGGGAGTATTGGGGGTGTGCCTGCATTCAATGCCATTCACTAAAGTGCAGGAGGCTGGGAATGGGGGTCACAAGATATGACTAGGAGGACCCTGCCATAAAGGCTTTGTGCTCCCCCACAACAGGCTGTTGCCAGCTGCAGCAGGATGGGAACACCTTCTACTCTGCTGCCCTTGCTGCCCCAGCTCAAAAGGCTGATAAGGAGGGCTGGGGGCAGTCAGTTGGGCACTCACCTGTAGTTTTTAAAAAAGGGTCCCGCACCTTCCTAGGATCTTCTACTTGTGCACAGTAGGGGGTCCATATCAGGATCCAGGACAGGTTTCCGATTTGGTGTCTGCTTGTGTCCCTTGATCTGCTCCTGCACAGCTACATGCTGGGGAGACAGGCCGATGTACAGGCAGCCAGTGATTGTAAATGCCGGCTGGTATATGCACCTCTGTGGGTGTGAAGCTGTGTGTGCTGAGTACGTGCCTCTTGCTTGTACCTGGACACATTAGTGCATATAGCCCTAAGTTACTAATTCTAAAATATATACTAAGAAAAGCCATTCATTAAGAAAATGTCGAGCTTGTTAAAATAATTCTCTTTTCACCATTAATTGCTTATGTTGTACAATAAAACAACTGAGGATTGAATGGGTCTACCTATAATGGCAAATATATTAGAATAGGGCTAAAACAGAATTGCTTGATGAATTAACCAAGATTATAAATGTGGGGTATGTCCAGTAACAAAAAATATTGATGATCTTTGTCCATGGAAGTTCAGCAGAGGAGATTCATGAACTTGCATGGTCCTTTATGTTCATGAATGTTCATGAACACAGGAGTGCCCTTTAATGTTCATGCACAGTTTATGAATATTCATGAACAGTTTGATACATGCTTGATGAATGTTCATGAGCTGAGTTCATGAATGTTTCATGAATAATTCATGAACATTAATGAGCAACTCATGGTTCCCACACCCAGGGATCCCATCAGACCAAGTTGGTAGGTAACCATCAGGCCAACAGCCTCCACTTGTCCCCTGTGGGTAGTGCTGTGCAACAGTAGTTCAGTTAGGAACAAGACTGCTCTGACATGCATCACATAGACCTGGTTGAGTGATGACGCTGGCCCAGTCCTCAAAGTGGTGGTTCCGGGCAGATTCTCCATGGTTCACTGCCCACAGAGGGATCACAGGGGTGGGGTGGCCATGTGTTTTAGATCCAAGTTGAACTTCACCATGCATTCAGTGGTAGAGACTTCATCGTTTGAATGCATGGCTATGCATGGGGTTCCAGGTGCAGGTTTCAGAATCCTTTTCATGTACCAGCCTCCAGGACACGTGAAGGAGTTTCTGCTAGAAACCATGGACTTCATCATCAAAGAGGATTTTTTTGTAATTCTTTGGGAACCAGGTAAGACCCACTAGGTACAAGTGCCAGTTTTCAGGGGACACCTGGGAGCACTGGGGAGGTTAAGTGACTTGCCCAGAGTCACACAGTATGCAAGTGGAAGTTGCGGGAATCAAACCCAGGTTTGCTGGATGTACCAAGCTCATTCATAGTTTGTTACTCTAACCTCTAGACTATACTGCCAGCTCAAAATCCCAGTTTTGGAGTCTTCCACATATTTGGTGCTGGGGTACTTCAGTGCCTGGATCAATGATGATTTCTCACAGTTCAGACAAGATTTCCTCCAATTGATAGAATCATTGGGTCTAGAACAAGTAGTTAGTTCTGTGACCACCAACATGGTCATGCCTTGGACTTCATCTTCACACTAGGGCTTGAGATTAATAACCACAAGATTGATCTGGCATGCTGGTGATCACTACATAGTGAAGTTCTTGTTGGACGTCTCCCAGGTAGCCCACCTCCAATGGGATGGTCTGCTACGTCCCTTTAAAGGGGCTTTCCCCAACAGTAATCCAGACAGTAATGGATCTTTTAGGTGTAATGACTGCTTGTTGGATGGGGTTGGAGGAGGCAGTGGCGGGCTCTAACAGGGTCATCAACATAACCCTTGATTCTATTATACCTGTATGTATACAACCCAGGACTTTGCACTTGAGATTCCTGTGGTTTGATATGGAGCTTAGGAAGTTGAAGTCTACGGGTTGGTGGTTGGAGCACTGTTGGAGGAAGTCCAGCAGTGAGAACAAACTAGCTTTAAGGACTCACTGTGGTGAGTATCAAAGTGCAATCTCCCATAAGAAGGCAGCATTGCTGTCCAGGAATATTGCTGCATGGAGGAACAGATCAACTCAGCTGTTCTGGACTGTGGAATAGCTACTCCATCTGGCCTGTCTACAGCTGAAACGAGCAAATTCATCAGCCAGATGTTAAGAATTCACTCCGTTCTTCTCTTACTGGTTGTTTTCTATCCACTCTAGAATTGCCCCAACTAGGCTGGATCACCCTGGCAGTGTGGAGCTGGTTGTTAACAAAGCCCTCCCCCTGTCTTGGAGAGTTTAGGTTAGTGTCAGTGGTGGAGGTCTGTGGGGTGATCTTGGAGCTGCAGCCAACCTGTTGTGAACTGGACCTGGCACAAACATGCCTCCTATTGAGTTATATATGGGGTGTTAGGGTCCAGTGTTTACTGAGATATTATGGTGTTCCCTTTCAGGGGGGTCCTTTCTAAGTGCATTGAGGGATGCTGTGGTGAGATGCCTTCTGAAAAAACAGCTTTGAACCTGGACTTCCTACTGAATTGTAGACCTGTCTCCAACCTTCCCTTTCTTAGAAAGGTTATTGAGAAGATGATTGCTCTGCAGCTTGAGGCAAACTTCATGGTCTTTGACATCTATGAACCTCTTCAACCTGGATTTAGGTCCAGGCATAGTACAGTACAGTACAGTACAGTACAGAGACTGAATTGGTAGGTTGCATAATGACCTCTTCAGGGTGAGAGATGGGGGGAATGGTCAGTTCTTGTTCTGCTTGATTTCTCCTCAGCATTTAACAACATGGACCATAGATTGTTGCTGAATCACCTCAGGGAGAACTGTACACTCACTGGCACTGTCATCTGCTGGTTTGAGTCTTTCCTCAGAGATAAAACACAGAAGATGGTGATGAGGAATTTATTCTCACTCCATATGCCCCTGCTCTGTGGTGTGCCTCAGGGGACAGTCCTCTGACTCATGTTGTTTGTGGTGTATATGCTGCAACTAGGTGAGATCATTAGATGTTATAGACTGGGTTTTCACTATTATGCAGATTATATCCAGTTGTATTTGTCATTTGCACACAGGACACCTTATGCAGTTGAAGTACTTAATTTGTGCCTGACCAAGAGTCAGGACTGGATGTCATCCAGTTGGCTTAGACTGAACCCAGATAAGATGTAGTTATTAGTGACCGATTCTGGTTGTAGGTGGGGTGCAGAAGCAACCAAGGAGATGACTAGCATTATGTTCATTCTCTTCAGGTTGGTTGCATCTTCCAAAGTTACAAATCTGAAGGTCATTCTGAGTGATAGGCTGATACTTGATGCTCCGGTGTCAGTCATAGTCTGCAGTGACTTTTACCATCTCAAGATTATCATGCAGATTAAAGCCTTGATCCCCATGATGACTTGCCATCACCGGAACATTTTTTTTGCAATTTTCAGACTAAACTACTGTAATACTCATTATCTTGGGGTGGATGGAAGGGTCCTATGGCACCTGCAACTAGTGCAGAATGCAGCAACCAGATTGCTGACTGGCCTTTCCAGGTCCTGTCATGTGACCCTGCTGCTACATGGCCTGCACTGGCTGCTGGTGAAGGGGTGTATTACCTTTAAAGTTGGTTTGCTGACCTATAAAGCCCTATATTGACTGGGTCCTGGTTATCTGAAAGATCTCCTGACTCATTATCATACCTCTCATCCCCTCCTGTCCTCAGAGGTGAGCCTCCTAGCAGTTCCCAGGGCCAGGCTTACATTATCAAGAGTGCGTGCCTTCAAGGGTAGCCAGCCCAGCCCTGGTATATTCTTTCCCAAGATCTCTCAGGGAGTTCCCCTTGGTGGAGGCCTTTATGAAGAGCCTGCAGACCTTGCTGATTAGGGAGGTGTATGGGATTAGATAGCTGCCTCCCTGTTCTGGTTGCCTTTTCAATCTTCAGGTCCTTAGCTGATATTTATTAATTATTTATTTTTTATGCTGTATTTATTTATGTTTATTTGTGTTTAATTGTATCTGCTGCTTTATAAAGTGCTCTGAGCCCCAGGTGCTGACCCTCCCATCCTCACTACCATTCTCCTCCACATATCTGATGCCCCAAGCAACCACAATACCCATCATTCTCTCCCAGTTGTGCTTAAAACCTCAAACAGTTTTTCCACCCACCACCTCGGCTGGTAGTCTGTTCCATGTGTCTACCACCCTTTCTGTAAAATAATACTTTCTCATGTCCCTCCTGAACCTCTGTCCTGTTAGCTTCCATCTGTGACCACGTGACTGTGAGCCAATATTCACATTAAATAGTTCTCTGCAGTTCATCCTATTAATTCCTTTTAGGAATTTAAAGGTCTCTATCTTATCTCTCCACCCCCTTATGTTTTCCAGTGAGTACATGTTCAGCATTTTGAGATGCTCTTCATAAGACCTGCCATGCTGGCCCTGGAACATTTTTGTTACCCAGTGCTGCATTGTCTCCATCCTATCCCTATCCTTTCAGAAGTGAGGGCTCCAGAACTGGGTGTAGTACTCCAGGTGTGGCCTCACCAAAGGTCTATACAAAGGAGTATTACCTCTTTTTTCTTCTATCAATACACCTGCTACAGCTAAGCATTCTACTTGCTTTGCTATAAGCCTTGTTGCACTGACTTGATTGCTTTAGGGAGTCACTTGTGACAACACCAAGGTCCTGTTCTTCAGTAGTGGTACTGAATCTCACCCCTTGCATCCAGTTCTCTGTCCTAGGGTACCTGTTCCCAAGGTGCATCAACTTGCACTTTTTGGCACTGAATTTCAACCGCCAAACCCTTGACCACCCATCCAGCTTTTGCAAGTCCCTGTGCATTTCTTTTATTGTGTTGTCACTGTCCACTCTCCTACAGAGCTTAGTGTCATCTGTGAAGAGACACAGCCTACCCTGGATTCCCTAATCAATGTCACTGATGAACATGTTGAAGAGAACCGGCCCCAGGACAGATCCCTGTGGAACTCTGCTTATAACCTTCCTCTCTTCTGATCTAACCCCATTGATCACTACCCTCTGCTGCCTCCTCTTTAGCCAGTTTCCTTCCCAATTTACTATGACCATAGCATGATCATTTCAACTAATGAGACAAATACTGTACCTTGTACATTCCATGGTAGCACTTTAAGTGTCCTTAACTACAATACAACTACTGTATAACTACACTGTAACTGCACTGTAACTATAGTGTAGTTACATGTAACTACTATGCAGTTGTCAACTAATTTTACATTTGCGTGTTGTGTAGTTACACAATTTGCATGTAGAAATAGTTACATGTACTGTCTTCCTTTTGGCACAAATCAATTCATTCTGACAAATGCAACTACACATCTAATAGCTGTTGCAAAGTGTAACAGAAAATCTGTTGTGCAACTACCACTGTATTTCTTCTGGCATTATTTAATTTGTTCTTACAAAGGCAACTACACATATAATAGTTAATGCAAACTGCAGCAGCAACTCTATTGTAGTTGCCCTTAATCAACCTAATGTTGGGGTCCCTCCCCGTTTCTTGCCCATAGCCATGACAATGTCCATTGGACTGCTTCCCCCACCCTTTCTTTTTTTTTATACGATTACTATTTATCCCATAAACCACTGTTATATTGTGTCCTTTTTGTTATCTATATTGCACCTGTATGTTACCACTGTTGTATCTCACACTGTAACCATGTCTACCCTCCCTTCGATGAGGTGCCTTTGTAAATGAGTCCCTGACTCACAGGTTGTAAATTCGACTTTCAAAATAAATAAAAAAAAAAAATATTGTGTAACTACTATGTTACAAATGTTGGCATTATTAATATGTTTTCTTACAAATGTAACTACATATGAATGCAGGTCTTGTGCACTGTTTCAACAGTCTATGTCTGTCTGACATTTAGTCAGTGGCTCAGCAGGTAGCACACTAGCCTCTGAGGCCACCAGGAGATCAGAAGGCTGTGGAATCTATCCCCACACCAGGCACTTGGGTTAATTCCCAATACTGACATTGTAGGGCAGCATGAGGGGGTATTGCATTCCTGAGGTGCCATCTTTCAGATGAAACATTAAACCAAGGTCTCATTCACCTGTTCTGGTGGTAGTTCTGGTGGATGTTAAAGATCTCATGGCACTTCTCGAAAAGAGTAGGGGTATTTAATGTTTATTGAGAATCACACAAAGTTAATACAATACACCGTATCATAACAAAAAAACAAAGGAATAAGATAAAATACAAAATGAAGCAGAGCATTCAAGTTACAGCATTCAAATGACAAACACACACAAAAAAAGGGGAGAACTGCAAAGTAAAATAAAAAAAGTCCCAAAACATAATACAGTTTAGGTGATTGGAACATCTGAGTCCGTAACCCATGGAAGATTTCTCCAGGAGTGAAATACCCAATGTTCAGCAATGATACTCTATGTTTCACCTCCAGCTTATAGATCAGCTTAATTTCCCAAACAATTTTCTTCAGGAGTTCAGTAAGAGGCACTGATTTTTGCTGCAAGGCAAACCAACAGCGCACATTCCAAATATACCATTTTAACGCTGTTACAATGACTTGCAAGTTAGAGACCTACCACAGGCTTGCCAGGAAGAGTCAAAATTCCCATATAACAATACCTTCAATAAAATAGTACAAAAATTAGGCATATTCCAAGAGTGGGCAACAAAAGACCAAAACTGAGAAATATATGAACAGGGAAAAAATAAATGGAAAGTTGTTTCAAGGACGGAATGACATTTGAGGTCTAGGGCAGGACCTTTCTGTTACTTGTTTATATTTTTGATGTTCCTTAACATTCAACCTATTGTGATAACACAATCAATGGACATTCCACATTTTCTCAGGTACCCTTTGGCTATTCACAAAATCTAGCAGTGTCAGCTTCAGGTTGTCCAGACAACTAGGAAAAGAATCTAGTTCTGGAAACTTAGTGAAGATAATGTGCTTATAAATAACTTTCCTAGGTTGACTAATAACTGTACCAGTAGTTAAGTGCCAACTCTTAATTCTAACAAACACCTGTCTCACATATGGAGGACAAATGTTTGATTGTCGTATCATGCCAAGAGATGCAGATTCCCCACTGGGGCAACCAATGACTACAGGTAAGGAAAAATAATGGAATCCAAGATCTGTGTACATGGGCTAAAACTGGTTTCAGATTAATAACTATAAAAATAACAGTAAACTGCACCACCGGATTCACCATCCCTAAGCCACCATGAGTTTTCGGTAAATATTAAATATAAAATATTCAGTTTCAGAGGATTTAGTCTGCTGCCCCAAACTGCCTGAAAAAAAATTAATATATAAAGAAGTCTTAAGAGTATGGGGGGGGGGACAACCAACTAAAATGCATGAAAAGGGGCAAACGAAATGTCTTCACAAAATATACCATCTTTAATTTACCCATGTGCCATGAGTTCCAGGCCTTCATCATCTTTTGGGCTTGAGAAAGCTTAGCACTCCAATTAAGTATATCCAAGTCTTGGAAACCAAATTTGATACCTAAAATAGTAATTGGATCCCTAGTTAAAGTAATCCCTACGATTGAGTCGAGGGGCTGAATAACCATACCAAACTGTCTCCCTAGACATTTAGACATATTGAGAGAAGCACCAGAAAGCATCCTAAATACCCGACACAGCCTCATCACTTCCACAGTGGAGGCTTTGTCACCCAGCAATAAACTAAGGTCATCCCTGTAAGCTAAAGCAAGAGGGGGAATAATGTAAGCATCTACTTGGATATGCTTCAAAGATAAGGCAGAATTCAGAACCCACAAATGCAGATCAATACTAAAAACATACAACCGGGGGCTAAGAGGGTAACCTTGCCGAACTCCCATTTAACTGAAACCATAGGCCTCATCCATCCATTAATAAAAGGCACAATGGTCGCCATGCTATACAGGGCTTTCAGCCATTGCAAAAAAGTGTCAGGAATTCCATAACTAGCAAGTGTAGCCCAGAGATACTGGTGTTCAACCGTATCAAATGCCTGTCTCTGGTCCAAGAACCCCTCCAAACCTTCAGTATTATCCCTTTCAATCAATTCACACAAGAGAATAAGATGATCACTCATTTGCCTCCCAGAGATAGAACATTTGTGTGTAGGAGCAATAAGATGAATGGCTGCTTGTAACAACCCTGTAAAATCTTTGCAAGAATTATGAAATCAGTATTAAGGAGACTAAACGGTCTCCAATTGGAAATATCAGCTCTATCCCCTTTCTTATTAAAGAATATCATCAGCCCTTTCACCATGTCCAGTGGAATAGAAGCAGTACATAGTAAATATGAGAAAGCAGTGGCTAATTCTTTGGAAATTAAAGGCCCAATTATTTTATATAATTCGGGGTGAGAGCATCCAATCCAGGGACCTTATTATTATGCAAAGACTGGATAGCGGTTTCAACTTCCAAAGCAGTAATGTCTGTATTAAGTTCACCCTCCAAATAAAGAGGGCAAACCAGAATGTGGGCCGAGGACAAAAATGCAGTGAAGGAATCAGGTAAAGGAACACACTGAGAAAAAAGAGAAGCTGTATGTTTAATTGTTTATTGTTTAATTAGTATTTCGGAAAGACCTTAGAGCATGAGCTCTTTTACAAAGGTTCCAAGTCAGGGTAAACAATAAGACAATATGGAAACATAGAATTTGACGGCAGATAAGGACCGCTTGGCCCACCCAGTCTGCCCATTTCCCTAACTACTGGATAAGCTGCAGATCCTAGTTAACCAGCAGCCTACTTCTTCCTACCCCCCGCTCCCTAGAATGGCCTTATGACTGTCCCATGCATGCTTGAATTCCACCACTGTTTTTGACTCCACAACCTCCTCCTCCGGAAGGCCATTCCATGCATCCACAACCCTCTCTGTGAAAAAATACTTCCTTAAATTACCTCTGAGCCACCCCCATCTTCAAATTGTGCCCCCTTGTTCTTGCACACCTCTTTTTTGAAAGATTCTACCCTCTTGGACTTTGTTGATTCACTTGAGGTACTAGAATGTTTCTATCATGTCCTCCCTCTCTCTCCTTTCCTCAAGGCTATACATATTAAGCTCTTTTAGTCTGTCTTCATATGTCTTCCAGTGCAGACCCTGTACCATTTTAGTTGCCCTCCTCTGGACAGCTTCCATCCTGCCTATGTCTTTGCGGAGATTGGGTCTCCAGAACTGCACGCAGTACTCCAGATGGGGTCTCACCAGCTGTCTGTACAGAGGGATAATAACTTCCTGTTTTCTACTGGTGATGCCTTTCCTATGCATCCCAGTATCCCCCCATCTCTCCTTGCTGCCCTCTCACATTGCTTGCCCACCTTTAGGTCATCTGATATGACTACCCCAGGTCCCTTTCCATTTTTGTTGTTGTTAGTATCTCACCCCCCATTGTGTACTCTTCCCCTGGGTTTTTGTTTCCCAGGTGCATTTCCTTGCTTCTTTTCCTTCCAGTCCTCTGCAATGTCACTTATAAAGACATTGAAGAGGACCGGATCTAATACTGAACCTCATGTGTACCCCACTAGTAACGCCTTTCTTTTTTTTTAAATTCAACTTTATTGATTTTCTTATTAACAGAGCGAAAAAAAGACATTTCAGCAATGACTTAATTAAAATAAAACAAAGAAAAACAAAGAAAAACTAACACTTATTGCATTATAAAATAAAATTAGACATTTTCTTGTAAAACCTCTCCCCTCCCATATGATCATCCAACCTACCTCCCAATCCCCTACCCTCCCACCTTCTGCTAAAATGCATTGGGAAGATCCATTCATCAGTGTGCTTACCAGAATTATGTTACCTTCCAGTACTTGGCCTGGGCTGAAGCAAATAAAGCGTTTGAAAGGAGCTCCATATCGATCCGTATTTTGCCAGATTATCCCTTCTCCTAGCCCCAAGTTTTTCCATATTCAGGTTGAATAATAATTCTTGTAACCACTCCGTGTAAGTAACTGGGGTGTCATCCAACCAATGCTTTAGCACCACCTTCTTAAGCGAAACTGAAATCAAGGCCATATAGTATCTTCTAACTTTGACCGCGATACCAGTATAATCACCTATCATACAGACTTCTGGGGTAAAATATTGGTTAATGCCCAATAATGGATCTGCCTTATATTTAATTTGATCCCACAGCATTTTGATCGGTGGGCATTCCCAGAAGATGTGATATAGGTCCCCAACTGCATGGTGACATCGAAAGCATGTCTGATCAGGCCTGTGTCCAATTTTATATAATTTAGAAGGGGTCCAAAACAAGTTGTTTAAAAAGTGAAACTGCATAACCCGTAACCTATCCTGGGTTATATATTGGTAAGTGTGGTGCCAAATTTCATCCCAGTTCCTCTCTTGGCCCCCCAGTTGACCTAACCAGAATCTAGGTTTATTATTACTATCTGCGTATGCTTGATCAAACAGTGTCTTGTGTACTTTGGAGACCGCATGTGGTTCCCAGACCATCTGAACCAAAGATTCAAACCAGGCCCCGTCAAATGCCCATTTCCAAATTTATGCTTAAATTGCTCAAGTAAATGCTTGAGCTGATATACCTTGAAAGTCTGATTAGGTTCCATACGATACTTTACTAATAGCTCTGCAATTGGAAGACACCTGTCGCCCTGTAAGATATCTTCTATCCTTAACCCTTTCAGCTGGGGGAGCCAGGACTCTGTTATCTTTCTACCTCCAATCTTCAGGTTAGGGTTGTAACATATTGGTTGATGTCTATCTGTATTCGGGGAATAATGAAAAAAAGCGCATAGCTGATTATGAATACGTAAAAACTCTTTTATTGGGGTGACTGCTAGTTTAGGGGGCAGTGTTCTTGGAGTAGAATAGAGAAGAGCTTTCGGGTCTATACCAGCTTCCCTTATCAGTTCTATCTCCAACTCAACCCATGAAGGTACATAAGGCAGAGACCCAAGCTGCATGGGAGGTGCAAGCCATCGTAAATATTTACTGACATTACTTGCCCAATAATATAATCCAAAATGTGGTAGTCTTAACCCCGCTCTCTCTCTGGGAGCAGCCAGTTTATGGTAGGCTCGACGGGGAGTTTTGCCTCTCCAAATAAAATCTGAAATAATTGAATGTAGTGTCTTATACCATTTTAAAGGTAGCCACACATTAAGCATATTTAAAGGATAATAAATCCTGGGTAAAATGTTCATTTTGATTATATTAATCCTCCCCCAGAGAGAGAGCGGAAGTCTGTCCCATCTCTTAAGATCTTGCTTTATATTGTTCTTAAGAGCATCCAGATTAAGTTTCACTAATTTAGAGTGCATTCTTGCCAGAAAGATTCCTAGGTATTTCAATGTATGTGGAGCCCACTGCATGCCCATAGCCGCCGCATCTGACCCATATACCCTCATGTTAAGTGGAAATACCTGGGTTTTCCCTACGTTAATTTTATAATTGGATAGCTTGCTATATTCTGTAATAATTCCCATTATGGCCGGGATTGAGGTTCGAGGATGGGTAACATGAAGCAAAATATCATCCGCATATGCGGAGATCTTAAACTCCTGCGACCCCATTTTTATCCCCATAACCCGAGGGTCTTGTCTGATTTTAAATAAGAGGGGTTCTAAATATAAATTAAACAAAAGGGGTGATAGGGGGCAACCCTGTTTAGTACCCGAGTAAAGAGGAAACCCTGATGAGAATACCCCATTACAATATATTTTCGCACACGGGTGTCTGTATAGAGCAAACACACTTAATGAAAGAGAGCGGAATGCCGAATTTCTCCATAGTCAAAGATAAAAACCTCCAATCCACTCTGTCAAATGCCTTCTCTGCATCCACAGACATCAATCCACATGGAAATTTACTATCCTTGGATGCAGAGAAGATGTGGGACAACTTACGGAGATGGTCTGATGCCATTCTGCCATTCATAAACCCAACCTGATCCTGATGAATTAACCCAGGCATAACTTTAGCTAAACAAACCGCTAAAATCTTTGCCAAGATTTTAACATCATAGTTGATTAATGATATAGGCCTATAATTTGAGACCTTATCAGGTTCTCTCCCCTCTTTTGGGATAAGCACTATCAGGGATTCAAAAAGATGGTTGTCTACTGTGTCAGAGAAAAGCATACTCTGAAATAGTCTTTTTAACCCTGGGCTTAACTGCTTTGCAAAACATTTATAAAAGTTGGGTGAGAAACCATCTGGTCCCGGAGCTTTATCTAATGAAAGTGTCTGTATTGCCATTAAAATTTCAGCCTCTGAAATGGGGGAGGAGAGCATTTCCTTCTAATCCTCTGGCACCAGAGGCAAATTACAAGAGGAAAGATATGCCCTTACTTCTTCACTACTGGGTCGGGGAGGTCATAGGGCTATATAAATCCTTATAGTAGTCTTCAAATTCTTTAACTATTTCATAAGGGGAGGTTTTAATAGACCCATCTGTCAGGGAAGTAATACTTTGGATAATTCTGGATGCTTCTATAGCTTTTAAACGCATAGCAAGAAGCCGTCCTGATTTTTCACCTTGATCTAGATATAAAGCTTTTGTCTTACCGATGGCATATTCCGCTTTATCTCTCAAAATCTCATCGTACTGATGCCACAGTCTAATTAGCTCTTCCCTAATCTCTACTGGCACGCCCTTTGAGAGAGTGTTCTTAATTTCTCTAATCTGTATCAACAACTGCCTGGCCCTGCCTTCTCTCTGTTTCTTCCTAGCCGCTGCGAGTTGAATAAATTCACCCCTTAATACACATTTCAGTGCGCTCCATTCTATATCCCCTCTACCTGTTGAATTGCAGTTTTCTTTCTCATATTGTTCAATTCTCTGAACTATACAATCTCTTATCTCCGTAGAGTAGAGAAGTTGGTTATTTAGCTTCCAGATGGTCTGTCTAGGAATGTTAGGAACAAGATTAAGGGTGCAACTCACCATAGAATGATCCGATATGATCCCTGGAATAATGCAACTATGCACCAATCCAGGAAGCATACACTGGCTCATTAAGAAATAGTCAATTCGGGACCTGGATTTGTGGACTTCTGATAAGAATGTGTACTCCTTACGGGAAGGAACTAACACCCTCCATGGGTCACACAAACCCAGATTGTCGGACAGGTCCCTGATAGCTCTTTGTGCCGTCGAGAGGCCCTTACCTCGTTTACCTTCTTTATCCAAATCTGGAGTAAATGGTAAGTTCCAGTCTCCACCCAGCAATATTGGCAGGTGAAGAAACAGGGACAAAACATTTAGTAATTCCATAAAGAAGTCTGGTGCATCTCCGTTTGGGCCATACACACTGCCTAACACTATCCTAGTCTGGTTTAAGAGACCTATTATAATTATGTAGCGACCACCAGGATCTGTCAGTTGCTTCTCACACATGAAAGCAATGTTCCTGGTAATTAGTATGGCTGCCCCCCTACTAGCTGTGCTATCTCCAGCCGTATATACTTGGCTGACAAACTGACGCCTCATCAAATTAGATTCCCTTTCAAGTAAATGTGTTTCTCACAAACATATTATCTGGCCCCCTTGTAATTGCAGATGTCTCAACATCTTGTATCTCTTTATTTTCTTCCTGGCCCCTTTAATGTTCCTTGTGATAAATTCATATGTGCTACCCATCATCCAAGTGCCCAGTATGGTCCCATCGGATACTAGCCTCCATAGCATCCCTCCCTATTATTCTCAGCACCACCTGATGAACCAATCTTCCCATGCGCTTTTCCTTTAACCCATTTCTACTTATCCCCTTTCCATCATCTCTGTTTCCCTTAGTACTCCCATATATTCCCCATTTAACCCTCTTACCCAAAACTGTACATGCAACATTGACCCATATATGTTTCTAGTATAATCTTCCCCCTTCCCCCCAACAGAACAACATTATGGCCCATGATATCCAAGATTCCATTCCTCCTGATCTCCATCCAGCCTCCCCCTCCCTCTAACCATTATATATCTAACTTTCTAACAGGTGAAAAAAAAAAAACATTTAACCATGAACTACTAAACATCAGACTTTCATTAGTAAATAAATTAACACATCAACTGTTTCTAAAACTGAAAGAGTCCGTTCCTTCATTGCCCCGATTGCACAATTAACTAATTCTTTAACTTCAGGTCTCTATCCTTTGAAACCCCATTGAGACAGATCAAAACAGATCCCCATCCCAATTCACAATTGTTTCAAACAAGACCCCCATAGTATCAAATTACCAAACTTTGAATAAAGCATGCTGTTATACTGCACAGCCCCAAAGTCTATACCCCCCACTCCAGAAGTATGAGGAAGTTAAAGAAAAATACCCCCTAGCATATGCCTTTAAAGTCACTACTTCCTCAACCACAGACCCTATCTGGGGTTACTCTTTACCAAAAGGGAAAGAAAGAGAAAATGAAAACTAAAATAAACTAAGCAGACTTGCACTTCAGTCCACACGATCAAAATCACCGGCACTAACTAAAGGGAAAAGTAATATGAAAAGTAATATGGGAGCTCCCTCTTGTGGTTAGGAAGCGACACAGTTTTACAGTTTCAGTTCCTTTTATCAAATTAACTTAAATGATCACAACGGGAGATTCCGTGGTTAACTACCAGTCCCCATTCAGACTCCCATCGACTGCCTGGAACTGTGAGACCCCCAAGCTTCCACGAGGATATCCTTCTCGATCTCTCAAGCAACAAAGTGGTTCCCTCATAACCGAATACATGGTAATCCAGATCGGGGGTGCTGTTATTAGCGACAAATACTTTCCCCTTAGTTATTAATACCTACATACAGACCAGTTCGGTGCGCCGATGTCTGATTCTCTCATTGTCTCTCCTCGGTTCTCCGGATTCCCGCAGGTTCCCATCAGCTTCTGAAAACAACAAGATATAACTGCCTACCAGGTCTGCCTGTTAGATCCCCAAAGTGAGAAGTGGGTGCGATGCTACGATTCCTAAATAAGCCAAAGTGGGGAAACTGCCTCTCACTGAAAGTACGCGTAGACAGAGCCAAATACAGGATTTACAGACTTAACTACTCCTGCAGCCCCGTAATTTTACTTATGTTGGGAGACTAACATATCTTGTTACTCTCTTATTATTCTTTATTTCCTGTACTTATTTGTGCTTCCTATTCTATTTTAAAGGCTGATCCTCTTCTCCCCCATCACCCTTGCTTGAATAAATCTGGGAGGGCTTCCTGCAACCCCTTCCTCACTGACTGGGTGTCCTCAAAACTGGACCACTGTCCAGACAGCAAAACTTGTAGTCTCACTGGGTACCCCATTCTGAAGCAGGTACTTGAGGCAATCAATTTGGTTACGATCGGGTGGTACTCGGCCCGCTTCTGACGTACCGATAGTGGCAAGTCCTGTGTGATTCTTAACGGGTTCCCTTCCCACCTTACTTCCTTTAATTCCTTAACTTTAGACAGTACAAACTGCCTCTCCTGAAAGTTCAGAAACCGGAAAATTAACGTACGCGGCGGGGACCCTGATGGTGGCATTGCCCGTAATGCCCGGTGAGCCCGCTCAATCGTGTACTTGTCGCCAAAGGGAGTAGAGCCTGCAATCTTTTGCAGAAGTTTCTGAATGAACAGGATTGTGTCCGCTCCCTCTTCTTTCTCAGGGAGACCAATGATTATCATATTGTTCCTTCTGCTCTGTCCCTCCAGGTCTTCGATTTTTAGATCCATTTTATTTATTTTTTGCCTCAGGTTCACAATCTCCGGTTCCTGTTTAGCCACCCGCTTCTCCAAGGAGGTAATTTTAATTTCTGTATCCCCTGTGCGACGAGATAGATCCTCTAAGGCCTGAGTTACAGCTTTCAATTCTTCCGTTACTGAGCAAAGCTCCGATCGAAAAGGTTTGAATTCGGCAAGAAATTGTGCCAGTGTCAGGGGTTCGTTCTCCAGATTATTGATTTCACTCTCCGGGCCTCCTGTGAGTATGGAGACTCTGGCTTTTTTTGGAAGGGCCTTCGCCGGGGATACTGGCAGGGTATGTTTAGGTGGGATCCTTCTCATCTCTGCTTCCATCTGTCCCCAATTTCCGTATACAACGTTCTAGAAACCTTTAGCAGACTTAATCAGAATAAATTCTTTATGTAGATCCTCTGGAATACATGTAATAATGACTTATATTGGAGTGGGAGGCTGGAGCTATTCGACCAGGCTGCTAGCACGGAACTTGCATCACGTGACTCCCCCAGTAACCCCCCTTTCTTCTGAGTGGGCTCCATTTACTATTACTCTCTGTGTCCTATTCTCCAGCCAATTCTTTACCCAGTCTATCATCTTGGGACCCACTCCCAGGCTGGCTAACTTGTATATTAATCTTTTGTGTGGGACTGTGTCAAATGCCTTGCTAAAGTCTAGGTAGACCATGTCCATAGCCCCTCCCTGATCTACTTTTGTCACCCAGTCAAAGAAATCTATCAGATTTGTCTGGCATGACCTTCCTGCTGTGAATCCATACTGCCTAGGGTCCTGTGCCCCTCTGGCCTCTAGATACTCGACAATTTTTTCCTTCAGAAGTGATTCCATCATTTTCCCTATCACTGAGGTTAAACTAACAGGTCTGTAGTTTCCTGCTTCTGCCTTGCTCCCACTTTTGTGAAGGGGAATCACATCTGCCCTTCTCCAGTCCTCGGGTACCACCTCATCCTCCCATGATTTGTTAAAGAGGGTAGTCAGTACTGTCACTAGTTCTACCCTTAGTTCTTTTAGAATTCTGGGATGAATCCCATCAGGCCCCATTGCTTTGTCCACCTTCAGTTTTAAGAGTTCTTTCAGAACCCTTTCTTCTGTAAATGGGCTAATATCAACTTCTGTATCCAGAGTGTTTCTACTGTTTGTTTTAGGTACCTCCCCCTCTTCATTTGTAAATATTGAGCAAAAATATTTCTTTAGTATCTCTGCCTTTTCACAGTCTCCCTCTGCCCACCCTCCCTCTACTTTATTAAGCTTCACTATCCCTCCCTTGGTCTTCCTTCGCTCCCTGATATACCTATAAAAGGTTTTATCCCCCTTCTTAACTGAGTTGGCTATCTTTTCCTCGGTTTGGGCCTTTGCTGTTCTGACTGCCTTCCCAGCCTCCTTTTGCTTTAACTGATACAGTTCTCTGTCCTGCTCCCTCTGCGATTCCTTGTACTTCCTGAATGCTTTCTTTTTCTCTTGAACCTTCACTGACACTTCCTTTGAGAACCATAGTGGTTTCTTACATTGTTTTGTTTTGTTTATTTGCTTCACACAAAGGCTCGTTACCTCTGTGATGGCAGTTTTTATTATTCCCCATTGTTCTTCCACCCCTCACACATATTCAGTGGTTACAGGGTCTGATCATTAGGCATTAAAGAGCAATTACATGACAATTAGACAAATAGGAGAAAAAAAAACCTTTGTAGTTGTAATTGAATACTAAGCTATTTCTAATCAGTTGCCCTATGTAGCACACCCCTGGAAACCTCCAAATCCGTTGATAGACTATGGAAGAGTAACTGCATAGGGTTTAACACTGTCCCAGATGGTGAGAGGCTGGATGACAGTGAAACAAGGGGGATTGTGTTTGAAACCAACTGCAGACAGTGAGAGGTGGGGAGATAGTGAAACCAGGGGGACACAATTCGGGGTATGTTGGGACACAATCCAGAAAATACTGTATTTATCAGTATACAAGCGGCCATCCAAATCCGTAAGTCTGTCCATCCATTTTTGAGTAATCCTGTCATGTCAGTGTAGCTAGAGATAAAGCACCTCAGCCTTCCCTTGAATGCCAAAATGTTGTTGCTTTTTCAGGCTCTCAGAGCAGCGTAAGTGAAAAGTCTGTATGTCTTGTTTCAACAGACAAATTTGAGCACTAAAATCATGTGAGGTAGTACTAGCCAAGGTCTGTAATGTTTGTAATTGGCATCGCTGATTAAGATATTGTAGATAGGAAGCAGTATGAAGTTTCCTGCTCCCTAACTTAAGAATCTCCTCAAGTCTAATTTGACATCTGCCCACCAGAGGGCAGGAGTGTCAAACATGTCAAACACTGAACATTTTTTTATTTGTCATAAAATAAGTAAGATTATGCAGCAGTTCCACTTGAGAGAGAAGGGAAGAGCTGAATTTCCAGTAACCAGAGCCATGCAGAAATCCGACCACAGGACCCAAGTGCAGTTGTAACAATTTATGATCAGAAAATTCAGTTTCCAGTATTTGAGAAGATGAGATATGTAGTGATTTGGAGACAAAGAAAAAATATATTTTAGTGGCTAGATTACCTTTTTGGAATGTGGGATGTGCAGTCTGATGTGTGGACATGTAGACATCTTTTTGATGAGAGGTGGAGACAATAGATTTCAAAGTGGACTTATCACAAAAGACCTTTGTGGTGGTAGAGCACAAGCCCCTATCATGTTTATCAAGTCCACAGTTAAAATCTCCACCAAGAATAACAGCCTGAGAGGACATCAAAAAGGGTTGTATATCTTTAAACAGGGAAACCCTATCCACCTTTGATTGAGGGGCATATACACTAACAAAGCGATAATAAAAATAATTGATCTTGGTATCCGAGATCAAAATCTGCCCAGGGATTAAATCCACCAATTTAATCAAATGTACTTGCAGGAACAAATGAAATAGTATCCCAACCCCAGACCAAATAATAGGGCCCAGGGACCAATAAGATTGATCAACATGCCAAAGTGTAGTAGCAAGACCTGGTTCAGGAATGGTATGCAATCTGGTGTCTTGCAAAAAAACTACCTGTACTGAACTGGACAAAAAATAAGAAAAAGCCAATCTCTTTTTCTTGGCACTCTTCATACTATTGACATTCAAGGTGTCTAAGATTAGTGATGACATTGAGAAAAAGCAAAGAAAAGCTAACAGTAAACACTTCAAAGGCTTTTTTTCCTCTTCCTGGTAGATCTGCGTTTATGTTCTGTAGGTTTCAGGGGTTGCTCCTCAGGTTTTGATGGAGAGTCAACTTGTGAGGACCACAAAGAAGAACCTTCGGAATCAGCATCAGATGTTCAGAAGACTGAAAAGCCTCATATCGGTTGCTTAAAGGCAAGTCAGAAGTTTTAGATACCTTAGGGGCCACTGAGCAGCTGCCTGGGTCCTCGTAGAAGACCTCTTCCCAACGGGGGGGGGGCATGATCGGGGAAGGACTACTAGCCAGTTCCATCTCTTGCACTGGAGGAACTACTGAACTAACCACCGGAACAACAGAAGGGGGGGCACCGCCCCCAGTGCTGGGCAGGAGAATCAGAAGCAGAAGCAGGAGCAGGGGTGGGTGCCTCAGAAGAGGGAGGGAGGTTGCAGAAGGGAAACTGGAAAGGATTTCCATTGTGCAATGGCTATCAATGGCTGTTGTTCAACATCATCCAAGGAATTCACCTGGTTATGTGCTACCCATGTACAGCTTTGGTATGTATACCCTACAGAGTCACACAAGTTACAGCTAGGTTCATTCAGGCAATTTCCACTAGTATGACCCAGATCCTGACATAGGTTACATTTCACCTGATCACAAAGACTGCTCAAGTGTGTGCAGGAGCCCCACTTATAGCAGGCCTTTGGTTGTCCCATATAAAATAAAACACCTCTATCCCACCCCAAAAAGAAGCAATAAGGCAGATGACTTAAACCAGCATCAGTACCATGCAACATAACTGTAACCTTCACTTTCCACCCTCCCGTCCAGATATGTTCAGTATCAAAAATCACTTCAGGAGATCCCAGAACTGAACAACATTGCTTCAACCAATAGGTCAAATCAGCAACACTAACCCCTTCATTGCGAAATAGAACAGTGATATTTTTATATGCAGGTTTGGTAAGGGGAATGGCCTCAAAAGGTGTTCATAAGGGAGTATGCTTGAGAGTATTATACTGCGTCCAGAATCTTTGCAACCCAGAATTCAACTTAAAACTAACATCAAATATAGCCTCACTAGAGACATGTGTCATAGCATAAATCTCATTGGCAAAAAATTTCATAGACCGTTTCAACATATTCTTGATAACAAAGAGTCTATCAGGAAAGTCAGCCACACCTCATTTATATAAAAGGTGGATGGCATTGTGTCATTTTGCAGGATAAATGGGCTGATGAAAGAGAGAGAAGCATATGGCCATTTGCCAGTCTGTCCCAAAGTATGCAGTGGTACTTCAGGGGGCCCCTCTGGTGCAGCTGTAGCAGAAGATGCAGAAAAAGAGTCCCAAGGTCCAGTATTGCAATCCAGTGCAACAGCAGGGTTGTCAGTAAGATGCAAATCAGATGGCAAATATAGAGGGAAAGGAGCAGTTGCAACAGTAGGATCAGGGTCATGAGTTGCAGATGTAGAGGGGATAGTCTTATCAGCTGAAGAGATGGCCATCCTAACAGCCCCAGGAGAAGTAACAATAGGGGTAGGTCCTGACATCCAGTGCCCATCTGAAGTTTGAATCCAGCCAGCATTCAATAGGGCAGTATCAATACGAGCATCTGGAGACCGTGACTCAGCAGGGAGGGAGCATCTTAGTCCAGAATCTGTATCTGTTTGAGCCACTCCTGGTGCTCTCACCACAGCGCATGCCACAGAAACAACCACTCCTGAAGGAATCCCAGACGAGGCATAGGTTCCAGATCGTGAAGAACAAACATCAGCTTATTCAGCGTTCTCGACTACCATTGTGCAAGGTAAAGCAGACACTTCATTCTTTGGATGCAAAAGCAAAGCTTCCCCGCTCGCAGATGCATGTAGTCTAGCAGCGGTTAAAGCTTGTAACAGTTCTTGTTGGAGGTTCACATAGAGCTCATCCTCCACAGACAGCAAACGTTCCAGAGTCTGAAGCTGTGAAGTACTGGTGCAAGAAGCTGTAGGAGGCATAGGGCCAGTCACCATAGCTCATTGTTGTTCAGCTTGGCAATCAAAAGAAGACAGAATTGGAAGACAGGAGTCCAACAGATAGGCAGAAGCATGAACAGCAGAAATATCTCCATCACACATGGTCACATGTCGGGAAGAAGCAGGGGAAGAGACCAGGTCCCCAGCTCAGTAGCATCCATCAACTCCTCCACAACCATCTTGGTCAAGAACCAGGATGACAAAGGTTCTCCTACTGGACAGTAGGGGAATTTCCCTGGTGCCCTGGCCAAATTTCCCCCATTCACTAATAAGGTCACCAACAGCTTAATCTAGTTCAAGGTTAGTTGACATTCATCTGTATCCTCCTCCCCTGGGTCGTGCCTGAAAATAGGCAGAATTGTCAAATGCACTAACCAGGTCAACAAAAACTAAATAAAATAAATAAATTTAATTAAGAGGTAATCACACAGAAAAACTTAAAAGTGTAATCAGAATGGTAACTAAAATATGATTACAATGTAACTTCAGTCTGCTACACGTAAATGCACTGACTGGCAACTCTTTAGATCATGTTCCATGACTGCATTCCAGTTTTTCATGAATTTACAGGTTAATAAACCTGCAGTCTAGTACTGTGAATTGATATATGACTACACAAAAATATTTGATTTGCATAATTAGTAACTGGTGTTGTAACAATAATGCAGCTAAGAAATAATGGTATTGTTTTCCAGTTAATGTCTCGGTAACATGTACTTGCAAGTGCGCACACTTACATTTACCAAATGTCAGTACTGTAACTATGATGTCAGTTCTTATTCAGAAATCAGTCCCTCAGGAACTTACAGCTTACTAAATATGCAATCTAATATTATGTGAACAGGGTCCAATATTAGACTGCACATCTAGTATGCAGGAAGTTCACGAGGGACTGATTTCTGAATGAGAACTTACATTACAGCTGATGCATTGACATTTGATAAATGTGAGTGTGCTCACTTGCAAATACACATTACCTAGGCATTAACTGTGAAAACAATACCATTATTTCTTAGCTACATTATTGTTACACTATTGTTACAACTCCAATTAGTAATTATGCAAATGGGATACTTTTGTGTACAGTTATATATTAATTCACAGTATTAGACTACATGTTTATTAACCTGTAAGTTCATGAACAACTGGAATACAGACATGGACATCAGAGCATTTAAGTGTA
This sequence comes from Neoceratodus forsteri, assembly GCA_016271365.2. Lineage (NCBI taxonomy): Eukaryota > Metazoa > Chordata > Ceratodontiformes > Ceratodontidae > Neoceratodus > Neoceratodus forsteri. The sequence continues at coordinate 756,709,759 of CM057451.1, forward strand.
GCAGACTGAAGTTGCATTGTAATCACATTTTAGTTATCATTCTGATTACGCTTTTATGTTTTTCTGTGTGACTACCTTTTAGATAAATGTCAAATAGACATATATTGTTAAAACAGTGAACAAGACCTGCATTCATATGTAGTTACACTTGCAAGAACAAATTTAATAATGCCCAAATTAGTAACATAGTAGTTATGCAATAGATTTGCTGTTAGAATTTGCAATAGCAATTACATGTGTAGTTGCCCTTGTAAGAACAAATTACATAATGCCAGAAGCAATACAGTGGTAGCTGCACAACAGATTTTCTCTTACACTATACAGTAGCTATTAAATGTACTGTATAGTTACACTTTTCAGTATGAATCGATTTGTGCCAAAAGGGAGACAATAGTAGTTGCACGTGTAACTATTTCTTCATGCAAATTGTGCAACTGCACAACACACAGTTGTGAAACTAGTTAAGAACTACATTGTAGTTACATGTACTGTAACTACACAGTAGTTACAGTACAGTTATAGTGTAGTTATACAGTAGTTACAGTGTAGTTAAGGACATTGAAAATGCAGTAAAGTGTTACTCATTCAGTGTTAAAGGGACACTGTCAAGTTCCCAGCCTCAAATTTTACCTACTGTGGAAAACACACTGCCTGGTTGTACACGCCATGCAGAAGATGCTGCTGCGGCCAGTAGTTAGAATTTGTTATGATTTTTCTCTTATTTGGCATAAATTCTAAATCTGCACAGTCCGCTCCAAAGCTGTGCACTGCTTGGGGAGTGTGGCCACATTTCTAAATGGCAGCAAAATGCCAGGAGGCTCGTGCATGCCTCCCAACACCCGAGTTCAGCTAAAAGCAGTATTTGACAGAGGAATAAAAGCTGAACTCGGGGAAAGTTGCTCCTATGTGTAAATGAGGGCTGAAACTGTTAAAAATCATGGTCAAAAAGTTGAGCCGCGATACTGGGCATGCGCTGATACATATGCATGTGTATGAGCACATGTGGAGTATCAGGGCTCGACTTTCTGACCATGATTTTTACCAGTTACGGCACTCGTTTACACATAAAACCAACTTTCCAGAGTTCAGCTTACATTCCTCTGTCAAATACTACTTTTAGCTGAACTCGAGTATTAGGAGGAGTGCACGAGCCTCTGGGCACTTAGCTGCCATTTTGAAATGTGACCACGCTCCCCAAGCAGTGCAGAGCTTTGCAGTAGATTATGCAGATTTAGAATTTATGCCAAATAAGAGAAAAATCATAACAGAGTCAAACTACTGGCTGCACCAGCATCTTCTGCATGATGTATGCTACCAGGCAGTGTGTTTTCCACAGTAAGTAAAATTTGAGGTTGGGAATCTGAATGGCCAAAAATTAAAATAAACAGTAGAAAGGTCCAAACAAAATGTACAGTAAATAAAACAGCAGGCAATATGTACAAAACATGGCAATATATACAGTGGGAAATTATAAGACTGGCGGCCAGATATTCAAAACTTTGCCCTGGGCTAAATTAGCACTGCCCAGCTGGCAAACTTAGCCCGGAGCACAAAGCAAGCTATATTCAAAAGGAATAGCCCAGGGCAAAAATCCTCTAAATATAACATGGTAATGAGGACAGGCAAACTGGGCTAGGAGTGCAGGGCAAACTTAGCCCTGGAATAAGACTGCTCTGAATATAGCAAACAGGAAGTGCAAACTAGAACAGCAACACAGTGCACAGCGATGTGAAGGTAGTTAGAGGTGAACTATGTGGCCAATGTGTGTACCAGCAAATGCGTGGACCCAGTACAGCTGCAGACAGCAGCATATGTGAAAGTACAATGTGCAAAACTGTAAAATATTCACTGAACTGTTTGTGCAGTGCTAACATGTTGTGCAGGTTTAGCACGGATCTAAACCGTTTGCTCGGTGCAAACACGTTTACCCAGCGCAAAACTTTGCCATATTCAAAACTGACATGCAAATGAGCCTACTTAGGTAGTCTCTGTGCAAACATCCAGATTAGCATCTCATTATGTCCTGATTTGCATGCAGTTTGCCCAGCGTTACTGCAGGGTCCCACAGAGCCACCTGTAGGTCAGTCTGGAAGTACAGGGGCTAGCCAGGTCTGACCGCAGCTCCACCTGTAGGTCAGTCTGGCAGCACACGATGATAGCTGCAGGCTACATCTAAACAGTACAGCATAGTATAGCATATTGTACCCCGGGGGACAACACAGCAAAGGCACAGGTGGTGGGGGTGCTGCATGCTGCTGTCACACTGTAAGGCATGCTGAAGTGCACAGCAGACACTACAGTAGCAAGGGAGCCAGTAGTGTGGGGAACACAGCACTGCCTATGATGTGTAGTGCAGTGATGCTGACTGCACTGTCCACCATGACAGGCCCAACTTGCAGGTGTTTACTGACAGTGGACATTACTATTACGCTGTTATGTGACCCACACATGCTGCACCTCTGGCATGGAATGCTCACAGTGACATATACATGGCTGGCTGTGTGTGCTGTGACAGTTGTACAGCTGTGTGGTATGTAGCTGGGGGGCACATATGATCAGAAAGGCACACTGGTGTTGCGGTATCCCCAATACTGGCCCATTTGCACTGTGTGATGTGTCACAGCACTGTGGCCACACCTGGTCTCTGGCACAGCCTGGCCAACCATACACCCTCCCCTCAACATCTTCCATGCCCACAGTGCTGTATGTGTGTCCTGGTATCTGTTGGTGTCCACAGAAGAATGGTCTGCAGGTATGTGCAGTATGGCCACACTGCCATGGTGTCCACTGGTGGCCAGGTCACCACTTACTGCCTGGCATAGCTGGGACTGGTGGCAGATGATGGCATCATTGAGATGCTATCTGTGAGCAGTGTGTGTTCACTTTGTCTGGCTTTGTCTACGTGTCATATTGTTTTGTTAGAGTCGCGCAAAGCCATGCAAAGTCATAATGTCATGCAAAACTGATTGCCCAGGGTCAAGACTACTTTTTGCTGTACGGTAATTTTCACCACGCTAAGTGTCATGTTAAGTCATGCTAAACCACTTTGCGTGGCACTAGTCGCTGAATATAGCATTGCGCCTGTATTCATGTATACACACCCTCACTTTGCCCCTTGCATATATTATGATTTTGCCTGGCGTTAATGCAGTTTGTGCACGCTATTTGACCTTTTGAATATAGCAGACCCATGCTAATCCTGCGCTAAACCTGTGCAAATGGTTTTTGCCTGGTTCAAAGTTTTGAATATCTGGCCCAATATGTACAGTGAAGCGATACTGGTAGTAAGTACAATATATACAAGAATAAAAATTAACTGTAAATTACCTGTTCCAGGACAGGATTCCAGCCCACATGTATCAAATTAGATGAAAGAACGCAGACGCCACAAATGACCCAAGAGAAGAGTGATGGCACAGGCCAGGGCAAGTAGGGGTGGGCAAATACATTATTTTGAATATTCATATTTGGGGCCCCAAATATTCAGAAATGCAGTATTCATACTTGTTATTCATGTATCGGTGGAGGGGTAATAAAAAAAAACAGTCCCCCACCCTTCTCCCAAGCCCAGTCATGTAAAAAACAATGAACATCCATTCCTTCACCCTCTGCAACAAGACCACTCGCTCCTTCCTCCCATAGGACCCACAATTGAAGCTTTAATAAAAAACTCTTATGATGGGCACATCCCACCCACCTTCATGGCTGGCCACTGTCTCCTCTTGAGATTTATTTATTGTAAAAAAATCATCCCCTCACCACCCCACCCTGGCAGCAGCACCCAGATCACCCCCTCCTCCCACCAAGCCCTGAAATTTTATAACATGAAGTCCTCCCCCCAGAGGCAGGATGGTGACTGGCACAATTCACCCTCCTCCATGGCCAGCCACCTTCTTTTGAATGGAAGCACTCCCATGCATGCTTGCATAGTAAAACAGCTGATTGGCTTGCTACCTGTTGCCCCACCATAGATTGCCGCATTGAGTCCTGGTGAGATTATGGATCGGTATCAGAAGGGCCATCTGTGGCCAGATCATGTGACACTTGTGACTGCAAGCTGGGCAGTAGGTCCATCTGGGAAGTGGTTTAAAAGGGTTCTTCCATCAAGCGTCCCTCCACATAGTGGGCTAGGGTGCACAGACATCCCACTAGGGATGTCAGTATGGGGTGGCAGTTGCCAGGAAACACTGCCATCTAGGTGTGCATCCTACAACCCCAGCTGTGTGCGTAGATCCGTACTCTGTGTGTGTGTGTTCACTGCAGTACACCTCACCATCATATTTTACTAGCCTGCAACTAGCTCTATTAGCCATTCTACAAGTCTGTGGTAAGTTGTGTTGGTCAAGCACAATCAGCTGCTGTAGTGTCCCTGTCTATGCTGTGTAGGCAGTGTAATCTTCCATTAACCTCAGTTCCAGCTAATGGACAAAATAAGGATCTAGGTTTCAAAAAAGAACCCTGGTGTCATCTTTCTGTCTGAAACATGGCTATCTGCAAGAACTAACTCCTCATTCATCCCCAAATATGGTTATTTAGCCTGTTGTGGACAAGAAAGATCCAAGTATGGTGGGGACATCCTTACTTACACTTCCTCCAATCTGCACTGGCTGAAAGTGGTGAAATTGCTGACAGAGAAGAGAGTAAGGATGTACATATATTTGTTTTCTTCCCATACGTAAAGTAATGGTATAGGTGCATAACGGGGGGAAAGAGATTTTTAGTCACTATTTGGGAAACTTTGATACTTGTCAAATTTTTTAACAGGTAGTATAGGGAATCTAGCTCAAGAAATTAATCTTGAGGGTAAGTAGATTAAGAAAGCCCAGTGAATTCTTATCCAGAAACATCTATCCCTGTTATGCTTGACATAATTAAGCAATTCAGTAAATTATCGAATTATAAGCTAAATGTCGGAAAGTCTATTGTATTCCCTTTAAACCACGAAGTCTTTAAGAATAATATCACAGTTCTAGGTTTACTGTGGTCCAGGGATTCCTTGAGGTATTTGGGCATCGAACTAACCAGGGATACACAACTTACCATTAAGAAAAATGTGGAGACAATATTATCGATGGTGACCCAAGATTTAACCCGCTGGTCGACCCTCTCCATTTCTTTATGGGGGAGAATAAACCTGGTCAAGATGAATGTTCTACCACGGCTACTATACCCCCTTCAACTACTCAATATTTTTGTACCTGGAGGCTGGTTCAAAAAAGCTAAAAGTTTAATAACAGACTTTATTTGGGCTAAAAAGAAACATAGACTAGCCTATTATAAGCTTACTGTGCCTAAATTTAAGGGTGGCCTACGGCTTCCATACCTCAACGTGTATTACTGGGCTTGTAATGCTGCCAAATACCTCAAGTGGTTAGATTCTGATATTTCCACTTACGTCCCCTCTTGGCTTAAAATAGAACGGGAACTGATTTGATCAGTTAATCTAGCTCCTTCTACATTACTATTCCTTAATATATCTTCACTGCCGAAAAAGTTAAAAGATACTATAATAGCAACATCCATAAGAATCTGTTCACAGTTCTGCAGATTTTTTAAATATAAACACTGTCTGGATGTGTCACAATCGATCTGGAATACCCCAGCTTTTAAAATAGACAACAAGATGCTAGCCCCCTTGTGGCTACCTAGATTGGGAGAGGGAAGACTGTCTTCATTTCTCAGGGAGGATGGAACATGGCTATCTATAGATGGTTTTATATCGAAGTTCAGACTACAAAAGACGGATTATTTTAAAGTCTTGCAGCTCAGACATCTCCTTGTTAAAAAATTTGAAGACGGCCATCCTCTACCTTCCAAATTTTCTTTCCAGTTGGACTTGGGCCCCTTAGCTTATTCTCCTAAAGTAATTTCCAAACTATATAACATCTTATATGACTGGCGTTTCCCAGATCTGTTTGACCTACAGAATTTTGGTCTGACTCTTTTCCAGAATGGGATAAGGACTGGTCGGCTATATGGAGTAATTGCCATCATTTTGTAACACAAGATAGGTTGTGTTTAATGCAGTTTAATATCCTGCACAACCTTTATTATTCTCTGCAGAAATTGGCCAAATGGGGAGTAATAAGTTCTAACAAATGTACGAGGTGCAAGCAGGTGGAAGGCTCTTTGTTTCATATTTTCTGAGAATGTCGTAAGATAGCCCCCTATAGGAGAGTATTAAGGATAGGGCTGATCCTTTGCTTGGATTAACGGATCTATTTGCCCCAGAGGTTTGTCTTTTGGGGTATTATTCACAGATATCAGTTAAGAAGTGGAAATACTATATCACTTTGATTTCTATGTCTGTTAAAAAACTGGTACTTAAATATTGGAAAAGCACAGATACTGTCTCTTATTCTGAATGGCTTAATGAGTTACTAGCTAATCTTCACGTGGAGAGGACTATTTCGAGTCTTAATAATAATAATGCCAAATATGAGAAGATCTGGGACCCATTACATACTCTATATTCTATTTAGATCCTTTTTCACGTAACTAGGGACTTTGGATTGCTATGCCTCGGGACTGTGTGGGGGGAGGGTATATGGGGTATATTAGGGTGGGAGGGGGATGGGATCATGTACCCTGTTTTGGTATATGTATATGTGGTTTTGATATCATGATCCTGTCTGGTGTATTTGTTGAAACTTCAATAAACATTATATTAAAAAAAAAGCCCTGTGAATAAGTTATATGATTTTGGGGGTGGGGGGTGGCGGGGTGCTGCCAGAAGCTTAGTGCCTTCTAACAAGGGCACTGCAGAAGGCTTCCTTGCCCAGTATGACCCTTCATGCTCATGTCCCAGCATGTGAGTGGAAAAGCACAGGAGTAGTACATCTGTCGTAGGCTTCTACAGGAGTCAGCAGATAGTCCACAGTCTACAGGACACTCTGCAGGAGAAACACAAGGCCAAGGCAGGAGATAGGACACTACTGTGTTCTGATATAATGAAACAGTCAGCTTCTGGGCAGGTAGATAAAGGTAGTATGTTAACATGTAATGGGTAAGGAGTACTAGGCACCAGGACAAGGTAGGTATCTTTCAATCAATCAATCAATCAATCAATCAATCAATCAATATCTTTATTTATCCAGGCGGGCACCATTGAGCAAGCTCATTTACAAGGTGGACCTGCGGTCCTACAGTAAAATGCAGAAAGACAAGTTACAATAGTACAAACAGTAAAAATAGCTGCTATTATAGTAAAAATGCACATTTACAGGTAATATACATTGAACATAGAACTACAAGGAGTCATGGATAATGAACTTGTGCTGGATCCAAGCCCCAAAACTGTGCATTTTGTAGTGGGAAATGTTAGGGAGAGGATAGGCATACCAGATAGAAGATATTGAGCGCATAATGTAGGGAGAGGTGGGGAATAGGGCGCAAGTGAAGAGGACCCAATTGTTAGAGCAGAGTGAGGGATTGGGAGGGCGGAGGACCGTACAAAAGGCAACTAAGTGATTTTTGCTCCAAAACATGGTGACATATGGAGGAGAAAAGCTGCCATTGTACTAAGTGTAAGAAGAAGAATATAGTAGCAGGGGCATAAATGGGAGGGTCCTGGAGGCTGAGGCAGAGGGAGGTGTTGGATGGACGAGGAACCGAATATTTTTGGGGGTGAAAGACGATAATTATCCCCAAGTCCGGTAGCATGTGCTAGAATCAGGCTGCAGCTGTTCAGAGCTTCAAAGAATAAGATATTGGAGTTCAGCAATAAATCCTGTGGATCTGTTGGTGGGCATGCTAGAGGCAGAGGCACACATTTCAGCTGAGGGGCCACCATTTGCGGGCCACCATTTGAGGGAGGGAGGTTAGTTAGTGTCTAGTAAAGCAGTTGCAAATTTCCGTAATGCCATCACGGTTAAGCCTTTTGAAAAAAAGGGTACTTACTGGGGTTTTCAGCTTAAGTATTTTTTGTGTTTTATTCCATATTGATGGGAGTGAGAATCCAAAGGTGGCTCTCCCAACTCGTGTGAGTGCCCTGGGTATATTTAGCAGGAGTTGGAGCAGCTTCTAAGGGAATAATTCCTGGGCACAATTGGAGACAGACAGTTGACGATGTATTGAGGGAGTCTGCCACTGAGGGCTCTAAGTGTCCAGAGTGCTGCATTAAATTTGCACCTATAGTGAAGTGATGTCCAGCCCGTGGTGGCATATAGTGCGCAATGATGGGTAGAGAAGGGGAGGTCAGTGATAAAGCGTATAGCTCTGTGGAAGAGTGTATCCAATTTTCCAAGATAAGAAGCCACACAGCTACTGTATATGAAGTCTGCATAGTCAATTAAGGACAGGAACATGGCTTGGACTAGTTGTTTCTTTGTGTCTGCTGTAAGAAGTCTTATCTTGTAAAAAAGGACAAGTCTTTACCTTAATTTTTTCAGCAAGTCTTCCAGGTGGTCAGTGAAGGAGAGTTTACAGTCAATCCAGACCCCAAGATATCTGAATTTCAGAACGTACTCTAAGCACTCTCCCAGCATTGTGTTTATTGGGGAGGGAGTCAGTAGCGCTTGTGTACTTTGCGGGGGAAAATAACATGGCTTTAGTTTTCTTAGCATTTAATAGCAGTTTTTTATTGATTAATTGGAGTTGCAGGAGGTTGAAATCTTTTTGTAGGTCAGTACAAGCTTCTTTTGGTGTGGGACGACTCGGGTACAGCACTGTGTCATCTGCGAATAAGTGAATACTTGCATCCTTGATTCCCTCATCAATGTTGTTGATATACACTGCGAAGTGTGAAGAGGAGGGGACCGAATATGGATCCCTGAGGGACACTTCTTTGTAAGAGTTTAAGGACAGATAATTCACCATCAGCTTTCACCGGCTGGTATCTGTCTGTCAGATATTCAGAGAACCAGTTTAGAGAAGTAGGATCCAGTCTTAGTTTTTTTAGCGAGTCGAGGAACAGGTCATGGTCGACTGTGTCGAATGCTTTGCTGAGGTCAAGAAACATAGCACATACTGACTTTTTATGCTTTAACTCCAGTTGCCAGTCATTGGACTGGCAACTGGAGTTGGAGCATAAAATGGACAGGAGGGTTTAAAAGGGAAATTAGGATACATCCTATCTAGGGTAGGGTAGCAAATAATGTTTAGGCAAAGGGGTAAGAAGTAGTAGGTACAAAGACAAGTTAGGGAAAGGTAAATGGGTTAAAAAAAGGAAAACAAGCTGTCCCAGTGATGCTGAGGGCTGAGGCGCTGGACACCTTTCTTCGTGCTGCGCCGGCAACCCAGGTTGGGGAATGAGCTTGGGTCACCAAGGTACCGGCATGGGGGGGAGGATGGGAGCAGGACTGAGCAATTGCTCTCCTCACCTGCCCGTAGTCTTGCCATCACTGAATGGAGGTTTGGTGATCGGCGCAGGCAGTACCAGGTGACTGGTAGGGTGGGCCATCCCTCAAAATGTGCATGCGTGTGCCACTACACATGCACATCACATCAGGGACATGCAGGAGTGGGCCGGGAGAAAACCTGGAAAAAACAGAAACTATGAATTAAAAAAAAAAGAGAAAACAAGGACACCCTCTCTAGGGTAGAGTACTAAATAAATTGGTCCAATAAATTCGGACTTGGCCTGCTTTACAGGCACAGGAATGCATTCTTCCCGGAAGTAAAACATCTACTAGTCAGATGCTACATGTTCAGTCTCATTGATTATGGCCTCATGGTCTATGGTGCTGCCTGTGACAGAGCATTGACTAGGGTCCGAGGCTTGCTGAACAGAGCTTGCCGCTACATACTCAACTTGAGACAGGATTAGCATACATGCACACTAATAATCTAGGGTGGCTGAGTCTAGACACAGGATTATGATATAGTACCCTAGTCACAGGCAAAAAAACCTTGCTGGGACTGTTATTCCCTGGGGTCCTGGTCTTGCTGTGCCCACGGACACAAGTTACCCCATGAGAGGCGTTGAAACCAACTCCTTGGTGTTCCCTCACAGGAAAACCTCACTGGGACAGATTTATTTCTCTTTCAGATGTCCCAAATTAAGGAACTCCCTTACCCCATCCCTCAAAGTCACTGGCTCCCTAGCCAACTTTAAATACCGTCTGCTATCCTCACTCACTCCATCTAAACCATCTGTCTGCTTTCAGTGATCACTTGACTCCCCTCCCCCCACATCTCCATAGGCCACTCTGTCATCTGATTCTTTCACCACTATCCCTGTTTCTACCCATCATTATGTGCATTTATAATATATCCCACTATTTATTTATGCCTGACCTGGTGATTACAGCTTATTTAGCTTAAAAATAACTTAAATGGCCTACACAGCTAGTAAGCGATATGCTTGTGCAACTGTGTTACTTAGGTTTTGGCTGTTCATACTCTCTGTTCCAGAGGAATTATCACCCTTTAGGAGTGCCAAAGGCAAGGAACCCTCTAGAGGGTGCCACACCTAGAGGTACTGTGGGACACTTCCCTTCGCTAAAGGTACCTTAGGAAGAGTCCCCCGGAAACAGGTGCTGCTGCTGGAGGAGGAGGGGAGGATGGCAGGGCAAAGAAAAAGTGCTTCAGAAGGAGACTGAGGGGAACTGCTTATGTAGCTCAGGAAGTGGGAGTGGCTCACTGCTTGTCCATCGAACCATAGGCAGAGCCTTCCAATTCAATGGCCTACAAACTCAGTAAGTGTTATGACTGTGCAGCTGTGTTACTTAGGTTTTGGCCATTTGCACTCTCTATTCATGAGGCATTACCACCCTGTAGGGACACCAAAGGCAAGGAACCCTCTAGAGGGTTCCACCCATGGAGGTGCCACAGGACATTTCCCTTGGCTAAAAGTCCCTTAGGAAGAGTCCCCAAAAGGAAAGTAATAGCATGAAGCATATGGGCAACCCAAAGGAAGTAGTAAGAAACATATAAACAATCACAAGTTGGGAGCCATGGTAACAAATAAGCATGAGGCAGCTTGACCATGTAATGAGATAGCAGGGAAGCCATGGCATGAGTCTGATGGGTTTCAAAAGGGGAAGAGGGGATTTTCTAAGGAGAGAGGGAATGGCAAGTAAGGGACACCATCCCCCTCCATCCAACAGTGGATCCTATCTAATGGAACTAGAAAATACGAACTAGATATTATGACCTTCGGCATGGAGGAGAGAAAAAAAAAACCTTTGAGGAGGAAATCTCTGGGGATCCAAGGCCTACGTCACCTTCCCTCCAGGCGTGGGATAATGTCATTAGTGATGGCTCTGCTACTGCAATTTGGAAGCCCCAAAAAATAAGAATGGAAAATATTCCAGTTTGGAGGGAAACTCTCACTATATCTTTCTAATAGGAATGCCGTGGAGGGTTGCAAGATGGTAGCTCTGCAACCGCTGCTCCAAGGCGGGGGAAGGAGAGTAACAACCATAGAGGTACTCACCTAGCCTATTGATCTAGAAAACAAACTAGGTGAACCAGAGGTGGTCATCGGGAAAATACAGTGAAGGTGCGTTGCCAGGGAACCACTAAAGCCAATGGACAACTGTTATAGTGGAAACACTGGAGCTAAAGGAAATCGCTGTAACCTCCCTTCATGGCTGAGTCATAAATTCTACAACTTGGGGTGCCATCGGTATGGTTGACCACTAAAGGTCCACCTGGAGTGAGGACATTCCCAGCTATGGGCCAGGTGAGAAGGATCCTGCCCCAAGCTTCACATGCCCTAGCTGTGAAATCTAGGTGCAGAGCGAGACCGTCAGCTGCAGGGGGGACCCTGCACAAGAATGCTATGGATAGCTTGCCCAGGGACTGCTGAGGAGCTGAATAAGCAGTGAGTGCTAAGACCTTTCACAGCGCAGATGGCAGGGAGCAGTAAGCAATGATGGCATAATCAGGGGTTGATCTGGACATAGTTCAGTAAAGCAGGGTAGTTGTTTAGGGAGCATAATAATAATTGGACATGCACGTAGGTCAGTAAGCAATAGGAATAGTGAGACAGACATACAGGTCTGCAAAACATAGTAGCAATGATGGGACATGAATGTAAATGGGGTCAACATGATAGTGGGGCAAGCCAGCCAGGCATTTAAAAAGTTAAATCAGGGTGACAAATACTCTGAGGATTTGTGGCAGTGAAGGCGGGATGTAGAACAGAAATAATTAGCCAGATGGAGCCACGACTCCCCAAACATGTCCCAGCCCCTGCCGTAGGAGAAACAAGAAAGTGATGGAAGGGTCAAGAACCACATGCAGATATTAAAGCTAGTTAACAGCATCAGCAGGAGCTGTAGCTGACCTTAGAGTAGAACAGCAGTGTACAAACAGGTAATAGCATCAACTATAACTGGTTGTAGTCTTTATGCATGGAAGGAGAAAAGCACAATGCTGTGAAAACAGCTGTGACCACAGGGGAAGTGAATCGAGCAGGGAAAACATGATTGAACTGCATAGCAGAGTTCAGAGGGAGCTTGAATCAGGTGAAAACAATCAGGCTTGATAGCATGGGGAGCAAGTAATCCTGTAACATGAGAAGCAGCATTGGGTTGTGTAAAAACACAAGTACTGGGTACAATAGCAATGGCAGTAAGCAAAGCAGCAGCAGGATCTGCAAACAAAAGGCCAAACAGCAGGAGTAAGCAAATGGTATAACAAATGGTAAGAGCTGAGAAACCAACCCCCCCCCCCAAAAAAAAACAAGACACAAACAGAATAAACATGGAAAAAATAAAGGAAGCACATGGCCGGAGGCAAAAATACAAACCAGAAGCAGAGCAAAATGAAGAGTCCAGCAGAAAGAAGCAGGGTGGGTGGGGGGTAGGCCCTAGCCTGACACAGAGCAAATAGACAAAGCCTCTGGCCAGCAAAAAGGAAAAATACTTCAGAAGGAGGCTGAGGGGAACTGCTTATATAGCTCAGAAAGTGGGAGTGGCTGGCTGCTTGTCCATCAAACCATAGGTGGAGCCTTCCAATTAGTTATTGTACGTACCTAATTCCCTTTTTGTACTGTGAACTTTATACCTTGTATTTAAAAATATGTTGAATCTCCTTTGTATTGCTTTCTCTGTCTCTACAACTCTAAACCCTCTGAAAGTAGGCTCAGCCTTAAGGGTCATAGAAACATAGACTCTGATGGCAGATTAGAACCGCTTGGTCCTCCCGGTCTGCCCATTTCCCTACCTTTTGAATAAGCTGCAGATCCTAGTTAACCAACAGCCTACTTCCTCCTATCCCCCCACAAGAATTGCCTGACATCTGTCCCATGCATTCTTGAATTCTCCCCCTGTTTTTGACCTCACTATCTCCTCTGGAAGGCTGTTCCATGCATCCACCACCATCTATGTGAAAAAATACTTCCTCACGTTGCCCCTGAGCCATCCCCCCTCTATCTTCAAATTGTACCCCCTTGTTCTTGCACATCTCTTTTTCTGAAAGATGCTACCCTCTTGGACTTTGTTGATTCCCTTGAGGTACTTGAATGTTTCTATCAAGTCCTCCCTCCCTCCTTTCTTGAAGGGTATACATATTAAGTTCCTTTAGTTTCTTCATATGGCTTCTGGTGCAGACCCTGTACCATTTTAGTTGCCCTCCTCCGGACTGCCTCCATCCTGTCTATGTCCTTCCAGAAATGGGGTCTCCAGGACTGCACACAGTACTCCAGATGGGATCTCACCAACTGTTTGTACTGAGGGATAACAACTTCTTGTTTTCTACTGGTGATGCCTCTCCCTATGCATCCCAGTCTCTCTCCAGTCCTCCTTACTGCCTTTTCACATTGCTTGCCTACCTTTAGGTAATCTAATATGACTACCCCCAGGTCCCATTCCATTTTTGTTGTTGTTAGTACCCCACCATTGTGTACTTTTCCCCCTGGTTTTTGTTTCCCAGGTGCATTACTTTACACTTCTTTTCACTGTATCTAAGTTGCCATGCTTTTTACCATTCCTCCAACCTTGCCAAGTCCTTTCTTATCTGTTTCACCCCCTCCCCCCGTATATCAACCCTGTTGCAGATCTTTGTGTCATCTGCAAAGAGGCATACTTTTCCTTCCAGTCCCTCCACAATGTCACCTATAAAAACATTAAAAAAGACCAGTCCCACTACTGAACCCTGCGGTACCCTGCTAGTAACCCCCCTTTCTTCAGAGTGGACTCCATTTACTTTTAACCCTCTGTGTCCTGTTGTCCAGCCAATTCTTTACCCAGGCTACAACCCTGGGACCCACTCCCAGGCTGGCTAACTTGTTTATTAATCTTTTGTGTGGAACTATGTCAAATGCCTTGCTAAAGTTTAGGCAGGCCACATCCATAGTCCCTCCCTGGTCTACTACTTTGGTCACTCAGTCAAAGAAATCTATTAGATTCATCTTGTGTGTAACAAATAAATAAAATAAATGAATTTCTAACAAGCAAAGGGAGAAGCAGGAATTCAATGGGCATAGAAAGGAGGCAGTAACTTACAGGGAGTTTCAACAGACACTAAGGTAAAAGAAGGATAAAGTATGGGCGTGGTGCAGTGCAACATGTGTGGAGTCGCTGTCTTTTGGGACACTTTCTGGATACTGAGGTGCTGCCCCATTTATACTCACTTCTCTGTGTTAAAAACAGAGGTTCCTGGACTTTGAGCCTAACTGGAAAGGGTATAGAGAATGTTCCACCTCACCCAAGGCCACCAAGTCTGCTGCCACTCCCTTAGTCGATGCCTAGGCAGAGTGGTTGGACCATAGTGGGCTCTGGATGGTGGGGGTGGCAGACAGGGTACACTCTCCTCAGACTGTACAACTGTTGAATTCCTTCACCTTACTAGTAGGATGGGGCAGCTGGGAAGATGCAACCATAGCAGTGGGAAGGGAAGAAGTGTGGGTCCTGCAAATGGGAGAACCCAAGGAGGGAGGAAGAGGCCCCAAGCTGAGAAGAAAGCAGCTGCTGGTGGGGGACTTTATTCAGATTCAGATTTTATTGATCAACCAGAATGGGTAAGCATTTTGTTTTTTGCAACATATAAAATACAGATACACATTTTACGTATCTAAAACAGAAATCATAAAAACATACTGTTTCCTAATATTTTTAACAAGTCATATGTATCATATCAGTCAAGTATCCACCTGCCCTTCAGAAAACCCCTTAATCAATATAATTTGTAAAGACAAGAATCACTGCATTATTATTGTTATGTAGTTAGCTTTCTTGACCTAAATATTTTCTTTAGTTTAGTTTTGAGACTGAGACGGGTCATAATCAACTTGTACATAAATTGAGTTTTTGCTTTAGAATATAATGGTCAGAGAGTAATAATATGTTGTATGATTTCCTGAAACCCTTTGTTACAAGGGCACATATTGTTCATTTGCTTATTTATTTATTTATTTATTTATTTATTTATTTATTTATTTAAGAGATTTACCAGATAAGCATACTGAGCGGGGACCGCTCATTTCCAGATGCAACCTGGGGGTACATACATACAGTACAAATGGTGCAAAGGCAATGGTGCATACAACAGGTTCAGAGTGGGTACATATAGTGTGATAATATCAGGTCCAGAATTGTTACAGGCTGGACTATGCATTTATTTATTACAAGTTTAGACCAGAGTGCATGAGTTGCTATGTCATAGTTGGGGTCTATGACCGCAGTGCATTCTGTGCTTCAATTGGTTTGTTATAATAAATATATTTAGATGCCATCAGTTCAAATCTGACCCAAGTTGTGAGCTTTCTGTGTTCAAGTTGAGAGTAAATTATCAAATACTCTTCAAGAAAGTGACACATTTTTTTTTCCTTGTACCATAAGGTGCATTTTTATTTCTTTATTAAATCCATGTCAATTTCTTTAGCCAAGTTAAAAAGTTTCTTTCTTATTATTTTACCATACTGTATTGATCTGTTTATATTTCTAGTAAAATCTGTCCATAAATGCTGAGCATTTATTTTTTTTTAAATATCATGCAGTGTTTTAACAATTTAGATCAGTGGCCCTCTCGTGACCATTTTATTTTCTCAGTTAGACGCTGCACTGGAAGATCATTATGTGTATTATTAATTAATAATAACTGGTCAGCAATTTTTTATATGCACTGACTGAGTTATTATTTGCCATTATAACCTGCAAGTTATAGCGGCGAGCACGCACTGAGTCACTGAAGATCAGCCACTACATGATTGGCTGTTCCCTCCTCCTGGGTCAGCTAAACAGTTCAAGAAACATGGCAGCTTCTTCTTCTTCTGTGTAGCGAGGAGCCACCAGGTCAGACCAACAAACTTTGTCGTTTTTCCATTTGTCTGTTTCTTTTTGTTAGTCTTCGTCAGTTTCTTCTCAGATATTTAGAAATTCTATCTGGTTAATCCTGCCATTCAATGACCACACTGAACAGGAATTGGCAGTGGGAAGAGCTCCGACCGGCTTAAATGTGGTAAGCAGTGATTGCAACCACAATCTAAATCTAAAGGTAAAAAAAATTGCTGACCAGCAATTACATATAATAACAGATGGGGAAGTGACTTAAACTCGAATTTAATGGTTGCTCTCAGTGTGGAATGCTTTAATAAACCCCTCAGGCTTCACCCTCTGGATTTATGTAGCATCCCACACCTCAGGCGTCCATTAAATTCTCATTAAGTACACTTCCTCATCCATTGTTGTATATTTCTTAACCAGTATGTAGCTAGCCTTAACTCTTTTATTGTTTTTATTGTGATTCTACCAAGTTCAGCCTTTGCCATTACATTAGCTGTTGAACTAGGAACACCCAGGAGAGCTTTATAATAATATAACAGAGTACTCTGTAAGCTATCCATCCCGTAGGAGCCCCATACCTCAGCCCCCTACAGTAAAATTGGATTTATTTTAGCCTCCTCAGCTTTTATGGCTGGCACTATAGTTTTACCCCAGAATGGATAGTTAAATTTTAATAAGCATTTTGCTGCTATTTTAGCTTTGATGTTTTGGTCTTTTATGTGCTGAGTGTTTGAGACACACTTAATACCCAAATAACAATATTCTTTGACAGTTTCAATTCTTTCATTTCCTAGGAATAGTTTGTATTTATTTATTTATTTTTGTTTCAATCAATCAATCAATCAATCAAATCTTTATTTATTCATGAGAGCATCATTGAGCAAGGCTCATTTACAAGATGGACCTGATAAGGTCAAGGTTCAATAGTTGGTACACAACAGTTACATCAATGCACTAATATATGCATAACAGATACAGAAAAAAACACTTATAAATACAATGATCAAGGGTAAGAAGTTGATTAAGACATACATGACAAGGTAGGTTATAGGAAAATTATACAATAGATAAAGTATATACATATCCCAATTGAGGAGTCAAGGCATACACACAGCATAATGTCATACTAGGATGAATGGGGAGCATTTAGGAATGGTGTAAGGGCCAGTGATTAGTGGGAGAAGGATTAGGTAGGTAGTAAGTAGTTAGGTAAAATTTAAATGGAACTGGGGTACTATAAAAAGGGTGGCTGCCTGGGAGGGAGAACTGTGGAAAAAAATATGCCATATATGGTGACTGTCTAGGGGGGGTTGTGAAATGGCAAGTCTAGCTCTTGTGGTAGTAGTTGCATTTCTCTATGAAAAAAGTTGTGCAAAGCTGTTTAAAGGATGCTATAGGTATAAGCTTGGACAGCTTTAGGGATTTCTGTAGAGTAGTTCAAGCCACAGCTAGAGAATAGCTGATTGCCACCCTCCTTAGCCGGGTGTTGACTTTAGGTATTTTGAGCATGATGAGGTTGTTACTCCTTAGGGCATAGGAGCTAGCTATGGCCTGGGTGAAGCAGTCTAGAATATAGTTTGGAAGTTTTTTAGACAATGCTCTGTAGATCCATAGTGCTGCATTTCTGTTCCTTCTGAGATGTAGAGAAACCCATCCAACTGCAGCATAGAGAGAGCAATGATGAGTCTTAGATGGAAGATCTGTTATGAATCTTATTGCTCTATGGTACAGGGTATCCAGCTTGTTTAGGTAGGAGATGGGGCAGTGACTATAAAGGAAGTCTGCATAGTCAACAACTGAAAGAAAAGTGGCCTGGACTAACCTCATCTTTGAGTCTCTTGTTAGGAAGTGTTTTATTCTATAGAATAGGCCAAGCCTTTGGCAAAGTTTTTTCAGCAGTTCTTCAATATGATGTGTGAAGTCAAGTCTGTTATCAATCCACACACCTAAGTATTTTAATTTTTCTACATACTCCAGATTTTCTCCAAGGATAGTCATAGCTGGGGAGACTGCTTAGTGAGGAGGTGCTGGTGGAGCTTTGATTGGAGAAAAGCATTGCTTTTGTTTCTTTGCATTTAAAGAAGCTTTTCTCAAGTAGTTGATATTGCAGCAAGGAGAATTCTGCCTGTAAAATTTCACGGGCAATCTAGGTGATGGGTTGCTGACATACAAACAGTGTCATCAGCAAAGAGGGGACAGTGGCTTTGGTGAGATTTGAATCAATATTATTAATGTAGATGGCAAAAAGGATAGGGCCCAGGATAGATCCTTGCGGAACTCCTCTTAGCAGTGGTTTTAATGGGGATAGATCACCTTCAGCTTTCACCTGCTGTGACCTATCCATAAGGTAACACCTGAACCATTTAAGGGAGGGTGGATCTAGGCCAATGGAATGCAAGGAAGAGAGTAGCAGCTCATGGTCCACAGTGTCGAATGCCTTACTTAGGTCAAGAAATACTGCACAGACACTATTCTTTTTATCTAATTCAGTTTTCCAGTCATTTGTAACTTTGGCCAGTGCAGAGATAGTGCTGTGCCTGGCCCTAAACCCAGATTGAGCTGGATTCAAGAGGTTAGCATCATCAAGATATTCTCTTAGCTGGATGCTCACTATTTTCTCTAGCATCTTGGATAGCACTGGAAGAATGGAAATGGGCCTGTAGTTATTAAGGTCCATAGGGTCCCCTGATTTTAGAAGGGGAACCACTTGGGCTGTCTTCCACACTGTAGGAATAGAACCAGAGGTTAAAGATAGGTTAAAGAGATGTGTTAGGGGAACTGCAAGTACATGAAATGCAACCTTAGAAAGTAGGGCCAAGAGAGTCTGCCCTGTACTTTTTCTTATTATCCAACTGCCATGAAAGATCCTCACTTGCTTCCAACAGGATGGGTTTGAAGGAGAAGGAAGAATCAGCTCTCTGGGCACCAGTGTACTGGGAGCTTAGTTGTGCACGCAGCAGATTAGCTGGAGAGGTGTCAAAGGCAAGGCCAGCAGTTGTGAAGTGGTTATTGAAGGCATCCAGAACTTCCATTTTGCCAGAGATAGAACCATTATTGTGGTGCAATTGAGTTGGTAGAGAGGTGCCAGAATCCTGCCCTACAATACCCTTGATGGTGCCTCAGAACCTAGCAGGATTGTGATATAAGGAGTCAAGTTCAGCCAAGTAAAAGGCAGCCTTTGCATCCCTTACTTTCTTGGTGCAGCTATTTCTGGCTTTCCTAAATAACACCCAGTCATTTGGGTTCTTGGTTTTTCTTGCCATCTTCCATAATTTGTCTCTCTCCAACAGTGCAGATTTGAGGTTAGCTGAAAACCATTGGCAAGATTTGTTTTTTATTCGGACACTAGTGATTGGGGCATGGGTATTAAGGGCACTTAGTATTATGCTGTTTAGCACCTGATGTGCTTTTTCCATAGAGTGTGCAAGATAAAACTCTTGCCAGCTTGGAGAGTGAGCTAGATCATGCAGGTATCCTTCAATATTGAGGTTTTTCTTGGCTCTCCTCATTAGAAATTTTGCTGGGGTTGTTGGTTTGCTGGAAGATCTTACTCCTGTAATGAGGCAGTGATCACTTATATCACTGAAAAGCACTCCAGTGTGTGTGAATAGATGGGGTTTGTTCACCAGCAAGCTATCAAGTAGTGTGCTGTTGTTTCTATTCTTTGAGTTTATTCTTGTTGGCTCATTTATCTGTTGTGTGAGCCCATGTGTATCGCAGAACGATAACAAAGGTGCAGCTGCCTTGGAAAGCCAGTTTAAATTCAGATCACCTAGGATAATGACTTCTTCAGAGCCTGGTTTGAGTAGTGTCCCCAGGTGGGATAAAAGCTTGTGGTCAGCAGAGGGGGGCCTGTAGCAACCTGCTAGCTAGAAAGCTGCTGTATTAGGGAGAGATACTTTGAGGGATATACATTCGAATTCTTTGGGCATCGAGGTTGCAGTAAAGCAGGATACAGGTATACCAGACTTTACATATAGTGTCACTCCACCGCCCCTTGTTAGGCGATCCACTCTGAATAACTGATAATTGGGTAGATTAACATCCCTATCTGCTGTGGTGGGTTTGAGCCATGTCTCAGATACCATGAGAAAGTCTGGCAAGGTATGGGCAACCCAGACTTGTATCAGTGTAAGTTTTTTCAGGAGGCTGCATGCATTAATATGTAGAAAACTGAGGCCTTTGATGGAGGTTAGGTCTGCTGGTGAGGTAATACACTCAGGGGGGCCTGGGTTGATTTCCACATTTCCAATATAGAGTAGTAGAAAGAATAGGAGTTTCATAAGGGCTGCAAGGGATAGGAAGAGGAGGCTGTCTTTGGTCCTCCTTTTCCTGCTCTGTCGCCACTCTTTTGGGGTGCTCCAAAAGGGGCTATGACACCGTGTCGAGACACCGAGTAGCAGTTTGGTAGTCAGGTGTAAGGGAGAACTGTATATGCAGTAATGGGGCATTGATTGGAATACATACATGGTAATTTGCATCCCTTTTTGGCGGTCACCCCACGGATACTGATGCAGTAATGGTAGGGCATATGTGAGGGTCTGAACATAATTCAATGAGGATGAGACAGAGAGGCTAGACGGATGGGTCACCATATTTTGTGTGATATGGACATCCTCCTTAAGGAACCCCATGCATGACAGGGAGAGAAATAGCAGGAGGAGTCTCCCCATTGTGAAAGTGGTATTGTGGTTAACTACCGGGAGAACAGTAAGGGAAGGATTGCTGATTAGGTGGTACATCAGGGCGGTGATGCAGTTTATTGGCTAGAGTAGTGCTAAGGGTGGGAGAAGAGTTTTCAGCGGGAAGATGCCTATAAAAATAACACACAAAGAGGAGGAAGGGTGGGTGGGTAAAAATTCTGCGGCTTTCCCGTGCCTTTCCTCGGTGTCCCTCCCAGCCTCTCGGTCCCCTGGGTTGGCTTAGCAGTCACTGACCATCCGCTGGAGGAGCATAGCCCCGGCACTCAACTGGGTGCTGTGGGCAGGGAAATCAGATTGGAGAGAGACAGAGGAAGGAGCAATAGTTAGTAGAAAACAGAAACAAGTGTTTCTGCTGGTCGGAGTGATTAAAATTTACTCAACAAAAGGCTGTGGGGGGGCTGGGGTGCCGTAGCGTCTGGCCCACTTTAAGTTATAAAAAAGGGCTTGTAATCACAAATTACACAGAATTTAACAGTTTCCTTCTACATTTACAAAAAAAAAACAAGTAAAGCAGCTCTTTTTTGAAGTTTTCAAAAAAAATTCAAGTCCCAGAACAGCTTCAGATAGTGCAAGTTCAGTCAATGCAATTCAATGGGGCAGGAGGACCAATCGGCTGCTCTGCCTTGAAAGCGCTCGCTTACCAATTGGCTGTGGCTTTCCCATGCCTTTCCTTGGTGTCCCTCCCGGCCTCATGGTCCCCTGGGTTGGCTTAGCGGTCGCCGACTGCCTGCTGGCGGAGCATAACCCCGGCGCTCAACTGGGTGCTGTGGGCAGGGAAATCAGACTGGAGAGAGACAGAGGAAGGAGCAATAGTTAGTAGAAAACAGAAACAAGTGTTTTTGCTGGTCAGAGTGATTAAAATTTGCACAACAAAAGGCTGTGGGTGGGCTGGGGCACTGTAGTGTCTGGCCCACTTTAAGTTACAAAAAAGGGCTTGTAATCACAAATTACACAGAATTTAACAGTTTCCCTCTACATTTACAAAAAAAAAACAAGTAAAGCAGCTCTTTTTTGAAGTTTTCAGAAAAAATTCCAAGTCCCAGAACAGCTTCAGAAAGTGCAAGTTCAGTCAATGCAATTCAATGGGGCAGGAGGACCAATCGGCTGCTCTGCCTTGAAAGCGCTCGCTTACCGATTGGCCGCGGCTTTCCCGTGCCTTTCCTCGGTGTCCCTTACTTTCTTACTTATTTCCAAACACCATTATCTTTGTCTTCTTTAGATTTATTTCTAATTCCATTTGAGTACATTTACTTTAGATGTAATTTGGTTTTCTTTGTAATCCACTTCTTGATAGTGATAATAATACTACTTCATCTGTGTAAGAGGGTTGAGGCCAGCAAACAGCACTGTTTTACTACTCTAGAAGAAGTAAAAGATGTTGTTAAGCTCCCATTATTAACATATCTTACCATTGTTGAGGTATTATTGCATAGTAAGAGACTAGATACCAGTAAGGACCAGTTGATCCCTTTCCTGATTAGTATTTCCCATAGAGTATCTCTATTAATAGAGTCAAAAGCTGCCTTAAAATCTATTTACAAAGCAAATAGCTTCATTCCTCTAAAATCTATGTATTGTTCAATGATGTGAGTAAAACAGTATAAATCATAAATAGTTGAAAATCCGTGTTTAAAACCAGCTTGAATCTGGGATTACAAAGCCATTTTGTATAACCATTTTGTTAATTTATTTAACAGTATTCTTGTAAAAATCTTAGAGCTGATATCTAATAAAATTATTTGTCTGAAGTTAGCTAGATTATACACTGACCCCTTTTTATGAATAGGGATTATTATATTCTTGGTCCATGAAACTGGGATGTATTTTTGTTCTAAACAAATATTAAAAAAAACAAGTTAAAAGAGGTATCCAGAAATGTATTTATTTATTTATTGAATTTTGATGACTGGGTTGGCCCACTGGGCCCTGAAGGTCCCTTTTTCATGAGCAACCTGGAGAAGAGAAGCAATACAATACATACAATCAGGTGATCCAGAAGTAATACAATACATACAGTCAGGTGTAACAGGGTTACGAGAAGTAGATGAGATAATGCGGATAACAGTACAGGCAATTATTCAAATCATAGACCATAAGTGCAACACTTGAAGGATTTAAGGATTTAAAGCATGATTTGATGTAGGTTAAGGTGAGAAGAAAGGGGGGCTGGGTGTTGTGATTAGGATCAGGGGTGATTATCCTATACCCTCACAGTGGCATGAGCTTGTCCAGAGCAAATGGGACTTAAGCCTAGTGCGAAAGATTGGTAGTGAGGGGGCTTCCTGTACTAAAGTTGGGAGAGTGTTCCACAGTTTAGGGGCTATGAGAGCAAAGAAATTGCCTCCCTTTTGAGTCTTGATTCTGGGGATTGCCAGTAGGGACCGACCCAAAGTCCTGAGCATTCGAGGGTTAGGCTTAGCCATGATTATTCCTGTTAGGTTTGGTGGTGCCACCAGGCTCTACAATTTGTATGCATGGCAGAGCAGGGGATACTGTAGACAAGCCTCAAAAGAAGGCCATTGCAGTTGGGCTAGTGAGATGCAGGGGTGGCTTCTTGGTTGACACATTGTCACAAACCTCACAAGCTTGTTGTTTAGGACCTGAAGCCTGCTAACCTTGCCCTTTGCCATGCGCTGGATTACCGGGGCAGCATAGGTTAATGTGGGTAGGAGGACACTGGAGGCAATTGCTCATCTAGCCTCTGGGATAAGTTGTTTTTTTAGCCTGTACATGGTGCAGAGTTTGACGTGGATAGACCTTGTTGCCTGGTCAATGTGGGGCTTAAAGGTGAGACCCTGGTCAATAGTTAGCCCTAGGTATTTTATGTTGTCAGCTACATCTATTTGTTTATCCCTAAGGGTAGTAAGTTTTAGGGAATTAGTCCGAACCTGGCCAAGGGATCTAGGACCAAACAGCAAGGCTTTAGTTTTTGCTGTGCTGAGGATCATTCTGTTTTATGTGAGCCAGGCCTCAAGTATGTTTAGGTCCCCTTGTAGAAGAGGGCCCAGATCATGTGGTGTAGACCTGGATTGGTAGATGACAGTATGATGTGTGTATTGAACTACTGAGCTATCCCTACAGTGCCAGTTTAGGTAATTTGTGAAGAGATAGAACAGGAGGGGGCCAAGAATTGAGCCCTGAGGCACACCCTTCTTGATGGGTAAAGGAATGGAAAGCTCTCCCTTCCAAATGACCCTCTGGAAGCAGCCTGAGAGGTAGCTCTTAAACCAGTTTGGGGTCTGGGATCAAGCCCAATGCCTTGAAGCTTAGTAAGAAGAAGGTTGTGGTCCACAAGGTCAAATGCCTTGGACAGGTCTATGAAGATAACACCTGTCGACATGCCCTCATCCATTGCCCTGAATAGGTCCACTGTGAGTTTGATGAGTGCTGTGTCTGTTCCATGGTTTGCCCGAAAGCCATGCTGTGAAGGGGCTAGGATTTGGTGGAGCTCCAGGTAGTCTCTTAATTGCCCATAAACTAGCCTTTCTTGAATTTGGCCAGGGTACATAGCAGGGAGATGGACCTCTAATTGCCAATTTGTTCATGAGACCCACCCTTGTAAATGGGGACCACATTGGCACCCTTCCACTGGTATGGAACGTACCCTTCAAGAAAAGACCTGTTGATGATCCAGGTCAGAGGTTTGGCTGGGGACTGCACGTTCCTGGAGTAGCCTCGGGCTGATTCCATCTGGGCCACCAGAGGCTTTGTATTTGAGGGCTATCAGAAGTTTATAGACCATGGTCACCTTGACCATTCTCAGGTGAAATTGGAGTCTGTTCAGACAGGGGGATTCATCAAAGGTCTGTACAGGCATGGGCATTGGTAGCCCTACCTTGTATGCATTAAGGTTGGTGAAGTGGTGGTTGATTGTTGAGGCTATACACTGGCAATCACTGATACACTGTCCTTGTACCTTAATTTGACCTTGTGCCTCCTTGGAGTTGCCCTTAAGCAGTTTGTTGATTTGTGCCCAGAAAAGCTTAGGGTTCCCCAGTGTGAACCGTTAGAGGCAGGCTACTTACTCCTTTTTGGCAAGTTTGATGTCTAGCTTATATTTATTTCTTAGGGTTTTGTAAGTAACCAGGTCTGTGGGAAGGTGGGAGAGCTGTACTTTCTTCCAAGCCTTGTCTCTTATTTTCATCTGAGATTTTACAGAGTGGGAGATCCATTTATGACAGCCTCCTTTTGTACAAAGATTTTTGAAGGGGGCAAAGAGAGATGCTGCATTGAGGAGTGAGTTTTGGAAGTAGGCAAGGGCCTCATCCAATGTTGGGAGGAGCCTAATCAGGCTTCAGTTCAGGCTACTTAGGTAGTCATTAAATTTTACTGCCATGAAATTGGAGAAGTCACACACTGTGAGTATCCTGGGGGGAATCTTTGTGCTCTGTTCTTCCAAATACAGAATATTGGGGAGTGATCACTAATGGTGTCAGCCAATATACCTGCTTTTTGTATGTTGAGGGAGTTAGATACCACAGCCCAGTCAAGAGTAGTATGGTTCCCCATTTTATAATTAAGCCTGGTAGGTAGAGATGACCTGTTCCAGGTTTGCATCTTGGATCGCACCTTGAGGATCTAGTTGGGCCAGTGGCCCAGTTCAGTTGAAATCTCCCATTATTAGGGTTCATTGATTAGTTCACTGCCAACCAATTTGGTGATGCCCTCAAGAGCAAGTTGGGCATTCTTAGGAGGGTTGTAGACACAGCCGATGGTGAGATGCTTAGCATTACCAAGGGTTAGACGGATGAAGATAGACTCCCCGTCCTGGCAGCTACCAAGGTTGGGCTTTAGTAGACTCACATTTAGAGTGTCTTTCATATAGATTAGGACCCTTCCCCCTCTCTTTCCTGCCCTGTCCTGTCTGAAGGTATTGTACCCAAAGATCATGATCTCATGGTCATGAATATGGGCCTTGAGCCAGGTCTCTGAGATTGCAAGGACGTCTGGCTTGTAGAGGTTAAGCCAGGCTTGGAACTCGTGGATTTTAGGTCTAAGGTTGCATACGTTCATGTGCACTATCCTTAAGCCTTTTGATGATGCCCAGTGAGGATCCTGTGGGGGTGGATACAAAGAAATTGTCTAGAGGGGGCCCCAGGTTAGGCTGAATGTCTCCTCCACAGAGCAGAAGAACAGCAAGTAGTCAAGCTAACACTTGCCTAATTGAAGGTTTCGAGAGGCTGTGGAGCCTTTGTGCATCGTGGATCACCACGTAGTAGGAACCATGCTTTACCAACTCGTGTGCTATGAGACTTTCATTTTTAGTTGTGGGAGAGGTCCAGTTGTAATAACCACAAAGCTCAGGGTCACTGAGATTTTGCCTCATAGGGTCAAGAAGTCCATCACCTAAGCACATGTCCACCCAGAGGAGAGACAGTATGTATACAAGGGCCAGGAGTACACCCCTATTTGTGAGAGAGGCCAGTGAGTTACTAGTCCAGCAGGACTTAAGGCAAGTGGTGCCATAGTTGTATAAAGAGTATTCTAGGGCCATGTTGGAAGACCAGTATATCTCTTGGTGGAATCAGTTATTAAGTTGGAAATTTGGGGTAGGTGCCTGTGGGAGAAACCCATTGTTTTATATTAGTGGCTGTTTTCCCTGGCTGTCGGCCTTGTCCTAGTGGAAGACTAGGGGAAAAACATCACAGTTGCCAGCGTCAATCAGGTGTCACTATAGGAGTGTAAATTGAGACCTGGCCACACAATACCTAGCTTAATGACCTTTCTTAGATCCCCTGCAACAGAATAGGGGCACTTAAGGATAAAATGAGTAGCAGGCACAGGTTGATGTACCGCACAATAAGCCAAAATATGTGGGTTAAACAGATTCTCAGTACTGCCTGTACGCAAGTAAAGCAGCTCTGCATGTTAATATACAGGCTATCACTTTGTAAAGGTACCTAAAGTATCCTGTGACTGAAAGTGAAAAGAAAAAAAAAATTAAAGGACTGACTGGACAAGTGGGAAGGTATGTTTTAAAATAATACTGGGAGAGAGAAGAAGAAACATTGAGTCCTGGTTCGAGTTCAACCTAGGAATAGGAAGGGAAACAAGAAACACCCTTATGAAATTAGATTATGGCATGAGTTTTGTGCAGTTCTAAAATCAGAGGCATATAGGTTTGAGTGGTGAGAGGAGTGGCAGGTTTGCCTAACCCAATCAATATCAGGCAGAGAGCAGCAGAAGGTGGAGACAGAATGTATACTGGCAGGGAGCCACAATGGGTGGAGTCAGATGGTGCATTTAATACTGTGGGGGCGGTGGGTGGGAGAAAAATACAGCAAGCAGCAGCAGGTCAGGAACTCATCATCTGCTTCAATAAATTGCACTTAGCAGACAGGATTTTCTTTAAAAATTAACAGGCTGCAACAAGTGTTGTATTTAGTGATACTAACCAGCCAGGATTTAGTAACAAATTCGCAGGCTGCAGCGACTGTACCATTAGCTAGAAAAACCACACAGTCTCTCAGTAAAGCACCCGGAATGAGCAGGAAAAAGATGTCAAGAGTTAAACTGACACAGTTCTCTCTCTCTCTCTCTCTCTCTCTCTCTCTTTCTCGTTCTCGTACCTTCCGATTGCCGTCTGGGGAACTTCGGACCATATATAAATTTCTGGAGGAATAAAGTCCTGTCCGGGAGCTTTAATATTCTTTAGTTTGTCAATAGCAATCTCTACCTCATTTTCCATAAATACTAATGGAATGCACTCATTATCACTAATTATTTTCAAGATTAATGTGTCCGGTTCTAATGAACAATTTTGATAAAAATTGCTGAAAAATATCCCAACATATTTCTCTGGGCACATATAGAGCCAAACTGGATTGATATTCATCTGATCCTTTAGCTACTAATGTCCAGAAGCACTTGATATTTTTAGCCTGTATAGTCTGGAGCATCAACTCCCACTGCTTATGATGAAATTCAGTCTTTTTTGCATCCAAGAATTTTGAGTATTGAGTATTGTTTCCTGTCTTTATTTAGACTAACAAAATTGCTTAGTGTAGCATTCTTTGTGTTCCATTTTATTAGGTTATTTATTAGGTTACACTGGTACTTGCTGTTGCTACACAAGCATTATAGTGACGCCACACAAGGGAATACCTTACCCTGCCCTTGGTCATTTACTAATGTACATTTGGCTATAAACACAATCACAGGGAAAAACCTTATTTGAGTGTTGCCTTGTCCCTTTCTTTTCCTGTACATTGCACCCTTTCTGTGTGCAACAACCCTCTGCCACTCTAAATTCTTGTTCAAGTTAGGACCTCCTACTCACCCATGCCACCCGAATCATAGCTCAAGTTAGCCTCTCCCCTTCCCTCTTATCACCCCATGCCTATTGCCCCTGTCTAGATGGCTTCCTTTCCTCACTCCTCCTCATTCCTCTGCTTACTCCAAAATCACTTTTTTCCTCTATCATAATCATAATGAATCCCAAATCAGTTCCCAATCATTATACTACATAATCACAACTCCAATCTCCTGCATACAACACGGCACACCAAGGAGTTGTTCTTGATCTTCTTTATGTCCTATCATTCTCCATAGTGGACAATCTCATTGCACACACAATCTAAAATACCCTCACTCCTGTCCTGCATCTCTCCCCATCAGTGCTCTTCACCCTGATATTGCATCACCGCTTAACTACCTACATATTTTGTGTAAAAAGGATGCACTCCACCTTGGAATTGGTACACGGGATTTCCTTCACTCTTTAAGTAGGATTATTTGCAGACCTGGGGGGCTTACCCCCACTAAGGTTAGTAACCCTCTTACCTTTGTTTCTACTCCTTATTCATGCTGGGGATTTTGAACTTAATCCTGGACCCTGTGGCCCTATTTGTCATGCCTGAAATATCATCCTTACATATCAGACCTAGTATAAAAGGTATCAAAATTACCCACTTAAATGCACAAAGTCTCACCCCCAAATGGCAAACATACAATCCTGGACAGATCAGCATAACTCCAACATTCTTGGGATACCTGAGACACGGTTAAAGTCAGGCACACACCAGCATGAGGTGAACTTCCATGGTTCCTCAGGCTTCAGGAAAGACCGCGTAGGTAAAAGGGGAGGTGGTGTTCTATTTTATGTAAAATCTAGTCTAGCTGCCTCAGAACTAACATCTCCAGCTGAAAATCTTCCTTCTTTAGAATCTCTGTTCATATCCCTAACACTTGGTAAGGTAAAAAAAACTAATGACGGGTTGTATATACCTCCCTCCCAAAGATGCCACAACTTTATTACTGTCTCTTATGTCATTGCTATCTGATCTTCCCTCACATGATATAGTGCTTTGTGGGGACTTTAATAATGACTGTCTTTTACCTAAAAAAATATGGCCCATTCAATCTTAGTAGACAATAATTTCACACAACACATAAATGACCCCACTTGACTAAACTCTAAAACAAGACATCAGCCCTCATAGACTGGATAGTGTCCAATTGCTCCCACAGAATTAAGTCAGCTGATGTACGCCACAACTGTAACAGCGATCACTCTCCAGTCTATTGTATATGGCATAACAATTTTGAAGCACCCCCTCCCAAAATCCTGGAGTCCAGAAATATGACTTAGTATAACAAAAATAAGTTTCTGACCCCAGTCACTAATGCTGATTGGGGACCACTTACCAACCTTCCCACTATCAACCAGGCCCTAGATTATTTTATTATGACCTTTACCAATATTATCAATAGGCATGCACCCTTAACCAAATTCAGGTCCAAATGAAGCAAAGCTCCTGGGCTTTCCAAAGAATTAAGGTCCCTTATGAAGTGCCAGGATGCTGTCTGGAAGTCGTTCAAGATTAGTCATCATCACTCTGACTGGTTACTCTATTGACAGTTGAGAAACTCGTAAATCCAAGCTCCAGGGAACCAAAGATCTTTCTACTGCTCACTCCAAATAGAAAACCTTAGCAAGCCTAAAGAATTTTGGAAACAGATTAATTCACTAATCAAGGGTAAATCAGAGTAGTGTCCTAGTTCCATTCTTTCAGGTGGTAACCTCCTCCCAGACCCACCATCCATCACGGAGGGAATAAATCAGTTCTTCACAGACCTAGATAGGCACACATCGCATTTTTTGCCAACACCTGACTTTGCCATCCTCACTCACCCCCATTCTAGTCTAGGCTCATGCCCAGACTTCCACTTAAAAACCACAACCAAAAAGAAAGTTCTCAGGTTGTTAGTAAAAATCAAGGAACGAGCTCCCTTCATCATGATACCACTGAGCACATGTTTCATGAGTTAGGGGCACCTGCACTTGCTGCACCTATTCATAATTTAATAAACAGGATCTGAGCAAATGGGAAATAACAGTGGCAGTCCCCCAACACATGGGTGGCTCCCATGCCATCAAAAACTACAGACCCATTTCAGTTCTCTGCTCACTAGCTAAAATCCAAGAGAGGATACTTCATAACCAATTACGGTCCTATTTAGAGACACACCACCTACTCACCGACTGCCAACATGGCTTTAGAAAAACCTATAGTACGATTACAGCTCTTGTAAAGGTCTCTGTCAATATCCTTGATGCAAGTGACAAAGGCCTTGTTACAGGAGCAGCATTTGTTGACCTGACAAAGGTATTTGACCTTGTCAACCACCGCCTCCTACTAAGAAACCTTAATCTCCTAGGTCTTGACTGCCTTGCTCTAACCTGGCTAAAGAGCTTTCTTATTGTGAGATCCCAAAGAGTGAAATGATCTGATTCACTGTTGTCTCTCAAGACTATAACACATGGCGTACCCCAGGGATCTATCCTGGGTACCTTACTTTTCTTTCTGTTCACTACTGAGCTTCCCAGCCTCTGCTGTGGTGCATCAGTGCAACTGTATGCTGACAACACCATTCTATTCCATTCTTCCAAAGACATGGACTGGCTTAACCAGCGTTTTAATGTTGATTTCAATGCGCCCAAATCATGGTTCTCAGATAACCATCTACTGTAATTCTTATTACCCAAAAAACAAAACCATGTTATAGATACATAGAAATTGTTGGCAGATAAGGACTGCTAGGAACATCTAGTCTGCCCATAAGTCCTATACTTGTATGCAGTCACTGACCCAAAGTGATCAATGGCTTTTCATCACTCCGTCCCCACCCAATGTTACCTTGTGCCTGTCCCATGCATGTTTAAACCCCTCCACTGTACTTGCCCCCCCATCTCTTGTGGCAGACTGTTCCAAGCATACACCACCCTTTCTGGTAGAAAAACTTCCTCATGTTACCTCTTAATCTACCCCACTCCAATTTCATATCATGTCCCCTCATTCTGATAACTTTTCTGCATTGGAAAAGATCCCCCACCTGCATCTTGTTTATGCCCTTGAGGTACTTGAAAGTTTCTGTCATGTCCCCCCTTTCTCTCCTCTCCTCCAGTGAGTACATATTGAGGTCTCCTAGTCTCTTCTCATATGTTTTGTGATGCAAGCCATGCACCATCTTTGTTGCACTTCTCTGGATAGCCTCCACCTTGTTGATGTCCTTAAGCATGTGTGGTCTCCAGTACTGCACACAGTACTCCAGGTGAGGTCTGACCAGTGTTTTTTACAATGGCATCACCACTTCCCATCTCCTGCTAGTAATGCCTCTGCCTATGCACCCCAGCATGCCACTGGCCCTCCCTGCAGCCTTTGTGCACTGCTTTGATACCTTAAGGTTATCAGATATGATAACTCCTAGATCGCTTTCCTGTTTGGTGACAATTGGCACCTCCCCCATTCTGTAGCTCTCCCCATGGTTCCCCCTACCCAGGTGCATTATCTTGCACTTTTTTGCATTGAACCTCAGTTGCTACATCTCTGATCATCTTTCAAGCTTCTCCAGGTCCCTGTTAATTTTCTCCACCGCTTCTGGAGTATCCACCCTGTTGCGGATCTTGGTGTCATCTGCAAATAGGCAGACCTTTCCTTCCAGCCCCTCTGCAATGTCACTAATGAAGACATTGAACAAAAACTGGTCCCAGTACTGATCGCTGTGGTATTTCACTGGTCACCTCTCTCTCTCTCTCTCTCTCCATAGATTGGATTGCATTTATCACCACCCTCTGTCTTCTCTACATCAGCCAGTTTCTAACCCAATGTATCACCTTATGCCCCATGCCCAGACTACTTATCTTATTAACCAGCCTTCTATGCAGGACAGTGTCAAAGGCTTTGCTGACATCTAGGTAGGCGATGTCTACTGCCCCTCTTTGATTCACTTCCCTAGTCATCCAATCAAAAAAAATCTATCAGATTTGTTTGACAAGACCTTCCTGCTGTGAATCCATGCTGCCTCAGATCCTGGGTGCCATTGGATTCCAGGTGTGCCACTGTCCTTTCTTTCAGCAGTGTCTCCATGATCTTCCCCACCACTGAGGTGAGGCTGACTGGCCTGTAGTTCCCCATTTCCTCCCTACTGCCACTTTTGTGCAGTGGGACTACATGTGACCTTCTCCAGTCCTCTGGAACCATGCCTGTGTTAAGTGACTCTGTGAACAGGGTGGCCAGAGGTGCTGCTAGTTCCCTTCTCAGCTCTCTTAATGTCCTTGGGTGTATGTCGACTGGCCCCATGACTTTATCCACCTTCAGCTTTATGAGTTCCTCAGAACTCTCTCCACTGTAAATGGACTGGTGTACACTCCCCCCACCCATTGCTTCTGCTCCCCAACTGTGGTCCTTGACCCTCTCCCTCCTTAGTGAATACTGAACAGAAGTATTTGTTCAGTAATTCTTCTTTGTCTAGATTCCCTCTTTTCATTCTCCTCCTTCCCTTTCTGCCTCACAACCCCCGGTTTTTCTTCTATCGCTGATGTACCTATAGAATGTCTCATCCACATTTTTCACAGTCTGTGCTAAACCCTCCTCTGGCTGTGTCTTGGCTCTCCTAACAGCTTTTGCTGCTTCCCTTAGGCATTCAACGTACACCTCCCTGTCCTCTTCCCTTTGGGTCCCCTTATACTTCCTGAAACTTGCTCTTTTAGCACTTACTTTGTCTGGTACCTCTTTAGAGAACCATAGTGATTTCCTTCTTCTTTTACATTTGGCCACTATCCTAACGCATTGGTTAGTTTTCTCCACTATGGCTCCTTTTAGTTTCCCCCACTGTTCCTCCACTCCCTACATTACCTCTCCCTTCTCCAGAGCTGCTCTTAAACATCTACCCATTTCACTGAAATCTGCCATCCTGAAATCTAATACTTTTCCCTTGTGTGGCTTAACTGAGTTCCTGTCTCCATGCCAAACCACATCATGTGGTGGTTGCTGGATCCCAGCTGCCCTTCCACCTGGACTCCTTCAACTCTGTTTCCATTAGTCCATACCAGGTCCAGAATAGATTTGTCTCTGGTTGGCTCATGTACCAGCTGTCTTAGTCCAACCCCCTGCAGGGATTCCAGGATGGCCATGCTTCTGGCTCAAGCAGCTGTCTGGGTGGTCCCATCTACATCCAGCATATTGAAATCCCCCATCAGCAGGATTTCACCTTTAGCTGCCATGTTGTGAATTTCCTCCATTAGTACTCTGTCCATTTCCTCCCTCTGTGCCAGAGGTCTGTAGATCATCCTTGTATGTCTTGCTGTGCCATACCCTGGGTGACCCACATTGCCTCAGTCTCCCCTTGTCTTCCCTGTACTTCTGTAGCCTTTATGCCTTTTCTGATGTATAGGTCTATCCCCCTTCCTTTTTACCTTCCCTGTCCCTTCTGAACAGTGTATAGCCTGGTACATTGATGTCCCAGCTGTGATTAGCAGAGAACCATGTCTCTGTTATTACTGCTATGTCAAGGTCTGCATTCATTATCAAGGCTTCCAGGTCTGGAATTTATTTCCCAGACTGTGTTCATTTGTGAGCATGACTCTACATGTTGAACACCCTGCCCTCCCTCTGTTCTTGTTCTCTCTTCCATGCCTGTTTCTCCCACCCAGGTTTTTTTGTTCATGTGCTCCTGCCTCCCTTTACCCCCCCCATACACACTTTGCCTGCCTGCTCCTCGCTGCCCTCTTCAGTTGTTCCTATTGTCAACTTGTGTTTTTGCATGTTCTCATGGGGGAGTGTTCCTAAGCCATCTGTCCCTCCTGGCTGTCCCCCCTCAGCCAGTTTAAATGCTCTCTGTTGAAGCATTTCAACTTCTCACCAAGGAGTGAGGTCTCCTTCATGGACAGATGCAGGCCATCCTCTGGATACAAGCTCACATCTGCCAGGCAGGGCCCCATCCCCTATGAAGCTAAATCCTTCCCTTCCACACCAATCCTTCAACCAGGTATTGAAGGCTTGGATGTGGAGTGCCCTAGCCTCTCCTGTACCTTGGAAAGGTAGCACCTCTGAGAATGAGACAGAACGTGCTACCAGTTTCAGGTCCCCTCCAGCTTCCTGAAATCCTCCTGGACTCTGGCTAACTCCACCTTTTCCCCACCAGGTCATTGGTTCCCAGGTGGACAATGACATCCAGCTCCTCCCTACTGGCTATCGCTCTAACGATCCTATGGATTAACTTCCCATCCTTCCATGCAGCACTTTCTGAGATGCACTTAACCTCCCTTCCCCCCTGCTAGATGTCCCTAACTTCACACCCCAAACAATAGAGTCCTCCACTAGGAGAAGCTTCCCCCTCCTCCGGGGTCCCCTGCCTCCTTCCCTGGGGCTCCAGCTTGAAGATCTCTACCATCCTCCCTGGTCCAAGTTGTGGGTGCCTGTGTGAGGCATTCCCATTCTTCCAAAACAGTGTAGGAGTTATTCAGCTGGACCAGCTGGGAAATGTGTTTGACTCCCCACCCTCCCTGAGCCCACCATGGTCCAGTCACACTTCTTCCTGGGCATTCTATGAGGTTCATGTTGTGGACCCAGTGGTCTCTGGGTGGGGTTGGACATCGCCTGTAATCTGGCCAACTCTGTGTGGAGACAAACCTCCTCCCTTGGCCCAGAGAGTTGCTTGCAGATGGAACAGCATTGCAGCCTCCAAAACATCTCCCTGAAGACGGCGACTGCACAACCACTGCACTGCACAACTCCCATCATGACTGTTACCCTCTTCACTCTTCTGCCTGCTTATGCCTCCTTATTGGTATCTGCTATCTCCTATCCACTTTATTTTTGCTTACTACTTCCTATGAGGTAGCAGGATGTTGCAAGGCACTCTGATACCTGTCCTATAAATGAAGGCCAAGCATGGGGTGGGTGGGTATACTTCTGCAGACTGTGTCCAAAAAAAACAATCAACCAAGGAGTTCCAGAGCAGTGGCTAGTCCAGTCACAGCCACTTACAAGCTAATAAAATCTTCCACAAATCAAGCAGAACACCAACAGAAGCTCCCTAGTCAGATCAGCAGCCTAAAGCTACTGAACCCAAACACAAAGGCAGTGAAATTAACTAAAAATCCCCTGAAATACTGACAGCAGCTGAAGATCCAGCCACACCCACTTACAAGCTTCTACAAGCTTCCACAAATCAAACAGAACACGAACAGAGGCTCCCTAGTCAGACCAGCAGCCTAAAGCTCCACAATCCCGCCTCTAAAACCTCTTCACAATACCCTCTCAAAATCTGCTCAATATTCGGGGATTCTGTAGAAGTAGTCTAAACCTTTAAATACCTAGGTCTATACCTGACTCAGCATTCTCTTTCAAAACCCATGTCTCCTTGCTAACTAAACCTATTAACTAGAAATTAGGCCTGTTACACCATCTCCACCCCCTTTCATTTGCCACCTCCTGCCAGAAAATTGCTTCCAC
Organism: Neoceratodus forsteri; assembly: GCA_016271365.2. Classification (NCBI taxonomy): domain Eukaryota; kingdom Metazoa; phylum Chordata; order Ceratodontiformes; family Ceratodontidae; genus Neoceratodus; species Neoceratodus forsteri. Next base: position 756,745,372 of record CM057451.1, read on the forward strand.
ATCTCTCCTCCCTATCCTTTGCTATGGTGCACCACTACTTCTCTCTGCTCAACCCTCATCCATTTCCAGTCTCTGACAGCTCTATTATAGGATTTGCCTTAGGGGCCAAACCTAGAAAATACCACTGGGATATCATGATTTCCCTACATTGGTCGAATTATAACTCAAGGCTACAGTACCTCACAACTTGCTTTGTATATAAACTAGTGAATCTTTTCAATCCAGTTTGTCTAAGGAGACTTGTCTATCGTAAAGAAGTTGTTCATTCACTTAGGTCTTCCACATTACCTATTCTAGCTACTCTGATACCCCACCATCTCACTGGGAGGCGATCTTTTGCTTACTTTGCCACCACAGCCTGGAATGCACTCCTCATCTTCTCTCTTGCGCTTCCCTAACCTTATTCAAAAAAACTACTTGCTGCTAATCTGCTCAAACCTCCTACTTGCAATCATTTTAGCTAATCACTGTTTTGTCTATATCCTATTTACTTTCAAATTAATAAGCTCTGGTGCATTTTTGCAATGCATGTTCTCTGCTCTATTATATACACCCTATTCCTATTTTCTTTCTTTATTACTACTGAAGATATTTCAATTTAATTGACCACACTGAAATATTTTAAATATTTATATTTCTCTGTAAATTTTTGTAGATCCCTCTGTAGATAACTTTGTAATTGTTGTATTTTATTTGTCTCACTGTTGCATCTTTTGTTTAGCTTGTTTACCGCCTGTCTCTGTAGTACTGTAATTGCTGTTTTGCTGCCTTCATCAACTGTGCCCTCATTGTTTTATGCACTGTTCACAACACTTGCTGCTCATTGTCTGGACTCCTATTCTTCATATTGTATTGAACTGTGTTGCATTGTATTGTACTGTACAGTTTTGCCCAGATCATCCCTGAAAAAGGGACTGCATGCTCTCAGTTGGCTCATCTGGTTACCAAAATCCAAATAAATAACTAACTAAATAAATAAACATTTAAGTTTTTGCTGGCTTCTATACACTTAGCATCAAACCAGGAATTCTTATCATCTCTTTTTTTCTGCTTGTAGATCACATATATCTGATTTTTTATAACATTGTGTAGAAATTCTAGTCTATGCTCAAAGGTGATAACGAAAATTGTGTTTGGATCTCCCTGGGACTCAAAATAAACCTTCCAGTTATTTAAGTTGTCTGTCAATAAGTTTCTGTTTAACTTTGCTCTGTTCAATTTTTGTTTCCCCCTCCTGCTGAGTGTGAAGAGAGGATTAGGTAATACATCTTCAATGGGAGCATTGCTTCTATTTATAACTTCCAACAAATGGGCCTGGTCACTCTCTGGCCTCATTTCAGTGGTTAAGTTATTAAATACATTATAATTTTCAGGGTTGCACAGTGTATATAATCTATTATATTCTGTCCATTTGGTGAAAAATATGTTGTGTTTCCTTGTAGGTCTCCCTACCATTCAAGATAAGGAGTGTATTTTCTTCCACTAGTTTCTGCGGTTCTTTACCATGATTATTGATTAATTTATCAAGACGTTTTCCTTTCTTACAGTCCCCCATGTCCATTTGGGTTGTTAACAATTCAATATTATCATAATCCACAATTCTCGCATTGAAATTACCAGCTGTTATCATTATGCCATCTGGGTATTTTGTTAAACATCATATCTATCTCTTGAGAGAAGTTTTCCCAATTTTTTGTAATTGAGTTTCTTGTTTTTTTGAGGGTATATAGACATTCACAATTATAAACAGTTGTTGATTCCAATTAATAACTAGAATGATACAGTTCCATTCTATATAAACCTTTTCTATTACTTTAGTTTCCCTCCCTGTCTTTAAGTATGTTACTAATCCTCCCATAGGTGTACCAAACCTCTGAGTCTTGATGACTGGTGAGAAAAAATGCTTGGAATCCATTTATGTTACAGGTTCAGTTGCCCAAGTCTCTTGTAGCATGGCTATTTTCAAATTTTCCAACAAAGGCCCTTCAATCCTGATCTACTAATTTTCCCTGTAGCCCTGAGCCACCCCCTAGGGACCAACATCATCCTCCCAGCAGCAGGGGTATTTACTCCTTGCTTGTTGCCACTGAGGCATGGACATACAATGATGTCACTGTGCAGAGGGCATGCACCCATCTCCTCTCACAGACATCCACCACTGCCTCCCCTGATACAAGTCCCTGCTGACTTGCAGTGCCCCAGTCTCCACCAGGACCTGCTACAAGGTGACAAATTCCAGGAACCCACCCCAGGAGAGGAGAATAGTCCTCTGGAAGCTCAATCCTTCTCCTCCCCTGCTGACCCCTGGCACCCAAGTCCGCTCTCGAACCCAGATCGCCGGCATGGCCTGAGGTGTGGCGTCTAGTGCCTCAACCCTCAGTGCCATCAGGCTGGTCAATCATTGTTGTTTTGAACAGACACTTTTAGCAAACTCCATGTCTTTTACCATGGCATGAACTGCTTTTATATCGTCATTTATATCTCTAAATGTCATGAGTATATTTTCCTTGGCATGAGGAATTCCCAGCCAGCTACAAATAATTGTTCCATTAGTTCCCACATTGAGTTCCCAGTTTCACTGTATTTATGGAAGAGACCTCCTATTCTTACAATTGTCTCCTTTCCTAATTATCCAAAGTCTTCCTGTTTGAAGTCTTCACTTGTTTTACCTCTTAATTCTGTAAACAGCAATTTTGTGATGGCTAGCAACCCCTTAGTCTGGTCATTCTCTCTTTTTAAAGGCTTCTGCTGTTTCTTTTTCACTGTTATTTGAAGTGCTAGAGGTATTCTCCCTAAAATCTGTGCTGTCATCTGTTTAGGGCTTTTCGCCATCTCCACTTTTATATTCCCCTTTTTCCTTTCTTTTTTGTTTTGATTGTTTTGATGCCTATTTTTTCTTTTACTTTCTACTTTGTCTTTCCCTTTTTGGTCTCAGGAATATTAACTGTGGAGAATATTAGTTTTTGTACTTCCATTTGTTATTTTATGTTCTCTATCTTTATATTCATTGTCTCCATCTGGGACTGTACTAGACCAGTAAAACAATCCAGGTTATTTCTTATGTCATTGAGGGTCTTTAGTAATACTATATTAGACATTACTGGGTGAACAAGGGCCTTAATTATGCATTTTAATAGACTGGGAATTGAGTCAAAAAATCTGTTTCTAATTCTGTCTGTTCTACTTCTTTTACTAATTTTTGGAAGACTGTTCAGGGATCCTGCCAGTACTGAGTAATCATTCTTAGTTTGTTCTTGTATGGTAAACACCACTTAAGTTGGAGGAACTCTCTAGTGGATAAAAAGCTCCAGTTTGGTTTCATATTCTTTGTAAGTGGCTTGTTGAATGCTTAATGGAAGTTTAGAGCAGGTACAGTAATAGCAGAATTGTTTGACTTATCTTTAATTTGCTTTTGTTGCTCATCCATGACCACATTTGTTTTAACTGTATTTGATACTTGAAAAAAATATGTCCTTTTGTGAGACCTTTTGCACTGATTTCTGTTTCTTTTTTGATTTTTTCCTTCCCTCCTTTCCCTTTCAAATGGGATTTGCCCCATTTGTCTTAGATATATCCTTCTCATTGTCCTTTTCATTCAGTGTCATGGCTACTCTGTTTAGGGGATACAGTCTGACTAGGGATCTTATTTTTTGTAGTATAATTTCCTTTCTTTACATCTGTTGTTCCCTGAGATTTGGCTATCTGGAGTTTCTCCATTATAGTTTTCAGTTTTTCTATTCATGTTCAAATTTAGCATTTCTGCACATAAGCAAATGTTTTCTTAACTTCTATTAGAGTTGAAGTGGTTATTTGTAAGTCCTCTGTGTAAATACTGCAATTTCTATTGTTTTTTCCTTCAATAATACCATTTTACACTCCTTGGCCCGGATAGTCAAAGCAGTTGTGCATGGCGCAACTGAGTTGCACCGGCACAAGTGCGTAAATGCGCCAAGGAGCAATATTCAGTAGGAGCCATTGCTCAGCACAAATCCCATTGCACCAATGTGCAGCTACAATGAATGTAGGTGAGAGGGCAGGGGATGTGCCCGTGAATATCCAGCGCAGTGAGATATTCAACTGTGGAACCATGGTGCAAGTGCAGAGCAAATCCAAGATACACCGAGCAGACTTGAGCCTATAACTATATGGCACAAGCACACAGACAGCAGGTGAGAGAGAGGGAGAGAGAGAGAGAGAGAAACCAGAAAGAAAAGAAAGAAAGAAAGAAAGGAAGAAAGAAAGAAAGAAAGAAAGAGAGACAGAGGCAGCCACAGAGGGAGAGGGACAGAGGTGGCAGTGGAAAGGGAGACAGGGGCAGAGAGAGTGAGATGGACAGGCAGGCACAGTGCCAGGCAGTGCACCAGCGTGGCACACTTCCTGCAGCAGCCAACCGCCCAGGAGGAGACGAGACATCAGGAGCCATAAATAGTGCACCATTCATGATGGAAGCCACAATGAGGGGTATGGGGGCAAGTGGAACAGCGACGTGGCCAAGGAAGGGCCCATCAGTGGTATACCCAACACAGGTGGTACCATGCCCACACCACCTTCGAGAACTTCACCAACATGGAAATAGTGGACCGGTACCACCTGAATAGGGCCATTCTGAGGCAGCTCTGCAAGCTGTTCAGTGAGGAGATGCAGGCAGCCACAAGACGGAGCCATGCAATGTCTGTGAAGATGAAAGTCTCAGCAGTAATGTGCCTGCTCACCATGGGCACCTTCCAGAGGCCAACAGGGGACACTACAGGCATAACCCAGTTGGCCACGTCATGTCTCCTCACACAGTTCCTTAACACCCTGCTGCCACATGCTTCAGAATACATCCATCTCCCCAGCACACAGGCGGAGCATACAGCAGCCATGCAGGACTTCCACAGGGTAGCATGTATGCCTGGTGTGCTTGCGGCCATTGACTGCACCCACATGGGCTTCCACATGCCATCTAGCCCTGAGGGGCTAGCATACATTAATAAGAAAGGGAGCCCAAGCATCAACTGCCAGGCAGTGTGCGATGCCATGGGGAGCATCACCAATGTCTGTGCAACACACCCTGGGAGTGCACATGATGCTTTCATCTGGCACAGCTCTGTGCTGTGCCACAGAATCAAACATGGGGACATCCCCACAGGCTATCTAGTGGGTCAATATGGGATGGGAAAGGGGTGATAGGCAGAGCATGCCAAGGAATGGGGAAGGCAGGGTGGGCAAGCAGGTGAGGGCACCAGGGCAGACAAGGGGCACAGCAAGGGAAGGCAGAGAGCTAACCATGTCATTATCCACACAGGTAACAGTGCCTATCCACTGAGGCCCTGGCTGCTCATCCCCTACCGTCACCAATCATCCCCAGCAGAAGAACGCTACAATGACACACACGCCAGAACATGCAGCATCATTGAGCATGTTTTTGGAATGCTGAAGGCACAATTCCTTTGCCTAGACAGGTCTGGTGGTGCACTACAGTACAGCCCCTCAAAAGCCTGTGGCCTATTCCTGGCCTGCTGCATTCTGCTCAACATGGCCTTTGACCATGGGACAGCTGTCGAGGCTGATGTGGGTGACAGTAGTGTGGACAATGGAGATAGTGTGCCAGAGGGAGGTGGACAGCCCCCCCCGGGTGGAGGGATCCATGGCTGAGGAGGCTGGCCCAACTGCACCACAACACCATTGCACAGGAGCACTATGGTGCATGCAGGTAGGTGGCACTAAACCTATGCATGAGCCACACACACACACAGGTACAGCACACATGCAGGGTTGTGCATGACAATGGGCATGCACACACAGAGTCCTTTTTTTTTTTAACAAGTCTTTATTGATTTTGAGTTTTACAGACAGTAAACAGACATACACACATAGCCCGGAACCCGGGATGCACAGCCCCAAAACTGGCCGTGCCAACTATATACATCTAACTATATACATATGCAGAGGAATCATCACCCCTCCTCATCCCATTTGTCAAAAATTCTTCCCTAGTTAAATTCAAGGCCTATAATCTACCTATTTCCTTACTCCCTAACCTATATTTACTCAGGTTCTCTATATCCTCATAAACATTCCTTCTCGACATTGTCTACATTAATACTAGCCCAGGTAGGAGTGTGTTCCTTCTGCATCCCCCGAGAGAGAGAGAGTCCCTAGCTCATCCATAGGTCAGGCAGACCCTTATCTATATCATCCACTAGGCCCTAACCATTTCACCCTTCATCAGTTAATAACCCTACTAAACTTATCCAAGAAATTAAATACCCTTTGATCTAATCAGCCAAGTTACTTCAGCTAGTCACTGCCCAACAGACAGACCTGTGTCGAACCATCTACTTCTTGCAGCGAATATATTGCCTCCAGAGCTGCCCATCTTTTAGTATATACCTCTACTTTCCCTTCTGCATATAAATGCCTCTTAATTCCAGCCAACATCCCAGTAAGATCCTTTAACCATTGACCATACCCATATAACTGACCACTCTTCCAATGCCGGACTACATAAGATTTAACTACTCCTGCCATCAGGGATACGTGATACTTAGCAACAGCTCCAGCTACTAGTGACAAGTCCCCAAGACGCAGATCTCTGGTTTTATAAATTCTGAGTAGTCCATCAAGGGGTCCATTCTCTTTATCTCAGCCCACACCAGTGATATTTTGGTACAGCTCCACAATACGTATCAAATCACCCCTCTCTGTACCACACCTAAAACACAGGTCTGTCTGCTTTGAGGCCTCTCTTACATAGTTTCACAGGGGTGTAGTATATATTTGAGGCGATAAAAAGTGCACGCTTTTATACTTGGGACTGCAATATACCTAGCATTATTCCACACTAGCCCAATCTGGTTACTACTGGGGCTAAAACTGCACACACAGAGTCCTGGTGCGGGGTCAGGGGAGTCGGTGACACACAACCACACACAACTGCACAGAGCAGTGCACAGCAATGCATGCACACACACACACCCACACCCACATGCATCCACACGCTCAGGTGGTGGCATGTGGTGAGGATCAGATGCATTGCACCGGTACATGGGCACAACCGGTGCAGACCTGGCCTCATCACACCCATGCCACATGGTCCAGTGGCTGGGCAAGCATGCGCACAGGCAGTGTGCTATGCAATGCACAGGTGCCACACCAGCGGTACACACATGCACACACCACCCATGCACGTACAGGGCAGAAGCTGCAGACTGCGCTCTGGACGGGCCACACATTAGGCCTGCCGCACGGATCCTTGGCCCCCATGGCTATGAGGGCGGCCATGCCAGGGCTGATCCGCAGCCACAGGCTGCTCATCAGCCACAGGGAGTGTTTGCAACAGCCCTTCAGGGCTTGACCCATGGGACTGTGACTGGGTCAGTGCAGGGATGTATAGCCACCCAAACAGGCCTGCCCCAGGTGTGCCTGGGATGCCAACAGCAGAGCCTTGTGTCAACAGTGTGGATGTCACCCGACACCAGGATCGTGGGATGGACAATGCACTGTGTGGGGTCTGTGGTGGCTGGCCATGCCCTGTAGCAGCCAGCAGCGCAAAGTCATCTGTGACAGCCTGTGCGATGTGATCCATGGATGCAGTCATGGCCTCCTGCATGTGCTGCATCCCCACCAGGAGCTGTGTAATACCCCTTTCATGCTGCTTGGCCAGCTGATGCACCTCCGTGTGTAGTGCACGCAGCCCAGTGGCAACCTGCACCTGTTGCTCTACAGAGGCCCAGAGCAAATGGGTGTGCTCTGCCATTGGGTCAGCATCCTGGGGATTCTGGGTGGGATGCAGACTGTCCTGTGGTGAACAGCCATGCTGCACAACCCCCCTCTCAGGTGGATGCTGCACAGTGGGGTCCTCATGGGGTATGTCCCTAGCTGGCACCCCAGCGGTGGACCTTGCATCCAGCTGCCCTGTGGCACCAGCAGCCAGCTGCCGCTGCCCCTCCAGCCACTGAACACTGCCCAGTGCCTGTGCAGCCACACCACCACCACCACATGGCACAGCTGTGGCAGTGAACACTGCTGAACCCACAGTGGTGGCAGGCAGCTGTTCCTCTGCTGTCAGGTCACTGGACGTGCTGCCTGTGTCGGGTATGGGTGTCTCCCCCACAACACCACCCATGCTGTCCAGGACTAGGGAGAGGTCATCATCATTGTCAGACCCCACCCTGATCTGTGTTTTCATGCAGAGAAGGCCAAGACTGGCATCCTGTAGAAACACATCCAGGGCCTCATCTGACACCATGCCAAGGACATCTGGCTGGACAGTGGTGGTGTGCTGTGGCCTCCCAGGCCCCCAGATGCCCATGTCGGTGGATGGCTGGTCTTCCAGGGCTGGTCCTGCCTTCATGGATGCGACTAGTGCCCCATCCTCTGCATTCAGGCATAACAGTGCTGGAAGATAAAACAGGTGCATTAGTGAAGCAATGGCCACAAGTGCCCCTTCCAATGCCACAGCATGCTGTGTGGTGCTGCTATACATACCAGGGGGGATGGGCTGCCACCTGTCTGGAATCCTCTGCCAGGCACACCCTCCGCAGTGCTGTGCAGCAAGGTGGCAGCCTTCTGCACCATGAGCTGTGGTGCATCAGCAGGTCACACTCTGGTGGCATTCCAGACTGCACAGATGGCTGCCACCTTTTCCTTGACCCACCTCTTGTCAGTGCCTACCTTCTTGTAGCACTCCTGCACTGACTGCTGGTGGCTGCCCTGCTGGTTCACGCATTCCACCACCTCCACCCAGGCCCCAGCCCTGGCCTGTGGTGTGCTCATGACACTGCTCAACAGTGGCTCCCTGTCCAGGTAGGCCTTGAACAGGACCTCTCACTCTGCCTTTGTGAAGCTGGGCCTGTGCTTGTGAGCAGGCCCATGCTCCCCAACCTCCTAAGGTTCCAACATGTCACTTCCTGTGGAAATGGACAGCACAGTGTGTCAGTGGCAGCAACACCCATTGCCATCCTCCCTGCTGTGCCTCTGTGCTCAGTGTTGCTGCAGCAGCATGCGCAACTTACATCAAAAGGATGCAATACCATGCAGGCCATGGCCTGTGCCGATCCGTGGTGCTTTTATGGTGCATCGTATACAAATGAGCTGTGGCACAACAGCAATGACATGCTAATGCCCCATTGTGCCACGCATTGGCTAATGAGCTCATTTGCATGTGGTGACTGAATATCATGTACTTGCCCCATGCGCAATGAGAGTGCTTCAGAGCAAGTCATAGGATTGCTCTGGAGAACAATGTGGCACAATGCACATGCATGCATGGTGTGGATCGCCGGTGTGTGCAGGGTGCATTGTGCACCCACTGTGCAATAGTGGCAGGTGCGTGCGCCATGGCAGCAATTGTGCGGTAGAACTGATGTGACAATACTCTGGCCCCTGCGTGACCTCTGACCCTGGATGACCCCACACATGGCCGCCAGCCACCATGCACGCATCTACTCCAATGTTGCGTGCAGATAGGCTAAAACAGTGCATATCCCCTAGGCTCATGCATCTGGTGCGTGCTGTGGCCATGTGCAGCTTTGGCCCCCATATTGCTCCATGGCTCTCAGCAGAGGCATGGCATAGTGCAGGTCTCAACGGACACCCAACTGGATGCAAGTGGAGCTGGCCAACCTTATGGCCTGTGTCCAGCCCCACACATCACAGCTGTTTAGCCAGGTGTCACTACAGCAGCGCTGGAGAACAGTGTTGGCACCACTATGGGGACATGATGTGGAGGAACCCAGAATGCCTATGATGGCTGGAGACACATCAGGCGAAGGACATGTGGGTGAGTAGGCCCAGCTTGCGTGTATGCCCTGGTTCTGTACTGTGGTGTTGGCTGGGCTGCCTAGTGTGTGTTATGCAGGGTGGTATACTGTTAATATGTGCATCATGGGGTGGCATACCCACCACCACTTGCGTTGACATGCCACTGTGCGGAGCATGCCAGGCAGGGGCCCACACTTTGCAAAGGGGGGCAAGCTGCTGTGGTTGTGCAATGATGTGTTCCTGTCTATGTTCCATTCCCAGGCCCTGAGAATCACCAGAGGGCAGTGGTGGCAGCCACAGCAGGACAGCAGGCTGCAGTGAGACCAGGAGGTGGTGCAGGAGCTGCTCTAGCACCAGCAGGGCCAAGGAGAGCAGGTAGTCACTGTCATGGTCCTTCACACGTGTATTGAGGGTTTGCTGGGACATGGGTGTGGGCATGGCCATCTGTGCCATGTGCCATGGCAGCTGTGGCCATTGGACTCATGTGCCAGCTGTTGGTGGGGTGGGTGTGTGCCTGGCTGCCACTGTTGATGCTGTGGTGCTGCTAGAACACTGTGCCAAGTGACTAGCATAGCACAGTTGGGTGGCTACTGTGTGGCAGGGACCACTGTTTTACACTGTTGTGGTGTGCCGTGTTGCTGGCAGTCATTGGCCCATCCCCCTGCGGGTGGCCTGTTCAGGCCCTCTGGGGGGAGTGATCCCGCTGCCCAGTGCACTCTGTGGTTGAGCATGGTTCCTTGGGACACTGCACTGATCACCTGTCCTATCCCTTTTCCTAGGTGTCTGGGGCAGTGGAGGATGCCACTGTACTGCAGACTCTTGAGGCAGCTGATCCTCATAACATCCACCACTATGGAAGTGGTGCTCCAGATCCACAGGCAGGTGATGGGAGGTGGAAGCCATGGACATTGAGGGGTGGCACAGCATGGCTACCACTGGTGTGCACCCTACCTTCCCCTGTTTCCCCTGCTGTACCTCCCTCTACAGTCCCCTTCTCACTGTACAGTCCCTTTTCCCTGTCCCCATCCCTCATATTCCTACCCTTTCCCACCGCCTGTTCTGTACATAGTTTGCTGTTCATAATTATATATTACAGTATTTTTACTTACTTGCCTGTGTCAATGTCTGCTTTGCAGGTGGCGTGCGGAGCCATGCTGCAGTGGCCCAGTGCCTGTCAATGTGGTGTGCATGTGTCAGAGTGCATGTTATGCTTCTGTGGTTTACTGCTGCGTGCTGTGGTGCGTTCCACTGTGGTGGTGTCCCTCCCCTTGGTTGGTGGGCATGTCATGGGGTGCCAATGGGAAGGCTGTCAGGAGAGTGTTGTGGGTGTGTGTGCTTGGCTGTGTGGTCCTGGGTGTGACCTGCTCGGGTCTGACTGTGTTGGGGGGCACAGCATGCAGCCTGTGGGGGTGTCCCCTTGATGGCCCTCTGTTGGCCATTAGCACCTACTGTTGCCTACCTTTGGTGCCACTGTTGTATTCTGGGTTGGGGGTGTGGGTGCCTGTTCACACCCTGCTGTGCCCAGCTGGTAGTGGACTCCTGTGGCCTGTCACTGTGCCTCCCTGGTTCTGTCCCTGGGTCACTTCTCTGTGCCATGCCCCCCCATCACTCTGCTGCTGTGGCACAACTGTGTTTATGTGCACCATGGTGCACCTCTAGTTGCATCATGGCACACCTCTAGTTGTGCCATGGCACATTCACAGTTGTGCCATAGCGCAACTGTGTCATATTCAGCCAGGTTGTGCTGGCACAGTACAGCATGCGCAGCCTCTGAATATTGCTCCTGTTGCACCAGTGTGCATTGGATTTGTGCTGTGCCAGGTTTGCGTTGGCCTGTGGTGCATTTCTGAATATCCGGCCCCTTGTGTGCTAATAGGAATACTGTATATAAACCAGAAAAAAATTAAATGCAAAGTCCAGGTGGCTTCTTGAAAGGCTTCAAGGCAAGATCAGAATGATAACATGTCCCTCTTCACCAGTTCATCTCCAGCTCTTCACTGACTCAATTAATAGAGTAACAGTTTTAATTGACTTTAATTCTTATAGAACATAGTTCTGTGTGTTGGTTCTTCTCCTTAAATATCTAAGGAGCTGCTCAGCTTTAGTAGCTTCTTTTAAGAATCACTCCCTCATAGAGCTGTTTTTCATTGGGCAAATGTTGACACTGCATCCTTCTCAGTTTCCTTTTCTTAACTGGCCCAGCAAAATATATCAGGAAGAAGTTATAAGAATTAATAATAGGTAGTCAAGGGACAGGAGCTTTTTTTGTTTGAAGTTATCCAACATCTATAAGCACTTCTTTATCCCCCCCCATTTCACCAATCCTATTTACCTATTTACCTAATTACTGGAGATATTATCAGTTATTCCTTTACCACCCTTTACTTTACTTTAACTTTCCAGCAAGAGGGTCTATGACCCCAACTTAGTGCCTGTGTTTTTCTTGATGCTATCTTCTAACTATCAATAAATGACAATGACGTTTTAAATTACACATTTTAGATTGCATGATTCATTAACTAGGCTTTTACAGTCAGGACAACTTAATTTAAACCTGGTTCAGACCCAGTCCAGATGGTTGCGGCACTATAGCAAATAATCTGAAATTGTTTACTAGAGAACACTCGGGCAAACTAATGAATGCTCAGCTCCTGCAAATACACAAATATCCAAGGTTTAAAGTTTTCCCAACGTCAGACTGATTCAGTTAAAATGTATATGATTCAATTAAAATATAGTATGTATGAACTTACAGTCCTAGTTTCATGATTTTCATCTCCCAAGACTTCCTTTTTAGGTTTTAAAGATCCCTCAGGTCAATCTTCAGGTGCAACTTCAGAAAAAAACTTTCCAGGCCACAGTCCTTTGCTGTCTTTGCTACCTTTAGTTCTATATCTTAATTTCTTTCCTGCTGTAAATAGCGCTCTTCATGACCACCAGTAGAGCTCCCAGGATTTAAAAACAAAATACAACCAGTGAGTGATTTAACCCACATTAAAAATAATAACTAAAGCCAAGAGAACTGTGTCCGCTGGTGTTCTGTCAGTGAGCCTGTAACAAAATGGCAAATTTGCTCAGAGAATGCAGACGAATGCACTTTATCCTCCTAGTGTAAGAATCACGTGACTATGCTGTGACTACTCCAGCAGCTGACTTGAATGTGACTCTATGATATCACATTTAATGTTATGAAACTAACTCATCTTAATTCTCATAAATACCTTTGTGTGCTAGAACTTATTTAGGTAATCTGAGTACTATTTTTACTTTGCCGATTCAAACTGTTTTAACCCTCCATACTCCTCAGCCTCTCCCTCTCTTACTAACCTGGCTATAGTGGTGTTAAAACTTGGTAAAATACATTAAAAATATTTATTAATCTTTTCATGTCTAAGGAATCAAAAATAAGCGACCCTCCAGGGCAGGGCTAGAAAAAAGAGCATGCAAGTATGCTTTAGGGAAAACAGAGGAGGCTTCTTGATTCCCTACTAGGGGCCTTTCTCAGGCAGCGAGTCAATAAATCCACTGTGGATGTGGTAGTACCGGACCAGGTGCTTACAAACAGGAGGACTTTGCAGACGTCACAGTCAGCTGTCCACCAGGTAGCAGTGATCACCATACAGTGTGGTTTAACATTAAGATGGGAACAGGGGCAAACTACACGAGGATGAGGGCCCTCGACTTTAGGAGGGCTGATTTTATAGAAATGGGAGACTGTCTCAAAAACTGCCTCATGGGGCAATTCTAAGGAAGGGGTAGAGGTGCAGTGAGGACAAATAAGGGAGGTCATAATTAAGTCAACCAGTCTCTGTGTGAAGGAAGTAAGTAAAATCAGAGGGAAAAAGAGGCCATAACAGTTCTCTAGGCAAGTGGGCAAGCTGGTGAAGGTATAAAGGGTGGTATTCAAGAGGTATAAGGAGCAAGACAGGAAGGCAGACAGGGAGCTTTATCCAGTAAAACAGATGGTTGTAGGTAAAGCAGTGAGGGGATGGGGAGCAAAGGCAGATGAAAGAATAGCCAAGGGGGTAGCTGAAGGGGATTACCTTATTCAGGGTCAAAAGTCAGAAGAGGAAGGCAAGGGGAAGAATAATGAGGATAAGGAGGGTGGCAAGGGGGGTCTGCACAGAACAGGACTGAGAAAAATCAGACATCCTGAACTGGTACTTGTTCTCAGTCTTTACAGAGGAGGAAGGTGGGTACAAACCACCAGGGAGCAGTGGGAGCAAAGGGGTGTGTGGGCACAAGTCCATTTTCAGAGGAAAGAGTCCTGAAGGGACTCTGTATGTGGACAAGGCTATGTTCCAGAATGAGATGCACCCATGGGTTTTAAAGGAACTCATGAAGGTGCAAGCTGCCCCACTGATGGCCTTATTCAACAACTTTCTGGAAACAGATGTGGTAATCTGGAGGACTGGAGGAGAGAAGATGTGGTCCCTGTACATAAGAGAGGCAGCAGGGAGGAGATTAGCAACTATGGGCCAGTCAGTCTCACCTCAGTGGTGGTAAAGTAATGGAAACTCTATTAAAGGAAAGGTTAGTGGTAGGGGTGGGTGAATACTTTTATTTTGAATTTTCACCGAATATTAGTATTTGGGGTCTGAAGTATTCGGAAGTTCAGTATTCATTTTTATTTTTTGTGTATCTGTGGGGAAAATACAAGTAAAAACACAGCCCTTACCCTACTCCACAGCCCAATCATTTAAACTACAACCTATTCCCCCCACCCTCTGCAGCAAGCCCAGTCCCACCCTCCTCCCCCAGCACCTGCAATTTACGGATTAAAACAACTTCCATGATGGGAACCAGCACAGCCTGCCCACCTCTACTGTTGACCACTGTCTCCTGTAGCACTTTTACTTTTTGTAAAAAATCATCACCCCATCCCCAGGCCCAGCAGCAGCAGTACCCAACTCCCATCCTCCTTCCCTCCCAGCAGCCATGTGATTAGCTGGTTTACTGTGCAGCAAGCGTGGGGGTGCTTGCATTCCGAAGAAGACAGCCAGCTGTAGAGGAGGGAAGGTTTTTGTCAGTCATCTTCATCACATGTGTGGGCTTCTCTTCATGAGCATTGGGGGCTGGGGCGGAAGAGGGTGGTACTTGAGTACTGCTGTTTAGTTGGGGGGGTAGGGGCATGATTTTTTGCAAAAAGTAAAAGCAATACAGGAGATGGCAGCTGGACCTGTAGGCGGGCCGGTTGTGCCGGTCACCCATCGTGGGAGTTTTGTTTTTTTTTATTTGAAATTCTGGGTGCCAATGGGGAGGAGGGTGGGATTGGGTTTGTTTCATATGGTGGGGAGACAGGGGGTGCAGTTTGAAGGTTTGAGCTGGGGAGGCGGGTGCGGGCTGTGTCTTACTTTTTTTTGTAGTATTTCCTGAATACCAATAGACACAAATGGTGCCACTATTTGTGACTTGTATCCAAATAACAAATAGTGCATTATTCATGGTATTCATAGAAACATAAAATATGATGGCAGATAAGGACCACTTGGCACAAGTAATCTGCCTGTTTTGTTTCCCTTCCTATAGTGTCATAAAAGACTACTTGATTTCTGGCTCTTTCCCCACTCTTGCTACCCAATAAGATACCTTTGTGCCTCAGGTCTTGTAAACCCCTGGATTCAAAATACTTCATAATCATTTCCTTTAGCAGTGTCTCCATTAATTTTCCCACCACTGATGTCACGCTGACTGGCCTATAGTTGCCAGCCTCCTCCTTGCTACCCATTCTCTGAAGCAGGACTACATCTGCCCTCTTCCAGTCCTCCAGAACCACTCCTTTTTCCAGTGAGCTGTTAAATAGAACTGTCAGAGGTACTGCTAGTACCTCCCTGAGTTCTCTCAATACCCGTTGGTGTACCCTGTCTGGCCCCATTGCTTTGTCCACTTTCAGATTTGCGAGTTCTTTCAGGACTCTCTCCACTGAAAAAGGACTAGTGTTAGCCTCCCTCCCTCCAGTGTTCATGTTGCTTTTATATGGCCCTTCTGTCCCCTCACCTTCTCCTTCCTCTGTGAACAACAAACAAAGGTATTTGTTCAGGATATTTGCCTTTTTCTGATTATCCTGTGCACAGTCCCTTCCCCCTTCCCTTCTTAACCTTACAATCCCATCCTAGTCTTCCTCTTTTCTCTTATGATCTAAAACTTTGTCCCCTTTCTTTACCACCTGGGTTATTCTTTCCTCAGTTTACACATCTGCACTCCCTCTTTTTTTCTCTGCCTCCCTGTATTTCTCCTGATACACTTCCTTTTCCTCCTCCATCTAGAGTGAATGCTGTTAGTGTGAGTGCTGTTATCTGGAAAATACTATTCCTTGCTCACACACCCCTAGCTGGTAGAGTATCTTGTATCCAATGGGCTGCAAGACCACAGGCAGCATGGATTGAAGGAGGGAGTCATGCCAGATGAATCTGATTAATTTCATCAACTTGGTGACCAGGGAAATAGATAAAGGGCAGTGGATGTGGTCTATCTGGACTTTGTTAAGGCCTTCAACAATGTGTGGCACAGGAGACTAGTAAAGAAATTGGGCAACCTACAGTAGGTTTGGGATCCAAAGTGTTGAACTGGGCTAGAAACTGGTTATTGGATAGGAGGCAGAGGGTGGTGATTAATGACACTCACTCTAATGATGGGAGAGTGACCAGTGTGGTGCTGCAGCACTCAGTTCTGGAACTGCTCCTCTTCAATGTCTTCATAAGTGATATTGCAGAAGAACCGGAAGGGAAGGGAAGCCTTTTTGTAGATGACACCAACATCTGTAACAGGGTGGACACTCAAGAGGTGGTCGAGAAAATGTGTAGGGATCTTTGGAAACTCGAGGAGTGGTCAAGAGCCTGGAAGCTGAGGTTCAATGCCAAAAAAAAAAAAGCAAAATCATACACCTAGGGCATAGTAATCCAGGAGCTAAGTGTAGGATGGAGGTACTTACAGTCACTAAGAAGGACAGGGATCTTGGGGTTATCATATCTGATAACCTCAAAGTGACAGGGTAGTCTGACAAAGTAGTGGGTAGGGCCAGTGGGATGCTGGGATGCATAGGAAGAGGTATCTTCAGCAGGAGGAGGGAGGTAATATTGCCACTGTATAGCTCACTGGTGAGACTCCACCTGAAGCATGGTATCCAGTACTGGAGGCTGCACCTCAAAACAAACATGGACAGTGTTACGGCAGTCCAGAAGTGGGCAACTAAAATGGTGCAGGGGTTGCACCAAGAGTACTACGAGGAGAGACCGAGGGATTTTGACAGGAACACCCTGGAAGACAGGAGAGAGAGAGAGAAGGGACATGACAGAGATGTACAACTGCCTCGCAGGGTAAACAAAGTGCACAAGGGAAATATCTTTAAAATGAGGAGTGCCAGGACCAGAGGGCATGTGCTGAAGCTGGAGGGAGGATCTTAAAAAGGGATGTGAAGAAGTCACTGAAAGAGTTATAGATGCCTGGAACAGACTGCCAGCAGAAGTAGGATAGGACAAAACAGTTGGGGGCTTCAAGCATGAGTAGCATGGACATAGGTAAATATTAGTAATTATACAATGGGCATGAAAACAGAATGTAAATATGCTATCCTGATTGGCTGTCTCGTACCCCTCTCCCATTGTAAAATCTACAATCACCCCATGGGAAGAAGAACAGCCACCCATTAGCTACATCAAAAAATAATTTAAATATCACTATGACCATCACCAGCCCTAACTCTGAAACACAAGAATACCCGCTAAACCGTCGTTCCAAACTCCACTACCTCAACTGTCATTTCAACGCGCACACAACTTACATTCCTTATGTTCACAAAACTCGACTATGAAATAATAACTAGATAAGTTGCTCCCCTCCATCTTCATTCCTCCATTTACTTAGTTTCCTGCATCCCCATACCGTTTTTTTCTCATTTACATTCACCTCCCGGCTACGCTCCTCTCTAACTCTGCCACCAATTATCTCTTCCTCATCAGCTGCACCTCCATGTTAGTGCTGTTCAATGAAGTCTAGACACATACTGAATTTTTATTTTCCCACATTTAAATCACAGATTCCGGGTACAAATGGATGTGGGGTAATGCCAGAAGGAAAGCAGCATGGGTGGAATGCGGGGAAACGTGGACAGTGATCGTGCCTATGTTATCGAGTCAGATTTCGTCCTTAACTTCGAGAGAGCCAATAGCACTGCAGGTATGTTTTGTATGTATGCAGTGTCAGAATGGGCTACCATTGCCGATTCCCGAGTAGGTGTTGTAGGGGAAGTGAGTTCATGCTACGAATGATGAAACAGAAAGTAGCAGCTTTCCTATATTTTTCTTACAGATAATGATTTTTGAAAACTGACTTAGCGATCGGAAATATGAGAACCTGCACTATATGTTGAGGGTTGGAACTAGAAGAACTGATCATCATCTTAGAAAAACAAACTCCCGAATCTCCACCAAATGGACTATTTTCTCTGGCGTAGTAACACTTTCACTATTTCTCCCATTTAAAATAAAAAAAATTACTAAAAATAAAAACTTTACTAAACACAAATTATTAACATTAGATAATAGCAATATTCATTTTGAGGAGGTAGGAGGTGCTAGGATTAGATTACCCTTGCAGCGTTATCACCGCCACCGTGACCGAACAACACCCCAGGGCGGGTAAATCCTGGCATCACCAACACCCTCTCATGGTATATTGCTTAAATAGGCAGGGAGGAGGGAGGTAGAGTCTCCAGAGGCCAATTAGGGGCTTTGGAGACAGACTAGACAGGACCATTTGGTCAGATGGGGTGGGCCAAGCAATCCCTTTCTGCCAACAAATTCTGTCTTTCTCTGTGTCTGTGTCACTTCACTATTTGTCTCCTGGGGCCCAGTTTTAAAAGACCCCTTAGAGTGACGTAAGTTGTGCCACTCTAAGGGCTGTGGCAAACTCCAGGTGTGCCAGGGACCCTGCGCCAGATTTTATAACATACAGGGTCCCTGCGCCAAACTCCCCTGGTTTCCCGCAAGTCACCAGGTGCTGCAAACACTTCGCTCATCTGCGGGAATTGACACAGGTATCCAGGCTCCCCCCAGTGCAACACTAGAGGAGTCAGGATATTTGGGGGTGAAGAAATACATTGCCAGGAGGGGCCCTGGGGCATTGGGTCATTGGAGAAGGCAGTTGGAGTGTAAGAACACAGATGGGCATCAGCCACAGCAATGTGGCACCCGGTGAGGGTGTCATTGCAGTGTAGTGCAAGGAAAGAAATTAACTACAAAGAAAGAAATTAATGTTATGGAAATTGACCCCGTAGTGTAATATCATCCCTGGTAGTCTAGTGCCCACCCTGAACCCTAAAATGTACATAGAACCCCTGGTGGTGTAGTACCCCCCCCACCGATGGCTGATCTCATCCAAGTAAAATTAATTAAGTGCCCCGGTTCTATAGCCCCCCATCACCGATCTCACACAACAAAAAAGGTGTTAATAGTCCCGGTGGTCTAGTGAAACCACCACCCTTCCCACCCCATCAGGCATTACCCCACCTCGATACCCCCATCCCTTCATGATCCTGTCACTGGCACAACCCTCCACTTACCACCACAGCCAGCCACAGAATGTGCTATGAAAGAGCATTTACTGTATACAGCTGGTAACCTGGAAAAGCACACTAAACCAAGTCTCATTTCCAGGTGTGACCAAGGGAAGGGAATGAGAAATACAATAAAACATGCACAAAATCAATGATGAATACAAAGTAAAGTGCAATCTGAGTACAGTTTATCATGGCACAAGTGCAAATAAAAGTAAACATAATTAAGCAAGGTACAATGAGCAGATATGATGTACAAAAAGTAAGACAGGAGCAGAAGGAATGATAGTAGTTCAGATGTAGAACAAGAAGGAGCCTGATACAGGTTGCAGTAGAACCCAGGAGGAGGCCCAACAACAGGGATGGTAGAGGCTCCAATAGAGGACGATCAGGGAGAGGGCTGACAAGAACAGAAGGGGGAATGGATGAGTTTTAGCTGGTGTTTGAGGGAGCCAGGGAAGGGGGAGAGATGCAAAGAGGAGGAGAGGACGTTCCAGAGGGAGGGAAGGTGATAGGAGAAGGCTGACTGCCTAGCAGAGGAGTGAGGGTAGGGGAGGGAGAAGGTTTGAGGATCCCTGGAGTGGAGGGAATATAAGTTAGAGGGAATGGGTGAGAGGAGTGAGAAAAGGAAAGTGGGCAAGGACCCAAACCAGTATTTGGTATTTGGGGATAAAGGAAGCTTAATGGGATTGGTGACATGAAAGAAGAGAGTGGATGGATAGGGAGAAGTAGAGGGAGTAGTGGTGGGTTCAAGGGGGGAATTTGAAGCAAAGCAGCAAAAGGCGTTGCAAAGGGTGTTCAGTCTGGCAAAGAAAGAGGATGGGCCCAGACCACATCTGCATATTCAAAAACCGGAAGCATGGTAACAAGCTCCCAGTGAACCTAAGGAGACAAGCCAGCTTTGTTGCAGTACAAGGCACCAAGTTTGAGGCTGAGCTTGGAGTGGATGGCATCAATGCGGGTGGAGAAGTCAAGCTTACTATCTAGCCACATACTGAGATACTTGAAGAAATAAACAACTTCAAGGATGGAACCATCCAGCGTTAAGAAGAAAGGCAAGGAGGGAGGAAAGCTAAGCCAGTTTCTGACTGGTGCCAAAGATCATGGACATTGAGTTTTAGTGTAGAGCTGTTTGAAGTGGAACCAGTGCAGAATGCTGTGGAAGTCTTGCATAGTAAGCTTTCCACAGCTACGGCTGAAGGAGTCGAGATATAGATAACTGTGTCATCTGCATACATGTGAATATGTGAATTGGCACAGTAAGGTTGGAGGTTATTCAGGAAAATGGAAAAGCAGATGGGACCCAGAATGGAGCCAAGTGGGCCCTTGCCTAGATACGTATGGGAGGTGAGAGGATGCCTCCTACGTGTACTGACTGTAGATGGCCCATAATGTAGGAATATAACCATTTGACAGCTGGAGCTGAGAGGCTCAGCTTATTCAGGAGGAGTGGATGGGTCACAGAGTCAAAGGCTTTGGCCAGACTGATTGATGAAAATGGCAACAGTAATGTGCCCCTGATCCATCCCAGTAAGGATGAAGTCAGTGACATGCAGTAGGGATGAAACAGTGGAGCGGTGCTTCCAGAAACCAGACTAGAAAAGGGACAGGAAGTTGAATGAATAGAGGAAGTCAGCAAGCATAGAATAGACAGGTTTCTCTTACAGCTTTGCATAAGAAGGGAGGAGGGAGCTAGGACAGACGATGCCAGGAGAGGATGGGTCACTCTCTTTATGAAGAGGGAGAACTTTGGAGATCTTCCAAGACTGAAGAACAGTATAGAGGGAGAAGGAGAGGTTGAAGATGTATGTAAGGGGAGAGGCAATGTCAGGAGCTGAAAGGTGGAGAACTTTAGGATCCAGCCTGTCAGGGCTAGATTTAGACAGGATGAGAAAGGAAAGGGCTTGCAAGGTTTCTTGAGTAGTAACAGGAGGAAATTAAAATATTGGGGGGGGGCAGGGAGGCGGGTGGAGCATGGGGGAAAGGAGAGGAGCTAGGAGGCAGGGTAGAGGAGAGAGGAAAGAGCACAAATAGTAAAACTCACTGAAATGATCAGCTACAGAGGGATGGTCAGAGACAGGTCAACCATTAACCATGACAACTGGGGGAGCGGACTGGGCAGGGGGGTCAAAAAAGGAAATTAATTTTCTTTCAGAATATGGCTGAGAAAGTAAGGTTGTTCTAGAGGTTGGACTAAAAGTAGAGTGATTTGGCAGCATGGACACCCTCGTACAAGAATGTCTAAGCACCCTGTAGGAGAGGAGGTCAGACATGGAGGAAGATAATTTGTGAGGGGCCCATGCATGATCCCAGGACTCACACTGATCAATAAGTTCAGAAGTAATCCTGTGGTGGTAGTGAGACAATTTAAGCCTGCACTTTCTGAGAGAGGCATGCTTGTCCCAGACAAAGGAAAATTTTGAATGGAACAGAGAGGGCCACGTCAATGTCAAGGGTATAAAGGATAGCTGTCCAATCAGTTGCAACAAGGTTGCTTAGGAGAGCTTTAATATCAAGGGATCAGAGGGACCTAGACCAGATGTAGTTGGGGACAAGGGAGGGCGTTGAACTTTCCTGACACAGAATGTATTTTTTTTAAGTGTATTAATATTTTATCTTAATAAAAGAACAAGATCAAATAATATAATAATAAGAGGCGACATTCGAACAACCTGGCCAGGACAAACCTATTGGTGTTACAACTCTAGTATTTGAATAATAATGTAAGAGAGATAATTAAAAATATTCTTTATCATAATTAACAAGCAGACAAGAACATTTAGTACAAGGCAAAATATTGGGGTAATATGACAGAAGCTTAGGAATAATGACACTGACTGGTACTTGGTTACTGCACTGTAAGTAGATACTGTGTGGACAAAACACATATTAAGGCATTGTCCCCAGGGACAACCACCCTGTAGTTCATTGGCCTTGTGGGGCTGTCTGTGAAAAGGTGGGAGGCACCAGCGCATGAAGGAAGGGGTCCCAAATACCTTTGAAATGTGCAAGGCAATGCCAGGACAGGTATGAGAGCCATTCAAATTCTGCCAGCTTGGTGAGGGCTGACACTCATTCAATAAGGGATTGGTGCATGTCAGATCTCCCTTTTAAAAGAATTTGTCACCTGGCTTCTAATGCAGCGATGGTCATCCATGCATTCTGAGGTTTAGGGAGATTTGTAGCCACCAAGACATCCCCAGCACACAAAGGCTGGGGTTTCTGGGCAGCGGCACAGAAAGAGGATTTTCTCAGAATACCATTTCTTGGGTCCAAAATGGGACAAGGGACAGGCAGGACCATAGTATGTGCTCAAGGGTATCTGCAGCTGAATGGCAACACCAACATTGGGAATTATTCAGGAGTCCTAGATTATAGAGGGCATTTGGGGTGAGGTACCATCTGTGTAAGATCTTTTTTTTTGATACACTATTGATGGTGATCCTACACATTAATGTGTGCTCTACTTAGCAAGGCCTCCCATTGTTTTTCTGAGACAGAGATGCAGGAGCCTTCTTCACAGGCCTCTTGTTGCTTTAAGAAGTGAGGAAAGAGGAGAACAAATAAAAACTGATTGATCAATCTGCCAATTTTCTGGAGGTGGAAGTCCCAGGTGACTAGAAGGGACTGCAGAGGTGAGTCATCAACTTCTGTCTCCCTGCAAAGGCAGGGGCTGATGGCATGCCTGATCTGTAAGTACTTCCAGAAATCCTTTTGAGGAAGCCCATATCTGGTTGCCAGTGTTTGAAAAATGTGCAGCGTTCATGAGGTGTAGTCCATCAGATGGCCTATGAGTAATCTTAATTCAGGTCTGTCATTTTAAGGGTTTCCCCTCCACTAAGATGGGCCAATTACCTCAGAGCGGTTCCCATTTTCCCAGTCTTGGCTTGATAGATCCACTATGGTGGAGCATAGGGGCCCATGTTTTTCTGGCAAACATCAGGGTGGGGGAAGTTCAACTCCCTAGGGATCCCCTGGAGATAGGCATCCCCCAAGGAAAGGCAGTGAAGGTGTGACCCTGCAAGCAATGCTAAAGCAGGACCAGGGGGGATATAGGCAGGAGCCACCACAGGTTTAGTCTTATGCCAATGGCCTAATGATATACACACAACCATGGTACTCCTCTTCCTCCCTTTTTGAGCAGAGTTCATAGCTTAGCCTGACTGAAGCATGGGTGTTGCCTGTCCCAGAGAAATTAGCTGAAGAGCTGCTGTAACCTGCAAAAGGTGGTATCAGGAATGCACAAGGAGAGGTTACTGATACAAAACAGGAGCTTTGGGAAGCCCATAATTTTATGGATGGAAAACTTGCCTCCAAGTGTAAGATTTAGTCACTTCCATGTGAAAAAGTCAGCCTCCAAATTCTTTATAAGAGGATTTATGTTAAGCTCCATCATTCATTTGAGGTCAGTGGTAAGGGTCATGACAAGATATTTAAGCTGCATAGGGGACCATTTCATGTTCAGCCTTAAGATCCTGACTGGCTGCCGTTTGGTGTTAAGTGGCATTGCATCCATTTTGGACCAGTTCACCCACAACCAAGAGATGGTACCAAAATCACTGAGGATGCTCAGGGTGTGGGGGGAGGGGTAGATCTGGATTGGCTATAGCCAGAAGCAGGCCATCCTCATATGCCAGCATCTTATGTACTAGCTTACATATTGGAATCCCCATGATATCAGGGGTGTGTCAAAGCCTTCACAAAAGTGGTTCCATAATTATGACATATAGCATCGGGGAAATAGGCCACCCAGCTGCATTCCTCTATGGAGGGAGAAAGGAGGTGATATTAGGCTGTTTGTGAGGATCACAGCCCAGGGGTTAGAGTAAAGGAGTTTGATCCAAATATTAAAGTTTGACCCAAACCCTATTGCAGTTATGGTTTGATTAAGCGCTTCCAGTCCAAAGAACCAAAGGCCTTCTCTGTGTTCATACCAAGTAAGAGTGCTGTATTAGTTTGCTGGGATGCAGCCCAGATAACATTGATGACAGCTTTAAGGTTGTCTGAAGTTTTTTTGCCCTTAACAAAGCCAATCAGATTGTGCTCCACAATATGTAGGATGATGACCTTCTCCAACCTTTCAGCCAACACCTAGGCAAGAATTTTCACATCCATGTTCAAGAGAGAAATTGGACAGTAGTTAACCATCTGGTAGGGTTCCTCCTGGCACAGAACATCATTCAGTGGTCACTAAATTCAACTGGCAAAATACCTGCTGCAACAGTGAGTTGTGCGTGTGTGTGGTGAGAACCCAGTCTAGAAGGGTCTGATTGGTCTTGGGTAATGAGGATTGAGCCAAGTGGGGCCAGTAATGAGCTAGGAAAGATTAAGGGACTCAGTCCAAAGGGAGGTCAGCTTGGAAGCCAGGGAGAGCCAATTAATGTTAAAGTCCCAGGAAAGATTAGTTCACTTGAGGAGAATTGTCAAGTAATGGCAGAGATAAAGAGAGAGAGAGAGAGAGAGAGAGAGAGAGAGAGCGAGAGATTCAAACAGAGAGGGGGTGAGAAATTTTAGGTGAAGCATAAAAAAACCCCAATGAAGATTAATACAGTAGATGGAAAGGAAAACCTGGCAAAGTGAAATTCTTGGGTGGAGGGTACAGACTCCCTGATACCAATAGAACAGGAGAGATTCTGGCAGATATAGAGGGACACTCCACCATCACATTTTCCATGGTCCTGCCTAAAGAGGTGAAACTCAGGAAGGTACAGGCTAGAGTCAGGAGTCCTGGAGGAGAGTGAAAATTCAGAAATGCAGAGTATATCAGTAGAATGTTGTGAAACCCAGATATTAAGGGAGGCAAGTTTAGGGAGAAGGCTTCTAGTACTGAGATGGAAGATGCTAAAGCCTTTGGGGAAAAAACACTAAAATTACACATTGTATTTTACGAAATGAAGTACATTTTTGTATAATATTTATTTATTTAGCTTTTGTTTACCGGGTAAGTACACTAGACAAGTATTATGCCTATTTTCAGGAATGACCAGGGAGAATACAACATGCGGAACAACAGTCAAGGAGACATGGCAAAGTGAGTACAGTTTTTTGTCACAGTAAACAAACATGTGGGAAATACATCATTTGATGCTAGGGGAAACATATAGTAGTAAGCACATTTAATATGATATTTACAGTGTTTTTTCTTATACGTGATGTGAGTAGTTAATTATGCATTCTTTATACCTACTATAAACCTAATAATATGATATAGTGTTGTTTTTATCTTATATGTCATGTGAGTCATTAATTATGTATTGTTTATACCTACTGTGAACCCAATCTCCACAGGTGTGGCAGAAACAGATATTTGATCCCTTCCACTTTCCTGGCAAAATAACAACAAGCATTTGTTAATGCCGGACATTCACCACTGGTATGGAAACCTTGGGTAGTAGTTGCATTGTTGAGTACTTTGTGGGTTATGTATATTACCACACACCCCAGGTGGGTTGTGAGGTGGGATGTGAGGCACGAGGTGCAGCTGAGTGTCATCAGCCACCTGGGAAATGCAGGCCAATTAACCTGATGATATCACAAGTGGGGCAGCCACAAGTGATGCCATCAGGTCAATCAGCACGAAACCAAAAAATATCAACAATATTTCTAGTAGGGAATATCATATTCCATTTATGTCATACCTCCAAAAAAGTAAAAAAAAAAAAAAAGAATTTTCTGCTATTTTTGGCTGATTATAAAACATCTGAAATGTATCTATAAATGAAACACCACTCATTTCATAGAGTAGTTTGTGTTGAACAAATTTTGTGCTCACAGTACCATGCTATCATTTTTATTTTGAAAGTTATTTGCATTTGTTTGTTGCAATAAGTGGAAAAAAAAGAATTTTCTGCTGTTTTTTGCTGATTATAAAAAAACTAAAAGGTATCTATAAATCATTTTGTAAATAGCTCTGCGCTGAAAAAATTTTGTGCTGACAGTACCAGGCTATCATTTTTTGTTTTAGTTATTCGCTCGTCTGTTGAAAAAATGAAACAAAATTGAACTTTCTACTGTTTTTTTTTGTGTGCTAATTCTAAAAAAAATTAAAGGTAGCTATAAATGAAACACCACTCATTTTGTAGATATTTTTGTGCTGAACAACTTTTGTGCTCACAGTACCATGCTATCATTTTTTGTTTTACAGTTATCCGCATTTGAATATGGTTAGCACTGCTAGTATGCGTGTGAAAAAAGAGGGGTTAGGTGTCCTTTAAAGTAATATGTGTGTGTGTGTGTGTATGTGTGTGTGTGTGTGTGTGTGTGTCCCACCTGCACAGAGTCAGTGAACAGCTCAGAGCTGTTCCTGGATATTTGAAATTCCTAGGCCTCATGAAAGATCAGCTGTGTCTGCTGGCATGAGTACATCAAAGGAAACAGATGATCCATGATTGGGGCAGCTTTTTTTTTTCAACCAGAGAAAGTCTCAGCCCAGCAAGCCAAAACTGTGTCATGCTCTTCCTGATGATTGGTTGTGCACCTTCAAGACTGCTTTGCATTGGAGGACAGTGTCACACTTCCTTAAAATCCAACTATCATAACAACATGTTTGCTGTGTGGCAAACACAAAAATTGAAGCAGTGAAGAGAGGAGGAGGTGGGAGGGACCACGATTAGATTCTACATCACTAGATAGGATGAGAATCAAGGTATGGAGAAGAAGATGGAGTGGGACTTAAATCATTTGGACCGAGGAGGACAGCAAGGTGGGGGGAATGGGGAAGCAACAAGAGGGCATCTTAGAGAAACTCCAGATTCAAGAATGGAGAGGAGGGGGAATTCGGATGAATAGGAAGGGGGAATGGGAGGGGGAGAGGTGTGGAACAGATGAGAGAAAGGAGGAGTGAGAGGCTGGGTAATAGGGTGGGAAGGGGGAGAAGGTATAGAAAGGCAATGTACATATTCACAAGAAGGTAAGATGCAATATCCAGCAATTAATTAACAAATAGCAATGGTGGTGACTATCTACATAAAGCAGGCTAGGAAGGCTACTAGACTCCATCTAACAGGTCTAATGCAGTATCTAAACAAATGATATATTAAAAACATTGTATAACAGGGTAGGTCAAAATTAAGATCATCGAACAGACTTGAGAACCTAACTATGCCAGTATAGTAAACTTAACTGATAAGCAAACAATGGTAAAAACAACTAAGAAAATAGAGAAGACAACAGTTAAGTCAGTAGAATTGCAAATAAGAGTATACCCAGATAGGGTGTAACTAGGATATGTGGTAATTTAACAAAACTAGTAGATGAAGCAGGTAGACTAGCAGAATAAAGGGATACACTATGTTAGACCGAAACTTGGTATCCCGACGCTCAAGATATCGAGTTTACAGTCCCAAACTAAGAAATCCTACATGACCCAGATGCCCAACAATACAATCTCAGACATCCCACAAATACAAAAACTGCATGACTCAGATGCCCAACAATACAATGTCAGACATCCCGCAAACACAAAGATACCTCAATACGTTGGGCTTCATCCCCCACACCCACCGTAACTAATGTAACAAACTCTGAGGGGGAACGGACCTCAGAGTAAAAATGATATCAGTTACGGTGGCAAAATTACTAAAGGTTCATAGCACGGACCAGAACCTGAGCCTCCCAGGGTATGCTGGCTGAGCTGCCAGTGGTTTAGCCCTCCACACCACCGGGGCAGCTCTTCCAGCTTCTGGATCCGATGATTCTTTCTGGAGGATCACCATGGGTAAGGTAGCAACCCATCACATCCGCTACCTTACCTCCCGTAACACCATCAGGCATAAAACCCCTGGGATTGGCATTGTCGGGATACTACACATGTCAAGCAATACTGCCCAGGCTGGTGAGTATCGGTATAATGAGCTGCGGGATCTTGTAAGGGTACCGATTAGGGTAGTTCAAGTGTCCCAATAACAGGTTTAGTGTTCACAGAAACTCTCAAGAGTTTAGTAAACAAGTGCAAAAGATAGAAACACACTTAGAGTTCTGAATTAGTCTGGAGGAAGGCTTATGGGTGGAAGTTCATGGAGCAGCATGGCTGGCCAAATGGCAGACTCATGGCTGACTACAGGCAATCTCATCTTACAAGACACCCTTTAGCTATGGCCCATCAGCTAAAAGATCACAGAAGAGGACTGCTTGAAGAAAGGGAATAAGTGCTACTTAAGGCCATGCCCCCGCCAGCCAAACAGGCTCTTGATTAGAGCAGAAACACTGCTAAATACTTTTATAATGTTAAATAGAGAAGTAGAAGAGTATCCAGAAAGGTGCGCTTCTCCTAGTTGGAGGACTGAAGTCCCAAACAGTCTGCAAGTAGTGTTGCTCAGATAGTGCTTTTGTGGATACTACCACTATCAGTCATATGGTGCAGGTATTCTACCAGAAATCCTACAAAAGACAGAAGTAGGATCCAGGGTCCTAGTTATGATCCAGGGATCCTAGGCCAGCTAGTTAGGATCCAAGCTGGATCTTTTGTTAGTATCCACAATGTTTGTTGCTAGTATCCACAGGATCCACAATATTTGCTGCTAGGATCCACAGGATCTACAACATTTGTAGGATCCATGCATTGGATGCTAGAGGGTAGGATCTATGATCAGATAGCACTGATATCCTACCACAGCAACTATCTGGCCAAATGGGAGGTATCTGCTGGTATCCTAGTTTCTAGGATACTATCTGAGCAACACTAGCTGCAATTGCTAAATCCAAGCACCATCCAAGTAAGCAGCAGCCCCTGCCACACAGCTCACCGATCACTCCCAGCTCACACACTGTTAAACACAACAGCTAAATTATGTGAGCTATATCATGAAACCATTACTGGAGAAAATGATCACCTTTATTAAGGATAGTATCCACTTTATGGTGATTCGAGAAGGTCTAAAGAGGGAAGAGGTCCATATGCAGAATAAAGTGGCAGGAATGCAGTTTTAATCTGTCATTGTCAAGGTGCTCGACTTGTTGTTTTGTTGAAAAACTCAAGGTCTGTTCTGGATTATCAATATATTTATGCAAATCTGAATTTATACTGCTCAAACGGTGTACAAACTCCCTTTTCTACTGTAACTGTGGTGTAAATTTTAAATGGGTGAGTAATGGTCTGTCTTGCCTAGCAATACAAATTACAGCTTATAAGCAAGATATGGTAAAAGCAAACTAGGATCCAACTCTTACATACATGACAGCAGTCAGTAGAATTAGATAAAATGGAGAAAACTAAATATTTCACTTTGGGAGGAAAGCTATTCAATTAGGATGACTATATTAGCCCCGAGAAATTCTACATAACTGGCACATCAGGGAAATAGTAGAGCTACCATTTGGAATCATGACATCAGCAACCCAAGTATGGGAAAAAGCTAAGGTCATCAAGAGTCAGCCGGGTCGGGGGGTCAGTGTTTAAAAGGATGCCCTCTTTCTCCTGAGTGGGAGGGTCACCACCGCTGCTGCATTATTGCTAACTGGGTGACCACAGGTGACATTGTAGTGGAGATGCTAGAAAGGGGGTGGGGGGCACCAGACAGGTTCCACAGAAACATGTTTTGTGTGCTCATGTTTATTTAATTATTTAGTTAGTTTTTGTTGA
Organism: Neoceratodus forsteri; assembly: GCA_016271365.2. Lineage (NCBI taxonomy): Eukaryota > Metazoa > Chordata > Ceratodontiformes > Ceratodontidae > Neoceratodus > Neoceratodus forsteri. The sequence goes on from CM057451.1 coordinate 756,775,251, forward strand.
TTGAGCAGGTGTACTAAACAAAAGAATTGCCTATTTTCAGGTACGGCCCAGCTTAGAGCCAGGTGTCCAGAGGTAACAGGGACCTGAAAAGCAATAAAAACACAGGTGTATGCAGGACGACCCATGGCATGCTTGGTCCCTGCTTCTTGCTACTGCTACTCCTCCACCATGGCTTCTCCTGCTACAAACTCAAGTGGGGACAGGGAATACTGCCTAGTTATGGCCAGGTGAAGCCTCATGGGAAACGTCAGGGACATGGAGGATGGGAAATGTTGGGGAAGAGGGGACAGAGCTGGACCTGACCAGGGGATGGGACAGCACTAGATAAAAGGGAAAAAAAGAACAAATTAAAGAAATAATTCCAACAGTCTACATTATCTGTTCATAGACAATCTCTGGTTTAGGAAAATAAGTAACTCACTTTGGAAAAAATAACCCTCTTAGGCTAAATCTTGCAAAACTACATGGAACATGGGTAAGGGTGGCTTTGGCTTGACCTGGTTCAAAAAATATTAATGGTCTTTATAGATTAGGCAATTATCTCTATAGTTTACAGTATATTATGGGGGCGCAGTTGTGCCCCTATAGTTAGGGCTGAGTATGGCATTTAGTATTAAACCCCTAACTTTGCACCATATCAGCTTTGGCAGCATTTGACAAAATCATATGAAATTTTGCAAGTGCTGTCTAGGAGGCAAGATCTAAATCTGTGGAATGTTTTGTGATGCCAACTTGTGTGGTTTCTAAGATCTGCATATTTCATTTATCTGTAGATGTCTAATTTTTCTCTGTTCTTAAAAATGGGATTATTTTTGCTGTCACCTACAGCCTACACAGAATTTAAAATGTTCCTCAAACTTTCAGGGTACAGGCGTGATGTCCTAATAGTGCCTTTAAAATGTTTTGTGAAAAAATATTAGATGGTTCTAGAGTTATAAGGCTTTAAAGTTTGTGTTTTTCTGTTCTGAGCATGCTCAGTAGGGTTCCATGGATAACGTTCTAATACGACACCAAAAATTCTGTGCTGCAGGGCCATTTTTGATTTCTCATTACATGCTTCTTACAGCATGAAATATTTTTTTTGTGCCATGAGAACCACAATTTCATTTTTTTTCTCTGTGAACTAATAAACATAAGCATAATAATGCCGTCATTTAAAAACAAAGGCCAGAACCTAGCTTAACGGGACCACGCTCAGCTAGAGTTGAATGTTTGTTTCTTAAATTAATGGCCTTAACCACCTTTTCTGGCACCCCAGAATTCTTGTGCCCAGCTTAGCAAGAGGAGCCATAGACCCGCGTTCTCTGTATGGGACTTTCTTGTGTTCTGCAGCCATAGCTGCAACTCATGCTGTAGGCTGCTCCAGGAGCAGTGAGCCACCATTTCCCTGGTGTTTAGTGGCACCCCCTTCTTCCCATTGCCATCCCCTTATGTATGCTATGTTCCTCTGGTGTCTATCCAGGTGTCTGGTGTCTGGTCATCACCCTCTGATCGCTGTCACCTCAGTATTTTAATGCTTCCCTAGTGTCTAGTAGTGCCCCCCACACTCTTTGATCACCGTCCCCTCAGTATTGTAATGTTTCCCTGGTGTCTAGTGACATCCCCTGCACTCTGATTGCTATCCCCTCAACAATGTAATGTTTCCCTGATGTCTAGTGGAATTCCCACCCTCCGTTCACCATCCCCTCAGTACTGTTATGTTGCCTTGGTGTCTAGTGGTGCCCCACCCTCTGATTGCTGTCCCCTCAGTGCTGTTATGTTTCTCTTGTGTCTAGTGGCATCCCCACCCTCTGATTGCCATCCCACAGTACTGTTTTGTTTCCCTGGTGTCTAGTGGCACCCTCCACCCTCCAATTGCTGTCCCTTTAGTACTGTAATGTTTCCTTGGTGTCTAGTGGTGATCCCCACCCTCCAATCACTGTCCCCTTAGTACTGTTAATGTTTCCCTGGTGACTAGTGGCACCCTCACCATCTGATCACTGTCCCCTCAGTACTGTAATTCTTCCCTGGTGTCTAGTGCCACCCCCACTCTCTAATAATTGTCCTTCTAGTATTGTTAATGTTTCCCTGGTGTCTAGTGGCACCCCCACCCTCTGATCACTGTTCTGGAGATGTCAGGTGTAATAAAGAAAACCATCCCTTGATGTTTTTTTTAACCTGTGAAAAATAAATGGTTTCTTGCTGATCTGACTCCACCACCCTGACCTCCCAATCAGCAGTCACCATTCAACACCCCCGCTACACCCCCTGCACACTCTGATTCACCCAAACAGGTCCCAGGTGAAGATCTGCTCTCTGATTGAAGATATCTCTTGCTGCTGGAACCACTGACTGCAATATGAGAAACTAAAGTAAGTGTGGTTCAATGTATTTCAAAGGGGTTTTGAACTTTGATGCATAACTTTGTCATTTTTGTATATTTTCACCCCACAGTTTCAACATGGCCTTTTTGGGAACCCACCTCATGACCAATGGTGGTGGAAATACACTAAACTGGCCCAAAAGGTGATTTTGCAGTTGTTTGGTGAAATCACTTTTTAGGATGGATTTGAAAATTTTCACTGCCATTGTTCATGAGGTGGGGTCACAAGAAATATTTGTTCAAAATGTGGGGTAAAAATATATAAAATGGCAAGCTTATAAGCGTACAATGAAATTTGTTTATGCTTTCTCATAACTTGAGTAATTTGAGATATTTTGACCCCATATTTTCAACATAGCCATATTTTCACATCACCTCATGAACATGACTTGATAGCTGTCATTTTTCAAATCCTGGCCAAAATGTGTTTTCATACCTGTGCTGTGAAATTATGTTTTGGTGGCATAGAATCACATTTCGGTGGGCATATGAAAACTTTTAACCTACTGGGTTCATGAGAAGGGGTAACAAAAAAGTTTTGCTGAAATTCTGCTGTACAAATACAGTAAAATGCTCAGGTTATGACTGAATGTTGCAGTATTTCAACATTCACTCATGACTTTGATAATTTTCAATATTTTGACTCCAGATTTCAACATTGTAATTTTTCCACACCACTTCATAAGTGTGACAGGTGTTATTTTTAAAATCCTGGAAGGCAAGACAATTTTATTTTTAAGGAGCCCAATCCCGAAGGCTCTGGGTGCCATACACTGTGTAACAAAGTACATACAAATACTTCTCAGAAACAGCAGGAAGTTAAAATCAGCACTCAATAATTAAAATGAACTATAGTATTAATTATAGTGTAGACAGGGCTGGAAGTAAGTTATTCAGTAAATACTTGGCTGAAGAGGTGGCATTAAGCCTCTGCTTAAAAACACCAATTGAAGAGGCCTCCTGGACTGCAGGTGGAAGCGTGTTCCACAGGGTTGGTCGCGAGACACTGAAAGCTCGATCACCAGAAGTCCTGAGCTGAACCCTGGGAACACCCACAAGGCCCATCGAGGAGGAGCAGAAGGAGCAAACAGAGGTCGCAGGTGTCAGGAGCTCCAACAGGTAGCCAGGACCCAGTCCATATAGGGCTTTATAGGTGAGCAAACCCACCTTGAAAAGGACCCTCCACCTGATAAGCAGCCAGTGCAGAGCATGCTGGACCGGGGTCACATGACATGACCTGGGAAGACCCATCAGTAACTGGGCCACCATGTTCTGCACCAGCTGAAGCCTGTAGAGGGTCCCTCCCATGACCTTGAAGTTAAGGGCGTTGCAGTAGTCAAGTCTGGTGGTGACAAATGCATGTACTAGGGTTGACAGATCCTTGGGTGGAACAAGCGGCTTGATCCTGGCAATGTTCCATAAGTGGTAGAAACCACTCTTAAAAACAGACAATACCTGATCTTCAAAAGTCAGCCTGCTGTCCAGGATCACATCTAAATTACACATCCTTGGGGAAGCAACCAACAGAGCAGACCCCAGGAAAAGACCTGTGTCTGTTCCAGGCAGCAACCCATCACGCCCACGACCCGGTTCAACCACCAGCACCTCTGTCTTATCTGGGTTAAGTCTCAGTCAGCTGGAAGCCATCCAGTCATTGATTTTAGCCAGACAGATATTAAGCACATGCACGGCACCACATGTTCTGAGAGCAAATGAGAAATATAGCTGCGTATCATCTGCATAGCAGTGAAACTCCACTCTGTATTGCTGAATGATCTCACCCAGGGGCAGCATATACACCGCAAACAGCATTGGTGACAAGATCGAGCCCTGCAGAACTCCACATGACAAAGGCATTGTAAGCGAGGTGAAATTCCCCATCACTACCTGCTGCACCCTATCCGAGAGATAGGACTCAAACTATCTGATGACAGTGCCGGCGAGTCCACAAAACTCACAGAGCCAATCAAGAAGCACAATGTGGTCCATGGTGTCAAAGACTGAAGAAAGTTTGAGGAGTACAAGAACTGACCTGTCTCTTCTATCTCTAGTCCTGAGTAGGCTATATGCACCCTCACTAGTGCCATCTCTGTGCTGTGTCTAGTCCAAAAACCTGACTGAAATGGCTCATAGATGTTGTAAGACATGAGATGATCCTCAAGCTGATGTGCCACCAATTTCTCGACAACCTTGCTCAAAAAAGGCAGGTTGGAGGTAGGACGGTAATTCACTAGGATGTCTGGGTCGAGGGAAGGTTTCTTAAGAAGGGTCTCACCAATGCCTCCTTCAAGGCCAATGGGAACACCCCCTCCACCATCGAACACCTGGCAATCCTGGCAAGCACCGAGCCAACAGCCTCGGCACATTCCATCAAGAAATGCGTTGGGGCTGGGTCCAGTTCACAAAATGTGTGCTTCAGCTCCAAGATCACCCCAGTCACTCCTGGCACCTCCACTTCCTAAACTCCTCCCACACAGGCTGAGATCCTCTGCTCCCACCAGTCCAGCCACTGCGAGGTGTAGGCCCCCCTGACGGAATCCCCGACTGGATGGATGACACCCTCTCAGAGAAGAACAGAGCAAACTCTTCACATAAGGTGGATGAAAAGGCCTTCTTCAGCTGTAGACAGGCCAAATGAAGAAGCCTATCCACAGTACAAAAAAGCTGAGCAGGTCTGTTCTTCAATGCCACAATCTCCCTGGACAGGAACTCTGCCTTCTCAAAGGAGAGTCCCTCTTGGTATTCACCGTAGTGGGCAAGCAGGACCAGTTTGTCACCCTCAGGTCTTCGGCCACCAACACTTCAACTTCTGACCCTTGATCTTCATTGCCTTGAGATCCCCATCAAACTAAAAGGATCTCAAGTGAGAGGATCTGGATCATATACGAACCAGAGTGATGGCATCCAGTGCTTTGGACACCACCATATGATAGGTTGCCACCGCCTCACTGGTGCCAATCACACAAGTGGCCTCAACTTTAGATAGGTCAGCCAATGCCAAAAGTCCTTCTGGGTCTAACCCCCTTAAAGGGCAGTAGCTGACCATCTCCACTGGGGAAGGACTATTGAGGTGCCCCAAACATGAACCCCACACTGCAGTGATCAGACCAAGGGACCCAATCGATCTTAAGGTTATCAACCCCAAGACCCAGCTGGAACACCAGGTCAAGTGTGTGGCCATGCCAGTGGGTTACAGAAGCAACTGCTTGTGTCATGTCCAGTAAAGACATTAACTAGGGGAGGTCATAACCAAACTGCGAGCATTCATCATCAACCCAAGCATTGAAATCCCCCAGTATTAAACATCTGGGGTCTCCAACAACTGGTCGATGTCACCCCAGGTCAATGTCAAAGTCTGCTACCTCCTACAGGAATTCTCCTCCCATCCCAGGAGGGCGGTACATAAGGAAAATCCTGCAACCTACATCTGGACTCCTGCACATGGTGACACACTTAAAAGATCTGGCATTACCAACTGAATGCACCAAGAAGCCCAGGCTGGCTCTAAAAACGATGGCCACTCCCCCACCCCTACAATCCTTTCTCGGACAGTGCTCTACAGAGTATCCAACAGGGTAGTGGAAGAGACATCTTTCTGTACTTCTGGTGCGAAATTACATTTTGGCCAATGTACTATAAATGCTACCTGTCATGTTTAGAAGGGCAGTAATAAAATGACTGCCTTGAATGTTTGGGACCAAAATTAAAAACAAAAAATAAAGATTGAATGTGTGTAGAGTGAATGTGTAAAGAGTGAATGTGGCAGACCCTGCACTTCTGTAGGTGGACAGATTCTTCCCATGGCACAGGGACAAAAGTGACCTTCACATCTGCACCGGTTCATGTATGTCCTGAAGAGACCTGCATGAATGAGGATATGATTCCACTATCGCAAAAAGAAAGGAAATTCTTTTTCCAAAAAAAAAACATAGTTAATGCAGCAGTTACAGGTAACTTAACACCACAAAAGTAGGGAAATGTGGCGCTAGGTTTTAAACCTAACTCCCCACCCCCCAAGCAGCAAAAGGAAAAAAAAAATACAGTTTTGGCTGTCCTGAGTTTTGGTGAATCAGGGTGAGGTCTTCCTTGCCTTAACACTCACCCATTCCATGAGGAAACAAAGTCAAATGTGATCTGTTTTCTTTAGGCAGGACCCACAGGTTGTTGGCAACATTTGGGGAGACACAGTTCTATACTTTTAGACACTATATCAGAATGTGGTGAGCGTTAGGGTTGACAACCTCAAGGAAGACCCCACCCCAATTTTTCAAGAATCTGGACAGCCAAAACCATAATGATTTTTTTTTTCCTTTTGCTGCTTATGGGGTGGGGGTGTGGAATTAGGGCTAAACCCTAATGCCACATTTCCCTATTTTTGTGGTATTAAGTTAGCCTAACTGCTGCATTAATAAAGTTTTTTTTTTTTTGCAAAGAATATATATATATATATATATATATATATATATATATATAAGATATATTACAGTTATACCATAGTTTGGAATGTAACCTCCCACTTTGGGTATCTTATGGGCAGACTAGGTGGGCCAAGCGGTCCTTATCTGCCGTCAAATTCTATGTTTCTATTCTGGTGGGGGGGTAGGAGGAAGTAGTCTGTTGGTTAACTAGGATTTGTAGCTTATCCGTTAGGTAGGGATCCTTATCTGCCATCAAATTCTATGCTTCTGTGTTTATGAACTACTTATAGTAGCCCCCGCTTTGTTCTCAAACCTGATGTTTCTTCCAATTCTCATAAAACGAAAGGCTCACCCCTCTGTTCTCCAAGTAATTCAGTTATGCAAATCAATAAATAAAAGTATGGAATGGAAATCCTTTCCTCTGAAATTCATTCCTTCACAAAATAACTTACTAGCCTACAGATACAATTTAAAGAAAATTTCTGAAAGTGAATGGATTGGATATTTTGGGGATTAGACCATTGAAAAATATTATAAATCCAGGGACTAATTCTATTTTCTTTCTTTCAAGTAGTTCAACAAAAATACAGAATTAAATTATTTATTTTCTAGAAGTATCTTCTAATGTGAACCACTGTGACCCCTCTACCTTTTTAGAATCAGATCCTTATTATCGGTACAGTTTAGAATGGGATCAGTTACTTAAAATAGAACAAGGAAAGGGAGGGACAGGAAAAGCTCATATAATTTGATCTAATAATCATTTTGATCTCACAAATAAAGCTTGTATAATGTGTGAATTGTTCTGCACCACTTCATCAGGTACTTGGCATTCATTTTGGAATAAAGCATATAAGCATTGCAGGGAGGTACAAGAGAGACTAGAGTAATTGAATACAAAATTCTCCATTTTCAATTGCACCATTTACAGCACTCTGAAGTCATCAATTGTGGATTTTAGAAACCTCTTCTGGTAGGCAAATGCACAAACTGAACTAGTGAACTACAAGCCCTCTCTAGTGCCAAGCCACTTCTGACCTTCTACAAGGACAGACTGGTACTCAAAGCAGTCCCTTCTGTCTTGCCAAGGGTGGCATCTCTGTTCCACCTATCACAGGAACATTCTCTATCATCTTTTGAATCTAACCCCGATGGTCCTCAAAGAGGCATGTTCTCAAACCTGGATACTATACAGATCATCAGAGCCCATCTGGAAAGACTAGCCTCATTCAAGAAGTCTAACAGGTCATTCATCCTGCTTTAAGGGCAAAAATAAAGAATGTCAGCTTACAGATCTGCCATGCCAGATGGCTGAAAACTGCTGTTGTGGTAGCCTACAAGAATTCTACCTTGCTGTGCCCACTACAAGTGAAGACACATTTCACTAGGGCGGTGGCCACCTTCTGGGTGGAACAGTACTTTTTTTATATTGTGGACATCTGTGTAATGACTACCTGGTACTCTGTGCACATGTTCTTTAGGAATCTCTACGGACTTGACAACTGGGATTTCAACAAAGCATCCTTTTGGTGGTCAAACCTTCAATCAGTTTCTCACACACTTCCTCCTTGTCCCACCCTATGTACGTTGAACACTGCTCCACTAGTGATGACTTGAGGGTGCTGTAAAAGGTACGATTGATAATGGAAATTTACTCACCTGGTAAAGGTAATTATAAGAACACATTTTACAGCACTCCACATCCATCTAAATGATAAGGAAGAATATGGTCTTAGTTTATTCCTTTAATCTTGTACGTATGCTGGTTGTTATCCAGTTATAGTGTTTTTGAGTACTGGTTTTTTTGCTTAGCATTAAATCCTTAGCTAATACAATGTAATTTTTCAATACTAGATCTGTACGAATTTGTGTTTTCTCATAAATAAAACCTTTTGAATCTAACAGATTGAGTCTCTGATGCTGCCATTGAATTGCCTAGGGAGAATGTATACATGATTGATTCTCTCTCACAGTTGATTTTTTTTTAAATAATTTCTTTTGACGATACATACTGAGGACTGTTCCACAGGAAGGAGTGGAGACAGGATTGGATACAAAGCTCAGGTCATGAATCAGCTGATCAGATGAGACTTCAATAACCTACTAGTGATGACTTCAGAGTGCAGTAAAAGGTACTGCTCTTATCACCTTTACCAGATGAGTAAATTTACATTGCAATTATTGTACCCCTACAGTTTTCATGAACATATGTATAATAAGTGAGGAGACCTAGTGGAGGTGTCCAGAAAAGAATACCACCCTAAGTCACATATTATTGTCATACTGTAAAATAGTACCAGTTTGGAAAGAAGTTAACAGTAATAGCCAGAGGTCAGTGTGACAGGAAGCTCCTGCCACTCTTGAAGACTGACCTTTTCTTAAATCTGTTGCAACAGTTCTTCTATTTCTTAGCCTAAGTTATCCTTTACAATTTCTAGTCCATAAAGGTGGCCACCTATGGGCATTCCCTTACCTTACTTACTTGACTATGCTATAGTGTCCTCTTTAATTTTCCTTTTCCCTCTCAGGCCCTCGTACAGGGAGCTTATTGTGGTGACCTCCAAGCGTATGTAAAACAGGCAGGCCCAGATATTCAAACTGTGCCATAAAAGTGCACAACAGCAGGAGCAAGCACAAGTCCACTGCGCCCATGAGCAATACGTGCGATATTCAAACACTGCGCAGGTCAAGATATGCCTGCAGAACACAACTGAATATCACACCAACTGTGCCATAGCACAACCAGGGATGTGATGTGGTGCAGTTCAGATGCGCAATAGCACAATCAGTGATGTTTAGTGGAGCAGGGCAGCAGCGCAACAGCACAAACCAGGGATGCGCAGGAACAGGATGCATGGGCCCACCACCCGTGCTAGAGATGGGCAGAGGAGCGCACATCAGAACAGACATCGCCCCCCACACACCATGCACTGCACAACTAGGGGAAAGCTGGAATAACCAGCAGCCCGTGGATACCAGCAACAAACCCACAGCCAGGGCATGGTGCCCCAGCACACCCCCCTGACAAGCTATTACTGGTACACAAGGAGGTCTGGCCACCCTGTGCCACACCATCCCACCAATGATGAGCACACCCTGCACCGTGATCCCCAGAACCCTGCCCAGGAGCAGCGCCTACCAGTGCAGGACACCCCCGGCATGCCACCACCCCCACTGTGACAATGCAACCCTGTACACCACAGAACCATGAATGGCAGCCCCACCACGAGCACCCTTCAGTGGATGACAGCAGACAGTGATGTAATGACTGCATACACAGTGCCACCATGCACATCCCTCCCCAAGGTACAGCTGAGAGACTGACCATGTGTCGGCACATGAGGTACCCCACACGAGACAGGGCATACCCTGGACCTCACCACCATTGATACAGCACCCTGCACAACATCCCAAGGACACGCCCTGACCCAGTACTGGCCACAACAGCCAGCGCAGACACCCACAGTGGTGCATGGAAGCATGTACCACACAGGATGCAACACAGTGCATGGACAAATGCCCACCCATACCCAAGGGCACACCAACACAGGGACACAGTAGCGGGTCAACCAAGCCCCTGGTGTGTGGCCACGGAAACTGTGTACACACGGCCAGCACCCCTCCATGGCACTGGAGTGCCAGCCACCCTGCACAGGCACCATAAAATGCTGTATGCCACCTGCTTGAGCCTGGAGCACAAGTGACAGACAGTGGAGCACATCCCCTGCAACAGACACAAGTGACAGCATGGAGGTGGGACAACAACAACAAAGGCCACAGTTCCACCCAAGGCAGACATGCACCACACCACTGACAGGAGAAAACCCGGCATTGTGCTGGGTACAGTGGCTGTCCAGCATGGACAGCCACCACTGACATGCCAGTGGACTGTGCTGGTCACAGACATGCAAGGGAGTCAGCTGCACAGACCATGGATGGTCTGACAGGTGCACCATGGACACAGTGCATGCACCATGGACCACTGCACACAGTCATCCAGTGCACAGGGAACAACGCACAAACCACAGACAGTGACTGATAGCTACACCCACACCATAGTCACTTCCACTATGGACACACACACATACGCCCATAACTGCACCACCCCTGATGCCATGCATACCACTGCAGCTGAGCACCTGTAGCCCGCTGCAGATCAGAGACCACCACAGTAGGCATAACAAAACAAATGTATTTTAAAAGGTAGTAAACAACTATTTACAAATATGTACACAAGTGTTTGGGGTGAGGGTCACAAACCAGGTGGGGGTGGGTAAGGGTCAGGGGTGAACAAATGGTAGAGGGAAGGAGGGGTGTGAGGGTGGTTCCAGGGGTAGGTGAAATCCTGCGGTGCATGAAATTCAGCAGGAGCCCTGCTCCCCACTCTGATGGCACCTTCTGCTATGATTCCTATGGACTCCTAGCTGCTTCACCCTCTGTAGAATTTCCAGGGAGGCCCTGGCCACCTGCAGAAGCTCCTGCAGCACCCTCTCAATTTGCAGCATCTGCTGTCCACCTAGGACAAGGGAGTAGAGTAAATAGGTGTGAATGCACAGCCCCCTGCAGCCCACCCACTGTGCATGGCATATGGCCGTGGGACATGCCTCTGTGATGGTGTGTGACCACCCACAGTGATTGTGTCTACAAGATCTGACCACCCAGGTGCACACAGCCATGCGGATCACTGCACACACCCACCACCCAAGTCCCACACAGCACCACTATGGCTGTACAGTGACATGGCTATGCGATGAGAAGGCAGTGGCATAGCCATGTACCCGGTGCCCGCATGAACCACCAGCGATGCACACCCACACATGCAGTGCCACTGGACAGTGCTGACTGTACTGTGTGGCATGCATGTCAGTGGTGTCAATGGATGATGGCCATGCCCAGCTGCCTGCCCTGCAACACAACATGCACAGAATATCCTGGAAAAAAGGCACTCACCATCATCGGCCTGATCCAGGCACTGTACTCCGCTACGACTGGCTGCCTGTGGCTGTTGACCAGCTCCCCTACCTATGCCTCGGTGTCAGTCCTCTTGGGCTCAGTGCCACTCTTCAGGGCCTAGGGTGCAAACATGGAGAGGGGAACCTCAGTACAATCCAGTATTAAAGGCCCCCACCCCCGGGTGTGTGTGATCCCACACAGCCCAGCCATGCCGAAACCCCCCCAACACCACCTCCACAACCAACACCACCAACACCACTGCCCACACTGGATGGCCCACTCCCCCTATGTGGTGGACACATACCCACAGCGATACCCGTATGGAAGCAACCAGTGTAAGGATGGGGCACCTACCTGGTCATGGCACTGTGCCTCTCCTGGCGTGTGACCACAGGCAAGCAAGCCTGTCTGGGTCCCTGTATCTGTGGCGACACTGCTCAGCTGTGCACTCCATTCCTGTGTCCTCCTCCAGTGATACCGCCACCTCCTCCCATACAGCACTTCTGGCCCTGTCCAGGGGTGCATTTCCAAAAAGTGCCCCAGCATGGGGCTCCACTATGGCCACCAAATTGGCCGGCTCCACCTGGCTCCAAACAGCAGCCCTCCGTCTTGCCATCCCTGAAGCTGGTCGGAGTCAAAATGGCGCTTGGTAGCACGGTCCGCTACGTGCAGATGCTGCACGGTACACTGCTGCCATTCCTCATCACGCTGTCACCAAACAGCGCGATAGTGGTGCACCCTGCAGATGCTTGGTGCCTAGGGGCCAAAGGTCTGGTACAGGGTCAAGGGTCTCTCACGCACGGACCGCCACAGCACGATTGGTACTCCCTGCATGTAGCACAATTGGGTGCCAGTGTGAGATGCCCTGTAGTGGCCTACCACACTGTGGCTCCACGGCACCTACGGCGCTCCAGTGCAAGAGAACCATACATGCGAACAGCGCAGTAGCGCCACTGGCACAATGGTGGCCGTGCCCTGCACTGCCTCCTGTGCACAGCACGTCAGCAGTACAGCAGACATCAACGTCAGCACCCCGGGCATGCACCGTTCGGTGTCCACTGTGCATGTCACAGAACTGCACCCTTGCCTGAGCACGTTCAACACAATTGCGCAAGGTGCAACAGCATGATATTCAGCCAGCATATGCAAATCAGCTCATCAGCGATTCAATGGCACAGATACTGCATTAGCATCCACTTAAAATTGAGCCTCGCCTCATTTGCATGTGTTGCGCTATATAAATGTGACATTGGGCTGCAGAGGCCATAGTCTGGTATTGCAGTCTATTGTGGTGAGTTGCATGCTGTATAAGATTGTGGACTGTGGTGTGTGGAAGATGCATGGGACTGCACAATCATATGTAACACCTGTCATTCCCACAGGATCAATGATGAGCAAATGTGAGGTGGAGGAGGAGGAACAGAGACATGGGAGAAGGAGGAGGCAAAACTTTACCAAGGCAGAAACTGATGCCCTCTTTGAGGTCTACCTTAACCAGGAACCGCTGCTCAGTGGACAGCGGGGAACACCACAGACCCATGCTGCTGCATGAGGTGAGGTGGCGCGTGCCATCAACCAGCATGGCAGCCACCAGTGGTCCATGCAGGAGTGCAAGAAGAAGGTGGGCATGGACAGGAGGAGGATTAAGGATAAGGTGGCTACCATCAGGGCAGCACGGGCTGTGACTGGTGGGGGACAGCCAGCCATGCAATGTCTGATGCCACAGAAAGAGCGGGTTGCTGCCAGCATGTGGCGTTGTGCCATCGAGGGTGTTCCAGGTGGTGGCTTACAGATGGATGGTAGCCCATCAGTGCATGGTAGGTCCTGATCTGTCACTGTGGGGGGGGATGCCACAGGGTAGGCCAGATACATTAATGCTACTGTGTTCCCTTACAGCTCCTGAGTGTCTACATGGGTCAGCAATGGTGGGCTTGTTCACTGAGGGCGATACCCTGGACACAAAGGAGGGACCACCCACCTCCACAGGTGTCCAAGGGTCAGGATGACAGCCTGGCTGTCCAGACTGATGTTGGTGGAGCAGGTGCGGAGGAGGCCTTGTCCATGTCCCAGCATGACAGCATCCATGGATGCAAGCATGCTGAGACTCGGACTGGTACCAGATCCATCACTGATGATGATGGAGCTCACATCATGGACAGTGATACGTGTGGGATGCAGGATGGCCACACAGCAGGTTACAGCATGGGCATAGCCGTGGGTGGTGCCGCTGTGGAGGCCGGCATGACATCACAATCCTAGCCTGTGCCTGTGCCTCTCTGCACCAGTGGGGCAACACTGGTGTGTGTCCAGGACAGTGGGGCTGTTGCAGCCACTGCGGCAGCACCTTTGAGCCCTGGAGAGTGGTGGCCAGAGGGGCAGTGTCAGCAGTTTGCCAATGGCGATGGGAGGACAGTGTCGGGGGGCAGCATCAGTGCACCGCCTGTGGACATGCCCAGGCATGGCCCTGGTGTGCAGCACCCAACCTCAAGTGGTGCTGCCTAGCACAGCCATGAACACCATGAGGGACAGTATGCTGATCAGGTGGATGACCTCTTAGATGACCACTCCTGCATACTCCGTGATTCAGTGGATCAGCAGTTGTGGCTTGTGATGGCGGTGAATGCACTCAGTGCGGTCCTGCACCAGGCAGAGGAGCAGTGCAGCAGGGACACCGGTCTGCTCCTGGCCGGAATGGACCAGCTGTGGAAGGATGTGACCGCCACCATTGACAGGCAGATACAGGCAATCACAGCTGTCATGGCCACAATGGGCACACAGTTATTTGCCCATGCATCACAGACACCATGCAGTGCAATGTCCACCCTCATTCCTGGTGTCGTGCGACACCCTCTTTGTCAACACTGGGTTCAGCTGTGGGCATCCTGAGCACACCTGGTGCAGGCATGTTCAGTGAGCTGCAGACCCCTGCTTGAGAATGGTCGCGTTCCCGAAGTGGAACCCCTGGAGAACCATCAGTGCCACCCCATGAGGCCATTGGTCAGCCTGTCACAGCTGGCAGGTTTTGGTGGGGCCGTCCACGCATCCGTGGGGGCCGTGGCATTGTGTCGCGTGACTGACCTGTCTCCCACCATGGCTACTGTCTGATGCTGCCCTGTGTGCAGTGTGTTGTTCAACGTGCAGTGCACGGGTGGGGTACCTGGCCCTGCACACACACACGTTCCATGTGCACAACCTCCCGGCAGCTGGCCACTGTGGCGTGTGCATGACGATGCCTGTGTTGCATTGTCTGCCACTGTGCAATGGTGCCCAGCATCTGAGACATGCACAATGACAGGCACTGGGTGTGGTGGTCTGTGGACATGTGCATGGCTAGGGGTGGTAGTTGGGGTTGGCGTGCCTCCTTCCCTTAGTGCATGTCTTGTGGGGGGTGTGTGTGTGTGTGTTTGTGCATGACCATGTGCCGTGTTAGGCCTTGCCCATCCCTGACGGTGTGTGCTGTTCCATGCTCAGCCAATTCCTTTTACGACATTCACCCCTGGGGTTTGTCCATGCATGTTTATGGGTTGTGCACTTGCCATTGGTGGTTGCACACGGCCCCATGACTTACCTGGGTTGGTTGAAGTGCTCCTCTGTGATGGTGTCCCCATGCAGCTGCACCATTTGGATCAGTCGGGGTTCCCTTCAACCAAGGGGGGGGCTGCCCATCACCATCTTCACCAGCGTCTTCATCGTCCCCATCGCTGTTCCTCTCTTTGACCTGTACAGCTATTCCACAGTCATTGGCCATGTTGTGCAGGATGCAACAGGCCAGGATTAGCACACAGGCCTTTGAGGCGCTGTACTGTAGGGCACTGCCAGATGTGTCCAGGCAATGGAAACGTGCCTTCAGCATCCCGAACACCCACTCTATGACATTGCGTGTGGAGGCATGTGCCTCATTGTACCGTTGCTGCGGTGGGGTCGCGGGCTGCCGGTATGGTGTGAGCAGCCAGGGATGGAGTGGGTATCTACTGTCACCTGTGTGTAGAGGTTGGACATTAGTTTGGTAATCAGCATTGCCCTGCCATGGGCCATCTAGGCCAGTACCCATGCCACCTCTGACTATGCCCCTCCCAAGATGCATGTCTTTCTGCTTGATTTGCATACTCACCCACTAGGTGGCCAGTGGGGATGTCCCTGCTCTCAAACCTGTGGCACAGTGCAGACAGGTGCCAGATGAAGGCATCATGTGCTCCCCTAGGGTGCATGGCACAGACATTGGTTATGCTCCCCCTAGCATCACACACCACCTGGCAGTTGATGCTTGCATAGCCCTTCCAATTGATGTATGCTTCACCTTCCAGGCCAGGTGGCATGCGGATGGCCACATGGGTGCAGTCAATGGCCCCGAGCACACCAGGCATACGTGCTACCCTGTGGAACTCTTGTATGTGTCCTGTGTGCTCCGCCTGTGTGCTGGGGAAATGGATGTACTCCACAGCATGTGGCAGCAGTGTGCTGAGGAATTGTGTGAGTAGGCGTGACATGGCTGACTGGGTTATGCCTGTTGTGTCCCCTGTTGGTCTCTGGAAGGTACCCGTGGTGAGCAGGCACAAGACAGCTGTCACCTTTGTCTCCACTGACAGAGCATGGCTCCATCATGTGAGTGCCTGCATCTCATCACTGCACAGCTCACAGAGCCACCTCTGGATTGCCTGGTCCAGGTGGTACCAGCCCACTATCTTGGTGTCACTGTACTGCTCGAAGCTGGTGTGGGCTTGGTACTACCTATTGGGAGCATACTGCTGATGGGCCCTTCCACGGCCATGCTTCCCTGCTGCCTTCCTTCTCACACTCCTCATTACTGCCTCCATCTGAATGGTGGTACTGGCCATGTCCCTGGCTTGTGTCCCCCCCCAGCAGCTGTATTCCTGTTCCTCCCACTGTCCTTTATGCTACTTCCCCTGCACCTGGAACACCTCCCAGATTTGGATGTCCTAGCCACTGTCACTGCCCTCAGTCCGCTGTGGCACTTCCCTTTTCCTCCTGCACAGTGGCAGAGGCTCCCCACTCCTTTCCTGTTCCTGGTAGTTTCCAGGTGTGCTCTGTCCTGCTCCTGCCCTGTCCTGCTCACTGCTACTGTCTGCCTGGTTGCTGACACCCCACTCCCACCTCTGGCTTCCCTGTGGCATTCTTGTGCCTCTCTCTTGTTCCTTTTTATTTTGGATCATTTCTGCTGTCGCACAACTTCTGTTTACTTCCCTATTGCGCATGGCGCATGCTGTTGAATATCGCACTTATTCATGGTTCCTCCCTCTTCAGTTGTGCATGCATTCATTACCATTGTGCTCTTGCACATTGCAATTTGGGGGGTACAGCTGCCTCCCGCTGAATATCATACAACGGCGCTTTTTCTGACTTGCATTGGCGCATCCCTATTGCGCATGGTGCAACCCTTTTGAATATCTGGGCAGCAGTGTTTATCATTGTTGGAGTTAGTATGTAACAGCACTATGTCATAAAATACCTTGATGTATATACCTTATGTTTATGAAACCTGTAACTGTTGAAAATACCATGGCACTAAGTGTTTTTGATAATGGTAAAAAGTACTAGGTGACTATTATAGAAATTAAATTAGTTGTTCCATTTAAAATGCATGCAAATTGCTGTAAACTGAACAAGTCTGAAATTTCTTGGTGATTTGCATATATCCCATGATGCTTTGCATTATGGAAGTATGTATGATGTTGTATTTCTTTGAAACTTGACTTGTTGCCAATGCCCTTTGGGGTAACCCTGTTTTCATTGATTCTGCACTGAGGTTCCTTGCTTTTAGCTTGTTTTTTTTTCTTTTTGAGCCCCCACTACCCAAGCAAACAATGCCCACATAGGGATGAAGGGTTTTCACTAAAAATGTTTAGATCAGATATCAGTAGGTGCTAGTTAAGTGCAAAAAAAGGACACTCATAGTCTGTTGCTGTAAACTGATGTACTGAAAAAGGAATATGCCATTGCTGAAGGTTATTTACTGTATTTTGAATAAACATCACACAGAGAGTGTGTGTTGAATTTGAAGTTCAGTGTCTGGTCTATCTGTTATCCCACAACCCCTCCACCATCAGAGAAGAAACGTTTGCATTACTTACAGTACTTTTTGCATCTTCAGCTGCTCCCCGCTACCACCAGATTGGGGATCCCTTTCCCCCAATTGCAGTGCCCCACAGATTACCCCCCAGGGCAGAGCCACCAGAGCCCCCCTCACAGCCCCAATGAATCCCTATCATGGATGCATTGAGGGGCCATCAGATCCATGGTGGGAGGGAAGGCTTCATGGTCAAATGCCTCAGACTATTTTTGCATCTAGTACCCGGGGCGGGGATGTGCAATGATGACCCATGTCCACCCCGCCCCACCTCTTGTGATGACATCGGCACTAAGGAACCCCCCAGCCTCTGGCAGAAGTCTGTGGTGTGCCAAAAACTGAACCCTCCTCCCCTCAGAGAAGGAGAGCAGTCTCTAGGATGCTCAATCATTCTCCCCCCGGCCAGCCCAGTGATGTCCTGAGTCTGTTTCCAAACCCGGGTCATCATTGTCGCAGATGGATGCCCTGCCTCTGCATCAGTGGGCCAGCGTCAGAGGAGAAATTTCTGAAACACAAATACAGAGAGCAAATGCAGGACGGCATATTTTGAAGCAGGAAAACTCAGAGCTATAGTACCCAAGTCCACCCCGGGGAAGGGGTATTAACTCACAGAACACTGGGAGGAGGGGGAGAGGGAGGTAAGGTGAGTGCTTGGTGCTATGACTTGGAGGGGCAGAGAGCGAATTCTGAGGATCACCAGAGCTGCTGCATAGGGGAGGGAGCTGGATGTCATTGTCTATCTAGGGACACATGACCTGGCTAAGAAAGGGAGCAGAGCAGTGTAGAAAGAGTTTGTGGACTTGGGAAGGGGACTTAGACAAGTAGCATGGATGGTAACCTTCTCAGAGGTGCTTCCTGTCTATGTTGTAGGTGAGGCTAGGGTGCTCCACACCATGGGATTCAATCAGTGGTTGAAAAACTGGTGCAGAGCTCAGAGATTTGGCCTCATTGGCGATAGGGGGTCCACCTGGAGTGATGCAGGCCTATACTGGCGTGATGGTCTGCATCTGTCCAAGAGGGGAACCAGGATCCTACAGTAGATGATAGGTTTAAATGCTTCATTGGCAAGTATTTAAACTAGCCAAGAGGGAGGCACTGGAAAGGAGCAGAGAAATCCTAGCCCCTACAAAAAAAAAATCAGGGTAGTAAGTGAGGTAAACACCAAGATAGAGATGTTGATAGGGAGAAGGGCAGAGGTAAATGGAGAAAATGACAAAGGCAATAAGGCCAGGGATGGGGCAAAAAGGGGTAAGGCCATCATGAAATGAAGGGTAATGAGTACCAATGCCCATAGTCTGGGCAACAAGCTCCCTGAACTGGTGGCCTTGATGGAAGAGGGATGCCTGGATATCATAGTAGTCACAGAATCATGGTAAACAGAGAACCATGACTGGGATGTTAACATACCAGGGTACACAACCTACAGGAGAGACAGGGAGAGGAGAAGAGGGGGAGGAGTAGCTCTCTATGTAAGGGAAGGGATAAAAGCAACTGAACAAAAGAGTAAACAAGGAGGAGAGGAGGCACTGTGGGTCTGGAAACAGCACCACAATCCAAACAGGGGTTGTATACGGACCCCCATGTCAGGGGGAGGGAATGGACAATAATATGATAGAAGGCATTCTTAGGATGGCAGAGAAAGGGGAGATACTGTTGATGGGAGACCTGAATAAGCCAGATGTTAACTTGAGCAAATTTGCTGCATCCACATCCAAGAGCAGGGCCATTCTCGATGTCCTATAGGTGGCTTGTCTCAGATAGCTAGTTTTGGAGCCCACTTGTGAGGGAGCAATCTTAGACCTTGTACTCTCAAATGGGGACAGTGAGAGGATCTCAGATCTAGAAGTGGGTAGCCAACTGGGAACAAGTGACCACCAAACAGTGTGGCTCATGATAAACTCAGCTACAGATTTAAGACATACAAAAGTGAGGGTACTGGACTTCAGGAGGGCTGACTTTGGCAAGATGAGAGAGCACCTTAGAAAAGCACTAGCAAACAGGCTAGAAGGAGGGGTGGAGCAACAGTGGGGAAACATCAAATCTGCCATCACAGAGGCAACAAGCCTTTGTGTCAAGCAAATAAATCAAAACAGAAGAAAAAGCCACTGTGGTTCTCAAAAGAGGTGGGAAGGTCAGGGAGAAAAAGATAGCATTCAGGAAGTATAAGGAAACATAGAAGGAGCAGGACAGAGAGCTGTACCAGTTCAGGCAGAAGGAAGCAGGGAGGGAAGTCAGAATAGTAAAGGCCCAAACTGAGGAAAAGATATAGCCAACTCAGTTAAGAAGGGGGCTAAAATGTTTTATAGGTACATCAGGGAGCGTAGAAAGTCAAAGGGAGGGATAGTGAAGCTGAATAGAATGGACAGTGGGTGGGCAGAGAAGGACAGTGAAAAAGCAGGGATACTGAATGAATATTTGTGCTCAGTATTCACAAAAAAGGAGGAGGTGGAAGTGTCTAATCCAATTAACAGATGCACTCTGGATAGAGGGGTCGATCCCAATCCTTTTACAGAAGAGAGGGTTCTGAAAGAACTCCTAAAACTGAATGTGGACAAAGCAATGGGGCCTGACAGAATTCACTACAGAATTCTAAAAGAATTAAGGGGAGAACTAGTGAAACCACTGACTACCTTTTTTGACAAATCATGGGAGGATGGTGTGGTACCTGAGGACTGGAGGAAGGTGGATGTGAATCCCCTTCACAAATGTGGGACCGAGACAGAGGCAGGAAAACTACAGACCTGTCAGTTTGACCTCTGTGGTAGGGAAAGTGATGGAATCACTTCTGAAGGAAAGAATTGTAGAGTACCTAGAGGCCAGTGGGGCACAGGACCAAAGGCAGCATGGGGTCACAGCGGGAAGGTCATGTCAGACATATCTAATTGATTTCTTTGACTGGGTGACCAAAGTTGTAGACCAGGGAGGGACTGTGGACATGGCCTGCCTAGACTTTAGCAAGGTATTTGACACAGTCCCACACAAAAGATTAATAGTCAAATTAACTAGCCTGGGAGTGGGTCCTAGGGTGGTAGCCTGGGTAAAACATTGGCTGGACAACAGGACACAGAAGGTAATTGTAAATTGAGTCCACTCTGAGGCAAGAGGGGTTACTAGTGGGGTACCACAGGGTTCAATACTGGGTCCAGTCCTTTTTAATGTCTTTATAAGTGACATTGCAGAGGGACTGGAAGGAAAAGGATGCCTCTTTGCAGATGACACAAAGATCTGCAACAGGGTTGATACACAAGGAGGTGTGGAAAGGATGAGAAGGGACTTGGCAAGGTTGGAGGAATGGTCAGACGTATGGCAGCTTGGATTTAATGCAAAGAAGTGCAAAATAATGCACTTGGGAAACAAAAACCCGGGAGATTACACAATGGGTGGGGGGGTGGAGGTAGTAACAACAACAAAAATGGAAAGGGACCTGGAGGTAATCATATGAGATGACCTTAAGGTTAGCAAGCAATGTGAGAAGGCAGTAGGGAGGGCTGGGAGGATACTGGGATGTATGGGGAGAGGCAGCCCCAGCAGAAAACACAAAGCTGTTATCCCTCTGTACAGACAGATGGTGAGACCCCATCTGGAGTACTGCATCCAGTTCTGGAGACCCCATCTCTGCAAGGACATAGACAAGATAGAGGCAGTCCAGAGGAGGGAAACTAAAATGGTGCAGGGTCTGCAAGAGAAGCCATACAATGAGAGACTAATGGAGCTTAATATGTATACCCTTGAGGAAAGGAGGGAGAGGGGGGACATGATAGAAAGTACCTCAGTGGAATCAACAAAGTCCAAGAGGGTAGCATCTTTCAGAAAAAGAGATTTGCAAGAACAAGGGGACACAATTTGAAGGTGGGGGTGGTTCATAGGCAATGGAGGAAGTATTTCTTCACAGAGGGTGGTGGAAGCATGGAACAGGCTTCCTCAGGAGATTGTGGGGTCTAAAACTGCGGGAGAATTCAAGAATGCATGGGACAGAAATAAGGCAATTTTTGTGGGGGTAGGAAGAAATAGGCTGTTGGTTAACTAGGATCTACAGCTTATCATGTAGGTAGGAAAATGGGCAGACTAGGTGGACCAAGAGGTCCTTATCTGCCATCAAAGTCTATGTTTCTATGTTTCTTACTCAGGTTCTGAGTGGTTTAATAAACTTGATATTACTGATAACATAAATCTGGGTGTGTGGTCAATATGTGCCTATAATTGTAGTGGGGAGGTGGAAACCTCCCTGCCCAGAATTTCTTGCAATATCACCAGATTGTTAAAGACTTTTAAATTCTAGTGATAATCCTGGATAATGCAGAAAGAAATGTTTCAGATAAAAAAGTCTTTCACAAGTCAAAGGCACAAGCAGACTACAAATGCAAAAATCCTACCCTATATCCTGTACTTTCCGCAGCAGTAGATATAAGTGAATATAGAGCCAGCTTTCCTACAAATGTGTAAAGCAGCTCACTAATACAGAGCTTCTCATCTTCAGTTGGAATTCTCCACTAATCCCAGAGCCAGGCAGGTGCATTTGCTAGGATGCCTGAGGTTCTGTTACACTTTAAAGATTACATAGAAACATAGAAACATAGAATTTGAAGGCAGATAAGGACCTCTTGGCCCACCTAGTCTGCCAATTTTCCCACCTAACAGATAAGCTGCAGATCCTAATTAACCAACAGCTTACTTCCTCCCCCCCTACTAGGACTGCTTTACGTCTGTCCCATGCATTCTTGAATTCCCCCACTGTTCTTGACTCCACAGCCTCCTCAGGGAGGCAGTTCCATGCATCCACAACCCTCTCTGTGAAAAAATACTTCCTCACATTACCTCTGAGCCGTCCCCCCTCTATCTTCAAATTGTGCCCCCTTGTTCTTGCACATCTCTTTTTCTGAAAGATGCTACCCTCTTGGACTTTGTTACCCATTGCATTAGCAAGAAACACAGGCACAGAACAACATGTTGGTAACTATTTGTTAAGATTAACATTGAATGGCATCTGGTTTACGTACTGCATTGCTTGTGTTTGTGTAACAGAATATACTTATTCTATATATGAATTTTAGTTTGACTGGCAGAGTTTGTATATGCTTATACAAATGATCACATACAAGAGCGGCACAAGGCAAAGAAGGTGCCGAAAGAAAACAAAATGCAGAATATTCCTGTGCAGCTCATTCTCATTCATCAGACAATTATGCATTTATTGTTTAAACAAATTGTATTTAGACTGCTTACACATATGACCCCTAGACAGGATCTAACTTACTGAAATAAATGACCAGGAAATTTTCATAACATGCAGTCTACACAGCACTGTATTTGAAATGGATCTAGCCCTAATGGAATAACTATGAAATGCTGCATGTTTTAAACAGAGCAGACCGGTGACGCCTCTGTGAAAATTAATCCAATTTTGCAAAATAATATGCTGCAGAGGAGAGCTCCTCTGACTCTGCATGACGGAGGGAGGGAGTTAGAAATGATTCTGAGCGGGTTCTTTACTTTAATAAATGTATTTGGCATTTCTCTTTGATGGTGCCTCTTTGTATTGCATGAAGCCACACTGAGTCTTGATGTGGCTTAAAGAGGCAGTGACGTATCCAGAAACAAAGTTGGCATTTGTAGTTCTCAGAATTCAGTTATATATATATATATATATATATATATATATATATTGCAAAACACTTCACTGATGTACTAGTTAGGGTTGATTACAGTGAAAAAAGTAGGTAAATGTGGCACTATGGTTTCCAGCCCTAACACCCCACTCCCACCCTGCAGGCAGCAACATGTATGGGGTGTACCATGGGGTTCTCAACCCTAACACTCACCCCATTCTCATATACTGTACCCATCTCAGCTTATTTACTCATGGAATGGGTGAGTGTTAGGGCTGAGAACCCCAAGGCAAATCCCATGCCTGTTCCTGCCTGCAGGGTGGAGGTGGGGGTGTTAGGGTTGGAAGCCCTAATGCCATATTTCCCTACTTTTGTCACTGTAACCAATCCTAACTAGTGCATTAATGAAGTTTTTTGTAAAGAATTTCCTTACTTTTTGAAATAGTGTAATTGTATCCTTATTTGGCTGTTGGCGTGCAGTGCCCTCTGTGCCCTGTGCTCCCATCCCTCCACAAATGCATACATGTTTGTTGCCATGGAAGCATTTCAGCCAAAACAGCAATGAAATTGTCAGTATAGCTTTGTTATTACCCCACCTCATGAACACTGGGCTGAGAATTTTCAAATCCCCACCAAAACATTATTCCATGCCACCGCAACATTATTCCATGCTACAGATGAGAAAACACATTTTAGCCAGGATTTGAAAACTGACAGCTCCCTTACAGAAATAATTATATGAAATATTTTCATGCTGCACACCTAAAACTACCCATGTGATATGCCTGCTGCAAGCATGATTTAAATGTTAAATTGGAACTGATTGCATGCATGTGGCAGGCATTCAGCAAGCAAGTGTGGAAAGCATGCTTTTTATGTTACATTGGAACAGACTGCATGCATGTTGCATGTGTGCAAAAAGGAAGTGGTCACCGATAACTGCACACATAAAAGTTAAGTGACTTGCTTAGGTTGACACCATGCACTGTACAAGTTGGAGTTGATGAGATTCAAACACAGGTCTTCGGGTCTCCCAGTTTCTTGGTTTGCATTTCCTTGCCTTTAACCACTAAGCCATACTGCCCGCATACATATGACTCGCTTGTACTTCAATACAAATCTGAGTTAATCTGCCCACATGTGGCATGCTTATAGCCACTGTTATACTTTTTAGTTTTCTTGTCTCCCCTCAGCTTAGCTGAGCAGCTGAACTGTAGCACACATACCAAAGAAAAAACATGTGGTTCTTCCCACCCCCAATACACGCACTTACCCACAAAACTACTTCATTATTTCTGTCTGGTCTGTACTCCTACTATTTTTATCCTTGCAAACAGACTTTAAGGGGCAAACACAAAAGTATGAAATAACTCAACACCCACCCAACGGGCCAGTCCCCCCCATGCACACACACTGTAGCAGGTGCAGCCATGCTGCTTTACTTGAGTACTAGGGAGCCAGAGGTAAGAGTCTTTAAGAGATTATGTCCATGGGTCAGAGTGCTGGGGCGTACACTCTTGAAATGAATGGAGTTATTTTTTATTGCTATTTTATACATTATGATGGTGAGTTGGAGAATAATGAAGGCCACTGTTCTACAAACAAGGCCCTTGTTGATAGTTGAGTGGTGGCCTTCATTAATCTCCAACTCTCCATCAATAATGTATAAAATGGTAATAAAAAATACCCCCATTCATTTCAATGGAGCAAGTCTCTGCATTCTCCCTTGTCCTAGGCCTTAATATGCCTGATCATGGGGATGTGGAGATCAACTTCACTGGGAGGGCATAAGCCTGACTATAGTGGGGCTCCAATAGTCTGTGCATAACATACCACACAACTGTACCTGAATGCAAGGGACAACCTTCATTTTACCCATGAAAACTGCTCTGCTTCTCATTCATCCCTCACGTGAAACATGCTGCTCACACAGAGGATGTCCTGTAAATTTAGACTTTATGGCGGGGCAACATTTCAGATTTCAGCAGGGGGAAGCCAACAACCAGTGGAGGCCAGGTGCTAGTTAGCACCTAAGTGGCAAGCTCCAGAATGTCTGGAACATCTCTAAAAGGTAAAACTTCTTTGTTGTGACTAAAAAATCAGGAAAAATTCAAATGTATAAGATCCATCTGTTTATTCCCCAGAGCAGTGCGTCAGATCTGGGATTAACCCCACCCAGTTACTGACCATTTTTTTCCTGGCTAATGTTCTGTCCCCCCAAAAAAAAAAAAACATCCAGATTTCTTTCCCTGACTCCATTCCATTCAATACCCATTCCATATGGGTCATGAAACTGCCCAAAGGAGCAGAAACGTGAAAAACACATCAATATTTCAGTCCTTTGCCAATCCCCCTGTAAAAAAAAAAAATATTTACTTTTGCTTATTTATTTATTTATTAGAATTTTGGATAAATACCTTTCAGCCAATGTCTCTTTTTACAAAGGTTCCACATCAGTACACACAGAATAAAAGTACAGTTTGTGTGAGATTAGCAGGCAAGTAGTTTGAATACAAAATTCAGTACAAGGTATACATGGACTAAAAGCAATATAAAGAACAGGACAACACAATGAAGCATACATTTAAGAATGATGAGTCGCAACAAACAATATTTACGTGGATTAAAGGCAACCGAAATGGTGCAGGGTCTGCACCAGAAGACATACGAGGAGAGACTAAAGCAGCTTAATATGTATACCCTTGAGGAAAGGAGGGAGAGGGGGGTCATGAAAGAAACTTTCAAGTACCTCAAGTTAATTAACAAAGTACAAGTGGGTAACATCTTTCAGAAAAAGAGATGTGCAAGAACAAGGGGGACACAATTTGAAGATGAGGGATGGCTCAGAGGTAATGTTAGAAAGTATTTTTTCACAGAGAGGGTTGTGGATGCATGGAACAGCCTTACTGAGGAGGTTGTGGAGTCAGGAACAGTGGGAGAATTCAAGAATGAATAGGACAGACATAAGGCAATTCTAGTGGAGGGTAGGAGGAAGTAAGCTGTTGAGTAACTAGAATCTGCAGCTTATCCATCAGGTAGGGAAATGGGCAGACTGGGTGGACCAAGCAGTCTTTATCTGCCATCAAATTCTTTGTTTCTATGTTTCAGAAGGGCATTGTCAAAGAGAAAGGTAGAGTGGGAAAACTGAGTTTCTGCCAGTTGTGCCAGGTAGCGTAGGAAAGTGGAAGAGGGAGTGGGTGTAGAGGGGTATTTGGGAGGGAAGTAGAAGGAGAGGTGGGTAGGAGGCAAGACTCGGGGAACAAGTGCAACAATGGGTGGGGTGAGCAGATTAGAAAAGGGAGAGAGGAAGGGAGCTAAAGGAGGGTAAGAGAGGAAGGTGGTGGACCAGGGCTAGGGAGAGAGGCAGGGGTAGATATGGGGAGGGAGATCGGTGGTGGCAGGCAGAGGTGGTGAGACTAGAGAGGTGCGAAGAACAGAAGCAAGTACCAGGGAGGTTAGGAGAAACAGTCACAGGTGGCTCTGGACATAAGAGTTTGACGTAGCTTGTGTTTGAATGAGCAGAGTTTGCCTACATTGGTGAGTTCACTGCCCAGGGAGTTAAACATCTTAGGGGCTCTACCTGCAAAAGACTGCTGGCCTTGGGCAGTGTGACAGCAGGGAACAGACAGAGAATAGTTGTCAGAGCTTCTTGTGTAATGGGGGTGGTTGGCTGTGCTTAAGAGAGACTGAACCCCAGGGGTATGATTCTCATCGATGACTTTTTTGCTAGTAGATAGGTTTGGAAAGTAATCCTTCCCTGAAGTTGTAGCCAGTTTGACTGTTCATAGAGGTCGCAAGTATGTGTGCAGTGGGCAGCACTAGTAAGGAGTCTGCAGGCCCTATTCAGCGCTGTAATGATTCACCCTAGTGCTGTAGCTGTGGCTGCTCCATAGATAACAAGACCATAATCAATGATGGAGACAACAGAGTTGTGTATTGCTAGCTTAAGAGAGTCAGGTGTCAGGCAGTGTCTATTTTTTTAGAGAAGGCCTATACGGATATTTATGGATTTTGCAACTGAATTGATATGGCTGGAGAAGGACAGAGTAGGGTCCAGGGTTATGCCGAGGTTTTTGAAAGTCCGTGTCTGGTCCAGGGTCACACCCGAGCTGTGTTTGATAACCAACTGTTGGTTTTTATGTTTGTTATGTGTGCCATGGAACAGCATAGTCTTTGTTTTTTTGTAATTTAGCACTAGTTTCTGTGAGATGAACCAGTCCTCAACTTTCGTGAAACTTTCCTGTAGTTGTTTCTCCAAGAGGGAGGGGTAAGAATTCTTAGAGAAAATCAGCATACAGAATAATGTATTCATTACAGGCAGAAGGGAGATTGTTCAGAAAGATGCTGAAAAGAAATGGTCCCAATATTGACCCTTGGGGAACACCTGCCCAGACAGGTAGTTTGGAGGAGAGGGAGTCGCCAATCTTAACTTGTTGTGACTGGTTGGAGAGATAACTTTTGAACCATTGTAAAGTATCATGAGAGAGCCCTAAGTTGTGAAGTTGTTCCAGTAGTAATGGATGGTTGACTGTATCAAAGGCCTTTGAGAGGTCTATAAAGGTGGCACCGGCAAGTTGTCCTTGGTCTAGCGCTAGATGAATGTGACCTGTAAATTCAAGGAGGGCAGAGGTGGTGCTATGTCCTTTGCAAAAGCCGTGTTGCTGTGGGCATTGCAAGTTGTATTTCTCCAAGTACTCCACCAATTGGTCTGCAACGATTTTTTCAAAAGCTTTGGATAAAGTGGGTAGGATGGAATCGGGCCTGTAGTTACAGTGTAATGTCCTATCCCAAGACTTGTGTATTGGGGTTACAAGGGCAGACTTCCACTTGAGCGAGAACTGGGAGAGCATGAGGGACTAGTTAATAATCTTGGTAAGAGGGTGCAGGACATCGTCAATGGTGAGGGCAATGAGCTTCAAGTCAAGTGTGCCCCCACTTGATCTGGATTTTCCGAGCACCTTGAGGAGGTATTTTTTGGCATCCCTTTCAGTAACTGCCTTGAAATAGAAATGTGGATGATTTGTATCCTGAGTCTGTTAATATTGGGAGGCTGTGGTTTGGTTGGTGTCAAAGAAGTTAGAGGGAAGCACATGGCTGAGGTCAGTGAATGCTAGATTGAAAGTATTGGCAATTGTCGTGGGGTCCAAGGTGTTGCTGCCATCAACTGTTAGCATATGAGAGGTTGATTTGGACTTTTCCCCTCTAACTTCAGAGATACTTTGCCAGAATTTCCTCCCATCAGACCATGAGTTTGATAGGGTGCTCCTGTAGTAGCTGGCTTTTTCAGTGTGGATAGCTCTGGTACAGGCATTCCTGGTGGTCCTGTATGCATGAAAGCCTGCTTGGTTTCCAGAGGCTATAGCGCAAGCCCATTGAAGGTCCCAAGCTTTTAGTTGGTCCAGGAGTTTGCCTATGATCCAAGGCGTTTTCAAGGCCTTTAATTTTGCATTTCTTAAAGGGAGCTTGGATATCACACTCTGCATTGAAATTTGAGATAAAGTATTGAAGTGCAGCATCAACATCCAGAGTGGTGTCAATCGGGGACCAGTCTTATTGTTGCAGGAGTGCCTTAAGTGGTGCTTACCCTGCCATTTGGTCACTGCAGCCTGGCCCAGTGTACCACCAGCCCAGTTTTCAGTCCTCTTCTCCTCCATCCTTCTGCCAGAAGCTGGATGCTAGAACCAACTATCCCAGATCCCTAATATGGTCCGCGACTAAGTCACCTCACCAACAGAACCCACCTATCCTGTGTTGCTTGCTTCTTGCTTGGCCACTGCCACGCTGCACTGATCAAGGCCTATGAAGACTGCTTACACCACTGTCACCACTGCTTCTTGGCCTAGCTTGGGGGTCTGTGCTGTTTTTTATTTTTTTTGAAGCAAGCCTAGTAGAGTAAGTAGGTAGGTAGCCTAGTCTCAAGTTATCTTCTAGTTCACCCTCTGCCCCTTTAGCCATCGGGGAGATGGAGACTCCCTAAGAGTAGACCAACAAAAATAAGCCACCACAACACTGCTATTGAGAGTTCAGTGCTCACTGAGTCCTCCAAGCTGTAGTCTGCAGCCTGTTTACTCAGTGGCGGGAAAGACAGTGTCACAATTGCATGACTCATGTGCTCTTGCTTGGCTGGAGTTCCTTCACGTCACATGTGATGGTGCCACCACTAATAGGTGGAGAGAGTGGACAACACAATACAGACATGGTCAAGTCAGAAGTACAGCTGCAGCATGAGCACACACAGGCAGGGGAGCACTTGTGCAAAAGATTAAATACAAATCTTTCATCAACATCTATGTATCAAATGAAATTACATTGTTGCCACACCATAAGAACAACTTAGGCACAAATGCAGGGTTGGGGGGGGCAACCGCCCTTCTCCACTGAACCTAAATGGCACCCCTGCTTTATGGTAGAGATTCATTCTCAGGTGCTAATATCAGTACAAGTAAATACAGTGGTTTCCACTGTGTTCTGAGATACTGTATCTTCATGTTTCAGGATGTGTCCTGATCATCATGAGGGTTAATGTCCTCATTGTCCCTCATTTTGAGTGTCCACGTCCCTCATTTCAGTGACAAAATGTGAGGTATGGTGCATACTTCCAAGATCCTACTCAGCACAAAGAGTGCTTGGCCATAGTGTATATGCTCCATATAGAATGACAAAGGGAAAGTAAGTGAGCTGAAACAGTCATGGAGAAACACATTTGTTGCACTAAATATGCATACGGGAATTTGCATGGCCCAAAACAAAAAGGTCAGGCTTCACAACACAGATGCCCCTCTTCACATATCTGGAATGGAGGATGTTGACTGTATATATCCTAGGCATTTAATTCAATAAGAAAACAATACTTCACTAATTAATGAGGGTTTAATGGCAAAAATCAAAAGCCCATAACTTGCAAAAGGATCAGAATTAATGAGTTTACCTAATTTTAATAGAAACACAATGAAAAATTATTTTAATGGATCTAATTGCTAGCATAAGAAATAGAAACTGATATGTTTTTTTAGACGGGATTTGCATGAGCTTTGCTGCTGCACAACGTGGCAAGTATGTAACATGTGAACCTGATGTGATTTTTAAATGATGTTCACACCAGCTAAACTGCTGCACTCATGTCAAGCATGTAACATGCGAACCTGCTGTAATTTTTAGAAGATGTTTGCACCAGCTTATCTGCTGCACACTTGTCAAGCTTGCAGCATGTGATCCTGATTTGCTTTTTAGACCTGGTTCGCTTAGGTGCACTTTGTGTATGCGAAGCACATGCAAACATTACACAATTAAGCATATGGCATGTATTGTGCATGTACACAGCGCATTTATATTTCTGTAAGGGCTGTCACATTCATGGGGTGAAAATATTTAAAATTACCAAAGTTGCGAGACAGCATAGTTAAATTTAAATGCATGCACACAACTTCACCATTTTTATATATTTTGCTCCAAATTTTCAACATAGCCTTCCCTATAATCCCACCTCATGAAGCAATCCAGTGAAATGGTCACATCATGCCCAAAAGGTGATTTTACCAACCAACCACAAAATCACCTTTTGGAATGGATTTGAGAAATTCCAGTGACATTGTCCATGAAGTGGGGTCCCCAAAAGGCCATGTTGAAAATGTATGATCAAAATATGCAAAAATGGCCAAGGTATGCATCAAAGTTAAAAACCTCATTGAAATACCTTGAACCACATTTACCCTAGTTTATCATATTGAAGTCGCCGGTTCCAGCATCAAGATGAGTCTTCAGTTGTAAAGTGGATCTTCACTCTGTCATTTGTCCAGGTGACTGAGTGTGTCTGGGGGTGTACTGGGGTGTCTGGGGTGGTGGTTGCTGAGTGGGAGGTGGGGTGGGGGTTAGATCGCTGTGGGACCTTCTTAAAAAAAACATTTTCTTTTTTGCAGGCAGGGGCAGCAATTGGTGGGTGGGGCGTGCCACTAGACACCAGGGAAACAATGAAATAAAATGGGGACAGTGACTGGGGGAGTGGGGGTGCTACTAGACACCAGGGAAATAGTATAAAAAGGGGGACAGCAATTGGAGAATGGGGGGTGCCATTAGACACCATGGAAACAATAAAATAAAATGGGACAGCGATCAGAGGGTGGAGGGTGCCACTTGATACCAAGGAAATGAAAAATAAAGAGGACAGCAATCAGAGGGTAAGATGCCACTAGACACTTGGGAAACAAAAAAGAAATAAAACATGGACAGTGATTGGAGGTTGGGGGGTGCCACTAGATACCAGGGAAACAGAAAAAAAGGGAACAGAAATTGGAGTGTGGTGGGTGCCACTAGAAACCAGGGAAACTATGGGAATGGCAGTCAGAAGTTGAGGGGTGCCACTAGCGACCAGGGAAAGGATTTCCCATCACGGAAAAGGATCCTTTTTCATGACTTGTGATATGAAAAAGAATCCTTTTTTTGTATCATGAGTCACACAAAAAAAATTTAAGGGTGTTTCTTCAACAGGTACTGTAAGTGCAAAATCCAGTTGAGGAGGTCCCAATAAGCAAGCTACATGTGTTGGTTTCTACTCAACACATAACTGTATTGAGTTATTTTATTTTGTTGCCCTCACTAACTATAAAACAAAATGGTGGTAGCATGAAAAAAGATTTCCCATTTGAAACACAGGATGACTTATTTGCAAAAAAGAATTACCCATTTGCAACAAGGGATCCTTTTTTGAGCTGGACATCTAACTGGAGAGTGAACTTCCCATTGAAAATAATGGGAAATTTAAAATTTAATAACTTTGGAACAGATTAATAGTTTGTACCAAACCTTCAAAAGGCACATCTGTGAAGCAAAATCTTTCCACCCTAAAAATTTCAGACCAAAATTCCAAACCCTGTTTGCACTGTTGCGTGACAAACAAAATGAAAAAAAAAGGTACATTTCAATTTTTTTTACATGCCATAGCTCCACACTCCCACATCTGACCAGAATGAATCTTGCCATATCTAGACATCATTGTTACCTGATGGTGCATGCAGATTTCATTGCAAATCACTTGAATGGTTATAAAGTTATTAAGGTGCAACATTTCAAGTTTAACAGAGAAGTGACCATTCAACCCTAACACCCGCACCCCTATAATCAGTCAATCTGTCTGTCTGTCTATCTATCTATCTATCTATCTATCTATCTATCTATCTATCTATCTATCTACATGGTTGAAACTTCCCCCCATAAGAACCATAATGAGGTATTTCCCTATATACTTTACCAGTTAAAGTTGTACTCTTCCCAGTTAAGTCTGTGTACCTCTGGAGAGATGTCTATATTCATCCCGAGGTATACAGCCTGTGTAGCATGGGACCCCCCATCCTGGAACACTCAGTGCCTGTAAAACAAAAAACACATTGGGTGGCAACTTTTCCCAACCCCTACTGAACCTGGAGCACTCAAACCTGCAAAACAGTAAAACAGCCAGAGGTCAGAAAAGAGAGCAAACAAGATTATATTTACCATTATATTTACCAATGGCCAGTTATTTGATGCTCTAGCTCCCCTCCAGCACCATGACCTCCATGCTGCTGCCACCATTTGAAACTCTAAGCCAAGTAAATGCCTGATTCTCAAAAGGTTACTCCAGGCATAACCCAGTTGTACTATACAGAATGGCGCAAACCGTGAGATGTGCCAATCAATCAATCAATCAAATATTTATTTAAGCAGGCGATTATCATTGAGCAAAACTCATTTTCAAGATGGACCTGGATAGCTTTGAGATCAGTGTACAATACAAATAAGACATCAAAGTACACAATGGTTACAGTATTCAGAAAGAGTGTCAACTACAGAGCGGTAGTATTAGTGAGTCCAATGCATCTGGTAAATGATGACAGTATATACACAAAGAGCCATCACAAGAAACATAAGTGTAATTACAGGTATATTACAGCAGATGTCCACAACATAGCTCCAGCAATAAAAAAAAAAAAAATAATAATAATTAGTAGGACTAGGAGAGCACAGCAGGTGAAGAGGGAGCAAAGTACCTTTAGGGCAATAAGAAAGGTGGGAAGGGGGAGGACGAAAAAAGGTATAAGGGCAGTAAGGGTGGGGAGCATTAAGGGGTTAGGGGCCAAGGTGCTGAAATTGGGTATAAGTTTCAGCAACCATAGATTACTGTTCCTGACTAATTAGTGGTAGGTAGGGCAATGACGCATGGCTACGGGAATCAAAAGTATTTAGGTATCAGCACAATGACCAAAAATAAAGTGTTCAGGAGCTAAATGTAAGAAGATGGAAGGGAACAAGTGGGCAGGGGTGGAAGCAAAGAAGCCAGATAGCATACAGAAGTGCACTACCTATAGCTAATGGGAAGATTAGGGACGAGGAAAGCATTCACAGGATTCCTTAAATGAACGAGTATACAGAGTCTTGAAGATAGGTTGGTAGGAATGATGAGTTCATTGTTTCACAAAATGGGCAGCACATAACTTATGGCGGCCCTACCAAAGTGTAATTTTACCTTTGGTACTTTCGGCAAGATATAGGTGGTACTTCTTAGTGCAGAGGTACATACCAAACTTAGCAGAAGGCAGTCAAAAATGTACTGGGGCAGTTTTTTGGTAATAGTTCTATAAGTCCAAAGTGCAGCATTTCTTTGGCATCTATAGAGTAGGGAAGACAACCCCACAGCCGCATATAGGGAACAGTGGTGTGTTGAGAAGGGGAGGCCAGTGATGAGCCTTAGTGTTCTATGGTAGAGTGTATCAAGCTTGGTAAGCATTGCAGCGGGACACTGGCTATAGAGGAAGTCAGCGTAATCTATCAGTGAAAGGAAGGTAGTTTGGACCAACCTCATTTTGGCTTCTTTAATAAGAAGGTGTTTGATCATAAAAAATAGTCCAAGTCTCTGTCTTAGTTTTTTTGTCAGTTCCTCGATATGGTAGGTGAAGGATAGTCAACTGTCAATCCAGACTCCCAGGTATTTGAAGTTTGTTATATATTCTAATGGTTTGCCAAGTATTGTAGTAATCGGTGGAAAAGATCCAGAGTTGGTTGGGTTTGGAGCCTGAATATAGGGTGAGAATAGCATTGCTTTCATTTTTTAGCATTTAAAAGCAGCTTTTGTTTTATGAGTTGGATGGATCTGCAGCTGGTTGAAGTCAGATTGGAGGTCACAGTATGCAGCTTCAGGTGTTGGTCTGCTTATGTACATCACTGTATCATCAGCAGACATGTGTATATTGGCCTCTTTTATGCTTGTATCAATATTATTGATGTAGATTGCAAACAACAAAGGTCCCAGGATGGACCCCTGTGGCACTCCTCACAGAAGAGGTTTGAGAGGTGAGAAATCACCTTCAGCCTTTACTTGCTGTAGCTGGCCTGTAAGGTAATCGGCAAACCAGCTCAAGGAAAGTTGGTCCAGGCCAATGTTCAGAAGGGAAGAGAGAAGTAAGCTATGGTCCACAGTATCAAAGGACTTACTTAGGTCCAGAAATACTGCACAGACAAAGTTCCTATCATTTAGTTCCCATTGCCAGTCATTAGTCACCTTGGCAAGGGCTGTGATTGTACTGTGTTGTGCTCTGACGCCTGACTGCAGTAGGTTTAGCAGGCTATTAGATGCTAAGTGGTTCTTTAGCTGGGTATTCACAATTTTCTCCAGTAACTTGGACAGTATTGCAAGAAGAGAAATTGGCCTGTAGTTATTTAGGTCACATGGGTCACCAGGTTTGAAGATAGGGATGACATGGGCTGTTTTCCAAATGGGATGTAGGGTGCCCAAGGATAGAGATAAGTTAAAGAGATGTGTGATTGGCACAGCTAAAACTTGGTAACCAATCTTTATGAAATACGGGTCTATAAAATCTGCTCCAGTGCTTTCTTTGGGATCCAGTTGTAGTATGAGGTCTTCAGCCTCTTTCAGAGTAGCAGGCTGAAACATGAAGGATGGCTTGAGGTCGATGGATTCATGGTCTTGCTCGCTAAGTCGTGAGTGAAAGAAACAAGCAGGTGAGTTGTCAAAGGCAAGCCCTGTGGTTGCGAAATGGTCATTGAGAGCAACAAGGATGGATGGTCTATCAGAGATAGTGGAATTGCCAAATGTAAGTTTTGCAGGTAGAGAGTTTTCAGCAGTATGACTTGATAAGTCCTTGATTGTCTTCCAAAATCTAGAAGGGTTGTTAGAGGCAATTTTAAGTTCAGCATGGGAATAGCTAGCCTTAGCCTCTTTGATCATCTTGGTGCAGGTGTTCCGTGCCCTCCTAAACATACACCTGTCCTTTTCAAGCTTAGTTTTGCTCACGGTTTTCCATTTTCAACATAGCATCCTTCAGCTCCGGTGAGACCCATCGGCAGGATTTATTCCTCACCCTAGTATTTTTCAGAGGTGCATGCCTATTTAGTGCCTTGGTCACCATTTCATGAAAAATGCTGTAAGCCCCACTCACTGTCTTAGATAAGTAAAAGTCCTGCCAACGCAAAGAATCTCTTAGCTCAGTGATGAAGACCAAAGGATCAGAGTTACGTCTGCATCTCTTAAGGGTAAACTTAGATGAAGGCATAGTCATGGAATTTGATCTTACACAAGCAATAAAGCAGTGATCACTGATATCAGAGAAAAAAGTGGCAGCATGTGAGAATAAATGGGGCCTATTTACTAAAATTACGTCTAGCAATGTACTGTTGTTCACATTCTTTTTATTAGGGTGCGTAGCTTCATTGATAAGTTGTGACAATGCAAGGGAGTCACAAAATGATTTTAGTGGTGTAGCCACATCGAAAAACCAGTCTAAGTTAAGGTTAATCATTTGTGGCATGTGCGATCCTCGAATGCAGCATGCACCATGTCGTAAATAAGATGTGCTAATGTTGACTTACGCCGCACTTGTGCCAAACCCACAGATACGCATTGTCGTAAACTGACTTGCACAAAAGAAAACAGAGGATTCCCCATTGACAGGATTCTTGATGCAAACAAAGGGCAAGATACACCAGCTGCAAAAGGCATAAGTGACACCGGGGGGAGCAGGTGTAACTGCGGCAGAGTATAAAATGACGTCATGTGAGACAGATAGCAGAGTGACATGGAGCAAGCAGTGTGCAGACACTACAGCTGACAGTGAGAGAGAGAGAGAGAGAGAGAGAAATGGCAGCACCAGCAGCCATACTGGGACTATTGCTTCTGGACAGGTGACAGAGGCACCACAGGTGGCACAACAACAGGAACCAGGGGAACAGCCAGCAACCAATGTGGCACATACCCACCAGACGCCATGTGCCACGTGTGTATAGAGCCAGGACATCATACCTGGAACTCACGGAGGAGCTGTGCATCACATGCTACTGCCTTCCAAAGGCCATCATAGCTGAGCTGTGTGATGACCTATGGAAGATCTACAGAGTGCCGCCTGTAGGAGGCACTGTGTTCCAGTGGAGGTGAAGGTAAGTGCATCATTGTGCTTCCTCACCACTGGAACATTCCAAACTCCTACAGGTGACACCATTGGCATCTCACAGCCAGCAATGTCCAAGTACCTCAGGCAGTTTCTGGATGCAATGATGGACTGAATAAAGGGTTGCATTATGTTCCCGAGGGATGCACAGCAGCAGTAGGCAGTAAGGCAGGCATTCTGTGATGTTGCACTGTTCCCCTGTGTGCATGGTGTCATTGACTGTACACACATGGCCATCAGGGCACCACCAGGAGAGGCAGAGGTGTACGTCAACAGAAAAGGCTTCCACTCCATGAATATGCAAGTGATGTGTGACAGCCAGTGCCATATACTGGATGTGGTAGCCCTGTACCCTGGTTCCAGCCATGACTCCTATATCCTCCGCAACTTCGGCCTGCATGAGACATTCCAAAGGGGACAAATCACAGGAGGATGGCTCTTTGGTAGGTGCCACTGGCCTGTGTAGAAGCAGCCTTGTACCAGCAGGTTCAGCATGCCTATGTGTGTATCATGTGTTATGCATGTAGCCTATAATAATATTTGTAGATTTATTTTGGGAGCCCCCAATA
Organism: Neoceratodus forsteri; assembly: GCA_016271365.2. NCBI lineage: Eukaryota > Metazoa > Chordata > Ceratodontiformes > Ceratodontidae > Neoceratodus > Neoceratodus forsteri. The sequence goes on from CM057451.1 coordinate 756,812,674, forward strand.
GGACACATCGGTGTAATCTTTATTCTCGGTCGAGGTGGTTTTCCCCTAGTTGTAGAATAGAATATTTTGTTGGTTGTCTGATGTATAAATGTTTTTACTTTGGCTCCCTTTTTCCTTTTTCTGATCTTGTTGTAATGAGAGAATTGTTTCCCAGCCTGAGGTCGGCTGATGGCCCCCTATATTTTGTCCCCAGGTCTCGGCTTAGAATAAGTTGTAGAGTTTTTTCAATAGCAGCACCCTTATACTGGAATTCACTCCCACTTGATGTTAGGATTGCTCCCTCTGTTTAAACTTTTAAGCAAAGGTTAAAAAGTTATTTATTAAAAAATCTGTTTGTAACTGTAATTTATATTTTTTGGTATTGTATTGCTGTTGATTGTATTTGGTTTTTTTTGTATGTTTTTTTTGTCCAGGTTGGGCCTGAAAAGGGACCTTTGGTCTAGTGCCTTTACCCAGTTAACAAAGAATAAATGAAAAAATGAAAAATGAAAAATGCACACTAATGGTGTGAACCTTACATCCCACAGGTGATAGTGCATACCCACAGCTGCCATGGGTCATGACGCCACTTCGGAACCCACACACCGTGGCTGAGGTTTGATACAACAAGGCCCATGCCACCACCCGGGCCATCACTGAGTGGACATTTAGTGTCCTGAAGGCAAGGTTCCAGTGCCTGAATATATCAGGAGGGGCACTGCAGTACAGCCATGAGACGGTGTGCAAGATATTCATGGTGTGCTGCAAGCTTCACAACCTCACACTACAGAACCATGTGCCACCACCTGACCTGGGCAAGAGGAGAGGATGGGGATGATGAAGACCACTGTGAAGATCACAGCAGACAGACACATGCCCAAGTTGCATGGGCCCAGGCAGAGCAATGTGTGCTATGTGAGCTGATAGCCCACCACTTCAGCTGAGGGATAACAACCACCAACAGGTGGCACCGGCAGCAATAGCCCATTGGCCTGCAGATATCATACCACCACACAGCCATGCTGCCCGGTGCTGGGCACCGGACATGGTGACACTGTAAAGAGTGAACAGTGGCCATGTCAGGTGGTAGCACCTGGTGGGCACAGACACCCACTGCAGTGTGTGAAGGACACATGTCAGGTAGAAAGCCAGGATAAACAGCACACAGCATGGCCAGACACAGTAGTGTGTTCTATGGGGGGGGCACAACACCCACAGATGGGCTGGAGTGTGTGTTTGTGTGATGGTCAGAGAATGTAAGGTAGTGTGCAACACCATATGTGGGCCATGCACAACAGCTATGAATGCTGTAAAGGAAACCTGCAACAACACAACTGTGGTGTCTATAACACACACATCACAACACGACCGCATATGCAGTACACACCATTCGTCATTACAATGCTGCCTGTGCACAGCCAGGTGCTGCCCACCAGCCATGGGCACTGAATTGTAAACAGTGCTGCCATGTCTGCTGTGTTGTACTGGGGAGACAGTACACACTGAGACAGCATGGCAGTACAACACCCACAGGGTGTGGGGTGGGGGGGCTGTGTCATGGTCGGTGGACACAATGTAGTGCGCAACAAAATACGTGTGGCATACAGAACAGCATTGAATACTGTGAGGCAAGCCTGCAACAACAGAGCTGTGGTGTCAATAAATGCACATGTGCAATGTGCGTGCATTGTTGCCAACAAGATATGGCAAAACACAAATGAGTGAAAAAAGCCACTGCATGTGCCCCACAACAATCACTGTCACAACCATATGTATGTACAGCCAGGCACTGAGCAACAGCCATGGGCACCGGAATGCAAACAATGCTGCCATGTCTGTTGTGCAGCACTGGGTAGACGGTAAAAGCTGGGACTGCATGATGACCAGGGTTATCACACTTTAGCCCATGCAGATGTCACGACTGTGCAGAGCCGGGCACATGTGTTTCGTGGCAAAAAAGAGGCACCCATATGTGACTTACAGCAAAAATGTCACACAAGCGGTAGGCATCAGACTGCACATGTCACATGCAGGAACATGTGCAGCCACAACTGCACAATGCCACAATCTCTGTAGTGAGCTAAGGGAAGAAGGTGATTGTTAGCCAAGGCCCACAAGCAAACCAAAATGACTTCCCTAATTGGCAAAGTGCCAAATTTCACAGCTGCAGAGACTGCACTGCTGGTGAACCTGGTACAACAGTGGCACACAGCACTGCTGCCACCGGGGCATAGATACCACACACCCTCACAAAGGGACAATCTGTGACGGACCATAGGGGCATGCCTAGAGCATATATCTGGTGTGAAGCACACTGCCCACCAATTAAAGCACCGGTGGCAGAACCTAACAAGGTGGAACCCCGGTATCCTCTGCTGTCTGATTGACATGGCCGCCAGGAGGGATGTGGAGATTAGGACTGGCCAGCAACCTGTGGAAGGTGAGTAAGGCACACATTTGCCACACTAGCACACACTATTGCCATCCATAGCATGCCTGTGTGCACATCACACTGACAAATGTGTCACATCTCTCCACAGGTCAGACCAGTGCTACCCAGTCATACAGTGGACAGGCCATGTGGCACAAGAGCAGTGTGTGGTGGTTCAGGAGGCAACATGCAGCCATCCATGGCAAGGTACATTTTGCTTGCAAAGACAATGAAGCTATGGGGTGACCGCATATCAGTGGGTAGCATTGTGGACTACAACTGGCTAACACCTGGTATATGGGAGTAGTGGGACACCATGTGTACCAGGTGTGCACATGTGCATTGCAGCACAACAGTATGTGTTGCACAGGGTGACATGTGGTGGCATGGTCATGGTGGGGGCCTGTTGTAATGCGTGGCAACTGTGGGGTGTTCTATGTCCAACATGGGCACCCCTGGGAATAACACCTGTACTGTTGCATGGGCAATGCTGCAATAGCACACTGACATGTGTCCCTTTCCCATGTTTCAGATGGACACCAGCATGTGTCCCCGCCACAGGGCACTCCAGTGGGCCATGGCCAAGCAGAAGCACAGGGATGCCATCACACATGAGCTGTGCACTAGAAGCTGGCAGAGGAGGGCCTGTCCACTGCCCCGAGAGACTGAAGAGGTGGAGGCAGATGTGGAGGAACAGGTGGACACCCGGCCAACACCACCAGCACAGCAGACTATGGAGGGAACCCAGCAGGACACTGCTGATGATGGCCAGGACTCTCCTGAGGGGGATCTGGACACTAGCAATGCCACTGAAGACAGCCAGCATGGTGGAGACCATTGGGGAGCAGGAAAAGGAGCCAGAGGATCTTGGGGCCATGCCGGAGCTGGAGGATGAGCCAGTGGGGGAGCCACAGGAAGAGCCAGGCAGTCCAGCAGCCATGGTGGGGAAGGGGGCCGAGGCTTCACAGCAACTGCAGGTTCCCATACACACTATAGACCAGGGTCAAGTGCAGCAGGCCATGGAAGTGGCCGAGGGGCAGAAGGCCCCAAACCAACCAGCACAACTGCAGAACAGGGACCGTTTGCTAGCTGGACTGGTGGAGGCCATCATGGGGGATATTGCATGGCTACACGGGTCCCTTAGAGCCCTGCTGTCTGCACTGCAGGATCATTAGCAGGGTTTCCTGTACGTACGTTGATCTGGTATTGTTGCTACAGGGGGTTGGGGGTTTCCTGTATATATGTTGATATAGTAACATTGTTGCAGAGGGTGGGCGGGGTTTCTTGTACAAAGGTTGATCTGGTATTGTTGCTGCGGGGCATGGGGGTTTTTTTTTCTATACTGTATGTTTATATAGTAATGTTGTTGTGGGGTGGGGGTTTCCTGTACATATGTTGATCTGGTATTGTTGCTGCAGGGGTGGGGGTTTCCTGTTTATATATTGATATGGTAATGTTGTTGCGGGGGTTTCTTGTATACCTGTATATATGGTAATGTTGTTACGGGGGGTATGGGGTGGTTCCTGTACATACTGGTTTATTCTCTTACTGTTGTTGTGGGAATTGGGAGGATTCCTGTTGTTTTTTACGGGGAGGGGGGATTACCTTGTAAATGTTGTTCCTGTTATTAAAGTATTGTTATTTGTTACTCACAAACCGTGTCCCTGTGTGTTGTTTACCTGGAGATCTCTGTGTTCATGACATGTGTGGGCACATGTGGATGGGCGGTGGCTGTGCATCACAATGTACCCATGTTGTGTGTGCCACGTCTCCGAGGGGTGTTGCATACACAGACCACTGCACCTGTTGGAACCCATGCATGGTGTTCCCTCCCAGTACGCACACTGATGGCTGTACCTTCCCAATGACCCATGTGTGATAGCTGTACACTACTCAGCAGCAGCCCCAGTGCATGATAAATGACATCATGCAGCACTGCGGTGGCAGCATACTACTGTGGTGTTCTATGTACACATAACCCTGCACTGTGCTGGCCATACTAATGAGCTGGCCATGGGCCTGTATGAAACCACGCCACCTTGGGGCATACAGGGCCCTGCAAGTGGCACCAGTAGCACTTGGCCATGGTGGGGCTTGACATCATCCAACAGGAGAGCTGTACTGCCCAGTGCTGCATACCTGTTGTGGCGACACTGTACACATAATCTAGTGGCTATGGCCGGTGCGTAGTGCCTGGTGGCTACAGCCACCAGTAGTGGAGACACTGTCTTGGGCGTTGTGCACACAGGTCACATTCCGTAGGCCACTGGGATGGAAGACCAGGGGTTGTATGGGCCACAGGGGCTGTTACTGGGGATGTTGTGTAATTAATTGTTGTTGTATGTGTGTGAGGGTTGATATTTGGGCGTTATTGTTTCCCAATCAAGCTGTTATGGGGGGGGGGTTGTTCACAAGATGTATTCGGATGTTTATGATGTTGTGGTGGGTGGGACTGTTTATTAGTTGTCAGTTGGTGTTACTGTTGATGTGGAGTTTGGGGTGGGGGTTGTTGCCGGGGTATGTGTTTTACTGATGTTGTGGGGGGGGGTCGTAACTGGGTGTTTCCTACTGGCTGTTACTGGTACATGCAAACAGATATCACCATGGGTCTTGTATATTGAAATCCACATGCATGTGCATGCACATGCACTTGACAATCTACACTCCACAGTGTGTTGGTCAACACAGTGGGTCAGATGTGGGCATGTACAGCAACACTCCACCAGAGGGCCTATACCACCATCCAGATGGCACCAGTAGCAGCACACCATGTGCGGTCATGCACCAGCTGATGGAGGTGATGGGCTGCCCAGTGCTGCCCACCTGACATGGTGTCACTGTGCACATTTCCCAGTGGCCATGGCTTGTGGGCTATGCTTGTTGGCCACATACATTGTACAGTGGTTCTCATACTAGGGTGTTGTGTCCACATGTCACAGCATTGTGCATGTTGCTCTACAATGGGTGGGTGGATGGGTGAATGCTGCTGCACAATGGGTGGGTGGGTGCATACTAATGATGTCATATGGCATTGCTACACCTCAGGGACAGGCAGTGTTGCCTTGACATGCCAACAGATGTGCACGTTACCTGGCCAGGCACAGTACCTCATGTTCCCCTACCCCAAAGCTGTAGTCATTGTTGGCTGATCCCCCCCCAGCACAGTGTGGCACAACACAACAGCATGTTATGGGCTGTGTTACCCCCTTGGTCACATAGAGGCCTTCATGTACACCTGCTCTTGTACATTCCCTTACACCATTTTGCACCAACCCATTCCTGTTGCCAAACACATGCCAAGTATCACTTTGTGTTCCCTCCCACTGCTCTGTGACTCTCTAGCTACTGGTTGGGGTCATAAGTCTAAGACCCATAGCACCTGCTCCTATTATGCTGCACACATGGGCATCTGTTCATTCTGTGGTCAACAATGTAACGGCTGTGTTATTGGCTGCATGTACATGGAGACTATATACCCTTCCCCCACACAGTTGTACAGTTAATATCACCATGCAGTGATGACCTACACCCATACTACATAAGGTGGCAAGGCTGTTACTTGTTTACTGGGGCTCCATGGTTATGCCACACACTCTGTGACACTGACATGTGCCCACACACTGCACTCACTATTACTGGAGTGGTATCCTATGCAGCTGTTGCCCCATGCAGAGGCCTAGGCCACATATGTGTACAGCAGGCCCTGTGCTGTGTGCAGGGGTGGTAGCTGCACCTTCGTGTACCACCGCACATCCCAGTGTCTGCCAGTGTGCTGCAGCAGCACTATATCTGTGTCACACCACTGTATGACTATGCCTGTACAGACCCCCCCCCTCCCATGGACAACTGCCTAACTCCAGTGCAGGGCAGTGATGTTGCTGGCCACATTGGTTCAACAGACACAACACGTGACAATACTGTGTGAACTGTACTGCTTTATTCACCATGCAATTATTTCTTACACGATGTTCACCACACACACAATGTGACAAAATGTACTCCCCAACACACAACTACACCCACACACCCACACACACACCCTTCTAGTGCACTGTGCATCCCCCAACCCACTGTGCAATATAAAATGCATTGTGGCCCACTGTACTTACATTCTCATATCATGTTGTACACCAGTCACTGCTGGACCAGCCCCCCCCTCCCCACTGTAGCACACAACCATGTAGTCTACTGAGGTCTTGCAAGGCTGCACCACGTCCACACACCAGTGACCTGGGCAATTGGGGACTCCTGTGTGCCCGATCCCGTGTTGGTCTGATGTGAATCCTCTTTCAGAACATACCTGGGACACTGTCCTGTGAACCTGTGTCTGTCTCCTTCTTGGGTACATTCTTCCTCTTCCTGACTGTCTTCCTCTGCTGCGTCACAGTGGCCACTGGTGGCAGGACCACACTGCTGTCATGGTTACCAACCCCCTGTGGGCCCTGTATGGATGCCTGTCTGGGTTGTGTGCCCTTGGTTACTGGCAGTGTGCTGTGCTGTGCCTGCTTAGGGCTTGTCCCAGTGGTGGTGATGGTGCTGGTACTGCAGCTGGGGATTCTGCTGGTGGGTGTCTGTGTTATTGTGCCGTGCCTGATGGTGCCCTGGTGGGTGTCATAATAGGCTTGGTGACAGGGTCTTTGTCTGCAGTGTCCAACACGGGTGCATGGTGGCTGGGATGGCTCACCCCCCGTGTCGATGTGCTTGGCCCTACCAGTGTGCATGGTGCGGCACTCTGTGGCTGATGGTAGGCGGTCACAGGGGTCTGAAGGTATGATTGTGGCACTGTTGGTGGGGCCCACCAGTGTGGCATGGGTGGCTGTCGGTGCTATACACGCAGTTCATCTGCTATTGCCAGCAGGGAAGAAGTCATTGCCTCATTATGACTTTGTTGTTGCAACAGCAGGCACTCCATGGCCATAGTGCAGCATTCCATGGCCTCCTTCTGCCCCTGGGTTCAGTGCCATAGGCCACGGATTGCCTGCGCCATGTTTTCCAAGACTGATGTTGTGTTCCTCACGCTGGCCTGCATGGCGGTGGTGATGGTGATAGGTGTCCATCCAGGGTTTGGTGTTGTTTTATGGCACAGAGCTCATTTCTGAGGTCCCCCTGCCCAGACACCATTGACTGACAGTACTCCCCAATGTATGCTGGTAGAAACAACTGTTTCTGCAGGTCCCTCATGGCCTCATCAAGCCGTGCCTCTAACTTGGTTACACTCATGGGGCTCTGTTCCCCAGCCACTGTCCCATGCATGGTTGTCAGCACAGTTCCACTGACGCTATGGTGTTCAACAGTCTCTTCCACAATGTCAGCTTTCTGGCTGTGGCCTTCAGCACCCACATCCTGCTCCTGCTGGGTGCTGTGTTGCCCTGTGCCCTCCTCCTCCTCATCCATAGCACCATCCTCAGCCACCTCCCCAGCATTGTCATCACCATCTTCCACCTCCACTGCCTCCACAGGTTCAGTAGATGTGGTGCTGGTCGATGTTGTGCTGCTGACATCACTCATGTCCATATCTTCCAGCTGGGCTGCTGACTGCTGCTCTGGCCTGCACCACTGGCCCCACTGCAGACCCTGTTGGACGGGCAGGATGTCAGTGTTTGCTACACATATCCCCTTCTTGTACCCATACCCAGCTATCTGCTATACTCCATAGTACATTGCAGTCCCAGCTCCACCCCTGAACCACACAACATGTACTGCGACTGTTGGATGTGCATATGTGCCCCATCCCCCCCTACATGTCCTGCAACTGAGTGTGGAACAAAGTGCCCTGCCTCCACATGGCCAGCAACTGTGAGTTGCACATCAGTGCCTCTGCCCCCCACATGTCTAGCAACTGGGAGTTGAACATCAGTGCCCCTGTCCCCTCACATGGACAGCACTTAAGAGTTGACTATCAGTGCCCTTGGACCCCACACACACATGGCCAGCACATGGGTAGTGGTAATTGGTTCCCTGAGCCAACATGACACCACTCACATCATGGACAGGTACTGTGGGGTCGGCTGTCCACCATGGCATATGCATACCATGCACATGGCTGTTTGTGGCAGCCTTGCAGTGCCACAGTCAGACCTGTGTGTGGCAGTCTGCATGTCCAATGTGTCGGTGGCCTAGCATCCCTGTTCCACATAGTAACAGTGCCCATTCGCACTCTTGTACCTGGCTTCGGGTTGCTATGTTCCACTGCAGCACACATATACAACCACACAGCAGCCTTCTCATGCTTAGTCACCCACTCTGTCCCACAGGCCATCACATCCACAGAAATTCGACACACACATTCATGCTGCATGCATTACCCCCCATTCCACTACCTGTGCCGCTCTGCCACTTGAAGGTGTCCGCTGATGCTGTGTTGGCTGAGGTGTGTGGCTATCCCTCTGCTGTAGGGTGATTCGTGTCCACTGCTTGCTTGGTCCACCCTCTGTGGCCTGAGCACAGCAAGGGGTTGTGTGCCAGCTTCATGACAAGCATCTTTAGGTCATTGTACTTTTTTGAGGTCCTTATGGTTCTCCTTTGGGTGGCCACTGCATTGACCTTCCTGGCCACAGTGCCCCATGCCTCCTTTCTCTTATCTCTTTAGGCCTTCTCTCCTCCCCTACTCAGCAGTAGACCTGGCTGCTGGTCTATTTCTGCGATGAGTATTTTTACCTCATCATGGCTGAAGTTCTGTTTCATCCTCTGTCTCCCAGTTGCTGTTTGTGCCATATTTGGGTTGCGTTCTGCAGCCCAGTTTTGTGACATTGGTGTTTGGCGGTATTTCCATCTGTCTTGCGATTTGTTCCCTCTTGTATGGTGCATATTGCCATTTACGACATTTTGAATGATTCTTGGTGTAAGTGCGAGTATTCTAGAATTGGGAACAAGTCACATGTCACAATTGCTTTGTCGTAATTTGTGCATTTGCATATTTTTTGTCAGACGTATCTGGGTTTTCTAGAATCAGGCCAAGACTCTGACAACACATGCTCCTCTTTGACCACAAACCATCCTCCCAATCTCTGATGCTGCCCCAAACCACTGAAAACTGCCACGATCCACAACTCTACTGATGAACTAAAGATGACCTGCCCAAACACGGCCCATTTATAGGGGACCTAATGCTATGAAAATATGAAAGGTCCAAAAGAGAGCCAATTACCCAAATACTATTACACTACAGAAACACATGGGGCCAAACATAACAAGGCAAAACCCAAAAATATCCCCAAGCACTGCTCACCAAGAATCCAACCCAGCCTGATACATAAGGTACCAAAATCAAACATAACTATGTATTCTAAAACAAAGATGGGTATGTGAGGTGTTCAAGATCATATACCCATCTTGGGGGAGGGACTAATTAGATAATAAATCCACTTAACATTTGGGCTCATGGTATCTATTATCTAATTAGCCCTCGTGGGTATATATTTCCTTCCATACCTATCCTTTATTCTCATTCTCTCTCTCTCTCTCTCTCTCTCCTCCCTCCCTCCTTCTCTGTCTCTCTCCCCCTCCCTCCTCTCTCTCTCTCTCCCTCCCCAGTCCTTCTCTCTCTTGCTCTCTGTCTATCGTTCAGGTATGGTGCACCTGTATATTAAGGTTGAGTATAACTTTAATATTAAACCTCAATATTTACACCTTAATAACTGCCCGTTCCACCAATTTTCCAGAAATTTGGTAGGCATAAAGTCTGGGGCAGGGTCTCTGGATCCTGAAAACTTTAAGTCAATTGGTTTAGGATAGGCAAAGTTACTGAGGTGCACAAATATTAGAATTCGCCCAAATTAAGACTTTGGGCTTGATTCTCAAAATGGGTTTAGATCTTGTACGGGCTCGTATATGTTACCTAAAGATGTAATTTGGCAAGTGGATGTTCATCCGAATTTATCACGGTACTGTGCCACCTGCACTCCTTGCTAATTTTTTTAGACCATGCACTTGCATAGCTTATAATTCCAAGATTGTATGTGCTCTTTCTTTACAAATCCTTGTGCATCGCTGTGTAGGTAACTGTTATTTAGGTTTGTATTTGTCAAGTTTGCTTATTTCTTATTTTTCAACCAGTATTTCCTGTACTATATGAACTGTATTCTTTGTATATAAGTTACATTCATTTATGTATGTATGTTATGTTTTCCATGTCCTTGTTGGGCCACTCCTGTGGTCATGCCTGAAAACAGTCCTTTGGACCAGTGTACTTACCCGGTAACCAAAGTCATAGATAGATAGATAAATAAATGAATAAAAAAGAAAAGAAAATAAGATCAGTGCAAGTTGCGGCAAAAAGCAACTTGTGAAGAAGCCCAGTGCACCAGGGATCCTGGGCCTGATTCTGGTACAGGAGGGGTCGGGGTGCCTAAGTTCCCACACTTGCAGCAACCTCTCCAGTATGTCAAACACATGGCACATAGAAGGGTTTCCCCCAGGCACAATGCAGCAACGGCAAGCAGTTCCTCCTCACTGATCCTCGATGTCCCCGTACTTACATAATTTAATAAAACTCCTCTGATTGGTGGTCCAGTGGCCCCCCACACCCACACCCCATCAGGTAGTGCCCTCCACCCCATTCCTCCCCATCCTGAGATAGAGCTGGAGACCAGCACAGCCCTTCTCACACCTCTGGGGCCAGCCCCTGACTGAACTGTCACTGAGCACGTCATATAATGTGTACATGCACATTGATTATCAATGAGAGAGTACATTTTACAGTAGGTTCTCAGTGATAGTACGGGGACATTGGGAATCTGGAAGGGGGGCCACTGGACCACCTATGAGAGGGGTTTTATTAAATGTTAAAATTATGGGACCATTGGGGATCATGGAGGGGGCATTAATACATACTAAAAGATTGGGAGACATTGGGGATTGGGGAGGAGGGACTGCGGCACATTGATGCAAACAGGCAACTCTCACAGAGGAGCATTTTCTAAGAACCCTTAGACCAGCCCTGGATGGTCTAAGGGTACTTAGACTTTCTCCATCTGGGAGAGATCTGAGAATCCAACAATAGGGGATGTGGCAGCTTGCATCTGCCACATGCCCCCTAATGCCAGATGGTAGCCTATTTTTGGGTGAAGGAGCAGCGCAAGATCCATTTGGGGCAAGCAGCATGTGGTTGTTGCAGGCCACTTTTCTGAATAGCTCAAGGGGCAGTTTTTGATGCAAGGTGTCACTTGCACCATTTATGTTTGGCACAGGCACCTTGAGTCAGTCTCAGGGCTTTGAGAATCGAGCCCTTAGTTTTGCCCAACTATAACAATTTTTTTTTTAAACCAGAAACTTACAGGTTCAATATAGTCTGACCTATGGTACACACTTTGATAAATGGTAAGTTTTAAACTTAAATCGTTTTTTAAATATAAGCTTAAAACTGTGCCATTTTTTGTGCATACTCAGTTTAAAAATGAATGTTCTAAGGATAGCTGAAATTTTGCACTACATAGAAACATCGAATTTGATGGCAGATAAGGACCGCTTGGCCCACCCAGTCTGCCCATTTCCCTACCTGATGGATAAGCTTCAGATTCTAGTTAATCAACTGCTTTCTTCCTCCTGCCCCCCACTAGACTTGCCTTATGCCTGTCCCATGCATTCTTGAATTCTCCCACTGTTCCTGACTCCACAACCTCCTCAGGAAGGCTGTTCCATGCATCCACAACTCTCTCTGTGAAAAAATACTTTCTAACATTACCTCTGAGCCGTCCCCCCTCTATCTTCATATTGTGCCGCTTGTTCTTGCACATCTCTTCTTCTGAAAGATACTACCTTCTTGTACCTTGTTAATTCCCTTGAGATACTAGAAAGTTTCTATCATGTCTCCCCTCTCCCTCCTTTCCTCAAGGGTATACATATTAAGCTGCTTTAGTCTCTCCTCGTATGTCTTCTGGTGCAGACTAGTGGTTTGACTGTCAGTAATTCTTTGTCCTTTGTCACTGCTTAGATGAGCGGCTGATCATTAGTGATTGTGGCTTACACAAGCAGTGGTAAAGAAATCACTGACAATCCACCTGTCTGCACAAAAACCTAAATATCCTTAGAACCCCTGTCCCTCCCAACCCATATTTTAATTAAAATGATCAGCAGGACTGCCAGCCAGCAGGTACCCAATCCCTCCAGCTGGACTCCCTCCCTCTCAACACATGTATTTGGATAAAAAATGGCTGGTGGGTGCCCAATCCCACCAGCCAGTAGCCACCCACCCTACCAACACTGTTTATGATGGTGGGTGCTAAATCCCGCCACCATATTCATAGATGCATTTCCAACATCTGGGTGCCCGCTACTCTAGGTGTGGTCTCACCAAGGATCTGTACAGGGGAAATATTACCTCCCTCTTTCTGCTGCCAGTACCTCTCCTGAAACAACCAAGCATCCTATTTGCCCTGCTATAAGCCTTGTTGCACTGACTCAATTGCTTTAGAATGTCTCGTTCCTCAACTGTGGTATAAAGTCTCACCCCTCCCATCCAGTACTCCAGCCTGGAGTCCTTGTTATCTAGGTGCATACATTGAACCCTGTTCATGACCTCCTTCTATTCTGATTCAACCCCATTGACCATTACTCTCTGTTACCTCCTCTTTAACCAGTTACCCATCCAGTTTACTATGACCTTTGTTGCACCCAGATCCTCCATCTTCTTCAACAAGCGTCTGTTAGGCAACAAGTCAAAAGTCATGCTGATGTCAAAGTAGAGCAGATCCACAGCTTGGCACCTATCCAGTACCCTCATCTCCCAGTCAGAGAAAATTATCAGGTTAGTCTGACAATACCACCATGCCATGAATCCATGTTATTTACCATCTTGGAGCCCATTGCTCTCCAAGTAGTCCACAGGGTCCTTTTTGACCAGTGTCCCTACAAAAGAGGTGGGACTGACAGGGCTGTAATTCCCTGCTTGTTCCATACCCCCCCACCTCTTATGGAGTGGAACTACTTCCACCTTCCTTCAATCCCTTGGAAAGACCCCTGTTCTTAGAGAGCTGTTGAATGGACCCACCACTGGATCAGACAATCATTTGAGCGCGTATGCAAGAAAAACAGTACAGAGTTACAGAAAATTAGGCAGGTGTAACAACAGGTGTAACATTCAGATAGCTACAATTTCAGGGTTTACAGAAAAGCATATTAACATTCAGGCACTTAGACTAGTCTAATAGGTTAATGCAATAAGGTTAGCCCAAACATAGCCTAACAGGGCTGTGTGTGTGTGTGTGTGGGGGGGGGACCCCAATTACTACACAGATAATTGTATAAGCTGTTTCTTTGCCACTCACATGGAGCATCAAACAGTCTCTTGGAGACAAGTAATAAACCTGTTATGGCACGAACATGGTGTCTGTCTCTAATTTATATGGAATCCATTTTCTCCAAATGTCTTCAAACACCGGAAGATGATATAAGCAGTGATAGTTTTTTTCCAGTTAATACAGGGCACCTAGAATCTCTGTCCACTGGGCTACAGTAAGGGGATGGAGCTTAAGCCAGAGCCTAGTGATCACTTTTTTAGCTTCATTCAGTACTATGAACAGCACCGTTAACTGCCTCCCTCTGATTTACAAGATGGGGGTCCACATATAGTACATTAGTAATAACACTGGTGTAAGCAAGCCCGGACATGAAAACACTAGCTCTAGGAGAGGGGAAAGAGCCTGACAAAATTATGCCAAAATGTGATAACTCCAGAAAACATGCATTTGATCTGGTGGAGTTTCACTGGAGTGCCTCCAACACCTACTAGCATTTTCTCCCATATATTTCACCTGGACAGTGGGTGAGCGAAAAAATCAAGTCCAACGTTTCCATGCAAACTCCTTAAGATAAGGCGCCATAGATAATTTACAGGATGGTAAGATGTGTTTAAACTATTAGTTGTGATCACAAATGGTCTGTAACTCCTCTGTCCAGGATCAAAATAGTAGTGCCCTTAGACTTGTCTCTCAAGGTGGCATAGATCCTGCTCACCAGATGTGCCTCCACTCCCCCTGCTGGTGAAATTGGATGTGGGTGACAAGCCTCTGCAGTGAATCAGAAAGTTGTTTGCAGGTTGGGTAATGGGTGGTTATAACAATTACAATCTGCAGGTACTGAAAGTGGTCTGAGTACTTATTGTAGATGTCCTGAAAGGGAATCGCACCTCTAGTATTCAATAGTTGGTGCAAATAAATGAGCCCCCACTTACTGTAGAAGAAATGGGTCACCTTTGGTCAGAAGGTTGGTGTAGTCATGTGCTAACATACCCAGTAGGCGGCCATGATCCCCCACATGCAGTACCATGCCTTATCTTGTGCAAGGCTAAGAGTGTAGTGGCTGTATGGGAAAAGAACTTGGAGAAAGGGAGGTAACCTGGTGACTTATCTTAGAGGATCACTCCTATATCATGTAAATCATTCAGGACAAAGTCTATATTTTTTGAATAGGCCTAACAAGTATCTGATGTCCAGAGGCAGATGAGCCATATTTGGCAGGCCATAGCATAAAGCTGTAAATTTGGGAAGTTCACCCCACCTTGTGCCAATGAGAGCTGCAAGACAGACATTAGAATCTGAGGCCACTTTCTGGCCAACAAAAATTGAGAGAGAAACTTACTCCAGATTGGAAAACATATCCAGGCTGGCATCAATGGGAGTGTCTGTAAAGAATATGAAATTTGTGGCAGAATGTTTTACTATACAGTAGACCCTGGAGTCAATTGAAAAAACAATTATGACTGACTTACCACACATTATGTCTGATTTTTTCAACCAGTTTGAAATTTCTGACTTCAACTAACTGAAGAAAATTCAACCAATTTTTTCAACTTTCACCATCATTGAATTTTATTATGTAGTAGTTTGTAATACTTTTTTAACTTTGTATCTTTTTTTTGTTAAGATTTCAACTATAAAAGTTAATATAATGTATGGAAAAGTCCCCCCCCCAAGAAATCAATGGGGCACGCGCACACTCAGCCTTTGCCTTCTGACATCACACAATGGGGCTGCATGTGTCTACATAGGGATGTGTTGGTGGGTTAAGATCAGGAAGCAGCTCTGTTTTTAGCATTTGGGATTTAGCAGCATTATAACTTCATAAATGGGCAGAAACAAAAGAAATTATTCAAGCCCCTCAACTCTGGGGCAAGTGAGGTATTGGATATGTTGGAGAGAGCAGCAACTAGGCAGCAGCAGCTAAGAAGCTGACTGCTCTTTAAAATGTAAATACAAAGTGCAGTGAAACAAATCTTCACACAGTAGGGACCCACTAAAGCCCAATAACCAGTCAAAACAACAACAAAATATACTAAGCCCCTGAAAGTAACAAGTTGAAGCAGGGCAGTAAAACAGTATACGGTATAGAAAAATAAGCAGCACTACTACTTAGAAAAAGAACTGAGAGTCTATAATACAGTATAGGTAGGGCATCTTAAACACCCCCACAGAAGCTAGAAGGTATCCTTTTGCAAACACAGCTAAGTGTCAAATTGTTAGTTTACTAGTAGTCATAGAATCTGTGAGACTAAAAACAGTTTAAGGGAGGACCCCTAGAAATACCTCCTGTATGGTTTACCAGAACTGAGATGTATCCATAGTTTAAATTTAATGCTAAAAAAACTCATGCATATTAAAAAATCATTTTCTGACACAGTTTCTGAACTTGTTTTGGCTTTCAGCATGTACACTAATGTGTTTTGTAAAATTTTCTTCATCTTGCCATGATGACTTTAATATGTAGTCTATCTGATTCCTTCAGTGGCAAACAACAAACATTTTTTCTTTTGGCCCCAACCGACCATGCTCTGCGCTCTGGCCTCCTATGGGTCTGGGAACTCACCACCTGACCACCTGTGCCTGGTCTGCTCCTCAACCTCATTGGGAGTCTGACTTAATCACAATGCCACCACAGTCAGAGAGGGCTCAGCTGGGCCATCAGCAGTAGATCGATGATGATCGATCACCTTGGCTTTTCAAGTTTGGCCCCTTGGGCCCCACAGCCCCCAAGTCCTCAACCAGCAAGACAAGTCAGCCAGGCACACAGCAGACACACAGACAGACTGAGTAGTCCGTGAGAGACCATCCTCCATCCTCCTCCTTCCTACTGCCCATTGCCCAGCCCTGGCAGGCCTTACATATGCATCCCATTCAGTACCTTGCTCACTGTAGTAGTCTGTTGCCAGTTTGGTCAGGAGTCAGGTGAAGATTTGGTCATCGGCATCGGGTGGCTCCATGGCTCAGGCTGCCACTGCTACTCTACTCGGTGGTGGTGCCAGTATTTTTTGGCACTGTGTGCCTCCTCCTCCCAACCCAGACAGTCAGTCCCCAACCCAGACCCTTGTCCCCACTCCGGTACTCTGTGCAGTGGAACTAGTGCACCTACCACTCCTCCTCGCTGACTCTAAAGACCTGACCAAGACTGAGTGAGAGTCACCAGACGAGTTGGCCAGTGGATCACAGGCTAATCCCAACCACAACCAGACCACTGACTTGCTGCCTGGCTTTGCTGGAGGATTAACTAGGACCTGCACAGCCACACACTAGTCTCTATCCAGGCACTGGACATGTCAGGACAGTGGACAGTTAACTTAGTTTTAAATTAAAGGCCGAACTGCCAAACTTCTTCCTTGCAGAAAAACGCTGCTCACTCCATTGCCCACACACCAACACAGATGCCTCTTCTCCTGACAGTCTTCTCTCCTACCTAGACATGCTCTCCCTATCACCTCACGTAGCCAGTCACAGACACTCTCAAAATCCTGGTTCCTCCTTCTATCTCTCCTAATTGGTGGATGCTTCTTACCCAGGAGCCAGGGGTGCATTTAATGGGCTGTAAGGCAAGGTGCTGGTGGTTGAGGATCATTAGATATTCGCAGCCCTCCTGGCCCTCCTCTCCTCCCCAGGAAAGAAAAAAAGAGAAAACGCACTGCAGTGCGCCACAGAAACAGACCCGGATGGGTCACAGAATCATCAGCTGCAGTGGATTTCAACTCCACGGTTTCATGACTGCAATCCAATGCAATTGCAACTGATTGCAACTGCATTGAATTGCAACTTACTATTTCAACCACCAAGGGCTGCTCTGGGGTCTACCATATAGCCACCACTCTATTTAATAATGATAATTGCAATGTGAACCTGCAATCTAAATCTTTGTCTATTTAGGGGTTCATAATTAAGTAAATATCTAAGTGGTCCGGGTGTTTCATAATTTCTGCCCACAGATATTTCAGAACATTCTTGTTCCACATTATTTTTAAGCAGGTCCCTGAGTGCTTGGTCAGGAACATAGGACAAAAGTGAAACCACTGTTTTGTTTGTGTTGAGGTGAAACTCTGCCTGGGAGTTGAATGTATCCAGGAGATCCCATGCTGTCATAAGGGATTCTGAGGGATTAGTTACACACAACAGAATATCATCAGCAAAAAGTGCTCTTCTGTAGTCTCTGCCTTCCAATGATATTCCTTGTATGCATGGGGATTGCTGTATGTGGACTGTGCGGGGCTCTATATATAATGTGAATAAAATTGGTGGAAAGGATCATCCCTGTCGGGTGCCCTCCTAAGAACTAAAGGTTGGCAGAAGGAACCATTCACTCAGACATATGCCTGCAAATGATGATAAAGAATCTGTAACATGGCAATGAAGTCTGGTGGGAGCACAAAACAATCCAGAGTATTTCAGAGGAAAGGCTAGGATACTCTATTGAAAGCCTTTTCCACGTCAAAGCTAGTAAGGACCAGGGCACTAGCGCATTAATGAATATAGTCCAGAAGAAGTAATGTTCTTCAGACATTGTTATAATCTTGATGCTTCTTTATAGAACCCTCCTGATCCATGTCCAGCAAGGATGGGAAAAGGCCCTCTAACTGGACAGCCCAGATAGACATAAACAGTTTGTAATCATAGTTTAAGACTGAAATGGGATGGTAAGATGAAAGGGACAAGGGGTCTTTCCCTGGCTTGGGGAGTGCAGTTATAGTGGCAGATTGCCTGGAAGGAGGGGGATCATATCCTGCACGGAGAGCTCTGTAAATTTTGAGCAATAATGGGGTCAACAAGTCCCATAGGGGAGGGCTCTTACAAATTCATATGGGAACCCATTCAGGTCCAGGCGCTTCCCCATTTTGGAAGCTGACACCCCAGAGTAATATTGTCAATGGTGATAGGGTTGGTCAAGGCTGTGACGTGGGCTTTGAAAACCTTGGGAAGATTAGCCTCAGCTAAAAAGGCTTGAATCCAATCCAAAGAAGGGTCCTGGCTCTATGGGGTGTAAAGATTGGAACAGTAGCTCATTTGAATATTCTGGATATCCGGGTCACAATGTGTTAGAGGCCCAGTGTGTGAGTTTCTCAATTTTGGGATATAAGCCTGAGACCTAGCCAGCCTTAGGATGCAAGCTAGAGTCTGAGCACCATGCGCCCCACCCTCATGGTACCTACAGTGTGTCTCAGATAAAACAGAGAATGTTCCGCTTTTTGATCAAGCAATTTCTGAAGTTGCATCTTAGCATCCCAGACTGTGACAGAATCAAAGTATCCCATTGATGCGAAAGAGCTGCAAGGTATAGTTAGCGTGCTGCTGTTCTTGCAGTTTACAATCTCAAAATGCTAGGAGCAATGTCTGAAGTGTCATTATCCTGTAAGTACTGCAGGATGTCCTCCAATTTTTCTAGAATTGTTTTATCCTACAGTAACCCAGGATATAGGTGCCAATGTGTTGTTTTGCAGAGTTTACTTATAGAAAGAAGAGCTAGGACAGGATTGTGATCTGATATATGGATATGGAATTGTGTTACCTAACAGAGGGTACCTATGTGCTCAATGATAGTAATGACATAATCTAATCTGGAATATCTTCCATGGCATGTGGAATAGTGAGTATATTCCTTTTTGGATGGGGTTCAGGTGACACCAGGTACAGTACAAGTCACATTAAACTGTTCCTCCAATAAGTTGTTTTAGCATTTCTGACTGAGTTGCATAGGTGTTGCTTTATCCAGCATAAAGTCCTGAGCAAATTGTTTCTTAAGAGTTAAAACTCAGTTTTGCATTGCATTATGACTGGACTGCAGATGCAGTCCAAATGAATTGCAAAAGCATTTTACAAACATTACTATTGAGCTAGTTAAGCACTGAAAATAATATAATATGAGTTACCAATGTATTGCCAACTATAAAAACAATGCCAAACCAACTCATTGGTGAAACAGTTTAATATGACTTGTACTGTACCTACTATTCCTACATGTGCTATAGTTTTGCGCACATATTTATGGACGTGGGATAGCCTAAACACCCTCATGGAGGAAGTGTGATCAGGATTAAGGGAAATAATTAAATCACCACCTCACATTAAGCGGCCTTGCAACAGCTTGAGGAGCTTTCCTAGAAATGTCTGAATGATTCCCTTGTCCATCCCAGAGGAAAGTAACTACTGGCCAGGGTAAGGGACTGACCATAAAGAGAGCCTGTAGTGATAACATATCTCACTTCAGAGTCAGTAGTGTAGGCTTAAATTTTGAAGGGGATATCCCAATGAATAAGGATAAGAATGCCCTGTCTACAGCTGTAATGATGTGATGAGAAAAAGACCTGGTCATAGCCAAGTTTAAGAAATTTCTTACGTTTCTTTGAGGAGAAGTGGATCCCTAGGAGATGAACTGAGTCCACCTTTTCCTGCCTAAAATACTAGATAAGGCAGATCTGTTTTACAGGGTTGTGCACACCATTGACATTTTAGGAAATTATCTTAGTATACTGAGCCATGATAAATGGATAGCTCCTTGGGGTTAAGTTCCTTATTTAGCAAACAGTGTGCCACCACCACCATAGGGCCCCAAATCCAACAGCACCCCTACCCACCAACCACCCACCATCCTTCTAGTACAGCATCTGTAACCTGCCAACCATAGAGAGAAGTAAAACACATGTAACCCCTCACCCCTGCCTTTTTGCCAAAATGACAGGTGGCATGCTGTTGAAGCTGACAGCAGTACCTGGTGGGGATCTGGGTTCGGGGAGGATGAGGTTACTCGGCACAGGGGGGAGCCTAGGTTTGGCTACTGTGTACAGGGGCATCCAAGTAAATCCGAACACAGGAAGCAATAACTGTAATGTCCAGAACCAGGAATGGGATTCTTCAGTGTGGCTTTTATTCACATACTAGCCGAACAAACAAAGCATAGATGGACCTCCATGGGGCTACATTTCCTGGTAATGCAGATTAGAGACTACAGAACACTTTATCACCATTTCCAGCCCTCAGGCTCTGAACCTACCAGGCACACAGCCCAGACTTGCATGCAGCTTTGGGTACACAGCCCGACTTGTACACACTTGGGTTTTCCCCACTGGTCCGGCTCCCCCGCTGGCCACTTGATCCGTGGTCCATTTGAGGAATGAACCAATTATCCTGTTGTGGCTACCCACACCACACTAGAGTCTGCGACTCTTAGAGAGAATTTTCCTTACAATCCCACATCTGGGTACTTCCCCCATCACTGGCCAAGTGCCTGAGGCAAAGTAGAAAACACAGAAGAAATCCGTAGAGGTGGACCTGGTCACTAAAGATGCGGGGCCATCCACCTCCAGCTCCCACAGCTCATACCCATCCATTTCTCTGGAAAACTGAACCATTCCTTTGCTGAACTCCTAAATGTAGATTAAGGGTAGACGTCTGTCACATCTCCTCTACATATTATTTGCATCTCTCAAAACTCTGGGATTTGACACTACTTTTACTTGCTTGGCCCATTTCTCTAGGCTTCCCAACATGTAATTCAATCCCTAGATTTTCACACAAGTCCCAGGGTGAAGAAAACATATGCCCTTTTAGCCAGAGCAGACACTCACCCTTAAGTTGCAGGTGCCCTACAGACGACTCACAAATCTTCCATCGTCCAAAATAAATCCTGGACTAAACAGGCAGCTTTTCCTTACACTAGCAGAATTAAAGGGATTGCCCCAGGAATCTGCTGGGAATCTTTACATCCCCTCCCCCCCGGAGGGAGGAGGCACTGAGACCAGAACAGAGGTCTCCACTACTTGAGTATAACTTCACTCACTCCAGTCAAACTGCAGACTCTCACTTGAAAACTCCCAACGTTCTATCTAACTCTCTTTGCTGCAGATTCCAATGTGGCTTATGCAGCTCCTAAAGTTTTATTGGTGATGTCATCCCTCAGTCTCAGCTGAGACTGAGAACAGAGAGAGACAGTGTGAAACCCATTTAACTGGAGTTTCACAAGCTGTCGTCCCTGCCTACCACTAGGTCTTACTGGGATTCTAGTAACCCCGGGTAACAAGGGGGTTACACACATGAACAATGGAAATATCAGCAAATGATAAAAAGAGAACATTATGCCTAATGGGTATTTCAATTGAACAGTTAATAAACAATAAGAATCTGTCCAGCAGAAAGTCCCAAGTCTACTTCCAAGACATGGAGTTGGGCAAAGGTCTTGACTCCTGGGTAACACAAGAAGGTGGCATTGTGCTACATGGGAGGGGAGGTTCTCAGGTAAAACCTGGGCCCCCAAGGCTCAGAAAACATCTGGTCCTGAAGCATGAAAAATGCCCAATAGATATCCCTTTCAAGCCTACGTGCCTAAGATTTAGGTCAGTATACAACATCGGGGACTGGGATAAGACAGTACAATGTGGTCTCCCAGAAGTGCCGTTAGTTTCTGTATAGTCCAAAGAACTTCCACATCATGAGGAAGGGCTGTGAGGAGATGGAAGCCCACCCAGGGTTAAGATGTCCTAATGATCTTGTAAACTGCCCCAGCCCCCAGCCCAGGGTAATAATATCCCCCACAGGCCTAGGGTGTGTTGAGAGAAAGATTGGCTAGGCTGTGTGAAACACAGTATTGGTGCTTAAGCTGGCATTCAATTAAGTCATGTGAAACAAGAATTAATCTCAGAGGGTAGAAGCTAGAGGGTGCAGAAGCACAGGTCCCCTGAGGCCAGGGCCATCTGGACCCCCCATGAGTGGCACCACCCTCCTACCAAGTCCAGAACCGAAGGCTGTGAGGCATGGGCCTGCCAGAACTCGAGTAAACTATGTTGCAGTCCCCAGGACAGGGTTTGACTGCCATTGCATTAGGCTGTAATATGCCAGTGTTGTCCACTAACTTCATTTCCCATAGAGAGCATAGCCATGGGGGACAGAGACATAGAGAAGGAATAAGAACACCCCATGCAGAGGTAAGAAGAGCTCCCTACATCTGGAAGTGAGATGGGAGCAGGTCCTGAGACCAACCAGGCTCTGAACCAATGATATGGAAGCTGCCTAGCATGCAAGGTGCTTGAACACCCCAAAAGCTCTGGGAAGGCCATCCCCCTACTGGATAGAATCTAGAAGAGAACTAAAGATGCCTTTAATGTGGAAGGCTGGCAAAGTTCAAATCCCTGAAGCAAGGTCTGCTGCAGTGGCTGGAGGGGTTCTGATTGTAGAAATAAATGCTGCAGAATATCCCTTATTGCTCTGAGATCCTGAGATTGAGATGACTTTGCGACTTCTATTGCAGTGAGCAACAGAGAAGGATGTGATGACTGGACTGGGTCTGGCAACTAACCTTCAGTGCAAGGTGATTTTTGGCAGGTCTAAGAATCTGAAGAACATTGGGGAAAGGGTACAGAGATTCCCCATCTGGCCAAGACTCCCTCGCTTCATCTGCTGTATGATACACAAAGTGGACCTGCAGTTTATCCATGAATGGCATCTGAAATTTCATCCCGGTTAGATTCAGTGCTTGGAGGTAAGGGGAGTAGGCCTGCCATCTCTGCTGCACTGGGGGGCATAATCATGGCCAAAATATAGGTGTTGCTGATTCCACATAAGCACCCCTTTCTTCCAAGCAACAGTGAGAACTTTTTTCTTAGTCCTGAAACCAACAAACTGCATCACAATTGATCTGGGTCATTGGCGTATTTTGGATTCCTGTATTTTTAACATATCCTGTGTAATGGAAGTGCCCCTATATTTATTTTTGATTTATCCAACCCGTTTTGTCCTGGGTATTCTAAAAACATTGGTTAAAATATTCCCTAAGCACTGTGTGTAAATATTCTGTTTGATAAACCTTGCATATGGAAACTGAAAGCCTCTATCCGAGTATGTGATATGTTCCTGAAAACAAGATCTTGGCAGCCTAGTTTCAGGTTAACTTTGTAAATCCAAGATAAATATAGCTGTTTTCTTTAGAATCATATTTTGAATAGAAAACTGGCCCAGTTCCAGGCATAAAATTGCAGCAGGGACATATGATGGAACACTCAGTAAAGATCTATATAGATTATTCCAAAGGGCATTTGGCTGGGAAGCCAAGTTTCAAGAAAATACAAAATCACACATGAGAAGCCTTTCGGCACCATGCAATTCTACTTAAAGTTGAACCAGCATAACATTCTGTGATGATTTGCATATGCATCCCATGATGCTTTGCATTGTGTAGACATGTGTGATTTTGTATTTTCTTGAAACAACTATTAAGCTAATATCCTTTAAAGTAACTCTGCCTCAGTGTTTGCGCACAGAGTTCTTTGTCTTTTAAATAGTTTTTATTTTAATGGGTTCACCACAACATAACCCAGACAGCCCGTCTTAGGGTAGCTGGTTCATTCCACTGGTGTGTCAAACAGACGAGGCATACTGATGAGTCCTGGTAGGATGAAACACGTGTCTATCTCATCTGTTAGCACCCTTTGCAAACTGTGTGAGAGGCCTTTTGGCACCATGCAATTCAGCTTAAAGTTGAACCAGCATAACATTCTGTGGTGATTTGCATATGCACCCCATGATGCTTTACATTGTGTGGGCATGTGTGATTTTATATAGATTATTGAGCACCACTGCAATTAATTTTGGTATTAAATCTCTGTACCCATGAACATAAGAACATAAGAAGTAGATGTCAGAAGACTTTTAGGCCTATCTTGTTTGCCCGGTTTGTGCTGGGTTCTTGTATTTTATCCCACCACTGAGTCTTGTGTCCCTTCCCCTCTCTCTCCCCCCTTCTTCTTGCCTGTCCCCACATTCTCCCTCTGTGTTTGTCCCAGGATCTCTTGAAAGATCCCACCATTTTGTGTGCCACGACTGCCTCTGGCAGCTCATTCCATGACGCCATCACCCTTTCTGTGAAGAAGTGCTTCCTCACATCCCTCCTGTACTTTCTTGCCATTAGCTTTAGGCTGTGTCCTCTATGTAGACATTTTCTCCTACATTGAAGAGACCTTCCCATGCTACCTTGTTTATCCCCCTTAGGTACTTGAAGGTCTCAATCATATCCCCCCTCTGCCTCCTCTCTTCCAGTGAGTACATCCACAAGGACTCCAGCCTCCCCTCATATGACCTTTCCTGCTGCTCCCTAATCATCTTAGTCACCCTCCTCTGCACCCCCTCCAGCAGTTTAATGTCCTTTTTTTTAGGTAAGGGTGCCAATACCTCACCCCATATTCCAAGTGAGGCCTCACCAGTGACCTATACAGTGGCAGAATAACCACACTGTGTCCACTACTGAATGCCCTCGTGATGCATTCCAGCATCCTGTTGACCTTTGCTGCTGCCTTTTTGCATTGTGTGGACTGCCTCATGTCACTAGTGATTGCTACGCCTAGATCTTTATTTTCCTTCAACTCTGCTACCCATACTTTTCCCTATACAGTGTTCAGCTTTTAGGTTCTTAGCCCCCACGTGCATCACCTTGCACTTCTTGGCGTTAAAGCCCAGCTGTCAAATCCCCTGACCATTTTTCCAGTTTGGCTAGGTCTTCCCTTAGTTCCTGTACCCCTTCCTCAGTGTCCACCCTCACACAGATTTTGGTGTCATCAGCGAAGAGACACATTTTGCCTCGAGTATCCTCTCCAATGTCATTTAGAAATACATTGAACAATACCAGGCCCACGACCAATCCCTGTGGTACACTGCTAGTGACCTCCTTTGTAATGAAGGTTACCCCCCCACTACCACCTTCTGCATCCTGCCCACAACCAGTTCTCTACCCATCTGACCAATCTTCCCCCCTCCCCTAGTCCTTTCAGTTTTGTTATTAGCCTCATGTGTGGCACCAAGTTGAAGGTTTTGCTAAAGTCCAGGTATATGATGTCTATAGCTTATCCCTTGTCTACTGCCTTTGTGACATAGTCAAAGAACTCAATTAAGTTAATTTGACAAGATCATTCAGCCACAAACCCATGTTGTTTCCTGTCCTGCAGACCGTTCACTTCTAAGTATTTCGATAGCCCCCCCTTCAGTATGGACTCCATAAGAGCGCATACTATAGAGGTCAGGCTTACTGGCCTGTAGTTGCCTGGGTCCTCTTTGGGGCCACTTTTGTGTGAAGTGGCAAGACATTAGCTGCTCTTCATTCCACCGCCACCACCCCGAGTTCAGGGAATTATTGTACAGAACTGCCATCGGGCCTGCCAGTTCATCGGCCAATTCCCTGAGTACCCTAGTGTGCATCCCATCTGGCCTAGGAGATTTGTTCACTTTTAGTTCCCTTAGTTCTTCTCTCACCTTGTCTATCCCAATAGCCCTTATGGGGTCTATCCCTTTTCCTTCCTTCCTGATCTCCACCTGTGGCATTGGCCCATCTTTCTCTTTCATGAAGACAGAGCAAACGTAGTCATTTAACACTTCTGCATTTGCCCTGTCTTCCATTATACACTCTGTCCCCTGCATGAGCATGACAATGTCATCCTTTTTGTCCCTTTTCTCCCTTATATAATTATATAATGCTTTCCTCAATGTTTTATTCCCTGCATTATATGCAGTTCTTTCTGCGCCTTTGCCTTCCAGACCTCCTTTTTTGGTCAGTCTGTGAAATTTTCCCTCATCCTTATCTCTAGCAGTTTGTTTGCTCTTTTTATAAGTTGCTCTCTTTTCCCTTATTGATCTAGTTATTTCCTTGTTGAACCAGCTAGGCTGTCTTGCCTTCTTCTTTTTCCTCCATTCATTTTTATGCAACTGTCCATGGATGTTTGAATGGCATTCTTGATATATCCCCATAATGTTTCCACCCCCATCCCTTCCTCTAATGTTCCTAGCTTTTCCCTGATCATCCCTCATCCTATTAAGGTTGGCTGTCCTTAAATCCAGTGCCCTACCCTGTGCTTGGATATCCTCTTTACCCGTATCTATTTTGAACCATACTGAACTGTGGTCACTTGCACCAAGGAGTTCTCTGATATCAATGTCCTGGATGTGCCCCCCGTTTGTAATCACTAGGTCCAGGGTTGCTTCCCCCCAGTTGGTCCCGCCACCAACTATGTCATGAAGCCATCCTGTATTGCATTGAGGATCACCTGACTTCTGGCACAGGTTGTGGCAGGAGCGTCCCAGTCAGTTTTAGGCAGGTTAATGTCCCCTGTTACTATCGGTTCCCCCTTCCCTGCTATGTCCCTCAACTGCCCACACAACACACTATCCATTTTAGCCCTCTAATTAGGTGGTCCATAAAGCACCCCAACCCAATTTTCCCACCCCTGTGGATTTGTATTTGTAGCCACAATGCTTCACTGCCCCCCCTTCCATCTCTTCTTCCCTCAAGCTCACTATTCCTTCCTCGAGGTTGCCACAACCCCCCTCTTTTCCTTTTTCCCTGTCCCATCGGTAAAGTTTATACTCTGGGATTGCAAGGTCCCAGTCATGGTATACTGTGGCCCAGGTTTCAGTAATGGTTGCATTGTCTACATTACCTTTGGTCAAGAGGGCCTGTAAGTCCTCCATCTTGTTCCTTATACTGCATGCATTGAGAGACAGCACCGTCCACCTTGTTCCTTCCGGCCCCGCTTTTGTGTTTTTCCCTGGATTGACCTTGTCTGTCCCTCCCTCCTTCCCCCCACCCCCTGTTCACTCTGTTACCTGCATCCTTACCCCTCCTGTTTCTCCTGCCTGCATGGGGGGGAGGCATTTTGGCCCCCTCTCTTCTGTCTCCCCCCCTTAGCAGATTAAACCAAGTTCCTCTGTCATATACATCCTCATCATGCCCTTTAGTATTTTTTCCCTGCCCAGTTGAGATGTAGCCTGTCCTGGCTATATAGTCCTTTGTTGGGATATGCACCATCCCCATTCCCTATAAAGCCATGCCCTTCCTCCCTGCACCATCCAGCTAACCACATGTTAAACTCAGCTATCCTCATTTTACTTGCTGTGCTGGCCCTGGGGACTGGGATTATTTCTAAGAAATCCATTGAATTTATTAATTCCCTACATGCCTTTGCTATGTCCCTGAACCTTTCCTGTACTACGTCCACCTCTTCTCCAGCTAAAACATTGGTACCAATAAGAAGTTCTAGATCTGATTTCCCCCCGCCTTATTTATCATCTCCTTGACACTGGGTAGTGCTTTCCCTGCTTTCATCCCAGGTCTGCAGTATATCATTATCCTGTTTTGTGGGTCCTCCCTACATCACCATGTTATACCTTTGATTACTGAGTCTCTGAAGATCACCATTTTTGTGTCCCTGGTTTGCCCTCTTGCCACAACTGAATCCTCCATGTTGGGTCCAATACCTGCTGCTTGTGCTCCTCTCTGTTCCATTACCCCTGTTGTTGTGCTCATTTCAGTGTCCCCCTATCTTTGTTACTGTTCCCTCTTGTCTTCTTTCCCCCATTGAATCCCTGACCCCTACTGCACTTGCTTCCCTCTCGCTGCTTGCATTCTGTTACAGCCTCCTGGTCCCTGCCTCCCTTCCCATTCTTCCTAGTACTTTTCCCGATGCTCACTCCATCCACTAAGGTTTCATCCTTCTGGTTGCCCCTATCTGCCATCTGTACATTTCTTTCCCTTACCCACCTTCTTTTTGCATTATTCTCTTGTGTTTCCCCTAGCCCTTGCCCCCCCGATTCCAGTACCTTGTACCTATTTGATGTAGGTAACTGAAATCTTGAGCCAGTTCTTGCCCCCTCTATATGTTTCAAGGCTGCTTTTCTATTTCTTCTCCTTCCTGCTATTTGCCACTCCCCTCTCATGCTGCTATAGTTATTTACAACAATGCCTTTCCAGCCCATGATTTGCCCCTGTGCAGCTTCCTGCTCTCCCCTCTTGTGCCACAATGTATTATTTTGTTGTCTCTCGAATTCCTCCCCTTTAACTCTAACTTTATTGTGTGCATTTGCACCTAGCATCCCCTCTATGTTCCTGTTCAGCCATTCAATTTCATTGTTCAGTGCACTATACTTTCTGCACACTCTCCCAATTTCCATAGTGTGTCCATGAACACTGCAGCTCCACATATATTACATCCTATTATCCTTTCCTTTCTGCTCCACTTAGCTAGTTGTCACCCCTTCCTCTTCCTCCTCAATTCGTGCCCTGTCCTTACTTTCATGACACCACATTTTACTTTGCTCCTGTTTTAATTTGTATCAGGTGCTGCAGTCTGAACTGTATTTATTCTGCAATTGCTTAGACTTGTTTTCCAATTATTGATATGGACACCTTTTAAACTCGTGCTTGTGTGGGACCTGAGACTAACACAATCTTAGACCAACATAACCTACTTTAGATTCCTGCCTTATTTAAATCAGTAGACCTCCTTTAGTACATTTTAAGATACACTTATTTTTTGCCCTCTCGCATGTCATTTTGATTACCTCAATGCTCCTTAATACTTGCAGTGGTAGCCACAATGTTAAATACTATTTCTGAGACTGCTCCCTCAGTGTTGTTTCAGTACAGTGTCACAGTTGGGCTACCAGTTCAGATTTGTCCCTATTTCAGTGACTGTCCCTCAGTATTAAGTCAATATATGCCCTTCAGAATCAAGTTAATATAATGGCCCTTCACAGTTATGCTAATAAAATGTCATAATTGGGCTACCAGTCCAGAATTGTCTCTCCAGTGGTCATTTGCCTTTAAGGTGCTCCTACCTCCCTGGGGTGATCAGTTCCTGTATGAACTGCTCCTCATGTTGCCCTTTGTGCTGCCTCATTGGTGCAGTGACTAGCTCTTTTTTTATCAGTTTCTCCCTTCTTTCCATTTGCTCCTCCTCCTTCCCTGTGTTGCTCAGTCTCAGCTTCTTGTTGTCTGGTCAGTCCCCCAATGCTCCACCTTCTTCCTGATCCTGTCCCATCCCGTGAGTGTTTAATAGAGTGCACAGGTGGGGGATGGGTGGGAGGGATGAATTTCACCTCTGTCTGGTGGGTCCCAATTGCCAATGCAGCTCTCTTTGGGGCTCAGCCACCCACAGACCCCAGCAGATATGCTCTTCTATGGTTTGTGGCTCAGCTCTGCTTTTTAAGCTCAGCCACCACTCAAACTTCCTGCCTCTGCAGCCGATTGGCTCCAGAAGTTTGGAGCCCTCCTTTCTGTTGAATTTCTTCTGTGCGGTTGGTCCCAGCTGCTAATGCAGCTCTCTGTAGGGCTTCTACTGCCCATGGACCTGAGCAGAGATGGTCTTCAGTGGTTTGCTGAGCTCTGTTTTTTAAGCTTAGTCATCACTTGAACTTCCCGCCACTGCAGCCGATTGGCATTTAGGAGCCCGGAGTTTGGAGCTCTCCTCACCAGCAAATTTATGCTGTGTGGTGGGTCCAAGCTGGTGATGCAGCTCTCTGTATGGCTCCTGTCCCCCACTGACCAGAGTGGAGACAATCTTTCCCTCCATATAAAAATGCTGATTTAATTTTTGAGTTTATTACCATGAGAGAACCCTTGGCTGAGTAGATTCCATATTGTTACATGAATCTTAAGATTCCACTCATTGATTTTATAAGTGTAGATTATAATGTAATATATGGAGATGGCCTAATAATACCATCTCATACCATACAAAAATTTTCTTGTAATAGCACAGTACTGAAAGTGATAATACCATCGTTCCAAACTGATAATACTATCGTTCAGAGCTGATAATACTACAGTTTCAGCTCTCAACGATAGTATTATCATTCCCCAATCACAGAGCGCATGTCCAGATCTTCCTGCCAACAAACCCAGTTGCCATGGTCACACGTCCCTTCCTGCACAACCGTACTGATGGCGTGCATCTCTATTGGCGGCTTTTCTTTAGTAGGTGGGCAAAACAGCATGAAAAACATGGCGTCTTTTTCCTCTCGCTTAGCGAGAGGAATCTGTTCAATTTGTACTTTCATTTTTTTGAACAAGTAATGACTATGTCACTCATCCTGCGTTTCCCGAACGACAAAAAAGCTGAAAGGTAGGACTGCCTACTAAATTAAGGGAAATCACATTTTTTTTGAAACGAGTGATAGGACACTCGTTAGTGCTGTGGAGCAGTTCAGGACAGAGCGTGGTGAGTCTTGGCCGGAGCCAGCCGTTTAACAAAAAACACATCAGAAAAAGAAATCTCCGTAATGGGGTCCATATATTACAAAAAATAACAAATAAAGGACTATGTATTATAAGGCAGTCAGACCATCTCGAGGTTTTGGGGACTTTAGGAACCTCTCAAGCTTCGCTCTCGAGGTTCCAAGTCCCCAAAACCTCTCGATAGTCTTACTGCTTTATAATACATATTCCTCTATCTATTATTCTATTTATAATAAATAGCATACATTTTATATTTACTGTATTTGTACTGATTTGATCAAATACTAGAAGTTGTGCTTTGTTTGTTTAATTGTAAGAAATCTTTGATCACAAAATTATACAGATTTGTCTAATTTCATTTGAAGGCCCAGTAAAGACATAGGAATCAATACAACATTGTTTGCATAAGCGAGCAAAGGGATATTAATTGAAGTTACCTTTGGGGAATTATTTTTTTCAACTTTCAACTGATTAATAATTTCATTTAAGTATAAACTGAATAAAAATCGGGACATAATGTAGCCCTGTCAGACTCCAATATTGGTCTTAATTTATATTGTTAGGCTACCTGCCAGATTATACTGTATTTTCTATCAAGTAGGTTCATGTAGTTTGATGATGATAAATAATACATTTTCTTCAATTCCCAATCTTAGTAGACAATCCCATTATATTCGGCTACTGATACCGCCAAATGCCATCTTCAAGTCAATGAAGCAGTAAACTAATTTACATTTGCACACTACTGTGTGTTTATGTCTGGATTATGATGCAAAGGATGTTTGAATATGATGTACTGGTACAAGAGACTTGGCTATAGATCAGAATGTTTGTGCTAGAAGGTTGCAATAGTTGGGAACTTGATGCTGAAAGAAGACATAAATATGGTAGAGCCAGAGGTGGTATGGTTACCTTTGTGTCAACAGCTAGACTTCAGAATAGCTTTAGACTGTAATGTAGTGCTCTATTTGTTCCTTGCATTTTGATTACTATAAAGGATTTGACAAGTATAGAAACATAGAAACATAGACTTTGATGGCAGATAAGGACCACTTGGTCCACCCAGTCTGCCCATTTCCCTACCTTTTGGATAAGCTGCAGATTCTAGTTAACCAACAGCCTACTTCCTGCAACCCCCCACTATAATTGCCTTATGTCTGTCCCATGCATGTTTGAATTCCCCCACTGTTTTAGACCCTACAACCTCTCCAGGAAGGCAGTTCCATGTGTCCACCACTCTCTCTGAAAAATAATTTCCTCACATTACCCCTGAGCCGTCCCCCCTCTAACTTTAAATTGTGCCCCCTTGTTCTTACACATCTCTTTTTCTGAAAAATGCTTCCCTCCTGGACTTTGTTAATTCCCTTGAGGTACTTAAAAGTTTCTATCATGACCCCCGTCCCTCCTTTCATCAAAGGTATACATATTAAGCTCTCTCAGTCTCTCTTCATATGGTTTCTGATGTGAAACCTGCACCATTTTAGTTGCCCTCCTCTGGACAGCTTCCATCCTGTCTATGTCCTTGTGGAGATTGGGTCTCCAGAACTGCATGCAGTACTCCAGATGGGGTTTCACCAACTGTCTGTACAGAGGGTTAACCACTTCCCTTTTTCTACTTGTGATGCCCCTCCCTATGCATCCCAGTATCCTTCAGCTCTCCTTACTGACTTCTCACATTGCTTACCCACCTTTAGGTCATCTGATATGACTACACCCAGATCCCTTATGAATATTATAAATAGTTATAGCCCCCTATAAAACATGCCCACTGCAAAAGATACTTTGTGCATATTGGATGTTGTACTGAACCTACTTTAACTGGATTTTCTGAAAACTCTGATTGTGACAATTGGGGACTTTAATGTCCATATTGGAGCCAAAATAGAAGTCTATTCTTATGACAGGTATTTAGACGATATATACAGTACAATATTCCTATTGGAAATTCTAGAGATCAAACAGTGAATAATAAAGGTGACAAATTATTGGAAGTAGCTGCATCTAATAATATGTGCTTTGTGAATGGTAGAGCTCATGGTGATCAATTTGGTGAATATACTTTTCCAACAGCCCATGGTAGGAGTGTTTTGGATGTACTTCATGTTTGGTAGATTTATTTTCTTTTAGTAACATTCACACATTTTTAGTCCTCCCAGTATGGGATAGTGATCATTTGCCTACTGCATTAGAGTTACCATCAGGCATTAAAGGCTGTCTTTTGGCCCTACTATATCCTCAGAATGCAGAAGAAAATACAGTATGACAAAGAGGAATAAAGCAAAAATCAATAAGGGCAGTGTATGTTGAGGGATATCCATACACAAAAAAATTGAGCACTTCACCAGCAAATGAGAAAATGGACTCGACTGGATAAATATATTACTTTTATTGCACACAAAACAGAAACCACCATGTGGTATGCTTCATGCATTTCAGAACTCCTTGGTTCCTTTCTCAAAAGCTATCATACCACAAGACACCAACCCTTAAATACTTTAGAAACAATCAGTAATACACAACACATGAACATTAGTGCAACCTCATCACATATTTATTTATTTATTTATTTGCTTTTGGTAATCGGGTGGGTGCACTAGGCATAGGCATGCTTATTTTCAGGCACGACTCAGGATATATGAAACAAGCTCATTTATATAGCCAATTGCTCAGTCTTTCAATGTGTAGAAATTTGCTGACATTTCACCCCATAAGTTATCCTTAAAACCATCTAATGATATAAAGATTCAAAAGGAAAAAAAATCTTTAAACATAAAGATATGGGAAGAGGAGGAGTTTTTTTTCTAAAACCTCAAAGACAACATTATAAGAACAACCTCTTACAATTAAATTGCATCAGGAATGACATTGTTAAACAAATTACCTAATTTCTTAACAGAAAGGGCTTCAAATTAAACCCTGTATTAAGACCTGGTGATCTTGTAGCCTGCAATTTAATAATCCAACATGTTTCTTTTTTGAGTAACAGGCTGTCAAAGTCATCACCTCTCATGTTTTTACACACTTTATCCATAACCAAGAACACCATCCTGTGGTCATCTCAGTTAATAACCAAATTCAGATGTACTGCAGTGGCATAAAGTAAATCATTTTTCTCTATAACCCTCATATCATTGCTATTTAATTTGTGTTTCCAAACAGTGCTAAGAAAAATATGTGACCCGGAACATCACTTGCCCAAAATAGGAGAACGATCTTGTGCATATTTAGCCTTTGGCGATGGCGTGGCATTAATTTCAACAAGTTATACAGGAATTAAAAGAATGTTAAAGAAATTTGTCAAAGAGTGTAATAAGGCAGATTTAATATTAAACTATGATCAAACTAAAGTAATGGTGTTTGGCGGTAATAAGAAAAACTATCAATACACAATCAAGGGGCATACTTTAAAGGTAGTTAAGGACTTTTGCTACCCAGGTATAAGAATTTCACAGGAAGAATCATGGAAAAAGCATTTAAAGGATGCAGAAAACAAGGTGAGCAGATTTATGCCAATTTTGAATAGGTTTGCATATGCTGTAAATATGGAGGATGCTCATTAAAGGATACATTAAAAGTCCTAAATGCTAAAGTTTGGACTCAATTATTATACAGGACAGAAATTTGGGGTCTTCAGGATACAACTAAATTAGAAATAGTCCTAAATAAATTTTACAAACAAATCCTAGAGCTTCCCAATGGCACACCATCAGCCATGGTGAGGGCAGAATTGGGTCAATTACCAATAGAATGCAACATCAAGCAAAGACAAATAAATTACTGGCTAAAGGTACACAACATGAAAAATTCCCATCTCCCAAGATTATGTATGGAGAAGACAATAGATTATCAGAAACAAAGGATAATATTTCCATGTATATCAATAGTGGATAAGGTAATAAAACCTTATGAGTTGTTAAATATTATTCCACGAAGCTTGAGACTTCCAATTAAACAAATTAAAGAGCTAGTGTACTGCCTGGAAACTGCCTGCAATTAATTGTAACTTTAGGATATAGTCAGCCATCATTTCTTATATCTCAAGCATTTTTTCTTTTCTGTTTGCTAATTAGAAGATTTTCCACCTGGCAATACTGGGGTGATGTGTGAAGCAGCACTATGTCTGGAGGGGAAAAAAAGGCAGTTCTGTTCCTCCCACTACATGGACACTGAGACCACACTGACTATGACATCACTAGTAACCAATGAGAACCATTTCTCCCTGCCAGGTTTCACTTTCGCATGAAACAGCAGGAACTGGCTCTACCTGGTTACTAATGTTGTTACAATTTCCTGCATTTTGATTGGTAGCTTGTGAGAGTCATTGCGCAGACTGCAAGGAATGTGGTGCCTCAAGGTGTTTGGTCTCAGTTCTGATGATGTAGTGGGAGGAACAGAACTGACTTTTTTTTTTCCTCCAGACAGAGTGCTACTGCACACATCACCCCAGTACTACCAGCTGGAAAATCTTCTAATTAACAAACAAAAAGAAAAAATACTTGAGATATAGGAAGTGATAGCTGACTGCATCTGAAAATTACTATTAATCTCAAGCAGTACACTAGCTCTTTAAGTTAACAACAAAAGAAAGAATTAGAGACATTTAGATACAAAAAGATTTGTCTGTTTGCAAACAATATAGGATAAATAATGGATGTCAAAAAACAAAAGATCCATAAATTGGAATTGTATTTGCAAAGAGTGAACAACCTGGAGCATAGAAAACTGTTAACTAGATGTAGGTTTGAATGCATAATGAGTAACTGGAAATTAAACTTCTTTAATAAGGAAAGGGATGAAGGGGAAATGCTATGTAATTGTGGTAAAGATAAAGATTATATTAAACATTTAATGATATTATGTCCATTATATGAACAAGACAGACAACAAATTCTGGGGAACATTCTTGGTTCTTTGAAATTTGATCCTGAAATTTCATTGGTATATTTATTAAAATCACATAATTCAAATACAGTGGCGTGAAAAAGTATTTGCCCCCTTCCTGATTTTCTCTATTATTGCATATTTGTCACACTGGATGTTTTCAGGTCTTTAGACAAAATATAATATTAGATAAAGGGAACCTGAGTGAACAAATAACACTTTTTTTTTCTACTTATTTCATTTATTTAATGAAAAAGTTAACCAACACCAACGGACTGTGTGAAAAGTAATTGCCCCTAGTTAAATCAACCCAATTAAAGGGATAATTAGAGTCAGCTGATTGAACACAGCCAGGCTTGATTACAGCCAGCCCTGTTCAATATAAATCTCACTATTTTGACCCTTACCATCAGAGTCACGTTGCCAGCACAAAGATTCAACAAGCACATTATGCCATGATCAAAGGAAGTTCCTGAAAGATCAGAAAATGTGTTGCCCTCTATCAGTCTGGAAAGGGTTACAAAGCTATTTCTAAGGCTCTGGGACTCCATCGAACCACAGTGAGAGCCATAATCTCAAATGGAGAACACTTGGAACAGTAGTGAATCTTCCCAGGAGTGGGCGCCTGCCAAAATTACTCCAAGGCAGCGTAAAATCATTCAGGAAGTCTCAAAGGATCCTAAAACAACATCCAAAGAACTGCAGGCTTCTCTTGCCTCAGCTAAGGTCAGTGTTCACGACTCCACAATCAGAAAGAGACTGGGCAAAATGGGCTTCATGTGAGAGTAGCAAGGCGGAAACCACTGCTAACCAAGAAGAACATAAATGCTCATCTCTCATTTGCCAGAAGCACCTGGATGATCCACAAGCCTTTTGGGAAAATGTTCTATGGACAGATGAGTCCAAAGTGGAACTTTTTGGATGACATGGATCCCATAATGTCTCGCGTAAAGCAAACACAGCATTCCACAGTAAGAACACCATACCAACAGTCAAACATGGTGGTGATAGTGTGATGGTGTGGGGATGCTTTGCTGCCTAAGGACCTGGATGACTTGCCATAATTAAAGGAACCATGAATTCTGCTCTGTACCAGAAAATTCTTAAGGAGAATGTCCGGTCATCTTCCGTCAGCTGAAGCTGAAGCGTAGTTGGGCCATGCAGTAAGACAATGATCCAAAACACAAAACAAGTCCACATCAGAATGGCTAAAGAAGTAAAATTAAAGTTTTGGAGTGGCCTAGTCAAAGTCCAGACTTAAACCCAATAGAGATGCTGTGGCAGGACCTGAAACAAGCAGGTCATGCTCGAAAACCTACCAAATGTTACTGAATTAAAGCAGTTCTGTGAGGAAGAGTGGGTTAAAATTCCTCCACAGCGATGTGAAAGACTAATATTGAATTATAGGAAGTGTTTGGTTGCAGTCATTGCAGCTAAATGTGGCATAACCAGTTATTAAGTGTAAAGGGGGCAATTACTTTTTCACACAGTGCCAGTTGGTGTTGGTTAACTTTTTTTCATTAAATAAGTGAAATTAAAAAAAAAAACAAGTGTTATTTGTTCACTCAGGTTCCCTTTATCTAATATTACATTTTCTCTAAAGACCTGAAAACATCCAGTGTGACAAATATGCAATAATAGAGAAAATCAGGAAGGGGGCAAATACTTTTTCACGCCACTGTATACTAAATGCTGTGGTCCCCCTTCCTTAAAATCTTTGAACAAAAACAGTTGCACATGCGAACTAATACCTGATATGAAGGCTAAAGAGCTATCCTTCCTCTTGAGACAATACCAAGCTGGAAATTGAGTTCATTCTTATTCAGGTGTTCAAATGTGAGTAGCATGTTGAACATCAAAAAAGGAGTATACCGGTATGCTAGCTCACACACCCCGACAAATTCAACTAAACAAACTGTTGAAAAGTAAATTCCACACTCTCATTTATTTCAGCAAATAACATCCAGTTATTGATTTCTTCTATGTTTCGGGAATTCTCCCTTTAAAAGACAACTGGTTACCTTCAAATAAAGGTTAAATAAAGAAATTATTGTTTTCTTTAAAAACAAAATAGAAATGTCAAAATATTTTTCATAAAAACTAATCCAAGGACATATATTCAAGGCCCTTACATGTATTCACTCATTCCTTTTCATTATTATTCATCTGTTAAATGTACAAAGGTTCAACTCCCACCACCTCCTAATACAACACAATGACAAAGTTAGTCTTCTACACACGGCTTATAAGAATCACTCAGTTTCTTCATCATTTGAGAAAACATTCTTATTTAACACACCTTATGAGCAAGAGGGAATAACTCCACTTGCTTCCAGGTTTTCACAGAGTTTTCATTTCTGTTAACAAAAAATGTAACACTCTTATAACTTCACTTGTACTGTGGCTAATCCAAATATTTGCAACCATATCTAACTAATTTCTAATTAGCAACAGGACATAGTTCCTTGTAATCAGTTTTTTCTAAAAAAAAAAATATTTATTTTCACTAGCTATCACCAGTCTCTCACACCAACCTGTTATTTCTTTCAGTTCACCTAGCTTAGTGGCTTTACTCTCTACTGCATATCTCATCCTGCACCAAAAAAAAAACAAAAAAAACTCTTATTACTACCTCATATAGAGCTATGCTCAGAAATGTGTTCCACTTAACCCTAATAGGTTCTTCAACAAGTATATAGGGCTGAAAATCATTTAAAATCAGCCCGAAGTTTGTTATGATACTGAGAATCATTTGAATCAGCCCAAGTTTGTTATAATGCACATGTGGTGAGAGCTTCACTCATATACATTTCTCAACTGTAACTCTATAATAAACAGTCTGTTTCCAAATGAATTGTACAAAAGCTTCAACAAAGGCATTACTTACACCTATGTGTTCCTTAGAGAGGTATTGGTGGGAGTAATGTGTGAGGCCTCTCTTGCTCCATTTAAATACGTGGAGCTCCACCTCCAAATTTGGCTTAATGACTAAACATCATAGCAGGCTGCTCGCGCCTGCTAGAGAGCCAGACCCACTACCTAGTGGCACCAAGAATCATATTTATTGGTGTTGGAGGACCTGGATAAAAATTCTAAACCAATTTATCTATATTATTGGGACCTGCTTAAAACATTTTTTTTGAAAAGAAGAATCTTTACTGTATAGGAAGCCAAACCCTTCTGAGGCTTAGACAAACATCAGAAAAGGTAGCACTATAAATACGACTCAGAAAACTAAATAAATAAAAATGAAACTATTGTATGTTCAACTTCCTATTTTATTATAATATAGGCTGCCTTCTATAGTTTCATTAAGGCCAAATTTTGGGTTGTTAGTTTTAAAAAAGTTAATAAGTGTTGCTTCCCTTAGAAGTAATTTCTCATTAAAATTGCCTCCTCTATTATTTTTCGTCACTTTCTCAATTCCAAAAAAATGTAATGTGGGTATTTGATGCCCACATTCTAAAAAAAATGTCTTGCTATAGGAGATGTGACATCTCTTTTCCTTATACACCCCTTATGTTCCCCTATCCTCTGTTTTAGGGGTCCTTTTGTTTTGCCTATATACATCAAGTCACATGAGCATTTTATCCCATAGAGCACTACTTCTGTCTAACAGTTTATAAAATCCTTAATTACAAAATCCACATTTTTACTTTGATTTGTAATAGTTTTCATTTTGTAGGTATTGTGACAGTACACACATCTCTCACAGCTATAATTACCTCTTAATTCTTCCTTGGTAAACAAACCTGGGGCTTTCACTTCTGGGATTTTATGTTGGGAATGAGACAAACGATCTGATAGGGATTTAACTTTCTTTCCCACCACTTGAATCCCTTTAATAAAAGCTTTTTCCCCGAACTTTGTTGCTTTTAGTACATGCCAATGTTTATTGACTATCCTTTTTATATTGTAAAAAAACATCATTGTACTTCAGAGTCAACATAATTTTGTCACTTTTTGTTTCTGTTTTCTCTGTCTCTTTTTTAGCCAATAAATCATCTCTATTTTTATCTAGTGCCTTGTTTTGTGCCTTTGACAGTAATTGATTTGAATAACCCCTGTTCCTAAATCTGTTTTCTATCTCCTCAATACCCACTATTGCATCTGTTTCTTCTGAACAATTTATTTTTACCCTTAGAAACTGACTATAAGGTATTGATTCTACAAGTTTCCTAGGGTGGAAGCTGTCAACTCTCAAAATTGTATTTCTATCAGTATCTTTGTATGAAAAATGTTTTCTATATATCTAACTCCTAATGTCCTACTGCCTGCATGTTTCTCCACCACCTATCTGCTTGTAACCCTATGAAGTCTTTTATTGTCAAACAATATGGTATTTACTCGTGTGTACTGATCTGCTTAACTGTATGTAATTTTAACCCCCAAGTCGCCCCTGAAAAAGGGACCTCCGGGGCTCAGTGGGCCTACCCGGTCATCAAAATTCAATAAATAAATAATAAATAAATCTTTCCTAAACATTCTAGTGCTCAATCCATTATTTTTAAATATCAACAGACTCAAAAATGGAATTTCCTCTGTGTGTTGGTTGAGAGTGAATTTCAAAAATGATGTTTCGTTATTCAAGAAATAATAAAAATTTCTCAGTTCCTGCTCTGTTTCTTCCCAAATAAAAAAAATATTTTGTCAATAAAACAATTTCATTGTAGTATATTTCTTTCATATGGATTATCATAATAAACTAAACTTTCTTCAACCAGTTCATAAAAAGATTTGCATAGGAAGGGGCCATGCTTGATCCCGTTGCCGTTCTCTTAATTTATGCATAATGGGTTCTTTCAAACTTGAAATAATTCTGTGTTAATACCAAATGGACTAACTGTACCAAAAACTCATTTGGAGGTTTTGTTCCTGTTCTATATTTTGTCAGAGTAAGTTTTAGCACTTCACACCTCTCCTGGTGTGGAATAGATATATACAGGTCTTTTACATCTAAAGTTTTTTGTTGCAGGATGAGCTATGCAGTAGAGAGTAAAGCTGCTAAGCTAGGTGAATTGCAAAAAATAACAGGTTGGTGTGAGAGACTGGTGATAGCTAGTGAAAATAAATTATTTAAAAAAAAAGCTGATTACAAGGAGCTACATCCTGTTGCTAATTAGAAATTAGTTAGATATGGTTGAACATATTTGGATTAGTGACAGTACAAGAGCAGTTCTAAGACAGTTACATTTTTTGTTAACAGAAATGAAAACTCTGTGAAAACCTGGAGCCAAGTGGAGTTATTCCCTCTTGCTCATAAGGTGTGTTAAATAATAATGCTTTCTCAAATGACAAAGAAATTGAGTGATTCTTATAAGCCATGTGTAGAAGGCTAACTTTGTCATTGTGTTGTATTAGGAGGTGGTGGGAGTTGAACCTTTGAACATTTAAGAGATGAATAATAATGAAAAGGAATGAGTGAATACATGTAAGGGCCTTGAATATGTGTCCATGGATTATTTTTAATGAAAAATATTTTGACATTTCTATTTTATTTTTAAAGAAAACAATAATTTCTTTATTTAACCTTTATTTGAAGGTAACCAGTTGTCCTGATGAAGGGAGAATTCCAAAATGAGGAAGAAGTCAATAACTGGATGTTATTTGTTGAAATAAATAAGAATGTGGAATTTACTTTTCAACAGTTTGTTTATTTGAATTGGTGGGGTTGAGTGGGCTAGCATACCAGTATACTCCTTTTTTGATATTAAGCGTAAGCTTATACTGGGCTTTGGCCTCTCCCTAAAGAACAGAATAATAACTTAAATCTCCTTTATTTTGAGGATTTGGTTGTATTGGAGAAACCTTAGCATGCAGAACATATAACATAATAAATGTATATTG
Source organism: Neoceratodus forsteri (assembly GCA_016271365.2). NCBI lineage: Eukaryota > Metazoa > Chordata > Ceratodontiformes > Ceratodontidae > Neoceratodus > Neoceratodus forsteri. Next base: position 756,854,048 of record CM057451.1, read on the forward strand.
AAGAACAATGGACCATCAATAATGTTGAAACAAAATTCTTAACTAGGAATATATTATATTGTACACAAATTGCATTTTTAATAATTGTATTATGAAATTTTATACAACTTACATTAATTTGGTATTGAATATGGGGGTTTTTTGTGATTGTAATGACTTATATTTAAGTTGATCAATAAAAAAAAAGCTATAGCCCTCATATGTTCTCTCAATCTCTGTTTAAATTGTCTTCTCATCTTTCCTACATAGAAGGCAGAGCAAGTGCATTCTGCTAAATGAATTACACCACTCCTATTACAAGTGGCAAACTCTCATACAGAGCTCCCTCTCTGTATTTACACTTGAGAAGGAGTTACAACTCCTCACATTATCACGATACAAGCAGTTTTTACATTTTAAAAAACATTTTTGACTATTAAGCCATGTCCTCTCTTTTTTCTCTGTAAAATGACTGTGAACTAATTTATCTTTCAGAGTGGGGGCTTTTCTAAAGGACATCCCAGGAGTTGTTCTGGTTAATTCTTTAAGGGCTGGATCTCCCCCTAAAACATTCCAGTGTTCACACAAAATCTGTCTCACTTCAGATGCCTGAATGGAATACGTAGTCACAAAATTAAAAATAGGGATATCCAAACTGTTTTTATCAGCCCTTTTTTCAGACAAAATATCCTTTCTTTCTATACCCTTAGCCAGTGCATTTGCTACCTGTATATTCTCTGAGCTATAACCTCTTTCTCCCAATCTTTTGGCCAGAACAACAGCCTCTTGTTTAAAACCTGAATCCATGCTGCAGTTATGTCTTGTCCATACAAACTGGCCTTAGGGTATATTTTTTCTCACATGGGGGGTGACAGCTTGACAAAATTGAAAGGACATTTCTGTCAACGTCTTTCTTATACAATCTTGTGTCCACTCCACCTTCTTCATTTTTAAGTGGGTCGCATCTAAATAATTGACCTCCCCCAAATTACTGGTGAACATAAATCTTAAATCTGTAGAGCTATGCAGAGAATGAATAAAGTGTTCTAATTCTGATTTACTGCCTTTCCAGATCCATAAAATATCACCTACATAATGTCCCCAGAACACACTCTTGTCTTTATATACATTATCTGCATTGTAAATGTAAGACTGTTCCTACTGCCCTACCAATAAATTAGCCACGGAAGGAGCACAAGCTGTCCCCAATGCTGTTCCTATCACCTGTAAAAAAAAGTTTGATATTGAACAAAAAGAAATCATTTCAATACAAATTCCAAGAGTTTCAAAACAAATTCAACTGGTATGTTGTCCATGGCCATCTCTGAGGTTAACAAATCCACTGTAGCATCCAAAGCCCCCTTATGTGGAACATTCATATAAAGGGCATCAATGTCTAAAGTCACAAACATCATGTTGTTGTCCAGCTGCAAGTTATTGTATACATTCAATAGATGTTTAGTGTCCTGAATATAAGAAAGCAATTTTTCCTCAAGTGATTTTAAAAAAACTGTTCACAAATTTCGATAGCGATTCGGTTAAAGATCCTATACCACTCACTGTTGAACGTCCCGGTGGAGTTTCTAAATTCATATAGATCTTCAGGATTGTGTTAAAAGTTGCTTTTATAGGACAGTAGCAATTACAAAGTCTCTCATTTAGTGGTAATATATCCTTTTCCATGTGCCGTTTTTACCATATCATCTATTGCAAATTTGAAGTCTGTCTTCGGATCATTAGTCAATGTTTTCTAAAACCTGGTGTTGCTTAACTGTCTATTTATCTCTACTTTATAATCTGTTATGTCCTAAATCACAACCCCCCATTTATTGGCTTGTTTAATAACGATGGTCGTATCTTGTTGCAAGCTTTTCAAAGCTTCACTTTCTAGTCTCAAAATGTTCCTATAAGTGGGCTCGGGGGGGATTCAAAAATAAAAGTGCTAGGTCTTGTTCCAGCAAGTTTTTAAAAACTGTTACTGCTAGACTGTATGGAGGACAAAAGATCAAATTATGTTTAAATAATTTTTTCTTTTTGAATGTTTATATCATTAGATGGTTTTAAGGATAACTTATGGGGTGAAATGTAAATGTCTATGTGTTGAAAGACTGAGTAATAGGCTATATAAATGAGCTTGTTTCACATATGATGAGGTTGCACTAATGTTCATGTGCTGTGAATTACTGATTGTTTTTAAAGTACTTAAGGGTTGGTATTTTATGGTATGATAGCTTTTGAGAAAGGAACCAAGGAGTTCTGAAATGCATAAAGCATACCACACAATGGTGTTCTGTTTTGTGTGCAATAAAAGTTATTTATTTATTCAGCTGAGTCCATTTTTATTTGCTAGTGAAGTGCCCAATTTGTTTGTGTATGGCCTTTATGTGTATCAAGAGCATCACCTTCCCAGTGCACACTTTGTTCGAGATTTGATGTTGCGGGATATGTCTAAGTTAAAGAGCGATTGGTTAGTTTAAGCGAAGTTAGTGACAACATCTCACAAAAATCATTATCCTTAAGAGACCCTATTAAGAGATATGAGCAGATTATTGAGCTATTACAGTCCAAATTTGAAGTACAGGATTATACACATCAGGATAGTAAGGTTACAAAACATAACGCATGGTTTGAAAAAGAATGTCAAAGCATAAGAACAACTGCCCATAGAATTGGTAGGCTATCTAAAAATTCAGTTAATATTACTGTGAAAAGAGCTCTTAAACTACTGAAACAGGAATGCATGATGTTATTGAATTATAAGAAATCAGGTTATAGACAAAAATGATAGCATTCTCCACAAAAGGTAATAATAGAAAAAGATCCCTTCTGGCAATAAGCGACCACCAAGGATTGTGGTTCATGATAAATACAGCCATGGAGTCAAGCCATAAAAAAGTGAGAGTACTGGACTTCAGGAGGGCTGACTTTGACAAAATAGGAGTGCACCTAAGGAATGCACTAACAAATAGGTGGGGGGGGGCGTGGAGGAACAATGGGTAAAAATCAAAAATGCCATCCAAGAAACAAGAAGCCTTTGTGTGAAGCAAATAAACAAAACACAATGAAGGAAAAAACACTATGGTTCTCAAAAGAGGTGTCGGGGAAGATTAGGGAGAAAAAGATAGCATTCAGGAAGTATAAGGAATCACAAAAGGAGCAGGACAAAGTACTGTATCAGTTAAAGTAGAAGGAAGTAGTAAAGGCAGTCAGAATATCAAAGGCCCAAACCAAGGAAAAGATAGCCAACTCAGTTAAGAAGGGGGATAAAACCTTTTATATGTACATTCGGGAGTGAAGAAAGACCAAGGGAGTGATTGTGAGGCTTAATAAAGAGGAGGCTGGGTGGGCAGAGGGTTATAGTGAAAAGGCAGAGATACTGAACGAAAACATTTGCTCAGTATTCACAAAAGAAGAGGAGAGGGCGGTACCTAAACTAAACAATAGAAGCACTTGGGATGGGAATGATACCAGTCCATTCATGGAAAAAAGGGCCCTGAAAGAACTCCTAAATCTCAAGATGGACAAGGCAATGGGACCTGATGGGATTCACCCCAGAATTCTAAAAGAATTAAGGGAAGAACTAGTGGCATCATTAACTACTCTTTTTAACAAATCATGGGAAGATGGTGTGGTACCCGAGGACTGGAGGAGGGCAGATGTGATTCCCTTCACAAAAGTGGGAGCAAAGCAGAGGCAGAAAATTACAGGCCTGTTAGTTTGACCTCGGTGGTGGGGAAAATGAAGGAATCACTTCTAAAAGAAAGAATTGCTGAGTACCTATAAGCCAGCGGGGCACAGGACCCAAGGCAGCTTGGATTCACAGCGGGAAGGTCATGTCAGAAGAATCTAATAGATTTCTTTGACTGGGTGACCGAAGTAATAGACCAGGGAGGGACTGTGGACATGGTCTACCTAGACTTTAGCAAGGCATTTGACACAGTCCCAGGCAAAAGATTAATAAACAAACTAGCCAGCCTGGGAGTGGGTCCCAGGGTGGTGGCCTGGGTAAAAGATTGGCTGGACAACAGCATGCAGAGGATAATAGTAAACAGAGTCCACTCTGAAGAAAGGGAGGTTACTAGCGGGGTACTGCAGGGTTCAGTACTGGGGATGGTCCTCATCAATGTCTTTATAAATGACACTGTGGAGGGACTGGAAGAAAAGGTATGCCTCTTTGCTAATGACACAAAGATCTGCAACAGGGTTGATACACAAGGGGGGTGGAAAGGATGATAAGGGACTTAGCAATGTTGGAGGAATCGTCAAAAGTATGGAAGCTTAGATTCAATGCAAAAAAGTGCAAAGTATTGCACCTGGGAAACAAAAACCCAGGGGAACAGAATAGAATTGTGGTGGTGGTGGGGGGGAGATACTAATGACAACAAAGGTGGAAAGGGACCTGGGGGTTGTCATATCTGATGACCTAAAAGTAGGCAAGCAATGTGAAAAGGCAGTAAGGAGGGCTAGGGTGGGGATACTGGGATGCATAGGGAGAGGCATCACCAGTAGAAAACAGAAAGTTGTCATCCCTCTGTACAGATAGTTGGTGAGACCCCATCTGGAGTACTGCATGCAGTTCTGGAAACCTCATCTCTGCAAGGACATAGACAGGATGGAGGCAGTCCAGAGGAGGGCAACTAAAATGGTGTAGGGTCTGCACTAGAAATCATATGAAGAGAGATTAAAGGAGCTTCATATGCATACCCTTGAGGAAAGTAGTGCAGTGGTTTAAGGCTCTCAGCTGCAAACCCGGAGACCTGGGTTTGAATCTCACAGACCCCACTTGCATACTGTGTGACCCTGAGCAACTCACTGAACTTCCTTGTGCTCCCAGGTCACACCTGTAAACAAGCTTTCAGCTTAGTGTGTCTCTCCTGGTTAAAAAAAAAAAGAAAGGAGGGAGAGGGGGGACATGATAGAAACTTTTAAGAACCTTAAGGGAAACAACAAAGTCCAATAGGGTAGCATCTTTCTGAAGACGAGATGTGTAAGAACAAGGGGGCACAATCTGAAGATAGAAGGGACAGCTCAGGTGCAATGTGAGGAAGTATTTTTTCATGGAGAGGGTGGTGAATGCATGGAACAGCCATCCTGAGGAGGTTGTGGGGTCAAAAACAGTGGGGGAATTCAAGAATGCATGGGACAGACATAAGGCAATTATAGTGGGGTGTAGGAGAATGTAGGCTATTGGTTAACTAGGATCTGCAGCTTATCCAATAGGTAGGGAAATGGGCAGACTAGGTGGACCAAGTGGTCCTTATTTGCCGTCAGAGTCTATGATTCTAGGATAGCTGCAGTTTCTGGGATTTAGTGGCATTTGTAACTGAGAATAAACAACATAACACCATTTTGGTTACATCATCCATCACTTGGCAAGATTTTTTTCCAAGACATATATGAAGCCCCCAATAAAACATTAGTAGCAGACAGTGCTTCAGATAATTTTCTTTTGGCAGAAGTTAAATACTTCCATGGGTTGAAATTTGGAAGTCATTTCAGTTTTACTGGAGTCAAAATACTCCAGCTGTCAATTTTTTGGAAGTCAAAATAATTCCAGTCGACAAATTTTGGCAGTCAAAATACTCCAACTCCTATAGATTTAGAAGTCAACTCATTGGCCTTCTGAGTACATTGCTGTAATCCATGCTGCATCCACATAAATACATTTCTTAATGTTAAGAAATGGAAACGTACAGTACACAGTAATCATCTGCAGACAATACGTGTTTATGTCACGAACTGTTTGTTTTCGCAGTTCCATCAAGTAACTTCCATTATGCTAGTATGTTAAGTTGCTTGCAGACAGATGCCTGCTACATTCAAAGTCTGGTAGATAAATCTCTCTCTCTCTCTCTCTCTCTCTCTCTCTCTCTCCTTCCTATTAAAGCTGACTAGCCTGACTGTCATGTTTTAATATCAGATCTCATTTGTACTATATAGGGAATACATAATGGGCTGCACAACTCACCAACACATCTAGACTACTATGTGCCCCATCAGCAGCAACACAGAAGAAATGAGCTGCCTGCACACCCCTTGGTGCCACTACCTCCTCTGTTGTGTGCAGGCACCCCCCCACCAGATAGGCCATCTACTGCTCTCCCTTGATACCTGGTGTCCAGTGGATACAATCCCTAGCCCAAGCATAGGTAAAGGCGTCAGGACTCCACTGGTTCCCCTCCCTAGCCCCAGATCAAGTTAAGGTCAATGGTATTTTCTAGCTAATCACCTTTTCTATCCATAGCACAGATAAAGGTCTTTTGTTGTGCCTAGCAACCCCCCTCCACCCAAAATCAACCCTAATAAATGTCTAGGCTGTCTCTGGTGTCCAGAGGCTCCCTCCTTAGCCCCAGCTCAAGTAAACACTCTGGTGTCCAGTGGCCCCCTGAGTCTCCCTACCATAGACCAAGTGAAGGTCCCTGGTGTCCAGCATCCCCCATCTCTAACACTAGACTTTGTAAAGGTCCCTTGTGTCTTGTGGATACCCCTATTCCTAGCCATCACAGCCCAATTAAAGGTCCCTGGTGTCTAGTCTCCCCCTTCTTAGCTCCATCACAGGTAAAGGACCCTGGTGTCTGCTGAGTGACCCACTCCCTACCACCAGCCCAGTGAAAAGTCCCTTCCAGGTGTCCAGGCCCACTCCCTAGTCCCAGCCCAAGTAAAGGTCCCTGGGGTCCAGTGGATCCCCATCCCTATTATTCCATATGGCTGCCACCACCAGTGCTTCTAATCACTGCCCCCCCACCCCCCAGCACTGTCAGGCACTCTGTAGTGGCATCCTTTAGAATACGGTATCACTAATATGTAATAAATAATGTAACTGCACTTTGTGAGGGACACACCATGCTGTACAACATCAGTAATGAGAAAGTAATCACATCTTGTGGTGCTTATGATGTTCCAGAAACCACTGGAGTATGATGCTACATTGCCACCAGAACCCCAAGTAACTAGTTATTTTGTAATTCATTGTTATACAGTATATAATACCTTTATTATTTAACATGCATCATCCATGCCACAGTTAGATTTGCAGTTTTACCCAGGCAGGCATCTATCACATGGAATTTCACTGTGCTGACACAAAATGGTGTACACCTTGCTAGACTGCTAGTTGCCAACCTCAGAGTCCTGCGTTTCCAGATAGTATACCAAAAGAAACTGCCAGACTGAGATAAAAATCAAACATTTAGACAAGAAAATGAATTTTTTCCTTTTTTCACACAAAACATTTTACCTGGCCTTGGCCCTTGAGTCACTTGCAATTGCTCCTCTGCCCTCCTACAGGCTGCAACTCGACTACCTCCCCGCTTCTGCACTCCCTCTTCCAGATGACGCTTTGGTTCCTCAACAGACAGGCAGGCAGCAGCAGCACTCTCCTCTCCATCGCCACGTGGTCCACAGAGTCCACCTTCGGACCGTCAATCATGGCGTGACCAACCACAGGCTGAGGCTCCCTCCCAGTCCACCCTAAGCTCCTCCGCTCAGTTCAGCCTCCATCTGCAACCACCAGGCCACTGGCGGCACGCATCACCGTCGCACCTGTGGTGGTTTGACTTTGCGGCCCACGGCCCTCTCCCTCTTTTCTGCAGTCGGATCCTCGTCAGCCCAGGCCACAGTCAAAAAAATATCTGAGGGTCGTGTCAGCCTGGTCAGGTGTCCTCCCTCCCGAGAGTCCTCCTGAGTCATGGTCCTCCTCTCCCAGCTCACTCCATCTAGGCTGACTGAAGACACCAAACGGTCTGTGTGCATGCATGCGTGAATACGCTGCCGGAGTTTGCACGCTGGGGCACAAGAATTGAGAAAAAAAAAAGATGATTGCCATGGCAACTGGGAAGTTTGGCAACCCATCCACAGGATTGGAAAAAAAACCTTAAAGACATGATGTCCACACAAGGAAAAAAGGACGTCAGTCTTATGCAAAGTAAATGTTACTGGAGGTCAATGACTCCAGAGGCTACATTTTTGGACGTTTTGAGCAAATTCTTGGATGTAAAATACGTCCAAAATAGACTTATCTGAAGGGCTGGTAGCAGATCAGGGTCAGCTATTAGGACAATATGACTTGCAAGGAGGGAATTAGGTAATATCTGAAGCAAAAGTATACCAGACAATTAATGCTCAAAAATCGACAAAGCTCATGGTTATGATGGTATATCAACTGAGATTTTGTTAACATACCCAGAATGGTGGGCAAGACCCTTTTGTGACCTATTTAATTATGTCTGCAGAGATAAAAGGCTTCCCAAAGAATGGGAACCTTGTCGAACTGTTCCGTTATTTAAAAAGAAAGGATCCCCCACAGGCCTCTGAAATTCTAGCTCAATAATTCTCTTATTTAAGGGTTTGAAGATTTTTACATGCATTATTTTAGACAGACTTTACTTTTGAGGGTATTAGAAAATAATCTTTTGTGAGAAGCTCAAGCAGGTTTCTGCATGAATTATGGGGCCATGAACAGCATGTTCACTTTAAACTGTATATCACAAAAAGATGCTCCTAGAGGTCAAGGGGCCTTGTATGTAGCCTGTCTTGATTTAACATCTGCTTTTGAAGATGCGAAAAGAAACATACTATAGGACATGTTAAAAGTCATAAGGTATAGAGTGAAAGTTTTAATTTTACAGCTACTTCATAATAACAACAAACATTACCTGAGAGTGGCGGGATGCTTTTAGCACACCTGCTTTTTAATCTGCACCTTGAACCTTTGGTCACAGAATTACATACAGCACTATAGATACTTTTTCTCCCTAGCTGTTGGATAGGAAGATCAGTATTCTACTATACGTGGATGATATTTTACTTTGCTCCCAAACTCTACTAGGCTTAAAAAGAGCCATTAAAACAACATTATCACAATTGAGAAAGATTGAACTTACTGTAAAGTCTGGTAAATCAAATATTATTATATTTGGGAAGAGGGGCTATCAGAACATGGTCCACTGGTTATTTGGTGATATTTCACTTGATATCAAGGCTGAATACAACTATCTGGGACTTATATTTTATAAATAACTATGTTGGAACAACCAAATATCTTATATCAAAAAGCAGGCTGTACAGGCCTCAAGAGCTATAATATGATTTAGCAAACCATTTGCAGGTCATTTTCATTTTTCATTAATACAGGCTTTTGATGCAAAGTGATTAATTTATTGTTATAAGGTTCAGAACAATGGGCATTTGGTAATGCAGCTAGAGCAATAGTTCTCAGACTTTGTCACAGTGAGCCTCCCAAAATCCATGGGAAAGATTTTGAGCCTCCCCAAAAAACTGAAATAATCTTGGGTCTCCCCAAAGAAAAATAACATACTATACTTTGCACAGTACCTCATGAATAAATTGAAACCCCTTTGAGTACTTGGCTCACATTCTGTTCTTTGTCTCATACTGATGTGGAACCTTTGAAAAAGAGTTCATGCGCTCAAGTGTGTTAACTGAACAACAAATAAATAAAATAAACAAATATTATTATTCAACTTATTGTAACCTCCCCCACAGGCCAGCCTACTTGCTCTGCTATTTTCATTCTTGAACCATTGTTACCCCTTGTTGCAGTACCTTAATGGGGTCAGACTACTTCCTCTGTTTCCTCTTATATGAAATAACCTTCCTACATACTTTCCCTCGCCCCCTCCTTCCCTGCTCCTAAGCAACTTCTCGGGGATTACTTTGCTCCTTCCTGCTATTGCTCTTAGCACTTCTATGATCAACCTTTGTATTTGGGCTGTTCTGCCATCAGTCTACAAATTGATCAATTACCACCACTCATTATTGGTTTATTGTTCATATTTGTTTGCACTATTGTTCATTGTGTATTTCTGATTGTTTCATAGTTACTTTTGAAATGTATTCACTACCTGCCCTTCCCCGGGTACACCTGAAATGAGCCTTGGCTCATTCACCTTCACATGTCACCTATTAGTAAATACATAAAATTAACCTACTATTATCCTCTTTCAGTTTGGGCTATCTCTTCACACAAAATATATAAAACTCAAAATTTAAATACAGTACTTTTTCAGACTTGCTTGAGCCTCCTCTGGAGCAGGTTGGGCCTCCCCAGGGAGGCTGGCCTTACCATTTGAGAACCCCTGAGCTAGAGAACTATAAATTGTACAGAATGTCTTTTTTTAAAGGCAGATCCTTACTCTAAATACAGATGCTTTGACAGTATTCCTAAGAAGTGCATTAAATCTAAATCTATTGTTTTAATGGCTCAGATAAGGGCCCTTAATCTGGGGAAGAAAATGATTATCTTCAATGTGAATAGATCTCTTGCAAATTGTTGGTTGGACAGTACGTTAAACAAGAGTAGCCTTAAATGTTTTCAGCAGTTAAATGATACTTTGAAAAGAGTGGATCTTATTGAAATCTGGGGTAACTATGTTATGAATAATATCAAATAATATGTTAGAATGACCATACAGAGATTAGAAGATGTTTTTTTCCAAACGGAATTCTCAAAGCTTGTAGACATCCCATATTGTTTACTTTATGCTCACCGAATATGTCCAAGAAAGTTTGAAAAATATTTGAACTTTTGTGAAAATGCAGCACATAGGAATGCTTATTGTAAGTTCTGAGCTGGTATTGTTCTGAAAAAAACATTATTCTGATGTTTGTGGGCTATATGGGGGACTGGGTAAGTGTTGTAAGTGTGATACCCATGTTACAGTAGATTGACAGTGAACTATCTGATTTTTAATTGTACCTTATTATCTAAAGAAAGAGCTAAGTGACTATTACTTAGATGGGAAACTATGACAGCAAGTAATAACAGAAACAAGTAAATTTCATTTCTGGGATCAGGTATTACCTCCTGCTCCCCCTGTAACCCAATCGTGGTCCAAAATATGGTCCCATTTATATCAGGACGTAAAGTGGGATAGGTATCTTCTTTTACAATTCTATGTAATTATTCTAGGGAACTATGGGTGCTCTCTGATTGGCACCCAACATAAGCACATGGACATTATGTGTGCCACAAAATGTAATTTTACACCACTGACTTGACCAGAGTGTTCCCTCCCTCACAAAATGGCTACCTTTTTTTTGCCCTACAAGCAGAGAATCTTATAGCTCATATGTCTAAAAAGTCACACTATTATCAAAGGGTTTGGGCTCCTCTACACACTTTACTGACCATCTGAGTAATAAAGGTCATATTAAGGCTAGTGCAGATGTATCCTAAACTGCTGTAGCTATAACTAGCTGTTAATCTCAATGTGCTTATATTAACTCTTCTAATTTTAGAGATAAATATGATTGCATACCGGGGGAGAAGAGTGAGGGTATTCTGGGAGGGAGGGGGTGTGGGGAAGGTAGGTAGTTGATTGTTGTATCTATGTTAATTTTGTCTATATCAGGAGCAGAATTTTAAGTATTAATTTCCAGGTAACAAGATGCCCTGAAATTGTATTACGTAACTATCCTTAGTTCTGTTCCACAACATTGTTCTGTTGTATTTGTGAGATATAAAAACATATTTCAAATAAAGCTTACTAAATTTGAAAAAAAAAATAATGGTCTAGAGAGCTTGAATATGAGCTTTTGCCCTTGACTACCAATTCCAAAAGGTCTTATTTCTCTCAAGCATGGCGTTTCTCAGTTTTAACCATAACCATTCTTGATATAACCTTTTCTCCTTCTTGATGCTTTGTACACACACCTTTCTTTGTTTATTGAGTTCATTAGATTTTGCATGGATGTGTCTAATCTTATTTTCCTTATTATGTGTTTATTTTTTTTTTATTTTTCACAGGTAGCATTGAACCATGTTGAAGTATAATTTTGTTTTCCATATAGCTTTCTGCTCCTCCATTACCACCTGTACCTTTTGGCAATGGGGGAGACATGTATTTCTTAATTTTTCTCCTAGTTACCCTGGATCGTGGGCATGCATGCATGTTGAGGTGCACATGTACTCTGTAGCTCCCGTGATGGCCCCTTCCAACCACCCGGCCTAATGCCAGGGCTCCCTATGGCTTTGCGCCACCACCTAGCCTCCACCGAGTGGCAGCCAAGAGCTAGAAAACCCTCAAATCCTTCCCCAGAGAGGAGAGCTGCATTGTGGCATCTTGATCCTGCTCTGCACCCTCCCCTCTGGTTGACCCCTGGCAGCCAGAGCTTGCTCCCAAACTTGGGTCGCGGGTGTGGCATGAAGTGTGGTGTTCAACACCTCAACACTCCGTGCCACTGGGCCATTGAACTTTAATTATGATTCCTGTTTTCAACAGACAGTAGTGGAGAAATGAACTGGATTAAAGTCTCAAAACAGTTAATAGGAGATGCCAAAGTGTTAGTTCTTCTCAGATCATTATTTATGTCTATGTGTGGAGTTTCCCTTACAATTAGTCAGTGACTTCGTATTAATTGGATTGAAAAATGGGGTGAGTCTGATAGCTGTACAATTTTTAGGTTAATCATTTTTTCTAACATGTTTAAATTTGCAAGGGCTATAACTATTACAATTGCTCTATTATATGAGTTATGTGAATAAAATGTACAAGCACCATCTGGATCTCCTACGGCTCTCCCATTTATGTGTATTACATCCAAATCATATATTAACTTATTAAACAATTTCCCCTCCTCATTCATTTTCATGTCCTTTGTTTTCCTATCATTGGTTAGGTTACTATTCAATACATTAACTGTTTCATCTAAAAATGTTACTTGGGAATCAATTATATCATTGGGGTCTTCAATGTGTCTGGCATTAAAATCACCTGCCATAATAATGTCTGAATCTCTATCTCCTTCTGTTAAGACTGTTATTGGTTATTCAAATCGATTCCATATTATTGAAAAATGTGATCTTGTCATCTTCGGGGAAGATATTTGTTAACTAGAATATTTATGTTACTCCCTTTAAGTACTCTACTTCTAACATATGTTTATTATCAGTGTTTAACTGATTAACCACTATTCCTATACTGAATCTAATGGCTAACAGCAATCCCATTTGTCCTCTCTCATGGTTCATTTTCCTTTCCACTATTATATAAAACACCTTGTACCCTTGGAATCTTGAACTATCATTATACCATTATCATTTGTAGTAAAACCTTTTATTCATTCTCAGTCCACCATTTTATTTGATAACCCATAGATATTTTAGGATACCTATTTCCAGTTACATACATTATCTGCATTCAATCAACAATTTTCTTGGGCATCTTTATTTGCACAATTAATTTTTAACTGCCTAAGTTAAGAAGGAAAAGGTGCATTATCCTCCAGTGCTTGTGGGCTCAATGAGTGTCCAAATAGGGTAAGAAATTAGCATGTTATCTTATTTTGTTTTCTTTTATCATGAGGTCACTGCAGGGGGACCATCCCTCCTATCAGCTATAATCAGAAGATCTCTGGTTACTGTACAAATTCTCCAAGTCCATTAAATGTAGCCTAAAGATGTCTACCTTTCCAGAGTTGGACAAAATATGTTCTGCACTAGTGTTATGCCTAATAATAAATTGACCTGAGGGGTATTACTATAATAACTGAGTAGCATTTGTTTCTCTAAGGGAAACCTGGTTATAATTCACCAATAATAACATGCAAGTTATAATGCAGAACACACACTGGGTTTTGCTTCTTCTGAGCATGTCCTAGCCACAGCTCTCCCTTTGCTCAGTGCCTGCCACCATTCCTTACCACCAGTGTCTGCCACTTGAACTCTGCGGTTAATTTATTAAAAAAAAACAAAAATAAAAAAATAAATAATTGGGGGCTTTAGCCTATAAAGAGTAACCATTTTTTTTAAAATTAAAGAGTAAGGGAAATATTTACCTTCAGCAGCTGCTTCTGACTGTGGAATGCGTTGAAACCTGACTGGACCACACAGGAATGTGCTTTTATTTTCTATAATTGCTGTTGCAAAAAAATCAACCCCCAGCAATTATATAAAATAAAACATGGGGTGGTGTGTTTAACATGAGATTTTGCACACACCTTTGGTATTGGATGCTTAAATTAACTCCTCAAGCTTTGGTCTCAGTGTTTATATGGCATCCAACACCTCAGATGTGGGTAAAATCTCATTAAATGCATTGCACAGGGTCATTATGTACATGGCAGAATGCCGTGTGGCACAATCTTGTTTTGCGATTTCTGGCAGTGTTTGTTCTGTGGGGGGCTCTGCCCCCTACACAACTTGTTATGGGGGGCTGTGCCCCCTGGACCCCCTCACTAAAGATTCTCAACTCCTGGGTGGTCCAACTTGGAGAGCGCACAGGTCTTGGCTCGCCATAATGTTGCAAGCTATTATATGTGTGACATTATGTCCTTGTACGTAAACACACCATCCCATGTATTATTCTATATATTATCAATCTTAATCTAAATACCCATATTTGTCTCCATTAGTACAGTATGTTTAAAAGCATTGATGTGAACTCACAAATAGATTTCTCCACTCTTCCAATTGGTTCATTTGGTAAAATGTTCCAACTGGACAATTGCATCAATCTTTGACTATATTTCTCATGTAATTGAGTACATTCTGTATCATTATTTTGTACATGGGAGATTATTATTGGATAGCCAGTTTCAAAACCCAGGTGTAATAACTGGTGCCTGTTTTGCCAAATGCCAGTTGCACTTTCTATGTTTTTAAAGGAAGCTACTAAAACAGTTTTTCTTCAGTCAGTTAGTGGGAAAGGTCACAATGCATGAAAAGATTCAAATGAATCTGAGATCCTAAGCAAGTATTTTGTTTTCCTTTTTAAGGTATCATAGTTTTCTTCAGGGGACCACGTGATACCCTTGACAGAGGTATTCACCTTACAGTCCTTGGCAGTACTTTCATTCTAGCAATAAGTATCTAAATCAAAACTATGCCCAACAATACCAGATGATCTAACATGATCCCTATGGATGTCAAGAAGTTGTTCTTTTGAAAGTAGTCTAATACCTTCTGTTCCAGTGCTATAATAGAATACATCCAGACCTTTGCTACCGGGTCTGGAATTCAAAAAGACTTCATAATATCTTGGTCTGGTGTTTCCATCTGTAAATAGTGCCTGATTTTATTAAGCAGGGACTCATTGGTTTCATACATATCTTTTGCCACCCCTTAATGCAGCAATAAAGTCATATTCTTAATATCATTTTGATTATCTGACTTGGGTGGCTCTATCCAGATTCCCTTCTTTACTTGTTTCTAGGTAACAGTTATCTCCCCAATGGACCTACTGTCTCCACTTTTTGCCCTCCAATATGAGTGGTTACAAAAAAGACAAACATATCTTGAGCTTCTAACAGTGGATTCTTACCACACCCCTTTTTCTAGAAGCTGGTCTCCATTATCTGTTTTTGCAGATGTTTAACCTTTTTTTGTTTTACGTGCTTTGTGCATCCTTGAATTTCCGACTTTTTTTCCCTTTTGTTTTATTACCCCTTTTCTCTTTTACAGGTAAGAGTAGTTCTCTGGCAAATAGGGACAGAAGGTTAACTTGAATCCCTCAATTTTGTGTGTCAGGTTTTGAAGTAGGGCATTACTACATGTGGTTGTTTCCTGCAAAAGACACCATTTTCATCTTCTTCGTAGGTCTGGTTTACATATTCCTCCATGTAGTTCTCTATTACAAAAATCCTTAGATCAAGTGGTTCTCTTTATTTACCAATAACACTTCCAAAATTACCAAGTCTGCATTTAATGGGATTTCAGTATATTTTAAAAGGTCTTGTGAGGGAACTGATGCTACTAAATTATTCCCAAAAAAGATGTCTGATGAATATATTCTGTTTCCCCTTTTGTACAAAGGGGGATCAAGAAACAGAAAACATCTTGAACATATACTTCTGCTCAGTGTTCACAGTAGAAAGGGAAGGACCAAGAAAATGTGCCAGGAGCTTTGATGTGAGGAAAATAACACTAGTCCACTTTCTGTGGAGATAGTCCAGAAAGCACTTGCTAACCTGAAGATAGACAAAGCAATGGGACCAGACAGGGTACATCCTTGGGTGATGAGGGAGCTCAGGGAAGTACAGTACAATCTGCACCTCAGACAGACCTTTTAAACAGGTCACTGGAGACTGGCATGATCCCAGAGGACTGGAGAAGGGCAGATGTACTCCCACTTCACAAAAGTGGTAGCAAGGAAGAGGCAGGCAATTATAGGTATGTGAGCCTGACATTGGTGGTGGGTAAATTAATGGAAACACTATTAAAGGAAAGGATTGTAGAATATTTTATATCAAATGGATTACAGGACCCAAGGCAGCATGGTTTCACAAAAGGAAGGTCAAGCCAAACAAATCTGATAGATTTCTTTTACTGGGTGACCAAGCAGCTGGATCAGGGAGGAGCAGTGGAGATGGCCTACTTGGATTTCAGCAGGGCTTTCAACTCCATTCCACACAGGAGACTGGTAATCAAGTTAGGTAACTTTGAGGTTGAATATAAGGGGGTAACTTGGGTAGGAAATTGGTTTGCAGATAGGGCACAGAGGGTACTGGTAAATGGAGTGCACTTCGAGGAAGGGAGGGTGACTTGTGGGGTACCTCAGGGATCAGTACTGGGAATTATCCTCTTCAATGTCTTATAAGTGACATAGCAGAGGAACTGGATGTGGTTTGCTTCTTTGTGGATGACACCAAGATCTGCAACAGAGTGGACACTCTGGGGGGGAGTGGAGTGGAGTGGGGTGGATGGGCAGGGATAGAAAGAATGGTCAAGGGCTTGGCAGCTGGATTTTAATGCAAAAAAAGTGCAAAACAATGTCCTTGGGCCATAGAAACCAGCAAGCAGAGTACAAAATGGGTGGAGTGATTCAGACAATGACCAAGGAGGAAAGAGACCTAGGGTTAATCAAATCAGATGACCTAAAATTGGCCAGGCAATATGACAAAGCAGTCAGAAGTGCTACTGGGATGCTGGTGCATATGAAGGAGTATCGTCAGCAGGAAAAAGGAGGAGGTGCTTCCCCTATACAGATCACTAGTAAGACCCCACCTTGAGTACTATGTCTAGTTCTGGTGACCACATCTCAGGAAAGACATATTTAGAGTTGAGGTGGTCCAGAGGAGGGCTACCAAAATAGTGCAGCATCTGCAACATAAGTCCTTCAAGGAAAGGCTAAAGGAGCTAAATAAGTTCACCCTGGGGAAGAGGAAGGGGGATATGACAGAAACCTTTAAATACCTCATGGGGGTTAATGATGTACAGCTGGGGGTACTTTTCAGACAAAAAGTGCTCTAGAATGGGGGGCATGCTATGAAGCTGGAGGGGTAAATTCAAGATTGAGGTGAGGAAATACTTTACAGAAAGGGTGGTGGATGCCTGGAAAAACCTTCCAGTGGAGGTGGTGGGGCTAAGAACAGCAGTGGGGTTAAAATGCCTGGGACAGGCACAAGGGAATCATTGGGGAAAGGGGGGGAAGAGATTGTGCCATAGATCAGGTGGGTCTGCAGCAAAAAAATGAAGGTTAAAAAAGTGAGGAGACTGGGTGAGCCCAGCGGCCCTTATCTGCCATCACATTCTATGTTTCTATGTTTCTTGTCTCTTTTCTCACTTCAGGAAGTTTTCCTAAGAAAGGTTCCCATGTAAATGTGCTTCATCACAAGTTTAACTATGGGCATGTAGTTTATGGCTCTGTGAGAGACAATGTGCTGTTTAGGGTCTGGGGTCTTCTCAATAGGGCCTGCTGCTTTGCGCTTGGCCTGAAAACTGGCACACACACCTGTGTGTGACACAGCAGCCTGAACTGGCTAACATTGGACATCAGACTGCTCTACTACACCATTGAAACTGGCAAAAAAGCTTTACAAGGCTTACTGTCCCCTTGCCTAAGGGCAATGTTCACCTCAGTGGAGAACAAATACTCTTCTAGGGAAGTGGAGAGACACACTCTGCTACTTCACAGAAAAGAACATCCCTTGACCAATTCTAGTCTGGATACTGTTTTGCTAAGCAATGGAATGACTCTTCGAAAACTGACTGCTTCATTGAGCTTTTCAAATCTCAACTGCTCTCCTTACTTACCCCACCTGGGACATGCAACTGTTAACATTGACCACCAGTGTTACCTGCAATTGTTTTATGTTAAGCTGCAATTTCCCTGACTGCAATGCCAAATGTCTCAGTCTGATTTTATTAAACTATGAAGAGTGGGATTATCAAAGTCCTTAGAAGTCTCAGTTTCTAGTTCCAAAAGGATCCTTCCATGGAATGATGCAACATTAGGGATGACCTGGCAGTGGAGAAAGGTCTGGTTGGGGTGGAGGAACAGTGGGTGAAGATAAATGGGACCATAGTAAAGGCAACAGACCTCTGTGTCAAACAAGTGAGCAAAAGCAAGAGGAAAAAGAGACCGCTATGGTGCTCGAAAGGGGTGGCTGAAAAGGTAAAGGCAAAAAGGGCAGCAATCAGAAGGTATAATGAGATGCAGAGGGAGGAGGATAGGGAGGTGTATCTGGGGAATTGGAAGGAAGCAGGGAAAGCAATAAGGAGCACAAAGGTGTAACCTGAAGGGAGAATAGCCCAGGAGGTAACAAAAGGGGACAAGACATGTTTTAGGTATGTACTGTAAGTGAAAAGAGGAAGAACAGAGAAGGGATTGTAAGGTTAAAAAGGGAAGGGGCACTATGCAGAGCAGGACCAGGAAAAAGTACACATCCTGAACAAATATTTTTGTTCAGTGTTCACAGTGGAAGGAGAAGACAAGCAGCCATGAGGTAATAGAAGCAAGCAATGGAGGGAGGAAGGTGGACACTAGTCCTTTTTTTGGAGGCAAAAGTCCTGAAGGGAGTTGTTAATCTGAAGGTGGACAAAGTAATGGGGTGAGATGCTTGAGGACAACAGGCAACAAGCTGAGGCCCTCAATGAATACTTTTGCTCAGTATTCACTAGAGAGGAACAGGGTGGCTGACAGACAGTGGTATCAGGGCCACAGCCAGGGGATCCAGAGAATGTGCATCCTGGATTTCACTACTGAGAGGGTCATGAAGGGGCTTTCAGACAACAGACATGACAAGGCTCCAGGACCTGATGGTTTGCATCCCAGGATGCTGAGGGAGTTGGTGGAGGAGCTAGCAGCCCCTATGGCACACCTATTCAATAGGTCACTTAAGTACGGTATTGTGCTAAGGGACTAGAGGGTAGCAGACATGGCACCACTCTATAAGAGTGGAGATAAGGAGGAGACAGATCATTATAGGCCAGTCAGCCTCACATCAATAGTGGTCAAGTTGATGGAGACACTTATTAAACAAGGTCTGGCAGAATACAGAATGATAAACAGCATGGGTTTGTGGTGAACAGGTCATGTCAAATGAATCTGATTACTTTCTTCATCTAGGCCAATATAAAGGGAGCCATCATGGGGGCCACTGACCACTGCACAAAGAGAGTAAGCAAAAATAGGAAGAAAAGGAGGCCACTGTGGTTCAGTAGGGATGTGGGAGCCAGTATCAGAGCTAAGAGGTGAGCCTTCAGACTATATAAAACAACACAAAGTGAACTAGACTGGGTGGAATACCAGGAAAAGCAAAGGGAGGTGGGGAGGGTGGTCAGACAGACAAAAGCAAGGATGGAAGAAAATATCATCAAGGCGGTCAAGAAGGGGGATAAGACCTTCTTCAGGTATATTAGTAAGTGGAGAAAAGGGGAAAATGGTATACCTAGTCTGTTAGCAGAGTCTGGGGAGAGGGTGGAGGGGGACTGGGAGAAGGCTGAAATGCTGAATAATTACTTCAGTGCTTTATTCATGAAAGAGGAGGTATGGGAGGAAGGCTACACCAGGCCAGCTGATATGGAGGGGGCAGGGGTGGATTTAAGTTCTTCACAGAACAGGAGGTCTTGAGAGAACTCAAGGGCCTGAAGGTGGACAAGGCCATGGGGCTGGATGGGGTTCACCCAAAAGTGTTGAAGGAGCTGAAAGAGGTGTTAGCAGCTCCTCTGACCACTCTGTTCAATGAGTCCTTACACTCAGGGGAAATCCTGAAGGACTGGAAGTGCACAGATGTACTGCCCCTGCACAAGGGATGGGGAAGGCAAGACATGAGCAATTACAGGCCAATAAGTCTGACTTCTGTGGTCAGCAAGCTCATGGAAAAACTGCTCAAGGACAGAATCTCCAGCTACCTGGAGGCAAATGGCCTCCTTGACCCAAGGCAGCATGGCTTTTCCAAGGGCAGATCTTGTGAAACAAATTTGGTTGGGTTTTTTGACTGGGTCACTAGGGTAGTGGATCAGGGTGGGTCAGTAGACATAGCTCACCTGTATTTCAGGAAGGCTTTTGATATGTTACCTCACAGAAGGCTATTGTACAAAATGGAGTGCCTGAGACTGGGTATGGTGGTTACAAGGTGGGTGCAAAACTGGCTGGATGGCAGAATACAGAGGGTGTTAGTCAATGGGGTTCCCTTGGGAGTGTGAGGGGTCACTAGCGGTGTTCCCCAGGGGTCAGTGCTGGGACCCATGCTGTTCAACATCTTTATAAGAGACATAGCAGAGGGGTTGGAGGGTAGAGTAAGCCTGTTTGCAGATGATGTAAAGATCTGCAATAGAGTGGACATGCAGGATGGAGCTGAGAGGATGCAGAGAGATCTAGGGAAATTAGAGGAATGGGCCAGGAAGTGAAAGTTATTGCTCAACATGGCAAAATGCAACATCATGCACCTGGGCAGAAAAAATGGGAGAGTGGAATACAGATTGGGGGACAAGTCACTGGCAGTGAACAAGGAGGAGAGGGACCTGGGTATCATCATCTCACAGGACTTGAAGGTGGCTGGGCAGTGTGGGAGAGTAGTGGCAAAAGCCAGAAGTTTATTGGGTTGAATTGGGAGGGGGATCGCCAGCAGGAGGAAGGAGGTCCTGACACCCTTGTACACTCAACTGGTCAGGCCTCATCTGGAATATGGAGTCCAGTTCTGGAGGCCTTACCCAAAAAAAGAATGTGGCGAGGATGGAGCGGGTACCAAGGTGGTGAAGGGGCTCAACCACTTGCAGTATGAGGAGAGGCCAGGAGCCCTTGACATGTACTCTCTGGAACAGAGGAGGGAGAGGGAAGACATGATAGAGACTTTTAAGTACATAAAAGGGGTCAATAAAGTGCTTACAGAGAACCTATTTCAATTGAAGGGGTGCCCCAGGAAAAGGGGTCATGAGCTCCAACTGGGGGCGTACGTTTAGGGGTAACATTAGGAAATACTTCTTTACCGAGAGGGTGGTGGACACCTGGAATGGGTTGCCTAAAGAAATGGTGGATGAGAATACAGTGGGGGGGTTCAAGGGGACTTGGGACCGACATAGAGGGTTATTGATGGGAGGGGGAGGGAAATCACAGTAGACTTAAAGGATGCTAGGCAAATGGGCAGACTGGGTGGCCTGGCAGTCCTTTTCTGTTGTCACTTTTCTATGTTCCTATGTTCCTATGTTCATCACACATTCAGGGAACTAGATTGGGGCCATACAGTGGAACTGCTTTACTTTGACTTTAGAAAGACATTTGGCACAGTTCCATACAGGCGCCTCTTAAAGAAGTTGGAGGGGGAGATCTCGTGATGCAGAGTGCTGAGTAGAAGCTCCTTCAAGAAGCTCCTGCCTCCCGATCACTAAATTGTCTTTTTTGGATGTCTGAATTTACCCATTTCCTCTGCTTTTGAGATTCAGTACTGTCTGAACACTTTGGAAATCTGGTTTGAGTGTTAGATCGTCGGATGGAGGCTTACATGAAGAATGCCCCACAGAAGCACACTCCCCCTGCTACTCGCGAAAAGGCCTCCAAGAAATCCAGGGCCTCAGGTGGGCTTAAGAGGTCTGATCCTCCAAGCCAAATTGGAGAGCAGGAACCTTTAATGCTCATTAGGTTCCTTGAAGAGTTTAAGCCCTTTCATGAGGAAATGAAAGAAATGGCGATGGATCTGAAGACTCTCTCCAGAAAACTGGATTAAGTTTCACTAACTGTCTCCAATAATACAGCTTGAATAGTTTCAATGGAGAAAAAGTTAAAAAATCTCGATCCCGATCTGGTGTCTATGCGTCAGAGGTTATCTCGTCTTGAAGCCAAGCTCGAAGATCTAGAGGGCCGCAGCCACAGAAACGTTGTGATACTTGGGTTACCGGAGGGAGAAGAAGGCCAACATGTTGTGGCATTTGTACAGAAGTTGGTGGAGGAGGTCACCGGCCCCTCTCTCTTTGGCCCTGTCTATATTATAGAGTGAGCTCACAGGTCCCTGCGACCTAAGCCTTCTCTAGAGAACCCTACCATCCCATCATCTGTCAGTTTTTGAATTACCTAGAGAAACAACATTTTCTGCTGAAAGTGAGAGCTTTACAAGAGGTTCACTGGGAGAACATGAAACTGAGAATTTCACAAGACTTGCCCGGCTCGGTTCGTCTGAGGTGGAAAGCGTTCCATCCCATTGTCTCTAAGATAATTGCGGTGGGCCTGAAATTGAGGATGGGATACCCAGCCAGGTTACAAGTTCTAGTAAATGAATCCTGGTCCAATTATGATGATCCTGCAGCTGCCCTGATGAGCCTTAAATCTATGCTACCAGATTTGTTTTGAGAACCCTGAGATGCTGTGTTTGTGAGATGAAGAGCTGCTTGGAGCTGAGAATTAGAACTCTTGTTTTTTCCTTCTTAGAGGAGCCGTTCAGTGTGAGTTGGATGGGAAATTTCTCCTGTTTTGCTTGGACTGGGGGGATCAGCACAGGGCGCGCTTGCTATTAGTTTCCGTGGCCCCAATTGTAGAGGACCTATGCTGGTTAACGGCAAAAGACACTTGGGGTCTCGGGGTTTGTTTACGGGGGGGAGCAATGTCTCAAGCTTCAGTATTCTCTGCATTGTAAACACAATAGAATGGGGAATTGGTTTTGCTGAGATTTAGATTTATGTTTATTTCATCTGGATTGGAAATTAGAGCAGTCTTGGGCTTTCTCTGCAGTTCGCTTTCACTGTATTATGATCTGGAACTGGCCACTAGAGGGTGCACCAGGCTTTGTAACTCATGGGGGTGCAGCCCTCAATTCGAGGGGGATCTCTCTTAATCTTCTTGTTAGACTCGAGTGCAGGACAATTAATTCTCGCAAGGAAAGCCTTTGCAACTGGAGGTTGATTACCTCTGGGAAGACGCGTTTTTCAGTCTTCCTTTCCTGAGTTGTGGTTACTATCTCTTTCCCGATTCTTGCTCTCAGTCTGTGACAGAGGTCACTCCCCGTCACTTGGTTCCCGATCTGGTTTTAGTTCCTGCGTAACTGCCTCACAAGGCAAGGTTGATCTCAATTCTCACGCTCAGTTTCATTTGGTTTTCCATGGCTACCTGGGATATGTATGGTTCTCGCTGCAACCCTTTTCTAACAGGTTCTCACCATATTAACACTTTGGTGTGGTGGTATTGAAAACCCAAGACCGTTCTCTCATTTTCTGGGGGTAATCAGCACTGTTTGTTTTCTCATATGAGTATAGTGGAATGCAGGATTTGTCATTAGCAGAGGTGCATCATCGGGAGGCGGGAGATGAAGGAAAAGCACCAGTACTGTGCTGAACATTGCTTGTGACAGTTTAGAGGGTTGGGGGGCTGGTTTTGGGGTATCGTTGGAGGGTAGGGGGTGGGTGAGGGGATGGGATGGACTTAAATGTGGGGGGGTTAGGGAGGAGGAAGGGCTTTACTGCAGTAACCATGGGTGTAAGGTTGCAGGTGTTATGTATCCCGTGTGCTGAGCTGAATACATTAAGTCTAACTACCACTACTGGATGGCTAAAGAAATAACTTTTGTGACTTGAAATGTTAAGGGGATCAGGAAAAAGCACAAACAATATCAGGCTTTTAAACATTTAAGGTTACTACGTTCTCAGATAACTCTTCTACAGGAAGCTCATTTATTAGAAGTGGAAGCTTCACAGTTAAGGAGGCAACAGGTGGGTCTGGTTTACAATGCTCAGGGATCTACAAATAGCGTGGGGTCATGCTCATGATTAATAGGGGTATTCCCTTCATTTCTACACAGGTTATTAAAGACCCTGAGGGAAGGTTTATCCTTGTTAAAGGTACTCTTTGGTCTGTTCCATTATTACTTGGCAGTATCTATGGCCTCAACATATATGACCCAGGGTTTTTTATGAGACTTATATCTGCTATTCTCCCAATGCTTCCCATCAGGATTATTTTAAGGGGGGGATTTTAATCAAGTACTTGATTCTAATTTGGATAGGTCAGGTAGAGGTCTAGGAGGGGTCACTCCGGGGCAGAAGGCTTTTAAAGATCTATTGGACCAATGCAGGCTCTGCGATGTCTGGCACATCTTGCATCCTGATTCTAGGGAGTTTACCTTCAGGTCAATGGCACACGGCTCGCAGTCCCGCATTGATTACATATTTATTTCTCAGTTCCTATTACCTGGGGTTAAGACTTCCTTGATTCAACCTGGCTCAATCTCTGACCATTCACTAGTATTATGTAAATTGGTATTCCTTAATTTACCTAACAGGGAAACCAGTTGGAAACTTAATGAACAACTTCTCAAAGATGTCAAATACTGCAAACTTATAAGGGAGCACATTGAATCCTTTTTTTCATCTAACCCTTTAGATAGTGCAAAGCTGGATATTTTGTGGGGGGCCTTTAAGGCCTTCATGAGAGGGATCCTTATCAGTATGGCGGTGGGTAGGAAAAGGGCACAGGAGAAGGAATTAATATCTTTACTATCTTAAATTAGATGACTTGAAAATAATTTTCCGATTAATCCTCCTGACGAGGATAGGAGGAAACTCTTAGTGTTGAAAGATAAGATATTTAAAGTTACTCCGGGACAAAGCAGAATTAGCTATTACTCGTACAAGAGCTAGCTACACTGACCAGGGAGAAAAGGTGGGGCGCCTACTGGCACTGCATATTAAGCAACAAGAATCAGTGAGATTTAGCCTTCCTATCAGGGCAATGGCTGATGGATCCTTAAAAGTATCTCCCACTGAAATAGTCCAAGGATTTGCCCATTACTATACAAATTTGTACAGTGACATGGAGCATTCCCCTTGCCCTGGGAGTACGGAGAGCTATCTGAAGGACTGCCACTTGCCCTCTCTCTCAGACTGACACAAGGATTTTCTGATTACCCCTATTTCTCAGGAAGAAATTGCTGAGGTTATTAGCGAATTGCCGGCAGACAAGGTCCCAGGCCCCGTTGGATTTTCCTACTTATTTTATAAAGTTTTTTGGGACCTTTTATTACCAGCACTTTGCTGTTTATTTCAATATATTTTAGCTGGGGTGGAGGCTGATTCTTACCTTTTTGAGACCTTGATTGTTCTTCTCCCCAAACCAGATAAAGATCCTGAGCTTGTTCAGAGTTACAGACCTATCTCACTTTTAAATCAGGATATTAAAATTCTCTCCAAAATATTAGCTAATAGGTTAACGGTAGTTCTTCCTGAGTTGATAGGTATAAACCAGGTAGGATTTATGAAAGGGCGTTCGTCTTCTGACCACTTGCGTACCTTATCAGATGTCTTCTCTGCTACCAGGGATGCTGAGTTCCCTGCAGGACTGGTCTCCCTGGATGCTGAGAAGGCATTTGATCGAGGGAATTGGAACTTTCTGTTCCAAGTTCTGGAACCTTTTCAATTTCCTTCTCTGTTTATTTCCTGGATTGCCACACTTTATAAAAACCCTACCACAAGAATCTCTGGGAATGGGGCTTTCTCTAGGCCCTTTTCACTCAATTCAGGAACTAGGCAGGGATGTCCCTTATCTCCTCTGTTATTTAACTTATATCTGGAACCTCTCATTCAAAATATTCTCAATAATGTTTCTATACAGGGTATTAGGGTTGGGCGGCATGAAATCAAAGTCACTGCATACGCGGATGACTTGCTGATACATTTATCTCACCCTGTATCCTCTTTTCTGGCTTTGTTGAGGGAAATAGCAAGATTTAACAACCTGTCTAATTACAAACTGAACACTAGCAAATCCTTATTTTTCCCATTAAACCATAAAGTTTTCAAAATGACATTAGTCCCTTAGGTTTATGCTGGACTTCCAGGTCATTTAAATATTTGGGTATTAAGCTTTCTCATAACCCTCTAACACGGTTTAAGGAAAATCTGGATTCCCTCTCGCAGTTGATATCTCACGACCTCGAGAGGTGGTCCAAACTTCCCATTCCATTATGGGGCCAGATCAACATAATTAAGATGAACATATTTCCTAGAATTTTCTATCCATTATCTCTTCTCAACACTTTATTCCTTTACTCTGGTTTAAAAAGATACATGGCATATTCACCAGATTTATCTGGGCTGACAGATATCCTCGGTTAGCTTATAATAAGTTGGCATGTCATGTCTGAGATGGGTATCCCCCGGCCCAGAAAAAGAGCAACCGGTTTGGCTTAGAATTGAACTGGATGCAATCAAGTCCAAGAATCTGGACCCCCTTACATTATTTTTTTAAATTCCCCCAGGTACATATGACTGAGGAGTGCCCCATAATATTGACTTCTTTAAAGATTTATTCACAAATGCGTTCATTTTTGCAATATTCCCCTCACCGGGACCTGGCCCAGTCTATCTGGAATTCCCCATCTTTCACTATTAACAAGAACCAGATTTCCCGTCAATGATTGTCCCAATTGGGAGATGGGAAGCTTCTTTCTTTTACGGATGAAGATGAGCATCGGTTGTCAGTGGGAGATATTATTAAGAAATTTCTCATTCTGGTTTCCTCTCATTTCAAAGTTATACAATTAAGGCATTTACTTGTAATTAATTTCGGTAATACTCCCCCCTCCCAAACCATCACTTCCCTGATACCTGAGGTTTCCTCACTTTCCGGATCTTCAGGTGTAATATCTAAACTATATCAGGTTATTTTCACAAAAAATATGGGGGTCCCTTTGGACCTACAAGATTCTGGAATAATTTCTTCCCTTAGCACTATCTGGATTGGTAATCTCTGTGGAGATCATGTCATAAACATATTTCTCAAGACAGACTGCGTCTCATGCAATATCATATTTTGCATAACTTGTATTATGCTCCTGTTAAATTACAGAAGTGGGGTTATCTGAATTCTAATATATGCAATAAATATTTGCAGGAAGAAGGAACACTTCTCCACATGTTTTGGTCCTGTCCTAAAATCTCCCCCTTATGGGATTCAATTAAGACTTCCTTGGATCCTCTGTTGGGCCTTCAGGAGTACTTTACTCCAGAGATGTGTCTGTTAGGGGACTTATCATCTATTAGAGTTAAAGTAAGAAAGTTTCACATTTCTATGATTGCCTTATCAGCTAAGAAGCTAATTTTATGCCACTGGAAAGGTAAGTCCTCTCCATCTGTCCAGGAATGGGTAAAATAAATTTTGTCCAATCTGCATACAGAAAAAGCGATTGCCAGTCTTCGCAATAGACTGGCAGTTTATACCAAAATCTGGGATCCCCTTCACTCTCTAATTTCTCTGGCTCAGGTCTAAGTATATCTCAGGCTACACTGTCATGTAAGACCTTAAGTAAAGTACTTGGCATTTGAGGGACATTAGGCTGGGTTACTGCAGTAAGGGAAGGGAAGGGTTGGTCTGGCAGTTATCCCTTTACATTGTATCGGAATGTCAATGTCACTGTCACTTGAACTTCCTTTTATTGTGGAAAATGTATCAATAAACTATAAAAAAAAAAAAGTTGGAGGACCTGGGAGCAGCAGAGCAGATAGTAGGGTGGGTGTAAAATTGGCAGGAAGACAGGAAACAAAGGGTAGTAGTAAATGGGGTGGGATCTACCAGAAGACATGTCGGATACACTATGGTCGGCTGAAATGCATCGGCCTGACCGTCATTATCCTGACCCTGGGCACTCAAAACACGGTTGCCCAATATCAGGATTTTGCCTCCAGGGAGTGATTTGGGGGCCTTTGCCCCGAACCCCAATGTGGGGGCTCTTTCCTCACACCCCTGCACTTGGGGATTCTTACTCTGGGGTGTGAAATCCATGCCAGGCAACTACGTTTTGGGTGTTCGCTGATATTGCCAGTCAGGCCAATGCATTTGGCTCATCGGAAGTATCCCGGCATGTCTGTAGTGGGGTGCCTCAGGGGTCAGTCCTGGGGCTGATCCTTTTCAACATATTCAACACTGACATAGGCAAGTGTATAAAGGGTAACATCACCCTGTTTGCAGAAGGCATGAAACTAAGCAATAGAGTGAACAGCTTTGAGGGACTCAGAGAGCTTCAGGAAGATCTTAAAAAATTAGAACGGTGAACACACACATATTGCAGTTGAAATTCAATGCTGAGAAGTGTAAGGTTGATGCACAGTGATAGAGCTAACCCTAAGACAGAATACTAGTGAAATGGCGTCAAACTTACCTCCTCTGCTAAGGAACAGGTTCTGGGGGTTATCATTAGGGATCACTTAAAGTAGCAAAGCCAGTGTAATAAAGCTTACAGTAAAGCTAGCAAGGTATGTATTGGATGGGGCATAGATAGCAGAGACAGGGAGGTGATACTGCCCCTCTACCAGTCTTTAGTGAGGCCTCAGCTAGAGTTCTGTGTCCAGTTCTGGAGACCTCATCTTATAAAGGATATTGATAGGTTGGAAGTGGTACAGAGAAACACAACAAAGATGATACATGGCCTTTAGGGAGTCACCTATGAAGAGAAGCTAGGGGCTTTGAACATTGGAAACTAGGAGGGACAGGGAGATATGATCAAAACCTTCAAGTTCCTTACAGGCATAAACAAAGTGCCACATACTGTGCTCTTCAATGGGAACACCAGTTCTATATCATGAGGGCATGAGTGGAAATTAAAAGGTGGGAATTTTAAGAAGGATATCAAAAAGTATTACTTCTCAGAGAAGGTGGTGGAGCTGTGGAATAGACTGCCATCTGAGGTGGTGGCTGCAAAGTCAGTGTTGAGTTTCAAGCACATGTGGGACAAAG
Organism: Neoceratodus forsteri; assembly: GCA_016271365.2. Lineage (NCBI taxonomy): Eukaryota > Metazoa > Chordata > Ceratodontiformes > Ceratodontidae > Neoceratodus > Neoceratodus forsteri. The sequence continues at coordinate 756,882,919 of CM057451.1, forward strand.
CTTGGGCACAGTCACATAATACTGGAGAAGGCTAGGCTGGACATCTTGAGGGACAGGACCCCAATATGACAATAGGCTCTGAGAAACCATATTTGGGCAGACTTGCTGGACCACAGGTCCCTTCTGACATAATTTTCTATGTTTCTATATTTCTAGATGGGGTGCATCCAAGGGTATTGAGGGAGCTCAGGGAAATATTGGCTGCACCTCTGACAGTTCTATTTAACAACTCACTTGAAATAGGAGTGGTTTGGGAGGACTGGAGAAGGGGAGTTGTAGTCCCACTACACAAAAGTGGTAGCAGGGAGAAGGCTAGCAATTATAGGCCCATCAGCCTAACATGGGTGTAGCAAAGTTAATGGTATCACTGCTGAAGGACAGAATTGAGGAATATCTTGAATCCAGTGGATTACAAGACTTGAGGTAGCATGGTTTCACAGGGGGAGGTCATGTCAAATGAATCTGATAGATTTCTTTGATTGGGTGACCAAGGAATTAGATGAAGGAGGAGCAGTGGATGTGACCTAGCTAGATTTCAGTAAGGCTTTTGACACTGTTCCACATAGGAGACTAGTAAGCAAGCTGGGTAGCTTAGAAGTTGGCCGAAAGGTGGTAAACTGGATGAGAAATTGGTTAGGGGCTAGGTGACAGAGGGCGGTGATAAACAGTTTACTCTAAGGAAGGGAGGGAGACCAGTGGGGTGCCCCAGGGATCAGTGCTAGGACCTGTCCTCTTTAATGTCTTTATAGGCAACATTGCAGAGAAGCTGGAAAGGATGGTCTGCCTTTTTGTGGATGACACCAGAATCTTCAATAGGGTGGACACTCCAGGGGGTGGAAAGGATGAGCAGAGACCTGAGAAAACTAGAAGAGTGTTCAAGGGTATGGCAGCTGGGTTTCAATGCAAAAAAGTGTAAGATAATGCACTTAAGGTGCAGAAAACCAGTAGCAGAATTCAAAAAGGGTGGAGTGGTATTGATGATCACCAAGCAGGAAAGAGACCTGAGGGTAGTCATATCTGATGATCAAAAGGTGGCCAGGCAGTGCGACAATGCAATAAGGAGTGATAGTGGGATGCTGGGGTGCATAGGGAAGGGTATCACCAGTAGAAAGTGGAAGGTGGCATTGCCTCTGTATAGATCACTGGGAAGACCCCACCTAGAATACTGTGTCCAGTACTGGAGACCATATATCTGGAAGAACACAGAGTGGAGGTGGTCTAGAAGAGGGCAACTAAAATGGTGCAGGGTCTGCATCAAAAGTCACATAAAGAGGTGGGAGAGGAGGGACATGATAGTGACCTTTAACTACCTCACATGGGTAAATAAGGTACAGGAGGGAAGTATTTTTCAGAAGAAAAGATGCTCAAAAATGTGACAAGCCTTGAGTCTGGATCAGGGTAGATTCAGGAGAGATGTGAAGTGTTTCTCCACAGAAAGAGTACTCGATTCCTGCAAAACCCTTCCAGCAATGATGGCAAAAACAACAGTGGGGTTCAAGAATGCATGGGATAAGCACAAGGGAATCATAATGGAAAGGAAGAGGGAAGGGAGAAAGAGTTGGAGATTGGGCATGGTCTGTGGTAATAGTGTAGGTAGGGAGAAATAGGCTCACTGGATGGACCAAGATGGTCCCTATCTGCTATCAAATTCTATGTTTCTATGACTAATAGCCAAACTAGTTTGCAAAGTTGTTTGGCTCTCAGTTATAATTGCTTGCTGAGAATCATTGGTAGGTTGTATTGTTGCATTGTTTTCTTTATATAGTAGCAAGAAGTTACTCTATTAATAAACCTTAAGATTTTTGGTTGTGCATCATCCAATTCTTTTTTCACCACCCCCTTTCCCTAACTTTTTCCTTTCAAGATTGCACTTTCTGAAATAGTTCTTTTAACCATAGAGGGTATTGTCTGTGTATTATTTCCCTCCTTTTAAGATTATTTTTAATAACCAATGCAGATGTTTCATCCATTGTAACTAATGGTTCAGACACTGATTCCTCTGATTTTGTACTTCTGGTTTTCATTTCAGTAACAGTGTTATATTACTTAAAATGCAACATGATGCAGCTATTCCATGGCTATTCACTTCAAGTAACTTTGAACTTTAAATAACCTCAAAATAATCTCAATTGTTGTGAAAATATTCAATTTCTAAAATACCAGTATTTGAAAATCAAGGCTAGTAATCGTATAAGCTATATTCTATTAGCACACAATATAAACATTCAAAAATATAAAATATTTTATCTTATCCAAAAACTTTCACTTGGTGGGATGTATATTTTTCTCTTGTGACTTGTTCTCAGGTTGATTCGTCTGGTCTCATCTAATCTGATTCCACCTCTTCCTATATGAACAGTCAGTTTCCCACAGCTGGAGAGGATAATGCTTGCTGACTTCCTTCTTGAGATGTGGAGCAACAGTACCTTAAATGGATTATGAACATGAAAGGGTTCAAGCACTGTAAAAAGATCAGAATATGCTTAGGAGATATATTTGCAACAGTCAATTAGCCGCCTTGCTTGTTCCTAGTGTGTATGTCATCTAATAGTTAATATTTATCTATTGTTATATCTGTTTAGTGTCTAACAAGTCAAATGTTAAGACTAATCAAGTCTATTCAAGATTAACTGACTCAGTTACCAAAAACTAGAAACCATTAAGTATTGTTTTTCAGCTCAAACTTTGGCTGATGGTACTTTCCATTAAAGGACAATAGTATTCAATGGTATTTATATATAAGTGAAGGTATCAAAGAACTATAATCCAGATAGACAGAGTAATTTGAGCCAGTCTCCACTCGAGATGCACTCAGATCTATTTAAGTACTATGTTCCATAATTAAAGAAATAATTATCCCTAACTACCCCTAATTAATAAAAGCTGCTGAAAGTCTACTAAAACCTGTAGCACTGACTAATTAAATTAATTATATTGTCGAACAATAAGCAATATGTTAGCTAGAGTGACAAGTTAAATTATACTACCTAAGCTAAATCTACCAAAACTAAATCTATTTCTAAGCTTAAAAGCTTATAAGTAATACAGTCTGTCAAGTATGAAAAGCAATAAAGTGCTATTTAAAATACTATAATGTTTGGTATACTCTAAAGGACTATTGTGCTGTTGAAGTATGCCTCCAATTAAATATTGGTAAGTACCTGTAAGTACCAGTAAGAAAAACTACATGCACTTCCCCTTTTTTAACCAGAAGTGAGAAGTCAGACAAATCTTCAGGAAAAAAAACACATGATCATATGATTAAAATCATGTAATAACCATATCAGATTTTAACATCAATAGTAATAACTTACTTATATTTTATGTAAAGAACTGCTCTTGCAAGACTAAACTTCTGATATTGCCCTGCTATAGAAGTACCCTAAGATAGATGTCAGACTGAGCCTCTTTTCTGATCTTTCGCATTCAGCAGTTTTAACTGAGAGTTTTATTCTGCCCTGGATGTACCAGGCCCACAGTTGGGGTTTGAAAAAGTTATCATTTACACCAAATCTGTTTGAAAGTATTTTCTGTGTGAGCTTTGTTTGCTGAAGTAGTGAGTTCACTTCCAAATGCATTCCTTAGAGCTTGGATTTTGCCCAAAGTTGGTTTGGGTCGATTTAAACTCATTAATCAGTTTTAATGTGCAGATAAACAACCTCAGTTACTATAGTTTTTTTTAAATAGTTTAAAACATCCAATATTTAACTCAGCATTTGACTCACTATAATTATACACAGCTTTCAACAGCATGCTCTGCTTTAGTGCATCTGTTGTGTACCCCTTCTGATCGTGGACTGAATTTAGGTAGCTTGAGGGAGGTTCATATATTCTCAAGGTGATGCCACTATCATGGGAGACCCTTCTTCTTGGTGCTACTTCCAAAAAAGGAAGACGCTAAGGCTCTTAACATGAGGAAGTGAGTTGTTTTAAGCATGTTTTAAAAATATTAATTTAACATTTATTATCAACTTTACCAACTTTATTTTGTGTTATTTTAACTAATTCAGCATAATCACTACGATTGGTTTCAGCAAGTTTAATTTTCCAGTTCAGTTGCAACTCAACAATCTTAAAATGTGTTTCACCTTTCACAGCTTAAGAAAGGCAAGGTGCATAAGTTATATACAGGCAAAGTACCAAAAATGCATTTTCCATTTTCACTATTCTGTACATTTTCCCAGTATTTTCCAAACATGTCTTTCAAGTAACTTTAAAATATCTTGGTGACCTTAAAGGTGGATTTATGTTTACTGTCTTAGTGACTCTAAAGCAAAATGGGAACCTCTGGGTGGAACTTTCACTGGTATTTGTGATGCAATTGATGTTTTTTGTTAAGGATTAAATATGCACAGTAACAAGACAGACATGTTCAACCTAAACCTGGAGTGCCGGTTGTTTCTTATCTACTCAATAGCAAGTGGCAACATTTCAAGTTTGCAAAGTTGTAATTCCAAGAGCCCAAAAAACTACTCTTATCCTACCTATCCTACTTAAACTAACACCTCTAAGCTACCCAACCTGTTCTCCTGACAGTCCTACCTGCCCTATCCCTTCCCTTCCCATCCCATCCCTGTAACCCTATCTCAGTCAGCTTCAGCAACTGTTGTGCCGTTTATCTATTCTGAAAGTGCAGCAAGACAAAATTTGATAGTTTATGGGATCACAAGGTGAGCAGATAAAAGCATGCAGTTAATGAAATTAAGTAAAGTAAAGAATACAAAGAATACAAATTAATTCTTAAAATTCAGTGTTAAAAATACAGGCAAATATTTTTTTCAGTATGTCTGGCTTTCTCTTATCCTTATCTTACCCACTCCACCCTCCTTTTCAGCTGACAATACCATTCTTAGTTGTTTTACTTTTCCCTAATGCAGAAGAAGAATGTTTTGTTTCCCACTTTCATTCCTGCCACTATTCTAAGCTTGACCTTTACCTTTGCCCATTTCACTTTCTTGTTTGCTTTCAGTTTGTCTAGATACACCTCCCTGACATCATCTGACTGGCTGGCCTTATAGCATTTCAAAGTATTTTTCTTCTTCTCCTCCAGTTCCTCATCAATCTCTCTTGTATACCAAATACACTTAAGTCATTTGTTATTTTTCTATTTTCCTAATGTAGAGGTTAATGACCTTTGCCAACCCCTCCCTTACTAGACTCAACTTCTTTTCCTCCCCAGTGCTACAGTAGCTCCACACCTTCTACAGTAGTTTCTCTCATTCTACAAAAATCCAGTCTCTTTAAACTGAGTATTCTGGTTTGGGAGTTGGCATGGTCAGCCTCTAACATGATGCTGAACCATACTAATTGATGGTCAAAGTTCTCAGATGGTTCCTTTACCATAACTCATAACTCACTTCAGAACTATGACTGCTTCATTTAACTTTTGGTGCATACAAGCGAAGTCTTTGTCAGCACCTCATTATCAAGGACACCTGTAACTGCATCTGCTTACCCCTTCCCCTAGTAATCTCCTGCTGCAGTTAGATGCACCTCTTGACCCAGGGGGCACCTTTCAACCTCAGCACTTCATTGATCCCCACCATACCCTTGTCTACCCCCCTCACATCTCATGGCACACCCCTCCCTTCCCCTCCTCTCTCTCCCTCCATTCCTCCACTATGTCACCTTTGTCTGTTACCTTTTCTGTATCTATCTTCTCCAGGATGTTCAAACTCACAGACACAGGCATACATTGTACAATGCCTCAGTAGTGTCTACTTGTATGAATCTTTCTGTAACTTGCTGTACCATCTCTGAAAATGTATAAATTGTTGCTATCTGCTATTTTCTGTTCAACTGATGTGGAACCTACAAAAGAGCATACACTCACAGGTGTTAGCCAAGAACTCAATAAATAAAATTTTAAAAATATCCCCCAATAGAATCACAGTTTGTAAGAACCTGGAAAAGGATTGCTCCCTCCTTTTTTGGCTCTCCAATGCTTTACATCAGGAAACCATATTTGAAAGGGCTACACCATTCCTGGTTTCCTGAGGTCACTGCTGCTGGGACTCTCCAGTCAATGTCTGGCATGAAAGAAATCCCCCATTAACACCACTTTTCCTTGTTGCACTGCCCTTCTCTTCTTCCAGTAATCTGTCTTCTATTTCCTTCTGATAAAGTGGCCTATAAACCACACCCATCCTGATGACTAACCATTTTCTTGCAGCCAGTATTACCCATTAGGTTGAGCTTCCTTTCAGGTCTCTTTCTTCAGCGGCTTTAATGCCTTCCCTGATGTACAGGGCCACCATGCCCCCACTTCCTTCTGCCCTGTCCTGCATACGAAGGGTGAAGCCTTGGATTGCTCAATGTTAAATGTAATTTCTGTAAATATGATAATTTCAAGTCTTTTACCTTAGTAGATAACCTTTTCATTAATCATCTGAAATACTGAGACTAACACAAAAAAGAGTTTAAAATTAAAATGACCTTCTTTGATTTCCTTTTGAGTTGTTATACATGAACTGTACTTTATTTCTCAGGCCAGAAAGAATGCCAAGAGGGTGATTTAAAAAAAGTCTTATTGAAAAAAGTGAGAGAGACCAAATTTATACAACAGAGTAGAGCACTGAGACAATGCTGTGGAATTAAAGGGGTTACTGGAGGAATTAATAACGATCTGCAATTGGCAGTGATATTAGTTCTGTGTAAATAAATCACAATTTGCAGTACATTTTAAAGCTACTTTGACAGGTGTGATTAATTTTTTTAACTTATAATATCGTGTTTGGCCATTTTTCATCATGTGAAAGGTGGTGCCAACTCAAGAGACAGATGAACTTTGAACCTTGATTACATTCACCAGTGAGTTCCAGATGGTTATGCTAATGTATTTCCCCATCCTGTTTGATTAACACCATATGACTGGATATCCAGTAGTACTGTAGCTTTTTAAAGTCTTATTTTGTTACCTATATAGCAAGTCAGTATTGTAGTAAATCTCTGTGGAAAGACAAAAAGTAGTCATGTATGGAAATACATATATATATTTCCACTATCCAGTGGATGTATTCAAAATAAAATATTGTATAAATATGAAAAACAGTTCAGGTAGGTAGGCAGAGAGTTAGGGAGTTGTATGGCAGATGATTATCTTCACCAAAGTATTTGATACTGTGTACCATAAGAACCTCCTCCAAACATTATGGCAATATAGGATTTCCTAGAAGGCTCTATCATGGTTTCAAGTTTACATGACTGCAGATCATAATTAATCAGAATCAGCAGTGAAGAGGATGCCTGATGGCCCTGTGGTTACATAACGTACTGCCATGCAGGAGACTCGGGTTCAGAAGTGGACTTTGGCAGATAGTGTTGGGCTGCCAGGGTTGGGGCTATACTGCTGATGTCAGAATCTTCCAGCCTGAGGAGGTAAGGGCACAGGTTCTATCACCACAGCAACCCATGTGGAAGGCCTGGGATCTTGCTTCCCCCACATAAGGCACACTGTACATATGCAAGGCTGATAAAAGGACTGAAGACACACTCATGGAGGTGGGTGGGTGGGATTTAGTTGGAGAACAATCAAGGCATTGTCTACAAGAAGGTCTGGTACACACAGGCTCTATGCCAGGGATCCAGGGATGTGTCAGAGAAAGATGGGTCCCAGATCCCTTACAATGGGGGAAAAGCTACTGGGGATGGCAGAAGCAGGCAGGTTTGTGGTAGATTGAGCTGGGGGTTTGCCAGTGGGCCACAGCAGGGACTACAGCAAGAGGATGGCCGGGAAAAAATCTCTAGATAAAACTGAACAGTGAGAAGCCTTCTCCAAGATTTTGGAGACTTGCCACCTCCCGAAACTCCATCTTCAGACCACTACTCTTCAGTCTATTTTTAAATTACCTCCCCTCTGTATGGACCACCCACAGCACCAACATTCACCTATACATTGATGGCACTGTGATTAACTCCAAATTCAAAGATACTACTTAACTCTGCAAAACACTGCAGAATGCTTTCAACAAGGCAGACATGGATGGATGCCAAGAAGTTACAGTACTTCTCAACAGCGTGAAAACTAAAGTCATGCGGCATGATTTTCAAAAGGAGTGGCCACACAAACATTCTTTCCATGCCAGCATACACCTAATTGCACCAAACTAGGGCCGAATTTTCAGATGGGGATGATACACATGCATATTTTGCTTTCATCTTCCTGACTGCGATATAAGTTGGGTACCAAATTTTCAAATGGGGCAGATGCACCTGCATATTCCAGCTGCACCAGCACCGGACTGACTGAACCAAAACTCAGGCATCTGATTTTCAAATGAGACAGATGCATGTTCATATTTCACCTGTGCCTGGGCCCGCTCACTTAGATTCACATAAAAACATGATTTATTGCAAAAGATACCACACCAACAAACTCCCAAATACAGTATGCACATTCTGCCCATAACTGTGTCTGCCTGATTGCACCATAACTCAGACATCTCATTTTCAACAGGGGTGCACACACATGCATATTCCATTCCTGCCTGTATCTGTATGACTGATCTAAAACTCAGGCATGTGAATGATTTTCAAAAGAGGCAGATGACACATATACTTTGTCTGTACCAGTGTCTGCCTGATTGCACCAATACTGAGTCACCCTACTTTCAAAAGGGTTGGATGCATAAGTGGAGTGTTGGTTGTGCTGGTTTATCCACATGCCCAGGGGAATGTAAGGCACAAGGCCACAAGCCCAGCATCTTCAGCATCTGGAAGTGTGGTAAAACAAGTACAACCAACACCTTAAAGTATATTATTGCACTTATAAAATGCATATTTTGGTTACATTTAAAAAAGAACATTCTAAAAGTTTAAAAAGATATACAGTATAAAATAAAGTGGTCCCAAGGGTGACCCATGGAATTTCATACTAGTCAATCTGACCTCAATCATGTGCAAGCTCTTGGAGACCATACTTAAGGAATGATTGGTAGAATATCATGGTCTCCAGGAAAGGAGGCAGCACAGGTTCAATGGGGGGGGGGGGGTCATGTGAAATGAATCTGACTGACTTCTTTGACTGAGTCACTAAAACAGTAGACAGGGGCCAAGTGGCAGACATCCTCTATCTGGATTTAAGTAAGGCCTTTAATTCTGTGCCCCACAGAAGGCTGATCAGGAAGTTGTCAGATCTCAGATTTGGGGATACGATGTCCAGTTGGTTGGAAAACTGGCTGAGGGACAGAAGTCAGAGTGTGGTTGCGGGGGAGAGTTATCTGGCATCAGAAAGGTCACCAGTGGGGTCCCACGAGGCTCGGTGCTGGGGCCACTGTTGTTCAATATCTTCAGCAATGTCATTGGGAACAACCTATTCATGGAGGACACCAAGCTCTGTGGGAGAGTGGATACAGCTGAAGGGATACAGGACTTATAGGATGACCTTAAAGAGCTGGGGAGGTGGTCCAGGATCTGGCAGCTTGGCTTCAGTGTAATGAAATGCAAAGTTATATACATTGGAATCAAGAATCCCATGATAGAGTATTACATGGGTGAAGTCCAGGTATCTGCATCAGAGGAGAAAGACCTGGAAGTGATGATCACTAGTGACCTGAATCATGCCACACAGTACAAGAAAGCAGCAGCAAGGGCAAACAAGATGCTGGGATGCATAGCTAAGGGGATCAGTAGTAGAAGAGGGGAGGTTATACTATCCTTGTACAGGCCACATCTACAGTATGGAATTCATTCTGGTGCCCACACCTCAAAAAGGACATTAACCTGCTTAAGAAGGTCCAGAGGAGGGCTACAAAGATGATTGTGGGTCAGCAGGCTAAGGAATATGAGGAGCAGTTGAGGTCACTGAACATATAATCCCTGGAGGAAAGTAAAGAGAGAGAGAGAGAGAGAGAGAGAGAGCATGATTGGGACCTTCAAGTACTTGAAAGGGATAAATAAGATAAGAAGGGTCTTTAAGCTGGCGGCAACCAACATGAGAGGTCACAGTCTTACGCCTGGAGGAGGGGAGGTTTAGGAGGAGGTCAAAGCACCTCTTCACAGAGAGGGTGGTGGACACTTGAAATGCACTGCCTGAAGAGATGGTCTCATTGAAGACAGTGGGCAGCTTCAAGAGAGGCTGGGATAGGTATAGGGGAAGGTAAGGATCATGGGTAGGGAGGATGGGAGAAGTGGGGAGGGGGCAGGGACCATGCAATATTAGCAGACTAGATAGATCAAATGGCCTTCTTCTGCTGGCTTCTTCATATGTTCATATGTTTTTAAATTAAATATTGCTAAAAATGTAAACTAGTCCCTCCACAGATGTTCTCCAGCTGCCTGTCATCTGTCTTTCTACCCAATCAATATGTAGTGTTTATCATGGAATATAAGAATTCAAAATGCTGCAGTATTCTCTATTATGCTAGTGGAATGATCCTTCCCCACCTACAAACATGGAATGATAACATGGAATACACGAATTCAAGCTTCTGCAGAATTCCACTGGCATACACACACACACAGACACAGACACACATACACACGCCTCATGTGGAACCAGATCCTCAATTTCATCTGTTGCAGGATAAGCAGCAGAGCATTCTCTGGCAAACTGGTAAGGATAGAAGGGGCCTTTTTCATGGTTGTCAAAGAAACACTGCAAATGAAAACTTTAAAAGTACTTTTTTTCAGCTTGTTTATGTGTGTAAGCATGGACTCATGAGTGGCAAGAACATCCGATTATTTACTTATTTAATTTAATTCAAGGGAGTTTTATTTTTAGGGCCTAGTTGTAGGTGTTTCTAAATGAGTGAGGTGGCAGCCATGTTTTTGATGGGAATCAGGAATTAATGAATTCACTCATTAATTCAGTATATGTGTTGACCAAATTCCACAAATTTTACTGCTGATTTTTTTTCCAACCTATGTAGTTCTGTATGATAAGGATATGGGTTTCAGAACCTGTTTAGCTAATAAGAAAGTAGTACATTTTCTAACCATTTTATAAACATGCACATGCTTTGTGTCGACCTGACTGCACCAAAACTCAGTCACCTATTTTCAAAAGGATCAGATGCACACACATATTTCACTCATGCCTGCATCCACCTGACTACACCAAAATTCAGGCACCCTATTTTCAAAGACTTCTGAGTTTCTGCAACATTGAAACTTAGAAAGTTACTGACAGAAAAAGACCTGTGGTCCATTCAGACTGCTTGAGGACCCTGACTAATAGGACTGACATGCCCATCAAGATGAAACAACCGTGATGTCCCAATCAGAGATCTATGTTCCTCCTCCATGCCTCCCCTCATACCACCATTACCTGCATCTGAAATCTGTCCCATCTGGCTTTGAATCTGCTTCAGTTTTAGAACTGACAACTAGGGCTGTGCAGACTATTCTTTTTAGAATCATCACCCCTCCAGATCAGCAGTTGCCCATGGACTCAGACAAATATGGACTAGGTTGACTAAGTCCAGTTCTGAGTCTATGGTAGCTGGCTGCTGTTTGCAGTCATGCTGGTGCTGGAGCCTGGAGAAGGAATCTGGTTGCACTGCTCCCCTTTCCCAATCGTGAGGTGGAAGGAGATGGAGAGGGTGAAGTAAGCCACGATCATGCAGAGCAGACCATTATCATGCCATACTCTATGCAGAGCATCAGCAGGCGGTTGGCAGTAGTATGCGCCAGCCAATAGTGCAGTGCATCAGAGCTGGTGTCATGTGACACCACACATATGCTGCTCTATTGTGCAACACCAGTGGAGAGTTGATGGGAGCGATCCATGGAGCAGACAGTGGGGTCGGAGAGATTGAATACAAGTGGGAATGAGGGCCTACTAGAAGCAAAAAAACGAGAGGAGAAAAAAGTAAAAAGACAAACAAAACATTATTTAATTGTGAAACAAGGTGACTGGCTACTGGGAGGACAGAGGAGATTATGGCATTGTGCCTGGGGGAGGGCCTGGGGCAGAAAAAAAAACAAAAAACAACCACACTAAATATAAAATTCCAAACAGTATTGCTCACAGATAAAAAACCATGAACATGTGGGAAGATAACACACTAAGCAATTAAAAGTTGAGTGGGCCAATAACAAAAAATACGATAATTTTTTCAACATAAGGGTAGTAAAATCTTGGAATTCTTTACCACCAACTACTGTAGAGGCAGTTAATTTTGATTCCTTTAAAACTAGGCTTGATTCTTGGTTGCTAGTTCAATAATCTGTTTAATATCCCACTGTTATGGTAGGACAATCTAGATGGGTCTTGAGCCTTCTTTTGTCCTAATTTTATCCAGTAAATCCAGTAAACATCAAAGGAGCTTCATACTGCTGAGTTCACTCAATCAAACATTTCTTTATCAGCACTCTTCCAAAAGATCAGAGAACTTCACAGCTTAATACACATTAAAATGTCATACTGACATAAAGTAAAATCACACTATAAAACATGCAATGTTAATTAAATAGATATAAAATACATAGGACAGCAGATCTAAATGTAATTCTCATCTGGGAATGCCAGGCCGAAGAGATAGGTTTTCAGTTCCATCTTAAAGCTATCAATGATCTGGCACTCTCTAATACAACCAGGAAGAGCATTCCACATGGTCGGGGCCACGAAAGTAAAAGTACACACCTCAGAAGTCTTTAAACAAACCCTGGGAACATCTAGCAATCCCTCGTCGATGGAGAAGAGTGGGCAGAGGGGGTGGTAGGGGTGCAGAAGATCTTGCAAATAGCCAGGTCCCTGTCCATGTAGGTCCTTGTAGGTCAGCAATGCAACCTTAAAGGTGATTCGCTAATGCACCAGCAGCCAGTGCATATAGCGAAGCAAAGGTGTGATACAGCAAGATCTTGGTAAGCCAGTCAACAGCCTAGCCACCACATTCTGCACTAGCTGCAATCAATAAATATCAACCCCTGGTAGCCCTAGGTACAGGACATTGCAGTAATCAAGGCGCAAGGTTACAAAGGCATGAACCAGAGTTGGTATATTGCCAGGCAGAATCAGGCCCTTGTTCTAAGCAATGTTCCTCAGATAATAGAACAATTTCTTAACAGTGACCAACACCTTAGATTTTAGTGTCAGGCCTCTGTCAAACACAACACCCAGATTTTGTGCCTGATTTGAGGTCAGCAGCTGGGCATCTCCGAGCCAAAGCCCAGAAGATTGACCAGTCAGCAACCCCATGCCTTGGGGACTTGGCTCTACTACCAATACTTCTGTTTTATCTGGCTTCAACCTCAACCAGCTGGCAGTCATCCAACCTCAGATCTCGGTGAGGCAGTTGTTAAAAACCAAGACCTCAGCACCCTGCTCAGTCACAAAGTACATGTAGAGCTAAGTATCATCTGCATAGCAGTGAAAACTCAGCCCACAACACCTTATAATGTCCCCCAAGGGCAGTATGTACACTATGAACAACACTGGGGATAAGATGGAGCCCTGCAGAACCCCACATGACAAGTGGAGAGGTGCCGAAGAATATATCCATGACACTACTCTCTGCATACTACCAGTGACCAATGATCTAAATCAACTGAGGACTGTACTAGATAGTCCACAGAAAATCTGCAGGAGCTCCATCAACACCCTATGGTTCACAGTATCAAATGCTGTGGAGAGATTGAGAAGAACTAAGATGGAATAAGCCCTTTGATCCCCTCGCTGTCAGGAGATCATTCAGTACCTGAACAAGGGCAGTCTCGGTACTATGCCTCTTCCTGAAACTGGATTGGAGAGGAAAATAGACATTATGCATTGTTAGATGGTCATCCAGTTGTATGGCCACCACCTTCTCAATAACATTGCCGACAAAAGGCAGGTTAGAGACAGAACTGCAGTTGGCCAGGCAGTCTGGATCTAGAAAAGATTTCTTCAAGAGTGGAACTACCACTGCCTTCTTTAGGGGTCTGGAAAAAGAAACCTTTCTCTAGTGAACATCAGACTATCCTAGCAAGGACCAGGCCGATGATGTCATCACACTTCCACAAGGAGGCATGTTGGGTCTGGGACCAAACTACAGGAGGTTAGCCACAGTCCTTGGATGACCGGCATGATGTCCACGATCACCAGCTGGCTGAAGTCGGACCATACGCACTGGGTGCTTGCAACCTCATGCCCTTCACTGCAGGGCCCATTGGAGGGTGCTGAATGGATCCCTGACCTGATAGTGGCAATCTTATCAGCAAAGAACTGAGCAAACTCATCACACCTAGCCTGTGTAAAAGCTCCTTGAGACTGATGGCAGGTCAGACTGCACAACCTGTCAAGAGTCTTGAAGAGCTGAACTGGTCGATTCTTTGCTGCAGCACTCTCCTTGGACAGGAACTCTGCCTTCTTACAGGAGATTACTGATTGATAATCTCTATAATGGGTTGTCAATCTAAGTTTATTATCTTCCAGGCAGGATTTCCTCCAACACAGCTCCAACCTTCGACCCCCTTGCCTCATCTCCTTCAAAGTCCCATCAAACCATGGGAACTTCTGGTGAAGGGAGAGTGGGCAAACACAGACATGAGCTATGGAGTAGAGGGCCCCACCTACTTCCCAATTATAGACTAGTACTAGTTCCCCTGGCTCCTCACATACACTCATCAAACCTGATAGGTCCAGCACTTCCATATGACCAACTGGCGTCAAATCCCTTAAAGGGTGGTACTGGACCATCTCTGTAGGAGCAGGTCTATTGGGGTTGGAGGGGTGCCTCAAACCTGAACCTTATAGTATGATGGTCCGACCAACTAACCGGTTCCACCCTCAGGTCAGAGATCTCCATCCAGAGTAGGAAGATCAGGGCCAATGAATGACAATGAATATTTTTTATTTGTTATTTATTTATATAAGACTTTGTTTACCAGGTAAGTGCACTGATCCAGGGACCATTTTCAGGCATGACCAGGGCCACAAACAATGGCACAGAATAAACAATTTGAGATATTATACAAGCCAAATAGTAATAGCAGGTTACAGGCAATACAGATAAAGTACAAGGAAACAGTACATGACAGAGTAAGCAATGGTACAAAGAGATAATGCATGATTTACAGTTACAAGTTTCAAAACAAAGTAGCCAAACAATTTGGTATCAACAGTAAATACTAAATTGAGACATGGCAAACAAAACCTAGAAGGGGTAAACAGTTCACAAGCAAAACAACACCTAGATGGATGTGAAACAAGGAGAAGCAGGGGAGATGAATGCAGGTAGGGAACAATAAAGCCAGTTCAGTGTCATCCACTGAGTGCACTAGATACTGAGGCGAGTGACACGGTGAGATTCCTAGGAGGGGTCTATAGTATGGGGGGGGGAGGGAAAGTAATAAGATTAAGTGCCAGTGGAGTCATAGGTGCACACCAAGTTGCTAAGTAACTAGGCAATAGGGACAGGGGGAAGGAAAGAGAGTAGTAAGACAAGGCAGGACATCTGCAACTGGGGTTTAATGCAAAGAAGTGCAAGAGCATGCACATAGGGAAGAGAAACCCTGAAGCCACCTATAGGCTGGGAGGGGGAGTTGCTGGTAGTCACAAGGGAAGAAAGAGACTTGGGCATCATCATCACCAATGACCTGAAATCATCCAAGCAGACCACTAAAGAAGTAAGTAAGGCTAGGGGGATGTTAGGGTGTATTAGTAGGGGTATCACAAGTCAGAAGAGGGAGGTAATAATCCCTCTTTACAAGACACTGGTTAGGCCACATCTGGAGTACTGCGTGCAGTACTGGAGGCCACACCTTCACAAGGACATTAACCAAATTGAGGCAGTCCAGAGAAGGGCAACCAAAATGGTGCAGGGACTGCATCAGAAGACATATGAGGACGGATTTAACGGAGCTCAATACATACTGTATATCCTAGAGTAAAGGAGGGAGAGAGAGATGATATGATCGAAACATTCAAACACCTTAAGGGCATTAACAAGGTGAAAGAGTCTAACATGTTTCAGTATAAGAAAAATAGCAGAACAAGAGAACACAGCATGAGATTAGAGGGAGGCCAATTAAGGGGTAATGTGAGGAAGTTCTTTTTTCACATTAAGGGTGGTGGATGCATGGAATGACCTACCTCAGGAAGTGGTGGATATGAATACAGTGCAAGGCTTCAAACAGGCATGGGATAGGCATAAGGAAGCAATACAGATGAGTATGAATAAATAGACCATTGACAGAGCAAAGGCCGATGGCACATTTATAAGGTAGAAAAAGAAATGGGCAGACTGGATGGGCTTTGCGGTCTTTATCTGCCATCAACTTTTATGTTTCTATCTAGGGAAAAGAGCTGGGGAGAGGGGGAGGTGGATGCAAAGGGGACATAGAGTAGCAGGAGTAGGAATGGGAAGGGGTGACAGAGCAAGTATGTAAGGGAGAGGGGGGAAGGGAGAGACAATAGGACCAAACAAAAAAAGGGGTGGGGCTGGAGTGAGGGAGAGGGTAGAGGTGACTGGACCCCAGAGTGGGCAGGTCACCCTAGGGTGCATGAGCAGGTGGATTCCAGAAGTAACCAGGTTCTGAGACTTGATTTGAAGGAGTGGTGCGAGGCAGCCATGTGGATAACCGGAGGGAGGCTGTTCCACAGAGATGGTGCAGCAACTGACAGAGCTTTTCTCCCCATAACAGTGGAGACTCTGGAGACTTCCAGTGGGGGACCAAAGTATCAAGCAGATACCTAGGAACAGTATGTGCCTTAAGGAGAGAAGCATAAGGGGGCACCATACCATCACATAATGTGCCATCAATGATACTACCAAGGGGGTAGTTGAAATGATGTTTGAATGAGGGCCAACCAAGAGATTTGTATAGGTTGCAGTGATGGGTATGAGTTGCAGAGATAACCACCTGTGTGAGGCCCAACAAACTTATTAGCTGGAAGAAGTCTAGTCCAAATTACGAGAGTTCCTCATCGACCCAGGCATTAAAATCTCCTAAAATAATCCTTTTTGGGAATACCAGCACCTGGTTGATGATGAAGTCTGTGACCTCCTGCAGGAATTCCTTCCCATTACCAGGTGGATGATAGATGAGAAGAATCCTGCAACCTACACCTGCAACCACAATACAGTCAAAGGATCTGGTCTCTCCCACTAGGGTGGCTACAAGATCCAGGCCCGATATAAAACAAATGACAATTCCCCCCCCCATGATCCTTTTTTAGATGGTGTATCACTGAGTAACCAGCTAGAATTGCTGATTCCAATACTGGGCCAGCATTCTCATCCAGCCAGGTCTCAGTGATGCAGGCCAGATCCATTGTTCCAACAAGATCAGCAATAATTGCTGCCTTGTTATTTATAGATCTGTCATTGCACATCACCCGAGAAGGATAGGCAGATGAGGTAGACCCAGTGCCTTGCCCACTAGATGTGGAGCCCTTAGGTATGGGGACCAGGCAAGTGTGACCCCTTTCCTGGGCCCATTTTGCTCCAGGGTGTTTTCTTGCCCTCACCACCCCGATCCACCCATCCAGCTTCACTGCTCCACCAGGCCCAGTCAATCCCTGTTTTTTCTCTCTTCTGGCCATCCCAAGTTCCTTGCAACATCTGTACACTTCTGGTGTTGAAGGGGGACAGTCAAAAGGATGAAGATCCCTGAGCCTGGTGGGGGAGCACTGCCTGACCACTGATGTCCTCACCCAGCACTTCTCCACTAAGCTGACAGTAATTACACAATAGACAACCACACACCCACACACACCACAAAAAACAAATCACATACATTCTCACACACAAAAAATCAACACCACAATACAATCAACTCAATAAAATAAATAATCCCCACCAATATCCCCCCTCCCAAAACTAATTGTAAACTTAAACAAAAATCTGCCTTCTTCACATAGAAGCTATTATGCAATTACCAATAATCACAATAATACAGCACAGTCAAATTTCAAATAGAATAAAAATAAAATTTGATGGAACCCAGTCCAAAATAGTATTAAAAGAATAGCCCTCAGAGCTCCCACCTCCTTGGGCTAATAAACATCCATATCCAGTTCTTTAAGGACTCATACTCTGTAAAGCTCAGGAAATCAGTTATTAAAAAACGAAAGCAAAACCTTGGCAATTAGTCCTTGGAGCTCCCACCTCCTTGGGCTAATAGATGTTAATGTTCAGCTCTTAGGGGACTCTCACTCCATAAAGTTCAGGAGTTCACAGTTACTTGCGACTGGAACCAAATTTTACCATTGCCCTGCACCAAGCTTAATTAGTCTGTTATTTCTTGACTCTGTCCCATATGCCTGGCCACAGTTGCATGCAGATTTCAAAAAAGAACAGGATTTACCAGCTCAGAAGTCCAAGCTGAGTTCAAATCACTGACAGGTGTTCCTCTGGAGCATTTAGGCTTGATTCCACTTCCACACCGACAGAGCCAGCAAGTAAAATTGAGTCCCCAGTGACCCCAACCAAGGCTGAGGATGATAAGACAACTTGCCTGCTCAACTCAGCAGGTCCAACACCACCAGAGACCAGCGATATTTCCCGTAAGGCTTCTCGACTCCCCCAGAACCTAGCCACATTCGCCGGACCCAACCACAGTTGCAGTCGCCCACTGGCCACCACGCCATGGAACAGAGCAAAGCCACTGCAGCTGCCCTCCAGCAGCTACATATCAGAGCACAACCTAGTCAAGGGCCAGACCCAGAAAGGAAATTCCCACACAATTCCTCATAAAACAGCCTGTGACCCATTCTCCTTAGCAGATCTTTAGTACTCCATCCTCAGTCCTCTGATTCCCAGCTTCAACCTTCGGACTCCAGACCGACAGAACTCCATCAGCAAGACTTTCCACTGATTTCTACTGATTCCTCAGGCAGGCAGGCAGCTGTTCAAGAAATGATGAAAATCCTCAGCAGGTAGGCAAATAGGGCAGAAAACTGGAACATTTCTGTGAGCCTACAACTTATAGCTATGGCTTCACTTCTTACAATCAGCTCAATAACTAGGTTCAGATCCACAACACTGGTGGTAACAAAGGACAAACGAACCATCCAGACAATACAACGATACAACACAATTTTAAATACTACTGCTACTGTCACTAACTTCCTTTAAGAATCCCTGTCTAGCATTAAACTGAATGAAAAAACATTAAAACTCTGCTCTCTCTCTCCGCTCAAATGACGGTCAGCCCAGCCTGACCACCATCTTTCTTTGTTGGAGAGAAAGACATAACAGATTATGCTTGGGGAGGGCCAAGGGGGCAAAATAAAACTCTCAACACAAAAGGGGCTTCTGGTTGCTGAGGGCAGAGTCAGGAAAAGAGAGAGACAGAGAAAGAAGAGATAAAGTGGATTGTGGTAGGGGAGAGCCAAGGGGGCAAAATAAATCTCTCAACATAAAATGGGCTTCTGGTTGCTGAAAGCAAAGTCAGGAAAAGAGAGAGAGAGAGACAGAGAAAGAAGAGATAAAGTGGATTGTGGTAGGGGAGAGCCAAGGGGACAAAAAAACCCCACTAATTTAAAAGGGGCTTCTGGCTGCTGAGGATAGATTTGGGAGAAATAGAGTAGATTCAAGAGATTGTGCTGAGAGAGGACCAAGTGGGCAAAAAAAACCCTTAATATAGAAGGGGCTTCTAGCTGCTGAACAGGAGGTTGGAGAGAGGCAGAGACCCAGAGGAGTTATATGAGATTGTGCTGGTGTAGGGCCAAGGGAGCAAAAAACAATCAAACAAATAAACAAGCAAACTACTAAACAAAAAATAAAAACATTTTACAAAAAGGAAAAAAAACTTTAACATACAGTAGAAAGGACTTCTGGCTGAGGAGAACAGAGTTACAGAGAGACAGGGCAGATTGACTATATCTGCTGTGCTCTAAGACTAATGCACAACAAAAAAAGGGACTGAAGAAGGAAAAGCAGATCAGAGAGTGACTGAGTGTAAGAGAGAGGGAGAAAGACAACACTACTTTGCTGGCTGTGTCTGGCATTCAGAAGAAAATAGAGAAGCACTTTACTGTATGCCAGACTGTGCCTGCCAGCAGGCTGCAAAAAATACAGACCTGGCAACAAAAGCAATTATAAAAGCAAACCAGAGAGAGAGACTGAGAGACAGAAGGGTAATGAGCATGTACTACCCCATCCTGACTTGTAGCAGTCTATGTTTATTTTTTTGGTTTTAAATCAGAGAAGGAGGATATTTTACAGTAGAAAGATCTATTATGTAAAACAAGACCAATGTTTTCAGACTAATTTGAGTATTATGTAAGTACTGCAGCTTCAAGTAACCAAAAGGGAGTGTCAAGGGCTAGGCTAAGCAATTTTCGTCCTGCACTAGGCAAACAAACATCAAACCCAAAAAAAATGATTCTGGTAACTCTATAGTTCCATCTTCCAAGTGAATGCATGAATCCATTAATAAAGGAGCCTCTGTTGTATCATTCCCAATTAAAAATAAGGTTCTTTAGTTTGGTACCACCCACAGATGCATTCTCATGTATGGAACAATTGCATACTATGATACTGTTAGTCCGTCACAGTCAACATCAGATTCTTCTGAGACTGAGCCAGATGAATGTAAAGATAAAGATTATGAGACAGTGATTGAACACAAGGTGAACTGGAGGATAAGGGGATGTCAACTGCAAGGGAGGAAGAGGTGGAAGCAAATGTTTCTATGGTTGAGGAGGATGACAGTGGGTTAGAGGAAGGTAATAAAGCATAACAGAAAAAGGCACAAGAAAAATCCAGTAAAAACAAAACAAAAAAAAAAATGAAAAGTTAACTGAGCTACAGTGAGTACCTGGCAAAATAAATACATAAATAAAAAGATATGCTTTGGGAGTCACGTGATGCTGTGCAGGGGATAGGATGTGATTGACGGAGCTCCGCTCTTTCACCGACCCTACCGCTAATAACCTCCATTTACTCGGGCTATTTTTTCTTGATATTATAAGTAATTGAGAGTTTGAGAGTCAAAGGTGGCGTTTGAAGCAGTTGAGCATTACTGCAACATGTCTATGCAACAAGTAGCGGAGGGGGTCACGCAGAAGTCTGAAGCCAAGCACCCTCGCCATAGCTCTTCTCCCCAGAGTCTCTTGGAGGAGCTCTCGCCCTCACATGTATATTCAGAGCTATCAATAATCAAAGAGGCTCTGATGAAGCTAATCGAAGATGTAGCAGATTTCAAGCCTGTGCTTACCCAGCTAGCCCACAGGGTAACTGATACAGAAGCCAGAATAGCCTCTGTGGAAAGAAAACAGGATAGAATGGAACCTGAGGTGGTGGAAGTTAAAAGGACTTTATCCAAAGTGGAAGATCGTCTCGAGGATCTAGAGGGAAGAAATAGGAGGAATAACCTGGTGCTGATAGGGTTGCCTGAAGGGGAAGAGGGCCCTAATACAATCCAGTTTTTACAGCACTTTTTGAAGAAAACTGTGGGTCCCGCCCCGAATGGTCCAGAGTTTATCATTGAAAGAGCACATAGATCTTTGAGGGCAAAACCTGCTCCGTCTGACCCACCTAGACCTATAATCTTTAAACTACTGAATTACCTATACCGGGAATTCATTTACAGGGAAGCCAGAAAATTATCAGCTATTCTTTGGGAAGGCAAAAAATTAAGGCTGGTCCCTGATTTAACATTTAAAACCCGTCAGTTCAGAGCTTCATTTCATCCTATCACTTCGAAGCTGTGGGCAGCTGGTATAAAGCACTGTATGTTATACCCGGCTCATCTGGAAGTGTCCTTAAAGGAAGGAGCTAAGTGTTTTGACACCGTAGAGGAGGCTGTTAAAACCTTAAAAAAGAGCTACCTCAATTTATTTCCTAAATGAGAAGGTTCCAATCTAGTTATACGAGAACCTAAAGGACCAGCTTCGAGAACATTCCAGAAGGATTGTGTATCCCTGAACTATTTCAATGCTTTTGGGCAAATCTATCTTATTAAATGTTGAGTTAATAGAAGCACATGTATTTTTTCCAACCGAATGAAAAAAGTTTACTTTTGGGGACACTACTGGACCTTTTCTAGCTATTTCAGGCTACTTGTCTCTTTGTTTTTTCTCTCTGGTTGTCTTATGAAGATGGTGAGAGAGTTGCCATATTCGGTTTTGTCCGCTAGATGGCACCAAACCCTTCTGGTTAAACGATAAGTGTTGCCTGGCAGATTTCTCGTTTTAAATGTCCTGTTCTCTCGGTTTTATAGTTATTTCGGCATCTCCCTCTCTCAGTTTGGTTCTCAGTGGGGGGTTACTTTCTATTGTGCATTTCAACTCAGGGGGAAGACAGACATGTTTCCCTGTTTGACTTTGGATAATTAAAGTCACTGAACAGTACTCCCAAGGAAGAGCTTTGATGATTTAGTCCTACAGCAACTTTCTGGCTTTTTTCTCACTGTTTCTGGTTTAGTCCTATCATTATTCATTTTGGCATGATTTTTATTAGTTACAGTCACCCAGGGAAACTGCTTCATATCCTGAATGGGTGTTTTGGTCACAGGTTTAAATGGTCGTGTAGTAGGCTATTAAATATGTTTGGAAGTTATATTAGCACCAGGAACAGTTATGGTTCTTTAAGGGATTATGCCTCCCGGGATTCTAAGCCTGATTTACTTTATCACCTAAGACTCTGGTGTTGCCATTGTCCTATATAAATGATAGTGTCCTAGCTGGTGCAAGTTAGGTTAGGCAGTGGATTTCCAAGCCGAACAGTAATAGGGTTCCTTTTCTGTCTATTTTGGGAAACTTGGTTTCCTAACTAATGTTGGAGTGACAAACAATTTCCCTTCTGTTATACCAACTTATTTAGGGGGGAGAACATATAGGGATGGAAGGATGGTGGTTGTCCCATGAGTTTTTCTCATATTGTTTCTTGTTCGGGGGTTGGGGAGGTGATGGAGCGACTCTCGCTCCTTTGTGAGTATCATGGACCATGTGGTTAGGTGGAGGCTTAGGGCCTGGGTATGGAGACTTGTATATAGTTCAAAATTTTCGTGGGTTAGTTTGAGTTTAGGGTGTTTGGAGGTAACTTTTGTGATAGTTTATTTTTTTTCTTTTGGGGAGGGGGGATGGCAGCAGATTAGCCCTTCAACTACCTTTTGTTATATAGCACAATCAAGGATTAATTTATGCTCAAGGGCTTGAATATTCTTTTGTGGAACATAAAAGGGGGGAAGATAAGAAGAAATACATTGTTCTAAACCATCTTGTTAAATATGACCCTTCAATAGTGTTTCTTCAAGAAACACATATGCTTTCAGAACAGTTACAGTTCTTTAAAAAGAGCTGGGTAGGCCAAGTCTTTGGAGCAGGTTTCAGCTCTGGTAAACGTGGGGTGGCCTTGTTACTAGCCCAGAAAGTACCCTTTACCCTGGTGGAGTCTATCACCAATCCTGAGGGGAGATTTATTTTTGTTGTTGGCAAACTGGGCAGTTTTGATATAATACTGGGATCAGTTTATGGCCCTAACACGGAAACTCCTTCTTTTTTCACTCACCTAGCCATGGTATTGGCCCCCTTTTTGCAACATCCTATTATAATTGGAGGAGACTGGAATTTAGTTCAAGCAAATGATCTGGACTGTATTTATCAAAGGGGAGTGGGTCTGTCTTCAGCGCAAAAAGCCCTAAATGAATTTACTTCCTCCTTGGGCCTTCTAGACCCTTGGAGAGTACTTAATCCATCAGGAAAGGAGTTTACTTTTTTTTCTTAGTACATAAAAGCTACTCTCGTATCGACTATTTCTTAGTAAGTCACCAGCTAATTTTATGTATGATTGATTCCCAAATATTAGCTCGAGTGGTTTCTAACCACTCTCCAATACTAACTCAGATAGAAATACCTAACATCCCTATCAGGTCTCACACATGGTCTTTAAACAATAGGCTATTAAAAGACAAGTTAATCACCTCAAAATTCCAAAATTTTTTGCAAGATTCCATTAAGGTTAATTATAATTCGATTCCTACTTATGACCAGGTTTGGGCAGCTTTAAAAGCAACTTGGAGTGGGGAACTTATACATATTGCTACAGTACAAAAGAAGAAAAAGATCAGCCAAATGAACAATTGCCTGCAGAGAATTAAAAGCTTGGAAAATAAAGGGGCAGACAAGCTTTCGTCTTTAGAAGACCAGGAACTAACTAGGCTAAGAGCACACTATGCTAGCATTTTACTCGAGAAGGTGGATAGGTCAGCTTCATTATTAAAAGTATCTTATATTGGCCAAGGTAGTAAAGCGGGTAAACTGCTTGCTTGGCAACTAAAGCAGCAGTCTGCATCTAAGTGGATTGCAGCTATTAGACATCCCCAATCAGAAGCTTTGGTGGTTAGTCCTCTGGAGATTTTAACCCTATTTCGGGATTACTATAAGGCACTGTATTCTCCAGACCCGTTGCTGGGGGATTATACTGAGAAAATGGCAGCATTTTTGGAGAAAGCAGGTTTGCCCTCTTTGCTCATTGATAGTCAAACCCTCTTAGTAGCCCCAATTACTGGTGAGGAAATTTCGGCAGTAATTGATTCCTTAAAACCGGATAAGGCACCGGGATCAGACGGGTTCACAGGCCTATTTTATAAAACCTTTAAAAAATGTCTAATCCCTTTGTTACTCCAGCTTTATAGTTACTGGAGCTCCCTCCCAGCCTTGGACCAGTCATTATTTGAAGTGAGAATAATCCTTCTACCCAAGCCGAGGAAAGACCCATCAGTGATCAGCAATTACAGACCTATTTCACTGCTGAACATTGATGTCAAAATGTATGCAAAAATTCTGGCTAACAGGTTGGGAGGAGTATGGGAATGTCTATTAAGTCCTGAACAGGCAGAGTTTGTGGTAGGACGCACCTCAGCGGATCATTTTAGGAAATTGTTCCACCTGATTTCTGCTTCCAGGGACCCCGAGCTGGAAGTGGCGCTGGTGTCCCAGGATGCAGAAAAAGCATTTGATACAGTAGAATGGAAATATATGTTTGAGGGTCTTCAAAAATTTGGTATACCGCAACCCTTTATTAGCCAAATTCGGGTTTTGTATTGTTGTCCGTCAGCAAGACTGCAATGTAATAATCTTATCTCTGATGTTTTCCCCCTGTGTCGAGGTACCCATCAGGGTTGCCCTCTTTCCCTCTACTTATTTAATCTTTACCTAGAACCTTTAGTCAGAGTTCTTAACTCGGATCAAGAGATAAAAGGTATCAGATTGGAACATCTTGAATTTAAGCTATCCCTCTTTGCCGATGATTTATTTTTTCATATTTCGAGCCGTAGACATTCCCTCCCCCAAGCTCTCCAAATTATTTCTCAGTTCAGTGATTTTTCAGGCTATAAACTTAATAAAATTAAAACTATGGTATATCCCTTATCTCCTCTCTTCACGAGAGACTTAATTGTAAATATGGGCCTCCAATGGGAAAAAGAATATCTAACCTACCTGGGTATCAAAATCTCTAAAGATATGGTTAACCTTAAGGACCTCAACTTAGCCCCACTGATAAAATCTACTAAAGAGGATTTGATGAGGTGGAACAATCTTCCGCTATACTTTTGGGGACGGGCTAATGTTCTTAAAATGTCAATTTTGCCTAGGTTCTATTACCCTTTGAGCAACCTTAATATTTATCGCCCCAATTCCTTTTTTTACCACTTCAAAGGCTTTGCTCAGACTTCCTCTGGAAAGGGAAAGCTCCACGTAGGGCTTACGGAAAACTTACTTGCCCTAGAGTTTTGGGGGGGCTTCAATTACCTGACTATTATGTTTATTATCTAGCAATTCGTGCTAATAGATTTTTACATTGGTTCTCACCTACGGCTTCTATATTGGATAGCCCCCCTTGGCTGCTCTTAGATATTCAACAGGCAGATTCCTGTAATATGGACCTGGAGGCTTTCCTGTATAATCCATGGTCAAATATCCCAGGGAAACTTAGGAACACCCCCTCGGCTGGGATGTGAGAGCTTTACAGAAACTATGCTTTTTGCTCCAAATTTCCACTATAAAAGACCTGAAGCAACCCCTACTAAATAACCCAAATTTAAAAATAGATAAGAAATCACTGAAAACATGTTTTGGAGGATCCCACATAAGTTATATCTAGCTGATTTTGTTTCAGGTAACTCGGTTCTATCTATCTCTACACTGCAAATAAAGTTTAGAGTGCCTCAAAAAAAGCAGTTTCAGTTATATCAAATACAGCAATGTATTAATCACTTTCTGGGTAAACCTTCATGGTCGGATAATGTGGGGGTTTTATTCAATAACTTTTGGTCAATTTCTAAGAGGCGGAAAGCGATAGCTAAACTGTACAAGATAATCATGAACCATATTATGTCAAAGGCCTTTCCTATAGCCTACTATTGGAAAAACAACCACATCAAGGACTTCTCAGTTAAAACTTGGGAAAAGATCTGGATGGATAATTATCTTTTAATTAAACAGGACTGGTTAAGGAACATCCAGTTTAACATTCTTCATAATTTATATTTTACACCTGCTAAATTATTCCAGATTAGGAGGCTAGCCTCAGCAGAATGTGGGGATTGCGGCTCGGAGCTTGCCACTTTACATCATAAACTGTGGGCGTGCCCAAAAATTGTTAAATTCTGGAATTCGGTTAAACAATGGGTGGCATCTTACCTCAAAATTACTGCATATTTTAATGAAGACACATGCTTACTAGGTATGTATTCAATGATCCCTACATATTCTCAAAAAACACAATTAGCTTTGGTCGCTATGGTCACTAAATTAGTAATACTTAGACACTGGAAAGAGGAATGGGAACCCTCTTTCAGGGAATGGTGGGCAGAATTTTTCACCACACTAAATGCAGAAAGATGTGTAGCCTGGTCTTAAAGACAAGTTTGGTTATTAAATTAATCCCCGCCACTTTTTTTTTCCTTTTACCTCTATTAGGCCCAATAATTTTTGGCTATAAACTTGTTATAGAGGTTTCTTGTGCTTGATTCCTCTTTGTTGTGATAGGTTTATATTTCTAAGCTTCTTTAGAGGGAAATAATAATTTCCAACATGTCTCTTTTAGTTTAAGGTTTCTTCTTTTTTTTCTTCTTTTATATGGGTTCCTCTAGAGTGGCACCTTTGTTTCATAGTTTCCTCCCTTTCACTATAGTTCTTGTTTTCTGTGTTGGATTAGTTAAGGGTTGTGCCATGAACTCCTATTTGTTTTTACTCAGGGACTCTGGTATGGGCCTTTAAGGTCCGTACAGTATCAGTTGTATAAGCATCTAGAGTAGGCTAAAAGGGCTGCTGCGGGTTGGGTGGGGGTAGAGGTTTTTGTTTTCCTTATTGGTTATATTTAGGTTTTCTTGTGTTTTTATGTTGTTCTATTTCATGATATATGAACAAATCTGTGATTGTCCAATTAAGACAGAATATTGGTTTGAGACCTCTGTTACTTATGAGTTTCTGTAATTTATTTTTCCAAAAATAAAGTTATTTGCAAAAAAAAAAAAGATATGCTTTGTTTGGTCACACTACTCCGTTAGTGCTTTGAATGAGTTGGTGCCAACATGAGCTGTTTGTAAATGGGCAATCAGAAGGAGTAAAAAGAAAGGAACATTGGGAACTTCAGCATTGGAAGGACACATAGACCGATATCATAACATTAATGAGAAATCCATTTTTGAGAACAGAAGAGGAAGTGACAGTTATGATACTGTAGCTCACTACATTCAAGGGTAACTCCAATAGATGATAGCAGTGGAGCCCCTGAAGCAAACAGAAATGGTTCCGGTCATGGAATGTACCCATCTGAGTGCACCTGTCATTAGGGCACAAGGGTTTTCCTTTTGAATCCCAGTGTTAGTGCGGGGGGCTGTTTCCCCACACACCTCTGTGTGGCAGTCTGTGCCCTCCACACCCCCCTAACTAATTATTCTATCTCCAGGGGGGTGGACCTAGGATAAGAGGTGGCAAATTGTGAAAATTGGTGCCCTATTGATGGGCACACTCGGACCGGCACACAGATGGCTAGAAAGGATCAGGAACACCTCTAGCCCTTTCTTCCATAAATGACTCCTACTGATGCTGATGGAGGCCATATGTTCTAAAGTCCCCCTCCTTCAAGAAAACAGCTTACTGTCTCAGAAATATATGAATTGTAAAGTCAAATATCCCTCAACTTGCCTTGTTACTGTTACAATAACAAAAAATATCAGAAATGATAACTGTTGACTTACTGCCATGTAATGTGGTAGAACATGTAGGATTCAGATGGGTGCTAGAGTACCTTCAACCTTAATATAGTATACCATCAAGAAAATATTTCTCCTCAACAAAGATTCTAGATCTCTACAATGTAATATGTAAATCTGAGACAAGTATTGACCAATGCATCTGTGGCAAGTAGAAGGACAGCACTTACAGTTCAAGTCAAATTAAACTGTTTCACCAACTCACTGGTGTAGCATTTTTTTTGTGATGCTACTGCAGTAGCAACTCGAACTGTTGAAGCTTTCAACTATTTTCCAACCATCCTTCACTGCCTATTCAACTCACTTGTGACTGTTTAGTGAAATGGCAGTAGCTGCATTTTCGTGACATTGTTTATAAATATCACAGCATTCCTTAAGAGCAATGTTTGTAAATATCACAGCATTCCTTAACAGTTGTTTAGTCTGCCTTCTGAAATGAAACTCATAAGCACTCAGCTGAAAATGAAGCTTATAATACAGTACATAACAGCTAGATGCAAACCAATACTAACCTTTTACTAATTCACTGAATTAAACACTGCACAGATTAGGAAACTCATTGAACAATGCTACACCAGTGAGTTGAGGGAACAGTTTAATGTGACTTGTACTGTACCTCCCTTCAATGGAGTAGAACAGATCTCCTTCAATTTTATACCTATGGGTTCAATGACGACCACTGGCACTTCCACAAGTAATATGTGCAAGAACAGTTCTTTAATGAAAACACAGTGTCTCCACACAAAAACCGTAAACAGCAGGCACAAAAACAAGATAAAAATCAATTCCGAAATTTTTCATGTTTGCTTCAGATGCTGAGTTGGCGTTTAGCTGTTTAGTGCCAACTGATGTTTTGTGCTTTGCGCATCTCAGAGTAGTGCTGATTCATTGGTTATCAATGATTTTAAGCTTTGCTAATGTGTATCATAACTTGACAATGACTTTCCATTCCTCTAGTTTCTTTATTCCATGCTTTCAGAGCTTTTAGTGTATTGTTGCTAGGCAACTATCTCATCACTCATCGTGCATGCATTCTCTGACTTCTGAACAGTACAGTGGTTCATAAATACACACAAGCACACAAACTGAAAAACTCAAGATATGCTAAAACTGGAGTCAAAATCAGCTTGAAAATATTCCATTTACACAAAATGACAATATTTAAGCAATAAGGCATGACCAAGGGTTATGTTAATAGTCTGTTAATCACCTTCTAGGGGTGTAATGTGTCACGAGGTGAAGCCGAGTGCCACATGCCCCTAGAGGGTGATTAACTGATCATTAACATAATCCCTGGGAGTGGCTTATTGCTATTATAATAAAAAATATTTTTAAACAATGTTAAACCTTGTTCAGCATATGGCTAAGCTGTACATGTATGTTAATAAAAGATTAACATAAGGCTATTTGAATGTTTGCAGCCAATCAGAAAACTCCATTTCTCAGACCCTTTTTATAATATCCATAACAACTCTTGTCTGCAAGAGACAAAAAAAAACCATTAGATCCAGTACAAGTTAAAAAGATTGTCTCTGAAAATTTTTAAACTAACCTATAGGAATTGCCGACTCTAAATTCCAGTAAAAACAACACTAGAAAATAGGGGCAGGGAATTATTGAAAAAAAGGGGATTCTATAAATTATACTGAAGCCACTCATTTACACATAAATACATTCTGCATTATCACTCTTTCTGCCATAAAATATAATAGCTGTATGAGGAAGGGGCAGGAGGTGGGAAAGGGAGGAATCTTATTTTCATTTTAAAAAGGATTCATTTCAAATTATTTTTGACAGGGAACCATCACATCACGTATTCTGCATTCATTCTCTGGCTTCTGAATGGCACAATAGTTCATAAATACATACACAGACACATAGAAAAAGTCAAAATATGCTGAAACAGGTGGCAGAATCAGCTTGAAAATATTCCACTTGCAAAAACTGACAGTGTTATCTGTAACAACTCCTGTCTGCTGAGGTAAAAAGAGAACATTAGATCCAGTACAGGTTAAAAAGAAAACTGAGACAAGCATTGGCTAATGCTATTGGTAGGGTGGTGCATCTCACAACAGATATCTGGACAAGCTGTCAGCCTGAACCTTTCATGTCTGTCATTGCACATTGGGCATGTTTTGCTGATAATTCTCGTGGGGGCAGTAAATTGTAGTTTGCTGTTCTAACAATGTTTTATAATCCATCTGAACACAACTCATGCAACATCAATGAGGAGCTCAAACAACCAGTGCAGCAATGGTTCACATCACAGGGACTGTCAATTAGCTTTACTGTAATAGATAATGGGTTATATGTAAGGAAGGCCTTGAAAGAAGGGGCTGTGTTTACATCTGCTGCTTTGCACATTGCTTGAATTTCATAGTTCACAGTTTTCTTGATGAGGGCAAGGACAAGGGCCAGATATTCAAAACTTTGCACCAGGGCTAAATTAGCACTGCCCAGTGGGAAAACTTAGCCCAGAGCACAGAGCAAGCCATATTCAAAGGGAATAGCCCAGGGCAAACAGCTTCTGAATATAGCATGGGAATGAGGCCAGGCAAATTGGGCTGGGAGTGCAGTGCAAACTTAGTCCTGGAATAAGACAGCTCTGAATATGGCAACCAGGAAGTGCAAACCACAACAGCAACACAGTGCACAGTGATGTGAAGGTAGGTAAAGGTGAACTATGTGGCCAATGTGTGTGCCAGCAAATGCATGGACCCAGTACAGCTGCAGCCAGCAACGTATGTGAAATTACAGTGTGGAAAACTGTAAAATATTCCCTGAACTGTTTGCGCAGCACTAACACATTTGCACGGGTTTAACACAGGGCTAAACCGTTAGCCCAGTGCAAACACGTTTGCCCGGCACTAAACTTTGCCATATTCAAAAGTGACATGCGAATGAGCCTACTTAGGTAGTCTGTGGGCAAACATCCAGATTAGCATCTCATTATGCCCTAATTTGCATGCAGTTTGTGCCAGGCTAACTGTTTAGCCCTGCACTAAACCCATGCAAATGTGTTAGCGCTGCACAAACAGCTTGGGGAATATTATACAGTTTTGAACACTACTTCCACATGCGCTGCTGCCTGCAGCTATACTGGGACAACACAGCATAGGCACAGATAATGGTGTTGCTGCATGCAACCTTCACACTGTGGGTCATGCTACAGTACACAGCAGACACTACAGTAGCAAGGGGGCCAGTAGTGTGTGGACACAGCAATGCCTATGGTGTGTAGAGAAGTGATGATGACTGCACTATACACAGTGAGAGGCCCAACCTGCAGGTGTTTACTGACAGTGAACATTACTGTTACACTGTTGTGTGACCCACAGATGCTGCACCTCTGACTTGGGATGCTCACAGTGACATATACATGTCTGGCTTTGTGTGCTGTGGCAGTTGTACAGTTGTGCGGTATGTGGCCGGGGGGACATATATTATCCAAAAGGCATACTGGTGTTGGGGTATTCCCAATACTGGCCCATGTGCACTGCATGATGTGACCCAGCCTTGTGGCCACACCTGGTCTATGGCACAGCCTGGTCACCCATACACACTCTCTTCAACATCCTCCATGCCTACAGTGCTGCATGTGTGTGCTGGCATCTGTTGGTGTCCACAGAAGTGTTGTCCACAGGTGTGTGCTGTATGGCCACACAACCATGCTGTCCACTGGCAGCAGGGTCACCACTTATTGTCTGGCATGGCTGGAACTAGTGGCAGATGATGGCATCATTGTGATACCATCAGTTAGCAGCATGCTTCCTCTATGTTTGGCTTAGCCTATGTGTCATATTTATTTGTTAGGGTCACGCAAAGCCTACACAAAACCTGTGCAAACACCACGCAAAGCCATAGTGTCACACAAAGCTGATTGCCCAGGGTTAAGACAAGCTTTTCCTGGGTGGTAATGTGCACTGCGCTAAGTGTCATGCTAAATTGCACAAAACCACTCTGCACAGTGCTAGTTGCGGAAGATAGCATTGCACCTGTATTCATGTAAGTTTGCCCCTTGCATACATTATGATTTTGCCCAGCGATAATGCAGTTTGCCAGCACTATTTGGCCTTTTGAATATAGCAGACCTGCGCTAATCCCGTGCTAAACCTGGGCAAACTGTTTTTGCCCGGTGCAAAGTTTTGATTAGAATCTGCACTCATTTCAATCACTTATGCAAAGCCCTTCACTTATTTGAAAAAATACAGGAAAAGCACAAATCACCTTTGAACAGACTGAACCAACCAAGACATTGCTACTAGTCAGAATTCGACATTTCACTGCTGGAACAAAAAAAAGCTGTTAGACAGTACACCTTGGAAAACAAAATTGGTTGATGTGGATGTATTTATCACTTCAGCACAGTGGGCAATGCTGGAGTAATATTACTCCTTTAGCCATGTGAGGAAATTACCAGAGAGGTGAGTGCGAACACGGCAACCCTGAGCAAGGTGATATCCTTAACAACATTGTTAAAATTCTGCTTGAATCTGGTTAGGGACAATTTAGAAAACTTGAAAAATTTAATCTCGCATGCTGCCACTGCTGACACAATCAGGTTGCCCACCAGATTACAAACAAGATCTGATGAAACATGTGATTAAAAAAGTTGATGAAGATGAAAAACTAAGTAAAAGACTTCAGTCTGACCACTACATTAAAGCAACAATCTTGGACCCATGATACAAATCAAATCAACTGCTGAATGATGATGACACTTCTTTTGAGATAAACAGGCATGAAATAATTGAAGTGCATGCTATTATGGAATGGAATACAGAATCAGACTCAGAATCTTCTTCGCAACACAGCACAGCATCAGGCAGCCGCTCCTCTGATGTTCCAGCATTGATTTCCCCTTCTGCATCTTCAACCACTGTGACAGGATCTTCTTGTGCATCACTTTCGAAAAATAGCACTGTTCCACCCCCACAATCACACAGTTCAGCTTCAGGTCTCTGGAGTCACTTGCAAGATGTCATTGCAATTTATTCATTCACTTCTTCTATTATAGCCTCAACACAGACTATTGTTGAGATGTACTTGGCAAAGCCTAATATTGATTGGAATACTGATCATTTGAAATACTGGAAATCCACACAAAATATGTGGCCTACTTTAGTACAAATTGCAATAAAGTACACAAATTGCCCTGTGACTGGTGTCTGTTCAGAACAATTGTTTAATTCACATGGTAACATTACTGACACATGTTCCTATTTGCTGCCAGAAAATGCTGATCATTTGACACTTCTGAAAGCTAACATTCCACATTCTAGTTTGGAATATGTAAGCTGAATGAATTTAACACATACTGACTCTGAGGCTCTCTCCACAGAACAGTTTCTCAAGTTGTGCCTGTGGTAAAAAATCTCTTGTTAATAGGACCTTTACTTAATAAATGCTGCATGATAGTGGCAAGTTGGCAACAAAGTCAGATCAGGTCAGGATTACTTGAATGAAGTAATGAACACAATGAGCACAGGAAAAAAATGATGCAGCTACATCACTTTGCCCACTGTCCAAACACAGTCCAATGCATATTTTTTTTTCACAGCACAGCGTCAGGCAGCCCCTCCTCCAGTGGTTTAGCATTTTACCCCTTTTTCCACTTTGGCCACTGCAGCAGGATCATTTTCACCTTCTTCCTTGATTACTTGAATGAACACAATTACTATGGACAAAAAAAAAATAATAATATAACTGAGTCCAGAGCCCAAGACATTTTTTTTTTATCATGGGCAGCTGTCTTACATGTCTCAAATGTTATAGGTACTGAATCTGATCTGGATGGTATGGTATTGCTTTCTACTACAACAGTCCTACTAGTCAGCAACTGTCTAAACTATTATTTTGCCACCTGTAGTATAATGTAAGTACTATATATTTACTGTTCATTACGGTAGATGGCTTAGCTGGATGCTTTACTTTAGAAAATATTCACATTCCTCCATATTTGGCCATGCTTCTTTTACAGAGACATCTGCTAGTATACATTTATTCATTCAGGTGCTTGTAGGATGATGTAATACTACATCATGGTAACAGTGACTGTCTGAGCTAACATTATATTTTATAGTACTTGGCAGGAATTGTTTGTTGGAACTAGGAAGGATGTATTACGTGTGTCATCAGGTGCACAGTACATTGTAAATCACATTATAAATATTGTTGACTGATGTGATTGGGTGGTGGTCTCAATACGATTGCTTTCAATTCTTTTTTAAAATATGCTGACTAGTACAAGAAATAGAAAACAGTATAATCTGACCAGGTAGTATACCATAGTACACTGGGAAGTGCAGTGCAGCTGCATCACATAGGCAGGGTGGGTGGGCCATTACAGCTGTTCATTTGAGCATTCATAGCTTTTAGTGGCCTGGCCTCCTCTGGCAAAGCCAGCAAATGAAATACCTAGTCTTCAAAATGACTTGGCTGCTTGGTATTGGTACTTGCATTTCTCTATCTTTCACTCTTTCTCTGAGTACCATATAATCAGTCTTTTGTCCCATGGCTTCCAAAAAAAGGCTTGAGCCTATTCTGAATACCATACCTGACTGTACATACAGTATCTTAAGTTTAAAGTAGACAGAGCTCTCTCTCCCTCCCCCAGGACTCATAATGGCCCAGGCAGATGTGTCAGCATTAAAGAGCTAGTGTACTGCCTAAAAGTAATATTAGATTTTAAAAGCAGCCAACTATAACCTTTTATACCTGTGGTACTTTTTCTTTTCCCCCTGTTTAATCAGAAGATGGTTTACCTGATGTTAGTAGGTGTGATGTGTTGAACAGCTGTTAGCCTGGCAGCTGACATATTTTGCTCTGCTGCCCCACACCACATCATCAGCATTGTGATCTCACTGACTGTGACATCACTGCTACTTAGGAACAGCAAGTGAGTGACTGGCAGGTAATTCACCTGTCATGTCATTGTCCGTGAGATCATAATGCTGATGATGTAGTGTGGGGCAGTAGAGACAGACATGTCAGCTGCCAGGCTAAGAGCTGCTGCACACATCCAGCACAGTATTATCACATAGAAAACTTTCTGATGGGCAAAAGGAAAAAGAAAAATACTTCAGAAATAAAAAGTTACAACTGGCCACTACTTAAAATTTGTATTATTTTCCTATCTGCCTGATTTGGCTCCACTAGCTTTTTAAGGGAGGCAATGAAGCAGCTGCTATGTGTGCTGCAGATTGAGTGTGCTACATCATGTGTCATGCACAGTTGTCCCACTCCCAGCTCCTAGTGGTGCCACTGCCTAGCTTATTTGTTTACCACATTAGCTGTTTTATTTTATTCTTCAAACATGTAATGGATTAAAGTTTTCACTTTGGCCCTCTGTGTTGAATATTACAAAGTTCTCCCCCTTTATCCATTTTTACACATTTACTGAAATATAAATAATCCAAACTGGTAAATTTTGCTCAGGACTAATCAGAAGTCCTCCATGTGCCGGTTCTTAATTAATAAGAGATAAGAACTTTACTGCATTCAAACAGCCCTACTGACTACTCTGCTATGCAAACCATTCCACTTGGTCACCACCCGGTCAGTGAAGAAGTACTTTCTGATGTCCCTCCTGAAACTGCCACCCACCAACAATTAGTTTTGCCCCTTGATGTGTGCTCTTATGGCATGCGAAAAGTCCACCCTTGAAGGTTTCAATCAAATTTATTTACTTGAAAAGGGACAGGAGGGAGACTGAAAAGCATACTGTGTGAGCGATGAGGAGCAAGCATTACATCTTTAAACTTATTAGCACTTTTAATTCTACAATCGATATGCCATTGTTATAATCCTGTAAAGGACTGACAGTATTTTAACTCATTTTAAATGTTGTTACCTTAAGCAGAAGCTTTTGCTGTGTTTTAGCAGATCTTAACCTGCATTTGCAAAGAGCTGTGAAGGGGATCATTTTGTCATTCATTTATCTGACTTACCTGGACCATTGTGGGACTCAAAGAATTGAAGAGGAGAATTCTGGAGCTTGAAAACTGAGGCAAGAAAGAGATATTCTTTTCAGAAGATAACCAGGAGGCTGTTTGAGTAGTTAAAAAAATTTACAAGGAAGCAGAAGGCTAATCTGAGAGTTGAATTTGGAAAAATCTTTCCTCTGTGAGTTTATTTGATTAACACAGAGGTTATTTGCCAACATTTATATTCAAAAGACAGCATATATGTATAATAGTTTGTTAGGCCTCCAACCTCTAATTGGTCTCTGTTCATATTTTGTTCAGTTTTGAGTACTTTGGCTTATATAGTAGCAATTCCCTTATTTTTGGGAAAATGTCAGCAACAGTATACTGTATACCAGCTGAGTTCCAAAGCACTTGGCTCAGTGTCCTAGTGTCTAAACACCCAGATGCCAGGTGCATGAGGAAGCAGCTCATGCTTAGAATATCTGGCTGCAGGCTGTAAAGAAACATGTTTTTATTCATTTCAGTTTATTCTGTCTTTAGAGGCTCTAGCACTTGTTTTTAAAGTACTGTATGTCTTGTGTTGGTTAATATTTTTCTTCATGGTATGGCCTGAAATAGTATTGCCAGCTGGTATTGGAACTATGTAGAAGTTGATAAATGTTCTGGCTGTTGAATGAACTCTAATCAGCTGCAACCATTGTTAAATGTTTTTATTAAATGATTTTCAAACATCCAAACACAGATAGGATCATAATGTAGTACAATACAGATAGGGTGAACTGCCACAATGAAGAAGCAAACAGCATTGTATAAGTCACAGCATAGGCATGTATGGTGGCCTGAACCCGCTCAACCAGTGGGAAGACCAAGCCTAATCAGAGATGGATGTCTGTAGGACCTGATCCCATTTCTCCCTGGCGTAGGCAGTTTGATCAGGGACTGAGTCTTGAACGGATCTGTAGACACCTTCTGCTCTGCCTGGTTAGTAGTATAAGTTCATATATCTTGTCACAATGCTAAATTTCACCCAATCAGCTTGTGCCATATCATTTGACAGGTGGGCGTGACCTAAAATGGACCAATCAGAATCTTCCCCTGTTTAACCAGAAGTCCCTCCCTAAATGCATTGGCTTCACCCATTTCCACTGGAAATAACATGCACTCGAACCCATGTCCCACCCACTTCTGCAGGGAATGACATGTGCTCAAACCCCAGAAATGACATAACACCATCATTTTCTAAGTGTCCTATGACCCTCCTTCTCCTGCATCCCTCGAATCCCTTCCATGCCATCCTGGCTCAAACCCAAGTCCCACCATCATAGCTCGAACCCCTGTCCACCCTCCTCCATCCCTCCCTTCCCCTCAAAACTTCTGTCCCCACTTTCCTAGCTTGAACCCAAGTCCCCATTATCCTAGCTCAAACCCCTGTCCTCCTTCACCATGCCTTACCCCCAAACCTCAGTCTTTCTACCCTTTGCAGCACCACCACATACTTTGCACCCACACCCTCCCTCCTACGCTGCCCCCAAATAAGTTAGGGTTTATGTAGTGTTATGTGCCCCCTGTTGGCTTGGGAGTATAATTGCAGGGGTATGTGAGTGTTTTTTGACTAGGATATTTTTGGAATGCTGTATTTAGGAGGTGGCCTCATTGTGCAGAGGTTTTGGAGATCTGTTTAGAGACCCCCACAGAGGAAAGCCATCTGCCTGTGTAAGTACGCCTTTTCTGTTTTATAACAAACAAGGTATAACATAATATAGCATGCATCTGTACACCTGTGTAAACTTGTACCAAAAGGTTACCTCCATGTTTATGTATATATCAGTCATAAACTAAAACAAGGACCTCTGTGTAAATAGGTTCATCAGGCTAAAGATTAGAGAATGTGTGTGTGTGTGTGTGTGTGTGTGTGTGTGTGTGTGTGTGTGGAAGATTTCTGTATTTACAGGAATCTGTAAAAATGTAGATGTAAGCCTTTGTTTTAAAAATAAAATTGCTTGTTTTAAATTGAGAGCGAGAAACGCAAAATACTCTGTTGTGTGTGTGTGTGTGTGTGTGTGTGTGTGTGTGTGTAAAATTATTCTATAGCAATCATAAACTAATAATTTTTATTCAGTCATGAATTACAGAATAAAATACATTTGAATCAGAAAAAAGGAAGACACATACATGTAGTTCTCCCCTTAGCTCTGTGTAACATCAAAGGGAAGGCTGAATGAAATGTGGGTGATATTTATAATGTTTCTCAAAGGGGGTGGGGAGCTGCAATAGATGTGTCTGTGGCACATGGTACCATGTATAGTATGGTGGGTGTGGTGATGGTTCTACCAAGGAGCAGTCCATCTTATAAAGCCTTATATAAACCCTGCAGTTGGAGCTAGAAGGCACAGCTTTTTGAGAGACTCCTCAGATTCTGTTTTATTGACTTGGAGCAGATTATCCAAAACATCACGAAGAAGATGGCACAGAGAAGTGCTTCTCAAACCAACATCCTAGCAACTGAACAGACTGTAACACCACTGAATGAAACGTCTGGAGATGAAAAGCCAAGCAAGAAGATGGCACAGAGCAGCACTTCTCAAACAAATATCCCAGAAACAGAACAGACTGTTACACCACTGAATGAAAAGTCTGGAAATGATAAACCAAGCAAGATGATGGCTATCAGGGCCCCACAACCCATGCCAACATATGTGTACTACATGAGGTGTGAAAAAGAATGTCCCACACAAGTCTTGCTGAGTGGAAGGGTGTCTGACATCAAAAAGAATCTCACTGCACAGTTTGGTGAATCAGAACAATCTTAATTCTGACTGTGCTTCCAAAGAGGCACAACTTCAGGACCTTGAAGAGGTGCTGGGTTGTGAATCTGATGCAGAAAAAGATGTTATGATGAAACCCAAAACAGAGAGCGACAAGAAGAGGGAGCCAGAGAAGATGGGTAGGGAGACACTGCCAGAAAAGAATCAGAGAAAGTTGTGAAAAAGAAATCCAAGACACAGCCAAAAGCTACCTCTGCCCAAGAGGTGAATGATGATGCTACAACAGCCACAACCAGTGACCCCCAGGCTAAGAAATAGAAAGATAAGAAAACAAAGAAGACAGAAAGAGTTGCCTTGATGAGGTAAATGCATCTTTAACATTAAAAAATGTGTGAGTGGTGACATGCATGCATAGTGTAACTGAGGAGATGAGTTAGCAGTAGAATAAGATCTTACCCATAAGGAGTCACAGGACCAATGCTGTTTTTTTTTTACTTTAATAGACTGACGGATTTGCGATGGAGCAGCAGTCATATTAAGACAGCATGGATTTGTGACTTTCCTCAGATCTGCTCGACTGTGTTTGCTGTATGAAAGATACAGATGTGGTTATTAATGAGATGTGTGAGGACCAGTATGTTAGAAATACAGAGAGCAATAGAATGTTTCAAGATGTCATAGAACAGGCTGTGATCACTACCCAACCCTCTTGTTCTACTGAGATTAGACAGGGGTCTTCACTGAAAAACCAGCCCTCAGTAGTAAATCCCCCAAAACTGACCACACTATGTATTGTAAGTACGTTATGTATCATACCATCCATGTCGTAATTGCTACAGTGATAGAGAGGGTGATATATACTGAAATGATTGATGCCTGTCCCGGGTGCAAGATAGATGACCCTAGATAGAAAAATCATTCTTGTATCACTGATGAATTGACAGCTGGAGAATTATACAGAAATGTTTCTGAAACCATACATATAGGCAACTTATGCCTGTGATTTTAACAATAGCAATGAAACAACAGAGCTCAAGTTTGACCAATGAAACATTACATCATATTGGTCATGTTTTAAATGATGTGAAAAGAGCTGATGATCCCAAGTGGTATATTAAAAATATGTACCACCAGACAGACAGAGAGATTAGAAGAGAGGCCACATGTCTGGTCAGCAAAGGTCCCGTTAAAAAATGTCTAAAAAGAAATTCAGGGACCCTGTTCATATTATAAAAAAACATTTACCCCCCCCAAACTGTTACATGTTACATGTAAACATTACAGTACCAAAAAGTGTCATATTTCATTTTACAGAAAATCCTATGGGATGCAAGTACAGAGAGAGTCCAAAGACTTATGTATCTGATCCTAAGCCAGTACTGCCATCAATCACTGTTTGGTTCACCTCAATATGAAATTTGCCTTTGTGACATACATACAGCCTCTGAACTGATGATGTGTACCCTTCGAGAAATATGGGAGGATACAGATAAATATATAAAGGAATCGGTGTTGCCACTTGTAGAAAATGGTAAACTGTTTGTCAATATATTCATGGAAGACAATGAATGTCTTTGTAGGCTTTACATCATGATCACCATAGCCATGTGTGTGTGTACTGTACTGTAGAGCAGAAAAAACATTGTGACATTGTTTGTGTTGTTAACCTGGCTTTTCCACTTGCTAAACTGCTCCGTGCAGCGAGAAGGCACTAAAACATAGTGCTGTATGCTTTCTTCCTCCGAGTATGCCAAAATGGGAAACACCCTGTCAGTGCATCCAGAGGCTTATTTACCAACTAGTCAGACACAGAGCTAAACAACTTGGTTTAAATCTACCTACAGGACAAGCATTGTCTGTACTTTTAGAGACAGGCCAAGGATTTTTTGACAGCATCACAGAAATATCCTTGAAAATAACCACAGACAAATTTAAGCAAGAGGGTGCTACTCTTGAGCAAGCAATGGAAGATATTATTATGGAGTTTATGCATAGCCCTTATGATCTGGAAAACTTTTTTGGTTTTCCCTGTACTGCTGTTGATCTCTTGGTGTTTAGTCTGCAGAAAGGGGGGATGAATATGTGATCATACATTACGCAGAAGCTGTCGCTTTTATTGTGTTTCATAAATCTGATTTAGCAGATGCTTTCCCTAAATGGTGTATTATGATGTACTTTCAGATGGGACGTACTGGCATGCTCCCAATATTCCAGTCTCTCTTGATGTCATAGAAACATAGAATCTGATGACAGATAAGGACTGCTTGGCCCACCCAGTCTGCCCATTCCCCTGTCTGATGGATAAGCTGCAGATTCTAGTTAATCAACAGCTTACTTCCTCCTGCCCCCCACTAGAATTGCCTTTTGCCTGTCCCATGCATTCTTGAATTCTCCCACTGTTCCTGACCCCACAATCTCCTCAGGAAGGCTGTTCCATGCATCCACAACTCTCTCTGTGAAAAAATACTTTCTGACATTACCTCTGAGCTGTCCCCTTCTATCTTCAAATTATGCCCCCTTGTTCTTGCACATCTCTTCTTCTGAAAGATACTATCCTCTTGTACCTTGTTAATTCCCTTGAGATTCTTGAAGGTTTCTATCATGTCCCCCCTCTCCATCCTTTCCTCAAGGGTATACATATTAAGCTGCTTTAGTCAGTCCTCATATGTCTTCTGGTGCAGACCTTGCACCATTTTGGTTGCCCTCCTCTGAACATCCTCCACTCTGTCTATGTCTTTGCAGAGATGGGGGTCTCCAGAATTACACGCAGTACTCCAGATGGGGTCTCACTAACTGTCTTAATGTCTACAATGTACCATGTGATAAATGGCTTTTCAGCTTTCTAAACTGCTCCATGCAGTGAGAGATCACTAAAACATAGAGCTATATGCTTTTTTTTCAGAGTATGCCAAAATGGGAAATGTGCTGTCAGTGCATCCAGAGGCTTATTTACCAACTAGTCAGACACAGAGCTAAACAACCTGGTTTAAATCTATCTACAGGACAAGCACCGTGTGTATTTTTAGAGATATGCCAAAAACTTTTTGATGGTCTCCCAGAGGGACCCCAAAATTAAACTGTGGATTATTTTAAGGATGAGTGTGCTACTCTTGAGTAAGCAATGCATAAAATTGCTATAGAGGTTATGAATAATCCTTATCATGTGGTACACTTTTGTGGTTTTATCTGTAACACTGTTGAATTTTTATTGTTTAGTCTGTAGAACAAGGGTAGTAAGTCTGTCATCACATATTTTGCTTCTTTTATTGCTTTTGTTGTGTTTCATAAATCTAATTTAGCATATGCTTTCCCTAAACAATGTATTATGATGTACTTTCAGATGGAATGTACTAGCATGCTTTTGATATTCCAGTCAGTCTTGATGTCTACAATGTACTGTGTGATAAAGGACATTTTAAAGGAACCTGCATACTTTGGGATGCAGCCTGCATTAAATGTCTGCTCTAAAGGTGCTGCTACTTCACTGGCAGAAAGCACACTGACTCTGATTAAAAATTTGCCTCCATGTTTTGTGGAATATGTATACTGAGGTAATGGAAACAACTAACCACAGAGCCATATGTAAGGTGGACAACATTTTTGATGTAACAGCTTTTCTTAAAAATCAACCTGATTATTTTAAGTGATGCATGGCATATGTGTGTATATTTTGTACCTGCCTCATCACCAGGGGGAAAGTGGATGAAGTTCTTGCTTGTGTAAAACATACAGCTCAAAAGTTACTGTCTCTGGGTAGTGTAAAGCGTATAGCACTGGAAGTGTAGATACAAAATATTATGTAAGCATTGCATGCTTGGTATGTGTTATGCCTTTTGTAGGTAGTCACTATATGTATTCGTTTATGTATTACTATGCGTGCTATGTGTTATACCGCATATAAAGTAAACTTTAAAATACTGATATGATTTGTGTATGTATAAATAAAATAAAATCATGTATTGCACTTTGTGGTTGTCATAGTGTTTTTAAAAATAAAAAGAGAACTCACTTTATTTTACTGGTGACAAGAGTTTTGCTAGCTAACCGATGTATTGGGGGTTGATGAAAGGAGTTGAATGATCACTAGCTCCAGAATATATATTTTAAAGCAAAAAAAGTGGGTAGTTTCACAGGGGTGACTCAGCTGTATAAGGCTGCAAAAAAACTTGATAAAGGTGTCACAGGAAAGGTGTTGTAGAATGGCTTGTGAAGCAGGACCCCTATCTGTTACACAAAGCAGCCAGAGTCCAATTTAAGAGAAACCCTGTCATTGTTTCTGACATAGATAGACAATGGCAAGCCAATTTAGTGGATATGAGTCAATATGCAAACTACAATAATGGGTTTAATTACATACTGATGTGCATCAATATGCTGTCCAAGTGTGCCTGGGTAGTGACTTTAAAAGACAAATTAGGCAAGGTAGTGACACAAGCCTTTGAAACTATTTTTAAAAGTGGATGCACACCTCAGAAGTTGCAAGACTGATCAGGGTAAAGAGTTTCTAAATACCTCCTTAAAGAGCCTATTAAAATAAAATAAAATACACCATTTTGTGACAAATAATGAAGTTAAGGCCAGCATCGTAGAAAGATTTAATAGGACATTGAAGTCACACATGTGGCATCACTTTATAGGCCAGAATATGTAGAAATATACAGATGCATTGTCAGACCTGGTGCACAGCTTTAATCATACTTATCACAGAAGCATTAAACACAGACCTGTGGATGTTAACCCTTCCAATGCCCTAGGTGTATGGAAGACCCTCTACGATAATACTGTTCTTAGCAAAAAACAAAGGGGTACCCTTCAGAAAAATGATCACGTG
This sequence comes from Neoceratodus forsteri, assembly GCA_016271365.2. Classification (NCBI taxonomy): domain Eukaryota; kingdom Metazoa; phylum Chordata; order Ceratodontiformes; family Ceratodontidae; genus Neoceratodus; species Neoceratodus forsteri. Next base: position 756,926,532 of record CM057451.1, read on the forward strand.
ATAATATCTAAGCTGAAAGGGGTGTTTGAAAAAGGATATGAACAGACATGCACAGATGAGATATTTATTGTGATGGAGGTCTTAAAAACACAGAGACCCACCTATAAGCTAAAAGGCTATAAAGGGGAAGACATCAAAAGTACGTTTAACACAGAGGAGTTGCAAAAAATTGAACCGGATGAGGACTGAGTGTATAGGGTGCAGAAAATCCTGGCAGAGAAAAAGTGTGGCAGAAAAACTTGGTATCTGGTAAAGTAGCTAGGGTGGCCTCATAAATTCAATAGCTGGGTCAAGGCAACATAATTTTGGGACATTAGAAGCAGATAAGGTTTAAAATGCTCAAATATGGTTTTTATTTCACCTTGCCCAGCAACGCCTCACACAACACTTTCCCCAGTAATACTGTATCCACTTTTATAGTAAAGTTACCACAAACGCTTGAACTGCCAGGTGAATGGGAAGTGGGCTTAGCAGAAATTCAGTACCCTCATACCTGGGACAATGTGCCGCCACAGAAAACAGGTTCAGCATGCTCTATCAGCCTCTAAGCATAGCACACAGTAAAACACCACCAAAAAGACCCTTTGCTGAGTCAGAAGCATTTAAAATTCCATTGGGCTATTTTCCTAACATAGTGAGTGTTATTAATCGAATCAATAAAAGCATATTTGAAGCAAATGAGCTGCCAGTGATTCTGGAACAACAAGCCATTGGTAGAGAAATAAGCATTGACAGTGACATCAAATGCATTCTGTTTATGCACAGGTATTTACAGTACCTTTTGGGTTTTAGCAGACTTGAGGTAGGTGTAGGAAAGACTATAACAAAGAACTCTACAGATATTAATGGGTGCTTTTACACATTATATAGCTACACTGACATTATTATGCATGAAATAGTGGTTGACAGTCTAGTGCCTTTGCTAAGATGCATACCCGTCAAGGGCCAAGACAATGAGATAGTGACCATGACCTACGCTAAACCCCTATTATCAGTCAGTAAACATCAGATCAATACAGTCACTATTGAAATAAAGAACGATCAAAATGAACCTGTGCTATTTTGATTTGGAAAGGTAATCATGAAGTTGCATTTTTGTCCCTAGAGAGTACTTTAAAATTTAAATAAGGATGGTGATCATTCAACATTATGGGGACCCTGCCTTGTACAGAAGCTATTACAAGACACAGGCAGGATACAGCCTTCCTGGCTTTCATGGACTTCTTACTATGTATGGTTCTAGTATGGGGGGATATTTTGTAGTCTGTTTAGAAAAGCAGTTCCATTTTTAAGAAGGGGGTTTGAAATTGCAAAACCACATCTACAAACAGCTGCTAAAAATGTTGCGAAGGATGTTATGGGGCATGTGACTCATGCTGTTGCTCAAAAGATGTCAGGGGAGATAAGTCTACTCAGGGTGGTTCAGAGCTGATTGTATTCAAGAGAAGTAAAAAGAGAAAGAGCAGAGTACACCCTTTGCTTCTCATCAGACCTCCTGGCCACTTTAAAAGAGGTGTTTCAAAACATAAAATGTCACATAAAAGAAAGAGTTCAAAGTCCAAAAAACCTTCAAGGCAGTGTAAAAAAAAAACAGAGACCTTTTCTAAAAACCAAAACATGGCTTTCATGCACTGTGGTTCTGCAAATGCACAAAATCAGAACTGGACTTGTTTGCTGTTGCTCCCACAAAGGTAAGTATTGAAAAAAGCATTTATGTAGACATACCCCCATTGGCTACCCTTTCAGAAAACTCACCAATTGAATTTTATATGGCAGGGAAAGGTGAAGACTATTTGGATTTAAACAACACACTTCTTTACCTGGTTTACAGAATCACTGAAATGGATGGTGGTGATATACCTGCAGTGGCCAAAGTGGGCCTTATAAACTACCCAGTGGCCACCATTTTCAGTCAGCTGGATGTGACTGTTAGTGATCGGCTCATCAGTCAGAACAATAACTGTGACCCCTACAGGGCTATCATAGAATCTGTGCTGAACTTCAGTGAAGAGACCGTTTTTACCCAATTCACTGCAGGGTTGTTTTACAAAGACACCATGGGGAAACATGAAATCACAGACTGAGCCGGTGACAATGTAGGGTTTAATAAAAGGAGCTCTTTCTCAAATCTCCATAGAGAGGTAGAGCTGCTGGGACACTTGCACAATGACTTGTTTTTCAAAAAGAAACTGATGCTGAATGGTGTGGATATTAAAATTAAACTGACACATAGCAGAGACAGCTTTTGTCTGATTAGTGGAGATGCTGAGCTTTATAAGCTAAAAATCATAGCCGCTGTTTGTCAAAAGGGTAACAGTGACCTCCGGTGTTCGTCTGGGACACTCAGAAGCCCTACTGACCTCCAATGCTAAATACCATATAGACAGAGTGGGAATGAAAGTGTTCAGTTTCCCTGCAGGCAACAGGGTCTTCAACCAAGATAATTTGTTTTTGGAACAGTTCCCAAAAATGATGGTCATGGGATTTGTTGACAATGATGCTTTTAGCAGTTCCTACACTAAAAACCCCATTAACTTTAAACATTATAGCATTAATTTTGTGGCTCTGTATCTGGCAGATGAACAAATCACTGCTAAACCTCTGCAGCCCTATTTTAGAAATGGGAATGCTGTGAGAGAGTAGTTTAATCTAGTGCGTGCAGCATGAAAAAATATGAAAGATTGGAAACCAGTTGTCAACCATTAGGAATTCACTCAGGGAGTACACATTGTTTGCCTTTGATCTGACTCTGGACCAAGAATGTGCTGATCATTACTCTTTAATTAAAACTGGGAACCTCAGAACAGAGATCAGATTTGCAGAAGCCATTCCACAAACAGTTAATCTCATTGTCTATGCTGTGTTTGATAATGTCATTGAAATAAACCAGAGAAGAAATGTCATTTTTGATTATATGTGATACACCATAAAAATGAACACAAAGCAGCTGGAAAAATTGTAACCAATGACTCCCACATCTGTGACTGTTTCCTGGGCATGTTTCCCTGTGATCTGCTACTCAAGGAGAGACTGAGAAATCTTTCCGCAGCACTAGTCATCAATGCTGACCCCCATGACTTCCCTGGACAACATAGGTTAGCTGTATACATTTTAGAAAATGGGACTGGGGAGTTCTTCAACAGCTACGGTTTTCATCCTGACAATTATGCACAAATGATTGGGGGCTTTTTAAACAGAAATGCAAAGACCATCCTATACCAAAACACACAGCTGCAAGATACCTTCTCTATGACCTGTGGATTTCACTGCTTCTTTTTTAACATTATAGATGTGAAAGACTTTCTTATGATCAAATTCTAAAAATGTACTCTAGTGATTTGCTCAAAAATGATGCCATGGTAACTAGTTTTGTATGTCACCCTTTGAGAGACCTAAACATGTCAGGGCACGTGTCAGTGGGGTGGCAACATGTTCTGACTTGTTTGTCTTGTAGTGAATTTAAAATGTGAAACCGCTTGTAATTTCATTCAAAACCAATCCCTTATAAAATCATAAAGGTATTTATTGTAAAAACATATCAATAAAATGTGGCATACATCAGTGGCAACATCATGGATAAGATATAATAAATAGAAGCATCTCCTGTTAAAAAATGCACAATATATATGACATAGCACTGAGGTAGAATTATGATAAGCACCTCTTCCTAAAAAATGTTAACATATTTGAATATGAGGTAGGCTAACGTGCATCAATATAAACACTTTTTTGTAAAAAACAGAATTACATATTCAATATGAGGTAAATGGTTAACACAGGCAGTGCACATCAGTCAAAAACAGGATTACATAGTCAATATAAGGTAAATGTTTAACATAGATAGTACACAGCAGTCCCTGAGGTATATAACATTCATACATAGAGAAGGCATATAAGTTTTACATAGTGAGCCACATAGATTTTTTAAAAGACTTTCATCTTTTGGATGTCACTAACCATCGGCTAACTGGAGATGACTTTGGGTGTTTTGCATCAGCTGTTTTAAGGCTTTCCACATAGATCCTGTTTACTGAATGAGCAAACACAGAGTTGGGTATGTTAGCCGCAGCCACCGCTTTGACAAAAAATTCCAGCCCTTTGGCTTTCTGTGGTCAGGGATTGTGTGAGTGGTTGTAGCCACTCTTACCAAATTGACAATGTGAGACCCAGAAACAACAGTACCTTTATGCATTAATTCCCCCTTACTGTGTAATTCCAAAAAACAATATCCGTGTTCTTTGCCATATGCTTTAACAAAAGTTCAGCGTTGGTTTTAGACCAATGAAAAACACTACTTAAAATGTCTTTTTCCACAGCACTCAGGGCAGAAACTGTCTCAGCAGCTGCAGCAGCAGCAGTAGTAGCAGGAGGTTGCTCAGAAACTGATTCACTCTTATGCATGAGTAATGTCAAACTGGATTTAGTTTGTTCTCCTTGTCTTACAAAAGTCAGATATCGCTGTAACACAGCAGAGTACATTTTGGCTTTGTCATAGTTTGATAAATCAGTCTGGGATAGTATAGCTCTAATTTCAATATCTAAACTGTTAGTTACAAAGTGTTTCATGTCCTGATCAGGGTAATTTGTTTTAATGTGATCCATCTGTTGCTGAGGCACCAAATACATTTTCTGAGTAAAATCCATTATCTGTTAGCCGGCAGTCCAGTGATCAGAAGAACAGCAATGCCTAGCAGGGTCCCTATAAAGCCACCTGTCTGCTTAATAATCTTTTTTTCCTTTTTATAGGTATTTTTTTGCTTAAAGTTTTAATGGCTCACCTCCTTTTTTTGAGCAAACCTAACTGTTTTGCTGACAGTGGAATATTTCCTTTGAGAACATTTAAGGCTATTTCAGATATAGCTCATATCAGATCATCAGAGGCTGAACATAAAATAGCTTTCCTTAAATTGGGAGGTCCTTTTACAAGTAACTTTTGGACAGATAGATTTCTCTGCAGTCTTTTAGACATAATATCAATACAGTATCATATATATTTTAGAAGCAGAATGTGTTTTTTCAAGACTTATGCCACAGGCCAGTCGGGGGAAACAACCCACTGTGCATTCTATATTCATCTGGTGTACTGGATCTTAAATCAACCAGTAAATAACCATGAGGCTTTTTTGTGGTATCTTCAAAAGCTTCTAAGAAAGATTTTATCTGACCAGGATACATCTGCCAAGCCAGAGTTATGATCTTCAGCTTGTCTCTAGGATTTTTAAATAAGATCATGTACTTGGCATTTAGTGTGATGGTTCTACTTTTTTTTACCTTGACAAAACACATTCAGGACAATTAAAAATATTGTCAACTGTTTATGATGGCTGTACCTGGTAAACCCATAATGGACTTCACTATTTTGACAGGCTGAGTCCATTAAATCATTTATAACAACAACATTTTCCTTCCCAAGGGGTAAGAGATCATTGTCAGCTAGTGACATCGATAGCCCCTCCACAAATTTAATCTGTGGGAACTTTAACAACAATTCATTATACACAGGCTGCCAACAGCTGTAGAACCAGACAATATTTTCAGGCTTGTATGATAAAGTGGCATCAGCATTTTCCAACAACTGTTTTATGAAGAAGTTTTTCCCACAATTAGAGGGGCCAGCCAACAGGCAAGTAAAGGGATGCTGCAACCTGATATCCATTTTTTTACAATCAGTAACCATAAGGAAGTGTTTTAAAATTGGCTTGTAAAACTCACGTGTCATAAATTACTCTCTGGGTCTTGGATAGCATTTTTGTTTCAAAGGACCACTGCTTTTAATTCCTAACAATGCTGTGTTGACTCACAATAATTTGTTTAGAGATCTATGACCCCGTATGATCAAAGACCATGTCCTTCAGACTTTCAAAATTAGTGTGTTCACTGTTAGCTACATTAAATGTAAAACTTTTCACTTTAAGAACAACCTCTCCTCTGGACAGCTGGTAGCCACACATTTTTGGACCTGCAGAAGCAAACTCTGTAATGTGTTCATCTGCAGGAAGCTCACTGGTTAGATCCCCTAAACAGTCACCCAGAGGTGGGGTCCACTCACCTGGTCTGGACACAAAAATGACAAAGTCAGTGTCATGATAAAGGCACCTGTCCTGTAACTTATGTAGCAGGTTGTAGAGTTCCACTCTGGCATATGCTGTTGTAAAACTTGTTATGAATATGTTGATATTATTAAAATTTGGCTAGTGGTCTTTGGCGTACTTCCAGCTTAAACTAGCTGTTTCATCATCGATGAAACAGCATGGGACAATATCATAGTAAGGGGCAAACACGTACTGAAACAACTTGTCCGGGTCTGTTACTAAGCTTGTGGTCAGTAAACTAGCTCTCAGCCCAAACTTGCCCTAGAGAGAGTTTAAAAACAGTTTAGATATCTGTCTCCTTGCAGGGTTAACAGCTATGGCAGCAGGGTTCAAATGTACATTTTATCTTTCAGAATACTGTAGCATGTGACTGACTTTATCTGCTTCATTTTTTACCCATGAAGGGAAACCAGATGCCTCTTGCTTGCCTTTCAGATGCAGTTTGATGTAGTCTGCAAAAAGCTCTGTGCATGACTCTTTAAAATACCAAACTTCATAAATGTTAATGATTGTGTAGCCTTTTACCAGTGCCAGGTTTAGTTCTATAATATAGTAGGTACCTGTTAGTGCCCTTTGTTCATCATTATGTGTGCACAATGTTGTTTGAAGTCTCTCTTCAGTGCATACACAACATAATGTGGACGCAAGTTTTTTTTCCAATCCTGGATGGCAGCACTGGAAGAAAAGGCCTCTCAGGGGAAAGGCTTTTGCTTTTGCTAAATCAAAGTACTGAGTGAGGTCATCAAAATTTTCATAAATAATGTCAGGATGGCTGACTGGCTACTGTTTGGTTTTGTTAACAAGAGGGTAGAGGCTGGTAAAATCATAATAGTGTATTTTCTCATCAGACTGGGTCTTATAGTACAGACAAATGGTATTTGTTCTCCCCCCAAACAGTGACTGCCTAGGTTCAAGTAGCTGTGGTAGCTGCCTGTCCCTCAAGATATTATTCAACCCTTGATCTGTAGCCAGGATTGCTTTCCATTCATGTTCCCACAATACTCTAACGGCAAAACCCTTGCTTTTCAGAAAATGAAATTTGTGCATGGTCTTGTTGAATAACTGTCCAAAACTAGTCCCTGTCATGTGATTTCTATCTTTCTCACAGTAGCAGATGTTGCAGCTGTGAAGAAAAAAACCATTAAATTCCAAGGTTAATTATCGCATACCCATCCAAAAAAGGGCCTTACTTAAAATTCACCACCCCTTAGAGCATGCTGAACAGAAATGTTTTATTTCTCAGCTATGTACATTAGCCACTGAATAGCTGGTGTGGAGTACCTCTTTCATTGCCTGTGGTAATTATCAGGGGGGAAACAGCGATAGTGCATTCTTTTAAAAATTAAAAATCTATACATGGCCATGCAGAGTGAGGCTATCGTGATGTATTGGAAGGGATCTAAAGAGACTGTTTCATACTCTACTGTGTCATGATCTGACTGTTTTAAAAATCTTCTGGCTGTCATGTTCATTGCTTCTTTCCTAAATCTGTCACAGGCTTTTCGAAGAATTTCAACATCTCTGACAATAGTAACAAAGTTATTTTTTTAGATCAAATTCTGTATGTCAGTTGGCTAGGTGCCATTGCATGAACTGTTGCTTTTCTGCAGGGAGCATACATTCAGAACCATAAAATTGAGCATTGGGCAGGGGACCTACATAATTTTCATCAGCCTTGGTGTTAAAAAAATGGGGAAAGTAACATTTAGCAACCTCATTCTCAAATCTAAGGGCTGCAGGGATTTTTGCTAGTTTAAAAGGAAGAAAACAGTGCTTGTCAATAAATTTGATGTGCAGGGATAAGACGGTTACACAAAGCAATTTTTCTCCTTGGGTGAGCAATTTACTATCAATTCTTTCCTTGACTAGCTGGCAAACGATAAAACAGCTGTCATAGCCTTCATTATTGTGGGCTATAAAAGTGTAGTGTCTGAATGGTACATCAATAAAATGGCTGACATAATCTTTTATACAATCTTCCCCTTCAAATTCCCAGGACCTTTTCCCATCTAATTGCTTAGCATACACAAAATTTGATATGTGGGTCCTACTTTCTTGTCTGACCTCAAAATCAAACACTATATATTTCTCAGGGATTTTTACTTCTGTGAGTGGTGCCATGTAACACAAATGCTTGTCTGTAGTCATGAAAGACCTGCATCTGTCACACTGAATCAACTTTCAGACATGAGAACCCTTGTAAAAGACAAAACATTATTTACACAGTTTCATTAATTCACAAGGCACCATACCCACATCAGCTCTAGCTAAATGCCTTTGTAGGCAAGCTGAGGACCTACACATTTTTTTACAGTGGGAGCAGGATGCAGTGTCAGTTTCCTGTTCTATGCAATTTGGTTCACAACACACTTTGCACAATAGTCTACAGACATGATTATGTCTGTGACTGTGAGGGATGTGACAGTATTAACAGAGGTATAAGGCCCCTATACATTTTTTCACATCTTTTACACCATAATAATGATTGTCATGCAGTAATACAAACAATGTTTTAGGAAGTCTTTCTGGACCTGTCAAAAATGTTTGCAAGTTTCCTTCATTATGATATAAAATCTTAATTTTGACTCCCAAAAAAATGTTCAAACTGTGGTGCATCACTAAAAGTGACATGGGTTTGGTCTGACAAAACTAGCTCAGCATGCAATATTTTAGCCTTATTCAGCAACTGACTGTCACTCATGTGCAGATTTAGGAGAGCGAGAACGGAACCACCAAAACACAGGGTATTATCTCTAGCATTTAAATTGATCAAATATTGTTTCTTTTTTTGAAAAATCTGTCTATAGCAGCTTAATATGTGTACCCTTGAGAAAAGGAGGGAGAGGGGGGACATGATAGAAACTTTCAAGTATCTCAAGAGAATTAACAAAGTACAAGAGGGTAGTATCTTTCAGATGTTGCATATCATTTGACTTATTTATTTAATTTCTCATTAAATACAGGAGAATTTCCTAAAGACTGGAAGATTGCAAAAATATCACCTATTTACAAGGGTGGACCTTGCAATGATATTAGTACTTATCGCCCCATTTCCTTATTGCCTATGGTCTCCAAGTTGTTTGAAAGCTTAGTGGCTACTCAATTAACATGTTTTCTAGAAGATAATGGATTGTTGAACCCATATCAGTCAGGATTTAGACCTTTTCATAGTACACAAACAGCTTTGGCTAAAGTGGTAGGTGACCTGTAGAGTAGTCTGGACAGGAGAATGTCTGTGGGTGCATTATTTGTGGATTTATCTGAAGCTTTTGATACTTTGCACCATGGCATTTTCCTGTCCAGACAAGACACTGTGGTAAAAGGGAAGAAGCTGACTTAGTTCACCTCCTATTTGCAGAATAAAGTACAATTGGTAGAGATAGGCTCTTTTAAGTCAGAAAAAATAAAAATAAAAAAGGGAGTTCCACAAGGGTCAATATTAGGCCCATTACTTTTCAATCATTATGTTAATGACCTAGATTTCCATGATAAGGAAATACATTACCATATATACGCTGATGACACAGTGATATACACTGAAGGAAAGGACCCCGAAAGCATACAAAAAAACTACAAACAGCTTTTGATAACTTGCAGGCTTTTTTCCAGAAATATTATTTGTGTCTAAATGTAAAAAAAAAAATTGCATTTTATTCTCTAGGTCTACTGAAACTAAAAATCTTGAAATTAAATCCACAGATGGAATTACAATACAACATGTAGATAGTTACAAATACTTAGGACTGACTTTGGATACTAAGGGCCAGATATTAAAAACTTTGCACTGGGCAAAAACCATTTGCGCAGGTTTAGCATGGGATTAGCGTGGGTCTGCTATATTCAAAAGCCAAATAGCATGGGCAAACTGCATTAGTGCTGGGCAAAATCATAATGCATGCAAGGGGCAAACTGACAAGAATACAGGCGCAATGCTATATTCAGTGACTAGAGCCGTGCAAAGTAGTTTAGCGTGACACTTAGCATGGTGCACATTACCGCCCAGGAAAAGCTTGTCTTAACCCTGGGCAATCAGCTTTGCACAGCACTATGGCTTTGTGCAGTGTTTGCATGGGTTTTACGTGACCCTAACAAATAAATGACACATAGACAAAGTCAAACATAGAGGAAGCATGTTGCTAACTAATGGCATCACAATGATACCATCATCTGCCAGCAGTCCCAGCCATGCCAGGCAGTAAGTGGTGACCCTGCTGCCAGTGGACAGCATGGCAGTGTGGCCATACAGCACACACTTGTGGACTACACTTCTGTGGACACCAACAGATGCCAGCACAAACATGCAGCACTGCTGAGGATGTTGATGGGAGAGTGTATGGGTGGTCAGGTTGTGCCACAGACCAGGTGTGGCCACAAGGCTGGCACACATCATGCAGTGCATGTGGGCCAGTATTGGGAAGACCCCAACACCAGTGTGCCTTTCAGATAATATATGGCCCCAGGCCATATACCGCACAGCTGTACAACTGCCACAGCACACAAAGCCAGACGTATATGTCACTGTGAGCATCCCATGCCAGAGGTGCAGCATCTGTGGGTCACACAACAGTGTAACAGTAATGTCCACTGTCAGTAAACACCTGCAGGTTGGGCCTCTCACTGTGTATAGTGCAGTCATCATCACTGCCATACACACCATAGGCATTGCTGTGTCCACACACTACTGGCCCCCTTGCTACTGTAGTGTCTGCTGTGCAAGGTAGCATGACCTACAATGTGACAGTTGCATGCAGCACCACCACCATCTGTGCCTATGCTGTGTTGTCTCACTATAGCTGCAGGCAGCAGCGCATGTGGAAGCCATGTTCAAAACTGTATAATATTCCCCAAGCTGTTTGCGCAGCACTAACACGTTTGCACAGGTTTAGCATAGGGCTAAACAGTTAGCCCAGCACAAACTGCATGCAAATCAGGGCATAATGAGATGCTAATCTGGATGTTTGCCCACAGACTACCTAAGTAGGCTTATTTGCATGTCACTTTTGAATATGGCAAAGTTTAGCACCAGGCAAATGTGTTTGCACCGGGCTAATGGTTTAGCCTTGCGCTAAACCCACACAAACATGTCAGCACTGTGCAAATAGTTTGGGAAATATTTTACAGTTCTGCACACTGTAATTTCACAAATGCTGCTGCCTGCAGCTGTACTGGGTCCATGCATTTGCTGGCACACACATTGGCCACATAGTTCACCTCTACCTACCTTCACATAGCTGTGCACTGTGTTGCTGTTGTGGTTTGCACTTCCTGGTTGCCATATTCAGAGCTGTCTTATTCCAGGACTAAGTTTGCCCTGCACTCCCAGCCCAGTTTGCCCAGACTCATTCCCATGCTATATTGAGAAGCTGTTTGCCCCAGGCTATTCCTTTTGAATATGGCTTGCTTTGTGCTGTGTGCTAAGTTTGCCCACTGGGCAGTGCGAATTTAACCCCAGGGCAAAGTTTTGAATATCTGGCCCTCAGTTAGCCTGGGAATTACACATTGATGTTTTGAAAAAGAACGTGGGCAACAAATTAGGAGCATTATATAAGATAAGGCAGTATTTGTCTCCAGACATCAGATTAAAGGTGATAAATAGTATGTTACTTTATGGGTATATTTTTTATGAAAGGGCAGCGGTGGGATTACTTGCTAGACTGGACACCTTATACAATAGGTTAGCACATTTTATATTAGAAGTACCCAGAGAGACCCATCTCTGCAACTTATATAGATCCTTGCAGTGGTTAAGACTGAATGATAGAAGAGAATGGCATCTCCTTACATTTATGTATAAGGTTTACAAACTTAATTTACCACAGAATTTACTAGATTTATTCTCTGTTAGGGAAATTAAACTTAACTTAAGGTCTGTCCATGGTTTGGAATTTGACATTCCTAGATGTAACTCTAACATGGGCAGATCCATTACTTGGGTAAAGGGGCCTGTAATATGGAATTTACTACCAATAGCCTTACGTCAAAGTAATCAAGTAATCAAACTGGAAACCATAAAACAGTGGAATAAAACTAAATCAGGTACATTGCTACCCTGCTGTTGGGTGTACTTATCTAGCAAAGAATATATTATATTATATCTGTTCAGTAACTGTATGCGTATCTTGTGTCCAAATTTTATAAATTGTGTGTGTATATATAATTTTGTATGATGTACTTAAATGTATTTTATATATGATGTTGTTTGTGTAATTAGTAATGCTTTCTATCCCTGAAAAATGGACCTCCTTTGAAATGAGCTTTGCTCAATGGAGTTTTTAACAACTTTTCCAATTCATGAATTTTGAATAAAATTTTCAACAACAACAGAAAAAGAGACGTGCAAGAACAAGGGGGCACAATTTGAAGATAGAGAATGGATGGCTCAGAGGTAATGTTAGAAAGTATTTTTTTCACAAAGAGGGTTGTGGATACATGGAACAGCCTTCCTGAGGAGGTTGTGGAGTCAGGAACAGTGGGAGAATTCAAGAATGCATAGGACAGGCAAAATGCAATTCTAGTGGGGGGTGGGAGGAAGAAACATGGTATACAGAGAACCATGACTGGGATGTCAACATACCAGGATACACAATCCACAGGAGGGACAGGGAGGATATGATAGAAGGAGGAGTAGCTCTCTATGTACAGGAAAGGATCAAAGCAACAGAACTAAAGAGTAAACAGGGAGCAGATGAGGCACTCTGGCTCACCCTGGAGACAGGAAATGGCAGCACAATCCGCATGGAGGTTGTATACAGACCCCCATCTTAGGGGGAGGGAATGGACAAGGAAATTGTAGAAGGCATCCTTAGAATGGCAGAAAAGGGGAGATATTGTTGCTGGGGGACCTTAATATGCCAGATGTTAACTGGCGCACCTTTGCTGCAGGCACATCCAAGAGAAGGGTGATTCTTGATGCCCTACAAGGGGCATGCCTCAGACAGCTAGTATTGGAACCCACTTGGGAGGGAGCAATCTTAGACCTGGTACTATCAAATGGAGACAGAAAAAGAACATCAGATTTAGAAGTGGGTAGCCATCTCGGAACAAGCGACCACCAAACAGTGTGGTTCACAATAAACACAGCCATACAATCAAGCCATACAAAAGCAAGAGTATTGGACTTTAGGAGGGCTGGCTTTGGAAAAATGAAAGAGTGCTTCAGAAAAGCACTAACAAACAGGTACAAAGGAGGAGTGGAGGAACAATGGGGAGGAATCAAAACAGCCATTACAGAGGCAGCAAGCCTTTGTGTAAAGCAAATCAACAAAACACAAAGAAGGAAAAAAACACTATGGTTCTCAAAAGAGGAGGCAGGGAAGGTTAAGTAGAAAAGGATAGCATTCAGGAAATATAAGGAAACACAGAAGAAGCAGGACAGAGAACTTTATCAGTCAAAGCAGAAAGAGGCAGGGAAGGCAGTCAGAATAGCAAAGGCCCAAACCGAGGAAAGGATAGCCAACTCTGTTAAGAAGGGGGATAAGACCTTCTATAGGTACATTAGGGAGTGAAGAAAGACTAAAGGAGGGATACTGAGGCTTTATAAAGGGGAGGGAATGTGGGCAAAGGGTGACAGTAAAAAAGCAGGGATACTGAATGAATATTTCTGCTCAGTATTCACAAAGAAAGAGGAGGAGGAGGTACCTAAACCAAACAAGATAAACACTCTGAAGATGGGGGTTGATACCAGTCCATTTTCAGAAGAAAGGGTTCTGAAAGAACTAATAGAATTGAAAGTGGATAAAGCAATGGGGCCTGATGGGATTAACCCCAGAATTATAAAAGAACTAAGGGTAGAACTAGTGACACCACTGACTACTCTCTTTAACAAATCATGGGAGGATGGGGTGGTACCTGAGAACTGGAGGAGGGTGGATGTGATTCCTCTTCACAAAAGCAGGAGCAGGACAGAGGCTGGAAACTACAGACCAGTTAGTTTGACCTCAGTGGTAGGGAAAATGAAGGAATCACTTCTGAAGGAAAGAATTGTTGAGTACCTAGAGGCCAGTGGGGCACAAGACTCAAGGCAGCATGGATTCACAGTAGGAAAGTCATGTCAGATGAACCTAATAGATTTATTTGACTGGGTGACCAAAGTAGTAGATCATGGAGGGGCTGTGGACATGGCCTACCTAGACTTTAGCAAGGCATTTGACACAGTCCCACATAAAATATCAATACACAAGTTAGCCAGCCTTGGAGTGGATCCCAAGGTGGTAGCCTGGATAAAAAATTGGCTGGACAACATGACACAAAGGGTAGTAGTAAACAGAGTCCACAGTGAAGAAAGGAGGGGTACTAGTGGGGTACCGCAGGGTTCAGTACTGGGACCGGTCCTTTTTAATGTCTTTATAAGTTACATTGCAGAGGAACTGGAAGGAAAAGTATGTCTCTTTGCAGATGACACAAATATTTGCAACAGGGCTGATACACAAGATGGAGTGGAAAGGATCAGAAGGGACTTGACAAGGTTGGAAGAATGGTCAAGTGTATGGCAGCTCAGATTCAATGCAAAGAAGTACAAGGTAATGCACCTAGGAAACAAAAACCCAGAGGAAGAGTACACAATGGGGGGTGAGATACTGACAACAGTAAAATTGGAAAGGGACCTGGGGGTAATTACATCAAATGACCTAAATGTGGGCAAGCAATGTGAGAAGTCAGTAAGGAAGGCTTGGGGGAATATTGGGATACATAGGGAGAGGCATCAATAGTAGAAAACAGGAAGTTGTTATCCCTCTGTACAGACAGTTGGTGAAACCCCATCTGGAGTACTGTGTGCAGTTCTGGAAACCCCATCTCCTCAAAGACATAGACAGAGTGGAGGCTGTCCAGAGGAGGGCAACCAAAATGGTGCTGGGTCTGCACCAGAAGACATATGAAGAAAGACTAAAGGAGCTTAATATGTATACCCTTGAGGAAAGAAAGGAGAGAGGGTACATGATACAAACCTTCAAGTACCTCAAGGGAATCAACAAAGTCCAAGAGGATAGTATCTTTCAGAAAAAGAGATGTGCAAGAACAGGGGGGCACAATTTGAAGATAGAGTGGGGTCAGCTCAGAGGTGATGTGAGGAAGTATTTTTTCATGGAGAGTGTTGTGGATGCATGGAATAGCCTCCCTGAGGAGGTTGTGGAGTCCAGTACAGTGGGGGAATTCAAGAATGCATAGGACAGACATAAGGCAGTCCTAGTGGGGGGTAGGAGGAAGTAAGCGGTTGGCTTACTAGGATCTGTAGCTTATCGGTTAGGTAGAAAAATGGGCAGACTAGGTGAGCCATGCGGTCCTTATCTGCCATTAAATTCTATGTTTCTATGTTTCTGTGTTCTGTTTCTATGTTTCTAAGCTGTTGATTAACTAGAATCTGCAGCTTATCCATTAAGTAGGGAAATGGGCAGACTGGATGGGCCAAGCGGTCCTTATCTGCCATCAAATGCTATGTTTCTAAGTTTCTATGTTACATAAAAAAGAGCGCAGTGTCCTTCTATTCCCCAACCCCACCCCTGGTGATTTCTGATAGTTGTTACTATGAGATGTATAGTTTCATCAGCAATTACTTCTGCATTGCTCTGTAACATGTCAGCTATCTGATCTAAGAAGGAGGCTGCATTTAACTCATTAGGTCATGTTTTCCTTGAGAACAAGGGGTGATTTAAAGAGTCAGCATTCAAGCGCAATTGTATAAAGTCTTCTCTGTTCATCTGTCTTATCACCCTGTTCAGCAATTCTTGAATAGCTTGATGTATTGCACTAATTGCATCTGTAAAGAAATTTATTTTATCTAGGTTCATAAAGCGGTATCGTTCATGAAATTCAGTAGCCCTGAACTTTTTGAAAATATGTTCATAATACTGCATGCTTTCTAAAAAAAAACTGTAGGGGTCTCCCTGTTTGCCAGCTCATCTTGCATATGTTCAACAAGCTGGTTTTGTAATTCACCAGCTTGCTGAACATCAACAACTTGCTGTAATACCATATGATGTAATATTTTCCTTGCACACTTTACTTTTCTTTTCAAATTTTCTCTGATTGTTTTATTTTTTACCCATATTTTTGTTTTTTGACCCCATCTGTTATTTATTTTCATTTTGTTAGTGCTGCCCCCTTTTTCACTCAGCCTGTGAGATTTTCTGTTGCTTCACTTTATTTTTATTTTTTTGGACAGCTCTTTCTCCAATGTTCTGATCTTCTTAAACATTTGGGGTGCATGCACAGTCTGTTTTAGCTCTGAGCATGAGTACTTGGCTGCACGTAATACAGAAAATATACTATTAGCAAAATACCTTTACAAAAATCAGATTTAAAAATCTGATTGACATAATCCTGATTTGCCAGTTTGCTTTCAATGGTTATGCCCTCAAACAATGCATCAACTGTAGCATTGAAACAGCTCTTTGCTAGATTTAATGCTTCAAGGTCTTTTTCTCAAAACCTTGGATGTGATAAACTCTTTATCTGTAACCCCTGCACTGCTGCTTGTGGATGGCTTTACATCCTCACTCAAATTAACACAATGTTTATTTTGTTCATGACTCATAGCAGCAAAAACATCTGAATGTCTTAGGTTTCCTTCACAATCAGTTGACTGTCTCTTTTTTTCCTTCCTATCCTGAAGCATGTCTCTCAACTGTTGAAAAACCAAAAAAACACCCCGTTACTAATGTATTTCCAGCATTATAGGACAAATATCAAATCTAAAACCCACAGCCTTTTTTTAACAGTCACCCCCCCACCCCCAATCTAAAACTATAAAACATTGCAAAACACAACAAACAAGCTTTTTTCAACTTTGCATGGATGTTGGATTTTGGACAAATATCAAACCTAAAGCATATTATCTTACTTATACACTTTAAACATTATATGGGTAAATATTGGGCTCTAAAAATCTGCAGTAAAAGTTATATCAAGACAGAGTCAAACAGGTAAACAAGTAACATCTTTAACAAGTATCTAAACTACTATTCTTAGTTGAAAATAAATACCTTCTGTAGTGATTATAGAGTCAGTGATAGATTCTACACTTTTCATCTCTACATGAGCTTGGAAAAAGTCCTGAGAGTTGTTCATTTCTTTCCAGGTCTCTATTCTGTTTGATTGATTTCTAAAAATTCTAAAGCTCAAGCTGTATTTTTGGTGGTCTCAGTCTATTCTTTTATCTTCAGTACAGTATGCTCAGGCTCCTTATATAAATGTGTGTATCCACCCCAAGTATGTGGCTAATACTGAAAAACGTCTGGCTTTGCTTCAACTCAGCGTGATTGCTGGAAGGTCTCAAATGGCTTCCCATTCTGCTGAAGACTGAGTCACAGTCTAAATAAAATGTATGCAGACTATTCTTTTTTTCTAAACCTAAAAATATAGTAGCTTAAGTTATTATGTTTTCAGAATTCATGGTAGAAATCCTGTCTTTTTCTAAACAATTGTATCCTTAAATCAGTGACTATACAAAAGACAAAAGTTATTTTGTTAAAACCTTGCTTTTATGAAGAGCATATAATGAAAACATATGTTGCTCTCTTTACACAGAGAATCAATAGCCCTTTCCAGACACCCTACTATGTAAATAAAAAAAAATATGTTTTTCAGTCTTGACACAAAGACACACAGTTACACTAACAGTAGCTGCTGCAAGCCATACAGAGAGACCACCTATATATCAAATGCACATATACGACTTTCTTTTCCCACATATCTAATGAGAAACACAAAGACACACAGCCACACTAAGAGCAGCTGCAAGCCATACAGAGAGACCATCTATATTTCAAAACTGCATATAAGACTTTCTTTTCCTATGTGTCTAATGAGGAACACACACACACACACACACACACACACACACACACACACACACGTCTTCAGCCTTTCTCGCTCTCACTTTAAAACAATCAATTTCATTTTTTAAAGCAAAGGCTTATATCTACATTTTTACAGATTACTGTAAATACAGAAATCTTCATACACGCATGTGCGCGCACACATACACACACACACATACACGTCTTTAGCCTGATGAACTTATTTACACAGAGGTCTCCATTTTAGCTTCTGAGTGATATATACATAAACATGGAGGTAACCTTTTGATACAAGTTTACACAGGTGTACAGATGCATGTTAAATTATGTTATACCTTGTTTGTTATAAAACAGAAGAGGGGTACTTACACAGGCAGATGGCTTTCCCTCTGTGGGAGTCTCCAAACAGATCTCTGAAACCTCAGCATGTTGAGGCTGCTTCCTAGATGCAGCATTCCAAAACTATCCTCATCAAAAAACACACACATACCCCTGCAATTATACTCCCAAGCCAACAGGGGGCACACAACACTACATAAACCCTAACATATTTGGGGGGCAGCATAGGAGGGAGGGTATGGTGCAAGGTAGGTGGTGGTACAGCAAAGGGGAGAAGGACTGAGATTCAGGGCAGGGCATGGTGAAGGAGGACAGGGGTTCAAGCTAGGATGGTGGGGACTTGGGTTTGAGCCACGACAGTGGGGGCAGGTGTTTTGTGGGAAGGGGTGGAAGAGTTAAACAGGGGTTTGAACTAGGATGGTGGGACTCAGGTTTGAGCCAGGATAGCATGGCAGGGGTTCGAGGGATACAGGGGAAGGAGGGGCATAGGATGCTTAGAAAATGGTGGTGTTATGTTATTTCTGGGGTTTGAGCATGTGTCATTTCCTATGAAAGTGGGCAGGACACGGGTTCGAGCGCATGTCATTTCCTCTGGAAGTGGGTGGAGCCAAAGCATTTAGAGATGAACTTCCAGTTAAACAGGGTACAATTCGGATTGGTCCATTTTAGGCCATGCCCACCTGTTAAATGACATGGCACATGCGGGTTGGCTGAAATTTAACATTGCAATGAGATATATGAAATTATACTACTAGAAGGATACTGTCAACCATTTTTGTACCATATTATTTCTAGTGGAAAAATAATATTTCGTGATGGCTTAACTTCTTTAAAATTTATTGATGATGTTTGTTGTTTGATCTGCTTCCTTTGTAAGTAGAACTGACATGCATGGTAATTGTATAATTACTTGTTTTGTTTCAAGTCCTTGATTTACTGTTCTCGCCTACTTCCTGAACATTAGGCAGGCCCTCAAATAATGCAGCAACTCATGGTTTAATAGTCTCATTTTCTCCTACTGCATCAACATTTGTTAGACCCTTTTCTAGGTGTTCCCAAATCCAGAAAAGATACAGTGAGAGTTGACCAAAAACTGTAAGCAAATAGGTTTTTTTGTGGCGTAACACCACCATGGTGGGAAGTCTTTTTTTCACTTTTAAAAGGAAAAAAAGAAATGTGGATCAAGCTACCAGTTACTTCAGCAATCTCTACAGAATTTGACCAATCAGTAAATGTGCTTTTTTTTAAACTAAAGACACTTTGAGGCTGACTGTGTCCCTTTAAGGATCAGCCAGCAGTGTAGAAGTGTTTTGGGGGACCTCTGGGTGTGCAGGGGGCATCCCTTAAGGAAGGGAGTAAGGCATCTTCTAAGCTGCAGATAGTGCCAGAAGTCCTGTCTGAGAAAGTGGTAATGGGTTTTCTCTATGTAGAAGGTCTCTACAGTATTGCTGAATGATCAGTCGCAAGAACATCTCCCACTGTGAAAATACCATGATGTTGTCAAGAGGGCTAGAACTGTGCCCCCCCCCCACTATACATATCATAGGGTTACCCTATTGATTTTCTTTCTATGCATGATGAAAGTGGCATGTGATTTTTAAGGGTATTAAGTACAGTTACGTCTTAGTAAAACAGTATAAGTCGCTTCAAGGTAGCCTTAAAGGAACTGAGTAAGCTAGGAATTATAAAACATAGGGTTAGTAAAATAAAACATAGTGTTAAAAAAGGTGCATAAAATATTACATACCTATTTAAATTCTTAGCAGAATATAAAAGGAAAGTTAGCAAGGTCTTAGAATGATATGGGAAGGGGATTATTTTTGTAGAAAAGGATATTTGGAAGGGAAGATATACAATAATAGTGGATTGAACAATTGGAATGATATTAGGAAGCAGCTGTGGGGAAGAGGAGTGGGTGGTGGATCAGGAAGATTAATACGGTGTGATTATTGTGGGGCTGTAGTGTTTAAGTCTCTGCTGTGGGAGTTGGGTTTTTGTCCAATATGTAGACAGTTAAGTTATCTGGAGTGTGAGATTGCACGACCAAAAAAAGAGTTTGAATCATATTGCAGGAGATGAAGTTTATATGAGTGTAATCAATATGGGAATGCATAAAGGTGGGGAATAAATGGGGCGGGGAGATGGGGTAATGGTGGAGTCATACAAAGGGAATCATATACTCCAGGGTGCTGAAGGGATTGAGCATGGAATGATAGTGGTAGAAATATGTGGAGATGGAACAAGAAGGCAATTAACAGGTGCACAATGGATGGCAATGGAAGAATGGGTTGTGAGGATGGAGGATGGGACATAGCTGGTAGAAGAGGGTGGAAGAGTAATGTCAAGCAAAAGAAGCAGTAAGGAATATGTCAAAGCAGGGGGAAGGGCAAGGTAGGGGCATTAGTAAAAACGGAAATGGGCATAGGTTTGAAAAGAGAGGAGAAGGAGAGAAAAATAGGTCTAATCATGAGGAAACAATACATGGGAATAAGATTAAGAAGTTGGAAGGGGATCAGAATGTTAAGAAAAGCATGAGCAAGGAAAATAATGGTAGAGAGATAGTCAATGAGGGAGGGGTTATTTTGAGAAACAGGTATTCATCATTGTTAAATTTAATGGACTCAGTTGAAAAAGGGGTGAAGGGCACAAAACTGAGCAGAGCAGAGAAGGAAAGCCATAGAAGGAGCTGTGGGAGGGTAGTGAGAGGACAAATGGAACTCTTAATCTAGATATAGATACTGAGTTGGATAAGAGGAGGGTGGGTGAGCATGAAAGCTCAGATATTGAACAGAGCAAAGGTGGGGAAGAGATGATATCTGAGGAGGAAGATATACAAGGAGGGTATAGAAGAAAAGTGGAAATGGGATGCTCAGAGAGGAAGTTGGGTGAAGGGAATGTAAATATTAGGATTGAGTGCATGCCCGGGAGGACAGCACTAAAAGTCTCGTGTCTTGTATACTACTCCGATCTTTGATACTCCATTTCGTTATACAGTTGTCTCTCTGTAGCCCATTTTGCTGTATTGTATTCAATTCATTGAAATTTTTTATTATGATTACTACTGTGTAATTTTGTACTGAATGTTTTGTACTGTTTATTGTGATTCCCATGCTCCTTGTCCCCCAGGTCACACCTGGAGATGTGTCTTGGATCACTGTGCCTTTCCTGATCACCAAATGTTTGAATAAATAAAATTATCCCTATCCAGGAAACATATGGGGATCACACACACATTGTGTTTCATCTGGGCACAGATGACTAGAGGATAGCAGTCTTGAGGAAATGCAAGCCATATTCATTGAATTGGCAAGAGTCCGGTAGCTAGATAATAAATCTGTCTCTTTTCAGAGGTACTTCTAGTAGCAAAGGCCAGCATAGATAGAACAATTAGAACTGATGAGTTTAATGTATGGTTAAGATGGTGGTGTAGTGAACAAGGGTTTGGATTGGTGGGGGATAGGGTAGGACATGGGATAATGCAGAATTACATGCTCCAGATGGATTATACTTAAGCAGAGCTGGCACAATGGTCCTAAGTGAAAAATGATATTACTTTGTAAGGGAAGAGTTAAATGTAAACTGATTAGTGGGGGAGCAGCAAGGAATAGCCTAGCTAGTAATCCCCCCTGTAATACTGTAGATAAGTTAATAGACCGTAGTAAGAAAGTATGATTTTCATGGTGGAGAAGGCTGTATGTGAATGCTAGAAATCTGGGAAATAAAATGATGGATCTAGAGACAATGATAGTGAATTAATGCCTCGATTTTGTGGCTAAAACAGAGACCTGGTGGTCGAAGCATCACTCCTGGGAAGTTAGTGTTCTGGGATACAGGCTGTTCAGAAGGGACAGAGTGGGTAGAAAGGGGAAGGGGTGGCAATATATGTCAAGGAGAATATTAAAGCAACTGAAGGACAGGATGAGTAAAGTGAGACAGAGTTCCTGTGTGTCACATTAAAAGAAAAACCCTGGAGCCATAGTAAGAATATAAGTGATATATAGGCCTCCAAATCAGGGGGAGGAGTTAGACAGGCAAATGATGCAGGTGATTCAAAGTCAGAGGCACTGGTTTACCGTGATTGTGAAAGGGCAAATTCCATTTTGCACATAGTAAAAACTGGTATTGCCACTGGTGTCTGCCAAGCCAAAATCCGTTTTTACCGGTGTTTTGTTTAGTGCACTTTATTTAACAATTTTTAACTGTGTTAACATGCATTTTAGCAATTTGTACCTCCACTATTATACATCTATCCATCCTTGTACCAATTAAAGTTATTGTAGGTACAAGATGTGATGGCATCAGCAGCACTATGGCCCCCATCCTTCAGGTTCAGTAGTAGCAACAACACTATGGCCCCCCTCCCTCTGGTGTGACAGAAGCAGCAGCATGGCAGTCTCCCATTTCGCAGGTGTAACAGCAACAGTACTACATTCCCTATCCCTCAGGTGTGATGGCAGTGCACCAGCACTATGTCCCTCCTCCCTCAGGGGTGATGGTGTCAGCACTACCAATACTGTACATCCAGCTCCCCCCAACACAGTGAATACAGTTAGCACTGGAAAAAAAATGCTGCCAGTATTCCACTACACCTAAATAAATCCTGGCTGAATGTACCATTATTTTGTACTGTGTGTCAATGCTACATTATGGAAAGGAGCATTGCCAATGCTGGCTCTGTATGCCTTTTCATGTCACCAGGTACTTAAATAAAAAGAGACAAGCTAAATTAAATAAAATACTGTTTATAAATGTGCAGAAAGTGGTGCAAAAAGTAGAAACAGTACAAAAGCATATACATTAAAATATGCACAATTTGTAATCAGCAAGAAATTAAATACGATAAGGATAAACCAAATACTGCAAGAAATATAATTTACAATGTATATAAAAATAGTAAAAGAGTGTAGAAACATTGGAGAAAACTAACATTTTGGACTAAAATCCACATACATTAAAATGTGCAAAACGTGGAACATAAAGTAAACTGTGCAAAAGAATCAGTTAATCTAAAGCCCTAACAAAATGTTCAATTAAATTGTAAACTAACAAAAGTGAAATAGTACAGTACACTAAAGAATATGAAACAAAATATCACAATCCAGCAACACCACACTGACTTCAAATAAAAGGGAGCTAAGCAGTGGCAACCAGTACATAAAGTACCCTATTTATTGAACATTGAAAACAATTGCAAATTGTCCACCCACAGGTTTCTCATTTGATCTGTATGGATCTGACCATATACAGAAAATGACCTTTCAACAACAGCAATGGACACTGGGACCCAAATTGCCTGCTGGGCAGCTCTAGCCAGCACTGGTAGCTGAGGCTCCACAGACTTCCAGTACTGACCCAGATCAAAGTCCAACTTTTCTGGCAAGTCACTGAGGTCTTGTCTTAAGTAGAGATTGCAATCCTTTTTCAAAGCTGCCATGTTGTGTAGTCCAAACATTTGAATGTCCTCTGCATATTGGTTGTAGTCCTTGTTCAGTTTAGGCAGAGTGAATGGGTCAACTATGCGACATGCCTTGAAAAACTGTGGCAAAGGATTTGACCCCATACGCTTGCTGAGTTTGTTTAGTGCTATACTGTAAGCTTTTTGAAATACCAAAACTTGATCCTGCTTGGCCCGGCCTCTAAGCTGATGAAGCTGCTCATCAGTTTTCTCTCCAAAGTCATCGGTCTTTAACACACCAGCCTCAAATCTGTTCTTGATTGCCATTAGTGTATCATAGATAGACACAGCCAGTGGTTTATCTGTCAATTACAGCAAGTGTATTGTCTCTATTATGTCCATACTATTTTCTGCAATGAATGTAGTCTGAATTTGGAGCTCTCCCATCCATTTGGTAAATAAGTTGTGTAGCAATTTCAGTGAATTCTTATCACTCTGGTCTTCCTGCAAGAAATCTCGTAAATATTGCAAGTGGGTAGCATGGTATTTCACAGCCTCAAACCATGTGTTCCAGAGTGTCAGTACTGGGACAGGAGGTAAAGTGTTGTTCTCCACCCCCACCTCTGTGAGGAATGCCAGGTACTCCCTTTTTTGTTTTGGGGACTGCTGGAACACATATTTAATCTGCGCAACCAGTTTGTTCACCAACTCAAAATGGTCGATCCATGTGTCACCTTCAAGTGACAGGACATGTGCCCAGCAACTGACATGGATGACATGGCCCCCAATAACTCCCTGTAATGCATCATTGAAACATTTAATCATGAATCTGGCATTGTCACTGACAAAACCCACAACTTGTTCCATCTCCACCTCATATTTCTGCAGTGTTTTTAAAACGGCTTGCGCAACAGTTGAATGGTTCACTGAGACCAACTCCATGGTAGTTCCAATGTAAGATTTACCACCATCTATAACAAAAACAATGTTCAGTACACACCGAGCATCTGAATCTGTGGATTCAACACACATTACTGTGATGCTCTTTCCTTTCACTTGTTGATGAATTGTCTCCTCCATCTCGTTCTGCAGTTTTGGCAGGTAGTTCTAAAGTAGAGTGTCTGCCTTTGGAAGTGCACCTATGCTCTTAATATGCTTTCCCATCCAGTCTCTGAGGCAGGGTTGATCAAGTTTTTCAATGGGAATATTGACCCCACACCAAGCCCTCAACATGTCGAGAACTGTTTCTTCCCTTGAAGCAGCAGCAGAAGTGGTGGCATTGAAACTTGTATGTAATATCACCTGTCTGGTCTCACTTTTCTCTTTCAGGCTCATGTTTTTTAAATGCTTCTTGCTGTTACAGAGGTCTACAATGGTACCCTTCTGGATGTGGTCCACAGGATGGGCACAAAACCGGCAGAACATTTTCCCTCCATCTTCATACATTCCCATTCCCTTGAACTGTAGTGCGTGGTCTTTCACAGTAATGCTGGAGATTTTGGCCATCTTTCAGATCACTAACACCACTTTCACAGACTGACTTACAAAAAAAAAAAACATAGTAAGGACTAATTCTGCAACACCAACAAAGCATTCACAATTTTAGCAATGGAAGACCCACTAGTGGGCAAAAAGAAAGCAAACTGTACCTTTTACAGTGGTTTTGAATTGACTTGCAGCAGATCACGTCCAACAGCACTTCAAGGCCTGAAATCATAATTGAAAAGTGTACATGTGGCCCACAGAAAAATGTACACACAGCAAAACTGTTAGAAAGACCGTCATCCACATCCTCATCCTCATCAATGCATTCTCCAATCACAGCTTGCCACCAACACCCACACCTACTTACTTGAAGAGTGGCGCAAAGGAATAAGCATGACTGCATGAGGTGCTGGTAGCCGTGTTGGCAGGTGGTTCAACATCAGCATGAATTTGCAGCAGTGCACAGGCATGGTGTTCATGAAGACTTCACCTTCAGACTCCCAGCAAGATGGCAACATCAGTCTTTCGATGATTCTTCAGGTTAGACAGCAGCAGCACTGTTGCCCCAACCCCTCAGGTGTGATGGCAGCAAGTGCAGCACCCACCCCTCAAACACGACAGCAGCAAGTGCAGCTTCCAACCCCAGGTATGATGGCAGCACTGCAACCCCCACCCCCTCAGGTGTGACAACAGCAAGTGCAGCCCCCACCCCAGGCATAACAGCAGCAAGTGCAGCCCCCACCCCAGGTGTGATGGCAGCACTACAACCCCCACTCCCTCAGGCATGACGGCAGCAAGTGCAGCCCCCACCTCTCAGGCATGAAGGCAGCAAGTGCAGCCCCCACCCCAAAGTGTGACAGCAGCAGAGGCAGAATGATGGTACTCACCCAGTGCCACATACCAATGCTTGGCAGAGCTCAGACATGCATTAAGCCGAACCACCAGACGCCAAGGTGGACTCCGTCGGTTCAGTCCCTAACATCTAGCTGCCTGATTTGGTTTATATATAAACAAAGTGCGTCCAATTAAAACAAATCCAAAACTGATTAATGAGAATTGAGAATGCTAATGGAGAGATCAACAATCTGTACCAAACAATAAATCAATCAGGAATTGCACCCACAGTAAATTGGGCACTTTCTAACTTGGTCCTCATGAAAATGGAGCCTCTTGGTTTTCATGTCGGAGCTCAAACTCATGAAGGGTGTTCTACCAGCAGAGATAAAGCCACCCATAACCACTGTGCAGCTCATGGCTTCATCTTTCCTATCCCCCCCTGCAGCCAACAGAAATAAACTGATCTTTGCACCCAATCACCAGTTTGAGTGATCACTCAGGTGCAGAGATTAATTTTTAATATAGTACCTGCAGGGGGGGGACCAGAAAGGTGAAGCCCCAATCCGTACAGTGGCCAGGGCTTTACCTCTGCTGGTAGTTCAACTTTAAGAACTGATCAGTTCTCTGTAGTTCCCCAACACTTCCAAAAATATCCCATTAGACATTCCTGTAAAAGTCCAACTTAAAAGTGGTAAGATTATTATTAACATGCAGTTATACAGTTTATCATCTTGTCTTTGTTTACCCCCTAGGCAATCTGCGATGCCTACATCCTCCACAATTGATCAAGGAAACCAAGGAGGAAAATCTGCAGTTGACAGTTTTGAAGGGCACAGATTAGACATGGTTTATTCAGTTTGATGTGGCTTAATAAAGTTATTTTGTCTGACTGTGTCTCTATTATTCTACATGCACACACACACACACACACACACACGCACATGCACACAGACACGCATACACACAGACATGCATGCACAGACATGCACACACAAACATGCCCAGACACATACGAACACACACGCTCACACAGACATGCACGCACACACACACAGACATGCACACAAGAAGACACATTCCCAGCAAACCACAACGGACTGGCACAGACACTCTCCCCACCCCGGTGGTCAAGCACTGCCACTTTCCATACCACAATAGACTGGCAACTGTCCCCACTCTGAATGAACACCATCCAGGTCATTGTCCCCCCACCCACACCCCAGGCACACTAAGATAATGACACATTTTATACACATTTTGTACTGTATTTCTTTCATGAAGAGTACAACCAACAAAATATAAAACATTTTTCTACTTTATTTCATTGTGGACTCCCCACCCCACCTCTGTTTCTTATCACTCTGACCACAAGCTCACCACTCCACAGATCAGTCAAGCAAACCACAGATGTACAATGCAAGGTGTGCAAAAAAAATAAATAAAAAAAACTACAAAAAAAGACCAACCACTGGAGCATGGCACGGACTCGCCAGACTGGCATACATGCTGGGAAAAATGGTTCTGTGCCACTCTGCCCATCTGCCCCTACCTCAGAGGCCAGAACCATTTTTCTCCAGCATCTGAATCAGTCTGCCCAGCCCGTCCCTCAGCCGACCATCAACCAATGAACACTGGAGTGTGGCACGGACACAGCAGACTGGCATGCATGCCAGGAAAAATGGTTCTGTACCACTCTGCCTATTCACCCCTCCCAACAAGGACAGAACCATTTTTTTTCCATCATGTGAACCAATCTGCCCAGCCTGCCTATCTGCTGACCATCAACCAACAAACCAATGCAGCATGGTACGGACAAGGCAGACTGGAATACATGTTGGAAAAATGGTTCTGTGCCACTCTGCCTGTTCACCCCTCCCACCGAGGCCAGAACCATTTTGTTCCATCATGTGAACCAGTCTGCCCAGCCTGCCCATCTGCCAACCATCAACCAACAAACCAATGGAGCATGGCACAGACCTGGCAGACTGGCATGCATGCTGGAAAAATGGTTCTGTGCTGCTCTGTCCATCCTCCCCTCCCCAGAACAATTTTTTTCAGCATGTCTGGCATTTTGCTAATACATTCATTTTTTGGTACATTAAGCATACCATCTCATGCCCCCCCCCCCCAACATCTTCCCTCCCTTGCTTTCCCATTCAAATAAAAGCAGCAGGGCTATCCAAAACACAAAAAAAACTTACCGAACTATGGCAGGCACACAGAAAAGCAATAGTCCTGTGGCAGTAAATGGCAAGGCAGGTCTAGTACAGCACAAGGCTGCCAAAAGTGCAGGTCAGGAACACCAGGCTGCTAGTACAGTAGGGCAGGTGAGCTGCATGTTTGCAAGGCAATTGAGCAAGGCCACTCTTCCCATCCCAACAGACCAGCCTGGACACTCACTAGTCTATCCCCTCTGACAGACCAGCCCAGTCACTAACCCCACCCTAATGGACCACCATAGCCACTCTCACCCATAAGAAGCTGCATGGCGCTATCCCAATCCAGATGTTGATGCACAGCCACTCTGCTTACCCAGAGTGGACACTATCCCCACCCTGATGGGCCAGCAGGACTACTTTCCCCACTCTGATGGACCACCAGGGCCACTCTCCCCAATGCAGTGTACCAGCAGGGTCATTCTCTCCATCCCGATGGACCACCAGGGCAGTATCCCAATCCAGATGCTGATGCACGGCAACTCTGCTTACTCAAATAGACTAGCCCAGCCACTCTCCTAGCACAAACGGGCCAGCACAGCCACTCTTCCCATTCTGATGGGCCTGCTCAGCCACTCCCAACCCTGATGGACCACCAGGGTCACTCTCCCCACTCCAACATACCAAAGGGCCATTCTCCCCATCCTGGACTGCCAGAGCCACTTTCCCCTCCCCAACATGCCACCACAGCCACTCCCCCCACCCCAATGGACCACCAGAGCCACTTTCCCTACCCCAACAGACCACCAAGGCCACTGCCCCCACCCTGATGGACCACAAGGGCCACTCTCCCCTCTCTGACATGCCAGCATGCCCACTCCACCTACCCCAACAGATCACCAGGGCCATTCCCCCTGACGGACCACCAGGGACACTCCCCCCACCCCAGACCACTAGGGCCACTCTCCCTACTCAGACAAACCAGCCCAGCCACTCTCTTCTCCCCTATAGACCATCCATGGCACTATCCCAATCTCAATGCTGATGCACAGCTTACCCGGATAAACCAGCCCAGCTCTCCCCACCCTGATAGACCAGTGCAGACACTTTCCCATACCCAATGGACCACAGCAGACACTATCCCCACCCCGATGGGCTAGCCCAGCCACCATCCTTACCCTTAAGGTGATGCACGGCCACTCCATGACCCAGAATGATCCTTACTTGGATGAGCCACACCCCAGTGGTTCAGTCTGGACACCATCCACACCACGACTAGCCTGACCAATAACCCCAGATCAGACCAGTTACTATCCCCACCCCAATGGACCAGTTAAGCATGCCACTTTCCTCACTGTCACTCTTCTCACCTCACTAGCACATCCAGGCTCAACCCCCCCACTTTGATCCCTAGCATCCAGATCAGTTTCTCCTCACCCCAAATCAAAATCAGTGCCCAAAAATTCCCTTTAGAGAGGAGCAAATTTGGCTAGCCCAGACAAGGGGCAGTTAAAAAAAAAAACAGGCAACAAAAACATGAGACTTTTTTTTCTGTCTCCCCCTACCAAAAGATCTTCAGAGATCTAGGCCAGTCTAGACCATGGACAAGTTTAGTTGCCAGGAAACCAGCAGAAAAAAAAAACACAGCAAACTAGACAAGAAGAATACCATCCACGATGTTCTGACCAGTCCAGCCACTTGGTTCCCAAGCTGTGCCCCCCCCCGCTGCACCTTGGATTCATGCTATAGAAAGCATTTTGTTTCTCAGCAAGCTAAAAAATTACATTTAAAATAAACAGCACACATTTGTAGTTTTGTTTTAGCTCAAAACACCCGACAGATACTGCAGCTAGGAAAAATGAAATTGAGATTGCACAGAGAAAACAAGAGCTCTAGGCCAATCTAGACCATGGACAAGTTTAGTTGCCAGGAAACCAGCAGAAAAAAAAAACACAGCAAACTAGGCAAGAAGAATACCATCCATGATGTTCTGACCAGTCCAGCCACTTGGTTCCCAAGCTGTGCTCCCTCCCCCCGCTGCACCTTGGATTCGTGCTATAGAAAGCATTTTGTTTCTCAGCAAGCTAAAAAATTACATTTAAAATAAACAGCACACATTTGCAGTTTTGTTTTAGCTCAAAACACCTGACAGATACTGCAGCTAGGAAAAATGAAATTGAGATCGCACAGAGAAAACAAGAGCTCTAGGCCAATCTAGACCATGGACAAGTTTAAGTCCCAGGAAACCAGCATAAAAACATAGCAACCTAGGCAAGAAGAGAACAGAATACAAAGTTCTGACCAGTCCAGCCACTTAGTTCCCAAGCTGCCACCCCGCCACATCTTGCATTCATGATGTGGATCAAATAAAGGTGAATTTAGCTCGCTGGCTCAGAAACAGAATCAGACTGACGATATGCAAGTAATGTCGAGAGTATTTATGCTAAATGTACTGATTTCGTAATATATTTAGCGCAAATACTCCCGAAGTTACTTACTTACATATCGTCAGTTAGACTCTGAGCCCTCAGAATGCGGAAAGCATTTTTTTTTCTCAGCGAGCTAAAACAACTGACAGATACTGCAGCCAGGAAAAAAGAACTTGAGATTACGGTTCACAGTGAAAACAAAATAAATATATTTAATCTTCCAACCAACAAACCAACAAACCAATAAATACTCATGAACAGAATGTAAATCAAATTTCTTTCTTTGAGAAGACCCAGGACTCCAGCAGCGAGACAATAATCAGAAAATTAGCAGGTCAGTTCAGACACTAAGAAAAGATGGAAGCAAGCTACCACACTGACTTGTAAAGCCTGCACATCACAGGAAGCCCGAGAACAAATGCTATGTCCATTTTGACGCTGTTTTCCTGCAGGTCAATCACAATTCTGGGTTTCCGGCCGCATCACTGTGAATGTGGTAAACCAGTGTCCCTGTTCAAAGTGTGTCAAACAAAGGAGGAGTTTGTACTACTGGGGGACCTTAATATGCCAGATGTAGAATGGGGAATCCCAACCGTGACATCAGCCAGGAGCAGGGAGATACTTGAAGCACTGCAGGGATTGTTTCTACATCAGCTGCTTAAGGAGCCCACAAGGGGGGAAACTAATTTGGATGTGGCACTCACAAATGAGGATAGTGTTGAAGAAGTTATTGTGGGAGACTGTCTGGGTACAAGTGATCACAACACAGTAAGTTTCAAGATACAAATAGCGAAGATAGTAAATAAGACCAGTACGAAGGTTCTGGACTCCAGAAGGGTGAACTTTAATAGAATGAGGGAAACTTTCAGGGAGGAAATGAAGTGTGGTGACTGGATAGAGGATGTAGAGGAATTGTGGAAATGTATTAAAGAGGATTTATTAAAAACAACTGAACTATGCATAAGGAGGGTAGAAAAAAATAAGAAAGGAAGGTGGCCTCTTTGTTTTTACAGGGAGGTTCTAATGGCAATATGAGATAGAAAGATAGCTTTCAAAAGATATAAGAAAACTCAGAGTGTGATAGAGTAAATTATAAGGAGACACTGAGACAGGCAGGGAAATTGATTAGGAGAGCAAAAGCAGAAACTGAAGAGAGAATTGCTAAACATGTTAAATGAGGAGATGACAATTTTTTTCAGATATGTGGGGGAAAGAGGAGGGCAAGACCAGGGGATTGTGAGTTTGAGGGAGAAGGGGGAAACTAAGGTTGAGATGGACTTTGAGAAAGCTGAGGTTTTAAATAGTTATTTTTGCTCTGTAGTCACAGTGGAAGGGGATGTAATGGGATCTGAGTTAAACAAGAAGGGAGGAGATGAATGTGGGGATGGATCAAAGCCCATTAAGTAAGGAAAGAGTTTAGGAAGAACTTGGAAAATGAAAGGTAGACAAAGCAGTGTGTCTAGATGGTTTGCATCCAAGGGTTCTTAGGGAGTTGAGGGATGAGTTGGCAACACATTTTAGCGAAGTTATTTAACTTGTGCCTAGATAAAAGGCATGTTTCGAGTGACTGGAGGATGGAAGAAGTAGTACCACTGCACAAGGGAGGCTGCAAGAAGGGGGGAAGGGAATTACAGACCTGTCAGCCTCACATCAGTGGTGGGCAAGGTGATGGAGGTGCTAATAAAGGAAAGAGTGGTAACATGCTTAACAGACAACAAACTATTAGATGAAAACCAATATGGATTCACTAGTGGTAGATCTTGACAAACAAATCTGATAGAATGTTTTAATGGGGTAATGAAGGGAAGCACCAAGGGAGGTTGGCAGTTAAAATAAGGACCTCCCCAACAACGACAGCACAATACTGACACACGTATTGTGCCACCCATGCAGCGAGTATTTTCTGTGGGGGGCTATGCCCCCACACCCCCCGGACTTTAGGATTATCAACTCCAGGTCAGAGTTGATCCGGGGGGAGCAGAACACTGGCGGAAAGTGAAGCATCAAAAAAGGACCAATACAGTGACTGTCGCCGTACTGGTCTTTTTTTGTGTTTTGCCATTGGGGTGTGGACCTACAGGGGTGCACTGCTAACGAAGGTGGTTGATCAAGGAGGGCAGTTGATGTTGCCTACCTGGACGTCAGTAAGGTCTTTGACTCTATCCCTCACACAGGCTGGTAAATTAGACAGAGAGCCTGGGGGTGGGACAGAAAATAACTAGATGGGTGGAAAACTGGCTGAATGATAGAAATCAGAGGGTGGTGGTAAATGGTGTACATTCTGAGGTAAGGAAGGTTACGGGTGGGGTTCCTCAATGGTCTGTACTAGGACCAACCCTTTTTAACATATATATATTTGTGATATATCAAAGGAAATTGAAAGCAAAAAGTGTCTGTTTGCAGATGATGCAAAGTTATGGAATAGGGTCAACACTGAAGGAGGGGCTGAGGCAATGAAGAGGGATTTGAGTATACTAGAGAAATGGCCAGAAAAATGGCAGCTGAAGTTCAATAAAAAGAAGTGTGCGGTGATGCATATATGGTGTAAAAATTGACTGACCAAGTACTCACTGGGGAAAGAGCGAATTAAGCAAACAGAACAGGAAAGGGATATGGGGATTATAATATCACACAACTTTAGGGTAAGTGACCAGTGTAGTAAGATGGTTGGCAAAGCTAATAGAATGATGGTATGCATAGATAGGGGCATAACTAGTAGGAAGAGGGAGGTGCTGATGCCATTACGTAAGACTAGACTTTACATTACATTACATTAGACTGCACCTGGAGTATGGGGTACAGTTATGGAGGCTTCATTTAAGAAAGGTCATAGATGTATTAGAAAAGGTACAGAGAAGTGCAACAAAGATGGTGCAGGGTATGCCATGGAAACCATATGAGACAAGACTGAGATAATTACACCTATATCTGCTGGAGTTTAGAAGAGAGAGAGGGGACATGATAGAGACATTCAAGTACATGAAGGGTATAAATAAAGTTAGGGAAGGAAGTTTATTTAAAAGGAAAGTCTGAGTTAAAACAAGAGATCATACTTTAAGATTGGAAGGAGGGATATTTAAATGTAATGAAAGGGGGTGTTATTTCACTGAAAGGGTGGTTGAACCCTGGAATAGAATACCTGAGGAGGTGATAAGTGTCAAAACAGTGGAGGGACTAAAGAGAGTGTGGGATAGACATATGGGGTTGGTTAGAGGACAGAGCATGGGCTCCTTGTGCACCAGTGACAAGTAGGTGATGGGGGAGATGGGCAGACTGGATAGGTCAGGATGAGCCTTTACTGCTGACACATTACTATGATACTGTGATGAGAAGGAACATCCCATTCTCTATACCAGCAGGAAGTTCCATGACAGAAAGAGACAGTACTCCACTATTGAAAAAGAATGCCTTGCTGTGAAATGGGCAGTGGAGACCCTTAAGCTGTACTTGCTAGGAGCTGACTTTGTACTTATAGCAGATCACAATCCTCTCTGTTGGCTTAACAAAAGGATAAAAATCTCAGAATCACAATATGGTATGTGGCACTGAAACCATTTAAATTCAAAGTATGTACAAATCCAGAAAAGAGAATGTCAGTGGCAATTTTCTGTCAAGATATAGTTCAGGAATTGAGGATTCAGAAGGTTAAAAAAATGTGTGTGCTTAACCGAAATATTTGCTGTAACAGGTGTCATGAAAAAGGGGTACCACTTATGTAAAGAATTGTAAATGCTATACGGAAATGGTAAAAGAGAAATAAAGGAAGTTTTGGAAACCTGTTCTTAAAAGAAAAAAACAGGTTCCCTCTGAAAGAGGGGGTAAGTGACAGCACTGTATAAGACCCTGTCTCATTTGTTACACAGAGAAAGTTAAAAGCAATGATCTATTTTTCTGTCCTTTCCTGTTCTGTAACTTGTCCATCTCTTGTTTGTCTGACTGCACAATCACATTTTCCTTAGAAACATAGAAACATAGAATTTGATGGCAGATAAGGACCACTTGGCCCACCCAGTCTGCCCATTTCCCTACCTAATGGATAAGCTGCAGATCCTCGTTAACCAACAGCCTACTTCTTCTTACCCCAACCCCCTAGAATTGCCTTATGACTGTCCCATGCATGCTTGAATTCCACCACTGTTTTTGACTCCACAACCTCATCTGGAAGGCCATTCCATGCATCCACAACCTCTCTGTGAAAAATACTCTTAGATTACCTCTGAGCCGCCCCCATCTTCAAATTGTGCCCCTTGTTCTTGCACACCTCTGTTTTGAAAGATGCTACCCTTTGGACTTTGTTGATTCCCTTGAGGTACTTGAAAGTTTCTATCATGTCCCGCCTCCCTCCTTTCCTCAAGGCTATACATATTAAGCTCCTTAAGTCTCTCTTCATATGTCTTCCGTGCAGACCCTGCACCATTTAGTTGCTCTCCTCTGGACAGCTTCCATCCTGTCTATGTCTTTGCAGAGATTGGGTCTCCAGAACTGCACGAGTACTCCAGATGGGGTCTGACCAGCTGTCTGTACAGAGGGATAATAACTTCCTGTTTTCAACTGGTGATGCCTCTCCCATGCATCTCAGTATCCCCAGCCCTCCTTGCTGCCCTCTCACATTGCTTGCCCACCTTTAGGTCATCTGATATGACTACCCCAGGTCCCTTTTCATTTTGTTGTTGTTAGTATCTCACTCCCATTGTGTACTCTTCCCCTGGGTTTTTGTTTCCCAGGTGCATTACCTTGCACTTCTTAGCATTGAATCTAAGCTGCCATACATTTGACCATTCCTCTAACCTTGCCAAGTCCCTTCTCATCCTTTTCACCCCATCTTGTGCATCAACTCTGTTGCAGATCTTAGTGTCATCTGCAAAGAGACATACTTTTCCTTCCAGTCCTTCTGCTATGTTGCTTATAAAGACATTGAAGAGGACCGGTCCTAATACTGAACCCTGCGGTATCCCACTAGTAACCCCCCTTTCTTCAGAGTGGACTCCATTTACTATTACTCTCTGTGTCCTATTCTCCAGTCAATTCTTTACCCAGGCTGTCATCTTGGGACCCACTCCCAGGCTGGCTAACTTGCATATTAATCTTTTGTGTGGGACTGTGTCAAATGCCTTGCTAAAGTCTAGGTAGGCCATGTCCACAGCCCCTCCCTGATCTACTACTTTGGTCACCCAGTCAAAGAAATCTATCAGATTCATCTGGCATAACCTTCCCCTGTGAATCCATGCTGCCTTGGGTCCTGTGCCCCTCTGGCCTCTAGATACTCGACAATTCTTTCCTTCAGAAGTGATTCCATCATTTTCCCTATCACTGAGGTTAAACTAATAGGTCTGTAGTTTCCTGCTCCTGCCTTGCTCCCACTTTTGTTAAGAGCAATCACATTCTTTGTCCTGCTCCTTCTGTGATTCCTTGTACTTCCTGAATGCTTTCTTTTTCTCTTGAACCTTCACTGCCACTTCCTTTGAGAACCATATTGGTTTCTTACATCATTTCATTTTGTTTATTTGCTTCACACAAAGGCTTGTTACCTCTGTGATGGCAATTTTTATTATTCCCCATTGTTCTTCCACCCCTCCTTCCTGCCCATTTGCTAGTGCATTCCTTAGGCACTCACCCATTTTGGCATAGTCAGCCCTCTTAAAGTCCGGTACTTTTGCCTTTGTATGGCTTGACTCTATTGCTGTGTTTATTGTGAACCATACTGTTTGATGGTCGCTAGTTCCCAGATGGCTGCCCACTTCTACATCTGTGATCCTCTCTCCATCTCCATTTGAGAGAACCAGGTCTAAGATTGCTCCCTCTTGAGTGGGCTCCAATACTAGTTGTCTAAGGCATGCCCCCTGTAGGGCATCTAGAATAACTCCACTCTTTGAAGTGGCTGCTGCAACTGCACTCCAGTTAACATCTGGCATATTCAGATCACCCATCAGCCCATATCTCCCCTTTTTCTGCCATTCTAAGTATACTTTCTATCATTTCCTTGTCCGTTTCCTCCCCCTGAGAAGGGGGTCTGTATACAACCCCTGTGCGGATTGTGGTACCATTGCCTGTCTCCAAATTTACCCACAGTGCTTCTTCTCCTCCCTGTTTACCCTTTTGTTCTGTTGCTTTGATTCCTTCCCTTATGTAAAGAGCTATTCCTCCTCCTCTTTTACCCTCCCAGTCCCTTCTGTAGATACTGTATCCTGGTATGTTTACATCCCGGTCATGGTTTTGTGTGTACCATGTTTCTGTGACTGCCACAATATCCAGATGTTCCTCCTCCATCAAGGCCACTAATTCAGGAAGCTTGTTACTCAGACTATGGGCATTGGTACTCATTGCTCTCCATTTTTTGATGGCTTTACCTTCTGTTGCAGCATCCCCCACTGACCTTTCTACCTCGGTCTTTTTCTCATTTAGTACCCTGTTTTGTAGGGAGAGGCTGGGATTTTCCTGCTGCTTATCAGTGCCTCCCCCCTTGACTAGTTTAAAAGCTTGCCAATGAAGCATTTAAACCGATTGCTCAAAAGACTTGTTCCCTTCCTGGACAGATGCAGACCATCCTGCCAGTATAGGCTGATGTCCCTCCAGGTGAAACCCCAGTCCCCAATGAAGCCAAACCCCTGTGCTCCATACCATTTTTTCAACCATTCATTAAACTGCATGGTGCAACGTACCCTCGTCTCACCCATGCCATTGACAGGCAGCACCTCTGAGAAGGATACTCTGTGTGCTACTTGTCTTAGGCCCCCCAAATCTACAAAAGTCCTCCTGCACTGCTCTAATCTCATGATGAGCCAAGTCATTTGTCCCTAGGTGGACAATGACATCCAGCTCAGACTCCTGTGCAGCTGTTCTCATGATCCTGAGGATGTGCTTCCTGTCTCTCCAAGCCATGGCACCAGGCAGGCACCTTACTTCAGTTTTCCCTGCTCCCCCCAGTTCTATCCCCCTAATAATTGAGTCCCCCACAAGGAGCTGCTTCCTTTCCCTGTGGTGTCCTCTGCTTCCTTCCTGTGGGCCTCCCTTCTGACAGTTGTCCTCAGCCTCCTTAGTCTCCTCTGCGGGTGCATCCATAGGGGAGCTATGCTCCCCCAGAATGGTGTATGGATTGTGGAGTGGAACAACTGACTGGGTGTGCCTCTGTTCTACCATCCTCATCCTCCCTGAGCCCACTGTGGTCCAACTGCTGTGCTTTCTTCACAACCTCTGAGTTAGTGGTGGTGGCTCTGGTGCTCCCTGGATGGGGGAGGTTCCCTTCTTACTGTCCAGTGTGGCCTGGGTGAAGGTTCCCTTACTACTGTACAGTGTGGCCTGAAGACAGCAACTTCCTCCCTCAGGGCAGAGAGTTGTATGCAAATAGGTCAGCCTCCGGAAAGACTCCCGGAAGACTGCTGCCCCACGGCCATTACGTTGCACTACTCCCCACATGTTTATCTACTTTTTTTTTGTGTAACCTCTGGACTTGCCAGTCTGATGGCCCACAATCCCCCCGTTATCTCCTTTTCTTTGTTTGCTTTTTCTGTTCTTTCTTTCTCCCCTTGCTTCTCTGCAAATAAAACCTATGTGTGAATATTTATGTGAAACCGAGAGCCCTTGGTTTGCAAATGTAAATAGTTATACTGTTGAAATTAATGTAGAAAGCTATTTGGGTTTATCTGGAACACAGGGGGTTAACCTTGAGGTGTATTTTGACCTTCCACAAGCTTGTTTGAAGAGCTGTCAGCAGGAAAACCAGCTCTGGTCAGAATGTGTTAATAGGCTGCACCTGTTGAGAAGACTTCATGTACTGGTCACTGGAAAGAGATTGACAAAGTTTGAGACATTGTATAAAAACATGAGATATAACTTAACGAGAACAGGATGCAACATTTAATAGGTGAAAACCTGTAATGAAAAAGCAATGTTTGTTTAGAGATTGAGACAGAGAAAGTGAGAGAGAGAGACAGAGACAGAGAGATTTAGATTTAGAGATACCATCAGATGAAGGACTTTGTTTTCTTTTAACTGCCTGTATTAACCCATGATGTGTCATGGACTGATACCGTATATCAGTCCGGAATTCCTATACATTCTAATTCTGTAGGCAGCCTAAGGGTTAAGAGTTATCCTACACAATTTTAAGATTTTTTATTTTTTTTTTATTTTATTGTAGTGGATGGTGGAATGCTGTTATTCATGGAATTCTATGCCTGGAATATGCTTGTTCTGCTGCAGTACTGACATCATTATGTTGTTCTGCTGCAGTAGTGATGTCACTACTGCAGTAGAACAACTTGGAATGCTGCCACATAGTTGCTTTCCTCTATCCAGTTAAGATGGAAGTTGTTAGTTTTTTTTAAACTTGAACTTGCAAAAACATCTGCAGCACACTGTGTCAGTTAAGAAAAAAAGAAAATTTTAAAATTTCTATTTTCCATTGTCTTCACTAGCTGGTTTTGTGTGGTGTTCTATACTGTGACAGCCTGTACACTATAAAAGGTTGTGTATGAGCAGTCATACATAAACAAATATATTCTTGTATCTCGGAGTTCCCTTGTTAACAGAGCACCTCTCGAGCTGCGCTCTTGAGGTCATCTGTTACCAAGGAAACCTCTCAATGCAAGAATATCCCTGCAGTGTATGACTGCTCATACACAATCCTCTATGTTACTGACAATAATAAAACAATACTTGCAAATTTGATGACTTTTCCTGGTTTGCTTCCTGACCTGTGTCTTGATGACAGGCGGCACAGTTACTACACAGTTTGTTTATAACAACATGGTCTATTGTTACTTGCAGTTAGCAGGGGTGTAGTTTGGGTAGAGTCTCCTTGAGCCCTAGCATCTCTCTCTCTCTCTCTGGTGACTCCCCTTGAGGTCTTCCTACTCCAGCTGTCACACTCTCTCTCTCTCTCTGGACCCCTGCATGCAGGACCTGAATGGGAGGGGTGGCCCTTAAATGTGACTCAACTCTGCCTCACAGGCACCTGGGAGGAGTGGCTCTATCTTGGAGCCTCCTGATTGGAGGAACTGTAGACCATGCAGTAGACCCACTTGGCTCCCTCCTTGAGCCAGGTCAGTAGGTAAGTTCATTCAAAGTCCTTGCAGTGACATGGATGGTGAGTTCAGGCTGCCCTTAAAAGTGGCCTGACTCTGCCTTTCAGGCACCTGATTGTTGTGGCCTGGTCCTTGAAGTCTCCTGATTGGCAGGACTCAGTTAATGTAGTGAACCCAATTTGCTCACACCTCAAGCCAGACAGCAGATTAGCTTAGTCACTAAGTAGCTTCTGAACACTGAGGAAGAAGTGACTTCAACCACTGGCAGCAGCAGGGGGAGAGGAATTCAACAGGTTCTTTCACCCACAGATGTGCAACCCACACACCCTTCTGGTGGCATGGATGGTGAGTTGTTTGTGCAGCCATTAAAAGTGATCCAAGTACTTCTCACAGGCACCCAACTGGTGTGTGTTGCTTCTTTAGCCTCCTGAATGAATGGGCTCCAGTCAATGGGTGGACCCGATTGGCATTACTCTTTGAGCTTAGTCAGGAGGAAAGCTCAGCTATGGAGGAGCTTCTGAATATTGGGGAAGAAATGGCTCTGGCCACTGGCAACAGGATAAGTCTTTCAGCGAGTTCTTCCAGCCATGGATGTGAAGACCACACAGAGTCCATGTGGCAGTGAGGATATTCCTTCTCACATGACAATCATTGGGCAATTGGGGACAGTCATGCATTAGAAAGAGGTGTCCGCCCTCTGCAAGGTAGGAGGCATCCATAATGGATCCCATACCATAACACCTAGAACAGAATGGATTCCATAACTGTGCCTTCCTGGTCAACACCA
Organism: Neoceratodus forsteri; assembly: GCA_016271365.2. Classification (NCBI taxonomy): domain Eukaryota; kingdom Metazoa; phylum Chordata; order Ceratodontiformes; family Ceratodontidae; genus Neoceratodus; species Neoceratodus forsteri. The sequence continues at coordinate 756,966,870 of CM057451.1, forward strand.
GTTATCTCAGGCTTTGGGCGAGAACCAAGATTGTCTGAATGGCAGACAGTAAAGATACTGCTGCACTATCCAGATAAATTATGAAGTTCCCACTTTCCATTAGTTCTTGCATGATTCATAGCCCTAATGGACCTGACTGCTACATTCTTAGTATTGCAGCCCTATGTTTGCCTCTCCCATTAGTAACCCAATGAACTTGTCTCTGTTTCGTCACTCATACTGTCCATACCTTAAAGGGAGACTGTCAGCCCTTACCTACGTTTTCTGCAGATCTTCCAAAAGGTGGCTGAACTGGCTGCAGCAGTCCCTCTTGCCTTGCAATATCCATGGCAACAATTGTGTACCCACAAAAAATAGTTATTTTAACTACTTTACTTCAAAGCTGAACCCTCCCATTTAGAGCGTGGGATTCCAAAGTGCATTCACGTTCTAAATGGCACTGAAGTGCCAGAAGGCTTGTGCAGGCAGTATGCCACCTGACAGCTAAACATTATTTTTAATAGTATAAAGAACTCTGAATTCAGGAAAGCGCTTTTAACTTTGAAACAATGGCTCAAACATTGGAAATCTTGGTCTGAAAGTTATACGCACATGCCCAGTATCACAGCTTGACTTTCAGACCATGATTTCC